>CM073001.1:22894688-24178438 GCA_037038555.1 Rhynchonycteris naso
GTGTTACTATATACATTTTTCTTTCTTCAAAAAAAATTTTTTTGGTGGTTTTCTAAAAAAAAAAATCATTTGAGTTGCAGGTCAGGTGAGTTGGTTCTGGAAGTACTGGTAGTTCCATTGGTATGAGAAAGACTTGTCTACAGGCAGGTAAACCCAAGTTTGCCAACAAAGGCGATAACCAAAAGCGGCCAGCTGCTGATGCTGCACAGATGGTCGAAAGGAGAGGGACACCATGACATGGGCGAAGTTCGAGATGGGACAATGCAGTGGACACCTGCTGCTGCTCTACCATGGGTGTTGGTGGCACCTCTGAGAGGAACGAGGTGAGTGGGTACGCTATACAGGAGGGCTGTACAAACTGGGCACTGGACAGGTAGTTCCTTTGGTGGTCAGGTGGCTCTACCTGTCCTTGAGCTCTCGTGTCACTCGTTTGGTAATACGTCCACACATCAGGCCAATCAGGAACAATATACAGATGCTCCCACTGATCACAGAGAGAATGTAGTTCTTTGATGGGGATGTCATCACTTGCATAGCTAGGTCAGAGAAGCCATCTGCTGGAGCCACCTGGAATGACATAAAATAGCATCACCCTCTGAGAGAGAGCCAGGCTGGATGGAGGTGGTGCGAGCTATAACCCACCATTACCTTGATTTAAAATGCCATTTCTTTTGAGGAGCGAGGGCAAGGAACAAGAGCTACAATTCTTTTTTCTGATCATAGTGTTGTATGTACCTACTGCGCAATATTAGATGGGCCTGGAGAGTGTCATGCTAAGTGAAACAAGCCAGCCAGAGAAGCCCAAATACCATATGATCTTACTTATGTGTACAATTTTATTTATCTTTTATTATTATTATTTTTTTTAGCAAAAGAGAGACAGACAGGAAGAGAGAGAGATGAGAAGCATCAACTCATAGTTGCGGCACTTTAGTTGTTCACTGATTGCTTTCTCATATGTACCTTGACTTGGGGGCTACAGACGAGCCAGTGACCCCTTGCTCAAGTCAGCCACCTTGTGCTCAAGCCAGCGACCATGGGGTCATGTTTATGATTTCACGCTCAAGTCAGATGAACCTGTGCTCAATCAAGCCAGCTACATCAGGGTTTTGAACCTGTGTCCTCAGCATACCAGGCCGATGTTCTATCCACTGTGCCACCACCTGGTCAGGCAAAACTTGTATGTGGACTTTTATTTTATTTTATATTTTTACAGAGACAGAGAGAGGAATAGATAGGGACAGACAAACAGGAACGGAGAGAGATGAGAAGCATCAATCATTAGTTTTTCGTTGCGACACCTTAGTTATTCATTGATTGTTTTCTCATATGTGCCTTGACCGCGGGCCTTCAGCAGACCGAGTAACCCCTTGCTGGAGCCAGCGACCTTGGGTCCAAGCTGGTGAGCTCGGGGTCCTTCCGCATCCCAGTCCAATGCTCTATCCACTGTGCCACCGCCTGGTCAGGCTATATGCAGACTTTTAACAAACAAAATAATTTAATATACAAAATAGAAACAGAAGCATAGATACAGAAAACAGACTGACAGCTGTCAGGGGGATTGGCTGAAAAAAGGTGAAGGGACTAAGAAAAAAATATATATATACAGGTATATATATAAACCACATAAACACAGACAACAGTGTGGTGATAGCCAGAGGGGAAAAGGGTTGTTTGTGGAGGTGGAAGGGGACAAAGTGGGGATAAGTGGGGACAGAAAGAAACTTTGCTTTGGGCGACGGGCACATGATGCAGTGTGCACATGATGTTTTGTTGAATTGTACATTAGAAACCTGTAGTTTTGTTAACCAGAGTCACCCGAATAAATTCAAGAAAAAAATATTTTTTTAAAGGGACTGTTAAGAAAATTTTTTAATCTTTTTAAAATTCATTTTAGAGAGGAGACACAGAGTGAGAGAGAGAGAGAGAGAGAGAGAGAAAGGGGGGAGGAGCTGGAAGCATCAACTCCCATATGTGCCTTGACTGGATCAGTGCAAGGTTTTGAAATGGCGACCTCAGTGTTCCCAGGTCGACGCTTTATCCACTGCGCCACCACAGGTCAGGCAAGAAAATTTTTTAAAAACGGAAAAATAGGTTAGAAAATACAGACAAATCCAAAGAGGAGGACTCAGTGTAGTAATCATTACCACTAACAAAATAAGAGCCCTCACACTGAGGACAACCACATGCTGGACCCCAGTATGGGGTGCAACCCATTTTCGTCATTTAGGCCTCACACAAATCCTCACAAGTAGATTTTATGACTCCCATATTACAGATGAAGACCCAGAGGCCCAAGGAGTGGGAGGTGTTTTAGTCACTTGCAAAAGATCACAGGTTCTTATGTATTCTGATTTATTTTCTTCATCATGTTTAATGCTTTTAAAAAAATAATTGAATTTGTGTTGTATGCTAATTCTGTTATCTTGACTTCTTTACACTAATTATTATATCATAATTGTTCCCCTACCTCAAAAATAATGCACAAACATTTACGACAACATGGATGCACCTTTAGGACATTATACTAAGTTAAGTAAGTATATCAGAAAAATCTAAAAACTATATGATTTCAAACAGAAGGGGGATATAAAACTGAGACTCATGGACATGGATAAAAGTGAAATAGTTACCATGGGGACGGAAGTGGAGTGTAGGAAGTAAAGAGGGACAAATATATGATGACAGGAAATGATTTGACTTTGGGTGATGGGTACACAATGCAATCAACAGTTCAAATGCCATTGAGATGTTCACCTGAAACCTATATACTTTTTCTTCTTTTTCCAAGGGAGAGGAGGGGAGACAGTCTCCCTCCCACATGTGCACTGACCAAGATCCACCAATGACCCCTTATCTGGGGCTGATTCTGCCCATCTGGGGCCATGCCCACAACTAAGCTATTTTTAGTGCCTGAGGCAAAGGCTCCCTCCACAAAGCCATCTTCAGCACCTGGGGCTGATGTGCTTGAACCAATTGAGCCATGGCTGTGGGAGAGGAAGAGAGAGAGAGAGAAAGAGGGAAGGGGTTGGGGTAGGGTAGAAACAGACAGTCGCTTCTCCTTTGTGCCCTGCACGGGAATCAAACCTGGGCCATCCATATGCTGGGCTAATGCTCTACCACTGAGATAACGAGCCAGGGCCAAAACCTATGTACTTCTATTGATCAATGTAACCTCATTAAATTCAATTAAAAGAACAAATAGAAGAAAAAAAATTTTAAGAGAAAAATAAATAAGGAATGTCTATCCCAATGCAAGGAGATACAAAGAGAGTAGATCCAGACCTGACTTCATCACCTTGGGCAAGTAATAATTTCTGAAGTCACAGTTTCCTCCACCGTAAAGTGAGAAAATGATCATTTCACTTACCTCATAGGGTTTCAAAGTTTAAATGAGGTACTATATCCATCAAAGTGATTTGCAAACTACAAAGCAATGTGTACATGAGAAGAATTATCATTCTTCTCACGAAGGCTGAATTGTTGTAGAAAAAATCTCCCCCAGGCAAGCCCTGCCTGGTACCATACACTTTCACTAGTGTCCTGATGTCTCTCTTTATCCTATTATTCTCCATGTTCCAGGCTAGCTGAGGGGCAGCCTCACATACATATTCTTCTCCCACAGACCACGTAAAATTAGAAAAAAAAGTCATACAACAGAGTGGCTGGATTTCTTTCTTCTCCCTGGGCATGATGGCTAGTTTTTCTTTGCACAGTTGGCTTAAGTCACATCCTTCCTTTGGGTGACTCACTTTTTAGAGGTGGACTACAGGTAACTGAGGGAAAAAAGTAATGGCCCTGGCAAAGCCTTGCAGACACAGCCCAGTGCAAAGCACGATGGTGGTTCCAGGATCATAGATGGACAAGGAGGCTTAAAGGTACACTGATGGATTTTTCACCTACAGCTACTGCCAGCCTCGCAAGGACAGGAAAACCAGTACTCAATCTACCCGATCTGGAAGAGACTAGGAAAGTGATAGAAGAGACGGCCACTTCAGGAGATTCTTGCAGTCATTACCTTTGCTGCATAACTCCACATTTCAATCCGATCATTGAGGCGCTTCTTGCACTCAGGTTGTAGCCTCACCCGCTTATCCTCCAGAGCCTCCATGAGACAGGACATTTCTGTGAAGGAAAGGAACAAGACGAATCTGAAACTACACAGAACAGAACTTTTGGTAAGGTTGGCAGAAGGGTACCTAACTACTAGAAACTTCAGATTTGTTGGACAAAGTAAATTCATTCTAGGAGATGTGACCCAAGATCTAACATGGAGAATAATGATACCTGATTTTCAAGATGGACTGTCCAAAGTTTCTCCTAAAATCTCTCTTATTTTTACAGGGCACACATTGCACAGAAACAGCTTTAGACCTGCCCAGGTTCAACCTGTGTATTGAGCCCAAAGTGGCCACTGGAGAGGTTGACGAAGCTGTTCTAGACTGGACAAGGTGGGACAAAGGTCCACGATGATGGCTTCACTTATACTTCCCTGATACTTCAACTGTGATGGCTAGGTCAGTTCAAATTGCAGGATTATTCCAAAGTTCCTTTTGCCACAAAGGCCTAGTCCCAGCATCAACCAGGCGCCCAGAGGATGTTGTCTGTAGTTGAGCTGCAGCTACAGGGGGAGTCTTTGCTCCTCCCAAGACAGTTCAGACAGGGTCAGGGTAAAACACAGTGAGACTTACGACGCCCTCGGCCAGGGGTGATGGCTGCACAGTGGTGTTTAATGTCCAGGGCACAAGCTGTATGAAGAACTGGGTCCACAAAGATGTCTGCTTTGCTTTCCTTCAGCATGTTTAACACTTCCTAAAAAGGGAAGAGTGTTGCAGAGAAAAATTTTATAGAGAAAATGCATTAGATCTGTTGTTGGCAAATACTTTAGGTATAAACAAAAAGTCAAGGAGGGAAGGTTGAGGGTTAACAACCGAGCCTACTCTGAGACAGACAGCAATGTGGTGATGATGCAAAGAATGCAGATATTTTTTTGTATTTTTCTGAAGTGAAGCAGGGAGGTAGAGAGACCTGCCATGAGCCTAACCAGGATCCACCCAGCATGCTGACTAGGGGGCAATGCTCTGCCCATCTGGGGCATTGCTCCATTGTAAGCAGAGCCACTCTAGCACCTGAGGCTGAGGGCATGGAGCCATCCTCAGCACCTGGGACAGCTTTGCTCCAATGGAGCCTTGGCTGCAGGAGGGGAAGAGAGAGATAGAGAAAAGGGAGAGAGGGAAGGGTGGAGAAACAGATGGACACTTCTCCTGTATGTCCTGGCTGGGAATCAAACCCGGGACTTCCACACACAGGGTAGATGCTCTATTGCTGAGCCAACCAACCAGGGCCAAAGAATGTAGATTTTTAGAATCCAATTTAATTCAAGAAACACACCTGGAGATCTAGTGAATGTAAACTGTTTGCCCCAAGCAAAGCAGGAGATTGTAAGATTGGATTTGGGGTTTTGACATTCTGGTAGGCCATACTATTAAATATTAAATGTTAGTTACTCATTACAGTGTAATAGTTATTTTTTTACTTTAAGAAGCAAGAAAATGGCCCGACCAGGCGGTGGCGCAGTGGATAAAGCGTCAGACTGGGATGCGGAGGACCCACTTTTGAGACCCTGAGGTTGCCAGCTTGAGTACGGGCTCATCTGGTTTAAGCAAGGCTCACCAGCTTGAGCCCAAAGTCGCTGACTTGAGCAAGGGGTCACTCAGTCTGCTGTAGCCCCCAGTCAAGGCATATATGAGAAAGCAATCAATGAACAACTAAGGTGCCGCAACAAAGAATTAATGCTCTCATCTCTCTCCCTTCCTGTCTGTCTGTCCCTATCTGTCCCTCTCTTTGTCGCTCTCACACACAAAAAAATATCTGCACACAATATTTACAATGACTCAACAATGACATCACCGAAACACTTCAAAAAGAGATCAAATAATTATTTCATTTAAAAATTTACAAGATAATGTATGCTTAGCAGTCATATTTAGGTAAATGTTTTTGTGTGATGTTTCTGAAATGAATTAAACTTTGTTTCATTGATTTTTATGAATGCAATACACTTACTGATATATTGAAATTGACATTTTGCTTTGGTATTTCACTCAGAGTGCCCTTTAAAATGATCTATTCATGAAAATGAGACATTTACAAATAATTAGTACACATGAAAGACTATTTAAGTTACAGGCCATTAATGGTCAAGAACCAAATTAAAGTTTGGTAAGAGGGAAGAGCATAGTGTGATGGAAAGGAAGACTTAGATCTTATTAATAAGAAGTGCAGACTATAGCATTAAAAGGAAAAGAGAGAAAAGCAAGTGGGGGGAAATGGTGATCAATGGCAGTTACCTTTTTACACATTTCTGTTTTGATTTTGAGCAGGTTAACTTTGAGGCACTCCTCTACTTGACCTGTCTGCTCCTGGGCTGCTGCTTCCTCAGCACACAGACTAGAGATCTGTTCAGGAGACACAAAGAAACAAGGCACCCTGCTCTCACCAGAAAACTTGTGTCTGAAACGCGTAGATTTGGTCGTCCTCCCATACACGTGCCTGGGCTCTTCTCAGACAGATTCCTAGAGGACTTCACTCCCCTCCCTCCAGAATGAAAACACCGGTTCTGTTTTCCTTCACAAGGACTGGCACACAGAGTCAAAAACCAGTCAATGCATGTATCTTTATGCCATAAACCCTGAGGCCTGAGACAGACTGTCCCAGGACTGGTCAAGGACTAGAATCAAGGACTACTTCCTGATTCCACAAAAGGAAAAGGAAGGTTATATAGCCAAGTGAAATACTAAAAGCAAATAATTTACATCTGCAGAGATTTAGGGCCAACCCAGACTCACAACTTAGAAACACACACACACACATACACACACACACACACACACACACACACACACACACACACACACACACACACACACACACACACACGGGTCCTGAAACACAGCCAGCAGCATTGATTAAGAAACTGAATTTTCTTTGGATGGCTTTGAGTAATCATTTTTTGAGGTACTTTTAGCTATGATTCCCTAAAATTCACATATGTTGAACAAGGTTCTTCACATGGCCTTTTCTAGCTAGGAAGTCAATAGGCACTTCTTAAGAGTTATTACAAGAGCACTTTTATCTTTCTGACAAGTCTTGAAGTATTCTGGTCGACCATAAGAATAAGGAGAAGGGAAGAACAAACTATATATAGAGAGATAGATACAATAACAGAATGCTATTGTTTAACAGAGAAAATGGAATCAACACAATATAGTGATAGGACTAGTGCCAAGTCTAATTCAGTGTCACAGAGAACCAGGAACTCAGACAATGGAGAGCCTAGAAGATGGGGCTTCAATTAACCCTGAAGTCAGGGCTCAGGCAAAGAGAGTAAAGAAGTTTTCTCCAAAAAAGCTTCTCTGATCAGCTCTGTTAACAACCAGTGTCGTACCCAAATCCTACCTCATCTGAGCAGTGTAGCTGGAGCTGAGGATCAAGTCGGTAATCTAGGGCAGACTCCTGGATAATAATCCGGATCTGGTCTTCACAGTCAGAAGACAGGCGCTACACATGACAAAGAAAGAACATGTCAGCCTGTTAGACAACCACAGCTTTTACCTGGCCCCTGACTTGGGGAAGGTCTTGGGCAAGTGGGAGGTAGGAACCTTTCAAAGAGAACCACTGCCAGGAATAGAGGTGGCTCCACAAATACATCTCTGTGGAGATCCCAGCCAATTTACCTGATCAGCATATCTCAGCTTGAGGCAAGAGATGACTTGACCTTCTAGCTCCGAATCCTCCTTGGCCTTAGTCAGGATACCATGACAGAACTTAGGAATGTCAGCCTTACAGGCTTTCCTTAACACAGGGTTTAAGCGGTAATCTAGAGCAGAAAAGTAGTAAAAACATGATAAAATATTCCAACTGAATTCACAGATTTTTAGAAACCCATCTTCCAAAAAGTGGCATAGTATATTAATGACCATAAATCAACCACTGACTTGTTTATTCAGTAAATGTTTACTGAGCTCTCACTTAGTTGTTATTAGAACTATAAATCAGGAATCCTTCTACACTGCAGAAGTTCTTCAGGGTCTTAGACTGCTATTCTAAGTAGTCCTCACAAAAAACAAGCAGATATCAACAATCTTCCTTCCCCATATCAGCTATTTTTGAAAATCCTGAGAACAGAATATGCAACTTACCTGGCTCATTAAGGTACAAGGTCTTGCAACTCAGAGATAAAATTTCTCTATTCTAAAATGAATTACCTAAATATGTGCCTGCCACCCTCGGGAAGCTTTATTAATCTTTAGACTTTTCAAGAAATATAGCCCTGATTTCTTTTGTATGCCTTTCAAAGGCTGCTTTCCATTTTTTCAGCCTCTTTTTCTTCTTTTCATTTTTAATGTTTTATTGATATTAGAAGAAGGGAGAGAGGGAGAGACAGGAACATCAATCTGTTCCTCTATGTGCCCTGACCGGCAATCGAAACAGCAACCTCTGCAATTTCAGATGATGTTCTAACCAACCAAACTATCTGGCCAGGGGCAGCCTCTTCTTTCCCATGGCTTTCATTCTGTTTCTCTGGATAATATTCAAGGAAGGGGTAAGTCATTTTGCTTACATTCAGGCTCTCCATTAAAATTCACAAACAACAGAGCTTCTACAGTTTAATTAGGCAAGGATATGCCCACTCAATTCCATTGAAATGTGGGACTAGGAAAGCCAAGCCAAGACATTACCTGTGTTCTGGGTGATCTGGCGCTTGGTTATCATCTGTTTGCATTTGGGATCCATCAATTCGCTGTTTTTATTTTGCTTCAAGCACTGCAACATAGTTTTGGAATCTGCTTCTGGACAGAATCTCTGCAAAATCAAAGTTTTATAAAAACAGCTATTTAAACACCGCAATTAACACCATTTATATCACCTATATCACTCAGACATCTACTGAGAAGCTTACCACAGAAACAGCCTGAACATATCACCTGGTATAAGAAATGGCTTAGCCTGAATAAGCACTCAGCCTCCAGTTCCCATTCTTTACCTATTCTTTACTGTGGTTCTCACCTTTCTCTCATCTCTGTGTTTCCTACTTTGCACTGGATTGATTTCCTACATTCATGGCTGTTACATTACATGGCATCTCAAGAGCTTAAACATTAAGCATGAATATAACACTGTACCATATGGTCAAATATCTACCCAATTCCAATGGGAAACTCAGGAATTACCCACTAACCAATGTGAACAGGACCGTGTAGAAAGGACCTTCATGGTTTATTTCTTAACTACAGAGCTAATCTCTATACACTTCTTAGTGTTCTTGAAGTCAGAGCCTCATTTAAACTAGTAAAAAACCCCATCTCTACCTGTTAATTACGGTCTGCTGACATCTGAAATGGGTGTGGATTGCTGAATGATTTACATAAAAATCATCAAAATCTTATGTTCTCACAAATCAGAGCCTGATACTTCCTCTGTTACAGAGGACTGAATTCTACCAGGTCCAGCTAGAAACTTCTAACTTCCACAATTATTGTTGGAATCTATTTGAAAGGATGAAGAGTAGCATTTTATTTTACAGGGAAGCTGAAATAAAGAGTTAGAACCTTAAGTTGAATCTCTCTGTATATATGGATGAATCCAGGAACTGACATCTAGGTGATGCTAGTACGCGGCAGAGAATGTTCTCTGGAGAAGTAAACAAAGCAAAAAACTTGTGGAATGGAAAAGAAGCCTTCTTGATTGTGGTGGATGAATGAGCAGAACATTTGATGGTAGCTTTCTAAGAATACTACCACAAATCACCCCCAAAACCTACCATTTATTCATTGGGCCTCTTGTTACTTGTGGCTCAGGTCAAAGAAAGGTCAGTTATCTTAGCTCATGGGTCTCCCAATTGAGCATTAGAACTGCTTGGACAGCCTGCTAAACCAGACTGCTCCACTCCCAGAGCCTCTGCTTCAGTAGATCTGGGCTGGGGCCCAGGAAGCTGTCCATTTCCCAGGTGATGCTGACGTTGCTGGTCTGGGCAATCAGACTCTGAGAACCCATCTTAGGTGTATAAAAAGTGAAAATGGGAAGAGTATACGAATTGGCTCTGACATTTAAGGAGGCATATGCTGTTATTTTTATTCACCCTCTGCTTAGTGCTTGGTTTTGGACCCCTTACCTTTATCATCTGCTTGCAGACTCTCATGAGCGTATAATCTAATTCTGGGTCCATCATCTCTGTCTCCTGCAGCTTAAAAACTTTCTGGTGGCAACGGTTACTTAGCTGCTTCTTGTTTTCTTTCAGACATTCAATAATCTAGGGCATAAGAATTATGCTCAAGTTAAGGGGTGTATCCAAGATTGATAATCTACGTATTTTAACTGAAGCATTCAGATCTTAGTGCATCCCTATTTTTCTATCCAAGTACCTTCCATTTCTAATTCCTAGGTAATAGGAATCAGGATTTCCTTATCAAGAAGAATTATATTTATAGATTTACAAGCTCAGAGCTAATAGTAAACCAAACTGCATAAAAATAATGGACGAATGGCAGGCTGCACTGGACTCTAAATAGAAGGAAACCCACTCAGGATTCCTGGTTTCTTTTGCCTTCTAGAGCTGTCCCTTGTCAAGATTCCTCCTGGAGCACATATGAGGCTCTCTGACTTTCCCTGGAGCAACAACCCTGACAAGACAGTAAGCACAAGCCAGGAGGTTCAGTTCAACTCACCACTTACCACACGAGAATATAGTATTAGATGCCAGTTATGAATTAGACACAGTCCTTACCCATCATAGGGCAAACCCATATAAACAAACAACTACAATAAAAAAGATGAGTGGATAAACATAAAAGGATAAAGCATCATAGGATGGGTTTTATGACAGTGAATTAAGTCCATCCTGAAATCTCCCCCGTTCCCTTGTCATCTGTAAATGAGACAGAAAGAAGGCAGCCTGCAGTGGCCCTGGCTGTAGCACAAAGTCAGGAGACTGCTAGGAAATCCTTAAGGCACAACCAAGAATCATCAGATAAGCAAAAGAAAAGGTAACAGTAATTAAAACATTTAATATCCTCAGAACAACACAGAAGAAATAGTGAATAAGAATCAAGAAATGGTTATAAAAAGAATCAATTAGATCCTGGGAATGAACACTGCAGAATGACATGCATTCTGAGATGGAAAGAGCCAACAAGAATAAAGAAATTTTAAAAACCACACCTAATTACATCACAGGGAAATTCCAGATTATTAGAGAGAAACTCAGATATAGATGAACCACTTAGAAATGAGAATCAGATTGACTTTAGACATCAGCAATAGTAGAGACAAGACAATGAAACCCTTATCTCAAAGAAAAGCTCCATGGTGATGGCCTGAGCTAAAAGAGGTAGGCGAATAACTGGGAGAACACTAAAAAAAAAATCATTCGTTTGCATTTCATTCCTGATGATTCTGGGTAGGACCCTGTTCCACATATTTTTTTTATAAAAGTGTCCTAGGTGAGCCCTGGTAGTGTCCAGGTAGCTCAGTTGGTTAGAGTGTTGTTCCAATACACCAAAGGTTGTAGGTTCAATCTCCAGTCAGGGCACATACAAGAATCAACCAATGAGTACATAAATAAGTATAAAACCAAATCAATGTCTCTCTCTCTCTTTAAAAAATCTCAATTAAAAAAAAGCTTTAAAAAACGTTTTCTAAAAAAAAAAAAGTTTTCTAGCCTGGCCTGTGGTGGTGAAGTGGGTAAAGCATCAACCTGGAACGCTGAGGCTACCAGTTCAAAACCTAGGGCTTGCCCAGTCAAGGCGCATACAAGAAGCAACTACTACGAGTTAATGCTTCCTGATCCTCCCCACCTCTCTCTCTCCTCTCTCTAAAATCAATCAATAAAGCCTGACCAGGTGGTGGCACAGTGGATAGAGCGTCGGACTGGGATGCGGAGTGTCCAGGTTTGAGACCCCGAGGTTGCCAGCTTAAGTGCGGGCCCATCTGGCTTGAGCAAGAGCTTGCCGGCTTGGACCCAAGGTCGCTGGCTCCAGCAAGGGGTGGCTCGGTCTGCTGAAGGCCCGCGGTCAAGGCACATGTGAGAAAGCAATCAATGAACAACTACGGTGTCGCAATGAAAAACTGATGATTGATGCTTCTCATCTTTCTCCATTCCTGTCTGTCTGTCCCTATCTGTTCCTCTCTCTGACTCTCTCTCTGTCCCTGTAAAAAAAAATAAAATAAAATCAATCGATAAAAATTTTTAAAGAAATAGTTTCCTAGGTGATTCTTGTGCAATCTTTAGTTAAAAACAATGCTATGGCTGCCAGGACAGTGGTGGTGCAGTGAATAAGCGTCGACCTGGGATGCTGAGGTCACCAGTTCAAAACCCCAGGTTTGCCTGGTCAAGGTATATACAGGAAGCAACTACTTATACTATGAGCTGACACTTCCCACTCTTATCCCCCTTTCTTTCTATCCTCTCTCTAAAATCAATAAATAAAATCCTAAAAAATAAAAAAGAACTGCAATGGTAACACAGCGAGCGAATAGTTAATTATGGGGGTGCAGAGTGTTGGTTGAGAAAGCTATAGTAAGGAGGAGGCGTTGTAGGGTTATGAAGAGGCTACTAGGCAAACAAGGTAACCTGAAAGAGGAAAGAGAATAAAGAGGAGACAAAGAGAAAAAGTCTGACTGTAGCTTGCGAAGGGATGATCAGGCTTAGATGGGATGTGATGAGGCTTATCCCACCAGAGAACACCTTCACATTACTTTCGCAGTTAAAAAATAGCACAAAGTTACCTGAGCATTGCCATACTGCACAGAGGAACAGTAGTTCTTAATGTCACTCTTGCAGGCTTCATACAGATCTGGTTCCAGACGGATGTCCTCTGTCTGCATGAGAGGGAACCAGCACGGTAAAGGGAGGTTACTCTGAACTAGAGATGTCAAGTGTTCTATATAGTTATTTTTGATTGGCTCTTGTCAATAACTGCAACTTCTACACAGAGAAGTGGCCGGAACAGGGGTTTAGTTTCAGTCTGCCACTAACTAGCTACATGGCCTTGGGCTTTCTTTGTGCAACTAAATGCTACATTTATACCAACCTCCCCATAGAACTGCTGTGAGATGATCTAATACAATGTGGAAATCACTTTAGAAAGTTAAAACCTTTACATAAATGTAGAATTCTTCTTTTATTATAATTATTTTACTGAAAGAGCTAGGTTGAAAGCTAGGAACCCAGAGTCCCAATTAAATGAGACATTTGGCCAGCTCCACTTAAACATAGTTATCACTGAATCACTACCACTATATGTGAAAATCTGGTAATTCAACTTTTGTGATATTAATGGTGTTTGTTCATTACTAGTTTTTGCTTAGACTGAGGTGAAATAAGTATAATTCCCAACATAAACAAATTAAAAATATTTTTAGCTGTTTCCTTAACATAGTTTTGGGCTTAACCACAAAAGCAAAGCAAGAATTCTCCTCTAACAGTGCATACTGTGGGGGACTTCCACTTCACCCCGGTGATCGGTCAGCCCATCGGGGCATGGCACAGCACGGCACAGCACAGCACACCCTGGGCAACAGCTGTTGGCCAGAGAGTAGGCACACACCTCCAATCAACACAATCAGATCGAAGGGAAATGTCTTTGTTTCACGCTGGGGAAGATATCTGTTGTTTATTTCCCTGCTGTAGATGGATTTTGGAGCAGGTGGCCCAGGTGTCACAGGCAGCTGACATGAGGGAAACCGGCCTCAGGACAAAGCTCGTACAAGGACAGGAGAAAGAAAGAGACCCTTGAACCTTGAGGACATTATTGATGCAACGATCGCATTGCATGCTTACAGCCTTGTCTTACTCTGGACCTCAGTTACACGCAGCAAAAAACATTTTATCGTTCAAAAACAAAAGTAAAACAAGCTGTCACGTGGTAAAATTTTAGCACACGGTTCCAAGTCTTAACCATCACAACAGTGGCTAAAATCTTTCAATTAGCCCTTGCCCCTCTCCCAACTCTCGCTCCCCTGCCCCGGTGGTTTTGGGGACTGGAGGCTGTGGTATGAGGCATTACCATCTCCAGCTCCTCCACCCGCAGCTGCTTGCGGCACTTCAGGGACACCCTGTGCTCTTTGGCTTCCTGTAGAGTGTCATTGCGCACGGTGGTGCTCAGGCAGATCACCACGTCCACCCTGCCAAGGAAAGGAGAAGGACTGTGATGGGCTGGAGCCACAGAAGGGCAGACAGCTGAGAACTGGGTCAGGCCAGGGCAATACCACCTCCCAGAATGCATGTCCCCCTTTCCCACCTTTCTGAATGCCTTTCCTATAAGTCTCACTGTGTTTTTAAAGACCTAAAAGCAGCAATTTGACTGTATACATCATAAAAGTCAGGCCACAGTCCAAATGCTGACTATATTCCTGACTGGCAGGGAGGCCAGAGAGGGAACATGCGTGCCAGGACAGTTCAACTCGTTTTGTTAAAAACATATGACCAGCCTGACCTGTGGTGGCACAGTGAGTAAAGTGTCAACCTGGGAACACTGAGGTCGCCATTACAAAACCCTGCACTGGTCTGGTCAAAGCACATATGGGAGTTGATGCTTCCAGCTCCTCCCCCCTTTCTCTCTTTCTCTCTCTCACTCTGTGTCTTCTCTCTAAAATGAATAAAATAAAATTAAAAAAAAAAAAAAACCATATAACCAGAGAGGAATGCTGCTCTTAACGCTGGACTGTGACTCTGATGTACTGTGAAACTCATTCCTGAAAAGTACAGAAACCTGAGCAAAATGGGAATGTGGTTTATATGAGAGGAAATGTGTTCTAGAAACGTGATTTTGCTAAGAGTGGCCTACATGGAAGAATTTGTGTAGCCATGCTATACAAGCTTACCACTTTCCTCATTAAGATGTCATTCTTAGCCCTGGCCAGTGGGCTCAGCGATAGAGCGTCGGCCTGGAGTGTAGAAGTTCCAGGTTCGATTCCCAGTCAGGGCACACAGGAGAAGCGCCCATCTGCTTCTCCACCCTTCCCCCTCTCCTTTCTCTCTGTCTCTCTCTCGTCCCCTCCCACAGCCAAGGCTCCATTGGAGCAAAGTTGGCCCGGGTGCTGAGTACAGCTCCATGGCCTCTGCCTCAGGCGCTATAATGGCTCCAGCTGCAACGGAGGTACGCCCCAGATGGGCAAAGCATCGCCCCCTGGTGGGCATGCTGGGTGGGTCCTGATCAGGCACATGTGGAGTCTGTCTGACTGCCTCCCCACTTCTAACTTGGAAAAAATACAAAAGAAAGAAAAAAGATGTCATTCTTAAATGAACAAAGTTTTCGTTTCTTCACTAGAGCTCTAACTCAGTAAAAGCCTCTGCTTCTTCCCTGAAGAGATAACATAATGGGATTATGTCAGGAGGAAGCCAGCTAACCTCTTGTAGCCACACTGCAATTCGTCCCTCTAAGGCAGTGGTTCTTAACCTGGGTTTTATTGAACCCTAGCGATTCGATGAGTAGGTCTCAGGGGTTCGGAGAAGCCTCTGCCGCAGAGGCCACAATAAAGTAATACCGTAATTTGTTGTGAGTTCATGCACTTTGTTGGTTTTGTTCTTTGAGCAAGGTGATGTTCATGCATGACTCATTTTGTGCACCAGTATAAAAACATATACCTATGTCTTGAATTTTGGGGAA
Source organism: Rhynchonycteris naso (assembly GCA_037038555.1). Classification (NCBI taxonomy): domain Eukaryota; kingdom Metazoa; phylum Chordata; class Mammalia; order Chiroptera; family Emballonuridae; genus Rhynchonycteris; species Rhynchonycteris naso. Next base: position 22,910,357 of record CM073001.1, read on the forward strand.
AAAATCATATTTTATTTATCACTAAAGAAGGGTTTGGTGAATGTGCATATGAAACTAGTGGGTTCGGTACCTCAAAAAAGGTTAAGAACCACTGCTCTAAGTACACAATCTGTATCTGCTCCATGAGTTACAAAGCCTGAGTTGGAAAAATTAAAAATGCTCCTTTAACCTCCAGGCTTCCATATCACAACTACCACCACCACCAGCTGTGGCTCTCAGCAGCTTTAATGATGACGTCCAGTCAATGCAAGTGTCGGGCCACACTTCCAAAGGAGTGTGTAGGAGGCCTGGGTTGCCAGACAGTGGGAGACCTCCTGACATCTTGGATATTCATTCAGTAGCTAAGAGGGATTTTTAGAGGAGAACAAATCCATTAAGTTCTACATACTTCTTCTTTATGTTGGGGCAAAGTTTCAACACGTCCTCTTTGCAGGCCATTTTAAACTTGTAAGAGAACCGAAAATCCTTCATCTGCACCTAAAAACAATGGTGAAGAAGAAAATCAGAAGCTCTGTGGCAAGTTCTAATGAGCAGTGCTGGGTGACGTTGTGTCCGACTAGTTTGCAGAGGCCAGCTTTCCAAGCTCTGCACGACTGGCCCTCCTGTCCCCCACAGGCGCCATGAACTGCTAACCTCCCTACTGCCCCCGGCTATCCGTGCACCAGTTCCCTGCCACTCCAATCACACAACCTGCTCCCTCGGCCAAAAGGACCCTTCCCCCAGATCTTCCCACAGTTTTCTGTCACTTCCTTGGCATTTCTATTCAAGTACCTCCTTCTGAAGTCCCTTGCCTCCTTCACCTTCCAGTCCTTACACTGTTCTTTTTCTCCATAGGCTCACCTGAGACTAAATATATTTACTTGTAAAAGTGTTTTGTGTCTTTCTCTTACTAAAGCATTGTCAAAAAGGGCTTGTTCCACCGCTATCTCCTGGCGCCCATACTCCCAAGGCCCTGAGTCCAATTGTTAAAGGCCGTATGCCCTAGAAGAGGGCAATTTTACACGGATGCCTAGATTTCATCCTCCCAGGAAGGAAATGCTTGCTTTACCACTTCCTTTAGACATATGGTAACAATGACAAGTATGATTTAACTTTCTTATTCAAATGTCAGAACTGGTTAGTATGATTTTTTAAAAAAGGCTTAGAGTCCAGTGTATTGATACCTATTTGGGTTGCTGCAATAATAGTAATCCAAAACAGTATATCTCACTGATACTGTTAAAGGAAAGGCTAAAATACCTATAAAAGCAAACGATGTGACTGAAGCAGGAAATGCCTGTTTACTTGTCCTATCCCAGTGGACTATATGCTCCCTAAGGTACGAACTATGTATTTATCACTAAATTTCCAGGAGCTTAACACAGTGTCTGACCACAGCAGATAAAAACCACATTTACTTAGAACTAACCAAAACAGGACATGTATTCAGAAAAAAAAATGTTCACAGGAGGTGCTCTGATGTCCTAAAAGAGGAAGGAATTTAGTAACCATCCAAGCAATCAAGGTAAGAAGGCTCTACCAGGTGTCACTGACCAGTTGGAAGTGGGTGACTCCAATGGCACACTTCTCATTCATGTCCTTCTGGTGTTTGTTTTGTATCAGACACTCCATCAGGTCCCCAGAGTCTATCTGGTTATCTGCCACATCCTGGAAAAGACAGCGCACATTTATACTTCACCTGTAAACAATGAACAAATCTTGTACCCCAGTCTATGAAAAATGCAAACATGACTGATTTTAGAGCCTACGCAAACATGGTAGGTATTAAATTATGTCAAAATAAGCCTGAGAAATCACAGGGACAAACATCTGGGGAAAGGACACAGCAAGCTGCCCCACATGAAGCTCCAACAAGAACATATATGCAACCCTTTCACGCCTTTCCTTATATGATGTCAGCAGCAGGCTTTGCTTCCTGGCCATCAGACCCTCATCGTCCCTGGGTGTGCTCTGCTCCCACAACTTAGGTAATTCGGTAAGTGAATAAACCAATAAAGTAACAGAATTTGTTTAATATGCAGGTACAGGAACACAGCTGGAAGGGGAAGCTACTATTACTGGTAACAGTCCTGCACTGACGTGTTGGAAGCAACTCCGCCATGCTCATGGCAGTTCCCAGTTCCCTCTTTCGCATAACGCATGTCAACAGCTGCTGCTAAGCACATATCTGGGCACCTACAAAAGATAATCAAATAAGGTTTCCCAAGACAGTGGCATCCCTTCTTGATTTTGTTTACTTCTCAAAGTTGGCCACTCAGGAGTAATGTATGCTGAAGACAGAGATCTCCAACACACTAGGGGTCAGAGTCCTAGTAAATTTGGTTTCGTTTCTAACCCTTGTTTCCCCAGACATCACTTACGTGGCAAAAGTTCTGAATTATGGGCTCACAGGCTCTCATCAGCAAGGCTTCTATCTGAATATCCTGTAGAAGATTAAATATATTAATTCTGCCTTAGAAAGAACCAGGGGTGGGAAGAGGAGCAGTTTCTTTCTCTGAATCAGTCACATCTGATGGGCAAATAATCTGGTATGTACATTGGGAGACTTTCTAGCCTTTACACTAGACAGCCCCACCAGCAGAGACAGAATTGCACCTCCACTGTACTCTGAAAGGCTAGCTTCCTAGAGGCAGATGCAGTATTAAGAAGAGTTGGAGAAAATAAGCATTTAATAATAATACTAGAGTATATAAAGCCTTTCAAGTTTTGCCAAAAAGCTAAGCAGTTCAAAATGAAAATAGGGGTAGTTGACATCTATCTTTAGTTTATAAGCTCCTAAACCAGATCACTATCCCCAAACCAGTGATAAACCTCTGTCTCTGGGGAACATACACCGAATGCCTTTAAGCAGAGAATAAGCCCTGGACAGCACTAGCTGCTGAAATAACACCCTCCTTTAAGGAGTTACACCCCCAACATGTCCTCCTAAGCCCACAAGGACAATGTGAATGGAGAGGAGATGAAAGAAGATGAAAGAAAGCAATAAGCTTTTGAAAACTAAAAAGCACAAGAAAAAGAAAAAAAGAAGAAAAGAAAAAGACTTGCCAATTTTGACAATTCAAAAAGTTCTAAAAGGTTTATGATTAAAAAAAAGCAATTCCCTGATTTCTGCTTCACAAGACATTAAATATTTCCAGCTGCCCCCTCCCCAGTAATAATCCCTACATTTTAAATACTATGCCTATGCTAAAAATAAAATATATATATATATATAAATAAATAAACACTATGCCTATGCTTATGAGGTTTTTAATGCCATTACATATATTTTAATGGGTTCAGGATGGAACAGGGATAAATACATTTGTTTAATCTTCAATGTGTAACTGTAAATCCTAGGCTTTTATTTTACCAAACACAAACATTACCAAATGACCTAACTGAAAGAGCAAATGATAACAGGAATGCTTAGACTCTTCCTGAAAGTGACTAAGAGATTTAAAGTATAGCCTCTAGCTTTTCTTTCTTTCTTTCTTTTTTTGTATTTTTCCGATGTTAGAAGCGGGGAGGCAGTCAGACTATCGCATGCTCCCAACTGGGATCCACCCGGCTTGCCCACCAGGGGGCGATGCTCTGCCCATCTGGGGCGTTGCTCTGTTGCGGCTGGAGCCATTCTAGCACCTGAGGCAGAGGCCATGGAGCCATCCATCCTCAGCGCCCAGGCCAACTCTGCTCCAATGGAGCCTTGGCTGCAGGAGGGGAATAGAGAGATAGAGAGGAAGGAGGGAGGGAAGGGTGGAGAAGCAGATGGTCACTTCTCCTGTGTGCCCTGGCCAGGAATTGAACCAGAAACTTCCACACACTGGGCCGACACCAGTCAGGGCCTCTATCTTTTCTGAAGGTGGAAGAAAAAGACTGGTCTAATGACTGTGACAAATAAAACTTACGAGGTAAACCAAAGGGCTAAATATAGTGTTTTCCTGGAGAAATGAGGAAAGGGGTTCAGGAAGCATCACAATATTCTTTATAAAGCAAACAGAGAATCTGACGAGATTTCTTCTGTTTTCCGGAGAATCTGTACTCTCAAGAGTCTAGAAACAGTAGGACCAAGGAAAAAGGAAAAGCTGCTGACAGGGCACTCTCCTACGAGCTGCAAACTGCTTACCTCAGATTCTAACTCGGTGAGGTTGCCGACTATATCTCTGCACTCTACAGCCAAGTCATCAAGATGGTCCTGGAGGCACTCAAGCTCCTGCAAACAGAAAGTCAATCCCTTGGGGTTTGTCAACTACATAAATGATCAAGGGCAGCTGAGATATCAGTAATAGACAGCATCAGTCTATTACTACTTCTCTTAGAATTTTAGAGGTGTTTTAAGTGTAACAGCTCATTTTCCTAAAGCACACCGATAGCTGTTTCTCAGCAAAGGGCTCTGTTAAAGAACCACGCTTAACTTACTATTCTGCAGAATCTCTCTGTTTTGAAATTAGAAATGGGAAGTTAGGGAAAAGGCTGTGGGAATTATACAACCTAAAGGAAAATGCATAATACTTTTGGGAGTAAAATAAATGGCTAAGGGAAAAACTCCATTCATGGAATCCTGTCCTAAGTTTAACTTCACTGGGACGAGCTGCAACATGGGGCAACTTTCTCAGTGTTCCTTTACAGGGGGCATGAAAGGAACCTGTTTCCTGAGATTCTGTATGGCCACATCCCTTGTTTACTTGACAGAGGCAGCAGAAAGCAAAACAAGAGGCATTTTCTAACAATAAACTTGATAGAGCTGGAATAGGCCTGGGAAGCAACTGCTAAAAATTATATTCTCAGGTTTAATAGATCTGTGTAAGCAGCCATTGCTTCTTTAAAATGTCTAATTCCTGTACATGTGACCTTTCAATAGTTTAATCCCAGAGAGTGTTTTGGAGTGGTACAAATGGAACCTGGAAACCTGGTTTCATGCCTTGCTAGTATCAATGGGGCTTTAAAGAAGTAGCATTTCCTCACTGCTTGGTTTCCTGCATTAAGATAGAAGATAAGCTACCTACCCATTTGATAGAATGCAGTAATGTATCATTTTTTAAAAACCTAGGAACAAAACCCTAAGGAACCATTCATAGCTTGCATGTAATTCTTGAGGGTCACTCCTTCTTCGTACTTTCCTGTATGGAAAGCAGTTATAATATAATGGAACAAATGCCTGGCTAGGATTAGACCTGTGTTTTAGGTAAAAAAGTCAATACACTTTACTTCTCTGAGCCTCACTTTTATCAATTACTAGAGAAATCCCATTCTTGTTTAACTTGCAGAACTGTTGTAGGGCATGTGCACCGTTCGTGCACACCAGTATTTACATAAATATGCATGCATCTGTATACTCTGCCTTCCCTCAAAAGGGCCCAATGTGGCTTATAAAAGTGAGAAAAGGAAAAAAGGCATGATAAAATGAATAAAAATGAGTAAAAGGACAGGGACAAAAGAGGGAAGAACAGGAAATTATGTTAAAGAAAGTGGGATGGAGCAAGTAGTAAGTTAGAACGTAAAACGCCTACCATAAAATCTTATGTATTTGCTAGAGGTAGGCCATATTTTCTTTGGCTCTAGGCTTTTTAAGAGGCAACACAAAGAGGGAAACAATTACAAAATACAGTAACTATAACGTAAAAACAAACTAACTACTTAGGAAAAGTGCCATTTTTCCTGATTACATAGACAAAGCAGAAAATTTTCCTGAGGATTTTGTATAGAGAGAACATCAAATAATATAACAAACTATGTAAACAGATATAGATTTTATGAGGGTTTGTACTCTGTACAAAATGTTAATCATGGATATTATTAATATTATGACTACATGATAAATAGGCCGCTGTATCGCCTACCTGTCCAGTCTCTGTTTTTTCGCTGCACCATTTCCCCAGATCAATCAGGCACTTATCTTGGAGTGCAGGGTCCAGCTTAACGTCCATGGCACGCTGGTGCAGGATCCTTTGGACTTCAGCTCGGCACTCCCGTGAGAGCTACATAAGAACAAGCAAAGCACTCTAGGTACCAAAACTGAAACCAGAGACACTTGATAATGTCAGGAAATTAACAAGTAACTCTACACTTTGAATCTCTTCCAGAATAAGAATTAAATGTTCTAGGAGGCTTCTGAACACCCACCTCTCTTGGAATTAGATTATACATTTGGCCTATTCTACTATATGAAACAACATCCTTTTTCCAGAATATCTTGATAAAAAGGAAACTAAATTTGTTCAAGATTAGGTTAGAGAGTTTTTGTTTAGCAAAATCAATCTGCTATTACTCCAGGAATGCAGAGCAGAATGCTGGGTCCAATTCAGGAGAGAATATACTCGGGTCAGGAGAACTGAATTCAAATTTACCGAAACTCAGAACAAGCAGGCAACAACAGAAGCAAGTTATCACGGGTCAGGACCAGACTCTTCTAGATGAGTTAGAGAAAATTAGCAGAGGGTGAAACAGATGAAAACTAGTATTTTTGGAAGGGTTGTAAGAAAGATGTCATTGACAGGTAAAAGGTCCCTTTTACTCAAAAGGGCCCACACACTTGGGGAGGGGGAGAGAGGTGGGGAGGGGTTTCTTTTTAGAGACATGGAAATGTTTTAGAAGTAGGCAGATGTGATGGTTGCACAACTTTGTCAATGTACTAAATACTATTAAGTTTTTCTCTTTAGAATGATTCATTTTATGTTATATGAATTTCACCTCAATTTTTAAAAGAAAAATACAGCATACCAGATTCCAACCCTTTCTTCATTTATAAGGCAAGGAACCTCCTACTATAGTGGCTATAAGATGCCAGCTCCTGTGATTAATGATGACCTCATCATATGAATAAAAAAGTAACAAATTTCCATATTTTATTATTTTCTTACATAGCAGTATAGAAACTAGGTTAAGACTGCAGTAACTGAAGTATAACATTTATTTCTATCTGGGTCTCCTCATTCTGAACAGTAAACTTAGTCGGACTTTTGTATTGAACTTAGAAGGGGTATTAGTTAACATGCATGTGAAATAATACCATCTCAATTTTCTGTAACAAATGCAGGACCGAAATGCAGTAGAGACCTCAGAAGGCTTAAAGAAGCCACTGCAGAGAGTAAGCAGCATGTCAGTGTGACACCCGGTGGCATTAAATATTGCTTGAGAGCCAAGTTCACACAAATATCCCAACAAGAGGTGGCCATCAGGGCAGGCAAATACCAAGAGCCTGGGGCATGGAGGTTTCTGCCCCAACCAGTGTGCTGTGAGACAGGCCTATTAATATAGGCACTATGTGCTCCGATGCCAAGAGCAGAAGCCTAAAAACCATTTGTATCATGGCTAAGAGCTTCTAATGGATTGATAAAGCTAAATAAAGTGAGGGCAGCAGAATTTGACTATTTGTGATTGAGATTTCGGTAATTTAAAGAAAAAACTGGAAATGCCCTTACTCACTTTGTTTAAAAACATAAAATCAGACGGAGAGAAGCTGGTAGAACAACTCACTGAATAAAGAAGTTTCTAGTAGTGCAGCAACCCTTCCCCACCAGATACTCTAACAAAGTTTTCCTAGGATGACAGAAATCAACAATATATAGCAAACTAATTAAAAAACAAGTGACGATCAGACGAAATGAAGTCAGCAGTGACACATACCCTCCTGCCCTGTTCCTCAGTGCGGTAGGCATGTCTGTACAAGCAAGAGAACACAGCTCCAGGAGGCATCAGTTCACTGGTTTCATTCCAACCGTGGGTGTGGCAAAGACGTGATGCATCTCCCTGGCACTTGCGGTATAAGACAGGGTCCAGCCTATAAAGTTAAGAGTTAAAAGATAACCACTCTTACTGTGCCTTTACTTCTAACACATGTGAAGGGTTTTTACAGTGTGCTTGTGTACTCATTAATAACCTCCAGGTTAGTGGAGACAGTAGGTAAGCAAAAGTATATTCCTCAATCTGTCCTTCATGAACACATAGTGGTCAATCTGCAGAAGTATTTTAACCTTAGTATAGAAGGTTTAAATTCTACCTCAAAGAGGTACACATTGCACTAACAGGCACACAACACTAACATGCCCCGGCTGAAATGAGAAAATAAGCAGGCAAGTCACAACTTTTTACTCAACAGTATAAATGAAGTTCAGTCCTACCCGATATACATACTAGATTCAGTAAGATCAGGAAACGGCAAGGTAAACAGAATCTCTCATTCAACTTCCTTTCTAGTAAAACTGTTCCTCTTTTTTTCCCATGCAAGATAAGGCCATTATAATTTTAGTTGACCTGAATATGCTTAACAATTTCAAAAACTTGACATTTAACTTTGACTCTGGAAATAGTGGTTTAATCGATGAGCCTGCTGCTTCTCTGAATCAAGACCAACGGATGCTTAATTCTGTCCACATCATAAAGTCAACTTTGGGGAAAAGCTACTTAATGTGAGGAATAAGGCTAATAATAGTTAATGAGTAGCTTTTAAGACTATGAAGCATCTTTTGATCATGGTTGAAGGAATTATTGAAGAGGGAAAAAACAGGATTTTGTTAAGGTAGTAAACTCTGTTATTTTGGTTTGTTTGGCCTGAATAAGCACTGGGAAATTCCTACTAGCTTTCTATAGTCTTCTCTAGGACAAATTCGAGGAAACAGAAACAGAAATACATTAAATCTTCAAGTAATCTTTCCAGTCAAGTATATGGGTAAAATATATTAATCACCAGGAAAAGTTAATGACCAAAATACCATGGCTTAAACCACTGAATCAGGAAGGAGCTGCACTTGGGAAGTAGGAGGAAGACCCTGATCCCACTGGCTGCTGGGGGAGTGGGTGGTGGGGGTGGAAAGGCAAAATAAGGCCTAATAAGAGGAAGGAATTGTAGCCAATAAACTACAGTGATTCTGATAGTAATTTATTCCTTCTCCTATCTCATCTCCTCCCCTATATTTTGCTAACAGGATGAGAAGAGAATCAAGTTGTCACTTATTGATAAGAGCCATTTAAGGTAGAATAGATTCAGTAACTCTGAATAAAGAAATAAAAGCAAATTCCCACACCGAGTACAAATCAAAAATAAAAATGCACTATTATCTTCTTAGAAACATATCTGAAGATGCTTCTGCTGCCCTAAAGGTGCCTGAGTTTTTTCTAGATAGATGTTTGCGGTATCAGAAACATTTGATCCTGACTTCCAAAGTAGCAGTGAATGAGGACACCTGGGGACAGACCTGCAAGGGCTGACTCTACATTTAGATACTGTTCCAAAAGTAAGAAAGAGGTTTTTCAGAGGATTAGCTATCCCAGAAATTAATAAAACAAACTCCTACTAATTATTTTAAGAAAGCAAATACAAGGGATATTGACTACACAGGAGAACAGGCTGAGGCTTACACTTATTCTGGCTTCAAAATACTCACTTCCAATCTCGGGAGATGAAATACTGTAGCTCTAATAGACGGTGCTCACAGTCCTCTACCATTTTCTCTGTGTATAAATGTTCCATCAGGCATGAAAGGATCCTGGGCATAAAACAAGGGTGAAATTGTAACAAGAGATAGAAGAGTTCTGACAACATCTGCAGGGCTCTCACGTCAGTATTTTCTTGGTCTATAGAAAAAGCCACTTAGCTGTTTTTCTAGGGCAATGAGGCACTTACTCTGACAGTGATCAATTATATCAACGTCAGAGCCACTTCACACTTAGGATTCAGCTTGCACAAGACCCTACGTAGCTGCTTTATTTTTAATTGTTATGAACATTTTCCCATGCACACAGAGGTGGAGAATCATGGGACATCAATCTCTCCTTCCCATAGCTTCATCTACCTATGTCCCAGGTTGTTTTTAACCTTGTACTCCTCTGCTGATATTTTGAAGCAAATCTCACATAGCATATAATTTTATGGTAAGGACTATAGCACATTTCTCTATAACATGAGAAGATAATAACATTATCTACCAAAAGAAATTAATTTTTAAATGTCTATAATATCATGTACTATCCAGTCAGCTTTCAAAAATTTTCAATTATTCCATGCCTTTTTATACGTTTGTTCAAATCAGGACCCAGAAAAGATCCACATGCTGCATTTAACTGATAGTATCTTAAATCTCCTTTAATCTGTAGTAGCTCCCTCCTTCCTTCCTCTCCCTTGTCCCCTTTAGAGTTGACACAGTTACTTTTATATTGGTAAATACGCCTAATTAGTTTTAAATGTATTTGTCTATCTCCTCCAAACACACAAAAAGCTTTAAGGAAAAATATCTTTTTTTATCCCCTATCTCAGCGTGAACAGCAGAGAGCATGCACAGCAAAATGATGATAACCACGGACTACAGTCACTTTATTGTTGGGTACTGCCAGCTGCAGGCTATAAGGATTTCTGCAGAGTGGGAGACCGTTCTTACTTGCCACCTGGGTTCATTAGGAATAAAACTAATGCCTGCGTTTTACATACTTCATTATGAAATTTTCCAGCTTTCCTAGATCTTGGATACAACTTCAGAATTCATTTTGTCCCTGATTCCCCCTTCCAACCACCACATTTTGCTTTATATTTCAATAAAGATTACTCTTGAATGATTATCAGGTAGCCAATATATATGTCAATATACAAACAGGATAAAAAGTCTAGAGTCAAAGTATGCATGGCACTTTATCCTGAGTTCCTCTCATTTTTATTTGATCATCAAATGGAATTATTCAGTGACCTAATGTATAGACCCAACTCTGCTTAGTCACTGTCAACAAACATCATCATAATGCTGGGTCTGGGTGTGTCCACATCAGGGGTCCCCAAACTTTTTACACAGGGGGCCAGTTCACTGTCCCTCAGATTGTTGGAGGGCTGGACTATAAAAAAAACTATGAACAAATCCCTATGCACACTGCACATATCTTATTTTAAAGTAAAAAAACGAAACGGGAAGAAATACAATATTTAAAATAAAGAACAAGTAAATTAAAATCAACAAACTGACCAGTATTTCAATGGGGACTATGGGTGCGGATGCATCCTGTGCTCCTCTCACTGACCACCAATGAAAGGGGTGCCCCTTCCGGAAGTGCAGCGGGGGCTGGATAAATGGCCTCAGGGGGCCGCAGTTTGGGGACCCCTGGTCCACATCATGGATGAGGGATACCAGTTTTAACAAAAGTTGGTATTTAACAAATAGTGTTGCCATTTAACAAAATCCCAGGTGTAATGTTGAGGGAATGTTCCCTGTGTTATGCTGCCAAATAGAATACAATATGAATAAATATCACAGATGAGATAACCTACATTGGGTCTCCCGATCTTATGTGTTTGCAGGCGGTCTGTATGACAGATTCACAAGCTTCATTCAAAGCTCTGTCAATGCGGTAATCTGCACCAGGGTCAGTCTCCTGAATCAGTGTTTGAAGCTGAATTAAAAAAATAATAAAAAAGTAAGAGAGCCACTTACACACCAGGAAAGAGCAATACCATCTCTTCACAGGATTAGTTACTAAGTCTGGTACATCACAATGACGCTTAACAAGGTACTGCAAGTATCACTGGCCAACCTCAAGAGCTTTTGCCAAACACAGGGGTGGGCAAAGTAGGTTTACTGTTATAATACAAATAAATACAGTAACTAATAAATAATAATACAAAAATAAACTGTGTTCCATGTCCCCAAGACTATAAACCTACTTTTGCCCACCTGTGTGGTTGCCAACTGGTTTCTCTTCCTTGATTAAGAGTTTTTCTGTTTAAGCCATTGTGGAAATTACTTGCCTACTAGTCTGAATCATTCCTGGACATTGGCAAAAGGACTTTGCAATATAAAGGCTGCCTTTCCCCTCATATTTACCTATCTATCAATCAGATTACTAAGCCTGACACTCACTGCCAAGCAAGAATTGAGTGTAGAAAAGTAAACAGAAGACATTTCCAGTGAGAGATCTAATGGTAATTAAGAATCTAGAATTTAAATTTTGCTGCAAAGACACAGGCATTAAAACAAGCATACTTAGGTTTTATTAAAGGTAGCTGTGAGATTTCATTTAGCTTGCAAGAAATATCAGTTACAAAAAATAAGAATATAACACATAATTTCCTATTTTCCCTCAGCTATCTTTTTTACAACCAAGAGGTAAACCACAGTTCACTCATTATAAGTATACAGAAAAATATCTATCACCATGCAGTTGAAAATGAGAATAAAGTCTTTAAGATTCACTTTTTGCTCGGTTCATACGTTGTCATGTCATAAAGCGAAAGTATGAGCTACGCTTTAAACTCTTTTTTCCTGTCTTTGAGCAGAAAGCAGTAGGGGCACAGAGGAAACAGCTCTAAATTAAGGATCAGAGGACCTGAGTTCTATTAATAGTTCTGGCTCTGGCACATATTAGCTTTGAGAACATGGGCAGGTTGATTAACCTATAAATTCCAGTTTTTTTAACTGCAGAGGATTATAAGAATATACAAAAGGTTGTATAAACTGTATTTGACAGATGCAAAAGATCATTATTACTAAAGATGAGTAGCAGATGGTGTTTTGGGGTGGTAATCTTAAATAATAGAAAGAAAGATTGAAAATTATAATCCTTGTTTGGGTTCCTTTTTTTCCAAGTTAAAGATCTGGAACCCTTTCTGCGTAAGAGCCTTCTCTGATCCTCATACATTTGACTCACGATCCTACAAGGTCTCATATGAAAGTACTGACCCCATCACATATTGATGACAACACAGATCAAAAAGAAATGAAGAAAGAAAATCCCATTCTGTCGCCCTGACCGGATAGCTCGGTTGGCTAGAGCATCATGCTAAAGCACAGAAATGGTCGGTTCGATCCCCGGTCAGGGCACATACAGGAACAGATCAATGTTCCTGTCGTCTCTCTCTCTCTTGCCTTTCCTCTCTCTCTAAAATCAGTAAAATAAACATTAAAAAAATTAGAAAAAAAAATCCCGTTCTGTCTATTTTAAAAGAAGTCAATAACCACGATGAGAGAAATATGAAAGATTTCCAGTATTCTGGGATGAAAGTCATTTAAACCAATTCTTGGTGGCAATTTGGAGAAGCTACAGAATGCTGTGGTTAGTGAATAGGATTATTAATGTCAAAGAATTATCGATTTTAGTAATAATGTTTGTTGACAAAGACCAAATTTCCCTTTTTCTGAGGGAAATTATAAGCATCTTGGGAGTCTGAAAGTCTCTGCAAGAACTGTATCAGTTAAATATCCATGACTGATGACTGACAGGCAAACTTGGGAGTATTCAGAATGAATGCACCAGATTGCAACTACTAAAATGAGGCAATGAATGTCCTATAAACTCTAGTAGGCTCATGACTTGAGAGATCACTACCACTCTGAAATCCAAAGACAACAGTGTGGGAAATTAACACTAAGAATGTAAATTGCTACATGATTATATACCTACTCCAGTAGCTGATTGCTTAGGAAAACCAAAAACCCACTCAAAATAAATTATTTCAAAACTTTCCTCCATTTGACTAAGAATGGATAATGTGAAAATTTTTCCTTTCCTTCAATTCTTAAAAACCACAGACCCACAGAAACCCAAATACAGTGTTTATTTCCCACTTGGCTAAAGTTAATGTGGGCAAAACCACATATTCACTATTTGAGGCTTGAGCTCCAGGTTTAATATGGCACAAAGGATGAGTTAGGTAGGCGGTACTTATTTACCTTTCAGTTGTTGGGTCACTAGCTCTTTTAACAAGTCAAATTTTAAAAAGCCCTAGAGATTAGCTAGATGCTGCAAAATAGAATCAAACCAGTTTATTTTCTTTTTTCTGTACACCTTAGTTCAAGTGTAGCCTCAGTAAAAAAGAGGGGGTTTATTCTTAACCACTCCCTCCCCTTTCCATGAATTAAGGATGAAATGCAAATATAGGATGCCTTGATTAATTCTTGGCCTGGGGCCCAGACACATATATAGTCACAGAGGTTTCCTAGGACAATCGCCAGCAAGGACTGCTCCTGAGGAACTACATACACTCAGAAGCTTTCTGTCTAGTTAGGCTTGCTATCTAATATTCACTATGATACCACAAATGATGCAGATACAGCAGAGACAGTGTCAGGAAGAGGCTCCTCAGCTAATAAAATGTGACATTCAAAATGGCAGAAAAATTCTCCTTACCGCCTGTTGGCAGTTCATTCCAAGGTTCCCTTTCTCCCCTCGAACTACTTTCATCAGGCAATGCAGGGTTCGCCCTTTTCGATGTAATCCGGAACAGTGGTGTTCAATCTCCCCCCGGCAGCTCAGGATGATCTCAGGACTCAAAGAAAAGTCTTCCATCAACATGCGTCGGTAATCTAACATTTCCCCCTGGCACTCACTGCTCACTTGTCGCCCTAGATTAGGAATTAAGCCATAACATTATGGTGAGCATTAAGATCCAATATCAACACATATGAAACATACAGACTTTCCCCTAGAATATAATATACCAATCATGCTATTATCTAGACTGGAAAGCTTAGAATTTAGCAAAAGCTTTATCAGCATAAAATGAGTTTAAGATTCCAGAGATTAGGATTTATCTTTTTAGTGTTCTGGATCATACAGCTTTTATACTGATAAAATAACAATGCAAATGTTTTGCCAATGAAAGTCTTATCAATAAGATAACTATTTGGGTAAAAATGAAAGTCAAGAACAATCTCTACTGACCATTACATAGTTAAAGCTTGTGGGAAAGACTACACTTCAAATACTCCCTTATAGCTTCCTACCTTCCCTCAGCTATAAATACCAATTGGGAAAACTAAGACATGTTTGAAAACACAGCTTTGTTGCACTGTCATATAATAAACTATACTTTTGAAACAACAGTTGGTAAAGTTCGACATATCTATACATTGGTGAAACCATCATCACAATAAAGTACTGAACATACCCATCAATTTCAAGTTTCCTTATGCTCCTCTAGAATCCCTCCCTTCCTTTACTCTCCACCCCACCCACCCCACTTACAATCAACCATTGATCTGCTTTCTGTGACAATAAATTAGTTTACTAGTTTGCATTTTTTAGAAGTTTCTATAGTCTGAACAGGTGGTGGTGCATTGGATAGCGCATCGGTCTGTGATGCAGAGGACCCAGGTTCGAAACCTCTACGGGTTCTTCCAGCTTGAGTGAAGGCTCACCAGCTTGAGTGCGGAGTCACTGGCTTAAGAGTGGGATCATAGACATGACCCCATGATCACTGGCTTGCAGCCCAAGATCAGTGGCTTGAGCCCAAGGTCGCTGGCTCGAGCAAGGGGTCACTCGCTCTGCTGTAGCCCCCCACACCCCAGTTAAGGCACATATGAGAAAGCAATCAGTGAACAACTAAGGAGCCACAATGAAGAATTGATGCTTCTCATCTCTCTCCCTTCCTGTCTGTCTGTCCCTATTTGCCCCTCTCTCTGTCTCTGTCACAAAATTAAAAACGAAGTTTCTATAAACAGAATTATGTCGGCCTGATGAGGCAGTGGCTCAATGAATAGAGTCAGACTGGGAAGCAGGGGACCCAGGTTCAAAACACTGAGGTCGATGACTTGAGTGTGGGCTTACCAGCTTGAGCACAAGGTTGCTGGCGTGAGCGTGGGATCATAGACATGACGCCACTGTCGTTGGTTTGAACCCAAAGGTAGCTGGCTTGAAGCCCAAGGTCACTGGCTTGAGTAAGGGGTCACTCACTCTGCTGTAGCTCCCCCTACTCAAGGCACATATGAGAAAGCAATCAATGTACAACTAACGAGCCACAACAAAGAATTGATGCTTCTCATCTCCCTTCCTGTCTGTCAGTCCCTATCTGTCCCTTTCTCTGTTTCTATCACAAAGGAAACAAAAAACAGAATCATATCATATGGACTCTTTTTTGTCCCACTTCTTTGAATCAGTGTAACTATTCTGAGATTCATCTATGTATTGACAGTTACTTCATTTCTTTTTACTTTTAAGTAATATTATTCCAATATGTAGACATGTTACATTTTGTTTATCATTTCAACTATTGATGAACATTTGGATTATTTCTTGTTTTGGGCTATTAAAAATAGAGCTTTTCTAGTATTCATGTGTCAGAGTTTACAGGGACATATGCTGTCATATCTTGGGCAAATACCTAGGAGTTCCATGCTTGGGCCATATGGGAAATATATGTTTAACTTTTTAAGAAACTGGCAAACTATTTTCCAAAGAGGTTGCACCACTTTAAATTCCCATTAGCAATGTATGATATAGTTTTCCCACATCCTAGTCAACACTTAATATGATCTTTTTCTTAACAACCTGTATAACTTTGCCAAATTATCTGTTCCTATCCTTTGTTCATTCATTTACTAAGTCTTTTCTGTGTTTTTCTTGTTTGTAGTTTAAGGACATTAACTCTCTATTTTTCAAATACTAAAATTAGATTATATTATGCATACTGTTTTATAATATGCTTTCACTAACTAGTTAATAATCTCCACCTTTCCATTTTAGGAAAATTTCACTTAATACTCAGACCATAATCAACATTCCCCAATTGTCTCCAAAGTGTACTTTGTTTGGTATTCACGCCAACACCATAAATTGGCTCTAGTTGCTATTCCATTGTTTTTAACATCCAGATATTTAAAACAAAAATCACCAAAAAGTTCTATGTTTTCTTTAATGATTGATATTTTTCCACTAAACTTTTTAATCACTAAAAACTGTCCCAGCACTATTTATTCAATAAGAGGTAGAAAGGTCATTTTTGCAGCCTATAGCCACTTTTAAAAAAGACAACCCTGGTCTTCTTTCTATACATCCTTCTTGGTTCCTTTGTCAGGGGTTGCCTTTCAGACTAAGAATAAGCCTGATTCTCCTTTTACCTTTTACTGCTTAATTTAAAATCATCATTGTTATAATAATAACATTACCTATCACTTATCATGCCAAATAACTTTATGCAGTTCTCATACTAACTCCTCAACATAGGTAATAGTATTTTTTATAGATAAGAAAAACAGCCTGACCAGGCGGTGGCACAGTGGACAGAGTGTCGGACTGGGATGCAGAAGACACAGGTTCAAGACCTTGAGCTCGCCCGCTTGAGCGCGGGCCCATCTGCCTTGAGCAAAAGCTCATCAGCTTGGACCCAAGGTCACTGGCTCTAGCAAGGGGTTGCTCGGTCTGCTGAAGGCCCGCGGTCAAGGCACATGTGAGAAAGCAATCAATGAACAACTAAGGTGTTGCGACAGCAACTAATGATTGATGCTTCTCACCTCTCTCCGTTCCTGTCTGTCTGTCCCTATCTATCCCTCTCTCTGTCCCTGTAAAAAAAATAAAATAAAGAAATAAATAAAGAAAAACAAGGTTTGGAGAAATTAAAAATGTAAACAATGGACAATCAGTGTTAGTCTGATGACAAAAGCCATAACTTGAAGTGATGTCTCTCTGACCCAGAGCTCATGTGTTAAATCATTACACGACACCAACTCTCCTGAAAATGCTGTACAATACATATGTATTTTAAAAAATTAAAATATTTGGATTTTAGAAATATTCTTTACTTTGTATTTTTTAAAAAAGCAAGCCAGGCTATTATATAAGAAAAAGAAATTTGGGGACTGCTGAGCTAAGAGGAACTGCCTTCAACAAGGTGTAGGGATACCAACCCTTCAGTTCCCAGAGTTATGCTTACAAAGAAAAACTCCTAAGTCACAAGGCACAGCTATACTCAAAAGAGCAAATTCTGGCAAAAGGTATGGTACACAGAACTTTAGATTGTGAATCCAAAAGGGGATAGAAGGGATAAAAAGAAAGAAATCTCACCTCTATGCACAGCTGACTCCAGACACATCAGAAGGTAGGAGAGCCTGGCTTCTCGGGACCGGGGAAGGTTTTCCACGTTGCACCGGTATTTTTTTAGGTCACTTTTACAGGATTTGGCCAATGAATAACTGACCTTGTAATCTTGGGCAATCAGCTTCTGGCGGGTTGTTAGTGCTTCTCGACACTGAGTAGAGAGTGCAGCAGAAGAGTTGTAGGACTGCTCAGGTGGTTTCAACTGTTCACATGTGTCTCTCATGGCCAAGTACATGTCAACAACTGTAGTTGTTACCAAAATGCCTATCTTGTAGGTTTGGATAAAACTGAACACTAACATGCCAGTACGGTAAGAGGAAGAGGTAAATGGGTGGGGAGCCCTGGAATTCTATAGTGAATGGCTGATTGTTGCTGCAACAGCAGCTGTCCTAAACACATACATATTTGGTAGACTCTAAAACATAAACCTAACAAAGTATTCTTTCCCTCTTCACCAATATCCCTAAAGTAAATTTCACCAGAATCAAAGTGGCACTAACATAATACTCTGGAAGTTCTATTCTCTCTCCCTCCATATATATACACACACATACATACACACATTTTTTTATTTTACTGAGAGAGAGAGAGAGAGTCAAAGAGAGGGACAGATAGGGACAGACAGGAAGGGAGAGAGATGAGAAGCATCAGTTCTTTGTTGTGGCACCTTAGCTGTTCATTGATTGCTTTCTCATGTATGCCTTGGCCAGGGGGCAACAGCCTGAGCCAGTGACCTCTTGCTTGAGCCAGAGACCTGGGCTTCAAGCCAGAGACCTTTGGGCTCAAGCCAGAAACTATGGGGTCATGTCTATGATCCCATGCTCAAGCCAGCAACCCCTTCCTCAAGCCGGATGAGCCCTTGCTAACGCCAGCGACCTTGGGGTTTCAAACCTGGTCCTCCGTGTCCCAGTCTGATGCTCTATCCACTGCGCCACTGCCCAGTAAGGCTCTAAACTTTTTATATAATTACTCAACATTAAAGGAACTAAAATGAAAAACATTTCTTTAGCTGCATAGAAATGTATATGACAGGGTAAAAAATAAAACAAAAATAATTACTTCTAAAAGTTATAAAAAGATTCTTGTGCCTGACTGGCTTGAGAGTGGGAACATAGACATGACCCCATGGTTGCTGGCTTGAGCCCAAGGTTGCTGGCTTGAGCAAGGGGACACTCGCTCTGCTGTAGCCCCCCTACTCCACCCCAGTCAAGGCACATATGAGAAAGCAGTCAATGAAAAACTAAGGATCCACAATGAAAAATTGATGCTTTTCATCTCTCTCTCTTCCTGTCTATCCCTCTGTCTCTGTCACCAAAAAAAAAAAAAAAAAAAGATTATTGCAGTCATCTAGGAACAGAGGACTAGCAGTAATGAAAATACTTAATGAGAGATCTGCTGAAAAATTAAATATCTAATTATCTATGAAACATATTGGTTTGGTTAGCCTAAACTTCCTGAGTATGTAGGACTGATTTCAATCTGATTCCAATATAAAATTCACCCATTTTACCTGACCAGGTAGTGGCGCAGTGAGTGGATAGAGCGTTGGACTGGGATGCGGAAGACCCAGGTTCAAGATCCCGAGCTCGCCAGCTTGAGCGCGGGCCCATCTGGCTTGAGCAAAAAGCTCGCCAGCTTGGACCCAAGGTCGCTGGCTCCAGCATGGGGTTGCTCGGTCTGCTGAAGGCCCACAGTCAAGGCACATGTGAGAAAGCAATCAATGAACAACTAAGGTGTCGCAACGGCAACGAAAAACTAATGATTGATGCTTCTCACCTCTCTCCGTTCTGTCTGTCTGTCCCTATCTATCCCTCTCTCTGTCCCTGAAAAAAAATAAAAAATAAATAAAATTCACCCATTTTACTCTCCATACCGATTCCCAACTGGCTTTCCAATGTCCAGATATTACACATAATGCTTCATTTTCTTGGCTTCAGCAAAAGATGCTTTAGTTCCCTACTAAAAACCAAGTATCTTGCCTCTAAAAAGGGTAATCTTTGTCAGTAATTTATTTATATCAGTTTATAAGAATATTATTGGAGATGAATTGAGAAAGCTTTTAAGAAATAAGTAAAATACTGATTTGTTTTAAAGTAATACCTTTTCACTCATGGATTCTTCAAATTTATGGTTGAAGAGGCACTTATATACTCTGCCTTCACCAGCTTGCGTCTACAAGATGAAACACAGACATTAAGATGATGATGATGATTAGCTAAGTAATTATGCTGGACATTACCAATAATCCTATACAGAACTTTCTGTTAAATTAATATAATTTGAGTACCTTTGAACAAATGGCTCAGCCATTTATAAAATTTAGTAGCCTTGGAAGAAAATAGTGCCTATAGTAAAGAATTTTTTTTTCCCCACGACTGACTATTGTCATTCATTCCCAGATAAACTGTAATTAGGGAATCAAGAGATGTGTCAATGAGTCTCCCTTTTTGCAACATAAAACTCTTATAATTAGTGGCTTTGACAGTTAAAGCTGTTAAAACAGCAGGCAGTGGGAATGTACACAAATTATGCTCAGTTCTATGCTGTAAAGACAGAGACTCTTCTATTTTTAAAGTGTTAGTTGTCCAAGAAGGGTCTATCTATCGGCAGTAATCAGAAATTTGGTTTTAAACACTAACCAACTACTGTTTTTTTTATCTTAGTCAAAAACATATAGCTATAAATATGCAACATGGAAAAGTTTTAGCAATGGAATAGATGTGAATGGGATTCCCTGCTAAAATAGGATGCCTATTGGTAAAATAGATTCCTAAGAACTGAAATTGAGAAGTTAAAGTTAAAAAAATAACGAGTGAAGACTTTCAGAAGCCTAATGTTATCGGGATGTTAAATCAAAGCTCAGCATCCTGTATCATTTTCTGTTACCCTGACACCAACTCCACCTTCCATTTTCAGTAGCTTTCCTACATGTGAGGTTTCTGTTAGGATTTTGTTGTTGTTATTTAAATTTCGGAATAGAGTACTTAAAAATATTTAAAAAGAAAAAAAGAACAGTTTCTAAACTGACTTACATTTTCACAAAACCGTTCCCGATCATCTCGGCAAGCAAAGTATAAATGCCGATCTAAATGAAAGTCATCTGAGGACAGCTCTGCCACTCGGAGAATGGCTTTCTTGCAGAGTTCAGAGACTTGAATCTTGGGATCTCTTTCTTCTGCTTCCTTCACCAGGCCTTTTTCCAAGCATGATACCACCTCACCTTGTGAATGTGCATCCTAAAATAGTAAGGATGCTAGTATTTTATTATTCATTCATTCATTCATTTTTAAGGTATTAATATTTTAAAACTCTCACAATGACTTTCAAATAAACATCATTTATATAATAAAAGAAACCTCAACATATAGTTATTGATGTGTGTGTGTGTTTAAATTTTATTTGCTGACTTTGGAGAGGGAGGCAGGAGGAAGAGAGAGGCAGAGACAGAAACATCCATCTCTTCATTGAATGTGCCCTGACTGGGGTTGAACCTGCAACCTCTATAAACTGGGACGATAATCTAACCAACTGTGCTACCAGCCAGGGCTGGAGATTATTGATGTTCCATGTATTGAGAAATCAGGTGGGAACCAACCACACTATGGAAGTTATAGAAAATGTCAATAATCTTTGGTATAGAATGTAATACTTGCACAGTAAAAATGGAAATAGAGATCCTGGGAAATTAAGTAGAGCTTAGTTAGCATTAGAAATAGGAACCTGAGTTTTTTCAAGTACAAAATGTCAGAAACATTTAAAAGAATTAAATCAGCTGAATGCTCTGATCATAGCTCATGTCCACACTGAAATAACATTGCATAAATCTTTGTTTATTTACCTCTGAAGAGCTAAGTATTTCCCAAGTGATATGGTGCTTTTAATCAAGTTAAAAAAAATAAACCACAGAATCCATAGATCTTATACAGACTCTTCCTTCTCTTCTCGTCTACTCTATTCTGCTCACAAAGACCCAAATATGTACAATCTGTAGTATAATATTCACTTTGATGTTTTAAATTTATCTTAATGCGATTTTAGAAAGATTACCACCACTTATACAAACTGCTTTTGAGAGCTTTCCTAAAACTGTCCAATTACCTTTCATTGTACAATGTGTCATACCCATAGCAACCACAAGTATTCATTCATTCAAAATGAGAAACTTCCCCTAGATAGTTTTTATTTAAGAATCCTAATCTTCTATATTCAAAAGATATGCTTCAATAATTCGAGAGGTATAACCATTATTACAGCAAGCCAAAGTAGCAGAAAATACAGTGCAATCATTTATTTAAACACACATATAAAATCTTCTGGTAATAAGATACATCTATAAAGTCATCTGTACATGATAAAAAGACACCTAACATCTACTTTAAACAAAATTTCAATTCAACGAGAAAAAGTATAGTTTTTTTCCCATTTTGTTGTAATAGAGCAGGGTTGGGAATCTATGGCTCACGAGCCAGATGTGGCTCTTCTGATGGCTGCATCTGGCTCGCACACAAATCTTTACTTAAAAAAAAAAAAGTTAAAAATATAAAACATTCTCATGTATTACAATCCATTCATTTCCTACCACTCATGTTCATGGTTGCAGGCGGCTGGAGCCAATCACAGCTTTCCTCCGGGACAACACCAAATTTTTATTAGATAATGCGTAACGTACGTGGGTCGTTTTGAGGTCAGGAAGCAAACCTCCCTCCTTTTAATCAATTAGTCAGCTAGCTAATTGCAGAAACCCCCTTTTTTTAAAAAAAAAATTTTTATTACTTATTCATTTCAGAGAGGGGGGAGAGAGAGAGAGAGAGAGAAAGTGGAGAGGAGCAGGAAGCATCAACTCCCATATGTGCCTTGACCAGGCAAGCCCAGGGTTTCAAACCAGCGACCTCAGAGTTGTAGGTCGAGGCTTTAATCCACTGCGCCACCACAGGTCAGGCTGCAGAAACCCTTTTGACAAGGAAGATGGCTAAAAGAAAAAAAGATGAGGAGTATCGTACTTTTCAGCAGGAATGGACAGAGGAATTCGCCTTTGTGGAGAGAGCAGGTTCTGAAGTGTGTCTAATATGCAATGATAAAATTGTACTGAAGAAACAGTCAAATATAAAGCGGTACTTCGACACACGCCATACCACATGTGCATCGAAATATCCAGCGGGGGACAGCAGGAAGAAAGCACGTCAAGAGCTACTGTGCAGAGTGCAAGCTAGTCAGCAGCAACTCTGTGTTTGGACCCAACAAGGTGACTGGAATTCGGCTAGCTTTGCTGGTGCTTTAGCAATTGTGAGAAACAGAAAGCCATTCACAGATGGGGAGTATGCCAAAACATTCATG
Organism: Rhynchonycteris naso; assembly: GCA_037038555.1. NCBI lineage: Eukaryota > Metazoa > Chordata > Mammalia > Chiroptera > Emballonuridae > Rhynchonycteris > Rhynchonycteris naso. Next base: position 22,933,457 of record CM073001.1, read on the forward strand.
CTTGATGTTGCCAATGATCTTTTTTTTTTGCCAATGACCTTTTTGACGACTTTTTGGATAAAGACAAGATAATCAAACAAATAAAAGATATGCCTCTGTTGGCAAGAACTGTTCACGATTGTACCATCATGATGGCAAATCAAATTGAGGCAACACAAGTGAAGGACATAAATGCAGCACCATTCTTTTCTCTTGCTTTGGATGAGTCAACAGATGTAAGCCATTTATCCCAGTTCAGCGTGATTGCAAGGTATGCTGTCAGTGACATGCTACATGAGGAAAGTCTTGCTGTTTTGCCTATGAAAGAGACAATAAGAGGGGAGGATTTATGCCAGTCTTTCACTGAGTTCGCTAAAGAAAACAATCTACCAATGGATAAACTTATTTCGGTGTGTACTGTTGGTGCTCTGTGCATGGTGGAGAAAAACAGAGGATTCGTAGAGCTTCTTCATGAACATGAAAAGAGACCCATCCTAAGTTTTCACTGCATCCTACACCAGGAGGTGCTTTGTGGTCAGATGTGTGGCAAGCAGCTTGGTGAGGTGGTGTCACGGGTCATTCGGGTGGTCAATTTTATGGTTGCCCGAGCTTTAAATGATCACCAGGTTAAAACACTGCTGGATGAAGTTGGGAATAATTATCCTGGTTTGCTTCTGCACAGCAATGTGCATTGGTTGTCAAGAAGGAAGGTGCTCAGCTGTTTCACGGCTTGTCTGAGCGAAATCCGAACTTTTCTTAAAATGAAAAACATCGAGCATCCTGAGTTAGCTAACACTGAGTGGCACCTGAAGTTCTACTATCTCGTGAACATGACTGAACATCTGAACCAGCTCAATGTGAAAATGCAAGGCATTGGAAATACAGTCTTATCCCTTCAACAAGCAGTGTTTGCATTTGAAAACAAGCTGGAACTCTTCATCGCCGACATTGAAATGGGTCGTTTACTACACTTTGAAAAACTGGGAGAGTTTAAAGATGCTTGCACAGTAAGTGACCTGCTCAACATCTTGATTTCCAGCAGCTAGCGGGCTTCACATCCAATCTCCTGCAGTCATTCAAAGCACGCTTTGGAGAATTTCATGAGCGCACTCGTCTTTTTAAGTTCATCACCCATCCACACGAGTGTGCAGTGGACAGCGCCAACCTGAGTTATATCCCCGGTGTCTCCGTCAGAGATTTTGAGCTACAAGCTGCTGACCTGAAGGCCTCAGACATGTGGGTGAATAAGTTCAAGTCACTGAATGAAGATTTGGAAAGACTTGCATGACAGCAAGCAGAGATGGCGAGCAAACACAAGTGGGGAGAAGTGAAAAAGCTTCAACCCACGGACCAGCTGATTGTCAAAACTTGGAATGTGCTTCCCGTCACATACCACACACCGCAGCGTGTGAGGATTGCCATACTGACAATGTTTGGCTCTACATATGCATGTGCGCAGTCTTTCTCACATCTAAAGAATGTTAAGACCAACCTACGATCACGTTTAATGGATGGAAGTCTCAACGCCTGCATGAAGCTTAACCTCACCACGTATCAACCAGACTACAAAGGCATCAGCAAAACCATGCAGCACCAGAAGTCGCATTAATGGTAAGAAGTACTTTATACATCATTGGTTAGCAACAGCATAACAACGTTATTAAAAAGAATTCAGAGACCTATTGTACTTTAAAAGTGTTGGTCTTACTTAAAATGCACACATTTACTTGTATTTAGTGTTAAACATATTGAATGGCTCTCACAAAATTACATTTTAAAATATGTGGCATTCATGCCTCTCTCAGCCAAAAAGGTTACCGACCCCTGTAATAGAGATTGTTCTATGGCACACTACTTTCCAAGTAGTTCATTATAATTTTCATGTTATGTTCTCTCCTAATAGACCTGTGAAGAGGTGGTGAGAGAGGTGGTATTGGCCCTGGCTGGTAGGCTGCTAGAGTGTTGGCCTGGCATGTGGATGTCCTGGGTTTGATTCCTGGTCGGGGCACACAGGAAAAGTGCCCATCTGCTTCTCCATACCCCCCACCTTGTTTCTCTCTCTCTCTCTCCCTCCTGCAGCCATGGCTCGATTGGAGCGCGTTGGCCTCAGGTGCTGAGGCTGACTCCATGGCCTCCACCTCACGTACTTAGAAGAACTTGGTTGCTGAGCAATGGGCAATGCCCCAGATGGGCAAAGCATCACCCTCTAGTGGGCTTGCTGGGTGGATCCCGGTTGGGGTGCATGCGGGAGTCTGCCTCTCTGTCTCTCCTCCTCTCACTGAATTATAAAAAGAAAGAAAAAGAGTGGTGATATCTATTGTGCAGATGAGCAAACAGAGGCTTAGAGAAGTTTATAAACTTATCCGAGTTGCAGAATGTAAGGTACCTGGCTAAGACCTTGGGGTTCTATGAGACTCCTAAAATTTATATGTGGGTTTTGTATATTTTTCCCAAGGAAGATTCATAGCTTTCAATAAATTTCAAAAGGTTTGGTGACCCAAAAAAAGATGAGGAAGCTGAGTATACTAGCAGATTCTCATGTTTTTGTATTTTGTTGTTTTTTTGACAGACACAGAGAGTCAGAGAGAGGGACAGATAGGGACAGACAGACAGTAAGGAAGAGAGATGAGAAGCATTAATTCTTCGTTGCAGCTCCTTACCTGTCCAGTGATTGCTTTCTCATATGTGCCTTGACCAGGGGGCTCCGGCTTAAGCCAGCAACCTTGAGTTCAAGATGGCAACCATGGAGTTATGTCTATGATCCCATGCCCAAGCCAGCAACCCCGCACTCAAGCTGGCAACCTCAGGGTTTCAAACCTGGGTCCTCTGTGTCCCAGGCTGATGCTCTATCCACTGCACCACCACCTGATCAGGCATCTCTTGTTATTTTAACATACAATCCTCACTGTTCTGTCTTTGGGATCTAGCACTACTATTTTCTACAATCATTTCAGTCATTGCAGACTTAACTCATACATGACACTAAAGGCAGGTTTTTGTTTTTTTAATTTATTTTACTATTATTAATTTTAATAGGGTGACACTGATAAATCAGGGTACATATGTTCAGAGAATACATAAAAGCAGGTTTTATGTTAACAATTCAAATGGCTAGTGGGGAGCTAACTAGTGATTGATTATCCTGGCGGTCAAGAGGGAAGAACTACTACAAAGAGAGGTGAATTGTAATGGTCCACTCAACAGCATGGACCACTAATCAAAAATATGGAAAAGTACTGGCCAGACTTGTGGAGGTGCAGTGGATGGGGTGCTGACCTGGAATGGTGAGGTTGCTGGTTTGAAACCCTGGGCTTGCCCAGTTGGGACACATGTGAGAGGCAACTACTAAGAGTTGAGGCGCTTCCCGCTCTTGCCTCCATCCACCCCCCTCTAAAACCGGTAAGTAAAAATCTTTAAAAAAATAAAATAAAAAATATGAAAAAGTATCATCACTGATTCCTGAAAAGTGTGTCTGGAACACTTACACGAAGATTTTAAAAAGAGTGAGTGTGGCTGCCTGACCCGGTGGTGGCGCAGTGGATAGAGCTTTGGACTGGGACGCGGAGGACCCAGGTTCAAAATCCCAAGGGCACTGGTTTGAGTGTGGGCTCATCGGGCTTGAGCGTGAGGTCGGTAGCTTGAGTGTGGGATAATAGACATGACTCCATCGTTGCTAGCTTGAGCCCAAAGGTTGCTAGCTTGAAGCCCAAGGTCTCTGGCTTGAGCAAGAGGTCACTGTCGCCCCCTGGCCAAGGCACATATGAGAAAGCAATCAATGAACACAACTAAAAAGCTGCAACAAAGAATTGATGCTTCTCATCTCTCTCTCTTTCTGTCCAACCCTATCTGTCCCTCTCTCTCTGTCTCTGTCACACACACACACACACACACACACACATACACACACACAGGTGTGAAAATTGGATATCATCTCCAATAACCCTAAGTAAGTCAAAGAAGCTCCCTGAATGGCTTTTGTGCCATTTCTAGAATCTGCTGGGAAGGGTAAAAAATCTGCCTTCATTATTAAACTATGGCCTTCTTTTTTTTTAGCTGCTTAAAAACTCCATGCCAAGTTCACAGTGCTCTCAAGATAGAGGAACCCTGAAAGAGGGCCAGAGCCCTGTGCTGATATGAGAGAAAGGGCACTTGGTGACAGCAAGACAATAACCAGCACTAAAACCTTTATTTGAACTGTGCGTGCAGTTTGCAACTCTGGCATACAACACCAGGCTCCCTTTCCTCCGTGATGGAAGCCTGCCAAGCATGGTGCAATGAATACACGGGGCAGAGACAAATGTATTTTATTTTTCTTCCTGTTTCCTAAACAGCAAATTAATGAACAGTGGCAGTTAATACCTGATGCCATACATGGCCCTGGACTACCTTTCCCACTGGAATTTGTTACTTCTCAGGAGTTTCGTTCATATTTTCTGAACAAACAATTCAGATTAAATCTGGTCAAACTTCCATTGTGACCTTCTGAACAACGGACTAATAAGGATAAAATTAGAAAGGACATAATTAAGGAAGAAGAAACTACTTAGGTAGTTATTTTCTTTCCTATCTTTACTAAAACAAGTTCTTCTGATGATGAAGATAATACATATATCACATTTATAGAGTACCCTTCTTCTAACCAGAAAGACTTTCAAGTATCTTAAAATTTTCTAATATTTAAAAATCTTCGTTTGTACCAGTATGCTGAATGATTTTTTTTTTAATTTTTTTAAGACTTTATTTATTCATTTTAAAGAGAGGAGAGAGAGCAAGAGAAGGGGGAAAGAACAGGAAGCATCAACTCCCATATGTGCCTTGACCGGGTAAGCCCAGGGTTTTGAGCCAACGACCTCAGCATTCCAGGTCAACGCTTTATCCACTGCGCCACCACAGGTCAGGCTGAATGATTTTTTTAAATGGCAACAGTGAGGTGTATTCAGAAAAGTCTTGAGAGCTCAAGTCTGTCCTAAGCCATCTAGTATTCTCACAAGACTACAAAATGCCTTGCCAGAGAATGTTACAGGTAACCAGCAAATGTTTTAGTATTCTGAAGGTAACACTGCTCTTAGCAGGTATTAATTCTTCTACTTCTCTATAGTTTTAAAACATTTTGTCACAAAAAGATAAAATGCATTCGCAGGTCAACTAACCTTGGATATTGAGACTGTTTGGACTTTAACTTAAGGGCCACCTCCAGCCCTAAATTTCTTTCCAAGCCAGTTATACAAAGTTTTTCATTTATCAATTCATAATACCCCTTTGGTGAGGCCAGTGTAGTACACACCTTTTCTCCAAGCCGAATGCTGCCACATTTCAGAATGTTGATGTCATTTTTACAGTCATCCATGAAGCCACAGATTAGACGGTAATCACTGAAAATGATGGCTGTCATCTTGGTGATGTACTGGTGACACTGGTACTCAGTGATGTTGCCTCGGTGATCCACCAAGCATGAAACCAAGTAACCTTTTCCTACTGGTTCATCAGCACATTCTTTAATCTGCTCAACAGAAAATGGATGGTTTACACAAATATTCTATTCTCACATCAAACAACTTTTACAAAGAAAGAGTTTCTGATACTTACTTGTTGATAGTGTGTGATGCCTATTCAGATTGTTGTGCCCTCTAGGAAATACCTCATTAATGTGTTTTTACAAGAAAATACATACATATACAAATGTTAGATAGAACTCATGTCCAAGTGTAGTAAAAAGAGCTGTTAAAAATTTCAGCTTTGTTGCCCTGGCCTGTTGGCTCAGTAGCAGAACTTCGGCCCACTGTATGGATGTCCGAGATTTGATTACTGGTCAGAGCCCACAGAAAAAGCAACCATCTGCTTCTCCATCTCTCCCACAGCATGGCTCAATTGGTTCGAGCGCATTAGCCCAGGAACTGAGGTGCTAAAAATAGCTCAGTTGTGAGCATGGCCTCAGATGGGCAGAGCATAGGCCCCAGACAGGGGTTGCTCAGTGGATCCTGGTAGAGGTGCTTGCAGGAGTCTGTCTCTCTTATCTACCCTCCTCTCACTTGGAAAAGAAGAAGAAAAAGAAAACTCAGCTTTGTCCTGGTTGGTTAGTTCAGTCGGTTAAGAGTGTCATCCCAAAACAACAAGGTTGCACATTCAATTCCTGGTCAGGCACACATGGGAAGCAACCAAAGAGCGCATGACTGAGCGGAACAACAAATGAATGCTTCTCTTCTCCCTCCCCTCTCTCTCCCTTCCTCTCTCTCTCTAAAAATCAATAAAAATTAAGCCCTGGCCCAGATAGCTCGGCTGGTTGGAGTGTTGTCCCAGAGAGCAGAGGTTGCCGGTTAGATTCCCTGGTCAGAGCACATACAGGAACAGTTCGATGTTCCTGTCTCTCTCTCCCTTCCTCTCTCTCAAAAAACAAACAAGCCTGACCTGTGGTGGCGCAGTGGATAAAGCGTTGACCTGGGAACACTGAAGTCGCCAGTTCAAAACCCTGCACTGGTCTGGTCAAGGCACATATGGGAGTTGATGCTTCTAGCTCCTCCCCCCTTTCTCTCTCTCTCTCTCTTTCTCTCTCACTCTGTGTCTCCTCTCTAAAATGAATAAAATTAGAAAAAGAAAAAATTAAAAATTAAACCTCCTGCGAACATTCAGGCACATATTTAAAAACAAAAACAAAAAAAACCCCAGCTTTACTGAGATATAATTAAAGAGAGCTTTTAACATTCTAAATGATTCTACTGAGAAATTCCTTTATGCATGCAAAGAATGTAATGGACAGTGAAGAAATTAATCTAGAGAACAGGTCTGAAAAACAGGTGCAAAACTGAAGTCAGGGTGTATGTCCCAAGCCAAGCTACAAAGCAAACTGGTATTGTTAGGTAAACCTAATGGCCAAGGGGGAAAAGGAGGAAAGGCGTAATATTACTTCTCGATATGACAGTAATGTGTTCTGAATTAACTACAAATATGGACATGTGTTTTTGAACTTATTAAAACCTCAGCTTCACCATTGTGGTTTGGAAAAGAATCACATTTAAAATGATGTTCAGTGCAGTCTGGCAAGAAGTTTGGGAAGAGGAAGGCCAATGCAGATCTAATTTGGGTGGTTTAGACATAATCTAGTAGATCAAGCACACAGTGATTCCACATGGTTAGGGGTCCTGCAAAGTACATATCAAACCACAAGTTCTAATTGGGCAAACTAACCAAAAGACATTGAAATTCAGGCATAAAAAAGTGAAATTCACTTATAGGGTTACAAGTTTGAAACAAAAAGAAGGTTATTTGGAAAAAGTCTGTTATTACATTTAGAGTAATAAATAAAAACAAACAAAAACGGCAGTTTTGACAAGAGGAAGGAACCAAATGTAAATATTTATTCTGAATATAAATCAGAAGGGGATTTTTTCATTCTATTGGTTTTCTGAAACCAATGGAGACCATTCTCCACTATTACATCACTTATCATAAATGTATATATAGGACTAAACAAATACAATCTCTTTCCAAAAGGTGCTGCATGAGGACATCTGATACATTTATTACCCTATAGGCCTCTGGGTCTCTTTATGTCTAACTCCAGACCAAGTCAAAGACTCAGTTCAAGACAAGAGAGTTGTGCTTACTTTTAAAGAAGCAAACCTTGGAATTTAAGTAAATAATTTTACACTGGCTTCAAAGAGGCAGAATGGATATTAAACAGTCAAGATGAATGCCATTCTTTCAGCCTAACCTTGAGTTCTCCCCCACTCCCCAGCCCCAATGCCTAAAAGAACGGCTAATAAATGTTATACCCAGGAAAAGGATTTTTTTTTTTAAGCAAAACAGAGTACATTTTCAAAAGTGAAAGGAGGAATAGCTCCTTGAAAAATCTCATCATTTGTAATTCAACCAGTGAAAAAATCATGTATTTAACAACAAAACAATACAGGACTAATGGCAGACACCTGGGTATAAAATTTTACTGCAGCGGAAGCATACAGATAGGCTCTAACAGTGGGCAATTGGCAGTTTAAAAATCTGATAAAAAAACAAGAACATAATTTGAACTGGAGCCCAAATAAGAAATGAAACGTAAATTTACTTTAAATCACTTGAGATTTTACTGAAACACAGAGGTATACCTATTTGTATTCAGTTCACCGCCAACTAGAATAGGACAGTGCTTGAATTAGAAGTTTATGCTTTTCTTTAGGCATTCTACTGGACAGAAGTTTAATATGACAAAAGGAAAATTTCTAAGATTAACAGCAAAAACCAGCATTAAATCATCAACCTATTTATGAATGAGAGTAAACTTAAAGTGGCTGGGGAACTCTATTTCTGACATGAAGGCAGGAGGAAAGTAGGCAGCATTTGGCTCAATCATGTACAGTATATAAAAGCTTGGTTTGCAGGTATTCCTGTGATGTTGTTTCTGTCCTTGAAAGTAGTATTCCAAAATTAAAAAAGAAGATAGAAGGGAAATATATAATAAAATATTTAGTTGTTAACTATGTTAATTTTCCTGACTCTGTTACAATCTCCTTTTAGGAAGGGGAGAGCGCCCTTGTTATTCGAATCTTTTATAGATTCGCAACACCCCAAAAGGTTACAAGAGAATCATCATTACATATGTATTATAAGTCAGCGTGTGTGTGTGTGTGTGTGCGTGTGTGTGTGTGTGTGTGTGAGAGAGAGAGAGAGAGAGAGAGAGAGAGAGAGAGAGATATTCCAGAGTCTAGTTTCCAGGCATACCTATCTTCACTCCTTTAAACCCTTTGACCATATACAGCGTGTCCGTAAAGTCATGGTGCACTTTTGACCTGTGACTGGTCAAAAGTGCACCAGGACTTTACGGACACGCTGTATATTATATAAGCAAGCAAAGAGTGAAATTATTCTGATGAATCTGCATATACTCTGAGTTACATTTGCACATGGCAGTCAAACTGGTATGTATAGCTAGTCATATAGCTAGCCAAGGTAGTCTGAGGAGCGGAATACTGAAGCTAAAGCTAAAGATCAATGTTTCAAAGATATACCATTCTATTCTGAAGCCCAAGGGTAATATGAAGAAGGGTCAGAGAATAAAACATACCTAATCCAAGATTAGAAGGTTTGAGGAAGAAACAGTTTCTACAAGATCCCATAGTGACTTAATGAGGAACACAAGCTGAGGGCTTATCTGGTTGGAATAGAATTTTTCTTAAGAGCTCAGGAGAAAACGGTCCCAACTTAAGTCATCAAATAGGGTAGTTTGAGGACAGACCTACATGTTGCAAGATCTATGATTATTAACTTTGAGGTAGAAAATAGCACCTATGGGTTTTGTGATTCTTATACTTAAATATGCAGAAACCTCTTACTTCCCAGAATTTCAATCATGGATTACAAAAAATACAATAAAAATTTCTATATCACAATTTTCACTAGTATTAGTTGTTCATAGTAAGCCTAGAGAAAAAAACTGAAAAACTTCCCCAATTAGCATCTATCTATACAATGCTAGATATTTTCATTATTTGTCTTTATATTCAACATCCATTTATAACAATCTATACAATCTTTTTATACACCTCTTTTTTTCTTTAACAGGGAAAGAGAGAGTCAGAGAGAGGGATAGATAGGGACGGACAGACAGACAGGAACGGAGAGAGATGAGAAGCATCAATCATTAGTTTTTCACTTCCCTTGCGACTCCATAGTTGTTCATTGATTGCTTTCTCACATGTGCCTTGACCGCGGGCCTTCAGCAGACCGAGCCACCCCTTGCTGGAGCCAGCGACCTTGGTTCCAAGCTGGTGAGCTTTTGCTCAAGCCAGATGGGTCCGTGCTCAAGCTGGTGACCTCGGGGTCTCGAAACTGGGTCTTTTGCATCCCTGTCCAACGCTCTATCCACTGTGCCACCGCATGGTCAGGCTTTATCCACCTTTTTAATGCTGACTCTTATTTGAAGCACATGCCTCTGTAATTCAATGGATCCAACCATATAGTAAAAATACTTAGAAATATTTACAAGCCTCCTGGGGAAACCATTTTGGAATGCCTCAGACATAAGCAGACTATAAAATGTGGGAGAGCAGCACTGATGACAGAAGCAGTTGTATTCTCTGGGTACCAACAGAGTCTGATTATCAATTTGTCTGAATCAACAGCATCCTACTGTTAAGTGTAGGTGAATGCTAACAAAAAGAAGTCTAATTACACTGTCCTTGTTCTATCTTTCAACCAATACAGATGTGAATTCCAAATAAAGTAACTGAATGAGTCATTCCTCCCTTAATGACTAGTCTGGTAAAGAGATGCAACTTTCTCTTCTATCGCATTAAATGTCCACAAAATTATTCTACAACCTACCTCTGATATAGTAGATTTGCAAACCTCTCTGGCCACAGATTCAAATTTGGGATCTGTAGTTAGGTTCAGCTTATAATTCCACAACAACTAGGTACAAGAGAAAGAACAAATAAACTTCAGTTAGAATTGTATGAAATTTACCATCAATTACAACAAATATAAGTGATTTATGATAAACTATCACACAAATAAATGATAAAAGTTCTTTGTACAAAGTCAGATAAAGTATATTCACACTTCAGCTAAGAAACATAAAAGAAAAAAAAAATGTATTTGCATTTATAGATTAAAAAAGGGTATAGGCAAAATAAAACATTACCATTCAGACTTTTTTTTTAGAGAGAGAGAGACAGAGTGAGAGAGATGAGAAGCATCAACTTGGAGCTGTAGCACTTTCGTTGTTCATTGATTGCTTTCTCGTGTCTCAACAATGGGGCTCCAACTGAGTCAGTGGCCCCTTGCACAAGCCACTGACCTGGGGCTCAAGCCAGCGACCTTGGAGTCATGTCTATTCACACTCAAGCCACTGACCCCCATGCTCAAGCTGGCGAGCCTGCGTTCAAGCCAGATGAGCCCATGCTCAGGCCAGTGACCTTGGGGTTTCAAACCAGGGTCCTCAGCATTCTAGCTCAATGCTCTATCCACTATGCTACCACATTGTCAGGCTCACTGCTTGCTCTCTCTCTCAAAATGATTTCAGAGAGAAAGGAAGGGAAAGAAAGCCAAAAACATTGATCTGTTCCTATATGTGACCTGACCAGGGATCAAACCCACAACCTCTGCTTTTTAGAACGTTTTAAGCAACTGAGCTATCTGGCCAGGGCATACTTATTTCTATTTTAAATTAAGGACAACTTTTTTTTTTTTTTTTTTTTAAGGACAACCTTTTTTTAAGTCAAGAAAAATATTAAAAACAAAATCCCTGATGAAGTTTTCAGAGAAAATATAAATAGGTAGTAGAAGATAAATTCTGCTTAAACCAAAAATTCTAACTCTGAGCTTAGTTTTTGGGGTTTAGTCACAAATTTCTCAATCAACAATACTTTCATAGATCAGCTTTATGAAGGAGAGTGGCCAGTGTCTAGTTTCCAGGCATATTTATCTTCATTCCTTTAAAAACCTGACACCATAAGCTTAACTACATTTCTTTCGTTATATTCATTCCTATATATTTGATTCGTTTTTGATGGTATTGTAAATAAAATTTTCTTTTTCCTTTTTTTTGAGTCAGAGAGAGGGATAAATAGGGATAGACAGACAGGAACGGGAGAGATGAGAAGCATCAATCATCAGTTTTTCCTTGCGACACCTTAGTTGTTCATTGATTGCTTTCTCACATGTGCCTTGACCGCGGGTCTTCAGCAGACCGAGTAACCCCTTGCTTGAGCCAGCGACCGCTAGTCCAAGCTGGTGAGTTTTTAGCTCAAACCAGATGAGCCCGCTCTCAGGCTGGTGACCTCGGAGTCTCGAAGCTGGGTCCTCCACATCCTAGTCCAACACTCTATCCACTGCGCCACTGCCTGGTCAGGCTAAATAAAATTTTTTAAATTTTATTTTCAATTGCTGCTCAATAGGAATATAACTGATTTTTATAGATTAACCTATACTGCAATCTTTAGTCTAATTATGCATGTGGAAAGTTTCCTGTATTTTTTTTTTTTTTTACAGGGACAGAGAGAGAGTCAGAGAGAGGGATAGATAGGGACAGACAGACAGGAACGGAGAGAGGTGAGAAGCATCAATCATTAGTTTTTCGTTGCTGTTGCAACACCTTAGTTGTTCATTGATTGCTTTCTCACATGTTCCTTGACGGCGGGCCTTCAGCAGACCGAGCCACCCCTTGCTGGAGCCAGCGACCTTGGGTCCAAGCTGGCGAGCTTTTGCTCAAGCCAGATGGGCCCGTGCTCAAGCCGGCAAGCTCGGGGTCTCGAACCTGGGTCTTTGGCATCCCAGTCCGACGCTCTATCCACTGTGCCACCGCCTGGTCAGGCGAAAGTTTCCTGTATTAAAAGCTCAAAAACAATTGGTTTTTAAATATGTTTACTGAGAAAACATAATTTTTCTTTTTCATTGAAATTAATTTTTCAAATATTAAGTTTAATCCCAGTTCTGGAGTGAAATCAATTCATTCTTGATATATTTCCCTTCTTATATTTTAATGGATTCAATCTGCTACTAATTTGCTTACCATTTTTCCATCTATGGTTCTTGAGTGACACTGCCCTGTGTTTTCTTTCTTGTTATATCCTTGTCAGGAGATATTAAGGTTCTGTTAGCCTCATAATGAACAGGAAAATGTTTCCATGTTTTTATTCTCTGAAAGACTGGTGTTATTCTTCCTTAAATTTTTGTAAAAATTAACCAATAAATCTATCTGGTCCTGGAGTTTTGTTTATTAGGAAGGTATTTATTTACAGATTCAATTTTTAAAATAAATATTGGGTTAATATGAATAACCATATTCATATTTTCAACTTCTTACATTAGTTTTGTTAAATGTTTTTTTAGGAATTTGTCCATTGCATCAATATTTTCAATTTCATTGGCCAAAAATTTGTTCATAACTATCTTATTTCTTTCTTAATGACATTAATTCATCCCTGAACTCCCTATTAAGTGCAGTTATTCATTTAAAAAAATTTGTTCCATTACCTATAATGGGAAAATTATAACGCCAAACCACAAAGGCTGTCATAACAAAATACAGACTGGTGGCTTAAATATAGAAATTTATGTTCTCACAATTCTGGAAGCTAGAAGTCTTGAGATCAAGGTGTTGACAATACTGATTTGTCTGAGGCCTCTCTCTTTTAGATTGGCCATCTACCCCTTGTATATTCATTCACAAGTTCATCCCTGTGTCTGTGTCCTAATCTCTTTATGACACCAACTCTCCTGTTTTCTGTATACTATTTGTCCTTACTTTCCTTTCATATCCTTCATATTCTCTAGCCTTTGGGGCTCTTTGGCACAGGTCAGCTTTGTTTTGGGCTTTCCTTCTACCAGATTGAGTTTACTGATGAGTTTTGACATTTCCCCCCCTTATCTTTTGCTTTATAAATAATGCCATAACAAATATCCTTTTATAGATAATTTTTAATCTAGCCTGACCTGTGGTGGCGCAGTGGATAAAGCATCGACCTGGAACACTAAGGTTGCCAGTTCAAATCCCTGGGCTTGCCCTGTGAAGCACATACAGGAAGCAACTACTACAAGTATATGCTTCTTGTTTCTCTTCTTTTTCTCACTCTCCCTCTCTCTTCAAAAATCAATTAATAAAATCTAAAAAAAAAAAAATAGGACACTTTTTAATCCATTTTTTAAAGTATAACTACACATAAATTCCCAGAAGGAGAAATGTAAGGCCAAAGGATATATACACATTTTTAAATGACTGATTTACGTTGACCTGGAATGCTGAGGTCGCTGGTTTGAGGCCCTGGGCTTGCCCGGTCAAGGCACATGTGGGAGAGTTAATGCTTCCTGCCCCTTTCTCTCTCTCTTTCTTTCTCTTCTCTCTAAAAAAATAAATAAATATTTTTAAAAGACTGCTTTAGCCTAACCCGTGGTGGTGCAGTGGATAAAGCATCAACAGGGAACAGTGAGGTTGCCGGTTTGAAGCCCAGAGGTCTCTAGCTAAGTGAGGGCTCATTAGTGTGGGGTCCCTGGCTTGAGTGGAGAAATCATTCACATGATCCCAAAATTCCCCAGCTTGAGCCTAAAGGCCACTGGCATGAAAAGCCCAAGGTTGCTTGCTGGCTTGAGAAAAGGGGACACTAGCATGGCCCCAGCCAAGGCAGGTTGGGAAGTTCACGGCACAACTCAAGTAAAAGCAACTATGAGTTGCATTCCTCTCTCTCTGCTCCCTCTTTCGGAAGCAATCAATGCACAACTAAAGTAAAAGCAGGCCGTGGCATGTTGGCTCAGTGGACAGTGTCGGCCTGGCGTGCCGAAATCTTGGGTTTAATTCTCGGTCAGTACACACGTGAGAAGTGGCCACCTGCTTCTCTTCCCCTCACTTGGCCCCCTCCCTCTCTTTTCTCCTATCCCAGCCAGTGGTTCCAGTGGTTCAAGCATCAGCTCCGGGTGCTGAGGATAGCTTAGTTAATTCGAGCATCTACCCCAGACGGGGGTTGCCAGGTGAATCCTGGTTGGGGCACATATGGGAGTCTGTCTCTCTATCTCCCTTCCTCTCACTTAAATAAATAAATACTAAAGTGAAAGTAACTATGAGTTGATGCTTCTCACCCTTTCTTTCTGTTTGTCTGTCTGTCTCTCTCTCTCTCTCAAAAAAAGACTGCTTTAATAAGTTTTTTTATTTATATTTCTATCCACAGAGAGCAGAGTTTAGCAAACTTTTTTCTGCAAAGGCCAGAGAGTAAACAGTTTAGGCTTTGAGGAAACTATTGTCACTTATGTAACTATTAGATGATTTTATGATGACTAAATGAAAGAACTTTAAAACACAGAAATTTATGTTGTAAAATTCATAAGCACAGAAACAATTACTTTATATGGTAGCTGTAGAAAAAAAAAACTTAAGTATAGAAATTTTACTTGGCAGAACTTGCTGGTTTCTACTGTGAAAGGGTATTTGTAAATTTATCATGGCCTGTAAACAAGGTTTATTATCCTCTTTTTAAGATTAAAATATTTAAAAAACATAATGTTCCCCACAACAACAGAAAAAGCATCCAAATATTTGTCATCATATATACATATATATAGCACATATAGTGAATTATAAGAAAATCATACTTACATGATTACAATCTGAAGAAATTTCATTATCAGGCTAAAAGGAAAAAAGAAGAGATAATGTTTTAAAAAATCTCCAATTTCCAGTTTTCAAACACCACCAAAATAAACTCAAAACAATAAATCTGAATATTCAACTACATATGTTTCTTCATTAATATAAGGCGTAAAGTGGGGCTCATATATTTATATAGCTTTAAGATTTCTGGGGAGAAATACACTAAGTAGATGCGATATAATCCCTTCCCAATCAATGTTACCATCTGGAAATGGGGAAAACGAAGAAGAATGTATTTGTTTGTTGTTTTTTTTTAACCCCGCCCCCCAAGAAGAATGTATTTGTAATAAAGCAATAGTGCCATAAGGATCTTTATATGACACTTGATAATTCTGAAAGCTAAAAAGGATAAGGCACAAAAAGGGTGTCCTTTCTTTAAAGCAGTGGTTCTTAACCTGGGTTCTATCGAACCCTAGGGGTTCGATGAGTTGGTCTCAGGCCATGAGGTTCAGATAAAACAATTTTAAGTAGCTTAAACAAACAGGTGTTTTTGATTTATGGGTGGGTTTTTTTTGTTTATTTTCTTTTTTGAAATTTCAATTCTGTGACAAAAAAGTTTTGAACTTTAAATTCCATGACTAGGTTATACTTAATCCTGCACATAGCTTTGCAATACACATCTCCTTTAATTTCCTTGTTCATAACATTAAAGGAGATACAATACACATTACAACAATACACATCTAATAAAGCACCATTTCCTCTGAACTTCTATAGCATTCCAACCTGCTCAAAGTGAATTCTGTATGTCTTCTATGAAATATTACCAATGTAGGTTATAAAAAGTATTTTCAAAATAAAATTATTCTATTTAAGAATAAATATAAGGCAATAAAGAAAATAATAAATACTAACAAACTGAGCAGTCACACCTAGCATCACTTCAAGAAGAAAAAACCTTCTAGGGAACTACTGATACCACTGCAGGATTTAGTAGGCATCAATACTAATATAAAAACTCATTTTTGTACTTAATAAGAAAATATTGGCCCTGGCCATTTGGCTCAGTAGTAGAGCATCAGCCTGGTATATGGATGTCCCAGGTTCGATTCCTGGTCAGGGAACACAGGAGAAGCAGCCATCTGCTTCTCCATCCCTCTACCTCCCTGTTCTCTCTCTTTCTCTTTCTCTCTCTCTCTCTCCCTCCTGCAACCATGGCTCCACTGGTTCCAGTAAACTGACCGCCTCAGGCACTAAAAATAGCTTGGTTGCCAAGCAACATCCCAAAATGGGAAGAGCACCACCTGCTCGGGGGCTTGCCAGGTGGATCCTAGTCCAGCAAATGTGGGAGTCTGTCTCTCTGTCTCTTTTCCTCTTACTTAATAAAAAAATATTAAATGAATACTGCTTTAATAAATTGCTAATCATACGATTATAGCATAGCACTTCTGAACTATACCCCTACTTGTCTAAACAATAGATATTTTAATGTCTTTTCTGAAGTGCCTTTCTGCATCTCTGAAATCAACCTCCACACTGAGTTAATCCAACTTAACTCTGTTCTCTCTACTTCAATTCCAAGTGCTTAATTTATATCTCTTAACAGCTTACTAACAAGAATGCTTTCTGTTTAGGCAGTTTTCTACTTTATCCCCCTTTAATCCCTCCCTTTAATTTTTTCAATCAGCAATTCTACTTCTTTTTCAAACAAAGCATGAAAGGCAATTAATATCACTATCATTTCTACTCATATTCATTTCCACTGAAAAATAACTTTAGATTAAAGGGGTATTCTTGAAAGAAATTCAGATCATTGGAGAATTTTCAAAATAAGGTAGTCAAATAAGATATGTTACCTATGGAAAAATAGTGTCGTCATGTTTACAGTCCAAAAGAACCTATAATAGCACATTTATGATTGTTTTAATGGCATGCTTCCCTACAGTGATAGACTGAATTACTTCCATCAGTTTTTCACTCTTTAATATGATTTGATATCAAGATCCTTTGCCCTATAATTCTGCACAGCTTCCTGCTATGGAGTGAGCACACATAAAACCTGCTCCACTGATGTTAGCCTAGACCACTGATTTGCCTTAGCTAATGGGATTTTACCAGACATAACAGAAGCATAGACTTTGAATGTGCTTGGGTGGTTTGACTTGTACTCTCGCACTCTTCAAAAGAACATGTCCAGGATGCTGCTGGTACAAGAAGATAAATGAAGCAGACCTAATCTAACCCCTAACTCAGAGCAGAGCCATCCCAAATGACCTGCATAGCCATGAGCAAGAAAAAGAAATATTTATCATTATAAGCCCTTGAAATTTTGAAGCAAAAAGATGACTAATATATCTGTCAGGCAAATTCCAACACCTTTACATTGCAATTGGTAACAGTGATCTAATTTAGTGAATTTTATTGGTAAGTACAAAGTACTGTATTTTTTATGAAAGAATGATGTATTTCACAAAGACACCAAAGAACTCTAAACTGGGAGACCAGTCACCGGTCAAAAGTGCACCGTGACTTTACAGACACACTGTATTTTGTTACTCTGATTAGCAATTGACAAATTATTTTTTTCGTTCTAGATTTAGTTTCTCTACCGAGAATAAGATGACAATATATAAATACCGTAACAAGGTTATGATGTTAACACACTGATAATCATAGAACTGAATAGCTACGAAGAATTTCTAAGTTAATTGCAAATAATTTTTTTTAATTTTAAAATTTTATTTATAAAATTAACATGGTGACATTGATAAATAAGAGTACACAGGTTTCAGGTAAACATTTTTATAGCATTTGAACTGTTGATTATGTTGTATATCCATCATCCAAAGTCAAATCATTTTCCGTCAGTTTATAAATTGCAAATAATTAATTTCAAAAATTTAAAAGGGCCTTTACAATCAAAGGAGATAATATTGGCCCAAAACAGCAATCTTCAATCTTTTCCATCTATGGCACATATAAACCAATTACTAAAATTCCTCAGCACACCAAAAAATATACTTTTTGTCTGACAAAAAAAAATAGGTATAATTTTGATTCATTCACACCAGACGGCTATTGTGTTGGCTATTGTCATTTTTCTTTCATTTGACAACCTGAGGAAAAAAGAGGTCAGTGCCACTGGCTAAACAGTTCGGTATTACTGCACGCTTTAAAATTTTTTGCAGCACACTGGTTGAAAATCACTGGTTCAGAAGAACAGAAGTCTGCAAGATATAAAATATAAAAGTAGTATACCAGCCTGACCAGGCAGTGGTGCAGTGGATAGAGCATCGGACTGGGATGCGGAAGACCCAGGTTCGAGACCCCGAGCTCGCCAACTTGAGCGTGGGCCCATCTGGCTTGAGCAAAAGCTCGCCAACTTGGACCCAAAGTCGCTGGCTCCAGCAAGGGGATGCTCGGTCTGCTGAAGGCCCGCGGTCAAGGCACATGTGAGAAAGCAATCAATGAACAACTAAGGTGTTGCGACAGCAACGAAAAACTAATGATTGATGCTTCTCACCTCTCTCCATTCCTGTCTATCTGTCCCTCTCACTCTCTCTCTCTCTGTCCCTGTAAAAAAAAAAAAAAGTAGTATACCCAAACAGAGAGAGTATGAATAATACCAACACAAATTAACTATAAAGAAAGTAGAAAAAAAATGCTATGGTTTAGCACTCAGCCATTATTTGGTAAGATACTAAATGACAGAAATTTTTGAAAAATTTTATTTATTTATTTTTAGAGAGACAGGTAGGGAGAGAGACAGAAACATCACCCTGTTTCTATATGTGCCTTGGCCAGGGATCAAACTGGCAACCTCTGGATATCTGGACGATGCTCTCACCAACCATGCTATGCAGCCAGGGCACACAGAAATCTTAAGAAACAGTAACAGATGTGGGTGCTGATATGGGTGTTGTTCTCAGATTGGTATTTTTCTCAAATGGGTATTCCTGTGATACCTCAATCAAATCATTTAATCATTAGACACAGTATATCTATTTCCACAAAATTGTAAATGGAGACAGACTTGATTATCCTTACTCATACTAAATGAATAATATGAGAAATAAAATCCGTAACTGCTAAGGTAGAATAGGGCTAAGGATGTTTTTTTCCCTTTTGTTAATAATAAATGAAATATTACTCTGAAATGATTCCACTAAATGAACCAACAAGTACATACAGTATTGAATAGTTATGATGTACACAAAACTGTACTAAGCATTGTTGTTGGATACAGAAGATAAGACACTGTCTCTAACCTTGGGTACTTTACAATCCAGTTTTAGAAATGAAATGGTGTAAGTAAGCTACGCTGCTCACAAAACTTAGGGGATATTTTATAGCTTCATATTCATTTTGAAATACTCCCTCATTTTTGTGAGTATATTAAACAGGAGTCGGGGCTTAAGATGGGTCTAAAGAATTAGATGGAAGAATGATTTCCAAAGACGATGCAAGTTAGATGAGCCCCCAGTGCTCAGGAAGAAAATAGTAGAACCTCTCTTAAAAAAACTCATCCTAATTTACATTTTAGTTTCTTATAATGTCTATGTTGGAATAATTAACATATTATAAATACATAACTACTAAGGGTATGTTTAATAATATTTTCAAATGATAAGAACATAATCAAGATCAAGGATTAAGAGCTGAAAATTTTCTTATCATAAGTTTTACCCCCACCCCTTCAAATCAGAGGCAAAGTGGTAGCTTGTGGGCTGTGAAAGCATCAAATTAGAAGCTGAGTTTTGACACATTTTAGCTGTTCTCTATCACTTTAGATAAAAACCTGGACTTCAAAAAGAAGAATCTCTTATATCAAGTATTTACTTATTGGAAAATAATTGTAATCTTAACAATGAAAAACTAAGAGGAGAAAATTTTATATAAAGCTTCATAACTAACTTTCTGTTAATTTAATGACCAAGTATTATAGAAAAAACTGAAGTTGCATATATTAGTATCAATGAAGAAATTATGAGAGAGGAAAATGAAAACATGACATATCCCCCAACCCAACACGGCAGTGACTAAAATGAAGAAACTTTGTTAATGCTGAATAAATGATCCAACAACACTGCAAAGGAGATAAGCACTGAGTATGGGGCCATACTGCCTGACTCTAATCAAGAATGTGACAACCTGCCTGATCAGGCGGTGGCACAGTGGATAAAGCATCAGACTGAGATGCGGAGGACCCAGGTTTGAAACCCTGAGGTTGCCAGCTTGAGCGCGGGCTCATCTGGTTTGAGCAAGGTTCACCAGCTTAAGCCCAAGGTCACTGGCTTGAGCAAGGGGTCACTCGGTCTGCTGTAGACCCCAGTCAGTCAAGGCACATATGAGAAAGCAATCAATGAACAACTAATGTATCTCAATGAGGAATTGATGCTTCTCAGCTCTCTCCCTTCCTGTCTGTCTCTCTATTTCTGTCTCTGTTACAAATAAAGAAGAAAAAAAAAAGAATGTGACAGGTGTACGAGGAAATAGTGAAAGCTGTCACTTATTTGAACTGGTGCTACATTTAGTTCTCACAACATGATGGCTGTAGGATAAATGGTAATGTGTTCAATTTTACAGATGAAGATATTAAAATACAGAGAAACTGAGTAATGCGATGACAGGTACATTCCTAGGAAACAACAAAACTAGGGTTAGCTAATGACAGTAAGTGGCAACTTATACTTATTGTGATGTTTTCCACTTGGTACCTCCTCCAAAGGCTCGGTAGGTCAGGATGAGCACAGTGATTGGGGGGCGGGGGAGGAGGGAGACAGGACGAATAAACAGAACTAGTGCTCTAGAGCAGCAATTGTCAACTGGTGTGCTGGCAAAAAATTTTAAAACATGCGATACTTGACTATTTATTTAGTCAGGGGCACTGACCTCTTTTCCCTTAGTCAAATAAAAAAATGGCAACAAGCAACAAAAGCCATCCTATGTGAATGAATCAAAATTATACCTATTTTTCTCTCAGATAGAGAAAAAAAATATTTTTTTGGTGTGCTGCACAATTTTAGTAATCAGCTTATATGTGCCATGAGAGGAGAAAGTTGAAAACCAGTACTTGTGACTTGACAGACATATGATGAATTTAGATGTAGGCAGCCTAGGTAAGAAACTGTTGGAACAATTAGATCAACTAGGAATCTTGGAGTAGCCATTGAATAACCACAGCAAATAATAAAAAAACTTTTCTTAGTTCTTTGGCTTTTCTAAATCAATGATTTAAATATTTTGGGGCCCCTGGCTAGGTAGCTCAGGTAGTTAGAGTGTCGTCTCAATATGCTGAAGTTGTGGGTTTGATCCCCTGTCAGGGCACATAAAAGAATCAACCAATGAATGCATAATTAAGTGGAACAATGAATCAATGTCTCTCTTCCTTCGTTTCTTTATAAAATCAACAAAATATTTTTTAAATGTTGTGTCTTACTGTCCTTTAATCTCCTAGATGGGTAAACCAAAGCTGAAACAGTTGATTTTAAAGCTTAAAACTCCTAGTCCTTCCTTTAAGTTTTGTAAATTCATAATTGGTTTTAAGGACAGGAACAGAATGGTGGAAGAACAATAATAGATGAACAGAAGTGGTCAGCTAGAGGAGTGCTTGTGGATGGGTCACTGAACTTCTCCTGACCCCTGAGGACAGGCTTTGGACTAGAACAGGAATTTCTTTCACCTAGGATCCATGAACAGACTCTAGGAGTGAGAATTTCTTAAATCTAAATAAACTTTTGTATGAGAGTATATTTTTATGACAAGAGAATTCATAGCTGTCATGATAATCTCCCTAAGATCCATAAGAAAAGATTAAGAAACATTGATCTAAAATGATTCTTTTTATTTAATTTTATTTTTTAAACTTAAGTGAGAGGAGGGGAGATAGACACCCACATGCACCCCAACAGGGATCAACCAGGCAACACCTGTCTGGGGCTGATGCTTTGCCCATCTGTGGCCAGTTGAGATTTGTTTTTTTAAAGATTTATTAATTTTAGAGAGAGGAGAGAGAGAGAAAGGCAGGGGAAAGAGCAGGAAACATCAGCTCATAGTTGCCTCTTGCATGTGCCTTGACAGGACAAGTCCACAGCCTTGAACCAGCGAGCTCAGAATTCCAGGACAAATGCTCTTATCTACTGCGCCACCACAGCTCAGGTAGGTTGAGATTCTTTTTTTAAAAAAATTTTTAAGTGGTTTCTTTTTAAAATATAATTAATTAATTATTTTTATTGATTTCAGTGAGAGAGGAAGGGGAAGAGAGAGACAGGAACATCAAGCTGTTCCTGTATGTGCTCTGATCTGGGATCAAACTGGCAACCTCTGCACTTTGGCATGATGTTCTAACCAACTGAGCTGTAAGGCCAGGGCTGGTTGAGATTCTTTTCAGCTTTATGAGTCTATAAAATCTGAGATGTGAAATATAAAAACAGAAATATTTCTTGAATTCCACATCTTTTTTTTTTTTTTTTACAGGGACAGAGAGAGAGTCAGAGAGAGGGATAGATAGGGACAGAGAGACAGGAACGGAGAGAGGTGAGCAGCATCAATCATTAGTTTTTCGTTACCGTTGCGATACCATAGTTGTTCATTGATTGCTTTCACACATGTGCCTTGACTGCGGGCCTTCAGTAGACTGAGCCACCCCTTGCTGGAGCCAGCGACCCTGGGTCCAAGCTGGTGAGCTCAGGGTCTCGAACCTGGGTCTTCCGCATCCCAGTCCGACGCTCTATCCACTGCACCACCGCCTGGTCAAGCGAATTCCACATCTTTTAATGCTGGTAATTTATATATTATAATTTTGGTTTTCTTCTTCATCTTAATCATTCTCTGCTGTCAAAATCACAGCAAACAGGTTTCAGGATAAATTACTGAAAAGCTTGAGTCTGTATGTTCAACCACCACATTCACTGAAGGGGATGGTTTGTACAGAAAGTAGAAGTCTGGAACTATGCTTTTCCCAAGGTAAACAAGCTGAGTTAATGAGTCTGGCAGGAGATATTAAAGGATTCACAAAACTAACTTGGAAGTTGTCCCAGTTTCTGAAACAAAAATTCTTGGGAGTTGGATTATGTCTAATATATAGAACATTTTAGTCACTTCAGCTGAAGTTGAACTACCCACCAGATCACACCTAGTACTAGCTTAAGTGACAACAGGCTCTGTTTATTAAGCACTGGGGAGAAAACAAACAAAAACGTCAATAGTATCATCAGTGCTTTCATGGCATTGCAAAAATCTGAAGGCTGGGCAACAAATCAATGTCTTCTGGTTAGAGACATTCTGCTGCAGTATTAAGTAAATTCTTCTGGAAGTTTATTCATGAAGAACCTGGTAAACTATATAAGCAAACCATTTATTAACTTGTCCCAAACTACCTGCTTTCCTGCCCACCAAAAAAGCAAAGTTAATATAATATAGTTAGCAATGTTAGATAAACTCAGTCTTTTAGTCTTGATGAACTTTCCCTTAGCAATTATAAAATGAATCTTAACTCTTAGTCATAATTAAGTTCCTCTTAGTGCCTTATTCTGGACTCAGAATTAATTTTCCTTATTTGTACCCAGGAATAGCTTCTAAGTATCGTTTTACCAAAAGGACAGTAATCAACATAAGCTTTGTGTCCTCCAACAATGTCTGATTCACTGAAGAGCTTTTCTTTTTTTTTTTTTATTCTTCCTAAGTGAGAGGAGGGGGAGATAGAGAGACAGAACCCGACACATGCCCTAACCTGGACCCACCTGGCAACCCCTGTCTGGGGCCAATGCTCTACCCATCCAGGGCCATGCTCGAAACTGAGCTATTTTTAGCACCTGACACGAAGGTTCTACTGAGCCATCCTCAGCACCAGGGCTGATGAGCTCAAACCAATCAAGCCATGGCTGTGGGAGAAGAAAAGAGAGAAAGAGAAAGAGAAAGAAAAGGGAAGGGGGAGAGACAGAGAATCAGATGGGCACTTCTCCTGTGTGCCCTGACTGGTAACTGAACCTGGAACATCCGCATGCCAGGCCAATGCTCTACCACTGAGCCAATGGGCCAGGGCCAGAGATGCTCTCTTGTATATTCTTTAGCATTCATCCATCTTTTCAAGAAAGATATACAGGTTCAGTAGGAAATTACCAAAAGGTATGAGATAAAGATTCCAGATGCTACCTCTCAAGTAAATTGTGATAGAGGAAATAAAACACAAGTCTATACCTAAGCGTCATACAAAGCTGAATGTGACGTTTGTGGGTATATGGGAGGGCCTGATATTTTCAAAAATGAAAAAAGTAACACCATCCCTTATGAGCCAGATGACAGAAAGGAAATCAGAAAGTCTAATGGAGGAGAGTACACTTGAGTTGAACCTTAAAAGGAGGTTGTGATTTGATGCTGTAATGCTGTGCATGTTGAGGAAGACAAGATGGGGGGTGTGAGTTGGAAAGGCACATTCTGAGCAGAGGGCAGGACTTGAGTGAGATAGTGAAGAACCTGTAGCTACCACTCTTAGGTTTTTATATTTGGCATCACCTAATATGTGATGGGATAACTACAAAGTTTTTTTGTTTGTTTGTTTGTTTTTTACAGAGACAGAGAGTCAGAGAGAGGGATAGATAAGGACAGACAGACAAGAACAGAGAGAGATGAGAAGCATCCATCATCAGTTTTTCGTTTTTGACACCTTAGTTGTTCATTGATTGCTTTCTCATATGTGCCTTGACCGCGGGCCTTCAGCAGACCGAGCCACCCCTTGCTCGAGGCAGCGACCTTGAACTCAAGCTGGTGTGCTTTTGCTCAAACCAGATGAGCCTGTGCTCAAGCTGGCGACCTCGGGTCTCGAAACTGAGCCCTTCTGCATCCCAGTCTGACGCTCTATCCACTGCACCACCGCCTGGTCAGGCGATGACTACAAAGTTTTAATAAAATCTGAACACTGGCCCAGTGATTCATAATCCAAATTAATGTGATAGCAAACACAGTATAGAGAGCAGGGGTTTAATTTACTGTTATTTACCTATGGACTTTCCCATGGGTGATGGGATAGCAGCTGGGAAATACTGTACAGTTATGTCTTCTTCTTTTAACCTGTAAACATTTTAACTTTAAAGAAGGCATACGAACAGCTACTTTAAGAAATTATACTATCCCCTAATTTTTGTGAGCAGTACTGATCATTCACAGAGACTCTAAAAGCTGAATAAGTTTTCATTAAATGGACAAAAAATAATACAGAAGACTTAAATACATAAAGATTTCAAAAAATCCATCTCTAGAAAGCAGGTCAGATGGACTCAAAGACCTCACTGAATGTAGAAGAATCAATGGGAAGCAATGTAAAGCCTTCTGCTGTGGCATAAAGGTAGGAACCAGTCCACATAGTCAAGATAATGTTCTCTTCCTCCTGATTTAAATGTTTGCCTCTGGTCTGGGTTCAGAGAAAGGTCCTGATCATTTGAACTGGTTGTTAGTCAAGGTCCCCTTCATTTTTGCTTTCTTGGTTTCCAGTTCAGCCAGCTCTTACAGACTCCTTCTGCTGAAGCCCTTGAGCTCCAGCTATTATTCAATCACTTTGGTATTCTGTGCATACATGTCAGCAACTTCCCTACCCTGAGTCTCTTCTTCTTCACAAATAGTAGACACAGTGACAGAGCTGAACTTGTGCATGTCTTTGGTCTCTTTAGTCTTCAC
Source organism: Rhynchonycteris naso (assembly GCA_037038555.1). Classification (NCBI taxonomy): domain Eukaryota; kingdom Metazoa; phylum Chordata; class Mammalia; order Chiroptera; family Emballonuridae; genus Rhynchonycteris; species Rhynchonycteris naso. The sequence continues at coordinate 22,959,177 of CM073001.1, forward strand.
AGGCTCTTGTTTCTGAGTATATATATTTGTTTTCCCCAAACCCTGGCCAAACCTCACTACTGCTACATTCACAATGAAGGTCACGAGAGCATTTTTCTACTGGGACTGATAGAAGAGCAGCAGCCCACACGGCATACTTCTTCCGCTTCTGTCATTCAATGACTTCAGGGATCCAAAGATAGCTCCTTATCTTCTGTGTTACAAAACTTGTGGGTGTATCTGGCAGCATCAACTAACTACACAGGACCGATGCCGGGGCCTCATGGGCAATTTCTCTTGCAGTCCAGCACCAGAACCATCAGGCTGCACAAACAGTAGATATGCAGGGGCTTCTTGTCATTGTCATATTCCTCCCAGGAACTGGAGTAGACTTCTGACCAGGACACTACTAGAGGCATAGCTCAAAGAGCAGCCAAGAATAGTGCACAGTTACTTCCATAGTTTTAAAAGGGGTAAAAGATGATAGGCAAGACCCCACAAATTAGGGCCCATTTATCCCTGATTCTTAGGTCTATGTTGAGGTCAAGACTTACCTGTCTTATATTCTTAAAATGAAAATACCCTCGCCTTGGCCAGTTTACTCAGTGGACAGAGCATCAGCCCAGCATGTATATGTCCTGTGTTTGATCTCTAGTCAGGGCACACATGAGAAGCAACCATCTGATTCTCTTCCTCTCACTCCCCCCCCTTCTCTCTCTTTTTCCCTCTTGCAGTCAGTGGCTTGACTGGTTGGAGCATCAACCCCGAGTGTTAAGGACAATCTGGCTGATTCGAGCATTGGCCCAAGATGGGGGATCCCGGATGGGGTGCATGTGGGAATCTCTCTCTATATATCCCCTCCTCTTACTCTTAAAAAAAAAAGCCAAAGATATAGTACAGTAGTCCACCCTAATCCATGGTAGTATGTTGCAAGACCCCCCAGTGGCTGCCTGAAACCATGGTACTAAACCCTGTACACACTACTTTTTTTCTATACATACATACATACATACATACATACCTACACTACCTACCTATGATAAAGTTTTATAAATTAGGCACTGTAAGATACTACTAACAATAACTTAAAATAAACAATAATAACAATATACTATAATAAAAATTATGTGAATGTGGTTTCTCAAAATGTCTTATTGTACTATACCAGTGGTTCTTAACCTGAGTTCTATCGAACCCTAAGGGTTCGATGAGTCAGTCTCAGGGGTTTGGAGAAGCCTTTGCCGCAGAGGCCACAATAAAGTAATACCGTAATTTGTTGTGAGTTCATGCTCTTTGTTGGTTTTGTTCTTTGAGCAAGGTGTTGTTCATGCATGGCTCATTTTGTGCACCAGTAAAAAAACATATACCTATGTCTTGAATTTGGGGGAAAAAAATCACATTTTATTTATCACTAAAGAAGGGTTCGGTGAATGTGCATATGAAACTGGTAGGTTTGGTACCTCAAAAAAGGTTAAGAATCACTGTACTATACTCACCTTTTCACTTAAAAGCAGCACATTACAGCTTCTCTTTGGCACATCCAAATTGCCAGCATCACTGCTCTTGCACTTTGGAGCCATTATTAAGTAAAAAGAAGGGTGACTTGAACCCAAGCACAGCAATACTATGAAGGTTCATCAGATAATCAAGATAACAGAAAAGTAGCAAACACAGGGTGGATAAGCTGAACAAAGGGATGATTTACATCTAAGTGGACAACATGGGGCGGCACTGAGATTTCATCACACTACTCAGAATGGCATGCAATTTAAAACTTATAAATTGTTTATTTCTGGGATTTTCATTTAATATTTTCAGAGCACAGTTGTCTGGAGATAACTGAAACCTTGGAAAGAAAAACCATGGATAATGGAGGACTACTGTAATCTAGTTATTAAATAAAAAATATCATCATTATGGCAAAAGGACATACATTAGACTATGGTTTTACATATCTTACAGTTTATAAAGAAATGTAAATTACAAAAACATGTACTTTATTATAAGAAACACTGTTAACTTTTTCCATCTTCCTCCCTATTTTAATAGACATATCTATAAACTGTAGGAAACAGGTCATTACCATAAGAATTTTAAGAGATTTCTTTTCACACATAAGAGTTCAGTCAACCTTTTCATCAATTTCCTTTTTGGGACTGCCCAAATAATCAAGAAACACAGAACTGTTTTGTAATGACAAGCATTTTAAAATCCAACCACAGCCTTGCAAAGACTTTGCCTCATTTCCCCATTGTGAATGAATGAATTTCTCTGGGAGTAGTAACTCACCTGCATGAAAGCATACTGTCAGCGGGGGGGAGTTACCTTCCACACTCATTTTTTCCCCCTAGAAGTTGACACAAATCTATCCAGTTTGATGATGCTGGTGGGGAGTATTTTGACCTAACTTATGCGGGAAGGAAACAGAGTCAAATATTCTATGAAATGCCTGGCCCAAATTCCCCTGCAGCCTCAAGGGAAACAATCTTGGACAGGTCTATCAACTTGGCTCCCAGCCATGGCAGGCACACAGCTGTATAGGGATAAAACGCATGTTCTCCCAATGGAGTTTTGGTGCCTGTTACAAGAGTGGCATTATTATTCAGTCTTAAGTGACTAACATTTATAAAATATTTTGTAGGAAATTCCCCAAAAAGGCCATATAGCAGGTACCAGAATAACATTGTTTCATTTGCTGTCATTTCGTTCTAATGTTGGTGAGATGCTGTAGGAACTTAACCCTTGTTTATGTAGATTGTGTTCCTTATTTTCACCTCAGGATGCAACAAAAAAGATTGCTTGCATTTACATGAGACACACCCTATCTCTAATATATACTACATAAAGTCCACAAAATGCAACAAAGATAGTATACACACTTAGGTTGTAAACAATATTGTACACACATATAAGCTTACTCTGAGTCATTTGGTGAGAACTCTTCTAACGTTATGGGTGGTCAGCTCTACCATCAACACAAAGAATTCAGAATCGTAAACACAAGTCAATTTACGTGCTTCAGGACAGATTTTTAAAATAAAAATTTAGGACATAACTCACACTGAGATAATTTAGAATATGCATTTTATTTAATTAAAACACTAAAAAAACCTTAGCCAGAATTTTTTAAACTTTACCTAATAATATCCATTTCTTTAAAGCAAGGGAATGGGGGGTGAGGGAGAGAGAAAAGAAGCATCAACCCATTGTTGCATCACTTTTAGTTGTTCACTGATCGTCTCTCATACATGCCTTAACTCAGGGGGTTCACTTGAGCCAGTTGACGCCTTGCTCAAGCCAACGACCTTTGGGCTCAAGTCAGTGACTATGGGGGTCATGTCCATGCTCAAGTCAGCGACCTCAGGGTTTCGAACCTGAGGTCCCGTCTCAACACTCTATCCCCTGCGTCACCACCAGTCAGGCTATTTTAAAGAAATATTTATCTCTGGTAATTTCTTTCTCTTTTTTTTGACAGAGGCAGAGAGAGAGTCAGAGAGACGGACAGATAGGGACAGACAGAACATAGAGAGATGAGAGGCATCAATTCTTCATCTCTTTCTTTCCTTTTTTTTAATGAAGATTTTATTTATTGATTTTAAAGAGAGGCGAGAGAAAGGGGCAGAGGAGTGGGAAGCACCAACTCGTAGTAGTTGCTTCTTGTACATGCCTTGATGGGGCAAGCCCTGGGTATCGAACCAGCAACCTCAGTGTTCCAGGTCAATCCACTGTGCCACCACAGGGTAGAGCAAATACACATTTTAAAACATAAAATAATATTGGATAATTCTGGCCTAAGAGCAAGTTAATAAAGTTTGAAAAGAAAGAGAAGTCTGACTAGGTGATGGCACAGTGGATAGAGCATCAGTTTGGGATGTAGAGGACCCTGGTTCGAAACTCCAAGATTGCTGGCTTGAGCACAGGCTCACTCTACTTGAGCGAGGGCTCACCAGCTTGAGCACGGGGTTGCCGACTTGAGCGTGGGATCACAGACACAACCCCATGGTTGCTGGCTTGAGCAAGGTTTTACTCAGTCTGCTGCAGCCTCCCCCCCCCCCCTCCACCCCCGGTCAAGGCACATATGAGAAAGCAGTCAATAAACAACTAAGGTGCCACAATGAAGAACTTATGCTTCTCATCTCCCTTCCTGTCTGTTTGTCCCTGTCTGTCCCTCTCTCTCTTACTAAAAAAAAAAGAGAAAAGTAAATACATTAATAATTTATTTCTACAAGGCTTAACAATGAACAAATGATTTTAATATCCATGACTTACAAAATAAATTTATTCAACTGGTTACTAAAATTGTCCCTGCTTTCAGAACAAGGAAACATTGTATAAAAAAGTTGACTTCCCTGGCTTAAAACTGCTTCCTATTAGTTCATTTTGGGGCCATTAAAAATGTCTAAGCTTTTCTAGCTTTATTTTGTTCCTCTACCCCCTTGAAGGTAGTAGTAGTACCACAATTAAAAACAAAAATAATTCCTATAAATGTTAAGTTACTTCCTCAACCTGTTCCGTTTCACCAATAGTTTATTTAATATAATTCTAATCCTCTCTAAAAATATCAGAAAAACAAAAACAGAAAAAACAAACAGAAGATTCTTTCTCCAAAGATGACTAATAACCATTGCCTTAGAATTTAAGATTAAGTACATAGAGCTTACATAATTAATTGCCACCAAAATAGATCAGATACAACAAAAGTGTCTTGTATCTGTATACTGGCTTAATGGTAGGTACTGTTTCCATTTATGACAGAAAAATTTTTTCCTAGTTTTCTTTCTGCATAATGAGGAAAGCAGCTGACTGGGTAAGACTATGCAATTGTTAATTCCAATTCCTATTCTACCAGTTAACTCATGCGATGATTTGGGAGAAGCCTATCATTAATCCCATGCTCTGCCATTAGAATGCCTGCATTTGAACTATGGTGAAAAGGGAAAAACACATACTTTAAACCTAATTTTCAAAATTAGAGGCATACCTTTCTGAAGCACTCTGACAATCCAAACAGCAGAATTCCCAGCTCACAACAGTTTACATCTGTGAAAAATATTTACTTACAAATAGAAGAATCATTCAAATTGTCTCTGATACCAAAAGCTGTATTCTTGTGATACATATAAATAATTTCTTCATCCATGGATGACAGCTTAAACTTGTGTTTTTTTAGAAAAAAATAATTCAGAATGAAAAAGTGAAGTCTGAAAGTTGATATTTAATATCAGTTTCTGAATAAGATTCTGATTCAGAGCAAGCCCTTTTGCAGCTCTGCCATTCTAAAAATATCTGGAATACCTTATTCAACTGAAATTGAATAAGAATTTTAAATCTATATTCTTAATTCTTACTTGATGCAACCATGGCATCACAGAGCAGGCAATGGCACATTTAACTGTTGACATAACTCCGACTCCAAGTTATATATCGAAATTCTTTCTGAAAATTTTAGAAACCTAATGAAATAAATCCTTGGTTGATCACAAGAATGCTACCGTCTCTGGGAAGAAATTTTCTTCTTCTTAAATTATACTTAAGGGAGATCCTAAAAGGCAGTAATTACAGGCTGAGCTACCATAATACCAGAAACACACAGTAGCATTCTATATACATTTGCTACTTGGTTAACAGAAATTCTATCCGATCTCTAGGTTTCCAAAGGCAAACTGTCAGTCACTGAGGTTACAATGAAATAAATAAATGCTTCTCCCAATTTTTTCCTTTCTGGTCTATTTTTCAAGCAATTAAAATTTAACATTAATTCTCTAATACAGTCCCAAATTAAGACCAAAATTGTGCAATAACTTCAAGCTGACAGGATAAGAAATAGAGAACTAGTCTCAGAAATTAAGCCCACTAATTTTGATTTCTTGATGAAAAAGAACTAGGATGGGGAAGAAAAGGATTATCAAGAATTACATATCTGGGGGAAAGAAAGAATTAAATTTCTGGAGTTTGCCTGACCTATAGTGGCGCAGTGGATAGAGTATTGACCTGGAATGCTGAGGTGGCCTGTTCAAGACCCTGGGCTTGCCTGGTCAAGGCACATATGGGAGTTGATACTTCTTGCTCATCACCACTTCTCTCTCTTCTCTCTCTCTTTCTCTCTCCCTTCCCCCTCTAAAATAAATAAAATCTCAAAAAAAGTAAATTTCTGGAGTTCCTCTGTATACCTCTAAAGGGATTCATTGCCATTATGTATTTAATCCAATTTTCCCAGGAGAAACTGCTCATCACAAATAAACACCAATAAGTTAGATCTGAAGGGGGAAAGAGAGAGAGAGAACTTCTGAATAAAGTTATTTATAGACCTATTTATTTTATGAGGACAACTTTATGTTGGTTTACTTTTTTTTTTAGTAAGGGACAGAGACAGACAGACATAGAGAGGGACAGACAGGAAGGGAGAGAGATGAGAAGCACCAATTTTTCGTATTGCATGGCCTAGGTGACATCCGAGTGCAAGTCACCCACGTACCCAGAGGCCAAGGGGTAACTGTTGGCTGCAGCATTCATCTCACCAGTCTCTACCACCAGAATCCACTAGAGGACTTCTTATAAGGTACCACACAAGGCAGAAGTGATTCTTCTCAGCACCAAGGCTAAGTGGCAGGGGGAAGCTGAGAAGCTAGAGCAATTCAGAGACAGAGGATTGATTGGGCCAAAGAATACTGGATGGCTCGTTCAAGACTGCAGACAAAGGGCTCTCAGCAATATGGCCCTACCTGGGAATTTTAATTTTTAGCTGTCCTAGTCCAAACCTCCAAATTTCCAAAAAATAATTTTTTTTTCATTGAAATGGGGACTCCTTCCAAAATAAAAAAAAATTCAGGAAGCTACCAAACTGTGCCCACAAGGCCTCTGGGACACGCGTTTCTAAGTACAGACCTTGGGCTCCTGGTGGTTTAAGATTACAGCAGCCAAGGAAAGAGAAATAAAATATGCCAGAGCTGATCTGGGGCGCCCTGGGACCCACAGACCCCAAATGCAGTGGCCTGTGGCCCCTGCAGGTGTGGGCAGGCCAGATGCCTGCGGGAGTGACTTCCTCGCGGGTTCTCCGAGAAGGATTCACTTTTTTTTATCTTCAGATTTTAAAACATTTTTAGGTTATAAAAAAATCTTTTTTTTCTCTTTTTCTTCAAGCTGCTGGGCCCGAAAGCAGTGGAGGCTGCACCGATCCTGGACAGAGAGAGGCGGCCAGTCAAAGGGCACATAGCAACCTGGGCCCAACTTTCTCTCTTTTAACTTCCTCTCCAAATACACCCTTTAAAAAAATTCTAAAAATTAGTTATAAGCTGGTTATAACATAAGTATAAGGTAACTTTCTGCTTCACAAATAACTTCATGTGAAATCTCTTGGAATTCTGCTTCATTTCTTCCTTAAAAGCACCTATTTATGAGGGTTGGAAGGCAGCTCTCCCCGGCACTGGTAGTGAGATGCATGGCAACGATGTGGAGGAGTACCAGTCAATCTCAAATAAGAGGCAGAAAGGACCTGTATTTTCTCAGGTCTATGGAGAGGGAAGAAATATGGAAAAGGGAGATTGAAAGTGAGAGAGAAAAGGATAACAGAATGAAACAGCCAAAGGTGATGATTATGTCTCTAAGATAATAAATGGAAAAGTAATTTAAAAGGTAAAAGGAAATAATAGGAAACCCATCTCTTATAAAGAAAAGCCCCTTCCTTAGTTTCTCAACAGTTACCTAGAAAAGACACTTGCTAGCTTCTACCAATTCTAATAAGCCATTTCTTTTTTGTAATTGACTGATTTTAGGGACAGAGAGAGAAAGAGAAGCATTCATTTGTTGTTCCACTTAGTTGTGCATTCACTGGTTGCTTCCCTTGTGACAGGAAATGGAACCTACAGCCTTGGCATTTAGGGGACACTCAAACCGACTGAGCTAACTGGCCAGGTCCCAATAATTCATTTCTAATTCTATTTTCTTTCCCACTCTGGTCTTCACCAGTTCACTCAGTGTTCACGAACAAAGAATCCTGAAAGTCTAAGTAAACAAAGATTCTGGCCTGGCCTGTGGTGGTGCAGTAGATAAAGCATCAACCTGGAACACTGAGGTTGATGGTCTGAAACCCTGGGCTTGCCTTGTCAAGGCACATATGGGAGTTGATGCTTCCTGCTCCTCCCCCCTTCTCTCTCCCTCTTTCTCTTCACTCTAAAATAAATAAATAAAATCTAAAAAAAAAAAAAAGACATTTATTAAATTTTAAAACATAAAAAAAAGATTCTGCATAAAGCTTAAAATATTCTCTATTCAACTAAAATGGGCTGCTAAATAAGTGAATAAAAGAAATTTTACTCTTTTGTAAAGGGAAACATACAAATAGTGGTCTTTACTTACTACACAGGAAATTGCCTCTACCTGTGTAAAACCTCTGCAAACATTCAATTTATGAGTGGCAATTTTGTTTTGTGAGAAATGAAACTATAAATTATGCTTCTGTTCTATAGAAGTGGAAGGCTTTTCTTATAAGGGAGGGGAGAGAAAAGCCAGAAAAATCTGTTTTAGCCTTAATTAAAAAATAATTATAAAGGAAATACAGATTGCTATGTGTCTTTAACTTTATAGGATCTACTGATTCTTTAAATTATGTGTAACTTTAATAAAACTAAAACTTAAATTTTATTTATTTATTTATTTATTTATTTATTTATTTTGCATTTTTCCGAAGTGAGAAGCAGGGGGCGGCAGACAGACAGACTCTTGCATGTGTCCTACCAGGATCCACCCCACATGCCCACCAGAGGGCAATGCTCGGCCCATCTGGGACATTGCTCTGCTGCAATGGGAGCCATCCTCAGCGCCCGGGCCAACTTTGCTCCAATAGAGCCCTGGCTGTGGGAGCGGAAGATAGAATAGAGAGAAAGGAGAGGGGGAAGGCTGGAGAAGCAGATGGGCGCTTCTCCTGTGTGTGCTGGCCAGGAATTGAACCTGGGACTTCCAAAACTCAGAAAATTTAAACCTGGCCCTGGCCAGCTGGCTCAGTGGTAGAGCATAGAGCATTGGCCCGAAGTGTGGATGTCCCAGGTTTGATTTCTGATCAGGGCACACAGAAGAAGGAACCATCTGCTTCTCTACCCTTCCCCTTCCTCCTTTTCTTTCTCTCTCTCTCTTCCCCTCCTGCAGCCATGACTTGATTGGTTCACGCATTGGCTGGGGCACTGAGGATGGCTCCATGGAGCCTCTACCTCGGGTGCTAAAAATAGCTCAGTTGCGAGCATGACCACAAATGGGCACAGCATCAGCCCCAGATCAGGGTTGCCATGTGGATCCCAATCAGGGAACATGCAGGAGTCTGTCTCTGTATCTCCCCTCCTCTCACTTGGAAAATAAAATAAAAAATTTAACCTAAATTATAATAAAATTAAAGCTGATAAAAAGAATTCTGAAACTTCTTAAAGATATCTTTCTCTTTTTTGTGACAGAGACAGAGAGAGGGACAGACAGACAGGAAGGGAGAAAGATGAGAAGCATCAATTCTTCGTTGCGACACCTTAGTTGTTCATTGACTGCTTTCTCATATGTGCCTTGACCGGGGGGACTACAGCAGAGCTAGTGAACCCTTGCTCAAACCAGTGACCTTGGGCTCAAGCCAGTGATCTTTGGGCTCAAGCCAGCAACCCCACGCTCAAGTTGGTGACCCGCACTCAAGCCGGATGAGCCCGCACTCAATCAAGTGACCTCTGCATTTTGAACCTGGCTCCTCTGCATCCCAGTCCGACATGCTATCTACTGCATCACTGCCTGATCAGACAAGATGTCTTGTTACTAAAATTTTGCTGAGTTTTTATTCTTGAGAATTTCAAAACCTAAAACTGCTGTTAGAATAAGCATTAACTATACTTTCTATTAAGGCCTGATCTTGATTTAATTTTCTAAAGATTCTTAACTCAAACTACGTGGCATATATACCACTTAAATTCAGGATTTCTATATTTAGTGTATGGTGTGGTATTTAGGAGTTGACTTAGAGTTGGTAATTTATTAGATGTGGAAGAGGGGAAAAGAATGAAGGATGACGACTACCCTAGTTTACAAGTTAGGGGACAAAGTAGATGGTGGCACCTTCACTTAGAAGTAAAAGCCAGGCCCACTGGGCTTGGAGTAGCAAGTTCTAAACTCAGTTCAGAGATGTTACAATTGAGGTACCTGGGTACATCCCCCATGTAGTTGGAATATAGATGTAGTAGGCAATACCTATCTGGGGCTCAGGAAATAAATTTAGGCTGGTGACAGAGATATGGGAATCATTATATTTAGGTAGGGATAAAATTACATAGGCTGAAGGGGACTAGACACATAACATTTAAGCACTTGAGAGAGGAGGTAACTGAAAAAGAACAATTTGATAGGGAAGTCACAGAGAAATCTTTTAAGAAGGGAATAAACACATATTGATGATTCCATTTATATAAACTATCCAAAAATGCAAATTTAGAGAGAGAAAGTAGAGTACTGGAGTCTAGGTGTGAGAATAAATGGTAATTAACTATATAAATGGGCAGGAGGAATCTTTCTGGAGGGATAAAATGTTCTAAAAATGACCTATGGTAATAGTTGCACTATTCAGTAGAGTTACTAAAAATCATCGTAGACTTGAATTGGGTGAATTCTATAATATGCAAAATATACTTCAATAAAGCTGTTAAAAAGATTATGTGGAGCAATGCAATTTCCACACTGGGATAGGGATATTGTCTCTAGTGTGAGAAAAGGTTTGGTGATTTTGTGGGGGGAATAATCAAAATTATAAGCACCTGCATCAAGCAAGCTGGAAACCCTGCCCATAGATATTAAAGCATGTATTCTATTTTTTAAAAAAGAGAGGCCCTGGCCAGTTGGCTCAGCAGTAGAGCGTCGGCCGAGCTTGTGGAAGTCTCGGGTTCAATTCCCAGCCAGGGCACACAGGAGAGGAGCCAATCTGCATCTCCACCCTTTCCCCTCTCCTTCCTCTCTATTTCTCTCTTCCCCTCCTGCAGCCTAGTCTCCATTGGAGCAAAAGTTGGCCCAGGTGCTGAGGACGGCTCTGTGATCTCCACCTCCACCTCAGGCGCTAGAATGGCTGTGGCCACAATGGAGCAACGCCCCAGATGGGCAGAGCATCGTCCCCTGGTGGGCATGCCAGGTGGATCTCAGTCGGGCACATGTGGGAGTCTGTCTGACTGCATCTCACTTCTAACCTTGGAAAAATACAAAAAAAAAAAAAGAGAGAGAGTTTTATTTATTAAAGTTTAGGGCAATCCTCAAAGTTCAAAAAGTAAACTTTGGTACACAAGTACAGAAAGCAAAGGTATTGTGCAGTAAGCAGATGATCAATTCCCAATCAGATACATTGGAAATGTAATAAAGAGACACTTTTAACCCATTGACTTGGGAGGCAACACTGGCATTTAGAAGGCAATGTCTGAACTATAATTTACTGCTTTTAAAAACAGTAAATCAGCCTGAACAGGCGGTGGCGCAGTGGATAGAGCATCGGACTGGGATGCAGAAGACCCAGGTTCGAGACCCCGAGCTCGCCAGCTTTAGCGCAGGCCCATCTGGCTTGAGCAAAAGCTCGTCAGCGTGGACCCAAGGTCACTGGCTCCAGCAAGGGGTTGCTCAGTCTGCTGAAGGCCCGTGGTCAAGACACATGTGAGAAAGCAATCAATGAACAACTAAGGTGTTGCCACGGCAACAAAAAACTAATGACTGATGCTTCTCACCTCTCTTCGTTCCTGTCTGTCTGTCCCTATCTATCCTTCTCTCTGCCTCTCTCTCTGTTCCTGTTAAAAAAAAAAAACCCCAAAAACAGTAAATCAGCCTGACCTGTGGTGGCACAGTGGATAAAGTGTTGACCTGGAATGCTGAGGTCACCAGTTTGAAACCCTGGACTTGCCTGCTCAAGGCACATATGGGAGTTGATGCTTCCTGCTCCCCCTCCCATTCTTTCTCTCTCCTCCCCTAAAATAAATAAATAAAAATCTTTTAAAAATATAGTAAATCAGGAATACATACTGGTATTGACTTCTATTTAATGAAAACACTAATTTAAACCATGTTCCTACTGTGTTTCCCTGAAAATAAGACAGCGTTTTATATTAATTTTTGCTCCTAAAGACACGCTAGGTCAAGCATGGCCAACATTCAGCCCACAGGTCGGATTCAGCCTGTGTAATGAGTTTACACAGCCCGCGATTAAATTTTTAATATTCTCCGCTACTTTAAAATCTCAGCTACTCAGAAGCGGAAGCGTCTTTGATTATTGGAAATTGAGATATTTAGATATTTAAGAAGATAGTGATACAAGGAAAAGAATTTTGCGTGTGACTAATCTAGGGTTAACTTCCAACAATTGGTTGAATAGATCTGCGACACATCTTTATTTTTTTAAAAACTCCATTATAGAGATTTACAACTTTTGTACTCGTCTGTACTCAATATGAACTGTTTGACGTTTAGTGGCAACGTGAAAACCCACATTCTTTTAGGCAGAGTTTGCCAGTGCTCACCCAAGGTCAAACAATTCGTTATTTTTGTGGTCAAGTGTGCTGAATCAAGTGGCATTGTAGCATAGACAATAGCTGCAGTTGGTAACTGAAAACGTGTCCAGGCTGTTTGTAAAATGAAATAATTCTTTTATTTGCGATATAACCTTCAAGCTCATTCTATTAATTAAATATTATTTTGATTGATTGCGATAGTTTTGATATTTATATGGAATATAATTATATTTTTATTAAAATAATATTGTATATTAAAATTTTTTTCACTCACATTTATTCATAAACAAATTATATAATAAAACTTTGTTTACTTAAACGAATCGTTTTTGTATTTAACATTTTTTAATATTTCGTCCGGCCCATGAAAAAAGTTTTCATTCTAATCTGGCCCGGGGGCAATAACTGTTGGCCACGCCTGCGCTAGGTCTTATTTTTCCATGAACAAAAATTCACATTTATTGTTGAACAAAAAATCAACAATTATTAATATACTGAGTCATGTCATCACAAACATCAGCATGACCAACCAAACTCTGAATTCCATCAAGAATTTCTTGTGACTCTATTTCCATGTACAACTATCCACCCTGTTTCCCAAAAATAAAACAATGTCTTATATTAATTTTTGCTCCTAAAGATGTGCTAGGTCTTATTTTGGGGGGATGTCTTATTTTTGGGGAAACAGGGTATTAGCATCTCAAAAGGTAAAGTACCTATAGACTTTTATTTTATTTTTTTTAGATTTTATTTATTCATTTTAGAGAGAAGACAGAGTGAGTGAGAGAGAGAGTGAGAAGGGAGAAGGAGCAGGAAGAATAAAGTCCCACATGTGTCTTGACCAGGCAAGCCCAGGGTTTTGAACTGGCAACCTCAGGGTTCCAGGTAGACAATTTATCCACTGCGCCACCACAGGTCAGGCAGTAAGTACCTATAGACTCTTATTCTAAAATATTTAAATAAAATATTTAACCTTAAAAATCAAACTACTATTCAAATTTTAGAAATAACATCAAATATTTAAAGACAGCCTGACCAGATGGACTAGGGCATGGAGGACTCAGGTTTGAAACCCCAAGGTCACCAGTTTGAGCACAGGCTCATCTGGCTTGAGCACAGGATCACCAGCTTGAGTGCAAGGTCATTGGCTTCAGCCCAAGGTCACTAGTTTGAGCAAGGGACAGTCACTTGCTCTGCTGTACCCTCCCCCATCAAGGCACATAGTATAAGAAAGCAATCAATGATCTATTAAGATGCTGCTATGAAAAATTGATGCTTCTCATCTCTCTTCCTTCCTATCTGTCCCTATCTGTCCCTTTCTGTTTCCCTGTTTCTGTCACAAACACACAAAAAAACTCTACTAAAATAAAAAGAATAACTGAATAAGGTTATTGAAAGTGAAGGCGGCCTGACCTGTGGTGGCATAGTAGACAAAGCTTCAACCTGGAATGATGAGGTGGCTGGTCCGAAACCCTGGGCTTGCCTGGTCAAGGCACATATAGGAGTTGATGCTTCCTGCTCCTCCCCCTTCTCTCTCTCTCTAAAAATAAATAAAATTTAAAAAGAAGAGAGAGTGAAGGGGTTCAGAACAGGCATCTCTAAGATGTGCCATTTTGATATGTGATTTATTTAGAGTTGAAGGCAATCAAGACAAGAAACAGAAAACATCTATTCAACAAAAGACAAAATACACAGAAGTGAGAGAAGGACAGCTATTAGTCCCTTCTACTTGTCAGGTTCTAAACTCTTTCCATCACAAATTTTACCTCTCCCTTAAGAATTTAAATAAGGGGCCTTGCCCACAATAGGAGTTATCACCAGAAATAACTTTTTATGACCTATCTATAGGGCAGGGCAAACCTCTCATTACTGAACACCTCTTATCATCCTGTGAATGACCTTCTTCCCCTCTGAAGCTCCAAGGGGCCTTACCTCATCCTAAGCTCAGAATATACCTCATTTTTCCTTTCTGTCTGACTCTCTCATGTATATGGGGTTCTCATATGTACACATGTAGTTAAGTTTGGTAATTTTCTATTGCTAATCTGTCTCGTGTCTATTTGATTATTAGACTAGTTGAAAGAATCCAGAATGGTAGAGGACAGTTTTATACTCCCCTACAAAAGCTAAACATAAATTTATATGACAAACAAAACCTACCTGTGTGCCTTTATTTTCAGGAGAATAAGCTATACTGGAAAGCCTTAAGAATAATTTTATAAAAATGAGAAACATTTAGATAAAGGTCACAATGAACTAAATGACTGCTCTAGTATAAAACCAAGAACAGGCAGAGAGCAGTTATTTTGAAAACATAATACATCACCTGACCTGTGGTGGTGCAGTGGATAAAGCATCGACCTGGAACTCTGAGGTCGCTGGTTCGAAACCCTGCACTTGTCTGATCAAGGCACATATGGGAGTTGATGCTTCCTGCTCCTCCCCCCTTTCTCTCTCTCTCTCTCCTCTCTAAAATGAATAATTAAATAAAAAATTTAAAAAAAAGAGTGAAAACATAATACATTTATTCAACAGACATACACAGAAGTAAGAGAAATACAGCAATCAGTCCCTTCTACTTGTCATGTTCTAAATTCTTTTCATCACAATTCAGTCTCCCTTCCAATACATATACCACATTTAAGATCAGTATTTGCAACTCTTTTCCTTAAGGATATCTGGTCAACAAAATGGGATAAGCAGGAGATTATTATCAAGAGAGGGCACAGTGGTGGAAGGGTGCTAATAGTTAAGGGGTAACTAAAAAAATTATTGATTAAATTCCAAAAGGTACATACTTTCTTTTCTTTCAATAATCATTCAAAAGTTTCTTTCTGAGGTTGGGTATGAGGTTCTATGAACTTCTGAGTATGTGTTTTCATAATATTGCTAAATGTTAAAAGCTGGTAGAAAAAAGAGCTGTAAAACTCAACTGATAAAATAACGTGATGTCCTAAAATCTTAATATATCTTGGTCAATATTTTGGCTTAAAAAGTCAAGCATATGGAGCCCTGGCCAGTTGGCTCAGCGGTAGAGTGTCAGCCCGGCGTGTGGAAGTCCCAGGTTTGATTCCTGGTCAGGGCACACAGGAAAAGCACCCATCTGCTTCTCCAACCTCCCCCCTCTCCTTCCTCTCTAACTCTCTCTTCCTCTCCTGCAGCCTAGGCTCCATTGGAGCAAAGTTGGACTGGGCGCTGAGGACGGCTCCATGGTCTCCACCTTAGGCGCTAGAATGGGTCTGGCCACAATGGAGCAATGCCCCAGATGGGCAGAGCATTGCCCCCTGGTGGGCATGCTGGGTGGATCCTGGTCTGGTGCATGCTGGGGTCTGTCTAACTGCCTCCCTGCTTCTAACTTGGGAAAAATATCAAAAAAAAAAAAAAAAAAAAAGTCAAGCATATTGGAGTAGTGACTGCTTTATGCCAGGCAATGCCTTCAAAGGGTATGGGTTTCCTGGTATAACAGCAGTCACACCATATGGTGCTGCATTCGCTGGCATGGGCAGGACAGAAGCTGCCAAATATCAAATGTGTTATTTTGGGCCATGAAACATGATGAATCCCAAATTTAAAACATATGAATTTTCTAAATTAAAACAGGTTTTTTAAATATTAAGGTGTAAAAACAATTGTACTTTTATAATTCAAAGCTCAATTGGGTAACAGTTCTCAGTTTTCTGAGATAAGACAATGACTCAAACAAAAGTCAAGAGATGGGGAATAAGCTTAGTAGTAATTCTCTGAAAAAAATTTTTTAAGTTTTTAACTAAAACCTCTTTATAGTTATAAACATGAAGATATAATGTATAAAAACAGCTTATGGAATACTATGTCTTGATAAAATCAAATAAGGTCAGCAGATATGAAAAGATGAAAAACAATTCATCAATTTGACGAATTCTGTATTTCTCTCTAGCCACTTCTCCAAGTTTCTGCACAATAAAACAACTCTATTCTAATAAGCTGATAGAATGTTTGAAGCTAGAGCAACCTTGGAAGTATTCAGTTGACTTTAATAGACAAACTCGTTAGCCCTTACAAACTCAGCATTAGCTTTGAGTAACTAGTAATTGTTATTATAAAAATAACAATTTCAAATGTTAGAATGAAGTTATTTCAAAGAAGCAATTTTTGAGCTTCTTTTCTTGTTTGAATGCTAGCCTTTCTCCCAAACCTGCTGCTTTTTCCTGAATCAGGTTAATGACCATAGGTAATAAAAATAGCTTTTAGTTTGCCCCACGCTGGCAAAATTGCATTTTATGATCTGCTTCATATAAAGTAAGAAAATTAAAAGGATTAGGTTAAATCTGAAATCACACGTGAAAACTCCATTTTCCTACCCACCCACTACTTTGCCGAACAATAAACTCAAATTATCTGGAGTAAGGTGAACTGTAAACTCAAATAACATTCAAGTAAGGAGGCTTTGGCCTGGTCAACAAAAATACATATGTAAAAGCATTCACACAAGCTCCAGTAGTTTGAGTCCACGCTGGTTTGAGCGGGGGCTCATCTGGCTTGAATAGGGGCTCACTGGCTCGCTGGTTTGAGCCCCTATTCAAGCCAGATGAGCCCACGCTCAAGCCGCCGGTGACCTCGGGGTTTTGAACCTGGGTCCTCCACATCCGAGTCCGTTGCTCCATTCACTGCACCACCGTGTGGTCAGGCCAAACATATAACGTCTTTAGTGGAAGGTTTTTAAGTAAGCCCTGCGCATCTAGGTTAATACATTTTTGAAATGCCAAAAGTAATACCCCTTGAAGGTATAACCACTCAAGAGAGCATATAATCTTGTTAACTATCGCTTGACCAGGCAGTGGCACAGTGGATAGAGCATCGGACTGGGACGCAGAGGACCCAGGTTTGAAACCCTGAGGTTGTTGGCTTGAGCATGGGATCATAGACCTAACCCCATGGTTGCTGGCTTGAGCCCAAGGTTGCTGCCTTGAACAAGTGGCCACTGGCTGGGCTGCAGCCCCCCAGTCAAGGCACATATAAAAAAGCAATCAATGAACAACTAAATTTCTGCAGCAAAGACTTGATGCTTCTCATCTCTCTCCCTTCCTGTCAGCACCCATCTGTCCCTCTATCTGTCTCTGTCACACACACACAAAATCTTGTTAACTATCCTCCTATAATCCAATACGTACATACCTTGCTTTTTACCACCTTCAAGTAATCTTTCTTAAACTCCCTCCTTAATTCCAACTGCATAAAAGAAACTGCAAGATGTTCTTGGAGCATTTGAGATCTTACTTCCCAAACACCATTGTCAGTTTGCACTCAAATACATTAAAAAAAAAATATTTTATTTATTCCCAGACCAAAAAAAACCCTCAAGGAATTCATTACAATCGAACCAATGCTGCAAGAAATGTTAAGGGGCCTGTTGTAAACAGAACAAAGGGGGAAAAGAATATAATAAAAAAGGAATATAACTTTAAAGAATAAAACGGCAGTAAACAACTACATATCAGCAATAACCTTAAATGTAAATGGATTAAATGCTCCAATCAAAAGACATAGGGTAGATGAATGGATAAGAAAACAGGACCTGTACATATGCTGTCCACAGGAGACATAACTCAAAACAAAAGATACTCATAGACTGAAAGTAAAAGGTTGGAAAAAAATATTTCATGCAAATAGAAATGAAAAAAAAGCTGAGGTAGTAATACTTATATCTGACAAAATAGACTTTAAAACAAAGACTATCGTAAGGGATAAAGAAGGTCACTACATAATGATAAAGGGAGCAATCCAACAAGAAGAGATAACCAGTATACTAACTTTATAAAAGAATTTTGAAATTCTTTATAAAAGAATTTTGAAATATTTTTTGTACTCTGGATTACTTTCAGTATCTCTGGAGTTATCTGATACTTAAAGGTTTTGTGAAATTCACCTGTGGATTTGATTTGTTAGTTTATTAAATTTGTGTGAAAGGCCAAAAATATATATATTTCTTTTTTATTTATTAATATTAGAGGAGAGAGAGATAAGGGGAGGAGCAGGAAGCATCAACTATAGTTGTTTTTCCTATGTGCCTTGACTGGGCAAGCCTGGGGTCTCAGCATTCCAAGTTGATGCTTTATCCACCACACCACCACAGGTCAGGCTAGCTCAAATAAATTTTTTTTTTTAATTTTTCTCTCTCTTTTTTTTTTCTATTTTATTTTATTCATTTTAGAGTGGAGACACAGAGTGAGAGAGAGAGAGAGAGAGAGAAAGGGGGGAGGAGCTGGAAGCATCAACTCCCATATGTGCCTTGATCAGACCAGTGCAGGGATTTGAACTGGCGATCTCAGTGTTCCCAGGTCGACGCTTTATCCACTGCGCCACCACAGGTCAGACTCAAATAAATTCTTATAAAAATTCTCCACAAGTTTGGCGTTGGTTAACAACACTGGTAAATCTTTAAAGTACTACGTGCAACACAAAATAGTCCTCTACAGGAGATACTTGGGAATTACTATTGCATAACATCCGTCTTAGAAAAGAAATCTACAATTTTTCAGTATTACTTACTTAAACCCTACCTTGTTCCAACATTATTTAAGACAGAATTTCTTCTACAAATGGTTAAAACTACTGCACTTTTCTCAACATATTATCAGTTGGTCATTTAAAGTCAGATAGGACTTCATTAAATCATGATGAAAATAGTGAGGAAAAGAACTAAGTTATAGAGAGGAACTTTAATATTCCTCAGCTTGCAAATTCAATGACATCATTGTTTGTGACTATAACTAGCTCTTTTCTCAACAGTGGACCTACTGATAGATACTCAAATAAAGATGAGATGCTAATATAAAAAGATGTAACTTCCTTCAATTTCACAAAACTTTCGTGGCGAAATAAAAATATCAATAAAAACTTAAAAAAGTAAGTTATAGCTTGCTTGGAAATACCAACTAGATGAACTATTCTCACAAACTGATCAAATGACTACTATGGTGGCTTTAAAAATGTTTACAAATTATAATTTTTTCTTCTTTGAAAACTGGATCAGGTCACCAAATTCCTCAAATCATAATCTTGTCTTTGTGCAGTGGCTTTATTCCAGACTGGCAAAACATAAAATAGATCAATTATTTATTCTGTAAAAGGATCCACTATAGAAAGAAAAACAAAAAGTTTAAACTTAGTACAGGTTTCCTTTAAACTGTAATTCCATTAGTATATTTAAAACGATTCCATTCTCCAAAGAATGATTTACAACTATTTTTGTGTTTCTGTGTAAAATTACTAGGCATAACACCAAGACAACTGTTAATGAATGTGTGTGTTAATCAGTTTCTGTAATACAGTGCAGTAGTGGCACATTTTTCAGACAGCAGAGCATGGCAGAAAAGAAGTCTGCTAGATCCTTCCTCCTTCAATGGCAAGAACCAGGATCATTCTCAGGATTTCTCTCACTCATTTCTGCTAACTAAGGAACTTGGTTTGGAATATATAAACCCTTATTTATATTTTGCTTGGGCACATCAGATGTTACAAAACATGGATCGGCAATAGATTAACTTTATGTTTCTCTTGAGAGAATTATTACAATGTTCTCCCATTCCTGAATGCAGATTGGCCTATGGCTCAGCAACAATTAGCCCAGGATTTAAATTATTTCTGTTGAAAAAATAGTCACTAATTCATAGAGGGACAATTATAAGCTGGTGATAATTTACCTAATGTAGATTACTTTACAGTAAGAGTTAATTCTAAATTCCTAAATCACGAAAAGTGCTTTTGCTTTTACTATAAGCAAGAACAATCCACCCTGGTCGGTTGGCTTAGTAGTAGAGCATGGGCCTGGCGTGTATTAGTCTGAGGTTTGATTCCTGGCCAGGGCACACAGGAGAAGCACCCATCTGCTTGTCCACCCTTTCCTCTCTCCTTTCTCTCTATCTCTCTCCTCCCCTCCTGTAGCCAAGGATCTACTGGAGCAAAGTTGGCCTGGGCACTGAGGATGGCTCCATGGCCTCTGCCTCAGGCACTAGAATGGCTCTGGTTGCAGCAGAGCAACACCCCAGCTGGGCCGAGCATCGCCCCCTGGTGGGAATGCCGGATGGATACTGGTGAGGTGCATGCAGGAGTCAGTCTCTACCTCCCCGCTTCTCACTTCAGAAAAATACAAAGAAGAAAAAAAAACATAGAAAGCAAGAACAATCCAATAGGAGAAAAGTATGATGGAAACAAGCAACAATAAGAACATATCAATTATTTCATCACTTTATAAAACTTGACTTTGAATACTAGAAGTTCTTTTACTAGAAAATTTAAAGTTTTTTAGTAGGAGAAATGGACTTCTCTGCACAAATTTTTGGTGTTTTTAGACTTCCTATAGGAAAAAAAGTTGTTTTTTTTTTTGAAAATTTGACTAAAATTAAATATGCTATACCACAGGAATCCAATCTTGTCTCTTCATCTCATCTATGAGTAGGGGGTATTGTGGAATACCTCTTCCAACTATTTAACATATGGAATAAAGAATGATAGGGACAATGGCAAAAAGGGGAGGGGGAAGGACATTTTATTTTGTTGAGAGAATAAAGTGTGAGTTTTCCCAAGTGTCGTTTCCTTTGCTTTTCTTATGAGAAAAGGTTTAAAATTGTTTTTTTTGTTTTTATTAGATTTTTAGAGGGGGGGAGAGAGACAGGGATAAAGAAAAAGAGGGGGAAGTAGGAAGCATAAACTTATAGTTGCTTCCTGTATGTGCCTTGACCAGGCAAGCCCAGGGTTTCGGACCATCTACCTCAGAGTTCCAGCTCAACACTATCCACTGTGCCACCACAGGCCTGACAAATTATTGTTATTTTTAATATAAGAATATATGATTGCATAGAGGTTGAAAACTTTATTCTTTGTCTGTTTAAGTGAGGGGAAGAGAGATAGACTCTCGTATGTGCCCCAGGATACCATCTGAACTATCCTCAGTGCCTGACACCAACACTTGAACCAATCGAGCCACTGGCTGCAGAGGGAAATAAAGAGAGAAGGGGAAGAGGGAGGAGACACGCAGATGGTTGCTTCTCATGTGTCCCTGACAGGGGATCAAACCCAGGATTTCTGCATGCTGGGTGAATGCTCTATCCACTGAGCAAACTGGCCAGGGTCAACATTGAAAACTTTAAATCAGCAAATCAAAATATCATTATTGTAAAGTTCTAAAGGTTATTGATGAGGACAGACAGCTAGGATCTGTAGTACAGGTTATGAAACATGGGCACTGGCCTCTTGAATGAGAGAGAAAGAAAAAGGTAAAGAGAAAGAGAAAAAGGGAGAGAGAGAGAAGAGAGAGATCTCTTTGTTTTGTCGGAAGGAACAGTCAGTTCAGTTACCTGTGTTGTGAACATATCTCCCTGACTTATAGCCTGACTCACAGTTTCAGTGAAGTTTGTGATGCCAGCTCCTTAGAATGTGAAATGAGAAAATAGACAGGTATGTCATCATTATAATGAAAGAAGTGAATTAAAAAACATTAGAGTTTTCTAGGACATAGAACTCTTCTTGATTTGGGTCATCTTAGAAGTAAAACCCCCAAAGATAAAAAATCACTACTTCCGGCCTGACCTGTGGTGGCGCAGTGGATAAAGCGTCAACCTGGGAACACTGAGGTCGCCAGTTCAAAACCCTGCACTGGTCTGGTCAAGGCACATATGGGAGTTGATGCTTCCAGCTCCTCCCCCCTTTCTCTCTTTCTCTCTCTCTCACTCTGTGTCTCCTCTCTAAAATGAATAAAATAATAAAATAAATTTAAAAAAATCACTACTTCCTATACTGAAACCCTACTTTATATAGTGAATTTTTGTCTCTCCCAAGAGACAAACTCTACTTAGTCCCACTCTAAGTTCAAGTGCTTCAGGTGAGATTTCATTTCTGAGACGGGAATAGCAAACGACTCCAATCAGACACATATAACATTCATAAATGGTTCAGGGATTCTGACAATGACAAACAATAAAACATTTACAAATAATGCTGGCACAAATGGAGGCATGGGGATAAGAGCTACTTTGGCCACCTTGCCATCACATGGAAGCTGTGAAAGAAAGGAAGGGAGAGAGAGAGAGAGAGAGAGAGAGAGAAAGAAAAAGAGAAAGAAAGAAAAGAAAGAGAGAAAGAAAGAGGGAGGGAGGGAGGGAGGGAAGGAGGGAGAAAGGAGAGGGAGGGAGGGAGAGAGAGAGAGAAAAAAAAGAAAGAGAAAAGAAAGAAAAAGAAGAAAAAGAAAGAAAGAAGGGAAGGGAAGGGAGGAAAGAAAGAAAGAAAGAAAGAAAGAAAGAAAGAAAGAAAGAAAGAAAGAAAGAGAGAGAGAGAGAGAGAGAGAGAGAGAGGAGGGAGGGTGGAGGAGCAGAAAGTATCAACTCATAGTGGCAAGGGTCCTCAGGTTACAACACAGTTCTGTTCCTACAACAGTGACGTGACCTGAATTTTGGTCTAAGCAGAAACACACTCTAGCCTAATACAGCTAAAGAATCATAATCTAGAAGATAAAAACACGACTAAGCCACAGAAAATGAATACTGCATATTTTTCTGCTTCACGCAACCAAACTAGTTTACCCATGTAATCCGTAAGTACAATGTTAATGGTTTTGCGGCAACACCCACGTCTCAAATTATTTTAGTTTTTATAGGAGTGAGCATTGTAAACTTAAAACATTGTATGTCAAGACTGTTGTAACCCGAGGACCTTCTGTATTTGCTTCTTGTATGTGCTTTGACCAGTCAAGCCTGGGGTTTCAAACCGGCCACCTCAGCTATCCAGGTCAACACTTTATCTACTAGGTCACCAAAGGTCAGGCACAATTCTTCTTTACAGTAGCTACTTATGGTGCTTTTCTTAACTATTTTGGATTTACTCCAGAATGGCATTTAAACCTTTTGGATCTACTTTTCTTAAGGCCTCCCAGGCTCAGTAAATATCTTTGGGGCACTAAGACCCAAGGGTCTGGCTCTACCCCAAAACTACCTTGCGATATTAACCAATATGACAATTTAGAAAGTGGCCACAGGATTACTGTGGACAATAGGGCTAACAATCTCTGTTTACTTTTGCTAAAATTTAACTTCAGAGTGAAAAGGTTCTGAGAAAGGAAAAAAAGGAGAAAAACAGAACACCTTTACTCAATAGATCATAAGTGAAACCTGAGATAGCAACTCTCTTGTGAGCTGATAGGTTTATGAAATTCAGAAAGGCTTTTAAGTACTTCAAAAAAATTCTAGCTTGGACCCAAAGCCCCTGCCTCCAGCAAGGGGTTGCTCGGTCTGCTGAAGGCCCAGGGTCAAAAAAAAAAAAAAATTCTAAATCATGCCTGAACTGTGGTGGCGCAGTGGATAAAGCGTCAACCTGGAACACTGAGGTCGCTGGTTAGAAACCCTGATTAAGGCACAAATGGGAGTTGATGCTTCCTGCTCCTCCCCCTTCTCTCCTGCTCTCCCTTTCTCTCTATCTCTATCTCCTCTCTAAAATGAATAAATTAAAAAAGTATAAATCATGTTTTCTGATACCAAACTGATTTGAATTTCCTCCCTCTTCCTTTATGAGCATTTATAGTCACCCTGTTCCTTCAGCATCTATCACTCACTCTCTGCTGGTTGCTTTTTCTTTGCCTTTAAACTACTATAAAATAGGTTTCCTTAATCTGGACAAATCTTTATTTAACTAGGATGTCCTCCCTTTCAAATAGCCTCACTTCTTGTCACTATCAAACTTCTGAAATAGACTGAAATAGTCTCAAACGGTCCAAATCTGGGTTCTATACAAACTGTTGTACCACTAATTTACCAAAACCATACTCTTTACTCAATCATTAACCTTAACTGTGTTATTCTATTTACTCTAGTGATTACTACCACCTCCTTTCAAATTTCCCTTTCCTGGGATCCCACAACTAAAATTTCCCCCCTTGGCTTCCACAACTAAACTCCTCTAAATCTTCTTTTAACTCTCAACCACTCCTGTTCCCTGTAATTTCCTCAATAAGCCACTTTCTAACCCTTAATTTTGAGCATTCCCCAGGGCTCAATCCTTGGAATCATACTCTTCTATTTACACATACTTAAAGAGGGCTCAGCCATTTTCATACCTCCAACTATAGCCTTTAAGCTGGATGACTCTAAAATTTAGATTTGGCTCAAGATTACTTACTAATTTGCATCTTCTTACTGGAAATTGCTTGAAGTGCTTGGCTGTCATTTAAAATTCCACACAAGCTAAGATTATATATTTCTGGAGGTAGCCTATAAGTTAAGCAGATTTTAAAATTGGTAAAGCGGGACATCACTTACTGGGGAGGGGGGGTCTTGATTAAAAATTTGGTCTATATGGAGCAAAAATAACTTTCATAGAATGCAAAAATAGTATTGTAATATATTTTTTTAAATTTCAACATAAGTAGCCTGACCAGGCAGTGGCGCAGTGGATAGAGCGTCAGACTAGAATGTGGAAGACCCAGGTTTGAGACCCCGAGCTCGCCAGCTTGAGCGCAGGCCCATCTGGCTCGAGCAAAAGCTCATCAGCTTGGACCCAAGGTCACTGGCTCCGGCAAGGGGTGGCTCAGTCTGTTGAAGGCCTGCGGTCAAGGCACATGTGAGAAAGCAATCAATGAACAACTAAGGTGTTGCAACGGCAACGAAAAGCTAATGATTGATGCTTCTCACCTCTCTTCGTTCCTGTCTGTCTGTCCCTATCTATCCCTCTCTCTGACTCTCTCTGTCCCTGTAAAAAAAAAAAAAAATTCAACATAAGTACATTACACAAATATAATACATTAAAAATTTATGTATAGTATTATTTTATTCTTTGACATATTTCTCATTTGAGTGAATATTTTTTAGTAGATTGCTGTTGTTGTTTAAAAGGTCATGAAATTTTTCACAAGAATTTGTTAAATTATATTTCACACATAAAACGGCTTTCAAAGTCTCAACATGTCCCCACACATCCAGCCCCTCCGTCCGCTGGAGACAGAGTGGCTTGCGCCTCGCAGAGCCCGGAGCCGCACGGTGTCGTCCAGGACGCGGGCCTATGGGTAGTTAGGGGACAAGATAGCCGTCACCCCAGCAGGTACCTCCCGCCCAAAGTTCTTTGTTTCAGGGCCCCGCACGGGGCAACCGGCTCTTGCGGCAGTGCGGGCGCTTCCAGGTCAAGGCGGGGGTCTCCCCACCTGTTGGGCAGATAAAATATATTATGCTCACTTTGTTAAAGATGGCGCTGCCCACATGGAGTTCGTTGATATTAATGTGTGTTCTGGAACAGGCTGTGGGCGGGCCGGGTCATTATAGCCTAGGGTTTAGTTTAAGAGTAAGCTCTTCCCTACACCCTTGACTGATTGGATGATGTAGGGTGGTACACTCTCCTGAGGAATCCCATTGTGCCTCAGATGAGTGGCTTTGTATCAGAGACTTTCTTGTCTGTAGATTGAATTAAGGGTCTGGATTTTTCTATGCTATAAACTGGGGCAGTCCAGGAGCTTGCTCTCTCTCTTGGTTCCTGAGGTATTAGAGAGTAGAGCAGAGTAAGGCCACATGGAGGCCAGGAGAAGTAGCCAAGATGGCAGAGTGCTGAGGAAGAAGCCAGTTTGTTAAGATTTTGTGCAAGAGGAGATGGGAAACAGAGGTGAATAAGTCTGGTGAGCTAGAAACCTTTGATTCTAGGAAACTCGGATAAGTCAGTAGCTTTGTGAGCACTGTATGTGTGGGTTTTGGAGCCCAGTGTGTGTTTTTGCTTGCCCGCCGGGTGCAAGCTAGAATTAAAGCTTATGGCTCACCAGTTTTTGGCTCCTGTGTTTCATTCCCGACTGTTCGAATCTAATGCGAACCTGCATTGGCCAGGCGGCTGTGATAGTGGCCGGGACTACTGGCTTTACACCACCAAAAACCATATATTCCCTTCCCATTCTCCCGCCGTTCCCTAACTTTTCGTGCATTCTTTCCAAAAATCGGGACTTTTTTAAAACGCCGCAGGATGTGGGACAAATTGTTAAAAATCAGGACTGTCCGCCAAAAGCGGGAAGTCTGGTCACCTTAGCCTAACAGTTCAATTTTGACTTCTCGTCACCTGGTTAAACTCTACTGTTCCTTCAGCTCAATCATCATTTTCTCAGGAAAACATTTTCTGACAATCTCATCAGCAAAATGCCCACATAGCTCTCTTTCATAGCACTTAATCAGAGCTATCTATAATTTTCCATTTATTTTGTGATTCTCTAATGGCTACCTTTTACACTGGATAGCAAGCTCCATGACAGCAGGAGTCATGTCTTTCATGAGCAGAAGGTGAAGGATAAAACAATCAACATATTCCCAGCACCCACCATTAACTTTTAGGCATGTAGAAAATAATTTTTATCCAAAATTTGCCAAATGAGTGAATAAAAAGCTCTCTCAATTTTTCCTAGGTAATGCACCTGCCATCCATCTCATTTCCATTTCCACTTCTGCTAGGTTCGCTGTAGTTCAGGTCTTTACTTCAGTTTAATTACAAAGCAGTTTACTTAATGAGCTCCTTCGGATTTTCTTAACTTCAATCTACATTGCCAAAAGAATAATTTCCTTAACTATTTTACCATGCCATCCTCCTACCCAATAATCTTCAGTGACTTCCTATTTCCATCAAAAACAAATCTGAGCTAATGTAGACTTGAGCTCAATTTGCCAAGAACACTAATGTCTGCTGCTCAGGACAGCCTATCCCCATAGCCATGGCTCTGAAAACCACTAACTGAGTTTCTCTTTGACTCTTCACTCTACTTCAGAGGTCTCCAAACTACCTCCGGTGCTGCATGTGGCCCCCTGAGGCTATTTATCTGGCTCCCGCTGCACTTCTGGAAGGGGCACCTCTTTCACTGGTGGTCAGTGTATGGAGTACTGTAGGTGGTGGCCATTCAACCATCTGAGGGACAGTGAACTGGATCCCTGTGTAAAAAGTTTGGGGACCCCTGCTCTACTTTATTCAAAGTCCCCTGAAGACCACCACTGGTGATATTACCTTGGCAATTCATTGCATCAAAAATGTCTAACAATAATTAACCAAGTTTTGTTGGAAACACTTTTATAACCATCTTTTAGGAAGTGTTTCTTAGAAGGTATGATTATAGTTACTTATAATATTCTTCTCAATTATAGTATTAAACAGTATCATTTTATAAATCTGTCCTTATATTCTAATAATCATAAATTCAAATATTCTAAGTAAAATTATGGCAAATTAAATTTAACTATCTGAAATAAAAGATAAACACTAGTTCAACATTAGAAAAATCTGTTATTATATCCCATTAAGAAACAGCAAGTTTCTTTCTCAAGGGATTGTTTCTGTGTAAAATAGAATTTACAAAATATATATCTAAAATAAAAAAATTTAATGATAACGTATTATTATGCTACGATATGGAAATCTTTATGAAATAATAGTATGTGATACAACCAACTGCCTTAGTTTCTCTTCATTAAGTTCAGTAATTTAAACTCAGTTTTCTAAGGCTCAGTATGTTTCTTTCCCAGACAGATGGATGAGTCACATCATTTATATTAAGACTACAGATGAAGAAACATTAACAATCATTTAAAAGATTTTTTTTATTTTCAAAATACTTACTTCTAAAGTGACTTTAATCCCATGCCTGCCAAATATTATGCATGTTTCAATACAAAAAAATTTCTGAACCGAAAAACTGTGTCACTAATATCTATGGATTAGGAAAAGATTTAGATAGGTGGTCAAATAGGCAGAGAAATACCATATCACTAGGAGACCACTAGTAAAGACGACCCAAGAACCTTGTAGGGAGGAGAGGACTATCAAAGAGTCTTGCTAAATTTAATGCTTACAGAGAATCAAATGACCTCAGTTCATAATTAAATACAACTTTTAAAAAATATTTATTTTTGGCCTTACCTGTGGTGGTGCAGTGGATAAAGCATTGAACTGGAACGCTTAAGTCACTGGTTTGAAACCGTGGGCTTGCCTGGTCAAGGCACATATGGGAGTTGATACTCCTTGCTCCTCCCCCTTCTCTCTCTCTCTCTAAAAATGAATAAATAAAATCTAAAAACAATAAAATAAAAATATTTATTTTATTGATTTCAGAGAGAGGAAATGAGAGAGAAGTAGAGACAGGAACATCAATTTGTTCCTGCATGTGCCCTGACCGGGGATCAAACTGGCAGTCTCTGCACTTTGGGACAATGCTCTAACCAACCAAGTTATCCAGCCAGGGTTAACTACAATTAAAAATAAAACAAAAATAACCTTAGCAATGATACTCCTTGAATTTTATAAAATAATGCTCTCCTCACAAAATATCTAAACTTAAAAAAAAGGTAATTTTACCATAAATTTTTAAAGGATTTCAATTTGTTTTTCCAAAAGGAACTGACAAGACTGCAAGAGTTTGTGTTGTATCCCCAATGTTATATTAAATCTAGAGACATCAGGCAATTTGCCAAAAACTGAAATGAAAGAGAAAGGGTAGAAAAATGACATAGTGGTATATACACAGAACCTGTTTTAAAACGGCACTCAATAATTAACCTAACTACAAGTTTAGAGCAGCCCTGGACAGATAGCTCAGTTGGTTAGAGTGCTGTCCCGACATGCCAAGGTCACAGGTTCAATCCCCAGTCAGGGCACATAACAGAATCAACCAATAAATGCATAAATAAGTAGAACAACAAATAAAAGTTTCTCTCTCTTTCCATCTCCCCCTCCCTTCCTCTTTCTCTCTCTCTCTCTAAAGTCAATAAGTAAAAATAAAACAATAAAAAATTTAGAGCAAATACAGAGGCCAAGGCCTTGAAGCTAAGCCAAATGATAAAGACACATCATAGCAAGATCTTTATTACTAAGTTTATCGTTAACATAAAAAATATTAGTCTAGCCTGACCAGGTGGTGGCGCAGTGGATAGAGTGTCAGACTGGGATGCGGAAGACCCAGGTTCGAGACCACGAGGTCGCCAGCTTGAGCGCAGGCCCATCTGGCTAGAGCAAAAAGCTCACCAGCTTGGACCCAAGGTTGCTGGCTCCAGCAAGGGGCTGCTCGGTCTGCGCGGTCAAGGCACGAGTGCGAAAGCAATCAATGAACAACTATGGTGTCACAATGGCAACGAAAAACTAATGATTGGTGCTTCTCATTTCTCTCTGTTTCTGTCTGTCCCTATCTATCCCTCTCTCTGACTCTCTCTCTGTCCCTGTAAATAAATAAATAAATCATTTAAAAAATAAACAAAAGAACATCAGGATCCAATTTTCAATGCTGTTTTTGCAAAAAAGCAGTCATTACCAATACCAACAGAACTTTAACATATGTCTAATCATATTAAGTTGACTCTTAGAAACCTAGAGGTGACAATGATCTTCTTTTTATTTTATTTTATTTTATTTTATTTATTCTTTTACAGGGACAGAGAGAGGGATAGATAGGGACAGACAGACTGGAACAGAGAGAAATGAGAAGCATCAATCATTAGTTTTTCATTGCCATTGCGACACCATAGTTGCTCATTGATTGCTTTCTCACACGTGCCTTGACTGCGGGCCTTCAGCAGACCGAGCTACCACTTGCTGGAGCCAGCGAACTTGGCTCAAGCCTGATGGGTTCAAGCTCAAGCTGGCGATCTCGGAGTCTCGAACCTGGGTCCTCCGCATCCCTGTCCAACGCTCTATCCACTGCGCCACCGCCTGGTCAGGCAGACATTGATCTTCTGAATCCAAGAAATAACCTATGTCTAGACTTTAGCGTGTTGATGAAATTAATTTGTCAATAAACAAAGCTGATTTCTCAATCACCCAATGAAGAAACAAAATAACAGATTTTTTAAAGAAGTAAGCTAAATGACATTTCAAAAGGTGAACAACATCCTATGAGGAGTATTATTATTTTAACTAAATCATTAAACAATTATTTGGGGTGATGGCAGATTTTGGATTAGAGTTACAATTCCGCATTCTGGCTACATTTTACTTGCTATGTTCTAATTAACTTAAAGAATAAATCTAGCCTGATCAGGCGGTGATGCAGTGGATGGAGCATCGGACTGGGATGTGGAGGAAGACCCAGGTTCGAGACCCCGAGGTTGCCAGCTTGAGCGCAGGCTCATCTGGTTTGAGCAAGGCTCACCAGCTTGAGCCCAAGGTCGCTGGCTTGAGCAAGGAGTCACTTGGTCTGCTGTATACCCCCGGTCAAGGCACATATTAAAAATCAATCAATGAACAACTAAGGAGCCACAATGAAGAATTGATGATTCTCATCTCTCTCCCTTCCTGTCTGTCTATCCCTATTGGTACCTCTCTCTGACTATGTCTCTGCCACAAAAAAAAAAAAAAAAAAAAAAAAGAAATCTATTATTTTCACGATACAATCTATAAGTCCCAATTCCATGGCACTGCTAAACTCATAAGAAACAGCAAAATATGTATCAATTTGAATTGCCATGCCATGCTGCAGTGTCTGCCATTCAAGAGAAAGCTCAGTTTCCCAAACTTAGTGTATCTTGAATGATCTGAAATTCCTTTTGGATTACATAAACTGATACTTAGGATAACTGAAAGGATAGATCCAGAAAGAGACAAATGTGAAAATAACCTCTTCAGAAACTGCAGAGAAAGAAAGGAAAGTCTAAGGATACTGGCTCATCAGAACAGGAAGAAGCTGACTTGCTATAGAAAAGATACTTGTTTTCCCAAAAGCTGTGAGAATGGGGAAAAAACAGACTGATACAAAATAAATGCAGTTGTATTCTACGACATAAGTTTTTTTGTAAAATTCGGCAGTAGAAGGGTGTTTTGTTTTTAATAAGCACAATAAAAGCTATGAATCAAAATTTACATGGAATACAGTTTTTCATGTAGCTTACAATGTGTTTGAAATTAACAACTTTACATAATAAAGCAAGTACAGTTTTGACTAGCGTACAATGCGGGTATTAGGGGCACTGATTCCCCATCTCCCACAGTTGAAATTTTGGGTATAACTTGGACTCTCCCCCAAATTTAACAGCATCCCTTTCGTATCCATGGGGGATTGGTTCCAGGATCCCCACAGAATACCAAATTATGCAGATGCTAAAGTCACTTAAATAAAATGGCATAGAACAATGCATACATACAGCCAGGCTTCTGCACAGCCGTGGATCAAAAATACTGTTTTCGATCCATGGTTGGTTATATCTGAGGATATGAAACCTGGAGATATAGAGTCTTTTATTTTTTTTGTATAGTTATTGAAAAAAAATCCACATATACCTAAGTGGACTCACACAGTAGTTAAATTCATGTCGTTCATACGTCAACTGTATGGTAAAAATGTTAATGGCAGAATTTCAGTGATTGGGTATATATGGATGTTCAATGTATGATTTTTAAAACTTTTATGTTTGAAATTTTTCAAAACTAAATCTACCTGTTAGCCTGACCTGTGGTGGCGCAGTGGATAAAGCGTCGACCTGGGAACACTGAGGTCGCCAGTTCAAAACCCTGCACTAGTCTGTCTGGTCAAGGCACATATGGGAGTTGATGCTTCCAGCTCCTCCCCCCTTTCTCTTTCTCTCTGTCTCTCTCTCACTTTGTATCTCCTCTCTAAAATGAATAAATAAAAAGAAATTAAATCTACCTGTTAGTGTAAGAGTGATAATTAGCCTGACCTGTGGTGGCGCAGTGGATAAAGCATCGACCTGGGAACACTGAGGTCGCCAGTTCAAAACCCTGCACTGGTCCAGTCAAGGCACATATGGGATTTGATGCTTCCAGCTCCTCCCCCCCCCCTCATTCTATGTCTCCTCTCTAAAATGAATAAAATAAAATAAAATAAATATTAAAAAAAAATTTTAAAAAAATGAGTGATAATTAAACAAGATAAAGCATGCAAGCACACAGCAGTTGCCTAATAAATCTATCTCCTTGATCCTTTTGAAAGATGTCAGCCAAAGAATAGGCTGCCTCAATAGTTAAGAATTCCAGCCTGACCAGGCTGTGGCGCAGTGGATAGAGCATCAGACTGGGATGTGGAGGACCCAGGTTCAAAACCCCAAACTCACCAGCTTGAGTGCAGGCTCATCCAGCTTGAGCATAGGCCAACCAGCTTGAGCACGGGGTCACTGGCTTGAGCATGGGATCATAGACATGACCCTATGGTGGCTGGCTTGAGCCCAAAGGTTGCTGGCTTAAAGTCCAGGGCCTCTAGTTTGAGCTCATGGTCGCCGTCTTGAGCAAGGGGTCACTCGCTTTGCTGTAGCACCCTCCCCCATCAAGGCACATAAGAGAACACAATCAACGAAGAACTAAGGAGCCACAATAAAGAATTAATGTTTCTCATCCCTCTCCTTTCCTGTCTGTCCTTATCTGTCCCTCTCTCTGACTCTCTCTCTGTATCGGTCCAAAAAAAAAAATCAAGAACTTCGGGTTTCAGCAATATATGTGTTCTCCAGCAAAGAACAGATCTGAAAGACTTCAACAACAAACACTTAGAAGCATAAACCCAGTCCTTTTAAAGCAAAGATGAAGTCAGAAGACAGGGGAACCCCCTTGTTGCCAGGAAAAGGAAGAAAGGGGGATTAAACACCATGGCACCAAAAAGGAGGAGAAGAAAGAAGGCAGAGTTGGGGCTTAATGATGAGGGTCAGGACTTTCAGCAAATATAAAGTTGAAACTGAGATCACTAAATAAAGCTGAAACTGCTGCTATAGTTTAAATCAAAGTGCTTATAACACTGCAAACTGATTACAAGAAAGTGTCTCCCTTTCCACACATTTAGAGCAAAAAAAGAAAAACAACACTGACCCTCCCAGTGAAAACGGGAAGGAACATTATTTTTTGACATGACAAATCAAGTACACAAATTTGCCCTGACTTTCCCAGATGACTGTGATAGCGCTTGCTAGTTGTCTGCAGGCATTTTGTGCTCCCCTCTTTCAAAGTGTGATGTTGTCACTAGGAGTGTGTTACCCACTAATTACCCCCTGTATCTAGGTGCTGCACGTGAAGAGTTCTGGTCAATGGAATGTAAACAAAAGCAAAGTTTTTAAGAATAGGAGGTTAAAATGGTGAATTTTACAGTATGTGAATTTTATCTCAATAAGGGAGGGAAGGAGGGGATAATGACTAAAATAAAATAAAATGCAGCAGGCAGGGCTTCTGACTCTCTTTTCTCCCTGAGATAAAGCCCTAAAAAATGGAAACACTTGATGAGAATAGCCGGAGTCTCTGGAAACACCAGATGATTGATAGTTCCCCACAACTTCTCTTGTTAAGCCACTGATATTTTTGGGTTTGGTATGGATGTTATTGTTTTTCCCCAAGTAGTACACTAACTGAAAGGAGATCTTTAGTCTTATAAATTGGTAGAAGGCTTCGCTCAATCCTGATATAAGACAAACTGATCGCCTTGACACATAATGAAATTATACACGTGGAACTCTCAATCTATAGGTTTGTCAACATAAGGCAATGGGAAAAAATCCTTTATCTTACAATTTAAAAACTGTTCTAGCTGCCTGACCAGGCGGTGGCGCGGTGGATGGAGCGTCGGACTGGGATGCGTAGGACCCAGGTTTGAGACCCCAAGCTCGCCAGCTTGAGCGCGGGGCCCATCTGGCTTGAGCAAAAGCTCGCCAGCTTGGACCCAAGGTCACTGGCTCCAGCAAGGGGTTGCTGGGTCTGCTGAAGGCCCGTGGTCAAGGCACATGTGAGAAGGCAATCAATGAACAACTAAGGTGTTGCAACAGCAATGAAAAGCTGGTGATTGGTGCTTCTCACCTCTCTCCGTTCCTGTCTGTCTGTCCCTATCTATCCCTCTCTCTGACTCTCTCTCTCTCCCTGTAAAAAAAAAAAAAAAAAAAAACTGTTCTAGCTACCATAATCAGACAAGAAGAAGAAATAAAAGGCATCCAAATTGGGAAGGAAGAAGAAAAACTGTCATTATTGCAGATGACATGATACTTTATATAAAAATACCCTAGCTTGACCTGTGGCACCCTAAAGACTCCACCAAAAAACTACTAGAACTGATAAATAAATTCAGTAAAGTAGCAGGATACAAAACTAATATTCAGAAATCAGTGGCATTCTTAAACACCAATAGTGAACTATCAGAAAAAGAAACTAAGAAAAAAAACCCATTTACAATCACAACAAAAATAAAGTACCGATGAAAAATTTTAACCAAGCAAGTAAAAGACTGTACTCTGAAAATTATAAGATACTGAAGAAACTGAAGATAAAATAAGTGGAAGCATATAGAGTTCATAGTAAGGAAAAATTTACATCATTAATATGCCCATACTAAAAAAACCAAAATAAACTGTCCATACTACCAAAGCAATCTAGAGATTTGATGTAATTTCTATTAAAATACCAATGGCATATTTCACTGAACTAGAAAAAATGTTCCAAAAATTTATATAGAACCACAAAAGAAACCACACAGCCTCAGCAATCTTCTTTTTTTTAATCTTTTTTAAAAATATTTTTATTCATTTTAGAGAGGAGAGAGAGATGGAGGGAGGAACAGGAAGCATCAACTCCCATATGTGCCTTGACCAGGGAAGCCAGGGTTTTGAACCAGCAACCTCAGTGTTCCAGGTCAATGTTCTATCCACTGCACCACCACAGGTCAAGCAGCCTCAGCAATCTTGAGAAAGAACAAAGTTGGCACTATCACTGTTACAGTAATATAACATTATAGTAATTAAATATATAGAAATATAGAAAAATATAGAAGATATATAGAAATAGGATATATTAAAAGCCATAAGGCAAGTGAATAAGGCTATGCTCTCCCGGTGGGAAATGATCTAGTGTAGACAGATATGATAGGCAGACTGTGCCTTTTGCACAGGGCTCAGTTAGTATGTGTGTGAAATTATATAGATAAAAAAGTGGCTTCATGTGACAATTCTATAGATTAACATAAAAAAGAGCTCCCTGTAAGGAACTCCCACAAAGTGGCTTGATATGATAAGCCCGTAGATCAACACCTGTTAGAAGGTGTATACCAGAAAAGGGTACTAAATTCTAGGGGCCCCCAGCTGCAGTTAGTCGTCCAGACTCCAATGTTGAACGTGGACAGTCTCCATGTCACTCTGACCAATGAGAGCTGAGAGGAGCATGCCAACTGGGCCCCATTAAGCTGTACCCAGGCACACCATAGGATTTGTGAGTAATAAACTGCCTGTGTGAATCTTGCAACTAACATGTGTTGGTTGTATCTTTCCTCTAGTGGCAATTGGTCTCGGTACCAATAAGCAGATTCCTCATAGCTGGCTCAAGAGTAGTCTCAAAAAGGCAGCCAGCCTTGCTGTTAAGGAGGAATGTCCCACTGCACAGGGAAGTCAAATTGGGCTGCCTGATCAATGTAGAGCTTGGGTTCTACTGGGACAATCATGCTACCTGTTATCAAACTATACTACAAAGCCACAATAATCACAATAGCATGGTACTGACATAAAAACAAGCATACAGATCAATGGAACAGAATAGACAGCCCAGAAACAAAACCATGCCTTTATGGTTGATAAATATTTGACAAAAATGGTAAAAGCATGCAATGGAGTAATGACAGTCTCTTCAATAAATGGTGTTAGGAAAATTGGACAAAT
This sequence comes from Rhynchonycteris naso, assembly GCA_037038555.1. Taxonomy (NCBI): domain Eukaryota; kingdom Metazoa; phylum Chordata; class Mammalia; order Chiroptera; family Emballonuridae; genus Rhynchonycteris; species Rhynchonycteris naso. The sequence goes on from CM073001.1 coordinate 22,995,241, forward strand.
ATGTGTGAAAAAATTAAACTAGACTAGACCACCTCCTTATATCATACACATGAATAAACTCAGAATGGATTAAAGACTTAAATGTAAGTCTCAAAACCATAAAGATCCTAGAAGAAAACATAGACAGTAAAATCTTGGACACTTCTTGTAGTAATATTTTTTTTTTACAGGAACAGAGAGTCAGAGAGAGGGATAGATAGGAACAGACAGACAGGAATGAAGAGAGATGAGAAGCATCAATCACCAGTTTTTCATTGCAACACCTTAGTTCCGTGATGGCAAACCTATGACACATGTGTCAGCACTCACACACATAGCCGTTTTTGATGACACGCAGCCACATTCTGAGAAGGACGTTTCATCCTCGGCTTCTGCACGGACAGGTGCAGTAGCCGAGGATAAAATATTTGTTATAGTGTAGACACTCTGTGCTGGAGGTCTGTGAGTCAAAACATTTTTGTTATTTAAACTATAAATATCGTGAAATTATGGGTTTTTTCTCGAAGTGACACACCACCTGAGTTATGCTCATTTTGGGGGCGAATTTTGACACACCAAACTCAAAAGATTGCCCATCACTGCCTTAGTTGTTCATTGATTGCTTTCTCATATGTGCCTTGACCACGGGCCTTCAGCAGACCGAGTAACCTCTTGCTCTAACCAGAGACCTTGGATCCAAGCTGGTGAGCTTTTTTTTGCTCAAGCCAGATGAGCCCACGCTCAAGCTGGCAACCTCAGGGTCTTGAACCTGGGTCCTCCACATCCCAGTCCAACACTCTATCCACTGTGCCACCACATGGTCAGGCACTTGTGTGATTCTTGCAACTAACTTGTGTGTTGTTCTTGTGTCTTTCCTTTGGTGGCAGTTAGTATCAGCACTGATAAGTAGAATCCTCATAGCTGCTTCAAGAGTAGTCTCAAAGAGGCTGCTAGCCCTGCTGATAAGCAGGAGCGTCCCATTGCATGGGGAAGTCAAATCAGGGACACCTGATCAATGTAGCTTAGCTTGGGCTCTACTGGGACAAATCAATAAATAAACTAACAAACAGAACAGAATCTGACTCATAGATACAAAGAACAGATTGACAGCTAAGAGAAGAGGGGTATTGGGAGGCTGGTTGAAAAAGGTGAATGAATTGAGCAAATCAAAACAAAACAAAGACAAAGGTGTGGTGACTGCCAGAGGGATAGGGGAAATGGGGGTGGGTAGAAGAGGGTAAAGGGAGGATAAATGGTGACAGAAGGAGGCTTGACTTTGGGTAGTAAACACATGAGGCAATATACAGATGACATATGAAGTTGTACACTTGAAACTGGTAAATCAGCTGCCATCCCAAGGGCAGTGCAAACCCGTGGGGGAGGGAGACTGGCTTGCTTGAAGCCATGGCCTGGGACCTTTGAACCAACCCAGGCCTTTTCTTTTTTACAATGGATGCTGATAATAGACAGCTGAACGGGAGATAAACAATTTGGAGGAGCTGTGGCACCACTCCAATCCACATACGAAGAAATATTACCTTGAACCTATACAGGCAGCAACGTCAGCTGCTTTTTCCAAAACCCCTGACTATATAACCTATATAAACCCAGCTAATAACTATATAAACCCAGCTCCATCCCTCCTTATGGGCTGACATGGCTTAGTTTGTCTTGGCCAGCCTGCACCCAGGCTTTTTTTTTTTAATTCATTTTAGAGAGGAGACACAGAGTGAGAGAGAGAGAGAGAGAGAGAGAGAGAGAGAGAGAGAGAGAAGAGAGAAAGGGGGGAGGAGCTGGAAGCATCAACTCCCATATGTGCCTTGACCAGACCAGTGCAGGGTTTTGAACTGGCGACCTCAGTGTTCCCAGGTCGACGCTTTATCCACTGCACCACCACAGGTTAGGCCTCCCAGGCTTTTTAAATAAATTTTCCTTCTGGAACATACCAAGCCTTGTATTGTCAGTCCAGCTCTCCCCAGTACCCACCTCTAGACCCGGGAAGGGGTTTAGCTTGTCAGTTATCTCACATGGGATAAGGCAGTCCAGCTGGAGTTCTTCAGGTCTGACCTAGTTGGGGGTTTATACCATCTGCCAGTTACTAAGGGAGACTGAAAATAGGATTTTCCCCCTCCCCAGTGAACTGGCCCCCCAGTTTCAACCTTTTAGAAATTAGTACAATTTTATTAACCAATGTCACTCCAATAAATTCAATTAAAAAAAGATAATTTGAAATAAACTCCAAAACTAGTGTTATATAGGTAACATACACATATGGCTCGTATTTTCTTTAAAAGATAAAAACATAGCCTGGCCGGTGGTGGCGCAGTGGATAAAGCGTCGACCTGGGAACACTGAGGTCGCTGGTTCATGACCCAGGACTTGTCTGGTCAAGGCGCATATGGGAGTTGATACTTCCTGCTCCTCCCCCTTTCTCTCTCACTCTCTCTCTCCTCTCTAAAATGAATAATTAGTAAATAAATAAATTAAAAAAAAAGATAAAAACATAAAGAACACAGTGGAAAGTTTCCCACCTACTTTATTTTTTATTATTATTATTATTTTTTTAAATAAATCTATTGTGTTTTTTTTAATTTTTATTTTATTCATTTTAGAGAGGAGACACATAGTGAGAGAGAGAGAGAGAGAGAGAGAGAGAAAGGGGGGAGGTGCTGGAAGCTCAACTCCCATATGTGCCTTGACCAGACCAGTGCAGGGTTTTGAACTGGCGACCTCAGTGTTCCCAGGTCGACGCTTTATCCACTGCGCCACCACAGGTCAGGCTATTTTTTTTTATTATTTTTAAAGATTTTATTTATTGATTTTAGAAGAGAGGAGAGAGAAATGGGGGTGGGGAGTTGAGAAGTGGGAAGCATCAACTCACAGTAGTTGCTTCTTTCTTGTATGCGCCTTGACCAGACAAGCCCAGGGTTTCAAACTGGCAACCTCAGCATTCCAGGTCGATATTTTATCCACTGTAACACCACAGGTCAGGCCCCACCTATTTTAATCCTCCATTAATCTAGTTTCTTCTGTATCCTTCCAGGGCATTCAAATACAAATAGAAATAAATATTAATAAATATTTTTATTCTTTTAAAAAAATGTTTATTTTATTGATTTTAGAGAGAGGAAGAGAGAGAGCGAGAGACAGACAGAAACATCGATCTGTTCCTGTATGTACCCTGATCAGGGATCAAACTTGCAACCTCTGTGTTTCTGGACGATGCTCTAACCAACTGAGCTATATCTGGCCAGGGCAATATTTTTATTCTTCTTGATCTTCATCCTTGATTATAAAAAAGATAATCTATTATACTGAGTAGTAACTTTACTTTCTTCATTTAACAACAGATCTTGAAGATCTTTCCATACCTGGCATAAAGAGCTACTTTTCCATCACTATATAATAATACATAGTTCACTGTATACTGCACAATAGTTTATTTACTCCCTTATTGAAAGGTGCTGGGTTGCTTCTAATTGTTTGCTATCACCAAAAGATGCTACAATAAAACACCTCCTACACATTCATCATACTGGTATATGTACATTTTCACAAGTAGTACTACTGGGTCAAATAATATATACATATATTTGGAATTTTAATAAATAATTCTCAATCTCCTTTTCCAACAATTTCTCCCCATCAATTTCCATTTGATATAACAGTTAAAATTCAAGAAGTTAAAATTCAAGAGATGGTGCCCTGGCCGGATATTTGGTTTGTTAGAGCATTGTCCCGAATCACAGAGTTTGCCGGTTCGATCCCCAGTCAGGACACATACAGGAGCAGATGATCCTGTCTCTTGCTTTGTCCTTTCCTCTCTCTAAAAGCAATAAAATAAACATTAAACAAAAAATTATTTTGCCTGACCAGGCAGTGACACAGTGGATAGAGCGTTGGCCTGGAACACTGAGGTTTCAGGTTGGAAACCCCAAGGTCACCAGCTTGAGGGTTCATCCAGCTTGAGCATGGGCAAACCAGCTTACGTGCAGGGTCACTGACTTGAGCGTGGGATCATACACATGACTCCATGGTCACTAGCTTAAGCCCAAGGCACTGGCTTAAGCAAGGGGTCACTCGCTCTGCTGCAGCCCTCAGTCAAGGTACATATGAGAAAGCAATCAATGAACAACTAAGGGGCCACAACAAAGAATAGATGCTTCTCATCTCTCTCCCTTCCTGTCTGCCTGCCACCATCTGTCCCTCTCTCTGTCTATCTCTCACACACACACACAAAAATTAAATAAATAGATTATTTTAAAATTCAAGAGATGGTGACTTTTACTTTCATTCATGAAGAATTAATTACTCCAGGAATTACCCTCAAAGTAATTAACTAGCAAAATGTAAGAAATAATTTTCAGTCATTGGATAACAGGCAGGTTAGGACTATGAATACTGAAAGAAGGGAAATAAATAAATAAGGTGAACCCAGTGGTGGGATTCAAATAATTTAACAGCTGGTTCTTTGCCCTAATTACTGTTTTATTTATAAAAATATGATATACTGAAAGGTAGTTTATTATTTTGTATTTAATACTTAAATAAGAATAAAAGAGGTTCACAAAGGTAGATACTAAAAGTTTTAAAATATTAATAAAAAATATTAAATAGCCTGACCAGGTGGTGGCACAGTGGATAGAGCGTCGGACTGGGATGCGGAGGACCCAAGTTCGAGACCCCAAGGTCGCCAGCTTGCGCCGTAGGCCCATCTGGCTTGAGCAAAAGCTCGCCAGCTTGGACCCAAGGTCGCTGGCTCCAGCAAGGGGTGGCGCGGTCTGCTGAAGGCCCACAGTCAAGGCACATGTGAGAAAGCAATCAATGAACAACTATTGTATTGCAAGGGCAACGAAAAACTAATGATTGATGTGTCTCACCTCTCTCTGTTCCTGTCTGTCTGTCCCTATCTATCCCTCTCTCTGTCCCTGTAAAAAAAAAAATTAAATAATACTTGACAAAAAACAATAAAACCATTATGTAAGATATTCCTGGCTGGTGGGCCTAGTGTGTGGAAGTCTCGGATTCAATTCCCGTCCAGGGCACAAAGGAGAAGTGCCCATCTGCTTCCCCACTCTTCCCCCACTTCTTTCTCTCTATCTCTATCTTTCCCTCCCACAGCCAAGGCTCTACTGGAGCAAAGATGGCCTGGGTGCTGAGGATGGGTCCATGGCCTCCGCCTCAGGCGCTAAAATTGCTACGGTTGCAATGGAGCAAAGGCCCAGATAGGCAGAGCCTCACCCCGTGGTGGGCATGCTGAGTGGATCCCGGCTGGGTGTAGGAGGGTGTCTGTCTCTTCACTTCCCTGCTTCTCATTTCAGGAAAAAGAAAAAAAAGATATTTCCAATGACAGCTTGTCACCCCTGGTTGTTTGGCACTTTTTCTCTTTATGTTATATGTTCATTTACTAAAGTAGCAAACACAAAGAAATTAAAATGTAGTATTTCATCAAAGGTGTAGTGAGTTTTATAAAATGAATAAGTAAGTATTACAAGTATAATTCCATCAAATTTTTTCACCTATGGACAGAATGAGTATTACTACAGGCGCTTAGAATACACTGTTGCGCAGATGAACGTTAAGAAAGAATAAAGAATGTAAATTTGTGATTTCCATATTGGTCGACTGCCCAGGTGCCCATCTTAGAGAAAACCCTGATTACAGGTGCCATTTTAAGAACCAGTTTGTCAAACTCAAAAAAAATTGGCTCTGCTGAACTGGTGTAAAGCAACTGAATCCCACCACTGGGTGGGTGTACCTGATTACTACTCCAGACGGCAGAAGCCCTCATTGTTATCCTGTCCCAAGAATACCATCTCCATGTGCTGCAAATATTAACTACCCTATACCCAGCAATGTAAAAGAAGAATGTGTATTTCCACTATACTATTTATCCAATCTCAGAAATTTCCCACTTTGCTTTCTCTTGCCTCCTTAATCTACCACCAATGAATTTCACATAACACCCCTTAAGTCTCCTCCTTTGATTTTAATGTATAAAATAAGCTGCAAAACTGCCATTCTCTGGAGTACTTTCTTAATCTGTTGAGATTTTGCTTCTCGGCAATTGTTGTCAGTTTGGCTCAAATAGATCTAAAAAACCTCTACAAGGTTGGACATTTCTTTTTTCCTTTTCTTTTTTCTTTTTTTTACAGGGCCAGAGAGAGAGTCAGAGAGAAGGATAGGCAGGGACAGGCAGACAGGAACGGAGAGAGATGAGAAGCATTAATCATTAGTTTTTCGTTGCCGTTGCGACACCATAGTTGTTCATTGATTGCTTTCTCACATGTGCCCTGACCGCGGGCCTTCAGCAGACCGCGCCACCCCTTGCTGGAGCCAGCGACCTTGGATCCAAGCTGGCGAGCTTTTGCTCAAGCCAGATGGGCCTACGCTCAAGCTGGCGACCTCGGGGTCTCGAACTGGTGGCGTAGTGGATAAAGCGTTGACCTGGAACACTGAGGTCGCCAGTTCAAAACCCAGGGCTTGCCTGGTCAAGGCACATATGGAAGTTGATGCTTCCTCCCCCCTCTCTCTGTCTCTCTCTCTTGCTCTCTCTCCTCTCTTTCTAAAAATGAACAAATAAAAATCTAAAAAAAAAATTAAAAAAAAAAAAAAGAAACTCAAAACCATTTTAAGAGCGTGCTCTATTTTACAAGTATACATATACAGGAATTTAAGTCAGCAACCATTTTCACTATGACTCCACTACAAAGTTATACATGTTATTCAAGCCTTAAATAGGAAAATTTTTTTTGAAGTTTTTATTTTTATTCATTTTTTAGAGAAGAGAAACAGAGAGAGAGAGAGGAAAGGGGGGAGGAGCAGGAAGCACCAACTCCCATCTCCCATATGTGCCTTGACTGGGCAAGCCCAGGGATTTGAACCGGCAACCTCAGCATTCCAGGTTGCTGCTTGATCCACTGTGCTACCACAGGTCAGGCTAGAGAATTTATAGGTACTGTAAATACTATGCATTCAACCTAACATAATTTTCTAATTTCAGTAGTTATTAACGATGAATGAAAACAGATGGTTGGTTCTCTTAACCCATTGTTTTTAGATTCCAGTCCATACTGCTTGTTCCTCCACACTCTATTTTAATGCAGATACAGGATTAGTACTGGTACAGTTCTATGGGCCATCCCTGAGATTCTTAAATTTCAAATTTATCTAGCTCAACCAAATAAAGATGAGTCACTTATGACTTCCTGTTTCATGAGAATATTGTTTCTCTCAAATTGAAGGAGCTACAGCACCCCTGACAACTCATAAATTAGGCATGCCAAAGATGAGATCCATCGATTAACCAGACTGGAAGGCATTTTAAGGTAGCTAAATTAAGAAATTCATATGAGCCTGACCTGTGGTGGCGCAGTGGATAAAGCGTCGACCTGGGAACATGGAGGTCGCCAGTTCAAAACCCTGCTCTGGTCTGGTCAAGGCACATATGGGAGTTGATGCTTCCAGCTCCTCCCCTCTTTCTCTCTTTCTCTCTCTCTCTCTCTCTCTCTCTCTCACTCTGTGTCTCCTCTCTAAAATGAATAAATAAAAATAAATTAAAAAAAAAAAGAAATTCATATGAACCACCAACTTGAGAAGAATATAAAGTATTAAAGAGCTTTTTTTGTGACCCTCCCAACCATTTCCCCTACTGTATGCCCATAGAATTTAATTTATTCTTCTCTTACTGTACTCACTACTTTATAACTTGTATTATGCTTTTTAGTAAGGATACCTTTTTCTTCTTCTAGGTCAGTGATATCCAACAGAAATACAATGTAAGCCACATATATTGTTTTATGCTTTCTAGCAGTCAGATTAACAAATAATAATTGGCTTCAAAACCTAATATATCCAAAATATTGTTATTTAAACATGTAATCAATATAAAAATTAATGAAATACTTTACATTTGCATGGGGGGGAAACTAGTCTTCAAAATTAAGTGTTTGTTAAAAAAAAAATTAAGTGTTTGTTTTATACTTACAATTTTTAACTACTTAATAGCTACATTTAGCTGGCGACTACCACAACGAACTACTATAGAAATGGGGGAGAGGGAACGTCCAGATATTTCAGAGCTGGAGAGACTTACTTTCAAATCTTAAATCCATACCCTGGCCAGGTATCTCAGTTGATTAGAGCATCCTCCCCTATACCAAGGTTGCTCCCCAGTCAGGACACATACAAGAATGAACCAATGAATGCATATATATATATATATATATATATATATATATATTATAAGTAGACCAACTAATCAATGTTTCTCTCTCTCTCTCAAATCAATACACACAAATTTTTTTACAAAATCTTAATTCCAGCCCTGGCCAGATGGTTTGGTTGGTTAAAGTATCATCCTGAAGTACCGAGGTTGTTGGTTCAATTCCCTGTCAGGGCACATAGAGAAACAGATTTGATGTTTCTGTCTCTCTCTTTCTCTCCCTTCTTCTCTCTCTAAAATCAACAAATACAAAAGTTTCAAAAAGAAGTTTACTAAATTCCGCTACTTACTGGCCCGAAGGAAGAGTCATCATTAAAATAAATAAAAGTAATAATACATCCCCACCCCGGCCTGTACAGCTCAGCTGGTTAGAGCATCCACCAATGAACAAAGGTTGTAGGTTCAATTCCAGGTCAGAGTACACAGAGGCACAGACTGATGTTACTATCTGTCTGTCTCTCCCTTCTTCTCTTTCTAAAATCAATAACTTAAAAATAATAATACATCTTTCATAGGATTAAATGTGATAGATATAATGCCTAAAAAACATCTAGTCTCTTGTGACTAGGCACATAGAAAGTTATTATCATATACAGTGTGTCCGTAAAGTCATGGTGCACTTATGACCGGTCACAGGAAAGCAACAAAAGATGATAGAACTGTGAAATCTGCACCAAATAAAAGGAAAACCCTCCCAGTTTCTGTAGGATGATGTGGCAGCATGTGCACAAACGCAGATGAAGACGTAACACTGTGTATACAGCAGAGCAGCCCACAGCCATGCCAGTTGAGATGTGGATGGTACAGAGGAAAATTCAGTGTGTTCTGTGGCTCTCTAAATTCGAATCCGTGACCAATGTGCAACGGGAATATCGGCGCGTTTATAACAAAGTGCCATCACATAGGAATAACATTACTCGATGGGATAAGCAGTTGAAGGAAACCGGCAGTTTGGTGGAGAAACCCCGTCTGGTAGGCCATCAGTCAGTGACGAGTCTGTAGAGGCTATACGGGATAGCTACCTAAGGAGCCCTAAAAATTCTGTGCGTGCGTGTGCTCGACAGTTACACCTAAGCAAGACTACAGTTCATAAGGTGTTAAAGAAATGTCTGTTTTACAGGGTACAAATTGCGGCTGTTGCATGCTATCAAACCAGCGGATAGACCCACACGATGCGCATTTGCTACAGATATGCTTCATAAGATTGACAATGATGCAAGATTTTTGCAGAAGACTGTGTTTAGCGACGAGGCGACCTTCCATATCTGCGGACATGTTCATCGCCGTAACGTCTGAATATGGGCTGCTGAACATCCTCATGCCTATGTTGAGTACGAACGTTACACCCCTAAAGTGAATGTGTGATGTGGCCTGATGCATGATAAGGTGATAGGCCCATTTTTTTTCGCGGAGTAGTCTTGACGGGCAAACACCTATCTTGACATGTTGGAATTGTATGCAGTGCCACAGTTTCCAGAAGGTGTCATCTTTCAACAGGATGGCGCTCCTCCACACTACGCCACCATGGTTCGTGAGTTTCTGCAGTGGATAGAACATTCCCCCAGCAGTGGATAGGCAGGGGTTCTGTCAAGCCATGGCCACCACAATCCCTGGATCTGATGCCCTTAGACTTTTACTTTTGGGGTTATGTGAAGCAACATGTGTACACTGAATGTATCAATGACATTAAACACTTAAAACAGAGAATCACAGACGTTATTCACTCTGTTACACCAGACGTCCTTACCCTTGTGCGGCAAGAACTTCACTATTGTTTGGATGTGTGTAGGGCAACAAATGGAGCCCACATCAAACTGCACTGAATAGGTATGAAACTGGGAGAGTTTTCCTTTTATTTGGTGCACATTTCACATTTCTATCATCTTTTGTTGCTTTTCTGTGACCAGTCTAAAGTGCACCATGACTTTACAGACACACCGTATTTGTATCCTCTAACACTAAAAAGTGCTTTATAAACAGTAGGTATTCAAGAAATGTTTACTGAAAGAAAAATTAATCTGCATGACATCCTATAAGCCATTTTAACTGCTTCTTTAAAAATACTATAAGAGCCTTGGCCAGACAGCTCAGTTGGAGCATCCTCCCAAAGCACAAAGGTTGCTGGTTTGATCACGAGTCAAGGCACATAAAGGAACAGATCAATACTCCTGGCTCTCTCTCCCTTCCTCTCTCAATAAAATCAATATGCAAAAATTTTAGAAAATACTATAAAAATATTTTCCCCAAAATTGAGCCTATTTTTTGATTGCTGCTAACTAAACTTATTTTGAACATATTAGGAGAAATGTACAAAAGAAAAATGTACCATTTCATGTTTTGAACTGTTCAAGTACTTTATTTTCTTCCCAAGTACTGATTTATTAAGCAACTATATAGTATAAAGCACTTTTCATCAAGTTGTTTCTTAAAAAGATTGCCATAAATGATAATGCTATTTTACAGATAACTCTCGATTATCTGCAGGAATATTTTTATCGCAGATTGGGATAAAAATACATCCCATTTACAGGCTTTACTTGGAGGACCAGTCAGTGGTGTATATAAGGCCCTTTATAAACTGGACTCTGAAATAATTCTCAAACTATTTCGGTCAGCCCTGGCCAGTTGGCTCAGTGGTAGAGTGTCAGTCCGACAGTGGACATCCCAGGTTCAACTGCTAGTCAGGGCAGACAAGAGAAGCGACCATCTGCTTCTCTATCACCCCCCTTCCCTTCTCTCTCTCTCCCAGCTCCGGTAGCCATGGCTTGGCTGGTGTGAGTAGTAGGTCCCCAGTGCTGAGGATGGCTCGTGGCCTCCACCTCAGCCACTAAAAAAATGGCTCGGTTACTAAGAAATGGAGCAACAGCCCCAGATGGACAGTACATCCGCCCTCTAGTGGGCTTGTGGGGTGGATCCCATTCAGGGTGCATATGAGAGTCTGTCTCTCTGCCTCCCCTCCTCTCACTTTAAAAATAAAAAAGAAAGGGAGAGAGAGGTAATCCAGTCTTTGCTTGACCTGTGGTGGTACAATATACGGGGCTTCAACCTGGAATGCTGGTGTCACCAGTTCGAAGCCCCGAGCTTGCCAGATCAAGGGACGCAGGAGAAGCAACTACTACGAGCTGATGCTTCCCGCTCCTCCTGCATTTCCATCTCTCTTCATTCTCTAAAAATCAGTAAATAAAATCTTAAATAAAATATAATCCAGTCTTAGTGTTTTCCAAAAAGATCTTGGTTTCCAAAGGAGGAAGGCAAGATAATTTCAGGTGGTATGAATCAGGATTTTATATTTCAATGGCCATATATTTTGTTAAAATACATTGGAAAAATATAATTAATATGTCAAGCTCCAGAATCCATGTCCATCTTCACTTACCACAGGACTAAAGTAGACAATCCCTACTTAAGGAGGAGAAAATGATATAATTTTTAAGCTCAGAGTTAGCAGAGCTGAGTTCCACCCAAGTCTAAATATTGGCCCTGGCCAGTTGGCTCAGCAATAGAGCATTGCCCTGGCATGTGGAAGTCCAGGGTCTGATTCCCAGTCAGAGCACACAAGAGAAGTGACCATCTGCTTCTCCACCCCTCCCCTTCTCTCTCTCTCTTCCTCTACCACATCCATGACTTGAATGGTTGGAGCATGTTGGCCTCGGGCACTGAGGGCAGCTCCATGGCCTCACCTCAGGTGCTAAAACAGCTCTGTTGCCAAGCAACAAATCTATGATCCCAGATGGGCAGAACACTGCCAGGCTTAGGACTTGCTGGGTGGATCCCAATCGGGGTACTTGCAGGAGCCTGTCTCTGCCTCCCTGCCCCTCAATTAATAATAATAATAATAAACAACTAAAAATTTAAATCTTAAGTTTGTGCTCTTTTCACTGCACTACAGAACTTATTGTCTATATGACACTGAGTGATTAACACTGTCTTCTTACATAAATGTTTCTCGATAACAGTCTCATTTATCAAACAAACTATAAGCAATGGTGGTGTCTTAAAGTAATACTGTTCTTCCACAATGACAGGTGCAGAATAGGTGATCAATAATGCCTTGATTATGTGGTTAGATTGCTTCCAACCACTGAGAGCACAGGAGGAAATTCCTATGGCTCAAATAAAACAATCATAATATATCCTAAAGCCAAACAGTTTGGATTAATTGCTGTTTGCATTATTCACATCACTATTTCCCCAATGAATCAAAAATCAGGAGCTGGTACACAATAAATACTAGAAACTATAGGCATATCTTATTTTAGTGCACTTCATGTGATTGCACTTCACAAATGTTTCAGTTTTTACAAATTGAGGGCATATCCACCTGTTTTTTGGTAGTGAAGTAAAAAAGATTCTAATTTCAGGTGATTGTTTTCATTCTGTGTTCATTTATGAACCCCTGGCATTCTCAACAGTCACATACTAAGTTCCCTAGCTGCAATCATCCATTGTAGATTGGAATAAGGATAGTCTTTGAAGTCAAAAACAATTCCCTGAATACCAGCTCTATCACTTAGGATATAACGTTGAACAAACTACTTTATCTCTCTGGGCCTGTTTCTCAACTAAAATAATAAGATAATACTATCCACTTCACAAGGCTATCAAAAATATTACATGAGCCTGACCTGTGGTGGCGCAGTGGATAGAGCGTCGACCTGGAATGCCGAGGTCGCTGGTTTGAAACCCTGGGCTTGCCTGGTCAAGGCACAGATGGGAGTTGATGGTTCCTGCTCTCTCCTTCTCTCTCTCCTCTCTAAAATGAATAAATAAAATCTTTAAAAAAAAAATATTACGCCTGACAAGCAGGGGCGCAGTGAATAGTGTCAGCCTTGGATGAGAAGTACCCAAGTTCGAGACCCTGAGGTCACCAGCTTGAGCGCGGGCTCATCTGGCTTGAGCAAAAAGCTCACCAGCTTGGACCCAAGGTCGCTGGCTCCAGCAAGGGGTTACTCGGTCTGCTGAAGGCCCGCGGTCAAGGCACATATGGAAAAGCAATCAATAAACAACTAAGGTGTCGCAACGAAAAACTGATGATTGATGCTTCTCATCTCTCTTTCCATTTTTGTCTGTCTGTCCCTATCTATCCCTCTCTCTGTCCCTGTAAAATATATATATATATGTTACATGAGATAATACAAAGAGTACAGTACACTATTTCAAGACTTACTTAAGTGGCAGGTGAAGAACAGAGTAAGAAAAATGTTTACCTATGAGTTTGAAAGTGGGTTTATGGTTTGTAATGTTGAAATGTTAACTCCAGTTCAATACCTAAAATAGTCCACCTTAAATAAATATTTACAAAGCCTTCACTCTGTGCATAGCTCAGAGACAGTGGTTCACAAATTTATGATCTGATATTGATATACCGAGAGAAGATACCAAGAAATTCAGAAGACATATTTCATGATACTTTTTAATACTAAAAATAACACTTATGCCTGACCTGTGGTGGCGCAGTGGATAAAGCGTCAACCTGGAATGCTGAGGTTGCCGGTTCAAAACCCTAGGCTTGCCTGGTCAAGGCACATATGGGAGTTGAAGCTTCCTGCTCCTCCCCCTTCTCTCTCTCTCCTCTAAAATGAATAAATAAATAAAAATAATTTTAAAAAATAACACTTAGGTTCTAGTTTTATTTTTAAGTTCTTATCAGAAACATACATTGAAGTCTTAGAGAAAAATAACATAGTGTCTGGAATTTGCTAAAATATGCCAGTATCCTAAACCCTGTGCACCCAACTGAAGTTGGGTGAAGTATACATAAAGAGTCATCAGCCTGACCTGTGGTGGCACAGTGGATAAAGTGTCGACCTGGGAACACTGAGGTCGCCAGTTCAAAACCCTGCACTGGCCTGGTCAAGGCACATATGGGAGTTGATGCTTCCAGCTCCTCCCCCCTTTCTCTCTCTCTCTCACTCTGTGTCTCCTCTCTAAAATGAATAAAATAAAAATAAAAAGAAGTTAAATAACACCTGCCTTTATTAAAAAAAAAACAAAAACCTGGGCTTGCCCAGTCAAGGCACATTGACAAGCAATCAATGATCAACTAAAGTAAAGCAACTATGAGTTGATACTTCTCGTTCCACTCACCTCCACCCATAAAATCTAAAAAAAAAAGCCTGACCAGGTGGTGGTGCAGTGAGTAGAGCGTCGGACTGGGATGCAGAAGACCCAGATTGGAGACCCCGAGGTCACCAGCTTGAACGCGGGCCCATCTGGCTTGAGCAAAAGCTCTCCAGCTTGGCTCCAGCAAGGGGTTGCTAGGTCTGCTGAAGGCCCGCGGTCAAGGCACATGCGAGAAAGCAATCAATGAACAACTAAGGCAAAGGTCCCCAAACTTTTTACACAGGGGGCCAGTTCACTGTCCCTCAGACCGTTGGAGGGCCAGACTATAAAAAAACACTATGAACAAATTCCTATGCACACTGCACATATCTTATTTTAAAGTAAAAGAAACAAAACAGGAACAAATACAATACTTAAAATAAAGAACAAGTAAATTTAAATCAACAAACTGACCAGTATTTCAATGGGAACTATGGGTGTGGATGCATCCTGTGCTCTTCTCACCGACCACCAATGAAAGAGGTGTACCTTCCAGAAGTGCGGTGGGGTGGATAAATGGCCTCAGGGGGCCGCATGGCCGTAGTTTGGGGACTCCTGAACTAAGGTGTCGCAACGGCAACAAAAAACTAATGACTGATGCTTCTCACCTCTCTCCATTCCTGTCTGTCTGTCCCTATCTATCCCTCTCTCTGACTCTGTCCCTGTAAAAAAAAAAAAGTAAAAAATCTAAAAACAAAAATAACCACTGAACGCATGGATGGATGCAACAGCAGGTCAGTGTTTTTCTTTCGTTCTTTCTCTCCCCTCATCCCAATCTCTCTCTCTGAGAAAAGAAACATTTAAAAAATATTTTTTTTGAAGCAAGACTTTGGCCCTGGCCAGTTGGCTCAGTGGTAGAGCATCCACCTGATGTGTGGAAGTCCCAGGTTCGATTTCTGGTCAGGGCACACAGGAGAAACACCCATCTGCTTCTCCACCCTTCCCCCTCTCCTTTCTATCTCTCTCTTCCCTTCCCACAGCCAAGGCTCCATTGGAGCAAGTTGGCCTAGGTGCTGAGGATGGCTCCACGCCTCCGCTTCAGGTGCTAGAATGGCTCCAGTTGCAACAGAGCAAAGCCTCAGATGGGCAGAGCATCACCCCCTAGTGGACTTTCTGGGTGGATCCCAGTCGGGTGCAAGCAGGATTCTGTCTTCTCTCTGCCACCTCACTTCTCACTTCAGAAAAATACAAAAATAAAAAATAAAAAAAAGGAAGACTTCTCCATATAACACACACCTTCAAAATAATGGCCAAAATGACTGAGAAAATGCTGTGAGCTAATCTATAGTCTGTACTCAATTTTACTATACTTTCTACACATTTTTCATTTGTTGGCATATGATGCATTAGCCAAATTAAAAATATCAGTTGAAATTCTTATTTTCCACTTTTATTGAATTTATTGGGGTGACATGTGTTAATAAAATTATACAGGTTTCAGGTGCACAATTCTACAACACATCATCTGTATATTGCACTGTATGTTCACACCAAGTCAACCAGTTGAAATTACTTAAAGGTAACCATAAATGCCTTTAAATACATTTTGTAAGTGAACTGCTACATAACTTTGAACACTGTATTACAGAAAACCTTAACATATTTGAATTTAAGACTTGGTGAACACGCAGTGCAGTGTACAGATGATGTATTATGGAATAGTACACCTGAAACCTATGTAATTTTATTAATCAATGTCACCCCAATAAATTCAATTTAAAAAAAAAAGACTTTACCTGGTAACCTATATGAATGTTTAGCTGCTGTGCTATACACCTGAAACTAATACAAAAAAGTGTTGAATGCAAACTGTAATAAAAAAAAACTTAACACTATATAACCCCATGTTGTTTCAAAATAAAAACATGGTTTACTATACAGCTATCTAAATACTCACATGCTTTGCCTTTCACAATTCTAATAGCAAGCACACAGAGAAAAATCTTCCTTGAATTTGTATCCAAAA
The DNA here is from genome assembly GCA_037038555.1 of Rhynchonycteris naso. Taxonomy (NCBI): domain Eukaryota; kingdom Metazoa; phylum Chordata; class Mammalia; order Chiroptera; family Emballonuridae; genus Rhynchonycteris; species Rhynchonycteris naso. Next base: position 23,011,512 of record CM073001.1, read on the forward strand.
TAATAAAGAAGTACATGTCTATTTTCCTATCAGACAGTCTTACTTACTGAACAGCAAATACAAAACACATTTTACTTCAAATGTGCCTAGTAGTTTACTTTTTTTAAGTTATGCTCTTTCAAACACATAAATCAGATATTACTAGTTTTCAAACTAAGTGGAGTAAAATTTCCTCTGCTGTTTTTAAAGTAGTTTTAAAACAGTTCTATCTTCTAAAGAATATACACAGTTGTTCATGAAACTCCTCCTTATTTCTATGTATATACAATTTTATGTATAAAAATTCGGAATTTAGAATTCTCCTTACCCCTCCAAATACCCATACTTTTCAATTTACACATCTTTTCTTCCTCTGGAGTATAAAACTGACTCTATTAAGTTTACTCATTTTCAATCAGCTGACTATATTAACTGACTCAGCACTGAATTAGATACTCTAGAAAGTTAAAAAGGAAACATAAGACCCAGTAACTCTTCTCAAAGAGTATATCATCTCATAAAGGAAGAAAAATGTAGTTACTGAAACAATATCCTTGCTGTGAATCTTACAGGCAAAGGAGCAAGGACTACATTTCCAGGCCAGGTTCTTTACAGTAAGTAAAGAAAGATAGTACCTACTAAATTAAACAGACTCCAAAAGTGGTCAGATCTACTTATATGTATGCTGCTACACTTCTATATGCATGACAAAAGGAGACCATTCCTGTAAGTCGAGGTTTCCATATACCCATGATGCAGACAAAGAGACATGAACTCCTTGAATGGGCCACTGTCTGCCATTTTTCCTGATAATGTCCTGTTCTGCCCGAACCACAAATAATGTGTTTGATCACCAATATCAGGATCCCAGTTTCAGGGAACAACTTCTACTACATATCATCAACAACCACACAGAAAATTCCAAAAAGCTTGACAGTTAAGAGTTTTAGTTGTATCTACTAGAGGAGTAGCTGAAGAATAAAGAATAACAAGGGATTATTATCCTTCTAATATTCAAGTTGTAGCTGAAAAGTCACTGAAGGAAGGCCACATATTTCTGCCAGCTCTGGAAACTTCCTTTCTCTCTGTCTCTAGCCTATGTATGTCTTTTCCTCTCCTGAATTGCTTCGTATAAAATACTAGATCAAATACCACCACTGTGGGATTGGCGGTTGGGGGTGGGGGCAGACTGCTAAAAGTAGCAATTTTCTACAAACCAGAGGTCTTCCCATTACCATGAGCACCTTAGACAACTCTGATGACACAATCTGCCAAACAAAATTGTATCAAACAGTAACTGCATTCTACTTGTCAACCTTCAGGCCTAATTCTATATACCTACCCCCCCCCCTTTTTAAGTGTCCCTATCAGATTTGCTCCCAAACTTTGAGAATTGTCAGATATGCAAATATCTCTGCAGCATTAAATCTAGGAAAGAAATGCTCTGTCATTTAACTGAATCACGTCAAATAACAATAAACCTAGATTTCATTAAGAGGTACTCTTAAAATCGTATTCGTGTGTCAGAAAAACAAGACCCTACAATCCAATCACAACTACTGTATACATATTACAGTTGCCCCAACTTTTCAAACTCTGGGATTCTAAATCACTTGTCGTGATACTAGTTTAAACAGTACAGAAAGATCAACAGAAGTGTAGGGGGTTTGGGGGGTGAGCATGCATACATTTGTTTCAGCACCCGGTAGATAAGAGAAATTTTCGAATTACAAAAGAATGGGGTAAAGATAGTAAATTCGGCTGTTGACTACAATACACATCAGACAGAACCCAAGTTACCTAAACAAACATTCTCTTCTGATAATAAATAGCAGTTCACTTCTTTAACAGCGTTTAAATGAGTCAACCATTTTCATGTTAAAAGAGGGTTGCTACAAATTGTCAACTCGAAAACGACGGTAAAATCCTGAACCGGCCTTCAGCAAGGAGCCACTGTGTTTAGAGCATCACACAAAAGACCGGAGGCAAACATAAACACGCTCTGGGCCTTCGCAAACTGCGGCCAGAGCGGGGTCTGCGTTCCATACCCCCGCATCAGAGAGGGAACGAGGGGGTGGGGGTGGGGTCGTCTTCTCGGAATGCGCCGAGAAGCGAGGCACAGGGAGGGAAGCAGCACGAGCAGTACAGAGGAAGCGAGAGAAGCAGCAGACCCGCGTCATTGGCTTCCAAAGCTGGCGACACCCTCCGGCCCGCACCAGGCCTGGCCCTCCCGGCCCCGTCCCGCCTCCTTACCTCCCTCACGTCCTGCAGGCACTCGAGCACCGCCAGGTTGTTGCTCCAGGTGTGCTTGGGACACACACGGGTCACGTCCTCCCTGCAGGACTCTTCCTCTGCAAGCTTCCAGCCCCCGCCAGCCCCGCCGGGCCCCGCTCCGCCCCGCCGGGCCGAAGGCCCACCCGCCGGGAAAGGTGGCTGCGGCGGCTGAGGTGGTTGTTGCTGCTGCTGTTGCTGCTGCTGCTGCTGCTGCTGTTGCTGTTGCTGTTGATGCTGCTGCTGCTGCTGCTGCTGCTGGAACTGAGCTGACTGAGGCACCTGGAGCAACTGCTGACCCGCTGGCCCGCCGCCTCCAGCCTGCCCTAAGATGGGCACAAAGTTGGCGCCGGGGCCTTGGCCCTGGCTGTGGCCGCCCTGGCTCGGTATTTTCTGGGCCCCAGCAGCCACGAGCAGCAGCAGCTGCAGCGCCGCCGACAAGCGGAACATCCTCCGTACACGTCCACACACCGCCATCTTGGGTCGCGGCGAGCTCGACGCAGCCGCCGGCGCCGCGTATTTAAATGAGGGGAGGGACCGCTGGGCGGGGCTCAACTGGCTCACCCGAGCCCCTCCCGGGTTGGCGCGGACCCGCGAGTTGGGAGCACAGACCCGTAGGAGGGCGCTCTAGGAACAGCTCACGCCCAGGACTTCGGCAGGCTAGAAAGCCACGCTCCTTGCCGGGGTTGTTCCCGGTGCCCTTTAAAAAGCCTAGGTTAGCCTGACCGGGCGGTGGCGCAGTGGATAGAGCGTAGGACTGGGATGCTGAAGATGTGGGTTCGATACCCAGAGCTCGCCAGCTTGAGCGCGAGCCCATCTGGCTTGAGCAAAAGCTCGCCAAGCTGTCTCCAGCACGGGGTGGCTCGGTCTGCTGAAGGCCCGCGGTCAGGGCACTTGTGAGAAAGCAATCAATGAACAACTAAGGTGTTGTGATGGCAATGAAAAACTAATGATTGATGCTTCTCACCTCTCTCCGTTCCTGTCTGTCTATCCCTCGCTCTGACTCTGTCTCTGTCCCTGTAAAAAAATAATAAGTCTTACCCCAGAGTAAGGCAGCGCACAGGTGACGAGGAGGAGCTCTAGTGTAAAGTATAATTATGAAGTGCCTGACACACAATATGGAATTCAAAGTTACAGCCAGCATTATAAATCAACTGAAGCCTTTTGTGCACGAATCCTGATTGTAAGCCAGAACTTAAACTCATGTTGAAAAGAGGAAAAAAATAATAATAATAATGTTAAGTCTGTGCCTGGGTACCTGTTCTTGCTGACTTGAATGAAGCACTTTAGGCAGGGATTGGTTGTTTCACCTCACACCAGTGTGCCCTCCCTCTCCTTAGGAGAGATGATATCTTCCCAAAGTTTTTGCACATTCATTGTGTCCTTTGGGCCATGCATCAGGACTGGGTTGGGTTCTAATTAAACTAAAGAATAGCACAGAGATGGTAACATTTCTGCACCACAGGATTAAATGATTTGTCCAGGATAACCTCTGCCAGCGTAGGACCAGAATCCCAGGGACTTCCACTGCCCTGGTGCACTTTTATATTACTTTGCCAATCCAGCATGTTGGAGAAGGATGGGAGCTTGGAGCATGTGACACTAACTAGTCAAACATGTCCAAAAATGCAGTTTTGGCTGTGCTGACCCCAAAATGGACAGTCAAAAACAGATCTGCCTGACCTGTGGTGGCGCAGTGGATAAAGCGTCGACCTGGAAACACTGAGGTTGCCAGTTCAAAACCCTGCACTGGTCTGGTCAAGGCACATATGGGAGTTGATGCTTCTAGCTCCTCCCCCCCTTCTCTCTCTCTCTCTCTCTCTCTCTCTCTCTCACTCTGTGTCTCCTCTCTAAAATAAATAAATAAAAAGAAATTAAAAAAAATTAAAAAACAAAAAAACAAAACAGATCTGACCTAACTAGAGTCTGATACTGAATATTTAGGGGGATACAAACCGCCCACTGTGGCTGACTCTAGGTCTCTATTTCTGAGAATGAGGGCATGTTGGCATCTCCACCAACACTCATATTTGCTACTGCCATAAAATGGTCCTGAGACTTCTGCTTACCTCAAGCACTAACTAATGCAGCCCAGGATAGACCAGATAAGTGTATGTACTTATAAATAGATACACGGCATAGGTAATTCAATCAGGCATGCAAGAGACATCACCAGAAGTTCTTTAAAGGTCACTAGAAACCATTCATTTTCAATGATGAATCTGCACATACTCAGGCAAGAGGGAGATTATTTTAAACTGGTTTAAGGCTAGAAATTGACAATCTGCTAAGAGAAGCCAGTAGTTGTTTATCTCTCATCCTGAAATGAGGAAACCCTACACCCAGCCACAGATTGCCTCTGGAGATAGGGAGGAGTATATATGAACCTATCTTGAAATCACAGTGACCGAGTAGCTAGAAACCAAGAGAAATCTGGGAACCTGGCCAGCTCAGGCTGTGGCAGCTAGTCTAGACCAGGGGTGCTCAATACGTCGATCCCGATCTACTGGTCGAAGGGGAAGGAAGTGTGGGTAGATCGCATGACGTTAAAAAGACATTTGTCTTTTGATTGGCATACAGGGTAGCCAATCTGACATCTGAACTTTTGACACCCTATGCATGCGCGTTCAACCCCACTAACTTGTTCAGTTACATTGCTGCCTAGTTAGCCTTCAATTTATTTAAACTAAATACAACAAAGGGTATAAAAATGAGTGCCGTAGCTGGTCCGAGTAAGAAGCCTAAAATCTACCACATACAGAATGGGAGGGGATTTTTTTCACTATGTCATATTCTAAGTGCGTTTGCCTCATCTGTCTGTGTGCCATTGCTATTCCAAAGAAGGGAAATGTGGAGGGCTTTTTCAGACCATTCATAAAAACTATGACATTGACTTTCCTCCGAAAAGAGAGCTGAGAAGGAGAAAGGTGAAAGAAGAATATACAATATTAAATAGTAATAATAGTAACTTAAATAATGATAATATAAAAGAAATAAATTTATGTTTTGCATTTTTATTGTAGGTAGATCATTTTGACTTGGTCATCAGATAAGTAGCTCACAAGCTGAAAAAGTGTGGGCACCCCTGGTCTAGACATTCCATAAGGCAAACCCCCAAGTCTTTGGAAAGAGGTTGACTTCATCTGAATCTCAAGGTCTCATTGACTTTTTTTTTTTTTTTTAATTTTATTTTATTTTTATTTTATTCATTTTAGAGAGGAGACACAGAGTGAGAGAAAGATAGAGAAAGAGAGAAAGGGGGGAGGAGCTGGAAGCATCAACTCCCATATGTGCCTTGACCGGACCAGTGCAGGGTTTTGAACTGGCGTCCTCAGTGTTCGCAGGTCGACGCTTTATCCACTGCGCCACCACAGGTCAGGCTCATTGACTTTATTTTTTAAATATAACTTTAATTTTTTTTTTTTTATTTATTCATTTTATTTTATTTTTTTATTTTTTTCATTTTAGAGAGGAGACACAGAGTGAGAGAGAGAGATAGAGAAAGAAAGGGGGGAGGAGCTGGAAGCATCAACTCCCATATGTGCCTTGACCAGACCAGTGCAGAGTTTTGAACTGGCGACCTCAGTGTTCCCAGGTCGACGCTTTATCCACTGCGCCACCACAGGTCAGGCCTCATTGAGTTTTCAAGATAAAATATATTACCTCTGTCACAAACTAGAAATTCATTTTACCCTTTATTGTACTCTTAGTTTTTGATGCTCACTTCCTTAATTTATTCTATTAGTTGAAGGGGTTTTTTGTTTTGTTTTGTTTTGTTTACATGCCAAGGCATTGCTCAGTTTGTTAGAGCATTGTCCAGATATGCCAAGGTTGTGGGTTCAACTCCTGATCAGGGCACATACAAGAATCAACAAATGATGCATAAATAAGTGGAGCAATAAATTGATGTTTCTCTCTCTCTTCCTCTCTATAATCAATCAATCAATAATAATAAAAGAAAGAGTATAAGAGATACATGATATAGTCAAAAGTTCTAACATACACGTAATTCAAGTCCCAAAAAGAGAGAAGAGTATGATGAAGCTCAATATTTAAAGAAACAATGCTATCATGACAACGCTTTAACCAACTGAGCTATCCAGCCAGGGTGAGAGAGACAGTCATAAAAGCAAACAATATTGCCCTGGCTGGTTGGCTCAGCAATAGAGCGTCAGCCTGGCATATGGAAGTCCCAGGTTCAATTCCTGATCAGGGCACACAGGAGAAGCAACTATCTGTTTCTTCACCTTTCCCCCTTTTTTTTCTCTTCCCCTCCTGCAGCCATGACTCCAATGGTTTGAGCAAGTTAGCCCCAGGTGCTGAGGATGGCTCAATGGCCTTGCCTCAGGCGCTGAAATAGCTTGGTTGCCGAGCAATGGAGCAGTGATCCCAGAAGGGCAGAGCATCGCCCTAATGGGGCTTGCTGGGTTGATCCTGGTCAGGGTGCATGTGGGAGTCTGTCTCTCTGCCTCCCTGCCTCTTGATTAAAAAAAAAAAAAAAAAAAAGACACACTATCTGAACAGTAACACCTAACTTCTCAGTAAAAACTATGAAGTCCAGAAAACAGTGGAATAACATAATTTAAATACTGAAAGAAAAGACAATGGCTAACCTAGAATTCCAGGGAAAATGTATCTCAAAAAATGAAGATAAATTGCCTAACCAGGCAGTGGCGCAGTGGATAGAGCGTCAAAGTGGGATGTGGAGGACCCAGGTTCAAGACCCAGAGGTTGCCAGCTTGAGCACGGCCTCGTCTGGTTTGAGCAAGGTTCACCAGCTTGAGCCCAAGGTCGCTGGCTTGAGCAAGGGGTCTGCTGTAGCCCCCCTGGGTCAAGGCACATATGAGAAATCAATCAATGAACAACTAAGAAGCCACAACAAGGAATTGATGTTTCTCATCTCTCTCCCTTCCTGTCTGTCTTTCCCTATCTGTCCCTCTCTCTGACTCTCTCTGTCTCTGCCAGAAAAAAAGAAAAAAAATGAAGATAAATATGACACTAAGCCTGACCAGGCAGTGGCACAGTGGATGGAGCATCGAACTGGGATGCAGAAGACTCAGGTTCAAGACCCGGAGGTCACCGGCTTGAGCGCGGGCCCATCTGGTTTGAGCAAAAGCTCGCCAGCTTGGACCCAAGGTCGCTGGCTCCAGGAAAGGGTTACTCAGTCTGCTGAAGGCCCGCGGTCAAGGCACATGTGAGAAAGCAATCAATGAACAACTATGGTGTCGCAATGGCAATGAAATACCAATAATTGATGCTTCTCACCTCTCTCCGTTCCTGTCTGTCTGTCCCTATCTATCCCTTTCTCTGACTCTCTATCTATCCCTGTAAAAAGTAAAAAATAAAAAAATAAAAAATAAATAAATATGACACTAAAAGCACAAACAACAACAGCAACAGGATGGTGTCACATGGGTGCAAGATTTATCAGGATGATCACTTCATAAGTTATGTAAAAGTCTAATCACTGGGGAGTATACCTGAAATTAATATAAAAATATATGTCAACTGGGATTGAAAAACAAAAAATTGGTTGCCTGACCAGGTGGTGGTGAAGCGGATAGAGCATCGGACTGGTACACAGAGGACCCAGGTTCAAAACCCAGGGGTCGCTAGCTTGAGCACAGGTTCATCTGACTTGATTGCAGGCTCACCAGCTTGAGTGTGGGGTCACTGGCTTAAGCATGGGATCATAGACATGACCCCACGGTTGCTGGCTTGAGCCTAAAGGTAACTGGCTTGAGCAAGGGGTCACTAGCTCTGCTGTAGCCCCCAGTCAAGGCACATATGAGAAGGCAATCAATGAACAACTAAGAAGCTGCAATGAAGAATTGATGCTTCTCATTTCTTTCTTCCTGTCTGTCCCTATCCCTTTCTCTGTGTCTGTCTGTCACACACACACGCACACACACACACAAAAAAGATTTGTAAAAAAAAAATTTATAGCCTGACCTGTGGTGGCGCAGTGGATAAAGCGTCGACCTGGGAACACTGAGGTCGCCAGTTCAAAACCCTGCACTGGTCTGGTCAAGGCACATATGGGAGTTGATGCTTCCAGCTCCTCCCCCTTTCTCTCTTTCTCTCTTTCTCTCTCTCTCACTCTGTGTCTCCTCTCTAAAATGAATAAAATTAAAAAAAAAAAGTTTAAAAAAATATTTATAAATAAAAAAAGTGGAGACAGTCCAGAGAATGGAAGAACATATTTATAAGTCATATATCTGATGAGTCTAGTATACAGAATATGTATAGAACATTTATAACATTAAAAAAAACATTTTTATTTTATTGATTTTAGAGAGGAAAGGAGAGACAAGAATATGAATCTGGTCTTGTACGTGCCCTGACTTGGGGTCGAACTGGCAATCTCTGCTCTTTTGGACAGACTGTGCTCTAACCAACTGAGCCATCATGCCAGGGCTATTTTATTTTTTAAATAAGTATTAAAAAAATTGATTTGAGAGAAACATCAATTTGTTTCACTTATCAATACATTCATTGGTTGATTCTTGCATGTACCCTGACTGGGGATTGAACCTGCAACCTTGGTGTATTGGGAGGATGTTCTAACCAACTGATCTACCCAACCAGGACTCTTCTAGGATTTTTTATGGTTCGCGAATTATTTAAGTCTTTTATGCATTTTGAGTTTATTCTTGTGTATGGTGTGAGGTCTTTTTTTTTCAAGATTGCTGAGATTATTCAAGGTCTTTTTTTGGTTCCAGATGAATTTTGGAATAGTTATTTTAGTTCTGTGAAATATGCCATTGGGCCCTACCTGGGTAGCTCAGTTAGTTAGAGCACTGTCCCAATACATGAAGGTTGTGAATTCGAAACCCAGTCAGGGCACATACAAGCAACCAACGAATGCATAAATGAGAACAAGTTAATGTTTCTCTCTCCCTGAAAATCAATAGGTAAAATAAAAAAAAAAAAAACGCTACTGGTATTTAAAATTTTTTATTTATTTATTTATTCATTTTTTTAGAGAGGAGAGTGACAGACAGAGAGAGAGAGAGAAAGGGGGGAGGAGCAGGAAGCATCAACTCCCATATGTGCCTTGACCAGACAAGTGCAGGGTCTTGAACCAGCAACCTCAAGCATTACAGGTCCACACTTCATCCACTGTGCCCCCACAGGTCAGGCGCAACAGGTATTTTAATAGGAATTGCGTTTAATCTATAGATTGCTTTGGGTTGTATGAACATTTAATGATGTTGATTCTTCCAATACATGAACACAATATGCTTCCACTTAATTTGTGTTTTTCTCAATTTCTTCAGTATTCTACAATTCTCCAACTACAGGTCTTTCACCTCACTGATTAAATTTATTTCTAGGTACCTTATTATTATTTTTACAATAGTAAGTGGAATTAATTTTTTCTAATAGTTCATTATTGGTGTGTAAGAATGCCACCAATTTCTGAATATTTTGTATTCTGATACTTTGCCAAATTCACTTATCAGATCTTGCAGTTTTTTGGTGGAGTCTTTGGGGTTTTCTATGTACAATATTATGTCATCTTCAAATAATGAGTTTTACTTCCTCCTTTCCGATTTGGATGCCTTTTATTTCTTCTTGTCTGATTGTTGTGGCTAAGGCTTCCCTGTCTTTTTCCTGATCTTAAGAGAAGTGCTTTTGGTTTTGGCCCATTGAGCATGATAAAGGCTGTGGGTTTGTCATATATGGTCTTTGTCATGTTGAGGTATGATCCTTCTATTCCCACTTTGCTGAGAGATTTCATCATAAATGAATGCTGAATTTTATTAAATGATTCTTCTGCATCTATTGATATGATCATGTGAATTTTATTTTTTATTTTATGTGATATATCATGTTTATTGATTTGCAAATTGTGCCAACCTTGAATCCCTGGGATAAATCTCACTTGATCATGGTGTATGATTTTTTTAATGTATTGCTGGATCCGGTTTGCTAATATTTTGTTTAGGATTTTTAGCATGTATATTCATCAGGGATCATACAATAGGATATTATTCAGCCAGAAAAAAGAACGAAGTACTGATACATACTAGAACATGGATGAACATTGAAAACAGTGCAAAGTGAAAGAACTCAAAGACAAAAGGCCACCTATTGTATGAATGTATTTATATTAAACATCCAGAATAGGAAAATCCAAAGAGACATTAGATTAATAGTTTCTAAGAGATGGGAGGAAATTTTCAGAAGTATGGGGTTTCTTTTGGGGGAGATGGAACTATTCTGAAGTCAGATAGTATTGATGCTTGCTTGACAGTGTGAGTATATTGAATACCACTGATTGTACATATAAAAATGATTAAATAGTGAATTTTAGTGTGCTTTATCTCAATATAAATAAAACATTTTGGACCCATTTAAAAAAAAGTGAAATAAAGATATTTTCAGACAAACTGAAGCTGAGATGAGACAATCCATTGCTAGCACACCTACATTACTCTAGGCTGAGGGAAAGGGATCCCAGATGGAAATATAGGACTGGGGGGAGGAAGAAAGAACACTGACGGGGTATGTGGACAATTGATATTGTTTTAAAAAATAATGAGGGCCTGACCCGTGATGGCACAGTGGATAGTGTTGACCTGGAACCCTGAGGTCGCCAGTTCGAAGCCCAGGGATTGCCTGGTCAAGGCACATATGGGAGTTGATGTTTGCTGTTCCTCCCCACTACTCTCTCTCTCCTTTCTAAAATAAACGAATAAAATCTTTTAAAAAAACAAACAAAAATGAGGAATTTATAACATATGCAACATTGAAATATGACTCCCACAGCATATAATCAAGGATACAGACTATAATCTTTAGGCCCTGGAGTCTCTAGGGTAAATACTAAAGAAATACTACAGGAATGTGGAAGTATAAAGCTAACAAAAGAGAATACTAGAGTGAAAAGCTATTGATCCCACCCCTAAAAAAGGCAAATGAGTGAAAATAAAGCAACAAAGAACACACGGGTCAAACAAGAAACAATTGCATTAGTTTTTTTTTTTTTTTTAAGATTTTTATTTATTGATTTTATAGAGAGGAGGGAGGGGATGTGAAAAATAGCTGCTTCCCTCTTGTTGTTCACTGGTTGTTTTGTTGTATGTGCCTTGACTGGGCAAGCCCAGGGTTTCGAACTGGAGACCTCAGCATTTCAGGTCAGTGCTCTATCCACGGAGCCATCACAGGTCAGGCTGCATAAGGTTTTATTTAAATTTTAAGCCGTGAAACTTAAAAGTTTAAGTCATTAAAGGGTTTTTCACCAGGAGTGTGATTTAATTGCCAAGCAAAAGCTAGAAAAGGTAGTCATTAACCACCTCACAACTATACTCAGTGCTCAGCAAGATGTTGGACACAAAGGGCAATCAATGAAGACCTACTGCTCCTCCCACTGCCGAGTGGCTGAAATGTTCCTACTTGCCCGAAGCCCTCCAGTTTGCTCTTTTATATCCACACTTGGGCAAACAAAGTGAAAAGTGAAAAGACTGGGCAGAGCACTCCCCCCATCCTCGCATACTATCTTTCTCATCTGAGGACTACTGCAGTTTCTAAAGTACAAGCGTACTTCGCTTATCTCAAGTCTCAACATTTTGAAGCCTCCCTGGGAAAATGTACCCACTGTCAACATGTCATTTTTATATTCATTTATTCAGTAATTATTCTCTAAGCACCTTCTATGTATTTTCTGCCCTCAGGATAGCACATGGGTAGAACCAGCCTAGACTAGCTGGATTTCATTATCTATTCCATACTTGCCTGCTGGTGGGTTATTCTGGGTTCTGCAAGCAGCCCTCTCCAGACAGGATTAGCTAAGAAAGACTTATTAGGATGAAAGCCTCCCAGGAGTGGGCCTGCTTTAATATCTCTGCCGTCCTCAGTCATTGGCTAGAAACAACCCTTGGAGTGTGGCCTCAGAGTAAACACAATGATGGATTTCAGAGCACAGCAGCTGGGGCATTGGTTAATTACACTCCCCATGGTTGGACATCTGAGACATATTTTCATGACCATTACAAGCCACCCCTTGTACCTCAGATTACTCTGCACTAGTAGGGTGAGCAAGCTACTCGTTTTCATGGATCTGAGAACAAGCGAGAGCAGCAGCTTCACCACCTTTTCTTCCCTTCACTTGACCTGTGATGCGCCCTGAACAGGTGGTTCTAGCCCGTATGTTATGTACTCTAACTGGCCAGTGGTGTTCCCAGCCTAAGCACCAAGAAACACAGACAAATTAGGGCATGTGGAAGAGTACAAATAGTTGCAATAATGTGCAGGACTGTGTGCTTTATTTTCATTTTAAATGTAGTTGTGAGGATTCAGCCCAAGCTAATCTAGAGACAGATCAAAAAATGAAAGAGACCTTTCACCCAGGTTTCCCAATTCTACTTAGCTGTCAGTAATGGAAAGTACAAAACGGGAAAACCAGGATATGTAAAATTTAAATACCACCTAAAATTCCTCTTAATAGGACTTTTAACCTGTTTCTTGCCCTGAAAATTAAGAGTAACAATACTTATTCTACATCATTGCTTAAAAATCAATATATTGGGAAGCGGCTTTGTAAAATATAAACAGAAGTTGACAATTAAAGGACAGGACACACAAACATCTATTTTCAGAATTTCACTTATAGTCAATCACTAACATGGGAAACAAAAATACTGTTGGAAGAGAATAAAATTGGGTTTTCTTGGTAATTTGGAGTTTACTTCTACCTCAGGACCTCTGTTGGAATATCAGGACCCATGACAACAATAAACTTTACCTATGGATTTAGTCCTCCTGGATTTTAGTATCTAGTAGTATTTACTATTCAGCTTAAAGACATCTCCAGCATTCCAGTCTAATCCCTAAACACCTCATTTACTGCAATATAAATTCCTGAACAGAACAAAGAAACTGAGGCAAGTAGCCAGAACTGTGCTGAGCAGGAACCTAGGAGCCCACACTTGCCCAATGCTGACACCATCAGAAGAGCTGCCAAAGATGAAAAGAAACAAAGGTAAGTCCTCTCCTCTTCTTGCATCCTCCCACATTAGTCTCCTGGATTCAGAGAAGCAGGAAACTAGCAGACAGTCTTGACAATGTAATTTGCAGGATTTTGACCCTTAGATTGCAGAATAAAAAAATGACCAGTGAAGGGGGTTCTTAAGAGGCAAACGTACAGCTTCCTATTAGCAACGATAAAATAGAACTGCTAGCTAAAGCTTCAACCACCTCATCAATTTAAATAAGATATTTACTTCAAATCAAGGGTAACTGTGTAACTCAGATCTAATACTACATGAAATGGAGAAATCTACCAGGCTGAGATTAACCTCTAGCAGTCAAAGAGAAAAAAAGACATCAGAAGCTGTCAGGGCAAATTCTTTATTTTCATAACATTAAAATACAAAACACAAACAATAGAAAGAAATCCCATTGCCCTGTTTTCAAAGAAGATACACGGATATATACAAAATATTGAGTTTATTTAACTCTAAATGCTCAAGTGGAAAAACAACTTTAGAGACAGGAATGAAAAGACATGGTAGGGCAGAGCCTGGGTCTACAAATGCAATCTCTAGCCAGGGGTGTGTGTGTGCCTAAGAGCGAAGTGTTCTTCCTTTGGAGAAATCAGTCACAATTACATGAATTTGTTTCTAAAACATATAAATTTACTGGAGGAACGCAAGGATTGGCAAGACTCACCCACCTTCTCTAGTAATAAGTCCTTTGGTTTCCTATGCTTAGGCAAATCAACCAGCATCCCTTGAGTGTACTTCAAGGCTAGTCAAATCCTAACCCTGCCCAAGACAAAAGGCAAGTCAGAGTCTGACCATCTGCATCCCTCTCTGTGATAATCTACTGAAACCAGACGTGCTCTGCTCTTTAATTCAAATCCCATTCTGCCTCTGATGCTTGAGGCCTGGGTAATTAATCATCAACATACCAAAAGAAATATCTCCTCTGAGAAAAGGGGGCTCTTTTCCAGGTCCTGGAAATGGTTTTTTTGAAAAATATTCTTAAATAGAAGGAAACCACTCTTTAAAAGGCACAAGTGGACTTAGAACTCTGGGGAAATTTACTGCAATAACCCCTTGCTGGTGACAAATGCTGGAAATGGCTGAGGAGTTGACAGGTCAAGAACGGTTCTAAAATAAAAATAATAACATTTCTTCAACAATTATTTAAGAAAGTCACACTCCTGAGACCTCTACTGGAGAAAAGTGCAGAGCAATCCACAGATCTCCAACCACTATAATCTTCTTGAGAATGACCACTTTATTAAAACTTTTTGAAAAGATCAGAAAGGGAGGCAAATCAAAGAAACTTGGAATCAGACCTCATTTTCACATGGGGAAGGCTTTACATGCTGAAGAACAGCTCCTGACTGTGAAGAGGTGGCTTTATTCAGATGAGAACACTTTCAGAAGGAGACAGCCCTTCTTCTCTTTTCAGCAGCAGTCTGAGCAGCTTCTCTTTTCTAAGTCTTGTTTCGGTAGCCCATTGCCCTGATGTGTTACTAGGAGATTCAAGTAAGAACTTTAACATATTGCTCATCTTCTCCTAGTGAGAGGGAAAGGAATGGTTTTCAAAGCATTGGCTTATATAAAAATACTCCTGAGATCCTAGGCTGGCTAGAAAAAAGTGTCTTCCCCAATGCAATGACTTAGTGCACTCAGCATTAGCAAAGCTGTCTGTAGCACATCAGCTGCCTCTCTCAGGAGGCCTGCCAATATCCTAGCACAGCACAACTGAAACAGAACTGTGGCTGCCACAAAGCAGACCAGAGGTGCTCTATCACACATGCGGTGGGGATGAAACCAAATTACTAAAAGGTTGTCAGCCCACAAGGTAAGAAATAGATCACCCCCCACACAAGGTTCTCTAGTGCCCTCTTGTGTTCACTGAAGACTTCATCCAAGCAGCATCCAATAGTTAAGAGTCGCATCAGGGACATAAGCATTCTCAATCCAAATAGCCCTTGTGACAAGAGACTCAAGCAGGGTTTAGACAATGGTTGGTGCACATTCATATCCTAAATGACCGCTGGGTGGATATTCTCTGTGGTCCAGCAGACAACCTGATTGGAAGTATAGAGTCTCAACAAAGACTCATGAAGGCTTTAACCCAAGAAATGCATAACAGTCACTTATTTTGACTCACACAGCAAATATACAATCTGTAGTGTTTCAGGGGCCTGGAGTCTTAGAATCATACTAACCCAAAGTAACCACGTTCTCAATAGTTCTAGACAATAAGCAGGGATCTTGCTCAAAACTGTTAGGTGCTAGCAAACAACACTCAACATTAAACAGCGGCATGCCTTGTAAATTTCAAGACTGTGGTCACTCCCACTTATAAATCTGGACCATCTTCTCTGTTAAGGTAGCCAAGTAGCTGCTCTGGTTCACCTCAAATGGGCAGATGTCCAAGACAGGCTGATCAGCTGGCAGAGTCTGTAGCAAGGAGCCACTGCCAGCATCCCACAGCTAAAGAAGACAAAGACAAAAGGTAAAAATTCATTCAGTTCAGCTAGGGCCTTGCTTTCTTTCTCATCAACTTTGAAAGAGATGCAGAGAGAGCACTGTCTGGGGAGCAAAGCCCCTCTCACAAAACTGCATAAAATCAGCACACCTGACATGATCCAGTTATGGCCTTAGCTAATGTAGTCAATGATCAATTTACCTGTGAATAGATCTGAAAACAAAGCCCAGCTAGCATTTGTCCTTTTAATCTATGTGCTGGGTAGTCTTCTAGGGACAATATGACGAAGGACAATATGACAAAGTACCTGTTCCTGGCTTCATGAAACCTATCTACAAACTGGTGCGTTTTCTTTTAAAAACTTTATTATGAAAAATATTAAAGTCTGACCAGGCGGTGGCACAGTGCATAGAACATCGAACTGGGATGCGGAGGATGCAGGTTTGAAACCCGGAGGTTGCTGGCTGCAGGCTCATCTGGTTTGAGCAAGGCTCACCAGCTTGAGCCCAAGGTTGCTGGCTTAAGCAAGGACTCACGTGGTCTACTGTAGCCCCACCCCACCCCACCCCCTGGTCAAGGCACATATGAGAGAGCAATCAATGAACTAAGGTGCCGCAATGCAGAATTGATGCTTCTCATCTCTCTCCTTTCCTGTCTGTCTGTCCTTATCTGTCCTTTTCCCTGTATCTATCATTAAAGTATTAAAAAGAAGAATAGTACAATGAGCAACCAATTACCCAGCTGATTAAGCTCTTACTACATCTGCTTTATCAACTATTTTTTTCTTTGCTTATTTCATGTCATTTTACCCATATATACTTAAGTAATATTTGAATTAAGGTTCAAGAACATCTCATAAAAGGTGCCTTGTAGAGGGGAGGGAGGGACACAAAGAAAACCAGATAGAAGGTGACAGTGGACAATCTGACTTTGGGTGATGGGTATACAACATAATTGAATGACAAGATAACCTGGAAATGTTTTCTTTGAACATATGTACCCTGATTTATTAATGTCACCCCATTAAAATTAAAAAAATTAAAAAAAAAAAAGGTGCCTTGTGCTGCACATTGTCTTACATTAGGAGACAAAAATGCCTGGCAGGGTAGCTCAGTTGGTTAGAGTGTCGTCCCAATTCGCTAAGATTGCAGGTTTGATCCCCAGTCAGGGCACACACAATCAACCAGTGAATGAATAAATAAGTGGAACAACTAGTTGATGTTTCTCTTTCTCTCCCCATTCTCTCTCTCTAAAATCAGTAAGTTAATTTTTTAAGATTTTTACTTATTCATTTTAGAGAGAAGAAAGAGAGGAAAGGGGGGAGGAGCAGGAAGCATCAACTCCCATATGTGTCTCGACAAGGCAAGCCCAGGGTTTTGAACTGGTAACCTCAGAGTTCCAGGTAGACACTTTATCCACCGTGCTACCACAGGTCAGGTCATAAGTTAAAAATTTTTTAAAAATGCAAATTATTTCTGGTAAGCCCACTTACATGTTCAGGTAGTAACAGGCTGACCCTTATATTGTGAAATTCCCCACCAATTTTTTCATCTACTGGTTTCATCAAGAATTGATAAAACCAAAGCCTGAATCATTATTTTATAGAAATTTCAGTAGTTTCTTCATTTTTAAGGTTCAAAGTGCGGTCCCAAGGAACACTTGAGCTTATATAAAAAGAATGAAATGAATCTAGAGATAATGAAATAGAAAGATACCCAAGATAGGAAGTTAAATGGGAAAAGAGCAAACTGTAGAACAGTATGTAAAGTGAGACTTGTGTTAAAAAAAGAGTAAGCAGACACACCTACATACACATATGCAGATGTGTAACCACGAAGCCAAATTTTGGCTTTTTGCCTTATGGAAAAGAATTGGCTCACCATGGCAGAATGTGATGCTTCATCTCCAGTACACACCAGGAGGCTGTCATTCTTCTCTGGGTTTTGGAAAACAGCACTTTTGGTCAGTAGTGTCCAAGTGTGCCCCGCAAGGAATGTCTGAACAGGATGGCAGGAGCAGACTGGCTCTCCTGCGTCATCCAGCTTGTAGGACATCTCCATCAGCACACTTCGTAAGGTACTGTTATTTTTATCTATGGGACAGAAAAATGTGTTGCTCCATGGAGATGGTCCAAAGATATTAACCAAGTACCTCAGACACTTACAAACTAGTTGAGTGGAAATGCCACAATTTATTAAACCATCAAGAATAGCTATAAAGCAAACATAACGAGCAAAACAATACAGTACAAATGACACTCAGAACCCTAGCCTTGGATGGAGCAAGTTATCTACAATAGGTTTTGTATACGAGGGAAACAATCTGAGAATGAGCTATCCTTAGAAGTAAAATCACTGCATTCTGCCAGATCTCTGCTTGGGTTTGTATCTTTCATAACAGTTCTGACTACATTATTCCCCCTTACCCGAGAGGACCCCAGTAGCCCTAGAAGAGTACATTTTTATAAAATGTAAGTAAGTGTACTATTATAGAAGGAGAAACATACCTGCAGTTCTGCTAGAAGGCAAACAAAACCTAGCAAACAAAATAGAAGCCCCAAGTTTTCTATACACAGCCAATCAGTCTTGGAGACAGAGGACCTGAGATGACTATGAACTGAAAGGGTCAGAAGACTCTGCTGAGGCAACTTCTCAACTCAAACAAAAATTTAAATGATTAAACCTACCCAAACTAGCAGAAGTATGGCACTTTAATTACTACCTCTGATGAAACATGTCTAACCATCAGTATAGCTCCATCAAAATATAGGTTCATACCTTTTAGGTATGAACCTATAAATTTAAGCATAATTGGTTCTGGGGGCAGTGAGAGGTTCAGCTAGCTAGGCCCACACTACCATGATTGTCCATCCACTCTCCACTTAACTTTGTTGGGCCCAAGTAAGAAGGAAGAGCTAATGTCCTAGTCTGGGCCCTACAAGGCTGCCCTCATCTGGGTCTTTCTCTTAAGTGAAGCGAGGGGCAGGCAGAAGACATGAAACTGATCTGAGGGTGGCTCAATGGCCTCAAAAAAGTGGGCTTCCTCATTCAATTACTGTGTTAAATCATAGTAAAGTGGCTAATTTACTTCCAGGATGTACCTGGCAGAACCTGTCCTAGATCACACAAGTGTGGAGAAGGCAGGCTCTATGTAGAAACTTAGGACCATCATCCTCACTGTAGTAGTAAGACCTACTAGTCTGTGAGAGGCTTATCAGCAGTACTACGGAGGGTAGGAAGAACTCTCCTTCCCTCTCTTCGACAACTGTGCTCTTAAACAAGTCATAGGAGGTCCCATGAGGACATTCCAATACTCACCAGGCCTGTAGGTTACAAGACAGTGTCGGGTACTACTCTCTGTCTGAAAGTCTATGCAGCTCCCTGGCTCCAGGGGCAGCACATGAGGCCTATAAGAAGAGTCCGTTTTTAGCTCCCAGAAGGAAGCATTCTCCAGGGTTCCAGCCAACACTCCACCATATGGAAATACAGCTGATGCAGCTCTGGGTATGTATGACAGGGACACCAGCGGGCATCTGAAAGGAAAGAAAGGAAACCAATGCCTCATATTCTAAAACTTGGACTATTCCAGATCCCATCACCAGAAGCCCTCCCTCAAGCACATTTCTACCTGTAATGAAGTGTTAAAAACTTCTGTGAATCACGATGCCCTGACAGCTGATAAAACTACCAATCCACTCTAGAAATAAAAGGACATATATATAATATTCTATACTCAGTTTCAGAAGACACCACATGCTCTAAAGGCAATGCAAAAAATGAACTAAGAAATTAAATAGTATAAGATCACAATTACAAGACTAATATGAGCTTCTGGGAACAGAATTAGTCACATACATAAGAAAAATTATAAAAAAACACTACTTATACACCTAAATAAAATAAAGCTCCCAAGCTGTAATAGACAGACCCTAAGTTAAAACAGCTTAAAGCAACATTTTAATTCATAAACAGGATAGTTTCTTTAGAAATTTTCTAAATCTTTTTGCAAGCATATAAGCAGGACAATGCCAAAAATTCTTTCAGAAATATTAGCCTACAGACTATTTTCCTACGAACTTGTTTCTGCTAGTTACCACAAAGTGATCGCTTTGCCTACCTTATTCCATTTCCTTGTCAAAATGAAGCTAACTAAAGCAAACTAAAAGAAAAATAAATACACATATTCTTTCCTTGCTACTTGCTGTATTTTATTGGCTACTCTAGGTGGGTTTCTCTAAATCAATGGCGTTTACCTTCTTTGCCTAAATTCATACTTGTATAAGTTTACATCAATTGTCTTCAGCCCACATCACCGAAGCATAATTCTACCTCATCCAAATGAAAACCCCAAAGTACTGAACCTAGGTTTCAGTAAATAATTATGACTGTAGTGACATCTTTATATTTAGATCCTGCTACCCTCTTTTCATAATATTCAAACTGGAAATGGAAATTCTCTCTTAGGAAATTTCTTATTTTAGCCCAGGTCACAAACCCCACTCTCTTCTTGAGAACTTTATGCCTACAGGAGAGTATTATGCTCAAACGGTACTCAACACATTCTGAAGAGCCACAGTGGTACCGGTGGCAGCCTACCTGGTACCACTTCACAAATCTGCCAACTCTCTAACTGGATTATAAAGGATAAATCATAGTAATATGAATCTTTAGACCAAGCTGGTTTAGCTATAGATTAGGGAAGGTTTTAAAAAAAATTTATTCATTCGCCTGACCTGTGGTGGTACAGTGGATAAACACATAGAACTGAAACGCTCAGGTTGCTGGTTCAAAACCCTGGGCTTGCCTGGTCAAGGCACATATGGGAGTTGATGCTTCCTGCTCCTCCCCTGTTCTCTCTCTCTCTCTTTCCTCTCTAAAATGAATAAATAAAATCTTAAAAAATAATAATAAATTTATTCATTCTAGAGAGGCAGTGGTGGGGGGAGAGGAGGAGAAAGAGAGATAAGAAAGAAAAAAGGGGGGAGGAGCAGGAAGCATCTACTCCCATATGTGCCTTGACTAGGCAAGCCCAGGGTTTTGAAACAGTGATCTCAGTGTTCCAGGTTGACATTTGATCCACTGAGCCACCACAGGTCAGTCAGATTAGGGAAGTTTTAAATCACTTTTTATTGGGCTACCTTTTACTGTTTTCTTCCTGTTAGACTTGTGGCTATAAAGGCAAGTGTGTGCTAACCATATTTTACAAACGAAGATTACAATATGCCAAGATCACACAGCTCATATGTAGTGAAGCTGGGTGTTGAATGCAGATCTGACTTAATTTTGCCAATTTGGGTGATGAGTGATTCTGTGAACTTGGTTATACTTGGTATCAGAGTTGTTTTATTTTTTACCGGGACAGAGAGAGAGTCAGAGAGAGGGACAGACAGACAGGAATGGAGAGAGATGAGAAGCATCAATCATCAGTTTTTCATTGCTACACCTTAGTTATTCATTGATTACTTTTTCATATGTGCCTTGACTGCGGGTCTTCAGCAGACCGAGTAACCCCTTGCTTGAGCCGGCGACCTTGGGTCCAAGCTGGCGAGCGTTGCTCAAGCCAAATGGGCCCGCACTCAAGCTGGCGAGCTCGGGGTCTTGAACCTCAGGGTCCTCCGAATCCCAGTCCAACGCTCTATCAACTGCACAACCACCTGATCAGGCGGTATCAGAGCTTTCATCCACATAAAATATAAACACAAACTCTTAAGGATCATACTTTTTTTTTTAGAGACAGACAGATAGGATTGGAGAGATGAGAAGCATAAACTCATAGTTGCATCACTTTAGCTGCTCACTGACTGCTTTCTCATACATGCTTTGATGGGGGGGGGGCACTCTCCAGATAAACCAGTGAGCCCTTGCTCAAGCCAGTAACCTTGGGCTTCAAGCCAGTGAGTGACCTTTGGACTCAAGACAGAGACTATGGAGTCATGTCTATCATCCCACACTCAAGCTGGTGACCCTGCACTCAGGCCGGTGACCTTGGGGTTTTAAACTTAGGTCCTCAGTGTCCCAGGCTGATGTTCTATCTACTGTGCCACTGCCTGGTGAGGCAGGATTGTACTGATGAAGTGAGAATAGATTAGTGGATTCATTGAGGACTGCCCTCTGTGAGCAATTCTGACCAGCTGTGAAACATTTTAGAAAGATTAATACAATAACTGTTCAAAAGAAAGATTCTACCTGCAGGAAAAAAGTGAGTGGCTCCCTACCTTGCTTTCTGAGGTACTAATTCCTGGACATAACCATTTGTGTTTCGAAGGTCATATACCAGAACTGAACCATTGACCAGTCCAGCATAGAAGTAGTTGTTTTCATCAAGACACCAGCAGCAGCTCCAGACAGCACGTCCTGCATTATAACTATGGACCACCGCATTTGTCTCCAGGCTGTGAAGTTATGAGACTTTTTTACAACTATGCATTAAGCGAAACAAATATATAACAAAGATGTAAAGATTACTATTTCAATGCTGATCATTAAGCATGTACCCACACACCCAAACTATTTGGATTCCTAATTTCCTTTAAGGACTGCCCAGATAACTCCTTTTAATTCCAAAATATTTGGGGGGCTGGGGAAGGGAGGGACACAGGCTGTTCTCTTGAGGTCTAAGGAAATAAGACTAAAAGGAACACAGACTCAGTATATTCCCACCCTATTTCCATTATTTTCTCCAGTTACTTATTACCCTATTCCAGTTGAAAATATAAGAAAAATTCACTGTAATCCAATCATCCAGGGGCAGTCATTAGTGATGCTTTGGTAATAAACCCTCCCCTCTCACTTTTTTAACAGTACTAGAAAAAGAATCACAGCATACACATACATATAAAACATAATGGTCATTGAGTTTTGGGGCAAAATTAAGTTGAAGCATTCTTGAAAAATCATAAATGCTTTCACAATGTCTCTCAGATTTAGCTGCAGGAATTAAACAGGAAGCCAAATATTAGATATCTAATCAGAAGTACTTTCTAAAAGATAAAGGAACAGAGCTCAGTTTTGGTTCATGGCAATCAGAAAGCATATGAAAGATAAAATTCAGTAACTCAGGGTTACTGACGAGAGAATTCAACATGGCACCGAAAGACAATGAGCTCCCAGTAAACATTTCTATTAGGCAGAATGATCCAGGTAATAGACCAGGAATAACTAGTCCTAAGCTGGTACAGTGACTCCATGGTATCAGGTACCAAGGCTGCTTCCATACAGTTACTTTACCATCTCAAGATTGTTACTCTTACCTACATGGTTTAAGATATATATTTTTAAAGAAATGGGACACTACACATACTGCTTTGTAACCTGCTGTGTCCACTTTTAAATTCAATAAACCTAGAGTTCAGAAGCAATGCCTTAGACCACCCCCAAACAAAAAACCCCTAAGCTAAGGCGGCCATCATAACATAAATATTAATTTTCATGCTATTCAACATTAAACAGCCTAGGTCCCATCTTCCTCCCCAAAGCCCTTACTCACCACGTCAGTTTAATATTGTTGTCCAAAGAAGCAGAGAGAAGTAAGCCTCTGGATTGACTGCTGAAAGCCAGTCCACGAATCTGTTTGCCATGCATGGGAATATAATAGCTGCTTTTCATGTTGGCAGTACTGAACACCTTAACACCAAAGCCTGTCAAAGATAAGAGTGAGATATGTTACCAATAGTCAGCTTAGGGCAAAGCAATCTATCTTTACAAGTAGCTCCTTTGTCCATCTTTCTTGACATGTAAATTCCTAGAAAAAAAGCTAATCAAAGAAAATAACAACTCCCTGGGGTTATAATTTATTATAAAAAGTTTATTTCATTTCAAATATCCATTGACAGGTACATGATAAACCACTATATATATACACAATGGAATATTACCCAGCAATTTATATACCCAGGATAAACGAATATACACAATATGCATAAAGCTCCAAAAACTTATGCTGAATGAAGCCAGAACGCCCCCACATCAAAATAGTAATACTATTTATGATTTTATTTATGTAAAATTCTAGAACGTGTACACTAATCTATAGTAACAGAAAGTCTATCAGTGGTTGTGTGGAGATGAGAAGAGAAAGGGACAAGTGGAAGATGAATTACAAAGAGAAAACTTTTGGGATGATAGATATGTTCATTATCTTGATTGTGGTGATGGTTTCAGGGGTGTATACATATATCAAAACTCATCCAATGGTATACTCTAAGTATGTACATCTACTGTATATCAATTATACTTTAATAGTGCTGTTAAAAGAAAAAGACAGGGTACAAACATCTATTCAACCAGAAATACAAATACTCAACATGCAGAAGAAACAGTAAACAACCAAGAATGGAGATTAACTGACCAGGCGGTGGCGAAGTGGATAGAGCGTCAGACTGGGATGTGGAGGACCCAGGTTCAAAGCCCTGAGGTCGCCAGCTTGAGCGCAGGCTCATCTGGTTTGAGCAAGGCTCACCAGCTTGAGCCCAAAGTCACTGGCTCAAGCAAAGGGGTCACTCCGTCTGCTGTAGCCCCAGTCAAGGCACATATGAGAAATCAATCAATGGACAACTAAGAAGCTGCAACAAAGAACTGATGTTTCTCATCTCTTTCCCTTCCTGTCTGTCCCTCTCTCTGACTCTCTGTCTCTACCACACACACACAAAAAAAGAATGGAGATTAAAAAAATAAAGTAGCTCAACATCAAATGTAGTAGGTATACAACAAACTGAAAAATTTTTGCAGAGCAAAGGAAAACATCAACAAAAGACAACATAACACATGGGAGAACATATTTGCCAATGATATGTCTAATTAAGGGGTTAATACCCAAAATTTATAAATAACTCATACAGGCCCTGGCTAGGTGGTTTAGTGGATAAAGTGTTGACCTGGTGTGGCAGTGGTTGTGGGTTCAACCCTTGGTCATGGCATGTATGAGAAGCAATCAATGAATATACAACTAAATGGAACTCAGTGATGTTTCTCTTTTTCAAATCAATGGGAAAATAAAATAACCAAACCAAACCAAACTAAAAAAACGTATATAACTAAACAACAAAAAAACAATCCAGTTAAAAAATGGGCCGAGGGCCTGATCAGGTTGTGGCGCAGTGGATAGAGCATTGGACTGGGATGTGGAGGACCCAGGTTTGAAACCCCAAGATCACCAGCTTGAGCAAGGGGTCAGTCACTCTGTCTGCTTTAGCCCCCGGTCAAGGCACATATGAGAAAGCAATCAATAAACTAAGGTGCCGCAACAAAGAAAAAAAAAAAAAGGGCCGAGGACCTGAATGGACACTTCTTCAAAGAAAACAGAGTCAATAGACAAATGCAAATGAAAACCACAATGAGATATTATCTTGCCCGACCTGTGGTGGGCACAGTAGATAGACCACAACTTGGAATGCTGAGGTTGCCAGTTCGAAGCCCCAGGCTTGCCTGTTCAAGGCACATCTGAGAAGCAGCTACTATGAGTTGATGCTTCCTGCTCCTCCCCCTTTTCTCATTCTCCCTCTCTCCCCTCTCCAAAAACCAAAAAATAAAATCTTTAAAAAAAAGAGAGAGAGAAAAAAAAAAAAAAAGAGAGAGAGAGATCACCTCATACCTGTCAGATGACTATCGATAAGTTAAACAACAGCCCTGGCCAGGGTAGCTCAATTGGTTAGAGCATCATCCCAATACATCAAGTTTGTTGGTCTGATCTCAGGTCAGAGCACATACAAGAAACAACCAATGAATGCATGAATAAGTGAAATAACAAACTGATGTTTCTTACTCTCTCTCTCTCCTTCCCCCTATCTCAAAAACCAAGGCCCAAATTTGGAAAATAATGTATTACATAAAGTGACTGAACTCAAGTTTTATTCATCATTAAATTCATACAACTTCTCATCACTGTCAAAACTCCCATTCACTAGCTTGTCCTCATTTGTGTCTGATGACAAATCACTATATTCATATACTGCCTCGCCCTCAGTTCCATCTATGGCATTTGAAATGCCACACTTCTTAAATGACTTGACAACCATTGTGTAAGACGCACCCAGTTTTTATTTTTATTTATTTATTTATTTTTTTATTCATTTTAGAGAGGAGACACAGAGTGAGAGAGAAAGAGAGAGAGAGAGAGAGAGAGAGAGAGAAAGGGGGGAGGAGCTGGAAGCATCAACTCCCATATGTGCCTTGACCAGACCAGTGCAGGGTTTTGAACTGGCGACCTCAGTGTTCCCAGGTCGACGCTTTATCCACTGCGCCACCACAGGTCAGGCTCGCACCCAGTTTTTAGACGCAAAATTTTTCAGAAAATGGTGTCTTATATATGGGGTTATATGGTATGCTAAGTGAAATAAGTCCGTCAGAGAAATATAGATCCCACATGACATGCACTTATATGCAAAATCTTAAGAAAATAAACAGACAAATAAAAGTGAAATAGACTCACAAGATACAGAGACAGAATGATGGGTACCAGAGAGTAGAAAGGTCAGGCAACTGGGTAAAAAAAGTGAAGGGATTCGGTGGTTACAAAACAGTCATGAAGATGTAGAGTATAGCATGGGGAATATAGTCAATAATAACTACAAGATGTATGGTGTCAGGTAGGTACTCAAAATATTGACAGGAGCACTTTGGAAAGTACATTACAGTATGTCTAACAATTATGCTGTACACCTGAAACTAATATAAAATAATACTGAATGTAAAGTGTTACTGAAAAATAAACAAAAAGGAATGGAGATAAGTAATTTCGGTGTCAGGTGGACAAGATAGGCTACATTTGTCTAAACTAGAATGAAAATAGTGTCCCAATTAATGTATACCATTCTAGGAGTGGAAAAGAAAATAAAAAGTTTGTCCTTTTAAATTTATTTGTTACTCTGTTCTCTTTCCAGGCTATCATATCTATTTTTACTAAGTACTATTATATTATTTTTAATTGTAAGAGAAAGTTTTTTAGAAAGTAACAGAGGCAGTAGAAGTGAGCCAGCTGGGCTGCATAAGTTTTTGTTTTGTTTTTTTCAGGGACAGATAGGGACAGACAGACAGGAACAGAGAGAGGTGAGAAGCATCAATCATTAGTTTTTCGTTGCCGTTGCGACACCTTAGTCGCTCATTGATTGCTTTCTCACATGTGCCTTGACCGCGGGCCTTCAGCAGACCGAGTGACTCCTTGCTGGAGCCAGCGACCTTGGGTCCAAGCTGGTGGGCTTTTTGCTCAAGGCAGATGGGCCCGTGCTCAAGCTGGCGACCTCGGGGTCTCGAACCTGGGTCTTTTGCATCCCAGTCCGAAGCTCTATCTACTGCGCCACTGCCTGGTCAGGCTGGGCCGCATAAGGTTTCAGGAAACAAGTTACAAGGCAGAAGAAGGGCCTGAGAGAGAAGGCAAAGGTGAGAGGCCTAGGTAAAAGAAGAGGGGAAAGGGAAAGGCATGAGCGTGCTCCCAAGAGGGAAAGCACAGCACTAGTTATCTTTTGTTTTTTGAGTTCTGTGCTAACAGAATTTGTCAAATCCTAGACAATTCAGCTTCTCTAAGGAATCAAATAGAAGATATTTGTGTCCTGTCCAGTTGGCTCAGTGGTAGAGCATCGGTCCAGTATGTGGTTATCCTGGACTCAATTCCCAATAAGGGCACACAGGAGAAGAGACCATCTGCTTCTCCACCCCTCCCGCAGCCATGGCTAGGTTAGAGCAAGTTGGCCCTGGGCACTGAGGACAGCTCCATAGCCTCGCCTCAAGCGCTAATATAGCTTGTTTGCCAAGCAATGGAGCAACAGCCCCAGATTGGCAGAGCATCGCCCCATAGGGGGCTTGACAGTTGGTATGCACACAGGAGTCTGTCTCTCTGCCTCCCATTTCTCACTTAAGAAAAAAAGAAAATTTTGTATTTGCTCCTGAAAGAAAATTAGGAGACCAGAAAGACAGACAGAGAAAGTATAGGCTTTAAGTCAACAAGGGAAAATGAATTACTTGTCTAGTTAATCATCAAGAGAAACAAGAAGTTAGCACCAGCGGGCTATCAAGAAGCACTAGCTAGGGCCCTCGCTCAGTTGGTTAAGAGCATCATCCCAATATGCCATGGTTGTGGGTTCAACCCCTGGTCAGAGCACATACAAGAATCAATTAATGAATGCACAAATCAATGTTTCTTTCTCAAATCAATCAATCAATAAAATAAAAAAGGAAAACAATTATTTTCCCAACATATGGGGAAGGTTTTAATTGATGATACATCTTTTAATTAAAAATCTGAATGAAGTGCTCACTTCGGCAGCACATATACTAGAAACCTGGATGGAATATACTATAAACAATCTTTTTAATTTCCCCTCAATTGAAGTGTCCTGACAGTCTCTCAACTCATAGTTAATATCAGTGAATAAAAATAAATTAAAAAAAGGTAATGTTGGAATTCCACTCCCTATCCTGTATATACTCAAGTTTGGGGACATAGTTTTGAAGCATTTGATGAAACTTATTTATTTATTTATTTACTTATTTATTCCAGGAACAGAGAGAGAGAGTCAGAGAGAGGGATAGATAGAAACACAGACAGGAACGGAGAGAGGTGAGAAGCATCAATCATTAGTTTTTCGTTGCCATTGCGACACCATAGTTGTTCATTGACTGCTTTCTCACATGTGCCTTGACTGAGGGCCTTCAGCAGACTGAGCAACCCCTTGCTGGAGCCGGCAACCTTGTGTCCAAGCCGACGAGCTTTTGCTCAAGCCAGATGGGCCCGCACTCAAGCTGGCGAGCTCGGGGTCTCGAACCTGGGTCTTCTGCATCCCAGTCCGACGCTCGATCCACTGCGCCACCACCTGGTCAGGCTTTTTAAAAAATATTTTTAATTTTGACTTTATTTATTCATTTGAGAGAGAGAGAGAGAGAGAGAGAGAGAGGGAGAGGAGCAGGGAGGAGCAGGAAGCATCAACTCCCATATGTGCATTGACCAGGCAAGCCTGAGGTTTTGAACTAGCGACCTCAACATTCCAGGTCGATGCTTTATCCACTGCGCCACCACAGGTCAGGCATTGATGGAACTTCTAAGTGGGGAGACAGAAGATACCAGGCTGAAGCAAAGAGACCTGACACTTGGTAAGAATCATATGCTAAAGACAGTAGAATAAACCATCTACAACATTTAGAAATGACTTAATAGGGCATGTGAGGAGATTTGCTTGTGAACCTTAAGATACTGTAAAATTAAACTTAAAAAAGCACAAAATACGAGAAAATTAGTAAAATATTAATAAAATTATAATGTATTCCCAAATTCTTTTATTTGGAATTGGAACACTCCTGAAAATAATTATTAAATTTTGTTTTAATTTGAATTAGTTCTCACGGTAGTGTTTCTTCCAAATATTTCCAGTCTAAAATGAATCTGTAACTTCAGTGTGGCATATAATCCTTCTTGGACTACACCAGTAACGTACATTTCCAGTACCTCATCTTCTCTTATTTTATCGTAGATTTTCAGTATTCCTACCCTCCTGGTGAATAAATTTACAGAATGAAGTCAACACACAGTAAACTTATCTGTGTAGCACCCTGAAGAATCTGCATGAACAGGAAACTTACTAAGAAAAGGTGATTTGGTGGGCTGTGGACAGTGTTTACCTACAAGTGAGTCGTAGATTCTCCAAAAAGGGAAAAAAGACATAAATGGAGTCCAATAATGAACACAAGAGCTGAGGTTCTAGACTGTTCACCTGGAAGGATGGTGGCCTGAGGAGAAGGTTGTGACACCACCAGGCAGCTCAGAGCATCACAATATGTCATAATTCGGCAGCTTCCACTCTGAGACACTGGGAAGGTCTTTTGGAAATAATACTTGTGCTTGCCCTGGCTGGAAGGCAAGCCGCTTAGGAAATCTGCTTGAGAGCCCCTGGGATTCCGTAACAGCTGATCCCGATGTTGCAGAATAAGTTTTTGCAAGTCCTAAATGAAAACGATTTTGTAAATGTGAAGCTTTTCGTTTGTCACTCCCCTCATACAAAATTGCTTGAATACAAGTTTTATTATCCATTACATAAAAAGTTAACACAAATCCTAGAGAACAGCTGCAGTTTTCACAGTATTCCAACAAGTAAATAAAATAAGGAGAGCAGAGAATCATAAACAAGAGGGTTAAAAGTCATTTTTGTTTAAAACCTTCATTTTATTTATAGACTCAGGAAAGTGAAATGACTTAAGTTTTAAATTTTCCAGTTTAATATTTTAAATTTAAATTCCAGTAGCAGCCTGACCAGGCAGTGGCGCAGTGGATAGAGCGTCGGACTGGGATGCGGAAGACCCAGGTTCGAGACCCCAAGCTCGCCAGCTTGAGTGCGGGCCCATCTGGCTTGAGCAAAAAGCTCATCAGCCTGGACCCAAGGTCGCTGGCTCCAGCAAGGGGTGGCTCGGTCTGCTGAAGGCCCGCGGTCAAGGCACATGTGAGAAAGCAATCAATGAACAACTAAGGTGTTGCGACGGCAACGAGAAACTAATGATTGATGCTTCTCACCTCTCTCCATTCTTGTCTGTCCCTGTCTATCCCTCTCTCTGACTCTCTCTCTGTCCCTGTAAAATAAATAAATAAAAATTCCAGTAGCAGAATTCACCATAAAGCATATAAGCTTTAGACAAATATCCTATCCAGAAATAGTGGTGTTTACTTGCTTCATAAGTCCTATTTGTATCTGAGATGAACTTACGTAATTTTAAATTCCTTTCCAATTCCTATCCCGAAAGTTCTTTGGATTAGAAAGGGCAAACGTACCTGGACACGATTATGAAGCTTAGTGCAATCCTCAGTGAGTACTTGGAGTCGGAGCCGGCACTGTGCCATTTCTAACTCGGTCTCCCTCCTTAGCATCTGCTCTTGTAGTAAGAAACTAGAAGGGGAAAGCCAGCACAGGTAGGGATTAGAAAGGCCACAGAAGACTTCCCATTAAGATGACATAGTAAGTTCATAGTATGATACACTTTGCTGTAAATGTCATGACAGTGAATAAAATATAACGAGAAACATCTCTCATGTCTACAAACAAGACAGAAGGGTAGCATGCAGGGCGCAACATGAACCTACTAGACTTTGGTGTTAAAGAAGGGATGACCAGGAGTATGGCTCCTAAAGCAATGGGAGCTAAAAATACAAACGAGGGATCAGAGCTAGGCTCACTATTAAAGGTAGGGCCAAATTATAAAAGAGTAAAATGACATATTAAAAGACTAAGGTTATCTATTCGATTAAAAGAACACAACAAGTTACCAGTTGTTCATCAGATACTCAAATACAGTGTGTCCGTAAAGTCATGGTGCACTTTTGACCAGTCACAAGAAAGCAACAAAAGATGATAGAAATGTGAAATCTGCACCACAAAAGGAAAACTCTCCCAGTTTCATACCTATTCAGTACAGTTCCATTTGCTGCCCTACACACATCCAAACGATAGTGAAGTTCTTGCCACACACAGGTAAGGACATCTGGTGTAACAGAGTGAATAACGTCTGTGATTCTGTTTTAAGTGATTAATGTCGTTGATAGGTTCAATGTACACATGTTGCTTCACATAACCCCAAAAACAAAAGTCTAAGGGCGTCAGATCCGGGGATTGTGGTGGCCATGGCTTGACAGAACCCTGCCTATCCACAGCTGGGGGAATGTTCTATCCACTGCAGAAACTCACGAACAATGGTGGCATAGTGTGGGGGAGCACCATCCTGTTGAAAGATGACACCTTCTGGAAATTGTAGCACTGCATACAATTCCAACATGTCAAGATAGGTGTTTGCCGTCACAGACTGCTCCGTGAAAAAAAAAAAAAGGGCCTATAACCATATCATGCATCAGGCCACACCACACATTCACTTTAGGGGTGCTATGTTCGTATTCAACATAGGCATGAGGATGTTCAGTAGCCCATATTTGGACGTTCATGGCGATGAACATGTCCACAGATATGGAAGGTCGCCTCATCGCTAAACAGAATCTTCTGCAAAAATCTTGCATCATTGTCAATCTCATGAAGCATATCTGTAGTAAATGTGCATCGTGTGGGTCTATCCGCCGGTTTGATAGCATGCAACAGCCGCAATTTGTACCCCGTAAAACAGAGACGTTTCTTTAACACTTTATGAACTGTAGTCTTGCTTAGGTGTAACTGTTGAGCACACGCACGCCTAGATTTTTTAGGGCTCCTTAGGTAGCTATCCCGTATAGCCTCTACAGACTCGTCACTGACTGATGGCCTACCAGACGGGGTTTCTCCACCAAACTGCCGGTTTCCTTCAACTGCTTATCCCATCGAGTAATGTTATTCCTATGTGGTGGCGCTTTGTTATAAACGCTCTGATATTCCCATTGCACTTTGGTCATGGATTCGAATTTCGAGAGCCACAGAACACACTGAACTTTCCTCTGTGCCGTCCACATCTCAACTGGCATGGCTGTGGGCTGCTCCGCTGTATAAACGGTGTTACGTCATCATCTGCGCATGAGCACATGCTGCCACATCATCCTACAGAAACTGGGTTTTCCTTTTATTTGGTGCAGATTTCACATTTCTTTTCTTTTTTTTTTTTTTTACAGGAACAGAGAGAGAGTCAGAGAGAGGGATAGGTAGGGACAGACAGACAGGAACGAAGAAAGATGAGAAGCAACAATCATTAGTTTTTTGTTGCCTCTGCGCCACTATAGTTGTTCATTGATTGCTTTGTCACATGTGCCTTGACCGCATGCCTTCAGCAGACCAAGCCACCCCTTGTTGGAGCCAGCGACCTTGGGTCCAAGCTGGAGAGCTTTTGCTCAAGCCAGATGGGCCCGCGCTCAAGCTGGCGACCTCGAGGTCTCGAACTGGGTCTTCTTCTGCATCCCAGTCCAACGCTCTATCCACTGCACCACTGCCTGGTCAGGCCAGATTTCACAGTTCTATCGTCTTTTGTTGCTTTCCTGTGACCGGTCAAAAGTGCACCATGACTTTATGGACACACTGTAATGTGATTTCACATGACAACACATTATGTGCACTTCAACAGCAGTTTTAATGAATGTACAATACTCCATCACATAGATATTCCAGAAATTACTCAACCAATTCTTTTGGATTACAAATGCTAAATAAAAAGATTCAAGTTAACCTTTCCATACATCCTGGATTATTTCTTTAAAATTAATGCCTGAAGTAGAATTACTTTTAAAGGTTGTTGAAGCAGGCCCTACCCGGTTAACTCAGTTAAGAGCATCGTCCTGAAACAAGGTTGTGGGTTTGATCCCTGGGCAGGGTACACATGGGAAGCAACCAAAGAATGCGCACCTGAGTGGAACAAATGAACAAATCAATGCTTCACTTCCTCCTTACCTCTCTCTCCCTTCCTCTGTCTCTAAAAATCAATAAAAATTAAGCCCTGGCAAGATAGCTTGATTGGTTGGAGCACCATCCCAAGCAGAGAGGTTGCCAGTTTGATTCCCCAGTCAGGGCACATACAGGAGCAACTAGATGTTCTTGTCTCTCTCTCCCCCTACCCCTGCCTCTCTCTTGAAAACAAATAAAAATAGATAAATAAGTAAGCAAATAAATAAAGGCTGTTGAAGCATGCTGCGAAAGGCTTCTCTAAATGGTGTGCCTGTATACTTTGTGAGCAGTAGTGCATCAGAGAACCATTTCCCTGAAGTCTCTCAGTGGTATCTTCATCCCTTAATATTCTTAAAGCATATTTTAAGTAGAGATGTTAGCAATTGTTCTTGGGCTTCGAAAATCCTGATATCTTACATTGTACTATATGTGCAAAGCTTCACTTATGAGTCTTTTGTATAGAGAGCTATTGTAGGCGAGTTTAGGAACACAATCAGCAAAAATGGCAACATTTAAGTAATGTGCCAGATCCTGTTTTATTTTTGTTTTTTTAAAAAAATATTTTGTTGTTGTTGTTATTATTTATTTATTTATTTTTTAACAGGGACAGAGAGTCAGAGAGAGGGACAGACAGAAATGGAGAGAGGTGAGAAGCATCAATCATTAGTTTTTCGTTGCCATTGCGACACCTTAGTTGTTCATTGATTGCTTTCTCACATGTGCCTTGACCGTGGGCCTTCAGCAGACCAAAGCAACCCCTTCCTGGAGCCAGCGACCTTGAGTCCAAGCTGGCGAGCCTTCGCTCAAGCCAGATGGACCCGTGCTCAAGCTGGTGAGCTCGGGGTCTCGAACCGGGTCCTCCACATCCCAGTCCGACGCTCTGTCCACTGCGCCACCACCTGGTCAGGCTTCTTTGTTTTTGTGTGTGTGTGTGACAGAGACAGAGAGAAGAACAGAAAGAGATGAGAAGCATCAATTCATTGCAACACCTTAGTTATTCATTGATTGCTTTCTTATGTGTCTTGATTGGGGATGCGGCTGCAACAGAGGGAGTAACCCCTTGCTCAAGCCAGCAACCTTGGGCTCAAGCTGGTGAGCCTTGCTAAACCAGATGAACCCGCATTCAAGTTGGTGACCTTGGGGTTTCGAACCTGGGTCCTCTGCATCCCAGTCCGATGCTCTATCCCTTGTGCCACTATCTGGTCAGGTCAGATCCTGTTTTTTAAATTTATTTATTTTAGAGAGAGTGAGGAATAGGGGGAGGGGGAAGGAGAGGAGAGAGAGGGGAAAAGGTGTGTAGGGGGGACTAAGAGGGGAGGAGAGAGGGAGAGACAGAGATTTGTTGTTCTACTCATTTATGCATTCACTGGTTGATTCCTGTATATGCCCTGATCAGGGATAAAATCTGCAACCTTGGTGTACTGGGACAACGCTCTTACCAACTGAGCTACTTGGCCAGATATTCTAGTGAAGAGGAGACTAAGACATAGAAAGTGTTTTAGATGGCCATAAACTGGCTTACAGAGAGTATGAGACGAGAATCTCAGGTTCAGTTTTCATAGTACTTAACAGCAGAGGCAGGCAGTAAATGAGTAAATTTAATCCCTAGGTTAGAAGCTAGACAGGCTACAAAAAAAGCCCCACAATATATTTCTGGTTGCCCAGGCCAGGTGTAAAGTATTAAAGTAAGGCTGTAGGTTTCTCAGAACTTCTGATTTTTGGAGGGTTTAAAACATCATGGTCTTGATCTCCCCAGGTTATACTTACCAAAGGCTTATATAATGTGTGTGTGTCAGACAGAGAGAGGGACAGACAGACAGGAAGGGAGAAAGATGAGAAACGTAATTTCTTCGTTGTGGCTCTTTAGTCTCCTTAGTTTTCATTGGCTGCTTTCTCATATGTGCCCTGATTGGGGGGGTGGGAGTGGGGCTGCAGTAGCACGAGTAATTCCTTGCTCAAGCCAGAGAACTTGGGCTTCAAGCCAGCAACTATGGAGTCATGTCTATGATCCCACATTCAAGCCAGAGACTCCGTGCTCAAGCTGGTGACCTCAGGGTTTCGAACCTGGGTCCTCCATGTCCTAGTCTGATGCTCTATCCACTGCGCCACTGCCTGGTCAGGCCCGAAGGCTTAAGCCTTAAAGCCAATTCCAATTTCATGGGAATGCCTCAAGTGCTTCTAGAGAAGGAAGCACATTCCTTCAACACTTGACCTTAGCCAAAAGGCCAAGAATCAATGCTGCTCCATTCCTTCTGAACCTGCCTGTTCCAACCAGCACACAACACTCAGGCTCTGTAAATAGAGGCTCACGAGAGGTGCTGAGCACATAGAAAGAACAAGTGGCAGTCCTTCTCCTGTTGCCCTTCTTTCTTTCATGTCTTTCTGCAACACTGGTGAGTACTCCATTACAACAGAATTTAAACTGGCAAACTACAGTGGAAAACGATTGCACAGACTTGTAACTGAGAGAGAAATCCATTGCAGTCTAACTCAGTCATAGCTGAAATTACAATTATTTGTTATCTCAAATTCCCATTTTTAATGCTGTCTGGAGAATAAACAAGGCAGACCTCGTCCAGAAGATGATTGGATATACATAGTAAGTCACTGTATGAGACAGACTGACAACAATCCCTGGAGATCCTCAGTCACAGACCAAGTAAAGCCTCAGAACTGCACAGAGTGACTCATATATCCGTTACCAGATGTGCCTACAAGAAACCGGAAGGGAACATTCCAGCTAGGCAAACTTTCTACCTACCTTTTCATGCGCTCATGTTCACTAGTGTCCAAAGCTCTCAGGGTTCGGGCATAAAGGACAACAATGTCACTGTGCTTGGCTTTCTTGTTGCACTAAAAAGCCCAATAGGACACAATTAGTATGGGTCTAGGAATCCTCCTGACTTAACATGACTGTGCATATGCATAGTCCCTACTACGTACAGCCCTTACCTGGGGACATTTTCGTGTTGGTCCTTTAAGCCACTTAGAAATGCAACTAAACCCAAAGAGGTGCCCACAGCGTAATGCAGAAAGCCTGTGATCCCCAGCATTCGTCCACTGCTCTAAACATATTGTACAAGTGTCTCCTTCTTCCTCATTCATAGGAGCTGAAGGTACAGGGGAGCTGGACTTCTGGGGAGACTGTTGGATGGAAACCAGAACACATTAGAAAAAATGCAAAATTAGTCTTGAAGAGGACTCACAACTATCAAATTAACAAAACCACATAAAAATGATACAAAAACAGTATAGAAAAACTATTAACACCGATGAATCACTTGTCATTCTTTCTAGAACGCAATCCAGTCAAATGTAATATAAGCTATGAAAATCTTACTGCCGTTTGATCTTATGAAATGCTTAGTCTTTTTTTTTCATTCAAATAAAGAAAAAGAGCTATCTTTAAGATATATAATCAAACTAGCAGTTCCCCAGACAACCAACAACAGGGAACAGCAGGTTTGTTACTCATCCAAAATTGAGTTCATCATC
Organism: Rhynchonycteris naso; assembly: GCA_037038555.1. Classification (NCBI taxonomy): domain Eukaryota; kingdom Metazoa; phylum Chordata; class Mammalia; order Chiroptera; family Emballonuridae; genus Rhynchonycteris; species Rhynchonycteris naso. The sequence goes on from CM073001.1 coordinate 23,048,032, forward strand.
AACTCAAGTAGCTATTAAATACTTTGCTCATGTGAATCAAAGAAAAATACCACAAAAACAAAGAATATGAACAACTTACAAAAAAATACAAATGGTCAGTAATTGTTCTTATAAGTAAATAAATGCTAATTAAAATGCCATTTTTCATCTATTAGTTGGTATAAATTGATGTCTGATGAGAGTGAGGGAGAAACAGGCATGCTTACGTATTATTGTTGCAAGTAGAAAGTAGCACAAATTTTCCAGAGGGCAGTCTGGCATATCTATTAAAACTAAAGTACATATTTCTCCTTTGACATAGCAATCTCTCTGCTAGGAATATATACCATGAACAAAGGCACAAAATTTGCCAGCACATTTGTACAAGGACGCTCAGTGCGGCACAATTTATACTACAAAAAAATGAAAAAGAAAGGGGAATGACCATAGTGTACATGATAAGAGGTAACAAAAATTTTATTATTTATATGATGAAATGCTATTATTAAGCTATTAATAAAAATGAGATTAAACTTAATGTACTGGTAATAGAAAGCTCTCCAAAATGTAGTTAAGTCAGAGGGAAAAGGAATAAACAAGGTATAAAAATAGCTTGACCAGACAGTGGCACAGTGGATAGAGCGTCGGACTGGGATGCGGAGGACCCAGGTTCGAGACCCTGAGGTCGGCAGCTTGAGCGCGGGCCCATCTGGCTTGAGCAAAAGCTCACCAGCTTGGACCCAAGGTCGCTGGCTCCAGCAAGGGATTGCTCAGTCTGCTGAAGGCCCGCAGTCAAGGCACATGTGAGAAAGCAGTCAATGAACAACTAAGGAGCCTCAACGAAAAGCTAAATGATTGATGCTTCTCGTCTCTCTCCATTCCTGTCTGTCCCTATCTATCCCTCTCTCTGACTCTCCCTCTGTCCCTGTGAAAACAATAAATAATAATAATAAAAAGATTAAAATATATATATTAAACAAGGTATAATATGATCCCATTTGTGTAAGTTTAAAAATAGAACATTTATACACATAAATTAACAGGTACATAAAATTTTTCTAGAGGGAAGAAATAAAAACAGGAAGACCATGTAGAACCTTGCAAAAAGTAGATAATGTTTTGGGATTGGCAGAGTCCAGAATTAATGTAAATAATTTTCATATTAAGAACAATAGTATGTTATTTTTTTAAATAAAAATTGTTTCTCACATAGCAATCACATTCTGTCAGCGAGTTCATAAATTACATTTATATGTACTATTTTAGTTGCCATTTAACCTTGTTAGTTAGAGGCAGGACAAGTTATTCTCACATCTCCACCTCTAACCCCCAACCATTTTAAACCTAAGAGAAAGAAGTCACACAAATGGCTAACTTTGACAAAATCGGACTCCTAGACCTCCTGCCTACAAAGCCTACAAGTTTTCCATTTTAGCCTGCAGCCTCCTTTTAAAATGAAAATCCAAACCTTTCATTTAACAGGATGTTCACCCTGGCCTGTGGTGGCACAGTGGATAGGGCATTGACCTGGAATGCAGAGGTTGCTGGTTCGAAACCCTGGGCTTGCCCAGTCAGGGCACATATGGGAGTTGATGATTTCTGCTCCTCCCCCCTTATCTCTTTCTCTCTCTCTCTCTTCTGCTACCTCTCTAAAACGAATAAATAAAAATTAAAAATAAATAAATAAATAAAGTGTTCATATTACCTGCTTGAGGAGGGTCTCTCTTCCACCAATACACGTAACTTCTTGCTCTGATGACATACTTTCTGATTGTTCTGCAAAGTTGTTTCCAGAAATGACAGGATAGGCAATTACAAAAGAAGGCACAAATCGTAAGGTATCAGAGGCTAGCAGGAGAACCTGACTCACTCACCATTCTAATTGGTAGTGATACTGTAAAAGGGATGACAATTTTCCCAAGTAGCATCAGTAAGTATTTCCCCCCACTTATTTAGATAATTTCAAACATACATGAAAGTAGACAGAATAGTATAACTAACCCAAGGTACCCATCACCCCATTTCAAACCCTAAAATAGCATTTTCACTTGTAAAAACTGTAACATTAACTGATAAGGATTTATTTCTACACAAATACTATTATACCTAATAAAATGAACAATAATCCTCTAATACTATCTAATACCTAGGTACCCAGTTCACTTCAAATTTTCCCAGTTGTGTTAAAGTTACCTTTTACAGAGGATTTATTCCAATCAGAATCTAAACAAGATCTCCACAATAAGCTTGACTGTTATGTCTCTTAAGTCTTTTTCCTTCACTCATGTTTATCTCGGTCACTGATTTGTTGGGGGAGATTTAGTCATTTGTCTTATTAAAAGTCCTACATCCTGCCTGACCAGGTGGTGGTACAGTGGATAGAGCGTCAGACTGGGATGTGGAAGACCCAGGTTCGAGACCCCGAGCTCACCAGCTTGAGCGTGGGCCAATCTGGCTTGAGCAAAAGCTCGCCAGCTTGGACCCAAGGTCGCTGGCTCCAGCTAGGGGTTGTTCGGTCTGCTGAAGGTCTGCGGTCAAGGCACATATGAGAAAGCAGTCAATGAACTATGGTGTTGCAACAGCAGCGAAAGAAAACTGATGATTGATGCTTCTCACCTCTCTCCGTTCCTGTCTGTCTGTCCCTATCTGTCCCTCCCTCTGACTCTCTCTGTCCCTGTAAAAAAAAAATAAAAAAAATCCTACATCCTGGATCTGACTGCTTCCTTGTGGCATCGCTTACAGAGTTGCTCTATCACCTACATTTCCTATAAACTTGCAGTTACACTAGAGGCTTCAGTAGATTCAACCGTTTTTTGGGAAGAGAAGGGATAGCAAATATTTTCTTAGATTGTAAACTTTTGATTAGCACATCAGGAGGCTCATAGTGGGTTCACGTGGTGTTAGTCTGACCCCTAAACAGGGTCTTCATCAACCTTTCACAGCCTCCATTAACAGTCAAGATGGTTTTTTTTTTTTTTTTAGCAAGAGGAGGGGAGGCAGAGACAGACTCCCGCATAGGCCCTGACTGGGATCCACCTGGCAAGGTCACCAGGGGGTGACGTTCTGCCCATCTGGGGCCCTTGCTCCGTTGCAACCAGAGCCATTTTTTTTAGAGCCTGAGGTGGAGGCCATGGAGCCACCCTCAGTGCCCAGGGTCAACTTGCTCCAATTCAGCCATGGCTGAAAGAGGGGAGGGGAGGGGAATGAAGAAGAGGGGAGAGAGAATAGAGGGGAGGGGTAGAGATGCAGATGGTCACTTCTCCAGTGTGCCCTGGCAGGGAATCGAACCCAGGACATCCACATGCCGGGCTGATGCTCTACTACTGAGCCAAACAGCCAGGGTCAAGGATATGATTTTTAGTCTTTAGTCTTTTTTTTCCCAAAGATTTTATTTATAAATTTGAGAGAAAGAAGAGAAAGAGGTGTGTGTAGGGAGAAGTATTAATTCATAGTTGCTTCACTTCCGTTGTTTATTGATTGCTTGTCATATGTGTCTTGACCAGGCAAGCCCAGGATCTAGAACGAGCAACCTCAGCATTTCAGGTCGTTTTATCAACTGCATCAGCACAGGTCACGCTAGTTATTTTTCTTTTTGAGGCTCAAATTTTTACGTAATTTCCCCCCACCCTTTTATTATTTATTTTGAGAGCGTGAGAGAAAGACAGGAAGGGAGAAAGAGAGTGAGAAGCATCAACTCATAGTTGCTCTTACCTTAGTTACACATTAAACTTCTTGTATCTGCTTGACCAGGGCTGTGCGAATGTCTCCTTGCTCAAGCTCACAACCATGGGCTTTTCATGCTAGTGACCTTTAGGCTCAAACTGGCCATTTAGGGTAGTGTGGATGATTCCCATGCTCAGAGAACAACCTCAGGACTTCGAACCAAAGGTGTCGGTGTTCCAGGTCAATGCTTATTGCACCACCACCAGTCAGTCAGGCATCAAATTTTCTTATTTTGCTTCTAAATTTTGAAGTACTCCTTACTATTTGGTTTTATCACTCATGCACTTTTCCAATACCAAAATAGTTTCATTTATTCACATTACATCTCTGATCCACTTATTATATCCTTGTTCATAGAATAAGGAATAAACCCAATTTAATTGTTTTCAGTTAGTTATCCAGTTTTAACAATTCAAAACTAAAGTTTCTTTTCCCCAATGATTTGAGATTTTCCCCTTAACAAAACTAGAATTTTCTTCTACTTTTAGGTATTTTTCTAGATATTCCAAAGTCCTACATTTTAGATTTGAGTGACTGCATCTTTTAAGATATTTTTTACTATATTCCTCTACTTCCATCCTATAAACTATGCAAACTAGTTATTATATCTAGAAGCTTTTTTTTTTCTTTTTTTCAGGGACAGAGAGAGAGAGTCAGAGAGAGGAATAGATAGGGACAGACAGACAGGTACGGAGAGATGAGAAGCATCAATCATTAGTTTTTCATTGCCGTTGCGACACCTTAATTGTTCATTGATTGCTTTTTCACATGTGCCTTGACCATGGGCCTTCAGCAGACCGAGCCACCCCTTGCTGGAGCCAGCGACCTTGGGTCCAAGCTGATGAGCTTTTGCTCAAGCCAGATGGGCCCACGCTCAAGCTGGCAACCTCGGAGTCTCGAACCTGGGTCGTCTTCCGCATCCCAGTCCAACATACTATCCACTGCACCACTGCCTGGTCAGGCTAGTTATTATATCTAGAGTTTTAAATAGATTCAATTTGTTTGTTGTTGGTTTTTTTTTTTTTTTCAAAAGTACCTCCTAAGTTGTGTGGATACTTTTGATTATAGTACATTAAGAGCTACATAAGGTCTGGAGGTATCAGCCTGGTCCCTTTATTAAAAAGAATTCTACTAACCTTTCAGCCTAATGATTTTAGGATCCATTAATAATCTTTGCCTAGATAAATTATTTCATTAGGAGTCAAAAATTATTTTTTCCCTATCATTCCTGCCCCATTATCTGGAATTCTTCTATTTACAAAAATGCCTTGGGGGTGGGTAGGAGGGATAAATAGGCAGAGCACAGAGCATTTTAGGGCAGTGAAAATGCTCTGCAAATTATGATAATGGTTGTGCAAAGCCCTAGAGCATGTAACACCAAGAGTGAACCCTAAGTACACTATGGACCTCTAGTGATGACAGTACGTAACAAATGCACCATTCTGGTGAGTGAGGGGCAGGTAATGTTTGTGTGAGGACAGAGGGTGTAGAAGAAATCTTGGTATCTTACTCTCCATTTTGTTGTGAACCTTAAACTACTCTAAAAAAACGTCTTAAACCCCAAAATATCATTTGTTCAACTATTTGGTTTTCCAGCTTTCAGAGTAAAAAGTCACAGCTCTAAAGATTACAATGTTTGATAAACAGTTTTCTAAAAGATGTATAATTATGAATTTACAGATTTTCATAGATTTGATGTACTTCGACAAATTTCAATCTATAATCCAAGTACACACTATTCTTTTTGATGCTCTAACTGTCCTGTCTTAGGTCAGTAAGAGCCCTTTCTGGGTTGCTCCTGTGCCTACTGATGTAATTCCATGACTCAGATGGTTTCCCCGTTTTCTAGCCTAACAAAATGCCTAATTTAAATGCCTTTAGATTTCCTATCCTGGACCTGGAAAGCCATTTCTCGAAAAGGCCTGGTTCCACTTAGTGGGGAAACCCCACAATCTTGGTATCAGAGGATTTTTTTTTATTTTATTTTATTTTATTTTATTCATTTTTAGAGAGGAGACACTGAGTGAGAGAGAGAGAGAGAGAGAGAGAGAGAGAGAGAGAGAGAGAAAGGGGGAAGCAGCTGGAAGCATCAACTCCCATATGTGCCTTGACCAAACCAGTGCAGGGTTTTGAACTGGCGACCTCAGTGTTCCCAGGTCGTCACTTTATCCACTGCGCCACCACAGGTCAGGCAGAGGATTTTTTAATGGAAGCAGGACATACGCTTTAGGGGTCTTTGCCCACCAAGTGCTAAATAAAGTTTCACTTGCACAATACCTGACATTATACTAGGACTTAAAAAGTGGAAGGCTAGAGAGGGTGCTGAATTTACAAAGCTTTCCTTTAAACAAAACAAATCTATTTCCTTCTCAGATGTCCAAGAAAATGAAGGGGAATGTAAAATGTCATTACCAAGTAAATGATTCACTGGGTTCCAAATCATATAATACTGCAAGTCAGAGCAAATCCTCTCTATGTAATTATGGCCAGTGAAAGCTATTTTATAAAGCAGTAATCTAAAACATTTTTTGGGAAAAAGGGAAGGTATTAAAACATGTATCTAGAGTTCCTAGCCTTTTGGAATCTAAGCTTCTAGAAGTTAGCCTTGTGAATTCAAACCTGGATAAAATACTCACCTTCTATAACGACAGCTCCAGGTTGCTCTGCCTGGACAACCTCGCCGTCCTCTATATCAGTGTCAGACTCAGAACTGCTTGATACCTGCAAGTCTTCAGAGACAGGATTGCTAGCCCCTGAATCATGAGAGGTGGTTGGCAAATGAGGCTGACTCCTGCTCAGTATTAAGTAAGCATCCATTGGTGCTCTGGACCTAGTTATGGAGAAAGACAATAGCATTATACAGTACAATGGAATAACATCACAAAAACAACCCATGATAATCTGGAAGTAAATCCTAGTCATTTCAACCCATCTTTAGGCCATTAAATGCTGCCTTTGAGCACTGAAGCAGGAATAGTAGATTTAGGCAGTTGCTGGCTGGTGTGTATACTTTCTTTTCTACTCAACAATATTAGTCTATATTGGAGCTTGACCTTTCTGCCAAAAGCTAATTTTTACTTTACTGGCCTTTGGGCATGTGTCCATATGTCTTAAAGGACACAACTTAGCAATCTGTCTATTAGTATAAGGGGGTTGGAAAGAGAAAGTGGGCAAGAAGAAAATGGGTCCTCTTGGTTAAATATGGTCTCATGGGATTCTGCTACTGCAGCTAGGAAGACCAAGGTCTTTTGGGATACAGTATGAAGTCTGGCTTCAGTTTTCATTGTTTCACCTCTTAGTTTAAGACATTATTTTTCCTTTAAAGTTTAATATAAAGTTAAGGTAAAAAACAGCATGATAGCAAAAAAGAACTCAAGATGAGGACAGTTGGGAACAGATTTAATATTCCAATAATTCTGGCTAGCTGAGTTTTATTTTATTCATTTTTTTTTTTTTTAGAGAGGAGACACAGAGTGAGAGAGAGAGAGAGAAAGAGAGAAAGGGGGGAGGAGCTGGAAGCTCAACTCCCATATGTGCCTTGACCAGAGCAGTGCAGGGTTTTGAACTGGCGACCTCAGTGTTCCCAGGTCGACGCTTTATCCACTGCGCCACCACAGGTGAGGCCTGGCTAGCTGAGTTTTAACCATAACCACCACTATTTCCCAGTTTCCCTCATTTCCAAGGTAACAATATTCAATTTATAACCCAGAATTAATGATGTTCAATATTAAAAACCAAAAAGGTATTCTGAACCTTGGAACATACCACTGAGCTAATAATCATTAAGTGTTACTGAAAGGTGACCTACTTTAAGTTTTAACAACTGTTTATATGACATTGCCAGAAACATTGTTGGAGATCATTCACAAAGAAATTTATTTTTCTTGTGACAGAGACAGAGAGGGACAGATAGGGACAGACAGACAAGAAAGGAGAGAGATGAGAAGCTTCAATTCTTTATTACAGCACCTTAGTTGTTCACTGATTGCTTTCTCATATGTGCCTTGACCAGGGGTGTGGGGGGTGTCGGGAGAAGAGACTACAGCAGAGCGAGTGACTCCTTGCTCAAGCCAGCAACAAAGAAAAATTCTGATTTCTTATAGGAAAGCTAACATTTATGGCAAACCAGAGCTTTCTATTAAAAAACAGACAAATGGAACAAAGTAAACATCTGGTATCCAATTCAATATAGAAGATTCATCCTTGTAAAAAAAATGTGAATTAAAATGAGACGTAGTGAATCCTTTCTGATTCACAGTTAAGTGTACAATTCAGTGTTTTACACAACCACAGGTTATGCAACTATCACCAACCACTACCTTATGCCAAAACGTCCTCACCACAGCTAAAACGAACTCTACCAGTAAGCAGTCAATCCTTCTTCCCTTCCCCCCAGCCTCTAACACCACTAATTTACTTTATCTCTATACTCTACAGATTTGCCTATTCTGGACATTTCATGAATGGGATCAAATGTGGCCTCTTGGGTCTGGCTTTTTCAATAACTTGATGATAAATACAAGAATTATGTCACCTGCAAATAGTTACTATTATTTCTTCCTTTCTAATTGAAATGCCTTCTATCTCTCTGTCTCTTTTTATCTAATTGGCCTTCCTGAAATCTCCAATACAGTGGCAAATAGAGGAAGTGGCAAAAGCAGACATCCTTGCTTTGTTTCTGAATTAGAGGTAAGGCTTTCAGTCTTTGTCCTTAGTATGCTAGCTGTGAGTTTTTCATGATGCCCTGTACAGGGTGAGGAAGTTCCCTTCCATTCCTAGCTTGTTGAATACTTTTTATTCTTTTATCATGTAGGGGTTTTGTCAAATGGATTTTCTGCATCAGTTGAAATGTTCATTTACCTCCCTTTATTGTATTAATATGGTACATACTGCTAATTTTTTTCTATATGTCAAATCCATTTTACTTTCCTGAAACAAATCCTGTTTCGTTATGGTACATAATCCTTTTTATATGTTGTTGAATTCAATTTGGTAGTAGCATTTTGTTGAGTATTCTTGCATCTGGATTCATAAAGGATAGTAGTCTCTAGTTTTTTTGTAATGTCTTTCTATGGTTTTGGGTAATACTGGCCTGAGATGATCAGTTGGAAAGTGTTCCCACTTCTACACTATTTTTTAGAAGAGTTTATGAAGCACTGGTATTAGTTTTGTTTTAAAGTGTTTGGTAAAGCCTGTCCTGTGGTGACACAGTAGATTAAAGCCTCGACCTACAACTCTGAGGTCACTGGTTTGAAGCCCTGGGCTTGCCTGGTCGAGGCACATATGGGAGTTAATGCTTCCTGTTCCTCTCCACCTTCTCTCTCTCTCTCTCTCTCCTCTCTGAAATGAATAAATAATAAATATAATTAAAAAAAAAATGTTTGGTAGAATTCACCATGGTCACCATCTAGTTCTGGGTTCTTTGTTGAAATTTCTTTTTTTAATTACTAACTTGATCTGTTATTGGTTTACTCAGATTTTTTTTCTTTCTTTTTCTTAAGGATTTTATTTATTCATTTTAGAGAGGAAAGAAGGAGAAGGAAGGGGGAGAAGGAGTAGGAAGCATCAACTCCCGTATATGCCTTGACTAGGCAAACCCAGGGTTTCAAAACCAGCGATCTCAGCATTTCAAGTCGCAGATTATTTTTTACTTGAGAGCATTGATAGCTATGTTTTTAAAAATTTGTCAGTTTCACCTAGGTTATCTAATTTCTTCGTATAAAAATGTTCACAGTAGTCCCTTATAATATTGTTTTCTTCTGTAAGGTTGATAGTAATGGTAATGTTTCCTCTTTCATTTCTATTCCAATACTTTGAGTCTTCTATTTTTTGGTCAGTCTAGCTCAGGGGTCCCCAAACTTTTTACACAGGGGGTCAGTTCACTGTCCCTCAGACCGTTGGAGGGCCGGACTATAAAAAAATACTACGAACAAATCCCTATGCACACTGCACATATCTTATTTTAAAGTAAAAAAACAAAACGGGAACAAATACAATATTAAAAATAAAGAACAAGTAAGTTTAAATCAACAAACTGACCAGTATTTCAATGGGAACTATGGGTGTGGATGCATCCTGTGCTCCTCTCACTGACCACCAATGAAAGAGGTGCCCCTTCCGGAAGTGTGGCGGGGGCCGGAAAAATGGCCTCAGGGGGCCGCATGCAGCCTGTAGTTTGGGGACCCCTGGTCTAGCTAGAAGTAAAAAATTAGACTTGTTTATTTTACAATTTACTCATTATTATTGCTTTTACATAGTAAAACAGGCATTTCCAAGGTCAGGTCCAGACACGGGAAAGGAGAACTATGAAAAGAAACAAGAGGCAGTGGTAGGAGTTTCTCTTTGGGAGTGCAACCTTGAAACCCAAGAAATCCTCCTCCTTTCTTTCTTTCTTTCTTTTTTTTTGTATTTTTCTGAATTGAGAAGCAGGGAGGCAGAGATAGACTCCCGCATGCGCCTGACCAGGATCCACCTGGCAATCCCACTAGAGGTTGATGCTCTGCCCATCTGGGGCGTTGCTCCATTGCAACTGAAACCATTCTAGCATCTGGGCCAACTTTGCTCCAATGGAGCCTTGGCTGCAGGAGGGGAAGAAATATAAAAAGGAGAGGAGGAAAGGTGGAGAAGTAGATGGGTGTTTCTCCTGTGAGCCCTGGCTGGAAACTGAACCTGGGACTTCTACATGCTGGGCTGATGCTCTATCACTGAGCCAGCCAACTGGCAAGAGTTAGAAGAAATCCTCCTCTTTCCCTGTATTATTTTGATGACAATGTCCCTTATCATTTCTGAATTATTCAACAGTATGGGGTAACCTCTTGGTCCTGCCCTAACCTCCATAGTCCTGGATTACTTGAGCTCCAGGAGAACAGGTACTCTGCTCTATCCTGTTCACCAATGTATTTCCAAGGTAAAGTTCAGTCTCTCACATGGTGGAGTGTTATAAACATTCTAAGGCAAAAGCTGTTCAACTTAACCCAGGCTTTCAACATCTGGCCTGGGGATAAGTCTGTCAGGTGAGTGAATGCCCAACACCATAATGAGAAATTCATGTCAAGATATCCAGAAAGGTCCTGCCCAGTAGATCGGGCACGGTCAAGGTGGCATGGCTGTAGACAGTGCCCAGTAGCTCAGTTGGCTAATATTGTCCCAATACACCAGTGGTTCTTAACCTGGGTTCTATCGAACCCTAGATGTTCGATGAGTCGGTCTCAGGGGTTCGGAGAAGCCTCTGCCGCGGAGGCCAGAATAAAGTAATACCGTAATTTGTTGTGAGTTCATGCACTTTGTTGGTTTTGTTCTTTGAGCAAAGTGAGGTTCATGCACGGCTCATTTTGTGCACCAGTAAAAAAACATATACCTATGTCTTGAATTTGGAAAAAAAAAATCATATTTTATTTATCACTAAAGAAGGGTTCAGTGAATGCGTATATAAAACTGGTGGGTTCGGTACCTCAAAAAAGGTTAAGAACCACTGCAATACACCAATGTTGCAGGTTTGACCTCAGGTCAGGGCACATACAAGAATCAACTAATGAGCCTGACCTGTGGTGGCGCAGTGGATAAAAGCGTCGACCTGGGAACACTGAGGTCGCCAGTTCATTACCCTGCACTGGTCAGGTCAAGGCACATATGGGAGTTGATGCTTCCAGCTCCTCCCCTCTTTCTCTCTCTCTCTCTCTCACACACACACACTCTGTGTCTCCTCTCTAGAATGAATAAAATAAAAAGAAATTAAAAAAAAAATCAACTAATGAATGCATCAACGAGTGGAACAACAAATCAATGCTTCTCTCTCTTTATAAATTCAACAACAGCAACAAAAATTCAGAAAGGACCATTTGTAGTTCATAAGCATGACTGGGTGTTCACACTCTTGAGTAAGATGTGCCTCCCTCAAATCATGTTATGGTATCAGCAAACTACCTGTCTGATGTGAAAAAAAAAAAATCAGAAGGTATAAACAATCAGACCTGGAAAAAGCTCACATTTTTATGTAACTTTAGTGTGGAATTTGCTTACAACACAATATTTAGGAGAATAAAGTGTTTTAGCTTCTTTTTTTAGAGCGAGGAGATAAAAGAGAGAAAGGGAGAGGGGAAGGGGCAGGAAGCATCAACTTGTAGTAGTTGCTCGTATGTGCCTTGACCAGGCAAGCCCAGTGTTTCAAACCAGCGACCTCGGTATTCCAGGCAGACACTTTATCCACTGCGCCACCACAGGTCGGGCGAAAAAAAGTTCTAATACACATTTATCTGGCTCCGGAATCCAAGTTCTTTATACGGAACTACAAAGTCCCTGGCCTTTTAGATTTATCCTACTTTGTGGAGACAAATAGGATTGTCAGTCAATAGCTTAACTAACATTTTTCAATACCTAAATTCTGTAACCCAAGCAAAGCTTCTACATACGTCAAACAATTTTCCGATTATTGTTTGGCTTCTGTGTGTAAATATCTTCCGGGAGGATCAAGCTGACCATGCCAACAAGAAAATTTGGTCTCTGTAGCATTTCTATTTCTCTCTATAAATCGGCATATGGTTTTTAACTCCTATGAGTTGGTGAATACAAGTTAAGTGTCCCTCAACAGGACAATCAACCCCCCTCAACTGAGTAGATGAACAACCAAGGCTGAGGAATACTATGAGAGGTCTCTTGGTGTCAACTAGCGCCTAGGGAAACCATTTTCACTCTCAGCCCACTTAAATCACTTCAACAGAGCCCCCAAACTGGACTGCAAGCTATCTTCACCTATCATACAAATGTGTGAAATCTTATTTTGCTTTCCTAATCAGAGGTAATGACACTTTAAAAAGTAACAGAGTAACATGCATTTGCAATTCTTGTTCAACACAGAACTAGGAACCCACCATCCTTGATGGGTCACATCCAGAAGTGAACAGGCACTACAGAGACTGGAGACATAGTAATGTGGTCACTGTAATCAGCAGCATCCATGGAAAAGGATGCTGAATCCTGAGACTTTTTTTTTGTGACAGAGAGAGGAACAGATAGGGACAAACAGAAAGGGAGAGAGATTGAGAAGCATCAATTCTTTGTTATGGCACCTTAGTTGTTCACTGACTGCTTTCTCATATGTGCCTAGATTGGGGGGGGGGTACAGCAAACTGAGTGACCCCTTGCTCAAACCAGATGAGCCTGCACTCAAGCTGGTGACCTCGGGGTTTCGAACCTGGGTCCTCTCTGTCCCAGTCCGATGCTCTACCCACTGCACCACTGCCTAGTCAGGCTGAATTCTGAGACTTAAGGCACAATCCCAATCCCAGAATTAACCCAGTTAAAACACAAATTAACCCACTGGCTTCTTCACTTGCAAAACAGGTAAATAGTAGATAACATAGCTACTGTTTTTTAGTACGATCTCACTATTCTCTTAGTGTTCAAACAGATTTGCTTGAAGCTCCCTCTATCTATGTAGAAAATGAGTCTGCCAGCTTCACTTCCTTTGTGCGGTAGCTTTGAGACCCTGAATAACTCTCAGGGTTCCATAAAATGAATTCAACCTCTTTAAGCCTAAAAATATTTAAAAGGCCAAATGTGAAATAATATTTTTTTATTTTAGTGAAAGGCGGGGAGGCAGAGAGATAAGACTCCTGCATGCGCTGGACTGGAATCAACCCAGCAAGCCCACTAGGGGGCAATGCTGTGCCCATCTGGGGCTGTTGCTCTGTTGCTCAGCAACTGAGCCATTTTTTTTTTAGCACCTGAGGCCAGCTCGCTTAAGCCAATATAGCCACAGCTGTGGGAGAGGAAGAGAGAAGAAGAGGGAGAGGAGGGCGGGGTGGAGAAGCAAATGGTCGCTTCTCCTGTGTGCCCTAACCAGAAACTGAACCCAGGATATCCACACACCAGCTGACATTCTACCGCTGAGCCAAGCAGCCAGTGCCAGGCAGGTATTGCAAACAAAAGACGAAGAAGTTAAAAACAGAAAAGACCTAGACAATCGTTATTCTTTATAATAACCAAAATTTGACAACTACACTCTTCAAGAGGTACATTCAAACCAAAAACTATGAAAGAAAAATTTCAATTCTTATTTTTTACAGGGACAGAGAGAGAGTCAGAGACAGGGATAGACAGACAGGAATGGAGAGAGGTGAGAAGCATCAATCATTAGTTGTTTTTTTTTTTTTAAAGTAGGACTTTTTTTTTAAAATTTCTTTTTATTTATTCATTTTAGAGAGGAGACACAGAGTGAGACAGTGAGACAGAAAGAGAGAGAGAGAGAGAGAGAGAGAGAGAAAGAGAGAAAGGGGCGAGGAGCTGGAAGCATCAACTCCCATATGTGCCTTGACCAGACCAGTGCAGGGTTTTGAACTGGCGACCTCAGTGTTCCCAGGTCGACGCTTTATCCACTGCGCCACCACAGGTCAGGCAATCATTAGTTTTTCATTGCCATTACGACACCTTAGTTGTTCACTGATTGCTTTCTCACATGTACCTTGACCGCGGGCCTTCAGCAGACCAAGCAACCCCTTGCTGGAGCCAGCAACCTTGGTCCAAGCTGGTAAGCTTTTGCTCAAGCCAGATGGGCTCAAGCTGGAGAGCTCGGGGTCTTGAACCTGGGTCTTCCGCATCCCAGTCTGACGCTCTATCCACTGTGCCACCGCCTGGTCAGGCGAAAAATTTCAATTCTTAAACATCCTCATGTGAGGACTGGAATGCTTCCTACTTAGATCAACTCTCAATTAATTCACATTCTACTTTTCACAAGGGTTCTCTAAATCCAGCATATACCACTATGGGGAGTGCCAATGAATAATGGGTTTTGGGTTAGTGGAGTGAATCTGCAAGTTAAGAAACATTTTTTTTTTTTGATATACGAGATGCAAAGGATCTAAAGAGCCAGCCTCTAAGAAGCCACTGCTAACAAACTACCACCCAGTTTTTTTTTTACAGGGACAGAGAGAGAGAGTCAGAGAAAGGGATAGATAGGGACAGACAGGAACGAAGAGAGGTGAGAAGCATCAGTCATTAGTTTTTCATTGCAACACCTTAGTTGTTCATTGATTGCTTTCTCACATGTGCCTTGACCGCGGGCCTTCAGGAGACCAAGCAACCCCTTGCTGGAGCCAGCGACCTTGGGTCCAAGCTGACAAGCTTTTGCTCAAGCCAGATGGGCCCGCGCTCAAGCTGGCGAGCTCGGGGTCTTGAACCTGGGTCTTCCGAATCCCAGTCGACATTCTATCCACTGTGCCACCGCCTGGTCAGGCTACCACCCAGTTTTCAAAGTACCTTAGTATAACTTATCCCCTCAATTACCTAGTTAACACACTTTTATTTTCATCTGACCTGTGAGGAAATGGGGGTTCAAAAAAGTTACCTGACTTGTCAAGTCACAATGCCTATCCTATCATCAATAGCACTGGAGATGTGACTAGAGCAGGGGTCCCCAAACTATGGCCCGCAGGCCACATCTGGCCCCAGCTGCACTTCCGGAAGGGGCCCCTCTTTCATTGGTGGTCAGTGAGAGGAGCACAGGATGCATCTGCACCCATAGTTCCCATTGAAATACTGGTCAGTTTGTTGATTTAAATTTACTTGTTCTTTATTTTACATATTGTATTTGTTCCCGTTTTGTTTTTTTACTTTAAAATAAGATATGTGCAGTGTGCATAGGGATTTGTTCATAGTTTTTTTTATAGTCCGGCCCTCCAACGGGCTGAGGGACAGTGAACTGGCCCCTGTGTAAAAAGTCTGGGGACCCCTGGACTAGAGTCTAAAGTTCTTAATTCCCAAACTGGTATTAATCACACAACCTTTCATTATTATTTACCTGGCATTTTCAGTTCTCTGTGACCCTGCAGCTCTTCTTGTTCTGCGTGAAACAGTCCCTCTCCTCCTTCTGGCTCTCACTGGCCCCACGTTGTGCTCCGAAGGTGGTCTCAGGAATTCTAGCATGCCATGCAGACTCTGTAGCCCAGTAATGTAGTTGCTTACTGACTCAAATGAAGATACTCGGATGGTGTGGTTAGCACCAGATTCCTGCCTATGCTCCTCTGAAGCTCCTGGATTGATGTTCTCCACATTCTCTTCTCCCAAGGGCTGTAATTCCTCTGTCAGATCAATGAACACCTGTGGAGCAGACTCCAGAAAGTGTGGTCCACCTTGGCTGTTGAAAACTTCCGCAGGAGCAGGCTGGAACAGGAGTGGTCCGCCTTGGCTGCTAGCCACTTCAGAGGAAGCGGACTGAAGCACCAGTAGTTCCCCTTGGCTGCTGACCACTTCAGCCGGAACAGGCTGTTCAGCAGCATTATGATCTAACTGCATCGGAAGACCATACTCCATTGCTTCATGAGCCATCACTGAGGAAGCAATATTTGTAAAAAAAAAACATCAGTAAAATAGATAAAACAAGTCATGTAGCTGATATAATCACATCTAGATTTTTAGAATTTCTGTTTAAGATCATTCTTGGCAAAGCTGAGAAGATTTTAGTTATTTTAGTGTTCTGGTAATTATATACTTTTTTCTCCATAGCAAGCACTTACAACCAGTTGTCCAGTTTGCCCTATGAAAACATTAAGTCAGGCCTGACCTGTGGTGGCGCAGTGGATAAAGGGTCGGCCTGGGAACACTGAGGTCGCCAGTTCAAAACCATGTACTGGTCTGGTCAAGGCACATATGGGAGTTGATGCTTCCAGCTCCTTCCCCCTTTCTCTCTTTCTCTCTCTCTCTCACTCTGTGTCTCCTCTCTAAAATGAATAAAATAAAAATAAAAAATAAAAAAAAAAAGAAAACATTAAGTCAGGCCCTGGCCGGCTAGCTCAGCAGTAGACTGTCGGCCCGGTGTGTGGAAGTCCCAGGTTCGATTCCTGGAGAGGGCACACAGGAGAAGCACCCATCTGCTTCTCCACCCTTCCCCCTCCTTCCTCTCTGTCTCTCTCTTCTCCTCCCGCAGCCAAAGCTCCATTGGAGCAAAGTTGGCACTGGCGCTAAAGACGGCTCCATGGCCTTGGCCTCAGGTACTAGAATGGCTTCGGTTGCAAACAGAGCATCGCCCTCTGGTGGGCAAGCCAGGTGGATCCTGGTTGGGTGCATGCGGGAGTCTGTCTGACTGCCTCCCTGCTTCTAACTTTGGAAGAATAAAAACAAAGAAACCCCACCAAAAACAAAAACATTGTCATGTGACCAGAGTACTATCTTCTAAAATAGAAATAAGGGGTTTGATCTATTGGGTCTGAAACTAATCACCCAGATCTCTTGCAGTTCTTTGTCATGACCTGAATATTAACATTCAGCAAAACAAATGCATATAATGCTGTATTTAATTTTAGTAAACAATATTCTTTCACAGCACCAAGTTACAAAGGATAAAGAAAGGACATTTACAAAATTAATTCAATTACTAAAATAAAGTAGAAACCTAATCTTCTCAAAAAGGCTGAACAACCTTTATTTACCCATTGTTTTCATTATTTGGTTCCCATCTCTAATTCTAATTTCTTTATTTTTGTGACACAGGCAGAGAGAGAAGGGGTACAGATAAGGACAGACAGGCAGGCAGGGAGCTGAGAAGCTTCAATTCTTCATTGTGGCTCCTTAATTGTTCTATGATTGCTTTCTACAGCAGAGAAAGTGACCCCTTGCTCAAGCCAGTGACCCCACACTCAAGCCAGTGAGCCTGCGCTCAAGCTGGATGAGCCAGTGCTCAAGCTGGCAACCCCAGGATTTCAAACCTGAGTCCTCTGCATCCCAGCTCAACACTCTATCCACTGCCCAACCACCTAGTCAGGCCCATCTCTAATTCCAATTAACAAATATTTATTAAGCACAGTTATAAGTCAGATACTCCACAGATGAGATGGATAAGACCCTGCATAACAAGAGTTTACATCCTAGCAAATGGGAGAAAACACAAACATGGAAATTAGACATGATGATATGTGGTCTGGGAGTGGAAGGCAAGAAGCACCACTGCAGACACAACAGTGACAGAAGGCCTCTCGTAGATAAAACTGAGCCCAGGAGTGAAGGACTGAAATAAGCTGGCATAGAAGAGGCCAAGGAGTTTCAAAGGGAGATCAATGCACAGGCCCCTGGCGAGCACGTATCGGGCACATTTGAGAAACCAGGCACAGCAAGGAAGAACGAACAGCACGGGCTGGGGTTGATAAGGCAGGACACTATTACTGAAGGCCTCAGTAAGCAATTTCTTTCATGTTAGAAATAGATATAGGGGAGCAATAGTGCAAGCACGGTAACCAACTTAGAGGCTACTGTGAAAATGTGGACTAGTGTTCACAGAGGCTTGGACAGGAGCACAGCAGTGGAGATGGAAAGGAGTAAGCAGCTTTGAACCAGAAGAAAAACAAACAGGCCAAGGATTAAAACTGGAGACACTAACATTAAAAGGGGAAGTTACAGAAAGAGAACCCAGAAACGAGATTATACAGTAGGAGGAAACCTGGGAGAACAGGGTATCCTGAAAGAATGTTTCAAGGAGAGAGAATGGTCAAGTGTTAATTGCTACTGAAAGGAAAGAATGACCATTAGATTTAGCAATGTGAAAATGACAGATAACCTGAAAAGAGCAGTTTTCCCAAAGTGATGGGGTCACAAACATGATTTCCCTCCCCTCAAAAGAAAACACGTTAAAAGAAAAAATAACCAAGACAGGAAGAAAACAGAATACGAGATATGTAAATCAAGTTGTTTTTTACTGGTAACTATGTGGTAGAGATGCAAAGACGAAACTCAAGGGCCTGCAAAGAGGGAGGGCTGCGCACTCTTGAGACACAAGCTAACTCCCACTGCAGGGAGTGCAGAAAGCAGGTCTCATAGAAGACAAGTGTTGAAAGATGGAGTTGAAAAGGATTGGTTGAAAGCCTGGACATGTATTTAACCTGTTCCCCAGTCAAACAAACAAAACCTCCTCACCCTGTGCTGTAGGAAATCTGGAGGCTTAAACTAGACAGGCTTAAGATCAGCATAGGGGTAGATAGGCACAACCACTGTGGAGCAGTATGAGTGGGTCCTCAAAATATTAAAAATGGAACTGCCTTATTACTCAAGGATTCCACTTATGGGAACATATCTGAAGAATTTCAAAACACTAATTCAAAAGAATAAGTGCACTCTATGTTCACTGCAGCATTATTTACAATAGTTAAGATATGAAAGCAACCCAACTGCCCATCAATAGACAAGTGGATAAAAAAAGCTGTGGTACAAGCCATGGCTAGTTGGCTAAATGGTAGAGCATCAGCCCCGTCTGTGGATGTTCCGGGTTCGATTCCCAACCAGAGCACACAGGAAAAGCGACCTTCTGCTTCTCCACCTTTCCCCCTCTCTGTATGTCTCTTCCCCTCCAGCAGCCATGGCTCCATCGGAGCAACTTGACCCTGGTGCTTAAGATGGCAACATGGCCTCACCTCAGGCACTAAAATGGCCCCAGCTGCAACAACACCGCCTCATCTCAGATGCTAAAAATGGCTCTGGTTGCAATGGAGCAAAGATGGGCAGAGCATTGCCCCCTGGTGGGCATGCCTGGTGTAACCCAGTCAGGCGTATGCAGGAGGAGTCTGACCTTCTCCCAGCTTCTCACTTAAGAAAAATACAAAGAAAAAAAAAAGCTGTGTACAGATATTCAATGGAATGTTACTGGGGCATAAAAAAGAATGAAATCTTACCATTGGGAAAGAATGAATGGACCTAGGGGGTGTTATGCAAAGCGAAATCAGAGAAAGACAAATACCATATGATTTCAATTATATGTAAAATATAAAGAACAAAATAAATGAACAAAACTGAAACAGAATCATAGAGAAGAGACTAATGGTAATGGTTACCAGAGAGGAGGGAGATCGCGGTACTGCGTGAAAGAGGTGAGGCAATTAAGTACAAATTGGTAGTTACAATACAGCACACCAGCGGGAAAACCGTTGCAAATGACTTTCGGCCAGTCACCTCAAACCTTGAGCGACCTGGTCCCTGATTTTGTTTGAGCCATGCGAGTTGGCACTTCAAATGTTAACCTCCCAGAAGTCATCCTACCAAGCTCAGACGCCATCAATGTCCACAACAGGCTGGGACGGCATGGCACCGAATTAACAAAGTAAGAGGCGGTACCAGCAGGTCAGGCCCACTTCGGCTCCAATTCTTGCTCCATTACTGCCTGTGGGACATTGGGCGGGTTTCCTAGTTTCTCTGTTCAACTATATAGTTCACCTGTAAAATGGGGATATAATAAAAGTACGCACGCCACAGTGTTGGGAGATCAAGTTTAAGGACAAAATTAAAATTAGGTTCTTTAGTTAACTAGCTAGTGATGCAATTAATGGGCGCTCAAGGGGAGAGCAATTGCTTGCAAATGGAGAGTCTGAGGGTCGGCTCCCAGGAGAGCGGCCGGGGAACCACGAAGCTCCGGCCTGCGGTTAACTCAACTCCGAACTCATCAACTTCCGGGGTCACCCGAACTTCCAGTCCTCCCTGCCCCCACCCCAACCTCACACCTCCCAGAAACCCCGAAAAAGCCGGGGTTCGGGCTTCTCAGCCCCGACGGCTGGGGTTGTCCAGAGCGGCCGAATCTTCTCAGGCCGCGGGGTTCCACTGGGGCGTCCCTAGGACCCGCATTCATGAACCAAGCCCGGGAAGTTATCCTGGAAGCAAAAGCGCCAGGCCTGGAGATATGTAAGCGCCGTCCTTACCTAAAGCTGGAAGGACACGCTGGAGCTACCGAGATCGCCGTACAAAGCGCCCGTTTCCTCCGTAGGAGTGTACCTCACCACAGACTCAGCCGCACTCCCCCTGCAGCCCAAGCCGACCGCCTGAGTCGCGCGCGCAGCTTGCTCTTACTGGGCAGCTGTCCCAGCCGTCGACCAATACCCTCTCTTCTTCTTCCTTTGGTCGCCGTTTGCTGAAAGAGTGGCGCTCTCACTGGCTGGTCCTTTGCAAACAGACTAGGCGGGACCAGGGTGAGGAGCCCTCTCCAATTGGTAAGGTCAGCCCTCAAACGGAAGAGCGAAGGAAGGGTTTTACCGCTCTTGATTTGAATTTCTGGCGGAAGGAAGTTTTAAGATTTCTCTGTACATTAGGGCGACCCACCTTTACCGAAGGTTGCGGGTTGATGTGGGTCAGAACCATACAGGATTCAACCAACGAATGCATCAAAATAATAAATATATCCATCAACTACTAAAATTTTCTCATGCTCCTTTATAGTCACTTCCTTCCACTCCTGATTGGTCATTATGGAACAGTTCTGATTAGACAGGGCAAGTCTTAGGAACTCCCTTATAGTAGTTTATTCTGAAGACATAAACAGAGCATAGTACAGGAAGCTCTTCTTGGTATACAGAGTAGTGAGAAGCCCCTGTCAGCAAATAGCAGTTCAGCTCTTATTATTTATAAAATTTGAGCTCTTGAATGATGATGGGAGTCCATCTCAGCAGATAAATTCTTTCTCAGTATTCACATCAAGTGAATCTTCTTAGGATCCACAAGCCAATAGGAAGGTTGGTATTTAAGTAATCAATGATAAGATTGGAAACTTCAGCCCTAATAAAAGAAACACAGCCTCCTAATTATACAGTATATAACTTTTGGAAATAGGAGGCAAGACTATATATTTCTGACTTAGTTTATTCAATGTCTCTAAACAGGGCCATTAGGTGGATCATGAATGAATATGCTTTAAGAACCATCTAGAAACAGTCTGTATACTTTTCACTAAGCAACCCTTTGTGTTGTCCAAATTTCTTTTACCATGAGATATATTACCTATTTTCTCATTTAGAACATTTTTAAAGAATATTCAGTATTTAACAATGTTCCTAGTATCCATTAACATGGAAAGCCACTCAGATATATTTTAATTATTTTTTTTTAGGTGAGAGGATGGAAGATAGAGACAGATTCCTACATGCACCCCAACAGGGATCCACCTGGCAACCCCCGTCTGGGGCCAGTGCTCGAATCAACCAAGCTATCCTCGCAGCCAGGCTGATACTCGAACCAATCCAGCCACTGGCTGCAAGAGGGGAATTGAAGGGGGAGAGGGAGGGAAAGAGAAGCAAATGGTCACTTCTCATGTGTGCCCTGACTGGGGATGGAACCTGGGATGTCTACACACCAGGCTGATGCCAACTGGCCAGGGCTGGATATATTTTAAGATTAAAACAGGATACCATCTTTAAATTTAGATAAATGGAGATTTTTTAAAAGATTTTATTTATTGATTTTACAGAGGCAGGGGAGCGAGAAGTATCAACTCATAGTTGTGTCACTTTAGTTGTTCATTGCTTGCTTGTTGCTTGTTGTTAGTGCCTTGACCAGGTAAGCCCAGGGTTTCAAACCTGAACCTCAGCATGCCAGGTTGACGTTCTATCCACTGTACCACCATAGGCCAGGTAGATGAAGATTTTAAACAAAGTTAACAATGACTTCTCTAGATGGAGACAACTTCCTTCCTTTTTTGCCTCTATAATTTTCTAATTAAAAAAATTTTTATAGCCTGGCCAGGCAGTGGCACAGTGGTTAGAGTATCAGAAGGGGATGCAGAGGGCCTAGGTTCGAAACCTGAGGTCACTAGCTTGAGCACGGGCTCACTAGCTTGAGCGTGGGGTCGCTGGCTTGAGCTTGGGATCATAGACATAACCCCATGTTGCTGGTTTGAGCCCAAGGTCGCTGTCTTGAGCAAGGGGTCCCTGGCTCAGCTGTAGCACCCAGGTCAAGGGGTGTAAGAGAAAGCAGTCAATGAACAACTAAGGTGCCGCGATGAAGATTTGATGCTTCTCATCTTTCTCCCTTCCTGTCTGTCTGTTCCTCTCTCTGTTTCACTGTCTCTCTCACTAAAAAGAAATAAATAATTTATCAAAAGGAATACTTAATATTTTTAAAGATTTTATTTATTTATTCTAGAGAGGACAGAGAGAGAGAAAATGGGAGGAAAAGCAGGAAGCATCAACTCCCATATGTGCCAGGTAAGCCCATGGTTTTGAACTGGTGACCTCAAAATTCTAGGTCAATGTTTTATCCATCGTGCCACCACAGGTCAGGCATCAGACTGGACATTTTATTATTATTATTATTATTTTTTAATTTAAAATTTACTAAAATTTTTTTTACTTTATTCATTTTAGAGGGAAGACACAGAGTGAGAGAGAGAGAGAGAGAATGAGAGAGAGAGAGAGAAAGGGGGGAGGAGCTGGGAGCATCAACTCCCATATGTGCCTTGACCAGACCAGTGCAGGGTTTTGAACTGGCGACCTCAGTGTTCCCAGGTCGACACTTTATCCACTGTGCCACCACAGGTCAGGAGGTCAGGCCTGGTGAGCTTTTTTTTTTTTTGCTTAAGCCAGATGGGCCCGTGATCAAGCTGGAGAGCTCAGGATCTTAAACCTGAGTCTTCCTCATCCCAGTCCGACACTCCATCCACTGCGCCACTGCCTAGTCAGGCAGACTGGACACTTAAAATGTGTAGTTTATTATGTGATAATTCTACCTCCAAAATGCTGCCAAAATCAGAATTATGGGACAGGAATGAGGAGGAGGAAGATTGACTGTATGGGCATAATAGGACTTTCTGACATGATACTTTTCATTATCTTGATGTGTATGCATTTGTCAAAACTCACTGAATGGTACCATATTTCCCCATGTATAAGACATTCCCGTGTGTAAGATGCACCTTAATTTTGGGGCCTGAAATTTGAAAAAAAAAGTATTATATAAAGTTATTGAACTCAAGTTTTATTCATCATAAAATTCATACAACTCCTCATCACTGTCAAAACTCCCATCCATTAGCTTGTTCTCATCTGTGTATGACAAATCACTGTCTTCAATAATGAGCACAAAAAAAAGTGCGAAAAGTGGGAAATGCAAGTAAAAAAATCTACAACCACTGTATAAGATTTACCCAGTGTTTAGAATCCCAAATTTTTCAAAACAAAAAGGTGCATCTTATACATGAGGAAATATGGTATATTTAAGATTTGTGCATTACAGGACATGGAATTGTTACCTATAAATAAATATTAAATTTTTTTGTTTTTTTAAATTTTTTCTATTTAAAGTCTTAAACTTTATTATATTATTACACTTTTGTCTAAAATCTTAAAGATGTTTTCTAAAACCAATTCTCTCATGTTAATTTTGAAAGAAAGCTGAATTTCACATTATTAATCTCCTTAGTACAATCTTCCTTTTAATAAGTACAAACCCTTGGAGGATGCATGTGTAATGAGTGCTTGGTTACAACAGTAGCAACTGTCAAAGTAATTGCTAAAAAAAAAAAATCTAAAAATTTTGACACTGAAAAATTGACCATACCATTTATACTTCTCTAAATATTGTGGCAAGAAAACTCACCACAAGTGAAAACTAAGATACTGTTGTGGAGATTACAAGATAAATTTAAGTTTTATATAAACGCTGAAGTGTTTTGGAATAAAGTATACTAATGTTTGAATTTTTACTTTTTAATTTTTTTTCTTCTTTCCCAAGTGAGAGAGACAGACTCCCACATGAGCCCCAACTGGGATCCACCTGGCAACCCCATCTGGGCCAATGCTCAAATCAACTGAGTTATCCTCAGTGCCCAGGTCTGACACTTGAACCAACTGAGCCACTGGCTGCAAGATGGAAAGAGAAATAGAAGAGAGGGAGGGAAAGAGAAGCAGATGGTCACCTCTCACATGTGCCCTCACTGGGAATCAAACCTGAGACATCTATACACCAGGCCAACACTATCCACTGAGCAAACTGGCCAGGGCCTGAAATTGTGTATTAAATGCATAAAAATTAGGATGGATGAATGGATAGAAAGTCATTGCTAGATGGATAAGTATGTCATAAACTAAATATAGTAAATTGTTAATTGTAGAATTTAGATGGTAGATATTTAAGTGTCCATAGTATAACTCTACCGATTTTTCTGTGTACTTGAAAATTTTCATAAATAGTGGGGAGAAATTAAGTACTAAGCCTTGGAAGATATCTTGTGCAAAGTGAGTGACCCTGGAGATTAAGCTTTATTAGTTTCACAGTAAATCCACCTCTGCCTATAGATCTGCCAGAGTATGAATAGTTAATCTACAAAGGAGACTTTTATTTTAAATCCTCCAGCAAAGGCTGGGGTTCAGAATAGAAGGCCATGCCCATGCATCTCCAAATGGGGAGTTTATACTTTGTTTAATGGGCAAGAGGAAGGATTGGACAGTGTTTGCTCAGTTACTACCATCATGTAGCACATCATCCCAAAACTTAATGGTTTAAGACAACAATAATTTATCTGGATTATAATTTTGTAAATGGGCAACTTGGTCTGGCTCAGCTATGTGGTTCCCCTGGTTTTGACTGGGACTCACTCATGTGACTAGGCCACTATTGGGCCACCTGGTCTAATATGACCTCTGCTGGAACAGGTGGTCTCTGCTCCGTGTGGTCTCATTCTCCAGCACACAAGCCCAGTTCATGTCTGGGTGGGGTTCTAAGAGAGGGAGTGAAAGTTTGTACAGCTTCTTGAAGCCTAGGCTTGGAATGAGCACACCATCCCTTATATATTTTGCTGGCCAAAGCCAGTCACAATGCTAGCCCAGATTCAAATGGCGGGAAAGTAGACTCCACTTTATTTTCCTTTTAAAAAATCATTTCATTGTGGAAAATATTGAGCATATTCAGAAGAGAAGAGAGCATATAAACCCCTATGTACACATCATCCAGATTCAAGAATTAGCAACTCATAGCTAATATTATTTTACCTTTTGCTTTATAATTATTTCCCTCCCCTTGGATTATTTTGAATCAAATCCCAGGTATATAATTTCATCATCTATAAACATTTAAGTGTATAGGAGAGAGTATTCCTTTCTCTTCATTTGAAGGATGATTGACATTCAATAATATTTTAGACTCTGCTTTGTGATGTGAGGAGCTACATAGTCACAGGCCCAAGAGGTATAGATACTTCCAGCTTCTTGTCCAGGGACTCCTTAGTTTCAGTTTCAATCCAAAGCTTTTCAAAAGACAGCCAGTTTTTCTAAGATTTCTGTGAATGAATGAACAGAAAATTAGACAAGAAAAGGAAGCTGAAAACCAAGCCAGAAGCACAAAGATGTTTCTACACTGAACAATAGTATAGAAACCGCACTACGTTTGGTCTGGCTGGAGCCTAATCCACCATCTGCATTCATGCCTTTGTGATATGAAGTTTCCTCTTACTTGATCTAGTTCTCAAATACAAAGGAGGGGTAAAGTCACATCTTAGTGTGAATAAGTCTCAGGTATTGGATTCTCTAGTACCAGGCAGAGCCTGGGTTGTAAAGGAGCCTAGAAGAGGAAGGAAGGAAAGGAGAGAGGGAAGGAGGGAGATGAACAAAGAGAGAGGAAGGGAGTGGAGGGGGGGGGGGAGAGGGAGAGAAAGAGAGAATATAGGCTGGAGTAATCTACCTTCCTAACCTACTTTATACTAAACAATGTCACTTAGCATAGAGTTTCTGAAGTCCTGCACTATTGATATTTGAGCTGTAGAATTCTTTGTTGTATGTTCTGTGCATTGTAGGATGTTGAGTAGCATTTATCTACTAGATGCCAGCAGTGTGCCCTGCCCACCCCATCTTCCCTGAGTTGTGACAACCAAAAATGTCCCTAGACATTGCCAGATGTCTCCTGATGGGAAAAATCACCTCTGCTTATGAACCACAAAGGAAATCTTTCACAAATGTGAAATAACACATGTGGCACATGTTCTTTAGATCAGAGAGGACCCTACTGTTAACAGAAGGCCGCCTGGAGGGCTCATATGCCCGGCAATCATCAATGATCTCCTGCAACTGTGAAGGGCAATCTTCACCCAGTGGCTCCTGGTACCGGTCCACAGCCACCAGCTGGTACATCTTCTTAGAATTACAGCCTGGCATGGAAACAATAGGATGGGAAGCTTAAAAGTTGTTCTGGCACTCACATCTTTCTGGATGATGATGGCTGCCATCAGACCTAAGGACTTTGTGTACTGACAAAACAAGAGCTTGCAATGACTTCATTGACCAGCCCAGACAGTAGGAGAAGGACACACCCAGTACAGCACTGATAGGGATTTTCTAGTCTTTTAGAAAGGGACCGAATCCCAGAACCATCTGAGGCAGGCTTCGTGCTGGTTACCTTCAAATGGGATCTTCCCAGTGGTGATTTCCCAGAGGACAATTCCAAAGCTGAAAGAAAACCAAGAAACAGAACAGTTATAATGTTCCATTTTCCCACACCCCTTAGCCATTTCTAGAAACTTCAGTGAATTTTCTGATTGCCATCCAATTCTACTCAATAGAGTAGTTATGATGGTTCTTGATGTGGAATCTGACTTGGGCTTTACTGTCCCATTCATCTGAGTTGGAGGCTGCTTAAGAACATGAACATACCTACCTGTATATTTCAGCTTTCATGTCATATTTATTATACACATTTTCCAGTCTTTGAGGCGAAATATATGCTATGGAACTGACTCTCTCTGCTTCTTTTCTCTTAATTTCTCTACTGATGGAATTCTGTATTTTGCTCAACTCAAATCCTGAAAGCTAGATAGAGACGTGAATTAGAGACAGAAGGAAACAACATGATCTTGGGTTGGGGATAGTGGGTGGGGGTTGGTGCTACACTTGACAAGGCGACGACTTTTTGCCTTTGGGATGTATTTCTAGTGCTGTCTTCTGCCTGTGTGACTACCCTACTGGCTGGCATTATGGGTTTAATTTATTGTGATGCATTGACCGAGAGAAACACATTGTGAACCAAGAGGTTCCTTCTCTGTAAAATGGGGCAATGAGGATTACCTGAGATACCTGTAAGACTTGGTAAGTTGCAGTTGTTCTAGTACTACTTTGTTAGATACAGGGCTTTCTCAGTTGAGGGCTCAACTCCACTAAGTGAGGATGAACAGAGGTGTAGAGAGCCACCACATGGCTTGCTTTCTCTCATAAGCAGATGATTAAATGACATAGGGGCCTCCCTTCTGTTCTGTTTGACCTTACAGAACAGCCAGCCTGGTTTTTTGGATTTTATGTGACAACTGTGTTGCTCCCATTGATTCTGCACAGCCAACACCATGCTCTTAAAGAAGCCACAGCACAATTAATGGGAGCAGATGTTCTCCTTGGTCCATGTACACCTGTCATTAGCACCTATCACAGGCAGCATGTGCAGAGGGCTGCCAGCCCCAAACTTGGCCAGATATGCAAATCTAGAGGCAAGGGCAGGAAAAGGATAAGACATTTAGAGGGCTCATCCCCTTTCCATTACATGTCTACTGAGCACTACCATCTGGCACCATGCTAGATACTAGAGATGAAATGCTAAATAGCACCTGTTACAGTCAGGCAGGACGAGGACCACAAGTGATGTAGACATGGTGCTTTGGGAGCACATATCCTACCAGCAAGGAGGAAAAGCAAAATAGACCCTGTCTTCTGCTTTTTGAGGGCTGTCCCTGACATTCCTAAGGCTGGAAGAAAGAAAGCCATCTATGGATGACAAAGAAAATACTCTTTTAGCATTTGGGGATTGTGGAGTTAAATCCTTTCCTCTTCCATATGAGAATCTGACTTTTTAGTTGCATTTCCCTGGGAACCTGATATAGACAGGCTGTCACCTATGCTTACATGAAATATTGTTGGTGACAAAAATTCTCACTGGTAAATGCTTATGGGCAGGGGGTATGGGGACAATAAAGAGCTGACAGGGATGCTGGGCTTTGTGGTGACTCTTATAAGTGGCATGCCTGTGTCAGCCATGTGAGTCCAAATGCCTAGTTGAACCTGAGAAGACCCCCTGGTGGTACTGGGGGGACTTAGAAGTGGTTTCAGACATCTAAAGGGAAATAACGCTTAGGCCATCTATGGTAAGGGGGCAATGAGGGAAGCCAGACATCATGGTAACAGGCAGGACTGAGTCTGTCCAGTGGCAGGCACACAGAAAGCTGCCCAGTCAGGGAAAGAGCTGAGTTCAGTTCTAAGGTAAGGCAGAAAAACAAGCAGGCACAACCTTTCTGGGAAACAGGTGTCTGTCTCCTGGCACAAGTCACAAAGGTCAACTCAAGGAGCCCCAAAGAAGGCCACACTCACCTTCACTTGATAGTTGTTAGCTACCAGGAAGCTCCTGCTGCTGATGTTTCTGTGGAGTTCGGGGCTTTCTGAATGGTGCAGCCTGACACAACCAAAGGCAGGAAGCATTAGTGACGTTTGCTCAGATCTTCCCGGGATAGTGACAGTTATTAGCGGGACAACGAGGCCAGTCAGTATCCTGCCTTCCTCGTGGGGACAGGAACGGGTGGACATTTTTAGCTATCAACCGGGGCGAAGGGGCTCCAGCGCCCACAGATACTCCTCTGTAGATGGCAGCTGGGAGTGTGAACAGTGAAATATGCCGAATGGGGAATGAATATGCAGGCTGCTGAAAGGATCAGAGACCATCTGGATGGGGCACGAACAGCATCCCCTACAATCCAAAATTACTTCTAAAACTCACTAGTGCGGGGAGTTAACATTTATAATTAATTCCAATATATATAAAATGAATAACTAAGGCAGTATTTCCAAAAGTATTAGATAAGTGGTATGCAAGCTGACACAGTAATAAAGTTGTTCTTTCAAGTTCTGATGACATCAAGGAGGAGAATGTCTCAGCTTGGTTTCAGGTATCTTTAATACCTCTCTAAACCTGCAAATATCTCCTTTGTACAAAGAGAATGTGGATCTGAATTACAGACCTTTGGCAGGCAGTATCATCCAGGCAGAATTTAATAATAATGTTGTCTTGGTTTTATTTATGGTCACCTACAATGTGTCCATAAAGTCATGGTGCACTCTTGACCAGCCACAGATCAAAAGTGCACCATGACTTGACGGACACCCTGTACTTGTGACAGGGGATTCTGGTTTTGGATGTACGATAGTAATAGACAGGGTCCTTTTCTTTTACTTTATTTAGGTTTTTTTGTTTTTTAAAGTGAGCTGATTTAAAGAACAATATTAAGTAAATAATACTGGCAGCATAGTGGGCAGGGTAAAGAACATGCAAGTGGCCTGTGAATGACTGCCCTTTAGGGACCCCTGAACTAAAGAAACCATCATATCTGCATGTGAGAGTAGGGAGAGTTGCCAGATAAAATACAGGACACCCAGTTGATTTTGAATTTTCAATAATCAATGAATTTTTTTTGACATAAGTTTGTCCCAAATTGCATGGGACATACTTCCACTAAAAAATTATTTATTGTTATATGAAATTCCGTATATCTGACATTTTAGTAAAAGTATGTGTTATGGCCTGACCCGGCGGTGGCGCAGTGGATAGAGCTTCAGACTGGGATGCGGAAGACCCAGGTTCAAGACCCCGAGCTCGCCAGCTTGAGCGTGGGCCCATCTGGCTTGAGCAAAAGCTCGCCAGCTTGGACCCAAGGTCGCTGGCTCCAGCAAGGGGTTGCTCGGTCTGCTGAAGGCCCTCGGTCAAGGCACATGTGAGAAAGCAATTAATGAACAACTAAGGTGTTGCAATGGCAACAAAAAACTAATGATTGATGCTTCTCACCTCTTTTCGTTCCTGTCTGTCTGTAACTATCTATCCCTCTCTCTGACTCTTTCTCTCTGTCCCTGTAAAAAAAGAAGAAAAATAAAGTATGTATTATGTAATATTTGGCATATATTTATATTAAAACACATCTTGTATTTTTATTTGCTAAATCTGGCTACCTTAAGAATAAGGCCTGTCCAACTCCGTAAAAGCAACCGAGACATTAAATTGAACCTTTAAATGTGTGATCTGGTGCTCGCTAGGTTAAGCGTCCTTTCCCCTTCCTGTCTAGGGTATTATAATCAGAGTAAGTAATAAAAGGGTAAGGAAGGGAGACTCTCTGGGGCTCTGACTTGTTCTCATTTTATTCTTCCTGGCACCCTTCAACCCATATGGTACCTGTGCAAGCCTCTGGCTGCCCCCAAGACCAGGACGATGCGCTCAGCTAATTCGAGGTCCTTTTTCTGATCCAGCAGTTCCCTCAGGGTCCCGAGCTCACAATACTCCATGACAATGGAGAATTGAGGTACAGTCACTGATGGAGAGAAGATCAGCCCCACTCAGAGACTCTCCTCTGCAGCCTGTTTCCCACGTGTCCACAGAGCAGACTTAGCTCTGCACTGCTTCTCCCCCACCCTCTAAACTCATCTCACCAGCGTGCATCTTGACCTCACTGAGTGGGTCAAATCTCCACCAAATTCCCATACTTCTTCTCTGTGGTATTTGACGTGTTGTAATTATACATTCATTCAGTTATCTGAGTAATGACTCCTTCACTCACGTGAAGGCCCCAGAGGGCAGAGTTGTTGTGTTCCCACAGTGCTCACAGGAGCTTAGTAAATATGTGCAGAAGGAATGAATGATGCACAGACCACAGCGGCTGGTGAGGGGCGCTCAGACCAGAGTAGTGGTCGCAGGTCATGGGCCCAGATATGCAAGAACTGACAAACAAAGACTGAGACACTGAGAGTTTTCTTTAAGCCCCTGAGGCTGTGGAGAAACTTCTACAGTGATAAGACAGGAGTTTCTCTGTACTCTGTAGGCAAGAGCAACAAAAAGCATAACCCACAGAAAAGGCCATGCTAGGAGAGAAAAAGCAACCACATTAAAACATAAAAATGAAAAAGACCCTAACGCATAAGATTCTTGGTAAAGGGACAGGTTAATTGAGTTTTTTGGTTTGATCTACACTGATAATGATCAAGGGTGGATTCCTTATGCTGGCCACTCAGCTTGACGATGTTTTATTACAAAAAAAATGTACCCATCACTCAGGCAGCATCTGAACGAGACCGCCTGGGTTCACAGAGGACTGGCAGGAGAAGATGTGGCCACTTTAGTGTAAACCAGCCCTAGGCTAAAGCCAAATTCAAGCCCTTTTGAATGGGTATAGAGTTTCTTTCCGGGCTGATGGTAATGTTCTAAAATCCCTTTATGGCGATGGTTTTACAACTCTATAAATATATTAAAAACCATTGCATTATATACTTTAATGGGTGAATCTTATGGTATGTGAATGATATTTCAAAGGAGATGGGAAGCTACATCTTGGGATGTAAAAAAATTTAACACTGATGATAATAACAACATGTAGATTCCACCCTTTCAGCTGTTCTTTAAAAACACAGTGTGTTATAACGGAGATCTATGATAGACCACCAAAAGAAGGACTAACGAGCATGCCTTACCTGCTTCATCGATGCAAATCCCAAATATACGCAGGATGTTAGGAGAACTAAATTTCTTCATGTTTTTGATCTCATTATTGAAAGTGTGCCTTGCTGTTCTATGAGGATAAAAGGGACAATTAGGATTTCAGGACTGGAAGGTGCCTCTGAGAACATTTAGTGTAGGGACCATCTTTGTATGTTGGGGATGTGAGGATTGTCAGTGTCTCCCAGGGTGAGAACTGCTGCTACAATGAGCTTGGCTACTAATGGCAGAGTGTGGAACCACTCAGAAGTTTGGCAGCAGAATTAGCATGTATGAAACATGTGACAACATAGATTTACCTTGACAACAGCAATGCTAAGTGAAAGGAGACAGACACAAAAGGCCACACACTGCATTATTCCATTTATATGAAATATCTGGAACACACAAATCCATAGAGACAGAAAGTAGATTAGTAGGTGCCTGGGGCAGGAGATGGTGGGGGTGAGAGTGTATGGGGGTGACCACTAATGGGTATAGAGTTTCTTTCCAGGCTGATGGTAATGTTCTAAAATCCCTTTATGGTGATGGTTTTATATTAAATATATAATAATATATATTTAATATATTAAAAACCATTGCATTATATACTTTAAATGGGTGAATCTTATGGTATGTGAATGATATTTCAATATAATTTAAAAAAATACCATCCTAATCAAAATCTCAATGTGTGTATTGAGGAATGTGATACTTTTTTAGCGGAGTCAATCTGAGAAAGAAGAATTAAGAGGAGGGAGATACCTTACTAGATATTGAGAATTACTACAAAGTCATAATAAAAAACAAAACAAAATAGAGTGTTACCAGTGCAAAGACAAACTGACAAGTGGGACAGAATAGAGAGGTCATAGCCAGATCCATGTCTAAATAGAAACTTAATATACAATAAATCAATGAGGAAAAACATTTAATAGATGATGTAGAGAAAATGGAATCACTGTGTGGATAAGAATAAAAGTAGGCTACATATAATATCAAATACAAAGGTGCATTCGAGGTGTATTAAAGCCTAAATGTGAAAAATAAAACCACAAGGTTAATGGAAGAAATCTAGAATACCTAAGAGTATGGAAGAGCACCTCAAGAGCATAAATAATAATGTAAAAGTTTAGTAGAATTGATAAAATAAAAATTCAAGATGTCTGTTGATAGACACCACTGACAAAACTATAGAAAATTTTGTGATGAGAGAAGACCTTTGCAATACCTAAAGCTTAGAAATGATTGATTTCCACAATATACAAGGATCTTCTACAAATTGATGAGACAAAAACAGCAACTGTGACAGAATGAAGGGCAGAGGATACGAGCAAGCAATATAGAGACTTGGGAACCCAAATAGCTAAAAGTCATATGAATAAATAAATGTTTGAATTTCTTAGTAAGTAAGCAGAAATGCAATTTAAAATAACCAGAAGATGTTACTTTATAGCCATAAGGATGTGAAATATTGGAAGGCTGGATAATACGAAGGGTCGGTGGAGATATGAAACTATGGAGCCCTCACACATTGCTGGAGGGAATATAGGCGTACACAACCCATTCGGATAAAGAATCTGGAAGTACTTAGCCAACTTCATATATGCATATCCTATGACCCATTGCTTCCTCTCTTGGCAACACAGCCCAAAAGAAATTTTCATGCAGGTCTATAAAGAGATACTTATGGTGGCATTATTTTTGGTGGGGGAAAGTTGGAAACAGGTAAAATGTGAATCTACACCGTGGACAGCAGTCAGAAGGAAAGCGCTACGAGAACAGTACGTGTTCCATGATGCAGGGATAAAGGTAATACTAGGCAACACTACCATTTCTGAAAATCAGAAATGCAAGTGATATAATTAGCGACGTGCATTTTGTAAGGGTACATACAAATGAAATATACTTTATTGTCTATGGAGGGATGGGGAGCTGAGAACCAGAAATGGAAGGGAACTAATTTTTAAAAATAACTAAATATATGAATAAAAGAGAGAAGTTTCTAGTATTGAGATGGGAAGACATGCATTTAAGTCTAGGCTCTACTCCTTAAGAGTAGAGGGCAAGTAACATAACCCTTTGGGGCTTGGGTTCCCCCACCTAAAAATAGAGACAATATGCCTTTCTCCTTGGGGAGTTATAGAGAGTAAGTGAAACGACACATGAGAGAACTATACAAAATGACTTACCCGATGTTTCTGGCCTGCACATTGTTGAATACTTTTATGGCCACTGAAAATTGGTAGTATTTTCCTTTAAAAAGTTTGCTGAATTCATTTTCCCTTAGCAAGATCCAATCAGGTTCTGAAAGCTCCTCCTTCTTAATCTCCTTGATATGATATTCTGGGATCTTCAAGGATTTCTGTAAGGCTGACCCTAGGACAGAAGGAAATAGAGTCAATGAACTAAGGAGGGTATCCTAAGGGGAGAGGTGTTTTAGTAAATATGTGAGCGGGAAGAAGCCCTATGCCACGAACCAAACTGGCCCTGGGTGGAGGTTCTGACTGATTCATGCTGGGGAGCAGTTCCAGTGGCTCTGAGTGGTCAGTAGACACACAGCTGGATGGCTAACAAAAATGTGTCATGCACTTCCTTTCCCTCCTCTTCAAATTGTCTGTCTCCAGCCCAAAACTCCAACTCCATCCGTCTCACTCATTTTGGAGTTCCCCCTAGTCCTACTACTGCTTGAGCTTGGCACTTGAACATTTAGTATCTTGTCTAGTCATTTCAGTTCTAACAGTTAGATACATAGTTCAAACTCAGTAATTCCACTGTTGGTGTGTATTCACATGTCTCTTTCCTCGCCCTTCCTCCACCCTGCAGCTGTGAGCCTCGAAAGGCAGGTCTTTCTCTGTATCTTACTGTCTTCTATGCACAAGGCTCTGGCATAATACAGATACAGATTTGTCAAATGAATGATAAATGAGTATTTTAAATTTGATTTGAATTTGTTCTTGGAAATTCTGCAAATGAAGCTTTGATGCTACCTGGAGGAAGCTGTGAACACTTGGATAGGTGGTGGCAAATATCTTGTGGGTCAACAGGTTCCCTTTAAATGCTACTCCAAGGACAGAAGCCTGGGCTAGTCATGAGCACATCCCAAAATCCATGGGCTGCCTCCAACCATCCAGGCCAGAAGATGGGCAGTGGTGGAATGGGAATGGGGGCAGACTGGAGTTCCTAGTAAACAAATGGCTTCTAGTTTGGGGGCCGTCAAATGCAGCAGGATGCAAGGTAACTCACAGTGCCTCACTCTCTCCAGGATTTTTTCTGTGTCGATTTTCAATTGTTCCAGTGAAGTTTCAATCATTTCACTTTCCGCTAGAAAAAGAGTAGCAAATACTCAAAAATAGAAATGCTGATTAAAAGCACACCCAGGTCCCCCAACCTTCCGCCCCCCTTTTTTTACCTATCATATTCATTGCAGTAGGAATCACTACTGTTGCTCACGAATACTCAGCTTTCTACATAAGCACACAGTAAGTGCCTTGACGCATGGTCGCGTGACTTGCTTTGGTGAAAAAATGAAGTGAAAGGAATGTTGGACGTTGCTGTCAACATAGAAGTTCCTGGAAAGAACAGCTACCTTAGAGAGTCTCCTGAACTCTTCCTGAATGAGAAATAAATGCTTCTTTCTATAAGACACTGACTGACGTGTGTTTTGTTTGTTTGTTTTTAATCATAGCATAATCTAATCTATCCTTATTTATACACTCAGAAATACATTTAAAAATTGATGAAAACACTATGTAAGCCTGACCAGGTGGTGGCGCAATGGATAGAGCGTCAGACTGGGATGTGGAGGACCCAGGTTTGAGACCCCGAGCTCGCCAGCTTGATCATGGGCCCATGTGGCTTGAGCAAAAGCTCACCAGCTTGGACCCAAGGTCGCTGGCTCCAGCAAGGGGTGGCTCAGTCTGCTGAAGGCCCTCAGTCAAGGCACATATGAGAAAGCAATCAATGAACAACTAAGGTGTCACAACAGCAACGAAAAACTAATGATTGATGCTTCTCATCTCTCTCCATTCCTGTCGGTCTGTCCCTATCTATCCCTCTCTCTGACTCTCTCTCTGTCCCTGTTAAAAAAACAAAACAAACAAAAAAAAAAACCCCACTATGTAAGGTGGCCAATCATCCCATTTCCCCAGGACTGAGGAGTTCTGAGGACATGGCACCTTCAGTACTAAAGCCAGGAAAGTCTCTAATGGAGACAGTGTGGAGGAACAGACACTCTCGTACATTGTTGGTATGAATATTTGTATAACCTCTGCAGAGGACAACCTGGCAATTTCTATAAAAATTTAAAATGCCAAGATTCTTTGCCCTGGCCGGGTAGCTTTATTGGTTAGAGCATCGTCCCAAAGTAAAGAGGTTGATGGTCGATTCCCAGTCAGAACACATACAGGAACAGATTGTAGTTCCCTTCTCTCTCTCTCTCTCTCTCTCTCTCTTTTCCTCTCTCGCTAAAGGCAATAAATAAAAAAATGAAATGCCCATATTCTTTGTCCCAGCAATTAGACCCACGTAGACAAATTGTTCTTAAAGATATCCTGAAATATATAAAAAGAGGCTTAAGGTAGGACTATTTGCAATAGCAAGAAAGTGGACACAAATGTCCATCAACAAGGTGCTGCTTAAATATATTTGGTCCATGTATACCAAGGAATACTAGAAAACTCTATGGAAATTTATATAGAAGAATATTCAAGGTTTAATAAGAAAAGCAAGAAGTAGAACTGTGTTTAATATGCTACTGACTGTAACAATGACAACAAAATCTATATACTTAAATATCAGGAAGGCTATTCAAGAAACTGGTAGGTGGTTGCCTAGTAGAGCAGTGGTTAGAACATTGACTTGGGACACTAAGGACCCAGGTTTGAAACCCCAAGGTTGCCGGCTCGAGCGCGGGTTCACCAGCTTGAGTGTGGGGTTGCTAGCTTAAGCATGGGATCACAGACATGATCCCATGGTCGCTGGCTTGAGCCCAAGGTCGCTGGCTTGAGCAAGGGGTCACTGGCTTGGCTGCAGCCCCTGGGTCAAGGCACATATGAGAAAGCAATCAGTGAACAACTAAAGTGCTGCAACAAAGAATTGCTGCTTCTCATCTCTCTCCCTTCCTCTATGTCCCTGTCTATCCTCTCCCTCTCTCTCTGTTTTGCTAAAGAAGAAAAGGAAACTGGTAGGGGAAATTGTGTCTGGAATGGAAATAGGTCCCTTGGGGTCAAGAGTGAGAGGGAGATTTATTTCTCACACTGGGCCCTTTTAGTACCCTTTTTATTTAAAAAAATTTTAATCTAATTTAATTTTCTTTTAGGTAAGAGGAGAGGAGATAGAAAGACTCCCCACACGTGCTCCAGCTGGAATCCATAAGGAAACCTCATCTAGGGCCAATGCTTGAGTACCAAGCTATCCTCAGCACCTGAAGCTGATACACTCCAACCAAACTATCTTCAGCACCTGGGGCCACACTCGATACAATCAAGCCACTGGCTACGGGAGGAGAAGAGGAAGAGGGTGGGAGTGAGAAGCATACGGTCACTTTTTCTGTGTGCCCTGACCAGGAATCAAACCGAGGACGTCCATACACCAGGCGGATGTTCTATCCACTAAGCCACCGGCCAGGACCCTTTTTGTACCTTTTGTACTATGTGAATGTCTTACTAGATAAAAAAGTTCTTTAAAACTGAAAAGCAAAAGCAGAAAGTAAATCCTGTCCCCCAAACTGATGACACTAACATGCCTCCCACTTCTACCAGGAAGTGGATCGATAAATGCTGAAGATTAGGAA
Organism: Rhynchonycteris naso; assembly: GCA_037038555.1. Lineage (NCBI taxonomy): Eukaryota > Metazoa > Chordata > Mammalia > Chiroptera > Emballonuridae > Rhynchonycteris > Rhynchonycteris naso. The sequence continues at coordinate 23,085,740 of CM073001.1, forward strand.
GGCTGGGTCAATCCTGCCTTTCAGCTATGTCAGCCTCTGCACACACCCTTCCCCCTGACCCCAATCCCTAATTCTCTTTCTCCCTGTTGGGCGTGTGGTTGTAGAATTACAGATGCCTCACTTTCCCTCAGACAGAAAAGGGTGCATTTTGCCCAGAGTTCTCCTCCAGGTTCGATTTGTCCTGTTAAATTGTCTCCTGCTAACCTGATTGGGGACGGACCACCCTCCATATCAAAGTGGCAGAACATTTATTCTGCCGGGCTTCAATGCCCAAATGCCCTTCACCCTCTCCTCACTTCCTCTCTCTCCACCTACAATTCTTACCAAAGGGAAGAGTTTAGAATTCATATCACCAGGATCTGCAAAGGGGTAAAGAGGCCACATTTGTTTCCACTTTCCCACTCTGTTCCTTCTGGTGGCTCTGACTCCACCATCACTCCCTAGCCCATGTTTCATCCCCTTAGAGCAGTGGTTCTCAAACTTTTTGAAGTCGGGGAGCATTTAAAATCCTACAAATAATTGTAGGCGCACTATATACAAATTTATGAGAAATATGTTATAATAATTAAGTCAAATATTAAAGAAAAAAAATAAAGTCCAAGCGTGCTTTTATGGTAATTAAACAAAATACATATCACAAAATTAAGATTATTCTGACATTAAAAAACATTTTTGTTACTTTTTCTGAGTTGTAGTAGTATTATACATCCACACCTGGCCGAAGCTTCACAGTGGGCACACTCTGTGTTCCTGTCCCTTCGTGTTGGGCTTGGCTACATCACTTGCTTTGAATATTAGAGGATACAAGTAGAGGCTTGAAAGGTGCTGGCACTGCAGGGCTTGCCTTCTCACAGCTCTGCCACAAGAACATTTTCCAGGTACTCACTGCTCCTACAGCCTTGGCTCCAGAATGAGACCCATTAAATAGACCCTACTTAGACCTGCTGCCTGGAGCCACACCCAGGCACGCCCACTTGAGATCCAGAGAACCCACAGATCTGTGAGCAGGAGAATTAATGACTATTGTTTTAAGCTTCGGAGTTTGGGGATGGTTTGTTATGCATTATTAGTGCAGCAACAGATTAATCATATCACTACAGTTCAGTGCCACAGGGCAGCCCAACTAATAATGTTCTTCTGATACAAATCAAATCATGACAGGCCCACATTTAAGGACCTCCTTTCATTGGCTTCCTATAACTCTTGGAATAAAATCTAATTTTTTAAATTTATTTATGGATTGAGAAACATCATTTATTGAGAAAGAAACATCAATTTGTTGTTCCACTTATTTATGCATTCATTGGTTGATTCTTGTATGTGCCCTGACCAGGAATTGAACCCACAACCTTGGTGTATCAGGATGATGCTGTAAACAACTAAGCTACCCGGGCAGGGCATAAATCTAAATTTCTTATCATGACTTCATGGTCCTGCATGAACTTGCTCTTCTATCTTCTGGCCTACTTCTCCACGTTCATCTCTACTTTCTCTTCCAAGCCTACCACACCGATGGCATCCGGGCCTTCTGGTTGGTCCTTGCACTTGTCACATTTATTCCCTTCTCAGGGCCTTTACACCCGCTTTCTCTGCTGGGAAGGCTCCTCTCCCTCATCTTCACATGACTCGCTCCTTCTCATTATTCAAGGTGTCCATTTCAATGTCACCCAATCAGAGAGCCTTTCCCTGAACACTCAGTCTGTACCCGCTGTCATTGTCTATTTCATTGCCCTGCTTATGAGTTCCACTGACTGGATAAAATGACTTAATCCTCTATCTACAGACTTTATGTTTCATGAGGACAGAGGTCTTGTCTATTTTGCTCTGTGCTGTATCTCAAACACTTAGAATATAGTAACTGGCATGCAGGAGATACAGTCACATGCCTTATAACATTTTGGTCAATGATGGACTACATCTATGATGGTGATTCGTGAGATTATAATGGAGTTGAAAAATTCCTAACACCTAGGGATGTAGCACAGCACATCCCTTATGTGTTTGTGGAGACGCTGGTCTAAGCAAACCTACTGCATCGACAGTTGTATAAACATATAGCACATACAATTAGGTACAGTGGGTAATACTTGATCATAAATGATTAGGTTACTGGTTTCTGTATTTAATATATATATATATATATATATATATATATATTTTACAGTGACAGAGAGAGAGTCAGAGAGAGGGATAGATAGGGACAGACAGACAGGAACGGAGAGAGGTGAGAAGCATCAATCATTAGTTTTTTCATTGCCGTCGCGACACCTTAGTTGTTCATTGATTGATTTCTCACATGTGCCTTGACCGCGGGCCTTCAGCAGACTGAGCCACCCCTTGCTGGAGCCAGCGACCTTGGGTCCAAGGTGAGGAGCCAAGCCAGATGGGCCCGCGCTCAAGCTGGCGAGCTCGGGGTCTTGAACCTGGGTCTTCCACATCCCAGTCCGACGCTCTATCCACTGCGCCACCGCCTGGTCAGGCGAATTTACTATATTATTGATCGTTGTTTTAGAGTGTACTCTACTTGTAAAAATAAAGTTTACTGTTAAACAGGACGCTGTTATGTCAGCAGCAGCCTCATATACCTTGTCTCTTGATTGCATCATATTCTCTTGTGCTTGACTCAATCTTATGTTGGTTTGTATGGTGGCATGTTGTACAGGCTTGTGGCCTAGGAGCAATAGGCTATACCATATAGCCCAGGTGTGTAGTAGGCTAAACCATCTAGGTTTGTGTAAGTGTCTCTATGAAGTTCACACAACAGCGAAATAGCCTAATGACACATTTATTAGACTGAAGCCCTGTCATTAAGCGGCACATGACTGTACTTAATTCATGTTTGCTTAGTTGATTAGTTAATTCTTCCTCCTGGGTAATTTACATATTAACAGAAGGTCCTGGAAAAACTAAGGCTGGAAGGAATTAGCTTCTGTAATTCCAGATATCTTGTTGAAGAAAGAGGCAAAGAGCCTGACCTGTGGTGGCGCAGTGGATAAAGCGTCGACCTGGGAACACTGAGGTCGCCAGTTCAAAACCCTGTACTGGTCTGGTCAAGGCACATATGGGAGTTGATGCTTCCAGCTCCTCCCCCCTTTCTCTCTTTCTCTCTCTCTCTCTCTCTCACTCTGTGTCTCCTCTCTAAAATGAATAAAATAAAATAAAATAAAAATAAATTTAAAAAAATACTGCAAATATATTTTTAAAAAAAAAGAAAGAAAGAGGCAAAGAAGACTTATTAGTATCAACACCCCTGCCCTCTCCCCAACTCTGGCTTGCCCAAATTTGACCAGCCCCCACCATATCTGGGCCCAGGGATGTTAGGAGTTCGGAAATACATGAACAAACACCTGGTCAAACCTCTTCAGCTTTCCTGCTCCTTTGCTAAATCAAAATGAAACTAAAATGCCCCTATTTACGCCCTGTGCCAAAAAAATAACACTTACCAGTTAGCCTTTGGAAGACTTGCCAATCCTCCTCTGCATCCTGCTCATCTTCTAGTTCCCAGCCTGCTTCTTGGGTGATGCATGAAGGAGGCACCAACTGATTCACCTGAAGCAGCAGTGAAAGCTCCTCCCAGACATCTGTCAGCCTTTTGTTTACATTTTTAAAGAGTCTTTTGTCCTTCCCTGACGTTAGAAACTTATGGATATCAGATTTATTGCTAAATTTATCTAGCCACTTCTTAGCTTCCTCCAGGACAGCCTCAAAATTGTTCAGGGCAGTGGTGATATCAGTGGGCAGGTTGCTTTCTCCTTGGGCCTGGAGCTTTTGTAGTGGCTGCAGGAGGCCGCTGATGCGTTTCCCTAGACGCCGGTGCTGTTCCTTGCAGCATTCCTGCTCTTCACATTTTTTGTACACATACTGGCCTAAGGTGATGACATTCCTCAATATATCCATACCTGGAAGAAACTGATGGCATTTGTTAAAGTCCCAGAATCTCCTGCACATTTACTATAGGGCTACGGGAACGTCTGATTTAAATGGTGAAGAGGTCTTCCCACAATTTCATGTAAGGTAGAGATGGATTGCTGTACACCAAAATCTATTCTGCCATTCCATAATAACAGAGTTGTGGCTGGGAAATGGAAGTGTTGGCCCACCTAGGATTCTATCTCCCAGCCTTCCTTGAGGCTTGATGAGGCCATGTGACTAGTTCTCACTAATGAGGTGTGAGTGGATATGACATGTGCTACTTTGGGCTGAGGCAAGTTTGTTTCCTCTACACACTATCAACTGGATGCATAGGATGACACAGCCTGAGGGGTAGTGAAGCTCCAAGAAGAAAGGTGGAGTCTCAAGAAGAAAGAATCCTGGATCCCTGAATCATCACTTGGAGGAGGGCTCTTACAGACCCAGACCATCTGCCATGAACTGTTAGGTGAATGAGGAATAAACTTCTATTGCATTTGAGCCATTATATTTTGAGGTCTATTTGTTATCAGTTTAGCCAATTCCAACAAGTATATCCTGCCAAAGGATAGGGGTGACTATAAGATGGTGGTTTGGAAAGCCACCACAGGCCCTATCTAAAGAAGGCAAAGTTTATCTGACAAGGATAAAGGGCCCAGTGATGGAAGATCTTCCAGTTTTGACAGCAGTCAGAAGTCTGGATTTTTATATTAAATTTCTCAATTTAAAATCTTGCAACTAAGTAAAATAATGTTTTAAAAATGGTGTAGTCCATCAAGGATTGGCCGGCTGGCTCAGTGGATAGAACATTGGCCTGGTGTATGGATGTCCTGGGTTCGATTCCCAGTTAGGGCACACAAGAGCAGTGACCATCTGCTTCTTTTCCCTGCCCTCTCTTCCTTTTCTCTCTCTCTTCCCCTACCACAGGCAGTGGCTCAATTGGTTCGAGTGTGGGCCCAAGCACTGAGGATGGCTTGGTTAGTCTGAGCACCTCAGCCTCAGGCACTAAAAATAGCTCAGTTGATTCGAGCATCAGCCTCAGACAGGAGATGCCGGGTGGATCATGGTTGGGATGTATGTGGGAGTCAATTTCACCGTCTCCCTTCCTCTCACTTAAAAACGAAACAAAAGACAAACAACAAAAAAACCTGTGCAGTCCGACACTGTGTGGGTCAAATAAAACATGTCTACCACAAGGACATTGTTCATGGAGTCCCAATGTGCAACCTTAGCCACAGTTGACCAAGGATATTCAGGATTGTAATAGAAATTGTCTTTACGCCTGACCAGGCGGTGGCACAGTGGATATAGCGTCGAACTGGGATGAGGAAGACCCAGGTTCGAGACCCCAAGCTCGCCAGCTTGAGCACGGGCCCATCTGGCTTGAGCAAAAGCTTGCCAGCTTGGACCCAAGGCCCCTGGCTCCAGCAAGGGGTGGCTCGGCCTGCTGAAGGCCCGCGGTCAAGGCACATGTGAGAAAGCAATCAATGAACAACTAAGGTGTCGCAACGGCAACGAAAAACTAATGATTGATGCTTCTCATTTCTCTCCATTCCTGTCTGTCTGTCCCTGTCTATCCCTCCCTCTGTCTCTCTCTCTCTCTGTCCCTGTAAAAAATAAAAAAAAATAAGTATTACTTAAAAAAAAAGAAAAAAGAAATTGTCTTTTGGCCCTGGTGAGCTGGCTTTGAGAATGGGACCATAGCCTTGCCTCAGGTGCTAAAATAGCTCAGTTGCCAGGCAACGAAGCAATGGTCCCAGATGGGCAGAGCATCATTCCATAGGGAGCTTGCCTGGTGGATCCTGGTCAGGGCACATGCAGAAGTCTGTCCCTCTGCCTCCTTGCCTCTCAATAAAAAAAGAAAGAAAGAAAAGAAAAATAAAATAAATTGGCTTTTGACAATCTTAATTTTTCTTTTCTACTTCTTTTCCCAATGCTCGAGCATCCCTGTCTCCTTAGTCTTTGCCCCAGCTCTCTCTGTTGTGTTTTGAGCAAGCTGTAAATTTGATATAGCCTACACATTGGCCTAAGCATCAATAAAACTTCATGTTATAAGTGCTGCCCCCCTCAGAGGCATTTGCACTAAAGACTCAGGGATTTTCCAGGCCCAGAGGAAATGTGGACATCTGTGTTGCCTTCACAGCACCCATTTGTCTACTTTCTATTACTGTCCAGATTAGCAATGGGTTTGTAGGGAGCTGGCCCCATCTCTGTTTCTAGGGGTAAAACTTGATGTATCTAAGCCAGTGGTTCTCAACTGAAGGTTATTTTGCCATCCAGAGGACTTGTGGCAATGTATGGAGACATTTTTGATTGCCACTACTGGGAAATGGTTGCTATTTACATCTAGTGAGTAGATGTCAGGGTACTACAGTGCAAAGGACAACCCCTTCATAACAAAGAATTATCCATTCCCAAATGTCACTAGGGTAGGGGTTGAGAAAACTTGTTCTCAGCCATCAGACAAGTCCTAAGAGCCTATCAGTGGTTGACTCAAAAGTGGGCACCTAGTCTAACTTGAGGGGCATGTTTGTCGTGAAGATTTCTGGATCCCCTAAGACAGTAGAGGAAGCCAGCTTCTAATTCTCTCTCTCTTTTATCTGAATAGGAGAGGAAGCATGGAGTCCTGATCCTAAAGTTTTGGGATGAGGCAACCTATAACTTGTAGAATGAAAAGGAAAGGAAAGAATCTGAGTCCTTGACCCTGAAGTCTAGCCCATGTCTCAATGACATGTTTTATGAACCAATAACCTTTTTTATTATTTAAACCAATATTTTTTATTATTTAAATTATGTACTTGTAACAAAAGGCAACAGGGTTCAGTAATGAATGATGATAATAACAATGATCACAAATCTCTCTACTCACTTAACTATATGCTAAGTGCTTTGGAACCATAGGCTCACTGACTTACAGATGGAGATAGAGGCTCAGGGAAGTGGTATATATATATATATATATAGTGTGTGTGTGTGTGTATGTGTGTGTGTGTGTGTGTCTGTGTGTATTTTCCCAAAGTTAGAAGCGGGGAGGCAGTCAGACTCCCACACGTGCCTGACTGGGATCCACCCAGCATGCCCACTAAGGGGTGATGCTCTGCCCATCTGGGCATTGCTCAGTTGTGGCCGGAGCCATTCTAGCGCCTGAGGCAGAGGCCATGGAGCCGTCCTCAGCACCCGGGCCAAACTTGCTCCAATGGAGCCTTGGCTGTGGGAAGGGAAGAGAGAGAGAGAGGAAGGAGAGGAGGAAGGGTGGAGAAGCAGATGGGACTTCTCCTGTGTGCCCTGACCGGGAATCGAACCCAGAAATTCCACATGCCGGGTCGATGCTCTACCACTGAGTCAACTGGCCAGGGCCTGGAAGTGGCATTTTAATAGGTGCAAGACCATGGAAACAGTTTCCATAGTACTTTTAAACAGTTAATCTCAACAGCTCAATGAAATAGGTAGGACACCTATTATTGCCATTTTACGGATAACAGTATAGAGAATGGCATTGGCCTGAACCCAAATCTGGCTTTAAACTATGAGTTAGAAACCCGCAGAAGTAAAACCAACTAAGCAACCAGTTGATACACTTTTGTTTTTCTAGTGTTAAAGTTACATGGATCTGGCAAAGGAAGTAACAAGTATTAAGGCAGCCTGAAAAGATTCAATGGATCTCAGGTTACCTAGTTATTCCCAGTTGTTAAGTAGATGCCTTCAGGGCCATTTCTTGGGACCTGTGAGGGCAAAAGTCTTCATACTTCTCTCTAGTCCACGGGAGGGGGAAGCAGATGTGAAAGTGTTGCTCACAGAATCTTGTAGGTTTCAGCTTTATAGCTTCAAGTTCCAATTATATTTTTACCAGCTTTATCAAAAAGCTGCATCTCAGCAATATCGAATCAGAAAAGATAACGGGGAAAATACCCCACTCATAAAAGTGACAATTTAATACAGTATATTTTACAGGAAATGATGATGTGGTATTAAGAAAACCACACAAAACAAAGCGTGAAGAAATGAAGAGAACTGTTATATTTCTGGCTAGGAAGATCAAAAACAACAAACCTGATGATCCTCCCTAAATTTAAACCCAGTTTAATGCAATTCCAAAAAAAAATCCCAATGGTATATTTTGGTATTGAAACTACATAATCCTAAGGTTAATTCAAAGAGGAAATTAGTAGGGATAACCAGAATTTTAAAATATTAATAAATACATAAATAAGAGAACTTACCTACAAGATTAAAATACATTAAAATTTGTAATAACTGAACTTGCTTAGGGTTTATTCAGTATTAATGAAGATATCAAAAGGGTGAAAGAGAATATAAATACATATATATATATATTTTGACTCAACAATGTTAATTTCTAGAACTGTATGCTGTAGAAAATCTAGTATATGTATAGATAGATGAATACTAAGATGTTCATTGCAGTGTTATTTATAATATGTAAAGCTTTAGCAGTAAAGCTGCTAAAATGGGAAAACTTACTATTTTTACAATTTCTTTTTATTTTAGAGAGGAGACACAGAGTAAGAGAGAGAGAGAGAGAGAGAGAGAGAGAGAGAGAGAGAAAGCGGGGAGGAGCTAGAAGCATCAACTCCCATATGTGCCTTGACCAGACCAGTGCAGGGTTTTGAACTGGCGACCTCAGTGTTCCCAGGTTGACGCTTTATCCACTGCGCCACCACAGGTCAGGCAAACTTACTATTTTTAAAAGTGAAAAAGTTTTAAACAGTAATGACAGTATAAATCCAAAAATTAAAAAAAAAAAAAAAAGGTTATTAGGCATCCCTTTTCTGATGAGACACTGTTCTTTCTCCTTGTGTCAAAAAAAGGAAGAGGGTATTGTCATTAAGTACTGGAATCATATATCTTTGCAATTCCCCCCACAGACAACCTGGAGTTTGTCTGTCTAGGGCATCTTGGACCCCTTTGAACTGATTCTTGAGGCCCCTCTGACTCCATCTCATCACCACCCCCATTTGACCGCTTCTTCAGCAGAACACAGTCAGAGACCAGAGCAGGCAGCCCCAACAATCAGAGCGGAGTAAACGAAACTAACTCGGTGCTGAGTTCCAGGAAATCACTCCCTCACCCTTACTCTCCTCTCAGCCGAGGGAACCAACTGCAGTCCCTCTGCCCCGCCGCCTCCTGGAACCGCGCCCCACGACGACCCCCAGGTTCACCCTTGTAGGTCCTGCGAGCGTCCAATTTGCCCTGTGCACAGATCCTGCAAGACCATTCGGGCTAATCAGACGACTGCCTCCTGCCCTGCGGAGCCGTCTGCGAATTCCCAGACCCTGCGCCTCCTCCCCCCCCCCCCTTTCCCCCGGTGCTCCGCACTCCTCGCTCACACGTGGGACTCGTAGGACTCGACAGAACTTGAGCTGTGACCTGGCTCCGGTTTCCTCTCGAAGTAAAACCCGGATGTGTCCTGTGCTTGGATACGTCCCGCCCAGGGTTGGGCGTGGACAGGGAAATCTGACACGCCTGGGAGTTACTCACAAGGGTCTTGTTGCCACCCGGCTCAGGTGCCCTGGCTCTGTAGAAGCCTCTTTAGGCAGTTCTGAGCAGTCTCCTTTCTTCCTCCTGGTATTTTCTTCCTGCCCTTCCCACACTCTCCCCACCTTCCCACATTCACTCAGTAACTACATATTTGTAGAGCACAGCAAGTCCTCACTTAACATCTCTCTGTACGTTCCTGGGAACTGTGACTGTGCGGGAAGCCAGGTCTAAGGAAACCAATTTTACCATAAGCTAAATGATATAAACAAGAGTTAAGTTTCTACGGCATATTTCTGGCCACAAAAATATCACCTAACTGCTAAATAAACACCTAAAACACTTCAAGTATTAAAAATTGGGGGGAAAAAGCCTGGCCTGTGGTGGCGCAGTGGATAAAGCGTCAACCTGGGAACACTGAGGTCGCCAGTTCAAAACCCTGCACTGGTCTGGTCAAGGCACATATGGGAGTTGATGCTTCCAGCTCCTCCCCCCTTTCTCTCTTTCTCTCTCTGTCTGTGTCTCCTCTCTAAAATGAATAAAATAAAAATTAAAAAAAAAATTGGGGGAAAAATGTGAACGCTACCCACATGTAAGAAACATTAATAAAAACAAATAAGATCATTATTTTCCAATCTGCTTACTCCAGTTCAGGGTCAGGTGGCTGCAGCTTATCCCTGCAGCTCAGGGTGCAAGGTGGGACTCATCCCAACAGGATGCCTTTTTATGCCAGGGCACACACACTCACACGCACACCACACTAACTCAGACTGGGACAGTGTAGACATGCTAGTTCACCCCAACTGCATATCTTTGGGATGTAAGAGAAAACTGGAGTCCCCAGAGAGAACTCACACAGACAGTGGCCCTGGCTGTGAAGCACCCCCCCCCCCCACACACACATCAATGTTATAACAAACCCACATTGAACAGATCTATGTTATTTTAGGATCTGCTGTACTCACAGGTGCTAGGTCCTCTGCTTGGGGCTGGGGATTCAGAAAACAATATAACTTCCCAGAGAAGTACTATAACTAGGACACAGGATGAGAAGGACTTGATGAGCAAAGCTCAGGGGTGAGCCAAAGAGAAGGTGCTTGTGTCTGCTTCTCTGTTTTTGAGAATATTGGGGGGTAGTGAGGGAACAGACACACCCAAGAGGGAAAAATATTACTTCCTTCTCTAAGGTCATTATAGTGCATTGTTATAGTGTGAAACATGTTTTATCAAAGTTAGCTGTGTCACCTGACCTGTGGCGGCACAATGGGTAAAGCATTGACCTAAAACCCTGAGGTTGCCCGATCAAAGCCCTAGGCTTGCTTATCAAGGCACATAGAAGAAGCAACCATGTATTGATACTTCTTGCTCCTTTCTCCGCATGCCAATACACCGCCTTTTCTCTCTCTCTCCCTCTCTCTCAAGCTCTCTCTAAAATCAATAAAACAATCTTAGGAAAAACGTTGGCCTTGGCTGGTGGCTCAGTGGATAGAGCGTCAGCCTGGTACATGGATGTCTCAGGTTTGATTCCCAGACAGGGCACACAGAAGAAACAGCTGTCTGATTCTCTACCCCCTCCCTCTCTCTCCCTCTTCCTCTCCTGCAGCCAGTGGCTCAATTGGTTCAAGCATGACCTAATGCACTGAGGATAGCTCTGTTGGAGTGCATCAGCCTCAGGCACTAAAAATAGCTCAGTACTCCAGCATCAGCCCAAGATGGGGTTGTTGGGTGGATCTTGGCTGGGATGTATGTGGGAGTCTGTCTCATTATCTCTGCTCCTCTCACTTAAATAAATAAATAAATAAATAAATAAATAAATAAATAAATAAAGTTAGCTGTGTCTCCAGCTAGAAGAAGGTCTAAGTGATATCATTTATTTACTCATCTGCCTATTTTCCCATTGTTAAGGTTCAACCACAACTGAACGGAACTGGAGCCCAAATTGATTCAATCAATTTGGAAACTTTATTCACTGGCCAGTGGTCTGTCCATTGCGCTGGGAAGCAAAGGACAGCAATGAGCTCAGGGGAGGGGGTATATATAGGCAAAAACCTCAAGGTTACAGTTACTTCCGCATGTTTGTACAATATCTTTGCAAAAGCACACACTGTTATAAGATAATAAACTGCCTTCCTGCGATATCTGCAGGGCTGACACACAGGAATGCATCCTGCCTCTGCTAGCAGAATTAGGTTTGAGCCTAACTGTTGAAGCTCATGAGAATTTTCTACTTTAGCTGTAGCTATAAGCTAAATTGGGTCAGGGGTCCTCCGCAGCATTGGCTGGCATGCCAGCACATTCCCCACTGGTTTTATTGGGAAATCAAATCATTGTTTCCTCCTCAGTATGAATGGGTTGATAGTGTGTCCTTAGTACTAGAAGCTTTATGGCTTGAATTCTCTCTGCCTTGCGTTTTTCTTCTCTGTACTAACCTCCTACAACCTGCACAAACCTTCTGCAACTTACATAAACCCTCAACTTTTATGAACTTTCTTATCTATTTAGAAATAACTGGCTTTCATAATAACTTACTTTCATCCTTTTTCGTTTAAAAGTATTTCTACACCTTGTACCTTATATTATCAAAACTGTAAAACTTCTTTCTAGTCAGAACTCTTCATTTTAAAAGTCTTAACCTATAGTGACAACCAAGCTGATAATAAGTAATTTTCTTTAAAGTTAACTTCCTTTTGGAGATATCCTCCCTCTAAGTAGCAATGTATTTATAGGTTAAGTATAAGTACATATATATTTTTCATTACCTTGTAGCTTCCCTTCTAGCCAAGGGACTTATATTTCCCTTCTGTATGACTCATAGTAGTACATATATTAACTCGTAAGACAACTTGTTCTGGCTTTCCTTTGACCTTAGTTTCCCTCCCTCTCTAAAGTCTAATTAAGAGGAGGTCCTCAGTAAACCACCCTCCTGCAATATCTGCAGGGTTGACGCACAAAGAACACATCCTGCCTCTGCTAGCAAGATTAGATTTGAGCCTAACTGTTGAGGCTCATAAGAATTCTCTACTTTAGCTATAGCTATAAGCTAAATTCGGTCAGGGGTCCTCCCCAGCATGGGCTGGCATGCCAGCAGACCCATGAAAAGACACTGGGTTGTATTAAAAGACTTTTTGGCTTGGAAAGGCAGGGGTGGAGCATACTTTGAATGTTTGGTTATTAATTGTTTTGTCCCTGCTTTTGTTCTCAATCTACCGCATCATCAATTTTCCTCTTATTTTAGGTCAGGTTCCCTAAAGACAGAGTCTGAGAAAGAGATTCAGGTGCATGAGCTTTATTGAAGGATAGCTCTCAGGACAGAGAGTAGGATATAACAGGGAAATACAATGGTTAAGCAAGGATATGGTCCTAGTGGAAACTAGCTTCAGCTAGATTCCATGGGCAGATTTGCAGCATAAAGCTCTGGAGTGGGAACCAGCTTCCATTCTGACCAGGATAGATCACATATGGGGTCACAAAATCTTAGCAAATTTAAGAAGATTAAAATCACATCAAATATCTTTTCTGATAACATAGGAATAAAACTAGAACTCAATAGCAGAAGGAAAACTGGAAAGAAAACAAATATGTGGAAATTAAGTAACTCTCAAACTACCATTGTGTCAAAGAAGAAATCAAAAGAAAATTGGAGAATACCTTAAGACATATGAAAATGAAACACAGCACGCCCAAACTGACAGGATGCAGCAAAAGCAGTACTAAGAGGGAGGCAGTACTGACAAATACCTACATTAAAGAGGAAGAAAGATCTCAAATAAACAACTTTGTAACTAACTTTACAACCCAAGGAACTAGAAAAAGAAAAACAAACTAATCCTAAATTAGCAGAAGAAAAATATAACAAATATTAGAGCAGAAATAAACGATATAAAAAAAACAATAATAGAAAAAATTAGTAAAACTAAGAGCTTTTTAAAGAAAAACAAACAAAATTGATAAGCCCTTAGTTAAACTAACAAAAATATTAAAAAGGATTCAAATAAAATCATAATTGAAAGACATTACAATTGATATAAATAAAAAGCATTATAAGAGACTGTTATGAACAATTATATGCCCACAAATGGGATAAACTATAAGAAATGGGTAAATTCCTACAAAGACTAAATCATGAAGATATAGGAAGTCTAACAGACCTATAATTAGTATGGATATTGAATTAGTAATCAAAAACCTCCCAAGGGCCAGATGACTTCACTGGTGAATTCCATCAAACACTTAAAGAAGAATTATATAAATTCTTCTCAAACTCTAACAGAAAAATAGAAGAATAGAGAACACTTCCAAACCCATTTTATGAGGTCAACATTTCCCTGATACCAAAGCCAGACAAAGATACTGCAAGAAAAGAAAATTATAGGCCAATATCTCTAATGTATACAAATGCAAAAAGTCCTCAACAAAATACTAGCAAACCAAATCAAACAGCACATTAAAGGATCATACACATGACCAAATAGGATTTATTCCTGGGATGCAAGAATGGTTTAACATATGAAAATTAAAGAACTAACAAAGCTCAGCAACAAAGAAGCAAACAATTCAATTAAAAAATGGAGAGAGGGGAACTAGCTGGTTGGCTCAGCAGTAGAACGTCAGTCTGGCATGTGGAAGTCCCAGGTTCAATTCCTGGTCAGGGCACACAGGAGAAGTGACCATCTGCTTCTCCACCCCACCCCCTCCTCTCTCTTTCTCTCTCTCTTCTCCTCCCACAGTCATGGTTCCATTGGAGCAAGTTGGCCCCAGGCGCTGAGGGTGGTTCCATGGTCTTACCTCAGGTGCTAAAATAGCTTGGTTGCTGAGCAACAGAGCAGTGAGCCCCAGATGGGCAGAGCATTTCCCAGCAGGGGGCTTGCCAGGTGGATCCTGACTGGGGTGCATGCGGGACTCTGTCTTTCTTCCTCCCCACCTCTCACTTAATAAAAAAAAATGGGAGAGGACCTAAACAGACACTTCTTCCAAGAAGACATACAAATGGCCAACTGATATATGAAAAGATAATCATCCTTGCTAGTTATTAGAGAAATGCAAATCAAAACTGCAATGAGATACCACCTCACACCTATTGATTGCCTATTATGTTTTCTTTTTTTAGATTTTATTTATTGATTTTTGGGTAGAGGGGAGGGGGGGGGAAGCAGGAAGCATCTACTCATAGTAGATGCTTTCTGTATGTGCCTTGACTGGGCAAGCCCAGGGATTTGAACCAGTGACCTTAGCATTCCAGGTTGACACTTTATCCACTGTACCACCACAGGTCAGGTGATTGGCTATTATCAACAAGACAGTTAATAATAAGTGTTGGAAAGGCTGTGGAGAAAAAGAAGCCCTCATTCACTGCTGGTGGGAATGTAAACTGGTACAGCCATTATGTAAGAAAGTATGGTGGTTTCTCAAAAAATTAAGAATAGAATCTCTCTCCTGGGTATCTACCCACAAAACTGGAAAACATTGGTATGCAAAGACATGTGCATCCCCATGTTCATCACAGCATTACAGGTATTCATGGTGGCCAAGACATGGAAACCAAAGTGTCCCTCAATAGAGGACTGTATAAATATGTGGTACATATATATACAATGAAATGCTACCTAATCATAAGAGATTATGAGATATTGCCAATTATGACAACATGGATGGACCTTGAGAACATTATACTGAGTGAAATAAGTAAATCAGAAAAAGCTAAGAACTGTATGTTTCCACATATAGGTGGGATATAAAAGTGAGACTCATGGACACAAATAAAAGTGAAGTGGTTACCAGAGGGAGGGGATTGTAGGGGAGGATAGTAAAGAGGAACAAATATACAAATCAACAGT
Organism: Rhynchonycteris naso; assembly: GCA_037038555.1. Classification (NCBI taxonomy): domain Eukaryota; kingdom Metazoa; phylum Chordata; class Mammalia; order Chiroptera; family Emballonuridae; genus Rhynchonycteris; species Rhynchonycteris naso. The sequence goes on from CM073001.1 coordinate 23,100,979, forward strand.
TCAAATGCTATAGAAATATTTACCTGAAACCTATGTACTCTTATTGATCAATGTCACCCCATTAAGTTTAATTTACTAAATAAAAAATTTTAAAATACAAAAATTAATGTGATACACTATATTAACAAATAAAGTATAAAACAAACAACCATTTCAATAGATGTGAAAAATAATTTCACAAAATTCAACATTCTTTCATGACACAACTCTCAAAAAATAGAAGTAGGAGAAAATTATCTAAACACAATAAAGACCATATATAACAAGCCTACAGTTAACATCATACTCAATGGTAAAAAACTGAAAATTTTCCCCCAAGATCAAGAATAAGGCAAGGATGCCCATGCTTCCCACATCTATTCAACATAGTAATGGGAGTCCTAGCCATAGTAATTAGGCAAGAAAAAGAAATAAATGTATCCAAATGGGAAAGGAGAGTATAAAATTGTCTCTTTTTATAGATGACATGATCTTATATAGAAAACCCTAAAGCAGGGGTCCCCAAACTACGGCCCACTGGCCGCATACGGCCCCCTGAGGCCATTTATCCAGCCCCTGATGCACTTCCGGAAGGGGCACCTCTTTCATTGGTGGTCAGTGAGAGGAGCACAGGATGCATCCACACCCATAGTTCCCATTGAAATACTGGTCAGTTTGTTGATTTAAATTTACTTGTTCTTTATTTTATATATTGTATTTGTTCCCGTTTTGTTTTTATGCTTTAAAATAAGATATGTGCAGTGTGCATAGGGATTTGTTCATGATTTTTTTTATAGTCTGGCCCTCCAACGGTCTGAGGGACAGTGAACTGGCCCCCTGTGTAAAAAGTTTGGGGATCCCTTCCCTAAAGACTCCATTTAAAAACAAAAACAGAACTAATAAACAAATTCAGTGAAGTTGCAGGATATTAAATTAACATACAAAAATCTGTTGAGCTTTTATTCACTAACAACAAATTATCTTAAAAGGAAATTAGGAAAGCAATTCAATTTACAACAGCATCAAAAAGAATAAAATACTTAACTAAGGAGGTTAAAAAACTGTATACTCAAAATTACAAAACATTGAGGAAGGAAATTAAACAAGACACAAACAAATGGAAGGACACCCTAGGTTCACAGATTAGAAGACTTAATATTGTTAAAATGTCCATACTATCAAAAGTGATTTATAGATTTGATGAAATGCTTAACAAAATCCCAATGTCATTTTTTATAGAAAAACAATTCTAAAATTAACTATGGAACCACAAAAGACAATGAATAGACAAATCACTCTTGTAAAAGAACAAAACTGGAGTATCACACTTTCTGGTTTCAAAATATATTATATAGCTACAGTAATCAAAACATTGTGGCACTGGCCATAAAGGTCAACATATCAACCAATGGAATAGAGTAGAGAGCCCACCGAGAAATCTATACTTATATGATCAACTAGATTTTTGACAAGGATGCCACAAACACACAATGGGGCAAGGACAGTCCCTTCATCAATTAGTGTTGGGAAAACTATATGTACACATGCAAAAAAATAATTGAACTCTTATCTGATATTACACACATACAAATCAACTAAAATAGAATAAAGACTTACACATAACACCAGAAACTATAAAATTTCTAGAAGACTGGGAAATACTTTGTGATCCTGATCCTGGCAATGAATTCATGGGTATGGCAGCAAGAACACAGTTAACAAAAACAAGCAAGTAGGACTACATCAAACTAAAAAGCTTTGGCACAGCAAAAGAAAGAAACAATCAATAGAATGAAAAGGCAACCTATAAAGTGGGAGAAAACATTTTTAAATTATATATTTGATAAAAGGTTAATCTCTAAAATATATAAGAAACTCTTACAACTCAATAATAAACAGAACAAAACAAAACAAAAACCTAATAACCAGATTGTAAAAAATGTGTAAGGACTCAAATAGACATTTTTTCCAAAGAAGATATACAAATGACCAACAGGTATATGAAAAAAATGCTCAACATTACTAATCACTAGAGAAATGAAAATCAAAACTACTATGAGATACCACCCACACCTGTCAGGATGGCTGGTATAAAAACAAAACTCAAAGACAAGTATTGGTGAAGATGTGGAGAAATTGGAACCCTTACACCATGTTGGTGGGAACGCAAAATGGTGCAGTTACTATAGAAAACAGTATGGTAGGTTTCCCAAAAAAGTAGAACTACATTATGATGTAGTAATTCCACTTCTTGGTATTTAATCCAAAAGAACTGAAATCAGAATCTCAAAGAGATAGCACTTCCATAATCATTACAGTACTACTCAAGATAGCTAAGATGAGAAAACAATCTAAATGTCCATTGACGGAAGAACTGACAAAGAAAATGTGATACATACATACATCTATTTAGCCTTTAAAAAGAAGGAAATTCTTCAATACAAAACAACATGGATAAACCTTAAGGACATTACGCTAAGTAAAATAAGCCTGACCAGGCATTGGCTCTGTGGATAGTGCATCAGCCTGGGACGCAGTGGACTCAGATTAGAAACTCCGAGGTCACCAGCTTGAGTGTGGGCTCATCTGGCTTGAGCATGGGCTCACCAACTTGAGTGCAGGGTCACTGGCTTGAGCAAGGGATCATAGACATGACCCCATGGTTGCTGGATTGAGCCCAAAGGTCGCTGGCTTGAGCCCAAGGTCGCTGGCTTGAGCAAGGGGTCACTCCGTCTGCTGTAGCCCCCAGTCAAGGCACATATGAGAAAGCAATCAATGAACAACTAAAGCGCTGCAACAAAGAATTGATGCTTCTCATCTCTCTCTTCCTGCCTATCTGTCTCTCTCTTACAAAAAAGAAAGAAAGAAAGAAAATACTGATAGACCTGAAGATAATCTTCAACCATGAGATTGTCATGATTCTGTATGAGACTTGTCATGCAGAACCTGTATGAGAACCTCACATTCTCATTCTTATGTGGCTCCCCCACTTCCCCTTCTTAATACTTCCTAATCTCTCAGTTCTTATTTTTGCAATCACCTCCCAAATAAACTACCTGCATCCATGTTTCTGCTTTAGGTTTTGCTTTTTAGGGAATCTAAATAAAGACATGATCCTTCCTTTATGCTTTTGACAAAACAAAGTTTTGTCTTCTTTTTCTTATTGTTTCTTCTTTGTTTTCCTACTACAAGCTTATAATGTATATGAGATGGAGTAAAGATGACAGTCCTAGAATTTTCCAAATTTCATTATCTATCCTGTAGCATGTTTAACAGATAAATTTTATTCACTGTGCTGCTATCACCTAACTGTAAAGAAGATCCAGTCAGTTTTTTTGCAGCCAGCATATCTTTACAGAAAGTTAGAACTGGAAAGTTTATCTACATAGTTACAGCTTCCTTTCAAAAAGAGTAGATGAGACAGAACAGTAAGTCAGGAGACTTACTGGTAAGGTGGAAAAGTGCTGGAATTTTATAATCGTAGCCACTTGATTCCAAAAGAGCCATTATGAGGGCAGTAATGAGCGGGCACAGCCTCAGGCTGTCACCAGAGGGCAGCAGAAGCCAGGGAACGGGTGGAGAAGCAAACATCTAATCATGTCAACTGCCAGAGATCTGAAAGAGGGAAGACTAACATTTCTTGGGGCCTGTTACAAGTTGGGCATTGTGCTGGCACAATAAAAAAATCATGTGAGGCTCAAAGGCAGAGATAGGAGGTTAGAGTCAATGGAGAAACGGAACAAAGTCCAGTGAAGTGAGCAGTTCTTCAGGTCAGCCAGGAAATGCCCAAAGACAGCAAGCATGTCCGGAAGCACAATGCCAGAAATAAATATGTGTAATGGCTATGGGCCTATCCTCTGCCAGGGCAGCCAGCTTGTGCTAGAATCATTGAGAATCAGTCAACCTGCGTATTTCCTTGACATGGATCAGAGTTTAAATGGCTTTTGCCTGAGCAAACATTAAACTTTCTTGGTGATTTTTGTGTCTTCTCTCACTACAGAACAAAGCATAATCACGTGCAATAAGTTTCAGACTTTCCCATCCAGCTACATGTGTTGGCATTTTGACAATATCCCATGCTTGCTTTTGCATCTAATATTTGATTCTTATATCTCTCGCACTTGATGATAAATTCTCCAACTCTACCAGATGGTCACCGAGGACAAACTGCACCATGACTGCCAACTGGCTGAAGAGTAAGGATTTTGTTGCTCTTCCTGTATTCTTCTTTCCTGTAAGGTGGAGTTTATTCTCTTCTCCAAAGGACTTGTGGAAATTCCTAACCTGCTGGAAGGTTATAGTGGGTTCAACATGAAGCCCTGGGGGAATATATCCAATGTGCACTGAGTGAATCTTTTCATTAATAGCTTGGCTTAGTTTTGCAGGGAGCTTTTCCTACTATTTCTCTCCCACCCCCAAATCTTCTCATCACCATGCTGCAAACTCACTTAGACTGTGGCATTTCTTACTAGTTCTTTTTCAAAAAACAAATTTTTTGAGAGAGAGAGAGACAGGGAGACAGGAAGGAAGAGAGTGGGTAAGAAACATCAACTCGTAGTTGCTTCCACTTTAGTTGTGCCTTGAGCTTCCCTTATGTGCCTTGAATGGGGCCATGGCAGTGTCCCCTTGCTCAAGCCAATAGGACGTGGGATTTTCATGCCAGTGACCTTTGGGTTCAAGCTGGACAACTTTGGGATTGCGTGGATGATTGCCCTGCTCAAGCCACCTACCCTGTGCTGATGACACCTTGCTCAGAGCCAGTGACCTCAGGGCTTCCAACGGGCGACCTCAGCATTCTGGGCCGATACTTTATCCACTTCACCTCCACTGGTCAGTCTCAATCTTTTTAAAATAATTCTTGACAATTAATATTTTGCTCAATTTAAGACTTTTGTCTGGCGGACTTGTATATTTACAACTAGTCGATCTCTTCCTTTGCTCCTTTTTGTTTCTTTCTTCCCCTTGGGCTTGAAGCTCCATGGTCAGATTTCCAGTGCCATCTAGGAAATGGAGGTTGTGATTTCTGCTGCTTGGAGCAGCCTAATTCGAGGGACAGATTCCAGGATCTTGAGGGATAGGTGGCTTAGACACCTGGCACTTATCCCTAGGCCGTGAGCTGCAGGGATAAGCCACCACCTAGCTGCTGGAGCAGGGAGAGGCAGCAAGGGCGCGGCTCCCTCCGTGTTGCCTGAACCTTGCCAACATTAGTTTATGGCTGCTTCTGCTTCTGCTTCTGCATCTGCCTCACGCCTGCTTCCGCTTCCACATCCTTGGGTCGACAAATCCAGAGCCCACCTCCACCGGGCCTGCTGAACTAGACGCTGAGAATGGCAAACTTGGATCTGTATCTTGCTAGCTTCCTTAGGTAGTTCTGTTGTGGTGGCTGAGAAGACATCCTAAGAAGCTGTCTCACCTAGACTGAGCTGGCCAGTGTTCTAGTTCCTACGAGGGGTATTTGAGAATCCTCCGCCTTTGTTTTAGGAAAGTCAATTGGAATCTCAGTTGGGGTCTGACAAATTCCAGAGAGAACATCTCCCCAGTGGTGTGCCAAGGCGGTTGATGAGAGCGACACCCCATACCTCCCCCTCCCATTCTCCCACCCCACATTCAGGCAGTGAGGGGAAATGCTGTCTGCAGAGACTTTTAAAACAGTAATAAAACCAGGTCAGAAAATAACAGTTGGTCAGCTTTTTACTATAACCGTGCCCCAGTAAGTCTATACAAGTTGGTGACAGGCATCCTCCCTGCTGGACGGCCACCCCCAGCCCTCACCCTACATGATGAAGTCTGGTGAATCCACATCAAGAAGTAGCAGCTAATCTTTATCGGTTTCTTTTAAAATGTTTTTATTTTTCAAAATATACAATTTATTTACACATTTATGTCACAACCATAGTTTGTATATTTATTCCAAAATCTTTAAATATCTCCACAGTAAACAGTACAAATCACAGGATCAAACTGCTTCTCTTTAGCCTTATGGTCATCGGGATTTTTCTTTTACTGTTTTGTTTCTTTTTTTTTACAAGTTTCAAGTAGTAATGGTTTGTGGATAAGAAGGGAACAAAAATAGGACAACAGGTTTACATAAGCTCAACACATAAGATTAGAAAGGCAATCAGAGCAGCTACTTGAGCATTTACATGTTTATAAATAAGACCCCCTTGTGAGCGGTGAGGGTTTTGGTTATGAGGAAGCAGGGGACGGAACCTCGTCTGCTGGTAGGGGATAGGGAGACAAACGAGGAAGAATATAAGGCACCAAATAAAGGCTCCCTCTTGGCCTAAGGAGGCACTGGCTGGAAGGGTCCTGAGTGAGGGGGGCAGGGGCCCACCTGTGCCAGGTGGAGGTCAAGAATGGCCGGGAATGGGGTGGGGCTCCCACCCACAGAGAGGCCTCCTTAACCTCCCTTGGAGAAAAACTTTGTGATTGGAGGCAGAGGAGAGATAGCTAGAGCAGCTGGTGGTTCCTAAAGAAAGGGGCCTGGGCTCCCACCAGCCTCGATGTCAATGCCAGCTGGCCCTGGCCCATCTGCACAGGCAGGTGAGGACCGGGCATGTGTCTCAGCCTGAGGCATCTGTAGTACAGCTGGCATTGGTGATTGGCAGTGGACAAAGGCCCTGCCCTGGGAGCTGGGATGGCCTTTGGGAGGCATCATGCTATCTCTTCTGGTGAGAGCCCTTTATCCACCTCGGTCTTCTCCACTCATCAGGAGAAAGCCAGAGCCATTAAACTGTCCCCAGGAAGGGAAGGTGGGGAGGATCAGGGCCAGAGGCCCTGCAGACCCCACTCTTTGCCACAGAGCGTGGCTTCCAGGGAGCCCAAGGTACTAAGACACAGGTGGATCACAGGCCTGTCAGGAAGTCACAGGGGTCCGTTTCCTTCATTCCCCTTGGGCTGATAATGTTGGCCAGTTCCTAAAGCAGTCCTGTGGGCTAAGGCTCTGGGCAGAGACACTGATGGAGAGGCTGGGATGCTGCAGGAGAGACCTCATCCCTGAGGGTCCTTTGGCCACCAAGTGGATGTGACCTTCCTGTGGTGGATCAGGAGGGCAGTCTCAGGGTCAGTCTCAGTCTTCAGGATCTCCCCAGCACCATTCACCAAGCCCATCCTGCCTGGCCAAGCAAACCTTCTTTGCAGGGTCTGGATGGGGTGGGGGTAGGGCAGGGGCCACAGAACAGCTGGGAGTTGTCACTGCATCTTCATGCGGGGTTCTTCTGGCATAAGGGTGTGGAAAAAGTAATCCCAAAATTTAGTGCTGATGCCAAATCCTGGAGAAGGAATGAATAGGGAGAAGGTGAGACACTGTCCAAGGAAGGGGATAAATCTGCTTGGAAAGGGATTCAGGGGAGGGTCAGCACTCGGGAAGTTAACACCTGTCCCTGCTGGCTGGCCTTCCCAACTCTCAGGGCCATCCTGGCAGAAGTTAAGAGCAGGGTACTTGTGTTTCCAGTCTCCCAAGGATGCCACTGGAATAAAGCCAATTTTTTTATCTGGCCTGAACTCCCGGGAGAACCTGGCCCTGCCTGTCGCTTCCTCTGCTGTCTCTTTAAAGATGCCAAGTTCGTTCTTGTTCAGGGCTTTGCACCTGTTATTCCTGAGATGCCCTTTCCCCAGACGCTGGGTGCTGGCTTCTCTTCATTTAGGTCTCTGCTCTAATGGCATCTCTGCAGTGACATCTTCCTGGACCACTTTATTCAGTGCTCTGCCATCCAACACGGTAGCCACTAGCCCACATGACTGCTAAGCACGGGAAATGTGGCTAGAGCTACAGAGAAACTACATTTCTAATTTCATTTCTTTTTTTTTTTTTTATTCACTTTAGAGAGGAGACACAGAGTGAGAGAGAGAGAAAGAGAGAAAGGGGGGAGGAGCTGGAAGCATCAACTCCCATATGTGCCTTGACCAGACCAGTGCAGGGTTTTGAACTGGCAACCTCAGTGTTCCCAGGTCGACACTTTATCCACTGCGCCACCACAGGTCAGGCCTAATTTCATTTCATTTTAACTAAATTTCAACTTAAAAACTTATACTCATTTCAATCACTGGAAATCTTTAAAGCACATTCAGGACAATTCAGGAATTGATTTTTTAATATACTGTACATTTCATAAACTCTACATACAGATGAAATATTTCCAGTGAAAATGTAGCACCTGAATTGAGATGCGCTGAGAGTACAAAATACACACTGGACATGGAAGACAATATAAGAACAGAAATGTAAAACACTTCATTAATACTGTTTTATATTGATTATATATTGAATTGATAATATTTTGGTCATATCTGGCTTAAATATAATATACTATTAAAATTAATTTCACCTGGTTGTTTTTACTGTCTAATGTGGTCTCTACAAAATTGAAAAATCCCGTAATTTGCAAATTTTATTAGAGCTGGACTCCACCCTGACTCTGTAGTTCCTCTAACACACTCTCACTTTATTCTCTTTGTGGCACTTACCACTGTCTGAAACGATCTTTTATTATCAGCTGATTTTCTTGTTTGTGTCTCTCTGCACAGCCCCCCACACCAGAGGGTAGGATAGGGGCCCCAGGCTGGCTTTGCTGTCTGTGTTTCCCCAGTAGCCAGAACACTGCCTTCCCTTGGCAGGGGCATAATGGTAGCTGCCAGATAAATACAGGATCAAATGAGTGAGACTGGGAGGTGCTGGCCGAGCCTTACCCGACTTCTTCTTCTTCTTCTTTTTTTTTTACAGGGACAGAGAGAGAGTCAGAGAGAGGGATAGATAGGGACAGACAGACAGGAACGGAGAGAGGTGAGAAGCATCAATCATTAGTTTTTCGTTGCCGTTGCGACACCATAGTTGTTCATTGATTGCTTTCTCACATGTGCCTTGACCGCAGGCCCTCGGCAGACTGAGCAACCCCTTGCTGGAGCCAGCAACCTTGGGTCCAAGCTGGTGAGCTTTTGCTCAAGCCAGATGGGCCCGCGCTCAAGCTGGCGACCTTGGGGGTCTCGAACCGGGGTCTTCTGCATCCCATTCTGACACTCTATCCACTGCACCATTGCCTGGTCAGGCCTTACCTGACTTCTGATGTGCAAAGTGATGCTTGACATGGTGGGCCTTCATGTTGTACAGGTAGGAGCCCTTGTGCGGTGAACCGAAGTGCAAGTAGTAATGGGTCATGTCATAGAGGACGTAGCCCAGAAGGCCCCCGGCAAACACGGTGCCCCCCACTGCCTCGGGCAGGAGGAACTGTAAGATTGTGTAGAAGAGAGCAATGACCAGAGAAGCTGGCACAGGGGGGAAGACCAGGCGGGACTCGTCGAAGGGTGCCTGTGGAGGGAGAGGCTATGTGTCAGAGCGCAGCCAGAGGTCTGCCTACAGTCATAACATTGATGTTCCCCACAAGAATGGGGCCAAACGGCCCAGATATTTCAGTGAGGCGACAGCAACTTCTCATGGGTAGGCTTGGCACTTTCAATGGCTTTGGGGAGGGTAGTTCCTGGAAGCCCTAGCGAAACAGTGCTGTTCCCAATTTCCAAGTCAGGACGGGAGCTGGAGCACTGTCCAAGAACAGCGCGGTGGATGTGATGTGGACAGGATGGATGCTCATGGGTTAGTTTAGGGTCCCACTTTATACTTAAGAGGCTACTTTGGCTCTGGAATTTATTAGGTGCTAGAGAGGAGCTGACCACCAGGTGGGGCACTTAGATCAGGGCCTGATGTCGACTGGGAGGGCAACCGGGGCAGACTGAGTCTAACTTGCAGACTGAGGTTCATGTGGCTTCCCCTGGCGGGGCGCTACTGGAACTGTTACCATACTTTCCCCACCCTGTCCTAACAGGGCCCTTCTTTGTTCCCAGGGGGTGCTGTGACATTCAACAAGAGAAATAGGCCTTAGACTCTGGAGTTTTAAAAGCCAAAGGTCTGGCAAGATTTTAGTAACTGCTTGGTGAGTATTCCTGAGCAGAGACGGACCTCGTCTGGGCTGGAAGAAAAGAGAGAAAGCAGGCAATAGTCAAAGAGTGGTATGCTGATGAGGGCCTCTCACCCCTCAGGCCAGGGGCAACAGGATCAGTGGTGTGTGCGGAGCCGCCTCCTGGAGCAGGCAAGGCAGGGGTGCATGAGACAGGTGAGAGCAGCATGTGCAGGAACAGTGGGATGCAACTTCCTCTGGGCAGACCTAGCTTCTAGTCCCTGCCACTGAGATCTTCACATGCCCTTTCAGAGCCCCAGGGTGGTGCATGGTTGAGAGCACAGACTCTGGAATTCACAGAATAGGGCACAAGGTCCAGGCTGTGACAGGTGTGACCTTGGGTGAGTTTCTTAATTTCCCCAAGCCTCAGTTTGCTGCTCTGTGAAATGGGAAGAACTGTAGCACCCTCTTCAGAAGGAAGCTCCACAAGGGCTGTGATTTTTGACTCTCTTGTTCAATGGGATCTAGAACAGTGCCTGGGACAGAGCGAGCACTCAGTGAAATTGTGAATGAATGAACTGTTGTGAGGACTGAAGACAGACGGTACGAGGGAGGTACCTGCCGAGTGCCTGGCGCCAATGTCGACGGCATATAAACACACGTGCTCAAGGTGCCCACACCCAGTTCAGATCAGGACCCGGTCCTTCCTCTGAGCATCTTCAAATGCCCTGATTTCCTCCTGTTCCCAGCCTGACTCCCACAGAGACTGGTAGCTCCTGTGAGGTGGCTGCAGCTGCCGGGCCCATGGTGGGAGCTCGCCCTGCTCACCTTGTGGTGCTGGCCATGCAAGACGAAGTGCAGCGTGATGAGGTAATAGCTCTTGCTGGGGGGCTTCATGTGGAACAGGAAGCGGTGGATGAGGTACTCTGCTAGGCTCCAGAGGAACATTCCCAGCACGAAGAGGCCCGGGAACACGGACTCGGGCATGGCTACTGAGTACTCTGTAGGGTGGGAAGAGAGAGGCAAGGTCAGGGCAGATGGCTCCAGTGGGCGACAAGGCCTAGTGGCTCCATACATCCCACCTCACCACCCCATCACCGTGGGGTCTGCTGCCCTCTGTCCAGCAGCTGTGGGGCTGGGCCACACTGCTGGGGCTCTTGGGTCAAAATGGGAAGAAGGCTGTGAGGATCTGTGCTGGGCTTGGAGGTGTCCTCTCAGGGACCAATGGGACCACTGGTCAGAGACCTGAGATCTTCACTAGGGGGACTAAGAGGAGCAGCTGTGGCTGATGCTGGACCTTTGCCTGGTGCCATGGTTTGAATGTGTCCCTTTGAAATTCTTACGTTGAAAGATAATCCCCAAGGTGATGTTAAGAGGTGGGGCCTTTGGGAGGTGATTAGCTCATGAGGGTAGAGCCCTCATGAATAGGATTCATGTCCTTATAAAAGAGGGCCCGTAGAGCTCCCTTCCCTTTCTGTACACGTGAGTCAAAATACATCTAAGTTCTAACCTGTGATTTCACTTGTGCCCCCCTTTTCTCGATTCTCCTTGAAGGGTATTGGAGGGTCCCCTTTGAGGGACAAAGAGTTTCCCAGCCCCAGAGTGCAGAAACTCTTCCTTGCTGCTTAGCTCTCTTGTCTTCAGGGAAAGGATTGGACTCTCTGGTGCATTTCTGGCCACAGACTCTGTCTTGACCTTATCTGGGGCTCCCATGACACAGTCCTGTTGGAGGTCTGCATCCCCACCTAGCATGCCACCTGGTTCCGCCCAGCACTCGCTCTCCCCCACTCCCAGGCACTGCTCTCGGGGCCATTCTGAATGTACAGAGCCCCTCTGCTTTCAAAACACTTTCATGCACGCACCTAGGGATTTCAGCCTTGAACTGGTGTCTCCGTTCAGCTCCCACTGCTTCTTGGCTCCCTGACTCTTCCGCGTGGATGCTTGTGGACCCCTTGTCTAGCAGCTGTGTGGGGACCCTGCTTAGCCTCCCCTTGCCGTGTTCTGTGGCTCTAATCTTCTCTGCCTTGCCTGATGAGCTGGGAGGTGAGGGAGGCATGTGGAGACATAGCTTTCGTGCCGCCATTGCTGGCTTCATGGTCACAGGCTCTAAACTGGACTTCTATTAACCAGCGTATCTCAGCTTCGCAAAAGCCTGTGCTTCTGACCAAACATTCAAATCACGCTCCCTGTCACACAGAAGAGTCTCTTCCTATAGGTCAAGTCTCTGCCCGCTCCCTCACCCCAGCATCACTCCTGTTGGCCCATCCACCCCCGGACCTGGTACAGAGTGGCATCTCTAGAGGAATCCTGCAGAGGGACCTGGGCCAAAGCTCCAGCAGCCCTCCCCCTCCGGCCGCCAGCCCTGGAGGCACTGCCACTGTTGGTGATTGTTAAGGGCGCGCTGGGTGGACAGTGGGCGATTCAGTGAGCTGGCCTTCTGAGCAACAAGCCCTGTGCTGTGCCTGAGCTATTCAGTGTGGGCAGAAAAGGGTAACCTTGGCTCGCGGAGCATGCATCTTAACCCTTGGTGACCAGGAGCAGTTCTGGGTTCTCGGTAACTTCCCGCAGCTTGTTCCTCCCTTGCTACGTCCTGGACCAGCTGGAAAAACTCAGGCTCCCATCAATGGCTGTGCCCCCTCTCATTTAAACCATTCGGGTCCTCAACTTGCCACTTCCAGGAGAGGTGGGAAAGAGAGAAGCCTCAGCACGTGGGGAGAAGGAGCCTGCATCCGGCAGAGAGGGGGTGTTTCAAAGGCCCACAGTCAGGAACATGACATGTGATTGGAAAAGAAAAGCCCACCTGAGCTACCCTAGCAGTCCTCTCCTGACTGTCACCTGACCTGGCCTCCATCTGAGCCACCTGCCATGGCCAGCACATCCCTGAGGCAGGCTGTGACAGGATGAACAGACCACCAGAGCAGGCAGCACGTACCTGGAGGCGCAAGATAGGTGGTAAGCTCAGGAGGCAGGCTGACAGAGTGCCCGGACCCAAACCCATCAGTGCCCTGAAAGACTTGGTTGCAAGGCTCTTTGGAAGTTGCCCCATGTCAGCCCTTCTCTCTGTCCCCCAGTCCCTGGAACTGAGGGCACCTGGCATCTCCATCCTAGCCACATGACACTGAATTGCTTGCTTGACTTCTCTGAGGCTTCATTTCCTCATTTCTAAAAGGGCATAGTGAGAGTATCTTTCTCACGGGGCTGTCGGGAGGGTTAACCAACATAGTCCCTGGAAGGCACCAGGTTTGGCACAGAAGTGCTCAGTAGAGGTTAGTGGGGTTGTTACTCCGAGTCAGGGGTTTTGCTACCTGGACCTTTGCCCAGCAAGACACTTTAGGACACTCTTAGATCTTTCTCTCTCAGGTTCTATTCTGTGCTGTGTTCATGGACTGTTCTCAATCTAGCTCTCAGCCGTGCCACCTAGTGAATGACTCTACTTTGTTTCTTGACAATCCTAGATCATACTTTTTCTAGTATTAGACTCAGCGATAAGCTTCTTTCTTTATTGCTACCTCTCCTGACAAAATTATTCTGTTTAGTTTCTGCTAATATGTTGCTGTACCTTTTTACTTCTTTATTTGTTTGTTTGTTTGCTTTTGTGACAGAGACAGAGGAGACAGAGAAAGGGACAGACAAACAGGAAGGGAGAGATGAGAAGCATCAAGTCTTCGTTGTAGCACCTCAGTCGTTCATTGATTGCTTTCTTCTATGTGCCTTGTCCGGAGGGCAACAGCAGACCGAGTGACCCCTTGCTCAAGCCACCAACCTTGGGCTCAAGCTGGTGAGCTTTGCTCAAACCAGATAAGCCCACGCTCAAGCTGGCGACCTCGGGGTCTTGAACCTGGGTCCTCCACATCCCAGTCCAATGCTCTATCCACTGCACCACCACTTGGTCAGGCACTTTTTAATTTTTTTCAATTCATTCAGGGTTGGAATTGGGGTTGGGGGACAACATTTTTCTTTGGAAGACTATTTCTACAGGTAGGTCTCACTTAAAAATGTTTGTTTTATGGCTTTGGGTTCTATTTTTTTCAGAAACTCAGTGACAAAAAGAACAGCAAGTTCTCCCACCTCCAGGAGTCACAGGAGCAAGTCAGGAAGGAACCAACATTACCTGTGGTGAAAGAAGTGAAGAGTCGGACATTGCCCTGGGCGAGCATTCGGTAGTGGGACCAACTGAGGTACAGCATCAGGGGCATCCAGATGATGGGGACGCTGTACCTGCAGGAGGGCCACCAGGGTGAGATATATACATGCCCAGGGGCTTCCCCAAACGTACCTCTCGACTAGAGGGCTATGACATCATACCAAAGCACGAGAAGAAAGCACATGGAGACCTGGGGACAAAGGGACACTGCTGGGGATGGGGAGGAGAAAACAAAAGAAAGGACATGAGGCCACGAGTCTATCTGGCCATTCTCTGAGATGAGTAATTGACAGACTTTTCTGTCTGTCCCTGTGACCAGGGGTAGTCAACCATTTTATACCTACCACCCACTTTGTATCTCTGTTAGTAGTAAAATTTTCTAACCACCTACTGGTTCCACAGTAATGGTGATTTATAAAGTACAGGTATTGATCGACTTACGACATATGCAACTTACGACTATTCAACATTTTTACCACAGTCTCTAGCCACGACTGCTCCGCGTCTGGAACAGTTTTTGTATGCACCTGTATTTTGTAATTTTGTATGTCTTGCAAATATTAAACCAGTTGTACTGGTAATGCAGTGTTTTACTTAAATCTGACGCATGTAAAAATAAGAAATAAAATGGTGTAGAGATGATACAAATGGCATAAAATGAACAAAGGAAATTATGATATATAACAATAATGAAAGAAAACTATGATAAAATACGACTTAAAGATTTTTATAACATCATTTCACAGTACTGTACATATAGCCTACTCATCTTAATGACCAAATCGTGTTAACGACTGGTCTGTTGGAACCAATAGTGGTTGTAAGTCGAGCACTAGCTGTAGGGAAGTAACTTTACTTTATAAAATTTATAAAGCAGAGTTACAGCAAGTTAAAGCATATAATAATAATTACTTACCAAGTACTTTATGTCGGATTTTCGCTAAGTTTGGCAGAATAAATCTTTATAAAACAACTTACTATAGTTAAATCTATCTTTTTATTTATACTTTGGTTGCTCCGCTACCACCCACCATGAAAGCTGGAATGCCCACTAGTGGGCGGTAGGGACCAGGTTGACTACCACTGCTTGTGACTATGGACTCCGTGCAGTTAGGTTGGTGTTGACCTCTTATGGCAAAGGAGCCAATTGCAGGCAAAACTTTTCCTCTGGGCATTAAAGGCTACAAACCCTTCATAGGAATCTGGAATAGAACAGGGGTAGCATTCAGAGTGGTTTCTGGCTATATGTTGGGGTGTCACTTACTCAATGGACAAACCATGCATAGGAATGGATTATACCTATGGAATATTCCATTATCCCCAAGAACTTACAGTATTGCTTTGGGTTCAAGGTTGGGGGTAGGACCCAAATGCTCCATCACTATTATATTTGACTGATACCATCAGTAGAGAGATGGACAGCCCACCCTGGGCTCAGCACAGGGCTCACCAGGCAGTCTTTGTGAGGGCCTCGATGAAATCTGAGTAGAAGAGGCGGATGGGCCTCGTCACTGGTTGGTGGACCCACTCATCGTACTTCTCTCCCAAGTGGCCTACCTGCCACAGTAGGGGCTTCCGCCAGTCTACCAGATCCTGCAAGAGACAAAGTCAGTGGACACTTGATATTCAAACCTGCACACATTTATTCTCCTATCTTCTAGTTACAGTATCCCAGTCACCATCCTCTATCTCATGTGGTCTATATGGGGCTACCTAGCCTCTCACTTCAGTGATTCAGGACTGACCAAGCCTCTCATCTCAGCTCCCAGCCACAGAAATGGGATCCAGGACAGGTACATGACCTAAGCTTGTGCAATAAGCCATCAGACACCCTCTCTTCTTGCTGGAGTGGCTAGCAGAGCCTGCCTGAGGACTCAGTCAGCACAGAGGGTGGCCCAGCCAGGATCCAGAGACACCGAATCCAGGTGATGACACCTGAGCACCCAGATTCATCCATGCCTGAAGCTTGAAGTTGCGCCCACAACTCTTTAGGTACAAGAGCCAATACATTCTGTACCAGGAATGAAATGGGTCCTTTCTCCTCTACCATCAGCTTTCTTCTTGGTGTTGGCCTGGGCGAGGCATTCATCCATTCAAACAAGCATTCATTCAAAAAAGTGCTTGATATTTCATATATATTTCTATACTAGATGCTGGGAAGAATAAACAAGAATGTAAGAGATCATCTTTGCTTTGCAAAGCTTAGTGTTTAGTCAGAATTCAGACTGCCGTCAGGCCTGGGTACAAATCCTGGCTCCATCACTTACTGTGTGCCCTTTGGAAAATTACTTGATCTCTCTGAGCCTCAGTTTCTCCAGCTATGAAATGGAAGTAATAATAGTGGTACCTGCATAAAGTAGTCAGCAAGAAGAGACATACCAGGCAAGATAATTTACTGTGGATACAGGCAAGCTGAGGCTGGGAGGCAGAATGACTGGTACAAATGCCTGGGTTCATGGTAAAAGAAAAGGTATTTGCAGAGAACCTGGGGTTTGGGTTGGAGCTCACACAACATGGAGACCTTGGTAAGCGAGAGAGGAAAATGTGGGGGAGGGGATGTAGGCAGAGATGTGGAGTTGACAGTGATTGTAGCCCATTTAGTAACTTGACATTGATCTACGGGGCAGCAGGAAGAAATCTGCTGAGGATTTTAGATGACAGAGCACCCCATACCAGGCCCAGGAGTTGGTACTTCATCCCCCAGGCCAGTTGTCTCCAACATAGGGATGTATGCATACCCCATGGGTACTCACAGGCTGATTTTTAGAGGCATGGGGAGAATATTAAAGACTCTTTGATATATTTATTTCATTTTTGAACTGTTTTTTGTTTTGTTTTTTTTACAGAGACAGAGAGAGAGAGTCAGAGAGAGGGATAGATAGGGACAGACAGACAGGAACGGAGAGAGATGAGAAGTATCAATCATCAATTTTTTGTTGCCGTTGCGACATCTTAGTTGTTCATTGATTGCTTTCTCACATGTGCCTTGACTGCAGGCCTTCAGCAAACTGAGCCACCCCTTGCTGGAGCCAGCGATCTTGGGTCCAAGTTAGTGAGATTTTTGCTCAAACCAGATGAGCCCGCGCTCAAGCTGGCGACCTCGGGGTCTTGAACCTGGGTCCTTCCACATCCCAGTTTGACGCTCTATCCACTGCACCACCGCCTGGTCAGGCATGAACTGTTTTTGAATGTTTACTCATGCACATAATACAGGAGTACATTTGTACATTCTAGAATCTCACCCTCGCACAGGCCTCCCCCTCAAAGCTGCCTTGGCCCCAGCAGGTCTGCCAGCCCTGTCAGAGGTGGAGCTCATAGCCCAGTCATCATAGCCTTGGAGCAGGGGCGTAGCAGTGTCAGGAAATAGGGAAGGTCACTGGGCATTCTCTCTGTGCCTGCAACCAGGGGAAAGGGCCAAAAGATGGTTGTGGTTTCCTGTTATGTGAACTTGGCAGTTCCCAGGTGCTGGCTGTCCTCCGGCTTCCCAGACTGTAAGATGACTCAGGTCAGCCTGGAGTCATCCCATCCAGAACCAGTTAAGCAAGACAATCATCCAAACCCTACCTAGCTGCTTGACTTTCTCCAGTCCACACATTTCCTTGACTTTCTCCCTTGGGTCTAGCAGGAAATCGAGTCATTGGGCGCATGCTGTCTCATTCCTTCCATCCCTCTGCCTCAGGTCTCTGCACACAAACACGTATGTACATGCACATGTGCACACACACACACACACACAGCACCACCACAAACCACCAGGAAAAAAACTGGAGGAACCAGCTAGTGGCTTATGTTTACACCTTATCTTGAGCAGCCTATAAAGCCCCACCTCAGAAAAAGCTAGGCCAGGGTCATGATGAGAGCTAGAGGCTTTGTCCCAATTGCAACACCATTGAAAGCTAACACTCACAGAGGATTTGTTATATGTAGGCATGGTTCTAAACACTTAATCATTTGATCTTCAGCATACCCCTAACTAGGTAAGTACTATTATTACTGTTGTCTTGCTGATGGGGAAATTGAAGCAGAGTAACTTACCCAAGGTTACCTAGTTATGTCTTTTTGATAAATTGGCCCCCTAATCATTGGGAAATATTGGTCCCTGGTAATACTCCTTGTTCTGAATCTTTAATAGAGTCACGCCAGGTTTCCTTATGCATGACATTTGCATGGTCTATCTTTTCCCAACATTTTACTTTCAAACTGTGCATATCTTTACATTTAAAGTGCATCTTTTTTAGACAGCATATAGTTGGGGCTTGCTTTTTTGTTTTTATCTTGTCAGATAATCTCTGCCTTTTAGTTGGAGTGTTTAGGCCATTTATATTTAATGTTGTGGCAGTCTCACCATATTATTATTTATTTTCTGTTTGTCTTCTCTATTCTTCCTTTTTGCCCTGTTTGTATTAATCAAATATTTCAAAAATACTCTATATTATCTCCTCTAGTGACTTTTTAGCTATACCATTTTCCCCACTAGTTGTTACTTTAAGGATGATAATATGCATCCTTAACTTATCACCATCTTTCTCAAATGAAAACTCTGGTTTTCATATGTTCTACTTTTATATGTTACACATGACTCTCTATGCCTGTTTTTCACTGTACACTCAATTTTAATTAACTACTTAGGCAATGAATATTTCCAGCTTTAGCTAGGGTGTGCCCAGGCAGGCCTCTTTCTGAACCTTGCAGCGATTTGGGCAAATTTTCACCTGATGATCTATTTTGCCCATATTTTACAAAGAGAGTAGAAACAGCATAGGATTTATAAACTTATTTTGGTTGAGACCCAGGAAAAAATGTCTAGGTAAGCAGCAAGCTGGGGAGCGGGGAAAGGAGGCTCTTACTTCAGGATCAACCAACCCCATCTCAAGAATCACTTAAGCCCCTTGGGCCTTAGTGTCCTCATCCATAAAAAGAGAAGAGGTCAGTAGGCCTGGATTTCATTTCTATACTTACATGAAGGCTTGTTGTTCTCCCCCTGGAATAGTGGGCTGGGACTCTAGTGGTGAAAATATAGGTATTGGCCTTTGAGCACTGAAGGAAATGCTTGCAAGAAGGTGAGCCTTCTTGGGATTCTTCCTGGGTGGTGCTTTAGCTCCAGGGTTAAAGTGGCCTTCCCTGAGCACCAAGAAGGGCTACCTCACAGAAATATACTAGGTACTAGACGTGGAGCCAGGGTTTAAGGCCCTCCAAGGTCAGCAAGCTGGTCAGAGGCATCCTTAATACCAAGTCTAGACAGCAAGTCCGCCATCTGTATGGTGGCCATTATCTATCTGCTGGTCTATGGAGGGAGGAACCAAAGCCATGTAAAAGATCAGATGGGCAACAGGACATCAAACGAGAGACCCCCGTGTTCAAGGGTGCTGAGGGATGGGGGGGGCTGGCTTTGCTCCCACCATACCTGTGTACAAACAACTCTGCATCCATCTGGCTTTAGCACTCCACTCCCGCTCTGTCCTTTTGTCTGTTATCTTCACCATAGGGTGTAAGGGACTTAAGATAAATTTCCCTTTCTACTTTACCTGGTAGAGGACTCCTAGGCTAACCCTCCCTCAAATGGCTTTCTTCCTCTCAAGCTGGTGCCTGTCCCACCCCACCCCAACCTCCTAAGGCTTGCGGGACATAGGGAAGGCATTGGCAAAGGTCTGCCAGCCTCAGTAGGAAGATGCATGGGAGAAAGGAATAGGGAACAGGTTCTCAATCATCTGAGGGCTTCCATAGCAACCCTCACAATAGCAAATCTTTTACAGCTTTGGAGCCTGATGCTCAGAGAGGACAACCTATTCACTCTGTGTTGTGCAGCTAAAGTGGGACTGTATAGATCAGGATGAGGGGTCCTTTGGTGAACTGAAAGACCCCAATCAAAGGCTGGGACCCAAAAAGCACATGCAAGTTCAGGGAGAGTTTGGCCAAAGCACCTAGTGCCAACTGTGTGTGTCCCATTCCCCACCCCCACCCAGCACTGCCCCCGCCCCAATGGGAGGGGGAGGGCCTTGGCTTCTCTGGGCTATGCCAGGAATGCAGCCACAGCAGGGCCAGGCAGGGGAAAGGGCAGCCACTGCCTGCTGCCCAGAGGGTGGGTGGAAGGGCATGCATGCTGCCCGCCTGGGGAGGGGGCCTTCTTTGCTCTTCCCTCTTCCCCACTTGCCAGATCCACCTCCTCCTGGGCAGCGCAGGAGCCAGGTGGCACAGAACTCTTTCAAGGGGCAGCCCCAGCTCAGGAACAGAAAACTGGAATCTGCTTCTCTCCCAAGGGGACAAATGTGGGGAGAGGGGGTAGCTGCTCTGTGCCAGCAGCTCTTCCCACAGCTGAGAGCCAAGACGATTGTTGAAAGAAATGTCTACTCAGACACTCAAGCTCCCAGCTCCAGGGCAGCTTTCTGAGCCAGGAAGGAGGGGATGGGCTTCCAACCAGTGGGGGCTGGTGGTGAGAGGAGTGAGGATAAGAAGCTCGACAAGAATTCCTAGACATATTGTTTCTGCATCCTTGTCACAGGCCCCTGGGCTCAGATTTCATGTCCATTATCCTTTGTAAGCCATGATATTGAGAACTAGGGCCTGCAATGACCTCATTTTACAGATGAGGAGACACAGGTCAGATGCTCAGCTGTATATGCTGGAGGTGGGACCTGTACTTCAGGCCATCTTAACCCAGGGCCATGAGGCCTATCAGCTGGTACAGGAACCTGGTGGCTGTGAATTTCCTAGCAGGGGCTGTGAGGGACCAGGCAGGAATGCTTAGTGCAGGGGTTCTTAACCTGGGTTCTATCGAACCCTAGGGGTTCGATGAGTCGGTCTCAGGGGTTTGGAGAAGCCTCTGCCGTGGAGGCCAGAATAAAGTAATACCGTAATTTGTTGTGAGTTCATGCACTTGGTTGGTTTTGTTCTTTGAGCAAGGTGATGTTCATGCACGGCTCATTATGTGCACCAGTAAAAAAACATATACCTATGTCTTGAATTTGGAAAAAAAGTCATATTTTATTTATCACTAAAGAAGGGTTCGGTGAATGCGCATATGAAACTGGTGGGTTCAGTACCTCAAAAAAGGTTAAGAACCACTGGCTTAGTGCGAGGGTCCATCCAGGCTCTTGGTGGCCTTGCAGGGGCGGCTCCTCTAACTGGGAGCTCCATTCAAGTCCAAAGAGGCAGTTCTGCACCCCCTGCCTCCTCCTTGTACCCCAGTGATGGGGTGGCTGGGGAGGCAGCCTCAGGCTGCCCCTGTGAAGGTTCAGGGAGATGAGAGTGGACGGTGAAAGCAGGGAGTGAAGGGGTCAAAGCCTAGAAACAGAAAAAGGATAGCCATGTCCCATGCAGAACGCCAGTGTGTGACCTCTGTCCCTGAGACAGAAGAACAACAAAGCCCCTCCCATTCTAAAGTGAAGTAGGCTGGTCTTTCACCGGCAGATACCCTGCTGTATGCTCTGCAGGAGCCCCCTGGCAGCCCTACACCATATGGGGCTGGAATAATTCCTCCATCCTGCTGAGGGAGAAACAGAACAAACTGTCCATGGTCACCCAGCAGCGACTCGCACCTGCCTTGTCCACGGCCCTGGCAGGACGCAGAGGTCAGTGCACAGCCCACCTACCTGGTTTCTCCCTAGGGGAAGTGGGGTTGGGTATTTTCTGAGTATTCCTGAACCCTTTGGAAGAGGGGCTAGGAGCTCTGGGCAAGGGGGCAAGCAAGCAGGGAGAGAATTTGATACCCGGGCTCGGTCCAGCAATGACAGGGAAGCCCTGTGGGCCCTCTGGGCAGCCAGACTCTCTAGACCTCTACTCTGGGAGGTTCAAGGGGACATGGGGGCAGTGCCGAATGCTAGGAGGTGAACCAGGGCTGCACCCACAGGGTTGAGGTTGGCCCTCCCCAAACGTGGGTCGTGGGTTGGCCAAGACAGCCCTTGCTTAGGCCCAGGGGCTATTTTCCTGAGTTCTCAATGACTTAACTGAGGGACCCAAAAGATTAAACCCATGTGGCCAACATCAACAACTGCCAGGTCCTGGAGACCTCGGAGCAGCCCCTGAAGCTAAGGAGTGTGTGTGTGTGTGGCATTTTGCTTTGTGACACACCTGTCTGGATGACTCTACCTGACTGTAGGGGAACACAGTGGCCTCCGCCCAGGGAGCCAGAGCCAGTTCTGCTGGAGTCTGGCATAGCCTGAGGGGCAGGATGGGGAAGAGGATGTGCAAAGTTTTGGAGACACCTTGCTTCTGGGACCTGCTCATCCCTCCTTTCTGCCAACCCCTCTCCTAGTCACAGGCCTCAAGGGGGACCAGGGGTCGCCATGCAGGGGAGGGGGCTCGGTGGTGACCACCGGCTGTGCTAAGGACCAGCACAGTGTCTCTGGGCAGGAGACTTGAGCTCTTTCTCATTGTTAAATCAGCATCTGATAATCTTATCTCCCCATGTTGTGAAAGGATTACATAGGATTATGGTACATTTAACGTGGCTGGCCTGCAGGGTCTGGCACATGGTAAGAGCTCGAGAAAAGAAAGGCTAATGTGACCCTATCTCTGCTGCCCAGAGGAACTGCAAACTCTTCACATCACACCAGTTTCTTCTAGATCCAGGAAGCGGCCCCCAAAGTGGGCAATGGAGAAGGCTGCCAGGGGAGAGCTCCTGAATGGACACAGTAAAGCAATGAAAAGAAGTAATGGGACAGATGGGACAGGTATGCCTGAAGCCAGGAGCAGTGGCAGCTCCTGCCTCCTACACTGGGACAAGCCCCACGTGGGCTGGGTTCCAGAACACAGAGAGACATACAGGGGATACTGTAGGGTGAGGGCTACAACCTGGATTCTTGTCCCACAAGGAAGCCTGGGTCCTGCACAACTCTGTGATTGGAGGGACTTAGAAATGGTTCCAATAAACTCCCATACAGAACCCCCAAAATCAGACCATGTTGGGGGCACCCTGGGCTGGTTTCCTGACCCCAGTACCCCAGTTCTCCTCATCATTGTCAGCATGGCCTACTGTGTCCACCACTCCGGGGGCTGGAACTCTTTGCCAGGGAGCCCAAGGCTCCCCTCCTTTGAATGCAAAACACAAAGGGTTACCGTATTTCCCCTGTATAAGACGCACATTTTCCCTGAAAATTTTGGGGTCTAAAATCTGGGTGCATCTTATACAGTGGTTGTAGGTTTCTTTTTACTTGCATTTCCCACTCTTTTGACAGTGATGAGGAGTTTTATGAATTTTATGATGAATAAAACTTGAGTTTAATATCTTTATGTAATGCTTTTTTTTTTTTAATTCTTGCCCCAAAACTAAGGTGCATCTTACACATGGAAGAGTCTTATACATGGGGAAATACAGTAACTTTGACAAGTCCCTTTGCCCCAGGGCAGGTGTGTAAATCTGCCCAGGTCTGAAGCCCTGGCAGAGAAGCTGCTGCCCTCCTGGCCTCTCACTACAGCTCCTCAAGGTCCAGACCCAAAGATCCACCCAAGCCCCTGGCCTGGGTCAGAAAGAGATGCCAGGCTAAGTTAGACAAGGGGTTCGGGGCATTCCCAGTTTTCCATTCCCCCAAAGGGGCTGGGAGTGACCACACGGTAGATGAATAAACGAAAGAAAAGCAAGCACTGTTCACTCTCCCTGGGAAGCTGGGCTCCACAGGCTGTATCTTCTCAGGGTGCTAGGAGGCACCAAGCCCACCTGCCATCATCCCCTGGGGGGCTGGGGCTCCTTTCCAGAGTGCCACACCCTCTCTCAGGCAGTCCTTGCTCCTCTCAGCACCGAAAGGAGGAAGAGGCATGTGTGAGAGAATGACAGAGAGACAGGGAAGGTGAGTCAGGTGGCCCTGCCTGACTATGCTGGCAAGGAGCCAGAGCAGGCCCTGGGGGAGGAGGTGGAGGAGAGGGCCTTTTCTCCTCCAGTTGGGGCACAGGTGATGGTGGAACAGGGCTGGGTAGCCTTGATCTCCACCCACCCTACCCCCCAGTGCAGCGCTAGGACCGGGTAAGCCTTGAACCTATAGCCCAGGTAGACTGTGGGAGGACCCTTCTCCATAACAGGATGCTTATCCAGTCCTGGTCAGCTCCCTTTTTAAAGTATTTTCTTTCTAATATTCAACTCTTAATCCAAGCCCTCAGATGCTGGCGCCAAGCACCTCTCCTCATGGCTCCTTTCAGTCTCCTTCAGTCCCGTCCACTGGCCCTGTGCCCTGAGTTTGGAGCCCTGTGCCCTGTGTCCTGAGCCCTGTGCCCTGAGCCCTGTGTCCTGAGCCCTGTGCCCTGAGCCCTGTGCCCTGTGCCCTGAGCCCTGTGTCCTGAGCCCTGTGCCCTGAGCCCTGTGTCCTGAGCCCTGTGTCCTGAGCCCTGAGCCCTGAGCCCTGTGTCCTGAGCCCTGAGCCCTGTGCCCTGAGCCCTGTGTCCTGAGCCCTGAGCCCTGAGCCCTGTGTCCTGAGCCCTGTGCCCTGAGTCCGGAGCCCTGTGCCCTATGCCCTGAGCCCTGTGCCCTGAGCCCTGTGTCCTGAGCCCTGTGCCCTGTGCCCTGAGTCCGGAGCCCTGTGCCCTATGCCCTGAGCCCTGAGCCCTGTGCCCTGAGCCCTGTGTCCTGAGCCCTGTGTCCTGAGCCCTGAGCCCTGAGCCCTGTGTCCTGAGCCCTAAGCCCTGTGCCCTGAGCCCTGTGCCCTGAGCCCTGTGCCCTATGCCCTGAGCCCTGAGCCCTGTGTCCTGAGCCCTGTGCCCTGAGCCCTGTGCCCTGAGCCCTGTGCCCTGTGCCCTGAGTCCGGAGCCCTGTGCCCTATGCCCTGAGCCCTGAGCCCTGTGCCCTGAGCCCTGTGCCCTGAGCCCTGAGCCCTAAGCCCTGTGCCCTGAGCCCTGTGCCCTGAGCCCTGTGCCCTGAGCCCTGAGCCCTGTGCCCTGAGCCCTGAGCCCTGTGTCCTGAGCCCTGAGCCCTGAGCCCTGAGCCCTGTGCCCTGTGTCCTGAGCCCTGAGCCCTGTGCCCTATGCCCTGAGCCCTGTGCCCTGTGTCCTGTGCCCTGAGCCCTGTGCCCTGTGTCCTGAGCCCTGAGCCCTGAGCCAGACCCACTGCAGTGCCCTCTCTGGTCCTGCACTCACCCCACACCCTCCTTGTCTCCTACTGAGGCTCCTCTCTTCCCAGGGTGAGGTCCTGACTCCACAGCTTTGGGGTCCTTGTCCAATCAAGCTGGCTGTGTCCCCCTCTGTCCTGCCCACATGCAGGACAAGCCCAAGTCCCCAAAACTTTCAGAGAAGCAGTCCATTTGTACCAAGACACCCCAACCTCAGCCCCTGGCCTGAGCAGTGAGCAATCATAGGACACCCAGTTCTGGTGAGCCCCCAGTGTAAGGTCGGTCAGCAATGGGGAAAAGTCATGTGAGAAAACAGACCTAGGAACTTTGGCTAGAACCGCCCATACCCACTTGCACCAAAAGAAACTTCCCAGGAATCCTTGGAAAAGAGTGACTATCTGTCAGCCAGTGAGATTTTGCCATGTCATAATAGCTCAACCACCTTACAGACCCTTTAAATATTCCCCACGCAGTTTAATCCGTGCGACTTCCCTGGTTCGTGTCCCCTGGACCAGGGAATATCATCCCGGAAGCGCTGAACTCAATAAAGCTTTTACTATAGACACTTCATGGCTACAGCCCTTCCTTCTTCCTCGGTGGGGAAAAATACCTTACATTTGGTGCCAAAACCTGGAAGGAGTTAGAAATCCACAAGGACCACTCCTCTCCCCTTCCCCTCCGAGAAAGAACCAGGACCTCCGACCTTCCACCCACTTCAGCAGACGGTGCGGTAGGTGCCCTGCCTCCAGCCTCCCCTCAGTTCTTTCCACCAAGACTCCCTGTCCGGAAACCACAGCTGCGTCAGGGACCTCTTTTCCGTCCTGAGTGCATGTGTGCCCGTGGAAACGTCGCAGGCACACCCACTTTACTTATCTGTCCCGTGGTCAGAGCTTAAGTTATAGGATGCCAATTTTCATCTCTGACCACTCTGAGGACTGAGGGTGGCCGTGGGGGCACAGGAATCTAAACCTGACTCAAAAACATTCTGGGAGTTGCCTTATCCAAAATCTCTCCCTCCCTAAAGAAGAAGAAACTGTTCTTCTTCTCCACTGTGGCCAGGCCATAGAACCCACTTAATAACCAGACCAGGTGGCCTCCCGAAGGAACTTTCGATTTTAACACCCTCACCAATTTAACTATCGACAAAAGAACTGGGAACTGGTTGGAGATCCCTTACATTCAGGGCTTCTAGTATTTGCACTCCCATCCTAATCTCTGTGCCGCCTGCTACACGGCACAGGCCCTTGTGGCCAGAGAAACCTCACCTAAACCCTCCACTTCTAATCTTCCAACTCTCTCCCCCTCCTGCCTGACCCCTGGGGGCGCCCCTCTCTCGGGTCCCCTCTCTGGCCCCTCTGTGGACCTCTTTTGCTCGGGTCTCTTCCCTCCAGGAAACCCCTGCCCTCCCTTTGCAGAATCCTGTTTCTCATTCACCTGCAAATACCATTCTCTCTTTCTCCTCCCCTGCTGATCAGGGGTCCCCCTTCTCCACTGTGTTCATAAGCCCTTCCTCCGTCAGGCCATTCTCCACCAACCATTGACCCTCAGGCTGATTTGCAGGACACCTGACCCCATGGCCCAACCCTGATCTTGCAGGAAGACCTGATCCTGTCCTTCCTCTGGCTCCGGCGTTTCCGGCCGGATCTGGGTGCCGGATTACCCAGGATCCCCTCTCCTCTTATTCTCACCCCCAGACCTTTATCCAAGACCTGTGAACACGGCATTTAAAGTTTTTAATAATCACAACTAGTAGAATAAGGCCGAGGCTACTTTTCAGGCCCGAATGCAGCAGAAGGTAACTCTCCAAACCCAGGCTCTTGTGGCAGCCCTGAGACCGGCAGAGAAACAGAGGCAATACACAGGAGGTGCCCAACCCAAATCCAGGCTGCAAAGAGGAATCCTACCAGCGGCTTGCTTTAAGTATGGCAAGGAAAGTCATTGGTCCTAGCAATGCCCCTGCCCGAGGTGACCCACTAAGCCCTACCCTGTCTGCAAGCAGCCTGGTCACTGGCAGAGCGATTGCCCCTTTGGGTAACAGGCTTTTCTTCAGTGCCTCTACATGGAAGACAAGCCACCCAAATGGGAGGCCAAGCCAGCTAGGCAGGCCCATCACTTGAACTCCTAGGCATCATGGACGACTGACATAACTGGACTCAGAGACCCCTAACACCCTCACCAAGCCATGGTAATGCTACAGCTAGCAGGTAAGTCCATATCATTTCTTGTGGACATGGGGACTTCCTTCTCTGTTTTGCCACCACACTCTAGACCTCTAATTCCCTCACAGGTCTGGGTTATGGGAGTGGATGGGACCCCTTCTTTTCCTCTTTACACATCATCCCTGACATGCAGTTTTGCCTCAAGCTTGCCCCCATGCAGGACCGCTGGCAGTCAGAACCACTGGGCCCTACCCATCTCCAGCTCACCAAAAGGCTGGACCCTGCAGATCCCCCTATTACTCCTTTTTTTTTTTTAATCCTTACAGGACTGCATCTGTGAAGTTTCTCTCATGGTCAAACAGATGTTCCTTCTGACTCCCCTCCCCACAACGCCCCTAACCAGCAGGAAGTAGCCAGACAAATAGCAGCGCCCCGATTTAATACAAAAGGTCAGAATGTAAGGTTGGTTAGCAATGGGGAAAAGTCATGTGAGAAACCAGACCCAGGAACTTTGGCTAGAACCACCCATACCCACCTGCGCCAAAAGAAACTTCCCAGGAATCCTTGGAAAAGAGCGACTGTCCACATCAGCCAGTGAGATTTCGTCATGTCATATTAGCTAGACCACCTACAGACCCTTTAAATATTCCCCACGCGGTTTCATCCATGCGACTTCCCTGGCCCATGTCCCCCGGACCAGGGAACATTGTCCCGGAAGCGCTGTACTCAATAAAGCTTTTATTATTCCACACTTCATGGCTACGACCTTCCTTCTTCATCAGCGGGGAAAAATACCTTATACCCAGGGTGCTAGCCTCTCCTCCTCCTGGTCTTCTATCTCCCTCTTGAAGGGGATGGGCTCAGAACAACGTGTCCCAGCCTTTCTAGCAGAGCACATGCACACGTCTTTGTCATGGGCTGACAGGCTCTCCCAAAGGCGGTGGCAATTTCCATGTGACAGACACCATCTCCATGTTTCTGGAGTCAGGGTCTCAGGAGTCCTGGCCAAAGGGATCCAACAAACAATAAGCTTTATGGAGTCCCCTACCTTTCCTCTGGTCACTGTGCTCCTTGGGCATGCTTTGCACATCTCCCCATGTTTTTCTAATTGTTATAGTGTGAGGGAGGGTCTGTCCTCCCCACCAGATTATGAGCTACCTGGGTGCACGGGCCTGTCCGGTTTGTCTTTTGTCTGGTGTCCAGCACAGGCAGGGGACACTGATGAATATACCCACTTGCATCTTTTCCAGGAAGAAATGGCAAAATGACATTGGGGCATGACCCAGGTTGGACATTGGGGCATGACCCAGCCTCCAACCCACACTGATTCTTCCCCTACCCCACTGCCCCACTGAGCAGCTCCACTTCCACCTGTGACCACTCTGGACTCCCGTAACCAACTCTGCCTAATCCTCCAAGATACTGGCCTCTGAACACAAGAGATGTTTGCTGCAGATGAACATTGCAGATAGTTCACCCTGTCCCAGCCGGCCTCAGCAGGCCCGCATGCTGGCGAGCATTGCAAGTGATAGCTAATGCCTGGGCAGCTCCGCCTTGTGTCCTGGTCAAGCTGGGCATGCCTGGGCCTGCTGGGCCTGCATTGTGCCCTTCTCAGCTTCAGCGGCCCTTGTAGGAACTCTTCTCTTGGGGTGTTTAGGGCCTGGCTCTACACAGACCTTGTTCACAATTTTCCCACACTTATCACACAGCCTTGGTCACGTGTGTGCTAACCATGTCATGTTTGTACACTGTGAGCAACAGCTTCCTAACCTCATCTTCCCTGGGCAAATGTCACGAACAACACAGCCTTTGGCTCCACACACCCTCTCCTTGACCCTGGGGGCCCCCCAATTATCATTCCATCCCTCTCAGTGCCAGTTACCTTGTCCCAATCGACTGCTTTGAGCCTCGGCTCCATCGCTGGGTCTGCCTTCTGAGTGTTCACAGAGGCTGCAGCCCCACTGTCCATGGAGCCCTGGTGAGAGAAGGTGCAAGACGATTACTTACAGTGCGTGAGGGCAGAGAGTGCGGGCCGTCCGCACGGTGGAGGCCAGGAATGGTGACAGCCCCATGGTGGGGCAGGCTGGGCAGAAAGCAACGACACTGAGAGCATTTTGAATATAGGTAGACAGTGATGCACATTTTTTTCTTTTCCCTTAAAAATATAATTTCTGCAGGCCCAGGTTGGGTAGCTTGGTTGGAGCATTGCTGTGATACACCAAGGTTGCAGGCTTAATCCCTGGTCAGGGCACATGTAAAAGCCAACCAATGAATGCATGAATGAGTGGAACAAGTTGATGTTTCTCTCCCCCCCCTTCTCTCCCTCTCTCAAATCAATCAATAAAAATAAAAGTAAAAATAAAAATAAATTAATTAAATAAATAAATTCTGCAAAACAAGAGGCAGAAAGACGGGGGAGAGAAAAGAAGCAGGCAGGGAATGGTTAGTGGAAATGCTCTGGGCAAGGAGGTCCCTGCCAGCCTGCTTCCAGGTCCCTGCTATCAGGCAGAGGGAGTCACAGGAAGTCACCTGGCGGGCTCACTGTGCCACACCCAATGACTACCCCACTCCCCTCCCTCCCTGATAATTCTCTGGGTCACAGACCAGGCCACTGAGGCCCACGTGCCCACAAGAAAGAAAGGCAGCGGAGGGTGACGGAAACGGTCCCTCTAGGAACTCCCAAGTGAGGGTCTGCAGTCCACACAGAGTGAACCTGGCAGAGGAGTTCCCAGATAGGCTCAAGGTTAAATCACAGCAGCAAAGAGGCAGTCAGAAGGAAATAGAATGTACAACGAAAATCACATGGTCCCAGCTCGCCCTGACGTCACACAGGGTGAGGTTGAAGGAGGGAAGGTTGACACATAGCTAAAACTCATGCTTCCTTGCAGGAAGGGTGGGGAGGTCACTTGCCAGTGGGAGGCCTGACTTCCGAGTCCCTGTGACTAAAGGACACCATGGTGCTGTTAGCCATGGACGAGGCCTTGGATGCTGGGTATCAGCAAGAACCCAAGAAAACTGTTTGAGCAGCAAGTTGGGGTTTCTATTGCCACAATTCTTGCATTTTTGCTTCCAAATGAACCAAGAGAACCTGATGGTGACAGTGATGCTAGCATTTTCTGGGAAAGTCCATACGTAACTCAAATAAAAGTGGCTTTCATGGTCTCATCTTAGTTTGAGGATCTCAGTACTTTTAGTCTGTGTTACCATGCTAATACCTGCGTTCTTTAAAAAAAAGCATCTCTGATTATCTCTTAATGACAAAGTAGAGTGGACTTTACGGTATATCATACAATGAAACTCCCTAAGTATCCAATAGAAATGTCATATAATAACCTTGCCCCTCTTAATTCTGTTCCACCCTCAAAATACCACAGAGTGCCCCTAATCACTAACTTCTTGATTCTCCCACCCTCCTGAATAGTTTTCTCCTGGTCATCCCAAATCCTTTCTTAAGTGGCATGATTCAATCCTTCACCATCTGTCTCAACAAAACAAAAGGCTCATTTTGGGGCCTGCCCTTCCCAAGCAAGAAAGGGGGTTCTCACATATATAAT
Organism: Rhynchonycteris naso; assembly: GCA_037038555.1. NCBI lineage: Eukaryota > Metazoa > Chordata > Mammalia > Chiroptera > Emballonuridae > Rhynchonycteris > Rhynchonycteris naso. The sequence goes on from CM073001.1 coordinate 23,131,732, forward strand.
CTTTTAATGGTTTTGTCTGTGCTACACTTTTTGGACATCCCTGGGTGGTAGAGAGATCTGTTTTGGGCACATTCACCTAAACAATCTCCGGAGCAGGAAAAGGGTGGCCACCCTAGCACTGGGCACAGCCCATCAATGCAGTCTATGCTCCTGCTCACTCCAGTCTGGACTGTTTTCTGATGCTCCAGTCCTTGGCTCAGCTGGCTACCTCCAGTTTCCAGGGATCACTCTTGGTTCTTCCCTTCTAGGACTATATAAACTCTTTTTCTTTCACCTGGCAGGACTATACATATTTGCGGACAGCTGATACCCTCACGCCCTGCCATGCCATAAGACCACCTTAGAACATAACAGTCTCTACGCATAGTGTTGGTCCATGTTCCTCTTCCCAGCGGGTGTGATGGGACCAGTGGTAGAAGGGTTCGCGCCTCCCTCAGATGGAACAACACAGTTCAGGTCATGGGAACTGAGCTCCCACTGGCCCTTTTGGCTCATACTATGTGACTTATTCATTTAGCGTATGGCCACCTGTAGCTTATTTTCTGAACTGCTGCTGCTGGCGTGCTGTGCACAGCTTGTGTGGTCCAGGAGGTGATATGGACTGGCAGACATAGGGCCACAAAAGATGTGTGAGGAAGACCAGAATGTTCAGGGTAGTGATGAATGGGAAGCAGTAGGTGGTGGAAAACACAGAAAGTCTGAGACATGTGGTCATCAAGGGGAGTTTGCAAGGACAGGAAGCCTGGTCTCTAAATCAGCTGGTGGTCTTGGTGAACTATCACTATGGCCCCCTTCCTCTTCCCTCAATTCTTCCCTCCTACACGGATCTCATCCTCAGCCACTGCCGTCGTCAAGTCATCCAGAAACACATCTGAGCACCAGTTATGTGCCCGAGCAGCAGTTCAGAAGACTCTCCATCTCTCTCTGACCCTGGCCCCACTCCATGTCCCTGGAGAATGATTCCAACTGCCCATATCATAATCTGACCCCAAAGCCCTGCTGTCACCTCCTCCGACACCACATTTCTAAAAGCGAACATAACTGAAAATCGGCTTATCATTAACTTCCCTATATTTTAAAATCCTTCTTCTGCATTTCCAAACTCCTCTTCTATTGGGCCCTTGGGTTAACCCTAAAGTTTTCCTGTAGCCAGCAAGGATGATTTTCCGTTTCCCAAGCATGCCTTGTATTTTCCTTCTCAAATGTCACCCTGTCCAGGATGATGATAAAGGTTAATATTCACAGATGCTTACTATGTGCTCAGACCTTTAATTGGCACAACTTTATGAAGTAGGCAAGATTATTGTCCTCACTTGACAGATGAGGGGACCTAGGCCCTGGGTAGTCCCACAGCTAGTGAGAGGTGGAGCCATCAGTTGGCTTTCTTCCAGAATATTTTTTTGACCACCATGAACTTCTTCCCTAACCATTCTAGCCAGAGATGATCTCTCTATTTTCCAAGTTTTAGGAAATCATACTTTCCATGTGTCTTACTGTGTCAGTTGGTGTTTACAATATCCTGTCTCTTGTTGTCTTTGTATGTGTGGGTAAGCAGCTTGTTTGTCCAATGGTATTATAGATTCCAAAAGAGCAACAAACTACTGTTTACTTTTTTTGGGATGCCTAGGAGGGGCTCTTGATACTATGAGATACTCCATTCATATTTCCTGAGTGGACCATGTTTCAATGCTAGATCTTTGCAGAAGAGCCAAGGTCTCCAGAGACTCCTGCAGTGCTGTGAGCTTGGCTACAGAGATGGAGCCCTGATGCTCTGCAGGGCACATACTCCTTGGAAATATAAGCCAATGGGGTGGGCACATTTACTTAGATGAGAGAGCTGGCCCAGAACATTGAACACACCATCCTATAACATCCCTCTGGCCTGGACAAGGCTGTGCCCAGAGACAAGGGTCAAAATTCTAATAATTTGGGCCATATATTTGCAGTGCCCTTTGCCTGAGTACACTGGCTAGGCATGAATAGAACTAAAAGTACATTAGAGCCTGACCTGTGGTGGCACAGTGGAAAAGCATCAACCTGGAATGCTGAGGTCACTAGTTTGAAACCCTGGGCTTGCTTGGTCAAGACATATATTAGAAGCAGCTACTGCGGTTTGATGCTTCTTGCTCCTCCCCCTGTCTTTCTCTCTTTCTCTCCTCTCCCTAATATCAATAAATAAGATCTTTTTTTAAAAAAAGAAAGTTCATTAGACTGATATAAGGCTACCAGCATTTATTTTCCCAAGTAAAAAAAATATTTTCTAAATTACCATCAGTGGCATTTCATAAATGAAAGAAGGTTTCAATACCAAATAAGTAGGAAATGCATACTTTCAAAGTAAAAGTAAATTCTTTCCAAGGAAGGGCAGCTGAGAACTTAACACTGACATAAAAAAAAAAAATAAGCTTCTATTTTAAAATAGTGATTAATGGCCCTGGCCGATTGGCTCAGTGGATGGAGTGTCAGCCTGGTGTATGGACATCCCAGGTTCAATTCCTGGTTAGGGTACACAAGAGAAGCAACGATTGCTCCCTTTCCCCTTTCTCTCTTTTCCCCTCCTGCACCAGTGGCCCAGTAAGTTCGAGCATGGCCCCGGGTGCTGAGGCTGGCTCGGTTGGTCCAAGTGAATCAGCTTCAGGTGCTAAAAATAGTTTGGTTGATTCTAGCATTGGCCCTAAATGGGGGTGGATCCCAGTTGGGGCACATGCGGGAGTCTGTGTCACTATCTTCCCTCCTCTCACTTAAAAAAAAATATATATATTATATATTAATTAAAAATACATATGAATATATATGAACATATAATAAAAATATTAATGAAAAATATATAATATATATAAATGTAAAAAATTACAATCTAAAATTTTCTTTCATGAATGTGAATTGTACATATATATATTTTTTTGTTGTTGCTCAAGGTGGTTGGTGAGGGGCTCTCTAATCTATGGGTAACAGGAAGTAGTCAAACGTTCACTTGGTTCCAGTTCAAAGTTTTTACTTTTAATATTACTAAGAATCCAGTTTTGCAGAGAGATGTCGACTAACAATGGAAACAGTACTTTTGAGGTTTTTTTCCCTCTTCGACTGGAAATATTCCAAGTGACATGAGGGATATGGAAGAGCCTGGGGCTCTCTGCCCCTCCCTGAGAGTCAGGGAGGCAGGGGGCAGCTCAAAGGCTGGCATCCCCAGTCTGGAGCAGGCGGGGGATGCTCTCAGGACAGTTTGCCACTTCACACACAGTTTGCCAATACGTTCTTCCACTTCATCTATGTGGCAGCACATGTAATCTCCATCCACGTTTTCTCCAATGTGGTGTAACATTCCATTGCACGAACACATCATTTATTTAACAAGTCCCCTGCTGACAAACATGTAGGGTGTTTCATTATTTTCCCCTCTATAATAAACAGGTGAAAGTAAATATTCTCATACCAACATTTTTTGTGCATTGGTGGAAGAGCATCTGTGGACCAGCATCATTGGGGGTACTCCGCCCACAGAGGGGAGGAAGAGAGGCAAGTAGGGGCCATTTTCTCCTGTCCTTCTCCTCCCTCCTTCTGCTGTCCCAGCTTAATCACAATTTAAAAGTTCTGGAGCCACTAGGCAGTAACGTCATGGCTGATAGGCTTTTGGCAAATACGTCCCCTGACTGACCATATAAACAAGGTGCTTTCTGGGTGGCCTCACTGGGACCACACCCCTCCCTGGCAGAAACCCAGGTTATTAGTCACAAGGTTGTACACACCTCCCATACAGGAGGAGACTTCAAGGAGAGCCAGAGCCAGCAGCATGCTGGCACCGCCAGTAGCAGAAATACCCTCGGGTACAAGGAAGTGTCCTCTGGCATGTCTTTCATTGACCATTTCTCTCGAGTCTAGTTATGAGACTTCAAAAGGTTTAATAATTTTCTCCACATGCAAACAGGACGAAGACCCTCCTGAAGAAGGTCTCCAATTCCCACTGTGTGTGTCTGTGTGCGGGGGGCTGCTCACATCTGAACCTGGAGGTGGGGAGTGGGGAGAATGTTTGAGGAACTGAGTCCTGCTGGGAGCCGCTGCACCACACATGGGTCTGGGCCACGTTTTCCAGACTTCCAGGCCCCAGTGTTTGTTTTATAGTTGAGCCCGGCTCACCCTTGAATTCCACAAGCAAACACCATGCATGAATCAAACGTGTATAAAGGTCATTCCTGGGAACCAGGGTACTACTCAAACTCTAAAAGACTCAGAAAAAATTTTCTTGGAAACTTCCACAATGCATTATTTAAAAGACTCTCCTGATCCTGGAAGCAGGCCAAAGGGAGTTTTAAAAATCAAAAAGCATCAGAAAGGAAAGAAGGTCCATGCTCCTTTCCAGAATTTGAACACTGTCCTGGGTGATGCCTTCGGATGAAATAAGTTTCAGTATTTGGGTAGGGGAAGTGAATAATTCTGTAGTCAGACACACTGGCTTTCACAAGAATGGTCAGCTCACGGGTTAATGGGTGTGGCTGGAGATGGGCTGTCCAAGCCACCTGGGTCAGGTGGCAGTTTACTTAAAGGGTTCACCAGAGAGACACAAGGCTGTCCTGGGGCAGCAAGAATGGAGGTGAAGACCCACCCTTCATCCTGGGCCTCCTGACCTCTCCATCCTGGGGAGGAAGGCGGGGCTGTGGCTAGAAGCACTTTCGTGGTCCCAAGGCTCTCTGGGAGGAGCCTGGGGAGTCCAGCAGGATAGTGGTTGCTATCCTGCTCTTGTTTTTCAAGCCAGAACATAAGCACCCCAAGTTCCTGCTCTGTCCTCAGAGGTGGGGCAGGTGGCACCAATGAGCGAGGCAGGCAGGGCATGGTACATTTTGTTTGCATAACAAACGTGTAGGAATAGTCTTCTTCTCCACAAGGAAAGATGCTTGCTTTCATTTTCCGTAAATATGAGGTGCCAGAAACAAAAAATGGGGGTGACAAGTTGGCCCCAGCACGGTTCCATGAAGTCTAGCTGAGAGGACTGGCTTCAAGGGAAGCAGGGGGCCCTAATCCAATATGACTGGTGTCCTTATAAAAAGGGAAAATTGGGACACAGAGACACACACACAGAGAACAGCGTGGGGAGATGAAAGCAGAGATTGGGTGATGCATCTACAATACCAAAGACTGCCAGCAAACCGCCAGAGGCTGTGGGAGAGCCTAAAACAGATCCTTCCCCACGGCCCTCAGAGCAACCAGCCCTGCCCACAACTTGATCTCAGACTTCCAGCCTCCAGACTGTGGCACGCACATTTCTGTCACCTAAGTTAGACTTGTGGTCCTTGGTTACCTCAGCCCTGACATATGAACAAAGGGCCTGAATCAGCCACCCCCCAAGATCAGGACAGAGCCATAGAAGGAAAGAGAATGACCAAGGGAGGCATCTAGGGAGGTGTGAAGACCAGATCGCCACTCCTCTGAGGCTGAGGGGTGTCAGAGACCAGGATCTGGTAAGCAACACAGCCATCCTAACAGGCCTGCAGTGGCAGCCCACCCAGCTCCTGAATGGAGGTGTGGGAGGGTTATTCAGGTACCCCCCTGCCTGGCCTACTGTTGTATGTGTTTCCAGGAGCCAGTGTGGCCTTGTTCCCCTTCTTCAGGGCCTGAGCAGTCACTCCCCAGCTTTCCCCATGGGAAGTTCTGTGTGTGGGAGGCAGGCTAAACTGGGGTCAGGCAATCAGCAGCACTCTTTCGCTTCTTGACCTACTTTGCATGCCCCCTCCCATGTGACTCCTTGGTGAGTGTCATTACCATGCCACCTCCCTGGTGAGTGTCATTACTACCATGGCATCTCACTGATATTAACACAATTTTCCCTGGGAGACTGGCAGGAAGCATTCCACCGGTGGGGAAAACTGAGGCGTAGGGGAACCAAGTCACTAATTCAAAGACTCAAATGATCTCTGGAAGAGCCAGACAGGTACCCCCTTCCAGTGCTGAACCTGCTAAGACTCTTGCTGCACCTCCTCCTCCCTCTGAAGGACCCACCGGGGTGCTTCTAAGTCCCCAGCATGGACTCTGCCTTAGACCCCCATCCTCCTCCAGTGTCCTGGACCCTGTGTCCCCAGGGAAGGTTTGCATGAGGGGGAGAGAAAAGAGAAGAACAACAGAAAGCCTGCCCTCTGCAAGGCAAACAAACAAGCCGACCACAGAGGCACAGAGGTGGTGAAAGGAGGCAGTGTGCTGGGGGGCAGGGCTGCAGGAGGAGGGGGAGCCGGCATAAAGGAATGTTGTTCAGGAAAGCCAGGGCTGGGCACCGAGGGATGGACAGATGGCCTTTTATCCCGAAGCCTGGGTTTGGCCTGAAAACCCCTTTTCTGAAATGAGATGGTGCCCCAGGCTCTGTGTCTAGCTGCCCCTAGCTCATGGAGACCCAGAGGAGGCTAGGGGCTCTGGTGGTCTCAGAATGCCTGGGTAGCATGGGCCCTGGACATGTGGGAAGGGGTAGGCCCGGAGGACTGGGCTGGAGCCATAGCTGCACCTAAGGTTTTTCTTAGAGAGAAGCCTCTGTGTTAAGCCCACCTCCGAGGCCCCCAGGGAGCAGTCTCCTCAGAGCTAGCTGTGTTCAGTAGCCAGAAAGTTAGGACAATAATGAAGACAGCAGGAGCTACTTGTTTACTCTTCTCATAAACCTCCCTCCGCCTGATGAAGTTCAAATCAGAAGCCAGGCCCAGCCTGGTCCTGTGGCCTACCCTATCCTTGAAACATTTTAAGTAAACCCTGTGCACAGGAACAAAACAAAAGACAAAAATCAAACCTGGCAAGTGACAAGCCACAGAACCCCAAAAGCACACCCACTCCTTGCCTGTCCACAGTCGCTACAAGGCAACCAGCTCTGTCAGCCACCATCCCAGCAGTCATGGTAAGAAAAAGAAAGGAAAAAAGAAAACAAGTAGGAAGCTCGTGCTCAAGATGAGACCAACTTCGCCTGCTCAGGAGCTGAGGGATAAGGACAGGATAAGACAGTCTGTCCCAGCCTCCTGGGTCCCTGACATCTGCTTGTGGTAGAATGGGCATCACTTCTACTGATGAAATGAGCCCCCCGTGTAGACAACACCAGCAACCTTGTTACCAGAAGCCAGCAGAGGTGGGCAATCCAGGACATCAGAAAAGGGGGCAGTGCCCTGGCTGGGTGGCTTAGTCAGTCAGTTCAAGTGTCATCCCAATATGCAAAGGTTGCAGGTTCGATCCTGGTCAGGGCAAATACAAGAATCAGCCAATAAATGCATAAATCAGTGGGACAGCAAATGAATGTCTCTCTCTCTCTCTTTCTCTCTGTTCCTACCCCTCTCTCTCTAAAATCAATACATAAAATATAAATAAATAAAAAGAAAAGGGAAGGGGGCCAGTGGATTGAAAATACTAAATTATCACTCAAAACTCGCCAGAGTGCACCCACATGTTTTCAGGCTGTTAACCTGATCTCTCCCAGATGCTGCCATGGACCTGGGCATCCACGCAGACCCTCTCCTCACACAGGGCACCTCACACACAGGCACCATTGCCAGGAAGGCACCAAGAGTCAAGGGGACACATGCTTTCTTTTCAATAAAAACATGAGTCTGGGATTTGGAGCAGCCTGAGGGGCCAATCCCAGCTGGGAGCCTGGGAATGAGGGTGTGTCCTGGGCTTGGTCTGGTGGGCAAGGGGATCTCTCTGAGGCTCACCTCCCCCATCAGTCCTGCCTTGCAGAGTCCCACCTGGCGCTTCAGTGGTAGAAGGGGTGGGACCAGAGCCTCAACTCTGCTAAGCATAAGGTGACCAGATTTTAAAATTGGTAAAGCGGGACACCATTGACTGGGGGGCCAGAAGGGGGTTCTTGATTAAAAATTTGGTCTATATGGAGCAAAAAAAATTTCTCATAGAATGCAAAAATAGTATTGCAATATATATTTTTTTAATTTCAACGTAAGTACAATTTACAAATATAATACATTAAAAAATTATGTATAGTATTATTTTATTCTTTGGCATATTTCTCATTTGAGTGAAATTTTTTAGTAGATTGCTGTCGTTGTTTAAAAGAGCATGAAATTTTTCACAAGAATTTGTTAAATTATTTTTCACACATAAAATGGCTTTCAAAGTCTCAACACTTAATTGGGATTTTTCTGATGTCCACACTTTATTTACTGAAGAAAAACGCATTCAGTTGCAGCATTAGTTCCTGGGAAAGACAGCGCATATTCCACAATTTTTAGTGCATTATTGTATGGAACATGGTTTGTTTCCAAATGATGAAATATTTCTAACCATTTGTTCTATATTGTGATTTTTGCTGATGCCTAAGATTTAACCTTTCCCTTATCAATCTATTTTTTTAATAATGATACCTCATTAAAAAGATCATTTTTGGAAATATTACTATATGGGAAATTTTGAGTGAGTCAGAGGGATCGGGTTACACGGTCCCGAAACTGATGCCGGAGCTGCACGAGCGGACGGGAGCAGGCAGGGCAGCGCCACCGGCAGTATGCCGGCGTCCAGGATGCGGGCCTTTGGGTAGTTAGGGGACTAGACAGCCACCACCCCAGCAGGTACCTTCCGCCCGAAGTTCTTTGCTTCGGGGCCCTGCCCGGGGCAGCCAGCTCTTGCGGCAGTGCGGGCGCTTCCAGGTTGAGGCAGGGTCTCCCCACCGAAAACCGTATATTCCTTTCCCATTCTCCCGCCATTCCCTAGCTTTTCGTGCATTCTTTCCAAAAATCGGGACTTTTTAAAAACACTGCAGGATGCGGGACAAATTGTCAAAAATTGGGACTGTCCCGCCAAAAGCGGGACGTCTGGGCACCTTAGCTAAGCAGCACCTGCAGCCTGCAGGAAGCCAGCTCCTCAAGATTTATCCTTTTGTAGATTTGGCGGGACATTTCTAGATAGTAGTCTTTCAGGATTTAGACCTCAAGGTGCCACAGGCAGGCTTAAGCCATCTAAAATCCATTATCTCCTTACTGGCTCAACTTCCATAATGTAACAAGTTTCAGATCTAGTATGTAAGACTCCAATTTGTAAAAAACTATCCTCAAAATACTATAGCTTGCTGGTTGTTGTTGTGGTTTTTTTTAAAAAAACAAGGGCATTCATTGTGTTATAAATAACTTTATATATCACTATTCCAGAAACAATATTTCAAAATTTTCCTTTTGCTACTCTAGTAATTTTAAAAAGAAAAATAATTGTTCTCATCATTGTTTACAAAATGGCAAATGACTATATAGTCAAAAACAACAGAAGTCATTGAATTGTTTTGTAAACAAAATAGAAACAACCTGTCATACACCTACTAATTTTTTGTACTGATTCAGAAATACGGATTCAATCCCCTCTCCCCCTGCCAAGACATGGAATCTTCTCCCTTTTAACAGGTGATACTGCTTCTCTGTTCACAGAGGTTGACTGGCTGGTCTCAGTAGCACAAATTAGTTCTAGAAGACTACTGGACTCTAAGCCTGTGTCTTCTTTTCCACTCTCATTTAACCTGACAACTTCTAAACCCACTGCACATTTTTAAAACTGGCCAAGTCTACACAGTGAGCCATAGAACTGCTGTCCTCTCATGAGCTATTGCCTATACACCATGTTCTATCCTCATTAAACACCATGTTTATACTTGTCGCTATAATGGTGCTTCAGCTCCAGGGGCTGACATCCTTGAGCAACCTCACGGCAAGTGTCCTTTTGGGTGGTCAGTGCCTCTCTGACATGGTCACAGGTCAGGGGCATCACTGAATACACAATCTGGTGTGGTCAAGCAGAGGAAAAGAAGGAGCCATTGTGAATGATGTGAATGACACAGGGACACCAGCTTCCTGGATCAGAGCCACCCAATTAGGGCACATTATCCCAGAGAGAAATGCTTTGTGATTCTGGGCCACGGCTCTAGACTATCTCTGTCCAACAGAACTTTCTACATGTTTTTATCTGGGCTATCCAACATATAGCCACTAGCCATGTGTGTCTACTGCGCACTTGGGATGTGGCTAGTATGACTGATGAACTAATTTTTTATTTCTTTTATTTTAATTAAACTAAATAGCTGCAGGTGGCTAGTGGCTACTCTATTGGAAAGCAGAGCTCTGGACTCATATATTCAAATATTATTTGAAATCTCTACTTGGGTGTTCCCTTGGTATTTCAAACCCAATGTGGCCCTAGTGAACATTGCCCCATTCCAAACCTGGGCTCCAGTATCCATCATTTCCATAAATCAAACAACGCTGTTCCTCACGTCAAAACCCCATCATCATATTCAACATCTCTTTCCTTTATTCCCAACATCTAATCCATGAGCAAGTTCCAGTGCTTCTACCTCCAAGACATTTTCAATTTCACTCCACTTCTTTCCATCCTTATGGCCAACAATCCAGGCAATCTATACCTAGACAACAGAAAAGCCTCTGAGCTTTCCTCCTGCCTCCACTCTCAACTCCCTTCAATGTACCCTCTACATGGCAGCCAGAACGAACTAAAAAATACAGATTAACTTCCATTTGAAATCCTCTAACCCATTCCCAGTATAAAATCTAACACTCCTCCCTACAATGACCCATGAGCTCTACCGAAGCAGGGCTCCTGCTTACCTCCACATGGTATCCCCCGCCATGTTCACCCTGACCCGCAATGCTCCAATGATACCAGATCCACCTTTACAGTTCCTGATGTCATATCCCAGGGCCTTTGCACTTGCTGTTCCCTCTGCCTGGAGTTTTTTTAACCCAGTTCTTTTGACAGCTCCTTTTTTCCATTGGATGGAGCTTTCTCTGACCTCCCTCATCAGAAGCTGCAGCTGGCACTCTTGTCACAGCCCAAAATATGTTATCTATTCTGTTATGTATAATATATAAACATGAACTATATATATATAATATCCTATCCTATTACAGGTGGCTCTTGCTGCCACCTGTAGTTCCATCTGTTTTACCCCATCTACTGGCAGCTATGTCCCCAGGAGGACAGTGACCAATTGTCTTTTTATCCCCAGCACCAAGAGCAGTCTGGGCACGAGAAGATACCCACTGTGTTTGTGACTGAATAGAGGAAGGAATGGAGGAATGGTAGAACAGTGGGGAGAAGGTGGCAGCCCCGAATGCCCCTGGCACTACCTGGGGCCTCTGCCAGCCTCATCTTTGGAGACTGTTCATCCCTGCCTAGGCCCAGTGCCCCAGAGCTGCACTTGTCCAGATGAAGATGGAATGAGGGCGGCAGGTAAATGCAACCCCACCCACCCAGACTGGTGGAAGGGGCAACTCTGAGGGACTGGAACGTTACCACTGTCCAGATCCACCACTGGTCCAAGAGGGTCTGAGCACATTGCAGCCAGGTTCTGAAAACATCCATCCTTACCACCTAATAGGAATCAGCCTTTTCTTAGCAGAAGCTGGGGCTGGAGGGGCTTGTAATCATCTCATTTAAGTTTATGCTGCATGTTCTGTTTTATAGATCTCACTGTGGCCACACAAAACCCTACAGGGAAGAAGGAAACTAGGACTTGGAGAGGTTAAATGGCTCCCACAAGCCAATGAGATACAGAGCTAGACCCAGAGAGCACTATCCTGGGCTGCAGATTCCAGGCTCCTCCTCCCGCAGGGATAGTGGTGGGGGAACAGAGTGGGCTCCTCTTCTTTCTATGGAGGGGGGACAGAGTGAGCTACGTGTTCAATGCCGACTGCAAGCCTGCTCTTTTCCAAGTCCACACTGGAAGTTTGAGGATGCCGATCTTTAGTAATTCTGAGAGACCTGCCCACTGAGCCACTTTCAGCAACTCCAGCTCTTCCATCTCCAGGTTCCCTCTGCTCTTAGCCTTCTAGAACAGTGGGCTGTAAACTCGATGGTGCCACTGAACCACACACAGTGCTTATTAACAATACAGTTTTCTGGGGTCCTGCTTCCAGAGATTCTGATTTTAGAGCTTTGGGGAGGTTCCCAAAAATCTATTTATACACATGTAGTTATGATATAGAATCTTTATTCTAAATTCTTTGAGTTAGTTACATGCAGTTTTTTTCATGCAAATGAAACATCAAACTCTCAAACTTTTCACAAGCCTTCAATATTGGAATCTGTAGCTACTAGAGACGTTTTTGTGAAATATAACACAGTTCTCTGGAGCACCTTTGTGAAGATGGAGGCAGAGACTGAAGTGCTGTAGCTATAAACCAAGGCTCCTGGCCCCACCAGAAGCAAGGAGAGGAGCAAGAAACAGATTTTTCCCTCAGAGCCTCCAGGAGGAACCTACCCTATTAACAAAGCTTGATTTCAGACTTCTAGACTCTAGAACTGTGAGAGAATAGATTTCTGTTGTTTTAAGCCACCTAGATCCTGGTACTTTGTTACAGCAGCTCCAGGGAACTAATACAATATCACTAGAAATGTTATGTCTTGTACACAAACATTCACGTACTGCTACTTTATTTTATTTTTCCACTTATCCTTTAAGGACATATCTGTGACTGATGTCCACGGTGTAACTGCTTGTCATTTCATTACGAAAAAGTGTAAATATACGGTCAACCTGAAAGACTCTTGTCTTGAATACCCGCATACCTAACACCTAGATTCTAACATTCACATTCTAATTTTTTAAAAGAAACTTTTAAAGACTTGTGTATACCAACATCTAACTCTTGCAATCATGAGGTCATATGCTTAAGATTAGTAATATGTATTAAATTTGTTTGCTTCCATATTTTAAAAAAAGATATAATATTCAGATAAAAATTTAAGTCTTGAGTGTATAAAGTTTGATAAGTTTTGACAATTACATGCCTCCTTGTAGCCAATGCCCAAAATCAAGATGTAGAACATGTTCATCCTCCCAGAAACTCTCAAGGATCTGTTTTAATAAGCTGCTCATTAAATTATGATGAACGGAGGGCAAGGGAATAAGTATGCAGTTCCCTTGGGCCGGAGGGACAAGAAGTGTGAGGTTAACAGGGTTTTGCAAGAAGGTACCAGGTTCCCTGTTAGCAAACACCGCTGCTTCCCAACTCTCTTAGCCTCCAGCAGTTCTCACATACAGAGAACTTGACCTGCAGGCCCCTCCTCCAACCACAGGCTGTGGACACAGGGCAGGAAAGGTACATAGGGCCCACCCGCAGGCTCAGTTCCTGCAGTGAGGCTGCTGCAGGACGCTCCCTCTTCACCCCTCCCGTCCTTGCATTCCCCACTGAAATCTCTACCATTCCATGACCGCCTGGACACCCACTTCAGACCCTCCCATGATCTTGCTGACTTGGGCCTGTCGCCTGTGTGGGCTTCTCTGAGCTGCTTCCTCCCTGCTCTGGTCACACGACCTCAGGGTCAGGCATGCCTGGCAGTCTCAGCCCCTGAAAGTCAGACTCACTGTGTTTCCCCAAGGCCAGCAACATGGCCCAGAAATGACACTCAGCTCCTGTCCTGATCTTTACTTTCTCTCATGGAGCAGGTGGGAACAGAACCCTAGCTGGAATGAAACAGAAGGAGAAAAAAAACCTAATGGACAAAACCCAATAAAATATGAATAATTTCACTGGGAAAGAATAGAATCCAAAAAATAGACCAAAATATATCTGTGAACAATTGATGTGCAAGAAAGTGCCTTTTATATCAGTGGGAAAAATAGATTATCCCATAAATCTACTAGGATAACCAGTTGGTCATTTGGAAAAATACAAACCTAAAAAAATCTCTATTTTGTTCTTTATACCAAAAAATTATAGGCAAGTAAAACATTTAAGTAAACTCAAACAACAAAACGGTAAGCATAAAATTATTAGCAGGATACTAAAATATTTTGTCTTTATGTATAAAATCTTAGAGGGATAATAAGACTTGGTATCTTTATTAAATGGAGAAAAAACATTAAGGAAGTCAAAAGACAAATGAAAACAAGAGGATAAGTAGTAATATAATGATAAAAAAGGATATAAAAATATCCTTTATATACAAAGAGTGATTATAAATCAATAAGAAAATGATCCCCACAGTTTAATCTCATGCCTAATATTCATCCTTAATGGGTGTGCAATGGAAATAATGGGCACCAGGAGACCCCACCCCAGTAGCACCCAGAGCCAGTTTTTTCATTGGTGAAATGGGAGAACTGACATCTTCCCTACCTACTTTAAAGGTTCAAAATGAAAACCTATAGGAAACCACTTTAAAAATGTAAATTGCTACACGAACTTAGGTGTGCTACCACTGGTTGTACAGGGATCATTGTTATTCAAGTTTTCTCGGATCTGACTCCCTAAAGATTCAAGTTGCAAAGGACAGCAAAAATCACTGTAATGTGCAACTCAGTCCACTTAGGCAAAGTGATGATTAGGGCCACTATCAATGCAACAAAATGCAAACTGATTGTAAAGTAAAATTGAAAAATCAATAAAAAAATACAGGAAATTCTATGCCAACAATGGAAGCGATAAAAAACTGTTTTACTCACAACTCCATTGCCAAATTAGAATCTGGCAAAGCTAACTCAAAAATATAGGCAGTCAACAGAAAACAAGACCCTTCAAAAGACAATGACCTGCTTACAAAGGACCTAGAGAGATCCTTAGCCCTTAAACACTCTTGCTAAAAAGATAATGATGAAAGGAGACTCGACTTGGGTTGGTGAACACACAATACAATAGACAGATGATATATTATAGAATTGCACACCCAAAACCTATATAATTTTATTAACCTATGTCACCCCAATCAATTCAATGAAAAAGTTTTTTAAATGACCCTCTTTATGATCATGCTATGAACAGGCAATGAGAAGTCAAGAATGTCACACTGTATTTTCATACAGTTTTATCAGAGAAACCACACACTTGCACAAAAACAACACTACTTGATTCATTATTTGCTCAATTTATGAACTGACATGCAACTGCAGTCTGAATTTTGCTGTCAAATTAACATAAACTTTAAAAATACGTTTTTGTTTCATTTAAAAAGATAATCAATTTCCTTCTCCCGACCCCCTGGCCCATTTTCTATAACATTTTGGTCTTCATTTAAAGTAGATTCACTTTAAGGGACACTTTATCCTAATAGTCAAAGACTTTCCTACTTAGATTCAAGGAACGACTGAACTTTTTTAAGGCACCTGTCTCCAAATCCCGCACAAGACATTACATGTGGCACTCCAAAGTGTTTTGCCTGAGAAAAGAAAAAGCAACCACTAACTCAGATTGGTCTGCCCTTTCCCTGGTTTATAGGGGTGGATATGGGATCATGGAAGCTATATTAAATCTGCTCGATGTAGGTGTTCCTTATTGCTCCATGGCGGCCAGTCTCAATGCATGGGCCTTGAATTGACTTAAAAATGTGAGGTCTTTCTTTGATCTCTTTGGATAAATGATGTCCACTTCATAGCCTTTCATTATTACATAAGAATAGGGACTATTTGTTAGCAACTAAGTGGGTTATTATGGACTATAAACACATGGAATATAAAACTAAAACTAGCCATATCTAGAGATCCCTAAATACGCTGATTCCATTTTCCAATGGGATATCTGAGCATCTAAGCAAGTTTAAAGGGTTCTGCTGGGCACAGAAGAATGTAGAGAACTAGAATTCTATTCCTTTTAAATTATATTTCTTTTAAAGGAGAAGTTACAACGAATTCACTTAGGTATTTATCAGCCAAGTTTGTGGAGACTATGTGATCCGCTCTAAGTTCAGTCACATGGATTTGAATCAACATCATTTCTGACTGTTGGTTTTCCTATAACAGGACTTTAGACATTCTGTATGTATTGTAGTTCAAATATATTAAAACAAATACCTCCCTCCTAGCCTGTGGTGGTGCCATGGATAAGGCATTGACCTGGAATACTGAGGTTGCCAGTTTGAAACCCTGGGCTCGCCCAGTCAAGGCACATACAACAAGCAATCAATGAACAACAGAAGTGAAGCAACTATGAGCTGATACTTCTCACTGTCCCTCTCTCTCTCTTCTCTCTGTAAAATCAATAAATAAATACTAAAAAAACCCCACCACCCCCAATTTGCTTATCTGGTACTGCTATTTAAATATCCTGCAATATACTATAGCGACATAGAAAACAAAGTATCTGGATAACTATATTTTGGGCAATGCTTTATAACAAAAAATCCTGAGTATGAGGTTTTTTTATTTCTCAGTGATAAACTTTATGAGTGTTGTTACAATCAAGTTTGTTGTTCTCTGATTTTATTTTCCTAACCAAGCTCTTTTTTCCATTGGAGAGCAAAAGCAGGTAAGGAGAATGGACATGAAAAGTCTCCTGCTCATTTTATATGAGTGACAATTAGAGAAGATTGGTCTGCTCTGAGGCATTTTAGAGAGATTCTCATGAAAAGACATACGAGACAGGAAACAGAGCTGGAAAACCAGACAACCTGGGTCCTGGCTGTGCCTGTCACTCAGACACATACAGCCATATGGGGGACTGGTTACAGCTCCGAGAGCAGTGAGGGCTCTTGACTGGCATTTTCTATGATGAACTTTACTTCTACCCTTGCAAGGGGCTCATGGGCAAGAGTGAACAGCAGCACCCTGGTATGGAAGATATTTTGCCAGCTCTCTCTAGCTGCAAATAACGGAGGGCAAAGGCAGAAGTGAGTGAATCAACTGGCAGCTTCCACTACTTCCCATCAACTCCCAGCCCTTTTAGTTAACAAAGAAGAAACTAGAGACTTTTTTACATTTTAATCCTTGAAGTATATGTGTGTGTCATTATTACCACTTTCCTTTCCAGTTATGCTCACATCTCAGTTTTCCAAGCAGCTCATTAGTTCATTTACTCAAACATTTATCAGTTCCTGTTGGCATGCGCCAGTGTGCTAGTGTGTTGTAGAGAAACCCAGATGAATCAGGCAATTCTAGTCTTTAGGGAGTTCACATTTTAGTAGGGAAGATAAGACACATAGTGAAAACCAGTAACCGGGGAAGAACATTATAAACACTGAAAGGTAGGTAGAGGCAGAGCACTATGAGAGTGTGGGAGGAGGACATACAGCTCTAGATGGGGAGGTAAGGAGAGGATCTGTGGAAGAAGTAGCATTTGAACTGAACTTAAAGGATGTGGCCAAGGGGAGCCATTGAAGACTTAGGAATACTGCTGTAACATAACCAAGCTCTCGTTAGAAAAGTTCAGAGGTGGCCCTGGCTGGTTGGCTCAGCAGTAGAGTGTCAGCCCGGCATGTGGAAGTCCCAGGTTCAATTCCTGGCCAGGGCACACAAGAGAAGTGCCCATCTGCTTCTCCACCCTTCCCCCTCTCCTTCCTCTCTATCTCTCCCTCCCACAGGCAAGGCTCCATTGGAGCAAAGTTGGCCCGGGCACTGAGGATGGCTCCATGGCCTCTGCCTCAGGTGCTAGAATGGCTCTGGCCACAATGGAGCAATGCCCCAGATGGGCAGAGCATTGCCCCCTGGTGGGTATGCCAGGTGGATCCTGGTCAGGCGCATGGAGGAGTCTGACTGCCTCCCCACTTCTAACTTCGGAAAAAAAAAAGAAAGAAAAGTTCACAGGCAATGGGGTGCAGGAAGCATTGGCAGGGAGAGACCTGCCCAGGAAACTGCTATAATAATGAGCACAATAGGGCACTGGCCAAAGTAGAGTAGGAGTGCAGAGATGTCTCGGAGGGAAGACTAAGAAGACTCATAAGGATCAGCATGTGGTCTGACTAATTCACAGGTTCCGCTTTTTCTCCTATTATCCCCTATTTCCCTCTTCTATAGCCTATGAATTATCTAGGACAGAGCTGGCAATGGAGACAGCTGCTGTTAAGAGTAACGAAAACAAAGAATCTCCCAGACATAGTATCAAGTGAAAGAAGCTGAACAGCAGAGTACACACTGCATTATTCTGTTTAAGCTTTGTGCACTTTTCTGGGAAATGAGGCGCAACATAAACTAGTGTTAGAGACAGAAGTAATGACCAGGGGTATAGGTAGTGAGGTAGATGAAATAAAGCACCCCCTCTAAAGTCTGTATCTCAATCTCTGGGACCTGGGAATATTGTCAATTTACATAGCAAAAGAGACTTTGCAGGTGTGATTAAGTTAAGGATCTTGAGATGGGGAGATTATCCTGGGTTATCTGGATGGGCTCAGTGTACCCAGAGAGTCTTTACAAGTGGAAGATGGAGGAAGGACAGTCAGAATCAGAGAAAGACAAGTAACATGAGAGCAAAGGTCTGAGCAATGCAATTGCTGGCTGCGGCCATGAGCCAAGGAAAACGGGCAACCTCTCAAAGCTGAAAAAAGGCAAGAACACTGATTCTCCCCTAAGTCCTCAAGAAGAAAGGGTGTCCTGCCAACTCATTTTTGATCTTTGACCTCCAAAGCTGTAAGGGAATACATTTGGGTTCTTTAAGTCACTGAGAATGTGGTAATTTGCTAGAGCAACAATAGAAAACTACTTTAGGCAGAAAACCAAAAGGGTGTGGTACCCAAGAGTCAAGCAAAGGAAGTGGATCAAGGAGGGGGCAGTGATCACCATGTCAAGAGTTGCTGCCTGGCCAGGTGAGATAAGGTGAGAACTGACCACTAGGTTTAGTCCTGATGACCCTGATAATGGCAGTTTTAGCACCATAGTAGGTTTCGGAGAGAACAGTGTGCTTATTACTTGTGTGTCTAAATGAATGAAGACAGCATGTGGACCAACAATAAATGTGTGTCATAAAAAAAAATAAATATGGAAAGGGAAGATGATAGATGCTGCTCAGGTATCAATTTGGGTTCTTTCCTGGATGTTACCAAAGATGATGATTCTCAGGTGTTTTTCTGGGATTCCTGCTTGTTTCTTTTTAATTCTCCCAGTCCTAATTTCTGATCTTCCTCCCAATTTGGGTCTTGAAGCCTCTTTATTCCACCGAGTTCTGGGATGACACCAGGGAGCACTTCTAAAGCCTGTGTTTACCCTGGTGTCACATGGAACCAGTGACCTGGGTCTCTGGACGCTCTACCAACTGGCCCTAGGTTCATCCTCCAGATAAGACTTGCCTGGCACTACAGTAGGCCAGAACCTGGAAGTCCCTGGCAGGTACCAAAGGATGGTGATTGCTGATTGGCCAGGTAGGTTCAATTGGGAAGCCCTCTTAGGGGTGCAACAGACCTCAACCCCCTTCAATTAGCAGATTTCTCACATCCACAGTGTTCTGCAGACAGCGGCAGTTTGGTAAGTTCCCCAAGCATCATTTTTAAAATCCAAATTCTCAGCTCAGACAAGCTTTCTAAGGTGGGCTATGCTCAAGATGTTCTGGAGCCTGGGGGTGAGAGTGGGGAATCCAAGTCTTCATTAAAATTAGATCTCCTCCTTATCATCCATCCCTATTTAGTTACTCAAGCCCTGAAGCTCTGAATGGCCAGACTCCAAAGCATGGTAGAAACACACGTGGCAGGATCTGTGGACTTCGCTGCCACTCAGAAATAGATGCACCCTGTGGGATTAGAATATGGCACCCAGAAACATTTAGACATTAGGATGACACCGACAGCAGGGGCGGTGAATCGAGGCTTGCCTTCCCCTAGGGTCTTTGCAAGCAGAGGTCTTTATCTGGGCTGTAGTCAGAGGCTTGCCCGCAGGAAGAACTCTCGAGGTCCGTGTGTGAGATGGGGAAGTAGGGGCCGCCCTTTCACAGGTACTATCCTCTTAGTGGCAGGTTTCTGGTGAGGGAAGGAGTCCAGGTGGACTGTGATGAAAGCTGTAGCTCTCTCACCAGAAAAATGTGCAACCATGGCCTTTCACACACAACTTTATCTCTTCCATCAATTCCAGAAACTGATCCACGAACCCCAGAGTTAAGAAGCTCTGCTCCAGCCTGACCTGTGGTGACGCAGTAGATAAAAGTGTTGACCTGAAATGCTAAGGTTGCTGATTCAAAACCCCAGGCTTGCCCTGGTCAGGGCACATATGAGAAGCAACTACTGCAAGTTGATGTTTCTAGCTCCTCCCTTACTGCCTTTCTTTCTCCTTCTAAAATTAATAAATAAAATCTTAAAATAAAAATTAAATAAAAAAACTCTGCTCCATATGTTTTCCAAATTGTGATATATACTCCATTGGTGGTGCCCAAGATGTAGATAATTTTAGAGTACTTCAAGTGGTATGCCAATTCAGATGACCCAAATCTAGTAAACACAGTACATATGGCCTTGGAAGAACCCAAAGTTCTTTCCTATCCTATTTTTCTCTTTTTTTAATGCTGGTTTCAGCTCAATAAATGAACTTCATGCCCCACGAACAATGTGAGCTGCAGTTGGAAGAACATTGCTCTTACCTGAGCTTGGAGTAAGGAGCTTGAGTGTACAGGCCCTTGAGGGCCAGGGTGAGATAAGGGCCTTATTTCCCTGCTCAGCCATTTCTCTTTCACTTGCACAAGGCAAGCAGCTCCCCTTCCTCAAGTCCAAGGCAATGGCAACAGCAGACCTTGTCTCATCACCACAGTATGCTGGCTCGAACGAGTTTGACTTGTTTTGTGTGTGTGCCTTTGTGAGTGTGAATGTGTGTGTAAGTTATGTACCCAGGGGGTGGGGCAAAGTGGGGAACAGGGGAAACCAATGGGGCCAAGCCTTCTCCCTGGAAATTTCACAGCAGAGGTACATGAGGCTTCCCTCCAAAGACCCTCCCTAGGAGGGGTGCCTTTCAGAAATGAGCCCCAAACAACCTTCAGTAGCTTGTGGTTGATAGCACTCCAGTTCTCGATCAACCCCTCACGTTATAGGAGCTGCACTCTAACCTCCTGTTCCAGCAGGAGAGAAGGGAGGTGGAGAAGCAGCTGCCTAGAAGGGCTTAGACAAGATAAAGAACAGATATGTCTTGTCTCCACTCAGGCCTTAAGAAAAGGCCTTCCCTCTGAAAGTATACCCTCTGACTGCCTCTCTCCCTTAATTTAAAGACAACCCTATACTAGTTTCTAGAATAGACATCTGTAGACAGAAGCTGACAGGCCACTGGAGTAGTGGGCGAGTAAAGCATTGGCCAAGTATGGGCCACAGGTTAGTTAGCTTTTTGTTTTTTTCCCACATCCTCAGGTTGGGGCTCAGGTATAAAGATGCCTGCAACATGACCACAGTGGGACTCTTGGAGGAAGTGCAAGGGTAGAAAGCAAGTTTGATCTTAGCATTCCCTGAGTACAATCCCTGAGGGTTGAAGAGCAAAGCAAAACCAAACTACAGTGCTGGCTGGTCAGCAGAGCTGAGAGATGGAACCATCTAGGGCAGCTGGCCAGGAATAATGCTCATGATGGCACAGAGAGAAGCCACGCCCTAAGGCTCCTGTTTCTAGGACACAGTACAATATAGGATGGCTCCCACATGCCATCACAATCCTAGAAGTCTGTAGTATTCTGGTCCCAACCTTTCATTTCCTGCACTCAGCTTTAGTTATATCTATGGCTAACCCTGACCCTTCAGCATGAGCTGACACCAAAAATCAACTTCCAAGATTAAATTGGGCTCCCATTGAAGAATGCTGAGTCCTGCACTATACCTATGAATTTTCCCAAATTCAATGCCCCTCTCCCCTCAGTCACAGCCGACACAGTGGCAGCCTCACCTCGGGCTATGCAGTAGCCTCCTGCCTGGTCTTCTCACATTCACTTGGGCTCCTTCCATTCCTTCTCAGCACTGCGGCCAGCGTGCTCTTCCAAAGATGCAAATCTGGCCATGACACACCTATGCTTGAATCCCTTCCTTGGTTTCCCATTGTTCTTAGAATCAAGTTCCAAATCCTGACCACAGCCTAGGAGAACATGGCCCCACCTGATCTTTGGCCTCCTCCTACTTCTGTTTCCTTGCCCACCAGCCTGTGGTCACATAAGTTTTATTTCTGTCCCTTGATTATGCCACTGAAGGGCCTTACCGTTCAGTGTCTTCACATGTGCTATTCCCTCTGGCTGAAATGATTTTTCCCACCACACTTCACCTGATTAAGCCTTCTCCATTGATATAAATGTCACTTTCTCAGAAATGCACTCCTTGAACTCCTCTCCTCTAGATCGATTCTCTGAGAGGAATAATTAAATAATTACTGTGCAATTAGTATATTTTCCTCGCTCTCCTCATTAGCCTGTTAGCGCTACACAGACTGGTATAGGTTTTATCTATTGGTGCCTCCTCAGTGCCTAGCTCAGTGCTGCTAACCATTAAGGGACTAAGTGAGTGAGTGAATAAATGATTGAAGAATTAGGCAACATAGGCCAGTGAGGAGCTACTTGGAAAGTGAGAGGCAAGTCCTTTCATCCAAAGATCTAACAGCACTGCTAAAGCCATCGGGAAAGAGAGCTAGAAGGAGAGAACAACTATTGGTTTATGTCTAAGCATGATGGCCTCACTGTCACCAGTCCTACAGCCAGGCCTGGGAAAGGCCCAAGGAATCATTCTGACCTCTGGCCTGAGCCAGCCTGGAATCCTGTGGATAGGAGCTAGCTTCCACGCCAAGGATCCTCTAGATGGACGCAGCATTAATTGTGGAATCATACACTTAGCTTTTCCACTACCTGTTTGACCTTGGACAAATTACAGAGCCACCTGAAGCCTCAGTTTCCACATCCTAAAATGGGGGTGACAAAACCTACCTCAGGCTCAATTAGAGGCTTGATTGCCATAATGAACCTATACTGCATAGCGGCATTCAGCTCAAAGTGCTAATCCCTTCTCCCCAGCAAAACTGGCTTAGCCCTGTCATTTCACCTTTTTGGCCACCCGTGCTAGCAGGCAAAACAAGGAATAAAGGGAGGTTGAGGGGTTGGAGGACACATTTTACCCAAGTCGCTGCTCTGACCTTTCCACCCACCCAGAGGAGCCCTAGAGCCAGACTCCAGTAGCACCAGGAAATCTAGACTACTGAGAAGGATAACTGAGCTGTGCCTTTTAGGAGCAGGGGGAGGGTGAGATGGGGAAGGGAGGACAGGTGAGTTTGGAAGCTATTATTCCAACAGAAATAAAGAGCAGTGGCAAAGAGGGAGAGGCCAATAACAGAAGAGGAAGGAAAGACGGGGCAGGTGAGGGGCTGAGAAAAGGTGATCCAAGTTGTCAGATGGCAGAGGCTACAGAAAGAACAAATAGGAAGAAGGGGTAACTTGAGTGGTGGGAGACATAGCAAATAACAGAGTCAGGGTTAAGGCTGGAGAAGGGCAAACTCCTGATGTCGGGGGCATTGACTTGCTTGCCAGAGAGAAGAAAAGCAGAGGTGAAGGCGGAGGCAGTCACCTTGAGTCTTCCTAGAGGGCAGGTGAACGAGGCTTGTGGGGAGTGGAGAGTTGGAGGATGGTGACTGGGGCGGGGGGGAGGTCTGTGACCCCGGGTCCCGCTGTACCTGAGGGTCTCCTTGCAGCTCTCCCACGTAGTACTGCTCCAGCCAGCGGCGCGCGTTGGCCGAGTGCCGGTGGGGCGGCCCGTCCAGGTCGGCGCTAACATCCTGGCCAGCCCGTGACCGCAGCAGCTGCTCGCCCCCCGGGTGCTGCCGCAAGAAGCCGGTGAGGTCGTAGAGGCGGGCCCCGCAGCGGACCCAGCAAGCGCCGGCCGCCAGGCGCTGCTGGACCTCGGCGGGTGAGAAGGAGGCGGCGGGGGGCGGAGCAGGGGCCATGGCGGGAGACCAACGCTCGCAGCTCGAAGCCCGGGCGTCTGCTCGGCGGCCGCCCAGCGCGCCTCTAACATCCCCCGAGCCTCGCCGCCTTGACGGGCCGGCCGCCACCGCACCTGCTCATTTGCATGTCGCGTTCCCATTGGCTACTCAGCGGGACACTGCGCGAGCCTGGAGGGGCCGCCGTCCCATTGGCCCGCAGGAAGCCTGCGGCCCGAGCGGGGTGGGCCCAGCACTGCGGGCCGCCGGCCAGGTGGCCTTGGACAGGTAGAGGGCGCGCCTGCCAGGTGTGTCCCGTCTCAGGAGGAAAGCCAATGGGGCCGGCGGATGCAGACGGAGCTATTCTTCCTGTCTTCGGTGGCTGTCTGGACGGACGGACATCCTCAGTGTCCTCATCACCACTGGGATAACTCATCTGCTGTTGCTTTAAGGGAGTAACTTGCTGTTTTCCATCCTCAGGTTCAGGCGGGGCGGGGCGGAGGGGGCAGGAGAGAGCTAAAGTAAAGCGAGTGCGGCACTGGCCTCCGGAGCAAAATTTAAAGGGAAGTCTCCAAACTCAGTAATTACAATATGTAACATTTTAATGAGATATTTTAAGTCATATTATTACAAAACAATATGAATGTACTTACTGCCACTGAACTGTAAAGTTTAAATTGGTAAAAATTATAAATTTTATATTGTGCATATTTTACTATAATAAAAATGCATATTATAGAAAAGTACTTTAAAGTAAATCATATTGGCCACCAAAACCTTTAGCCTAGCCACCTGGTTCTTTAAATCAAGTTTTATTGGAACTGGGACTAGTTATGTAAGTAGGCAGGATGGTGAAAGGGAAGGGTGGGATCTTGTCTTTAGTATATAAAGTTTTGGGATTTTGTTCATCATGGATTTTTTTTGCATTAATTTTGAATTTTTAAATACTGCAATAAAATATTATTAATCTTGATTACTGAGTTTCTTGGGAGTGTCCTTAGGTTTTGCACCCAGAGCGACTGCCTCACTTGTCTCACTCTGGTCTCACCCTGCAGGGAGGGCACCGAGGAGAAAACAGAGAATCTTGTCTCTGTTACACAGGGGAAAGAGAGACCTAAAGGAGAAAAGCCCACTGGCCATGACAAATAGAAAGGAAAACAGTGTGCTTGGCAGTTTTATTTACAAGAGAGAAGAAATGCACACAATGTTACTTGCCCAGCAATTGGGGATCTCCTTTGAAATTAAGATTTGTAACCAGAGTCCTGGTACTAAGGCTGCCCCAGGCATCTGGCCGTAGTCTGTTTCAAGAAATGGTATTTTCATGGACACCCTTGTTTATGCTCCCCTGGGCTGAGCATCCATGCCAGGTGAATACTGTGGGGGAAGCCTGCCAATAATAGATGCAGAAAGAGAGTTGTTTCTTTCTTCTCTGCCTTCCAGGTCTCTCTCGGCTCACCCTCAGGGAGTAGGCAAGAGTTGGGCTTAGCCAATGGATCTGCTGTGGAACTGCTGCCCAACAGTCCTGGAGGCCTTAGGTCACTAATGTTGCTTTTCTCAAGTAGCAAATACATAGTCACCCTTACACTACTTCTAACACCTGCTCTGCTCTAAATACCTTGCGTGTGCAAATGCAATCAAACACACCCTCGTAGGTGTCCTCAGGTTCTTTCTGCTGACAATATCTGTAGGACACCCTAGTTTGGATTCCTCACCATTGCCTTAAACTCCTATTGTCTCAAGTCAAACAAGCAATTTAGCCATCTAGTCATAATTGTAACACATTTCTTGCCATAGTTCATTTCACTTCTAGAAATTTGATCTTAAAGATTGGTTAGAACATTGTCCCAATATGCCAAGGTTGTAGGTTTTGATCCCTAGTCAGGGCACATACAAGAATCAACCAATGAATGCACAAATAAGCAGAAAAACAAAATTAATGTTTCTCTCTCTCCCTCTTCCTTTCCTTTCTAAAATCAATTTACATTTTTTTAAAAAAAGTACACTATATAGCCTGACCAGGCGGTGGCGCAATGGATAGAGCGTTGGACTGGGACGCGGAGGACCCAGGTTCGAGACCCTGAGGTCGCCAGCTTGAGCATGGATCCATCTGGCTTGAGCAAAAGCTCGTCAGCTTGGACCCAAGGTTGCTGGCTCGAGCAAGGGGTTACTCAGTCTGCTAAAGGCCCATGGTCAAGGCACATAGGAGAAAGCAATGAATGAACAACTGAGGTGTCGCAACAAAAAACTAATGATTGATGCTTCTCATATCTCCTTTCCTGTCTGTCTATCTCTATCTATTCCTCTCTCTGACTCTCTCTCTGTCCCTGTTAAAAAAAAAAAAAGACTTTTAAAAGTACACCATATAAAGATGTATGCATAATAATATTAATTGCAACCTTGTTTATAGACTAAAAACAACCCAAATATCCCTCATTAGGGAGCACTAATTAACCAAATGGTATATTCAGAGAGTTAAACTTTATGTAGCCATTAGAAAGAACGAGATAGATTTATGTATACTGATAGGGAATAATCTCCAGGACACTGTAAGTGGAAACCAACAAGAACGGTGTGTATAGTGTGCTAACAATTATTTCGCTATTTTTAATTCTTTAGTCTTTAAAAATATTTTTAATGCAAACAAAAGTGTACAGGTATTGATCGACTTACCACCTATGCAACTTACGACCATTCGACTTTACAACCACAATCGCTAGTAGCCACGACTGCTCTGCGTCTGGAGCAGTTTTGTATGCATCTGTATTTTGTAATTTTGTATGTTTTGCAAATATTAAACCAGTTGTACTGGTAATGCAGTGTTTTACTTAAACCTGACGAATGAAAAAATGAGAAACAAAATGGTGTAGAGATGATTCACATGGCATAAAATGAACAAAGAAAATTATGATATATAACAATAATGAAAGAAAATTATGATAAAATATGACTTAAAGATTTTTATAACATCATTTTACAGTACTATACATATAGCCTACTCAACTTACGACCAAATCGTGTCACGACTGGTCTGTTGGAACCAATCATGGTCGTAAGTCGAGCACTAGCTGTATATATGTAAGTTATAAAGCAAAAATAGTCTAATTAACTCAATGAATTTGCCTCCCCAGGCAAGAGCTAGGACATTACCAAAAACGTGCACCTACTTCTATACTCCAAAACTTCCACCACTCCCCTCCTCCCAAGAGGTAATCACTGTCCTGACTTTTGGGCTTATCCCTCCCTGGCTTTTATTTTTTAAATATTTATCACATCTCTGTGTATGTCTATGCAATATGTTATTTTGATTGGCTTGTCTTTGAGTTTTATGAAAACTGTTTGATACTGTACTTTATGTGACACTGTATGTTTTACTCAATAGTGTTTTCAGCTTCATCCATGTTGTTGAGGGTCACTGTAGTTCATCAGTTTTCATTGTGGTGTCATTTCTATTATATGAATTTTACTCATTTTCCTTTACTTATAGGGTACTTGAGGGTTTTTTGTTTGTTTGTTTTGCCTGTTATAAGCATTCTTGTCCATAAGGGTAGGAGTTTCTATAGCCTATGTACTTAGGAATGCAGCTGCTGGGTCATAGGGTACACAAGTGTTCCTATTTACAAGAAAATGTAAATTAACTTCTAAGTGGTTGTACTATTTTACATTCCATGAAAGATACATGAAAATCCTTAGCCTTAAGTCTGGGAGCAAGGCAGGGATGGATGCCCATTCTCTTCAGTTATCAGAGGTCCTACCTAGTGATAACAAGGCAAACAAAAGAAATGAAGGGCATAAAGAGCAGAAAGGAAGGCTTAAAATATTCTTTACTTACAGATAACATGATTGTCTACATAGAAAACCTCAACTAACTTGCAAAGTAACTAGAAGCAATAAGTCAATGTAGCAAGTTCACAAGATCCAACGTCAAAATACAAAAATCAGTTGTATTTTAATTACTAGCAGCAAACAAATGGAAAATGAAAATTTAAAATCCCACTTATAACAATGTCAAAAGCATAAAATACATGAAAATAAATTTGATAAGAATAATCCAAGATGCCTAACTGCAAACTATGAAATACTGCTGAGAGAAATTAAAGAATAAATAGAGTTCATGGATATAATGAGTTCCAAGGTCATGGACTGGCTGTCCCAGTATTAAGACCTCAAATCCTCCAATTAATCTATAAATTAAACACAATACCAATAATAATCCCACTACATTTGTTGAGACTTTTTGAGAAACTATTATGTAATTGAATTTACTAAGAGAGTGGAATTCAAATGTTCTCACCCAAAAGAAAAGAGCCTTGGCCAGGTGGATCAGTGCATA
This sequence comes from Rhynchonycteris naso, assembly GCA_037038555.1. Lineage (NCBI taxonomy): Eukaryota > Metazoa > Chordata > Mammalia > Chiroptera > Emballonuridae > Rhynchonycteris > Rhynchonycteris naso. The sequence continues at coordinate 23,159,586 of CM073001.1, forward strand.
GAGTGTTGTCCTGGTATGCCAAAGTTGTGGGTTTGATCCCAGTCTTGGCACATATGAGAAGCAACCAATGAGTGCACAACTAAAATAGAACAACTGCGTGGAATAATGAGTTGATGCTTCTCTCTCTCCCTCCCCCACCCCTTCAAATAAATAGAATTTTTTTTAAAAAAAGTAAAAAGGAAGAGAGAAAAATTGATGAACAACTTCTAAAATTTATTTGGAAATGTAAAGGACCTAGAATATCCGAAGCAATTATTGAAAAACAACAAAGTTATTTGTTTATTGTCAGGACTTATACTTACTGACTTTACATCTTAATACATATAAAACCACATATTCCAGACAATGTAGTACTCACACAAGAACCAACAAATAGATTAATGGGACAAAGTAGAGTCCAGAAATAGACCCAAACTCGTAAGGTCATTTTGTTCTGTTACAGAGATATAATTTACATACAGTAAACTTTGGCCTTTTTAATGTCCAGTCATGTCAGTTTGGGGGCATCTATACTGTTGTGAAAATAGGGTTTGTCTATCCCTTTTCCCAAACCACATTGCTTTTATTATTATATCTTTATAATAAATCTTAATATCTGGTAAGGCTAACAGAGCTTGTGATACAAAGTAGGTGCTTAAAAAATATTTATTGAAATCAAAGTCCACTGTCTAATTTAGATGTCCCTCTCATGCCTAAACTAGTGCAGTGACTTAACAATCTCTCTTCCTTCAAGCTCTACTTCTTCCAATTCATTTTCAACACCACTGAAGAACTGAAATTCAATTTAGCATGTCATCACCCTGTTCAGAAACTGTCAAATGTTCTCTCTTGTGCCTGCCCTGTGGTGGCGCAGTGGATCAAACATCGACCTGGAATGCTGAGGTCACCGGTTCAAAACCCTGGGCTTGCCCAGTCAAGGCACATATGGGAGTTGATGCTTCCTGCTCCTCTCCCCCTTCTCTCTCTCTCTTCCCTAAGAATGAAAAAATACATTTAAAAAAATGTTCTCTCTTGCAAAAACAACGAGATCCAAATTAAACCTGGGATGCAGGCCCTAACTACCTCTTCAATATCACCTCCCCCTCACTCCGCCTTTAGATGGAAATAGTCTTGTATCTCTCTGCCTGGCAGGCCTAACCCCTAGCTTCAAGGGCCACCACTCCACAGAATCTTCTCTGATTCTTTTACTGCCTGTAACACTCGCATTGCCCTAGGCATACGATGCCCTGTCCTCTCACCCTCACTCCCTAACTAGGCTGGCAGTGCTTGAGGGTAGGCTGCTTCTCACATTAGTTTGAATCTCTAGCACTTAGCACACAGTAAAAAATTGACAAATATATATATTTTTTAATTATTTATTTATTTATTTATTTAAAAAATTTTTTTTATATTTATTCATTTTAGAGAGGAGACAGAGTGAGAGAGAGAGAGAGAGAGAGAGAGAGAGAGAGAGAAATGGGGATGGAGCTGGAAGCATCAACTCCCATATGTGCCTTGACCAGACCAGTGCAGGGTTTTGAACTGGCGACCTCAGTGTTCCCAGCTCGACACTTTATCCACTGCGCCATCACAGGTCAGGCAAAAAAAAATTGACAAATATTTACTAACAATTATACTAGTAAATATAAACATAAATTCCCCTTAAACATACATACACACACAGAAAACACACACATATGCATATATTTTAAGCACTCTTTTGAACACTAAACATTTTGCATAGACAGGGGGTCCTCAGGTTATGATACGGTTCCGTTCCTACGACAGTGATGTAACCCAAATTTTGGCGTAAGTTGAAACGCGTGCTAGCCCAACTCAAACGGAACACTTGCACTTTTAACAGTCCAAAACGGCGTAGATACGCATACTGGGGGATGCAACTCCCTCACTCATGCTTGCATTACTGCGTATTCTTCTGCCGTGCAACCAAGCCAGTTTGCCCACATAGTCTGTAAGTACGACGCTAATGGCATAAGCCAAACCACTCATGGCTCAATTCTTTTAGGTTTCTATGGGAGTGAGGGTCATAAACTTGAACCCTCGTATGTCAAGACTGTCATAACCGGAGGACCCCCTTAGGAAATCTGAAGGTAAAATGTATCTTCCTTTCCCACATGTTATTGAATATACAGCATACCTCATTCATTGTGGGACAAATCCTATGTTTATTGTTTATTTTGTAAATTTTATTTTTTATTAAGTTTTTTAATTTATTGTGTTAACATGGATTCAAGTGTCCAACTCAATGTAACACCCTCACCACCAACAGCATGCCCCCCATTACACTGCCTTTGCCCCCCTAATAAGATGGAAGGCTCCATGAATTTGCATGTTATCCTTGTGCGGAGGCCATGCTAATCTCTGTACCATTCCAATTTTAGGGTATGTGCTGTCAAAGCGAGCACTGTTTATTATTTCTTTGTGGGTTTTTGTTTTTTTGTTGGCTGCTTGATCTCACTTATATGTGTAATCTTAAAGAAAGCCCAAACTCATAGAAAAAAGATCAGATTTGAGATTACCAGAAGTGGAAGCATTGGGTTTTGAGTCCAAAGCCCTGCATCTACTGTGAATTTCACAGGGTTGCACAACTATCACCTCTACAAAACATTTCATCACCCCAAAAGGAAACTCAGCCATGGGCAGTCACTCCCCATTCCCTTCTGACCCCCATCCCTATCCCAGCCCCTGGTAACCAGTAATCTGCTCTCTGTCTCTGTGGGTCCTAACATTGATGCTGGTGACTTGAGCACATTTCTTAAGTTAGTGAACAACAGTTTCTTCTTTTTTTCCCAAGATTATTTTTGTTTCATTATTAAACAAGTAATATGAATAAATCATGCATTCAGATGATTCAACACTTAAAAAGAATAAATGTGTCCCTAGCATGTAGCTGTTTCTAAACTGAGGTAACATTGGCTAGTATATAAATTTCAGGTGTACAATATTATAATTCTATATCTGTATATTCTATTGCGTACTCACCACCAAAAGTCTAGTTTCTTTCCATTACCATATATTTGACCCCCTTTGCCCAATTAGCCCCCCTTCCACCCTCATCGCCTTGGTAACCACCATTCTGTTGTCTGTATCTATGAGTTTATTTTTGTTTTAACATAAAATGTATCATTTAAGTTACTTTGACATGTACAATTCAGTGGCATTTAGTACTTTCACAAGGTTGTACAACTATCACCTCTATAAAACATTTTCATCATTCCAAAAGGAAACTCAGTCATGGGCAGTCACTCCCCATTCCCTTCTGACCCCCATCCCTATCCCAGCCCCTGGTAACCAGTAATCTGCTCTCTGTCTCTATGGATTGGTCTATTCTGAATATTTCATATAAATGGAATCATAAAACATGTGACCTTTTGTGTTTGCTTTCTTTTACTTAGCATCATTTTTGAGGTTCCTCCATGTTGTAGCACGTATCAGTATTTTATTCCCTTTTTTAAAAATTATTATTATTATTATATTATTTTTAGTGAGAGAAAAAGATAGGAAGGGAGAGAGATGAGAAGCATCAACTCATAGTTGCAGCACTTTAATTATTCACTGATTGCTTTCCATACATGCCTTGACTTGGGGGCTGCAGCTGAGCCTGTGAACCCTTATCAAGTCAGTGACCTTGGGCTCAAGCCTATGACCATAGGATCATGTGAATAACCCCACGCTCAAGCTGGTGATCCCACGCTCAAGCCAGCAATCCTGCATTCAAGTCGGTTATCCCGCACCCAAGCTGATGAGCCCACACTCAAGCTGGATGAGCACACGCGTAGGCCAGCGATCTCAGGCTTTCAAACCTGGGACCTCATCATCCCAGGTGGATACTCTATCCACAGTGCCACCACCAGTCAGGCAGTATTTTATTCCTTTTGAAGGCTGACTAATATTCCACTGTGTGGATATAGTACATTTTTTTTTATTCCTTCATCATTTGATAGACATTTGAGTTGTTTTTATCTTTTGACTATTGTAAATAGAGCTGCTATGAATATTTGTCTTCTTTCTATATAAAATTAGAGATAAAAACGACAACCCTGGCCTGGCTGCCTTAGGGCTCTTGTGTAACCCAAATGAGAACACATGAAAAAGCACCTTATGCGTTGCCCGGTCCCATGCATGTGTGTAGTGGGAGTTGCTGGTGGTGAAATATTATGCTTATGGTCAGGATGATGGATATGGTTACGGGCAGGTTCATCTGCCCCTCCCTCAGTGCCAGCTTATCACCTGATGCCCAGTGCCAGGTTTAGTGGAGGCTAGCTGGTCACAACTGAATCTAGAAGTCCATGTGTGGCCATTTCAGATAAAGCAATCAGGACAAAAGGGCCAATTATCTACAAGGACAATAACTTGCTTTGGGGTTCTGAGTCATCATTTGGCCTTGCTACCATTAAGTCTGCGTTATTCACAGGTGAGTGGAATAACATCTAAATAAATATCCTGGGCAGGGTGCATCTGGATAGGTAGGATGGGCATGAGTGATTGGGTCATTGAGAAACTCCTCTGTGCTCGATGCGAGACCAAACGGCAGCACAGAGGGTAAACTTCATTGCCTTCCGCTTGGCCAAGTACCCACACACTCCTGAGTGAGATACCAAGGGAAGGGAAGATAACATCCACATGCTCCCCACAAAGGAAAAAGAACATGTGACATGTGAAGCTGAAGAGTATTTGTGAAGCAACTCACTAAAACAAACAAACAAAAAAACTGTCTAAAGTGCAATGGTGCTGAGTGCAGAGAGCAGAGGGAATATATATATATATATATATATATATATATATATATATATACCAAGAAATGACAGCTCAGGCCCTGGCCGGTTGGCTCAGCTGTAGAGCGTTGGCCCAGCGTGTGTAAGTCCTGGGTTCGATTCCTGGTCAGGGCACACAGGAGAAGTGCTCATCTGCTTCTCCACTCTTCCTCCTCTCCTTCCTCTCTGTCTCTCTCTTCCCCTCCCACAGCCAAGGCTCCATTGAAGCAAAGTTGGCCTGGGAATTGAGGATGGCTCCATGGCCTCCACCTCAGGTGCTAAAATGGCTCTGGCCGCAATGGAGCAACACCCCCGGTGGGCATGCTGGGTGGATCCCGGCACATGCAGAAGTCTGTCTGACTGCCTCCCCGCTTCTAACTTCAGAGAAATACAAATAATAATAATAATAATAATAAAAAGAAATAATAGTTCAGGTCCTGGCCAGTGGCTCAATGTATAGAGCATCAGCCTGACATATGAATGTCCCAGGTTCAATCCCCATCAGGGCACACAGGAGAAGCGACTATTTGCTTCTTGCCTCCTCCCTATCTCCCTTCTCTCCCTCTTCTCCTCCCATAGTAAGTGGCTTGATTGGTTCAAGCATTGGCCCTGGGTGCTGAGGATGGCTCAGTTGGTCCAAGCACATCATCCTCAGACACTAAAAATAGCTTGGTACTCGAGAATTGGCCCCAAATGGGGGTTGCTAGATGGATCCCAGTTGGGGTGCATGTGGGAGTCTGTCTCATTATCTCCCCTCCTCTCACTAAAAAAATAAATAAATAAAACAAAAAGAAAGATAGTTCAGTGGAATTAAACAGAAAAGGCTTCTAGGCAGAGAGTGCTTAGGAGACTTAGAAAAGGAAAGAAGATTGGTATAAATTTTTCTCACTATCCCAGGGTATTGGCTTAGGGTCAGGGTCCCCATCCAAGCCTTGTGACATCTACACACTTGCTGGGACACAGTTGGTGTGTGTTTTTCTCTCTGTCACCCAGATGATGGTACATCCACACCACCCACCTCCATGTTCCCATACTCACTCCCCAGATCAAAGATGGGAAAGGAACAAGGAAACCTGACTGGTGGTGGTGCAGTGGATAGAGTGTCCACCTGGGGACACTAAGGACCAGGTTTGAATCCCCAAGGTTGTCAACTTGAGCACAGGGTCTCTTTCTTGAGCACGGGTTCATCAACATGATTCCAGGGTTGCTGGCTTGAGCCCAAAGGTTGCTGGCTTGAAGCCCAGGGTCACTGGCTTGAGCCTAAAATCATTCGCTTGAGCAAGGGGTCATTGGCTCAGCTTGAGCCCCCAGGTCACAGAAAGTATGAAAAGCAATCAATGAACAACTAAAGTTATGCAACTACAAGTTGATGCCTCTCATCTCCCTTCCTCTCTCCGTCTCTCCCTCTTTCTCTTTCTCTTATTGAAAAAAAAAAAGGAGCTAGGGGAGTCGGAGTCATGGAGTCTTGGGCCTCATAGAGAGTTGGGTCCTCTCTATTATACACTTGCTGCAGACCTGAGCTGGCCCCTGTGCGCAGAAGCAAGTATGTCCACCAGAATCTTAATGATGGCAGCTCTTGATCCATTCTCACTGCTGAATACAACCTCCCTGTAGATTCTGGTCCTTTCCTTCACACTACTAATTCTTTGCCAGCCTCTTTTATGGCACCTTTTTTAATTCCCTCATTGGCATGTTATCTTTCCCCCACTACCTCTGAGGTAGAGCTATTTCACAAGGTGGCCTCTGTCTCATTCTTTCCCATACTCTCCCTTGGTGACTGTATCACTTCCTTCACGTCAACAACCACTTCAAGTTGTTAAATTCTGAATCCATACCTCCATCTCTGACCCTCTCTTCAGTCCAGAGAGGTATTTCTGACCACACATGAGCCTCCTACATGCCCAACATGCCAAACCCAAAACCCTTATCTTGCTCAACAAACCAGCTATTCTTGTATCGGCAGTGACATCCTGAAACTTCATACACCCAAAGAGGAAGCTCAGAAACCCCTTTTATTTCTCCTCTGCCACACTCCCCAAACCAATCAGCCATGGAATTGTGTTCATTCTATCCCTGAGATGTCTCTCATCATCACCTCACCTTCACCATTCAGGTACCGACTGATCCTCACATCACTCACCTGGACCATGGAACCTCACGTTATTTCATTCAAGAAAGGGTGCTGACTTAACTAGTTAGTGACTAGGGCAAAGTAAAGTCTATGTGTCAGTTTGGAAAGTAGGAGGCACACATATTAGGGAATCGTGGCAGAGCTGGCTGGCTTGGCTATTTGAGACAGGTGGAAGAATAGGCACCTATATTACTGGAAGTTACCTTCCATTTTCACATTTATGTTTTATGCTCATTTTTCTGAAACAAGCATGTGTGGATAATGGGATGGGGGGAAATGGACTTATTTAGATTAACATATTTATTTACACAAGTGGTACACAGGTGTGTTATAACTATATAAAAGTTCTGCAAAGGATAAAAATCTGATCAACGGCTGGGGGTGAGGGAGAGGACTGACTACTCAGGAGCAGGGGGGACTCTTTTGGGGGCAAAGATAATATTCTGTATTTTGATTTTGGTGGTGGTAACATGACTATATGTATAGTATTTGTCAAAACCCATAGAACTGTTTACCTAATTGAGGTGAATTTTACTGTATGGAAATTATACCTCAGTAAGTCTGACCCAAACCTAAAGAGGAGAGTTATATACTATAGACAGGTTCAGAATGAGTCAGGCCAGACTTTTCCCAGCCATTATGTCTCCAGCCTGGTCCACCAATACTACCTCTTGGACAAGAAGCAGTCACTATTCACAGTTTGGTATATTTCCTTCTATTTTCTCCACACCCCCACTTCGGCCCCACATACACTTGTATGTATGTATGTATGTATTCATATTTTTCTGAAGTGAGAAGCCAGGGGGGGCAGACAGACAGACTCCCCCATGTGCCCGACTGGGATACACCTGGCATGCCCACTGGGGGGCAATGCTCGGCCCCTCTGGGGTGTTGCTCTGCTGCAATCGAAGCCATTCTAGTACCTGAGGCAGAGGCCATGGAGCCATCTTCAGTGCCCGGGCCAACTTTGCTCCAATGGAGCCTTGGCTGCGGGAGGAGAAGAGAGAGACAGAGAGGAAGGAGAGGGGGAAGGGTGGAGAAGCAGATGGGTGCTTCTCCTGTGTGCCCTGACTGGGAATCAAACCTGGGACTTCCACACACCAGGCCGACATTCTACTGTTGAGCCAAATGGCCAGGGCCACCTTTTTTTTTTTAAAAGATGTAACTGACATATAACATTGTATTTGTTTTAGGTGTACAACATAATGATTTGATGTCTGTATAGATAGTGAAATGATTACCATAATAAGTTCAGTTAATATCTGCCACTATATATAATTATAATATTTTCTGGTGATCAGATCTCTGGTCTTAGCAACCTTCAAATATACAATACTGCATTGTTAGCTATAGTCACTGTGTCACCCATTTCACCCACCTTTCCACCCACAACCTCTGGCAACCATCAAACTGTTCTCTGTATCTGTGAGTTCTTTCTTTCTTTCTTTTTTAAAAATTCTACATACAAGTGAGATCCTACATATTTGTCTTTCTCTGTTTATATCACTTAGCTTTCAAGATCCACCCATGTTGCCATAAATGGCAAGATTTCCTTTTTTATGGTCAAGCAATATTCCATTGTATATATACCACAGTTTTTTTTATCCATTGATATAGACTTCTTTATGTCTACACTTTTCTTTTTTTCTTTTTTTATTATTTTTACAGGGACAGAGAGAGAGTCAGAGAGAGGGATAGATAGGGACAGACAGACAGGAACGGAGAGAGGTGAGAAGCATCAATCATTAGTTTTTCATTGCTGTTATGACACCTTAGTTGTTCATTGATTGCTTTCTCACATGTGCCTTGACCGCGGGCCTTTAGCAGACCGAGCAACCCCTTGCTGGAGCCAGCAACCTTGGGACCAAGCTGGCGAGCTTTTTTGCTCAAGCCTGATGGGCCCGCGCTCAAGCTGGCGAGCTTGGGGTCTCGAACCTGGGTCTTCCACATCCCAGTCCGACACTCTATCCACTGCGCCACCGCCTAGTCAGGCTTCACCTTTCTTTTTCTAGTTAACAACACAGCTTAGAAATCACTTCATATCAATTCATGTTCTTCATTTCTTTCTACATACAGCTTCAAAGTATTCCACTATGTGCCTACGTAGTTTATTAAACTAGTCTCCTTTCTGCATGTGTATGTTTAGATTATCACTGGCATTTAGCTTTTACAAAATATTCTAGAATGAGTAGTCATATGTACATTATTTTCATATGGTGATGAGTGTCTTCCAGCTAAATTCCTAAAAATGAAATTGCTGGGTTAAGGGGTAAGTCCTTCTCCACTGAGGTAGTACCCTGCTCTCCCACCAGTAACACACACATGAGAGTCAACAGAGCATGTAGTCAAACTTTAGAATCTGATAACTTTAGAACCTGCTTGCCCATCTGATAGGAATTATGTAGTCTTCATTTGCATTTGTCTGTAATAAACTAGTGTAATTATAACAGTTTAGAAGCCTTCCCGCTGTCAGTCTCTTTCCATTTAAATACTCCCTACACACCATTGCCAAGTTAAACATTTTTCCTAAAGCTTGCTTACTACAACCCACACTCCTTCCAGAATTCAATGTCCTCTGCCATTGATCTCAATTCACCTTGCAACTGTATCTCTAACTCTTGCCCACATATTAGAGGAGCAGACCAACTGGGTTCATTACTCTTAATAACACCCCACCTTTTCTTGCCTCGGTCACTTACCTCATTTGTGTCAGTGCCCTCTTTGGGGCTGGCAGCTATTCTCCTTCCATGAGTTGGTATTTTGTCTATAATTCAGGGCCCAGCTCAAACATCCACCCTGATTTCCCACATTGATTTTTGTTGTGTCTGTTTTGTAATTCATTCTCCCTACCAGATGGTAGATAAAGCAATGACTTTCTCTAGGGAAAAAGGGACACATATCAAATCACCTGAGGAGGATTTTTCTTTTAACAAACATACTCCTATGTTCAGCTCATCACTCAACACCAGGTATATAAAAATTTCTGGAAAAACCTGGCATGTTCTAGAGAATGTGAATATAGTGATGAAGAAATCAGGCAAGTTCTTTCTCTTCAAAAGCTTACAGGAAGTTAGAAAGTAAAAAGCACGAGTCAGAGAATTAAAACAGGGTGATGTGGAGACTTCCTCTTCTATTCAAGATGGAGGAAATCACTGAACCAAAGCTAGTTCTTTGGCAAAATCATTAAAATTAATAAATCTTGCCTAACCAGTGGTAGTGCAGTTGATATAGTGTTGACCTGGGATGCTGAGGTCCCAGGTTTGAAACCCTGAGGTCGCTGGTGTGAGCTCAGGCTTATCTGGTTTGAGCACAGGCTTGCCAATTTGAGCATGGGGTCACCAGCTTGAGAATGGTATAGACATAACCCCATGGTTGCTGGCTTGAGCCCAAATATCACTGGCTTGAGGCCCAATGTCGCTGGCTTGAGCCCAAGGTCCCTGGCTTGAGCAAGGGGTCACTGGCTTGAAGCAATCAATGAACAATTAAAGTGATGAAACTACGATGCTTATCATCTCCCTCCCTTCTGTCTCTCTCTTTTTCTCTCACTCTCTCACTTAAATAAATAAATAAATAAGTCTCCAGCCAGACTAATGAAAAAGAAAATATAAGTTACCAATATCAGGAATGAGAGAAGTGAGATTAATACAAATTCTAAAGCTATGAAAGGTTAATAAGTGTATATTATAAACAAATTTTCTCTAATAAATTGAATAATTTAGATAACATGAACTCGTTCCTTAAAAAACACAAACTCATTCCAGACCAAATAGATCACCCACATAGCCCTATAACTATTAACAAAAGTGAAGTTTAAAACTTTCTCAAAACCAAAATTTTATACCCAGATAGCTTGACTGGTTAATTCTACCAAACATTAGTTTCACTGGTCATTTTACTAAACATTTAAGAAAGAAATAATACCAATACCATGCAGACACTTCCAAAATGTGAAGAGGAGGCAATACATTAACTTAGATTTTAAGGACATTACTCTGATATGCAAACCAGATTTAAAAATCACACAAAAATAAAACTACAGGCCAGCATCACTCATCAATATCCTTATTTGGTCATTTGTATATTTTCTTTGGAGAAATGTCTATTCAGATACTTTGCTCACTTTTAGATTGGGCCATCTTGGGTACTCACATGACTTCAAGTGTTCACAGAAAGAAAGAGAAGAAGCTCTTTGGTGTTTCTTCTTATAAGGGTGCTAATCCCGTCTTTTTATTGTTGAGCTGTAAGAGCTCTTTATATATTCTGGATACAAGCCCTTTATCAGATATATGATTTGCAAAAATTTTATCTTATTCTGTGAGTTGTCATTTCACTTCCTTGATAATGTTCTGGGGGACATAAGAGTTTGTCACTTTCATAATGTCCAATTTATCTCTTTTTTCTTTTGATGCTTTAGCATTTGGTGTCATAGGTAATGGACAGTTGCCTAATCCAAGGTCATAAGGTATATTCCTTTGTATATCTTTTGTAATTTTTGCTTTCACATTTAGGTATTTGATTTATTTAGAGTTAATTTTTATATATGGTGTGATGTAGAGATCAAACTTCATTCTTTTTCATGATTTCCAGAAACATTTGCTGAAATGACTATTCTTTCCCCCACTGAATGGTTCCGGCATCCTTAAAAAAATCAGTTTATCACAGATGTGAGGGTTTGTTTCTGGACTCTTACCATATTCCATTGATCTACAGGTTTATCCTTACAATAGTACCAAACCATCTTGATTTACGTAGCTCTGCAGTCAGCTGGGTTCTTTTTTGTTTGTTTGTTTGTTTTCTGAAGTGAGAAGCAGGGAGGCAAAGAGACAGACTCCTGCATGTACCCAACCGGGATCCACCGGGTATGCCCACTAGGGGGTGATGCTCTGCCCATGTGGGGCATTACTCTGTTGCAACCAGAGCCGTTCTAGTGCCTGAGGCGGAGGCCATGGAGCCATCCTCAGCGCCTGGGCCAACTTTGCTCCAATGGAGCCTTGGCTGTGGGAGGGGAAGAGAGAGAGAGAGAGAAAGGAGAGGGGGAAGGGTGGAGAAACAGATGGGCACTTCTCCTGTGTGCCCTGGCCGGGAATCGAACCCAGTCAGTATTGAAATCAGTGTTAGTCTACCAACTTTGTTCTTTTTTCAAGATTGTTTTCATTATTTTGGGTCTTCTGAATTGCCAGATGAATTTTAGGATCAACTTCTCAACTTCTTCCAAGATTTTGATAGGGATTGCACTAAATTTGTAGATCAATTGGGGAGTATGGTAGTCTGCTCAGGCTGCCATAACAAAATATCATAGACTGTGTGGCTTAAAAAACAGAAATTCATTTCTCATAGTTCTGAAGGCTGGGAAGTCCAAGATCAAGATACTGTCAAGGTAGGTTTCATTCTGAAACCTCTTCTCTTGGTTTGTAGGGGGGTGCCATCTTGGATGTTCACATGATTTCATGTGTTCACAGAGAGAAAGAGAAGAAGCTCTTTGGTGCTTCTTCTTATAAGGGTACTTATCCCGTCAGACCAGGGCCCCACTCTCATAACCTCATCTACCTCAACTCCCAAAAGCCTCACCTCCAATGGCCAGCACATTGAAGGGTAGGGCCTCAACATATGGATTAGTGGGCAGGAGGACACAGACGTTCAGTCTAGAACAGGGAGTATCACCACTTAAACAAGATTAGGTATTTTGATATATTTCAGAATATCTGGGGATATTTTTCCACGTTTTAGGTCCTTAATTTCTTTTGACAATATTTTGTAGTATTTAAAACATAAGTTCTGCACATGTTTTATTAAACTTTTTCTGAAGTATTTGATTTCTATTGGTACTATTTGAAATGGAATTGTTTTCTTAAGTTTTTTTGATTCTTTATTGTTAGTGTATAGAAATACAGTTGACTTTTGTATATTGATCTTGTATTGCGCAACCTTTTGGAACTTATTTATTAGTTCTAATAGTTTTTAAGGTGGATTTCTTAGGATTTTCTACATGCAAAGTCATCATCTGCAAAGATAGTTTCACTTCTCCCTTTCTTGATTTTGATGCCTTTTACTTCCATTTCTTGCCTAATTTCCCTGATTAGAACCTACAATATGACACTGAGGGAAAGTAGTGAGAGCAGACTTGTCACGTTCCTAATCTTAGGGATAAAGCTTTCAGTCTTGCATGGGTTTTTCATAGATGTCTTCTGTTAGGTTGAGGAAATTCCCTTTGAAGCCTACTTTGTTGAAAGTTTTTTATCATGAATGGTATTACATTTTGTCAAATTCTCATTCTGAATTTATTGAAAATTCATGTGATTTCCCCCCTTTAGTCTATTGATGCCATGTAATACATTATTATTTTCAAATATCAAATGAATCTTACATTCCTAGGATTAATCCTATTTGATCATGTTGTATAACCTTTTATATACGTTGCTAGATTTAATTTGGTAGTATTTTGTTAAGGATTTTGTATATTCATAAGAGATAGTTGTGTATAGTTTTGATGTTTTTAGTTCAGGTTTCAGAGTAACACTAGCCTTGCATAATGAGTTGGGAAGTGTTTCCTCCCCTTCTATTTTTTTGATAAATTGCAAAGAATTGGTATCAATTCTTCTCTAAATGTTTGGTAAAACTTACCAGTAAATCTGGGCCTGGGCTTTTCTTCATGGGTGATTTTTAAAATATTAATATTCAATGTCTTTATCTGTTACAGGTCTGTTCAGATTTTCTATTCCTTCTTGAATCAGTTTTAGTAGTTTGTGTCTTTCTAGAAACGTGTTCATTTCATATAAGCTATCTAATTTGTTGGCACACAGTTGTTTTCTGTAAGGTAATAGTAATGTGCCCTCTTTACTGATTTTTGTAATTTGAAGTCACTCTCTCTCTCTCTCCTTTTTTCCTTCCTCCATATATTATACTTTTTGTTGTCTATATGTTTCATGTTTTTTTATTCCTCCTATACTTTCTTTAGTGCATTCTTTTGCATTAAATGAATGTTTTCTACTGTAACATTTTATTCCTTTAATGATTCTTTTCACTATATTTCTTTGCATTATTTTTTAGTAGATGTTCAAGGGCTTACCTTGAACATCTGGTATCATAACATTTCAGAATCTACTTCAGATTTTAAAGTTTTTTTAATGTTTATTTTTTTTATTTTTAGAGAGAGAGGAAAGGAGAAAAGGAGGGAGGGAGGAAGAGAGAGAGAGAGAGAGAGATAAGAAGAACATTAATCTGTTCCTGTATGCGCCCTGACTGGGTATTGAACCGGCAACTTCTGTGCTTTGGGACGATGCTCTAACCAACTGATCTATCCGGCCAGGGCTATTTCAGATTTATATTAATTCTAGCAAGATTTAAAAATGTAAAAAAAAAGTGAAACTATCTCTTTGCAGATGATGACTTTGCATGTAGAAAATCTATTCACTCTTCCTTCTTTTTGTGCTATTATTGTTATACATATTATATCTATACATATTTAAAACCCAACAATACATTGTTATAATGTTATAAAACTTTCTATAATTTTGTCTATTGGGGATTTTTATAAAAGCAACTAAAGTATATATTTATATACTTACAGAGTGATATTAACCTTCTTGTTTACCATTTTCATTTCTCTTTGTTTCTGTATATTCCATTACCATCTGGTAGAGTTTTTCTCTCTCCTAAACAACTCTGGTTCTATCTTCTTCCTTTGTACTGTTATTGTCACATATGTTACATTTCTGTATATTACAAGTCCAACAAAACTATTCTATACATATTATTTTATACAAATGGAGTGGATGGCCTGTCATAAGACTTACTATGACTCATCCAAGGCAGAGAGTCTGGCACAGATGTAAGCAGATGTTTCGAAAGCATGGACATAGAGTTACTGTCTCACTCTTCTACTTTCTCAATAAAGTATGAGGCAAAGCCCCAAGTGATGACGGAGCTTCGGGCCAAAAGGGAGGGGCGGCTAAATATTGATGCTGTAGATAATAGGCCAACTTACTGGGCAACCATCTCTACAGCTGCCTGCCAGGAATGATGTTTGTTGGGTGAAGTTCCAAGGTACTACACTGACTTAAACAATCAAACATAATACTATGTCTACATACACATACAATGGTTACTTTGGCCAGACACAAGCCCTCAGCTATGCATAAAATCTGTGTGTACAGTAGCCCTTACCAGTGCCTGACACACAGCAGGAGCTCTAGGAATGTGATTAAATAGATTTAAATACAGAACACACATTTCTTTGCCTACAAAGAGAATCTTCTGATGGACTATAAGAAAACTTTGAAATGTATTTCTGGGGTTCAGGATAACTGTCTGGAGATCTGTTCACACATTCTATCCAGGATCCATACAGTACAGAGCAAGAACACAGGCATAAGTGTCTGTCTACACAAGTATATACAATATTAAAAATAAGTAAGCCCAGACAATAGTGAAAGCAGTAGAAACAGAATTTACTCAGTAACTACTGACAGTGGGGAAGAAAACTGAGTTCTATTCTGATTTGCACAGATGTGACGTGGCATTTTAAAAAGAGGGAAGAGAATGGGGACTCATGTAAAAAATGACAAAGTATTCGTCAATGTAAATGCTGATTAGGCCAGCTGTGTCTATTAGCTGGCAATTACAAAAGTTAAAATTCTGTCCTCCTTCAGAGACTGGGAGACAGAGTTCCTATCCTTTCTTATAGTAATGGCTTTCCTTGGGAAAAAGACTTCTGAGTTGTAGGAGGTAGTTATATATTTCAAGGGGACAGAGGAAGGATTTACAATTGTAAGCCCTTTTTAGTAAATGCTCTAAGAAAGGGATGGACAAGGAGGGCCTAGAACAAACAGTAAATTTCCTAGCAGCCTTGAGCTTTCTCAGTCACACATGTCAAGGGGAGACACACTGGAGTCATCCTAGGGACATGCCTTATGCTGCTAGAAGCCATGTTAGAGTTTGGACAGAGTCCTCATGTGCCAGAGTTCTACAGTTCTGCAAATATGCACATACACAACGCATGTGCATATGAACACACACTCACATTCTCATTTAGTACCTTAGTCCACCCCAGCTCTACAAGATCCATATTTAAATTCTTCCTCTCCTTGGGAAACCACATGGGCAAGGGTTGAATGAACCAACGTGTAGTCCTGAGGGCTGAATCCTGGCACAAGGGCCTGCTGAGGAAGGATATGGGCCGCACAGTGAACTTGTGACAAGGCCCTTCCTGTCTGCTACCACCACACCCATCTTTGCAGCTTCCCTGAACCCAACCACACATACAGGAACACAGCAAGTGGCTTCCCACCTTCAGCTCAGGCCTTGGGGGCTGCAGGACTGATGCGGACCTGGAGCGTAGCACCGGCGCTCACCGCCCTCACCACCAACTGGCGGACTCGCGCTCCCAGCGGGAGAAGTGCAGGCTGGGCACCCTGGACCAGGCCACAAGCCTAGCTCCTGTCATGGCCCTGCCTATGGACACTTCAGACAGCAAGGTGCCAGGCACAAGGAAGTCAGTCACATTCCCCTTCAAAACTAAATCCAGAACACCAGGAACTAAACATGACCTTTTTACCAGAGATTCTTTACCCTTTTTTGTGCATCGATGCCGTTGGAAGCCTGGTGATTTCAAGTGCATAAAATATATAGGAATAAATAACAAGGAATACTAATTTGGAAAAAAAATGGTGGGCACAAGTGACTCCCCTGGCTCTCTGCAAACTGTAATATGACATGCAAATGTCTTCAGTTTCTATTGATACTGTGAATACCACCATACTTTGTTGCCTATATCCATTGTTTAAAAAAATCCTAAATACCATGTGGCATATTTAGTAAGAACAAAGACTTAATTATTTTCCCACACGAGTTCAATGACTTTATGAATTCTATCTGTGAACTCAAGGTTAAGAAACTCTTAGCAAAAGCAGAGGTAGTGAAGACAAGAGAAATTTAAACTAAATGCCTTAAATCCCACACAGGGTAGCCTCAGCCCCCACGTGACAGGACTTGTAGGCAATTTCCTGTGCCACCCCAGCTTCAGTGCCCAGTGAGTGCTTCCTCAGCCTTGACCCTAAGAAGCTGGCGATGACTGCTGGACAGAGGCCACCAGGGGTGTGAAAGTCATTCTTAGAATAAGTGGAGATTGGCAGGAGCCTAACACATCATCTAGGTACCCCCATTTGGGTTCCAGACACTGAGACACAGGAGGAAGTAAGTGTCCAGCATCCCACCACTCACTAGGGGCAGAGCCAAAGGTCCACCTTCTATATTCCTCTCCCCATTTGAGCCTAGAGAACAAACTGGAGGAACATGATAAGGAAGACCTGCACAAAGCAGGTCAGGGCATTCTCCAGAGCCTCGCTAAGTCACCAGGTGGGGAGCCTGGTTTCTGGGGGCAGGGTTAAAGTGCTGAGGTGCTCAGTCAACCTCCCCAAGAAAATGACATTTGAGCCAACAATGGAAAAGGGAGGAGCTGCACCAGCAGGGGAGCAGAGGGAGGAGTGTGTCAGAAAGTACAGAGGCAGCAGCAATCTACCTGGTGTGTTTCTAGAAGGAAGCCATGCAGCTGAAGCAGACAGAGCACAGGATGAGCAGGGGGGAGAACAATAGGAAATGACATCAGAGAGGACACTGGAGACCATTTCTCATTGCATAGCTTTTATGTGACAAGCCTTCGGGTTCCTGTGCCCTGTCCTTGTGCCCTGTACTGCCTGGCCCACAGAGACCTGTAGGAGAGGCAACTGGATCGAGAGAAGAAATTATGCTACAGCCTGGGAACGGGGGTGGGTGGGTGGGGGGTCAGCCCTGGCTATCCCCGCATAGAACCTCGAAGGGCACCTCTTACATCCAGCAGTGGTCCGGCTGTAGGGGCTGCACCGTGCCAGTGTCTCCCTGCTCCAGGCAGGAACTCAGAGTTTACAGGGCACTTCATTCATTGCTGCAACATTACTAACTGGCTCTTCACCCTGCGACTTCTTTTGGTGTATCCCTGGGCTCCCGCCAAGAACCGTTTCCAGTCAGCAGGTCTTACCATATCCATCCCCCAGGGTTTCTGTAGGTGTTTTATCAGAGAAGATCTCTTGGCACAAAATTTGCATTTTTATTTTGCACTGGGCTCCAATGCAAAATGCAGGGCCCCATGTTAATAGAATTATTAGGAATTTTAAGATGGGGACTGTTGGGCAAATGAATTGTAAAATCTGTATTTTCTGGTTTTGCTCACTCTTATTGTTAAAAATGGCCGCTGCAGACCTGATGATGCTTTCACGTGATACAGCTAATTGTCTTTCTTTTCGGGAAGGGGCTTGGTTATGCTGATGTGTCCTGGAAGAGGGGGTTGTCCTGGAGAAAAGTTTTAAAAGGAGGAGCTAGGAGGCTATTTGGAGAAAGACCCCGTTGTTGCAGAGAGGGGAGAAGACCATGTTGTAGCAGGGCACAGGAGACCACATGGTTGCAGAGAGAGGGGCCAGCAGGATGGAGGCTCCCCACACTCCTCACACTAACTCAATCTGTATTGCAGATGGGGAAAAGGAGGTGGCAGAGACTAGTGGGCCTTTGATTCTAGGAAAAAAATGGAAAGATTCTTCTGGTTGTGGAACAGGAGGACATGTGAATGGGTTTTGGTGCCTGTGTGTATTTTCTCACTCTCCGGTTGTGAGCAGGAATAAAGGATGGCTCACCAGTTCTTGGCCCCATTGTTTCATTACCGTCTGTCCGAATCTAATGCGAACCTACATGGGCCAGGCGGCTGTGATGGTGGCCATGGCTACTGGACTTACAGGGACATTATAACATTAAACCAAGTACAAGGCCCTGTGCAATGACATAGGTCATGCACCCTTGTAGTTGACCCTACCCATAACTGAAAGGTGTGCCACAGGCATTCTGGACCCCAGGAGTGAAGAAGAGGAAATAAGCCTAGGTTAAAAGAACCCTGGATTTCAATTTCCACCTCTACTAGGGATGCAGCTGCAAATATTTATTTTCTGATGGCCTTCCTGTTGAAAGTGAGCATGCCAGAGCCAGTACGTGTCTCTTTTAAGCTGTTGGGTGAACTAGAAATTTGGGTCAAGTGATCTTCTCTGATAAGACACCTACAGAAACCCTGGGGGATGGACATGGAAAGACTACTGACAGGAAATGGTTCTTGATGGGAGCCCAAGGACAGACACATCAAGAGAAATTGCAAATGAAGTGGCAGTTGGTAATGTTGCAGCGATGAATAAAGTGCCAGGAGCATCCCCCTCCCCACACTAACTCCATCTGTAGGGTAACCTTAAGTCTGGTAACCTAAGGAAGGCGATGCACAGTGACATAGGTATGCAGAAATGAGGACAAGACAGGTCCTGCCATAGGTCAAGGGTGTAGGAATCTGTCTAGAAAGGGGCTGGGGAGACAAGATGAGTTTGGGGATCATCTAGGGTGTTTGCTTATAAAATCATGATGGTAACTAGACAGTGGTAGTAATTCTTCCAGATGTTCCCCGATCTATGTGCAGATTCTCTCTCCCAGACAATCAGGCCTGGCCTGATGCACTCTTTTCTTTTTTTTTCCTTATGACCTTTGCTCCAATCTATCTCATTTGCTCTGAACTCCAACAAGCATTGCAATATTTAGCAAGGGTAGCAGTCAGGGTCCATTCAGGATAAGAGCAACCACAGTAGTTATTTTAACAGAGAGAATTCAAGATAGGGAATTCAACAGGTACTAGAGGAATAAAAAAGGAATTCTGACATGACACAGAAGCATCTCCCGTTCCGAGGGCTGGGAGAACAAAGGGGAGAGGTTGGGTTTATTGGAACCTCAAAGCTTATGGGAATGGCTCTGAGGAGCTGCGACCCAGATATCTGAGGAGAAGGCACAGTCAGGCTAATGCTGCTACCTCAACCAATTCCCTTGGCCAGGGTTGAGCAGGAAATGCCCCACTTCTACTCCCCAAATTTCTACAAGAAACAAACATGTTGAAGCCTAACAGTAGCTGCCTAAGATTCTGCAAAAGCCTCTACATGACGATAGCAAAAGCTTATATATAATGTCTAAGTTAGAAAGGTGCAAACACCATTCATGCCCTGAAATGGCTCAGGCCTCAGGATTCCCCAGAGATCTTGGGCCTGAGCCCCTAATGTGTGCTGGAAACACAGAGGGTCCTAGTGAGCTTGTTTTGGGGAAGCAGAGAGGGGGTCAATGACCATGGTCTGGTGCTGTCTTTAAGGAAAGCCAGACAAGGGCTAAATATTACAAACCAGGAGCTCTTCCTTGATCTGGACATCTTCTCAATGACTGTGTGTTCTGGTCCTCTCTGACATCTGGGGTCACACCACCAGCAGCCACCCAATGCACACACTGAGAACTGCAAACAGTACAGCCATTTCTGTGGCCAGAAGTAGAGCCACCCCAGGAAATCAGGCCAAGACCTACCACCACCACCAGACCCCGCACTGTTCTGAAGAGGACTGGGGACATGGAAAGTTTTCTGCCCTCCGACTTCTTCCTTCTGAATCAAGAAAGCCCATTTTTTGGTTAAAAACCCATTTGCCTAAGAAATCTCCTTTACTCTATATATGTAGTTACACAGATGAAGAACTGGATCGAGAGAAGAAATTATGCTACAGTCTGGGACTTCACAATCTTATGTCTTCTTTTTTTTTTAAGTGAGAGGAGGGGAGATATAGAGACTCCTGCATGTGCCCTGACCGATCCACCTGGCAACCAACCCTCCTCTGGGGCCTGTGATCAAATTAATTGAGCTATTTTTTGTTCCTGAAGCTGATGCACTCGGACCAACTGAGCTATCCTCAGCTAATGCTTGAACCAATTGAGCCACTGGCTGAAGGAAGGGAAGAGAGAGAGAAGGGGGAGAGGGAGGGAGAGAGAAGCAGATGGTCACTTCTCATGGGTGCCCTGACTGGGAATCAAACCCAGGATGTCCATACCCTAGTCTGATGCTCCATCCAGTGAGCCTACCGGCCAGGGCCAGTCTTATGTCTGTAAGATGAAATTTCTCCTTTATTCTGATAAGTTATCTCTAAAACAATTCATCTCTACCTTAGAATGGTGATGCAGAGTTGAAATGGCCAGCTGAATAATGTCCACTGCTCCAAAATCTAGTCTGAGTCTCATGTAGCCTTGGGGAGAAGTGATGGATAGGATTGAGGCTCGATGCAGTGTGACTGTAGCAGATCTCCTAACTGGGCCACGGCACCTGTCTTCCAGCTCCAGATGTTGGTCGCTATCTGCTCACACCTACACCCTTCTCTCGCCCTTGGGGGATCACGACTGCTTTGCCTGGAGATGCCTGGGAAGTAATGCACTGTTCTCAGAAGGCAGCTGACAACCTAGTTCCCTTGCCTCTGGGTGTGTGTAGGGAGCAACCTCTGTGATACATTTCATGCTCCGAGCTACCCTGGGATCAGGCTGAGACTAGCTCTAATCTGAATCCACATTTTAGCTTGGCTCATCCCCTTCCCTCTCTGCCTTAGAACTTAACAACGATCAACCACTGCAGGCCCTACTTCTGGAAAAAAACATTTCTATAATAGTGTCCTGCCCAATACCTGTCCTGTAAAGTAATCAACAAGAAACGCTTTATGGTCAAATAGTTCGAGCAACTACAAATTTTGTTTCCCTTCTAAAGAGTCAAAATGTATATTTAAAGTTGTGAGAAATATGGCAATAAAGAAACCTGTTTAACTGTGTGCTTGCTCCTGTTAGCACCTATTCATAACACACACTGTAGAAAAACTCATCTAGGCAATGTGACCCAAGGAGCCAGTCACTTTCAGGATGAGTAGGAAAGAGATGGGAAAGGAATGTTGGGAAGAATCATTCATCTAGACCAGAGGTCCCCAAACTACAGCCCGTGGGCCGCATGTGGCCCCCTGAGGCCATTTATCCGGCCCCCACCGCACTTCTGGAAGGGGCACCTCTTTCATTGGTGGTCAGTGAGAGGAGCACAGGATGCATCCGCACCCATAGTTCCCATTGGAATACTGGTCAGTTTGTTGATTTAAATTTACTTGTTCTTTATTTTAAATATTGTATTTGTTCCCGTTTTGTTTTTATTACTTTAAAATAAGATATGTGCATTGTGCATAGGGATTTGTTCATAGCTTTTTTTTTAAATTATTTTTTATTTATTTATTCATTTTAGAGGAAAGGGAGAGAGAGAGAGAGAAAGAGAGAGAGAGAGAAAGAGAGAGAGAAGGGGGGGAGGAGCAGGAAGCTTCAATTCCCATATGTGCCTTGACCAGGCAAGCCCAGGGTTTTGAACCGGCAACCTCAGCATTCCAGATCAACGCTTTATCCACTGCGCCACCACAGGTCAGGCTCATAGCTTTTTTTATAGTCCGGCCCTCCAACGGTCTGAGGGACAGTGAATTGGCCCCCTGTGTAAAAAGTTTGGGGACCCCTGATCTAGACTATTCTGAGACCTAGTCTATTCTGAAGCTGGCTTAAGGGTTTAGATTCAGTTTGGTTGGGGATTAGAGAGAGGATTTATTCTGTGACTGATTTGTAACCATGGGGAAGCTTCCAGACCAGTAGTAGTTACCTGATTCCAACCCTGAACACAAATGACAAGGCTCGAACCAGCTTGATGGTGTGAAACATCTTTCCTCTCACCCTGCCGGCTCCACTTGCCAACCCACAATCACGCCTCCTTATACTTGCTGTCCTCGAGGACCACACAGGATGACCACCTATCCTCCTTTCACTGACAAATAGGAAGAGCATCATTTAACTATAGAAAACTTCTGGCTCTCTTGGCACTGGAGAAATTCCAAAGCCAAATTCAGTCTAGGAAACCAATTCATTGTAATCCATCTCCTCTTTAATCTGCTCCAACAGGGTGTGTATGGGGGTGGGTGGGTCCTCTATTAACAAAATGGGTTGTCAGGTCCACGGTGATGGGGAAACATGACATCAGCATGAACAGGGCATTGCTGGGAGATCAACCAGAGGGTGATAAAGGGAGCAGGGCAGGCAAGACGAAACCAATCTCCTCTCGTTGACCTTTTCCCAGCCCTCCATTCAGGAGATGCTGAAATGTGTGGGAGCCAGGGCCTGATCCCCTGAGAGTCTTCCCTAACCCTCCTTCTTGGGCCTTGCTACCCAGTCCATTCCATCTGATAAGAGAACATGCATCTCTGGCTGCTCTTCACGGAGAATGAATGTGCGGCCTAACTGGATGAGTGGTGACCCCAAGTGCCTAAGATCCTACTTCTGGGGAATTCAAGGCTTTAAAGGGAATCCAAGTGAGGCAGCTGGCTTCCACGCCCAACCTTCAAGGCTACCCTGAAAACCCTGAGCCTCTAAACCTCTAAACTTCAAATGAAAAGCCAAAGCACATGGAAGAGAACTTGAAATGTCTGAATATCTGATTCTATAATTCTACTTAAGATGATAATAACACATACAAAACCTACTTGACTAAGTAAGGCAGCTTATACTTAACCAATAACTAAATCGTCCCCAGATGTCAAAAGGCCATGGAAACCAGTGGCTTGGATGTAGGTCTGAAAAGAAATAAAATAAACAGACTTGATCACAAAACCAGCCCATGTTGACTGGAAGTGAGACAGGTCTGATGAAAAAGACATAATAACAAACACTGGTAAGAACAAGGAGAGGCTGGAACCCTCACACACTACTGGGGAATGTAAAATAGTATAGCTACTTTGGAAAACAGCCTGGCAGTTCCTCAAAGTGTTAAGCATAGAGTCACCGTATGACCCAGCAATTTTTTCTCCTTGGTGTATAGACAAGAGAATGAAAACATATGTCCACAGAAAAACTTGTGCACAAATGTTCATAGCAGCTTTATGCATCATAACCAAAATGTAGAAACACCCAACAGTCCATCAACTGATGAATGAATAAACAACTGTGGTTTATCCCCAAAATGGAATGTTATTCAGCCATAAAAAGAAATGAGACTTGCCTGACCAGGTGGTGGCGCAGTGGATAGAGCGTTGGACTGGGATGCAGAAGACCCAGGTTCGAGACCCTGAGGTCACCAGCTTGAGCGCGGGCCCATCTGGCTTGAGCAGAAAGCTCGCCAGCTTGGACCCAAGGTCGCTGGCTCCAGCAAGGGGTTGCTCGGTCTGCTGAAGGCCCGTGGTCAAGGCACATGTGAGAGAGCAATCAATGAACAACTAAGGTGTCGCAACAGCAACGAAAAACTAATGGATTGATGCTTCTCACCTCTTTCCATTCCTGTTTGTCTGTCCCTATCTATCCCTCTCTGTCCCTCTAAAAATAAATAAATAAATAAAACCTTAAACAGCAAAAAAAAAAAAAAAAGAAATGAGACTTGATACATCCTACAACAGTGGTTCTTAACCTTTTTTGAGGTACCGAACCCACCAGTTTCATATGCGCATTCACCGAACCCTTCTTTAGTGATAAATAAAATATGATTTTTTCCCCCAAATTTAGTTTTGCCGGTGCGAGACTAGAGTTGCTCAATTTGGCATTGCATATCATGCAGATAGGACACTGACTCCCATCCTGTTCCGTGATACATGTGAATCCATGTTGTACATATTCGTCCGACCACTTTCTTTTTTTGCTCAACATATTTAGTATGGATTAAATAAAATATTAAGAAAGAAACCACACGACGTACAACTAGGACAGCCGTTGACTACTACGCGCACTAAATTCCCCACAGCACTGGTTGGCCAAGCAATGTAACGTGATCCTCTGCAGCAAGTGATGGCCAAGCGGGGCGTGTCATCACGACTTTACACAAGTTTGTCTTTATCTCCACGGCAGAGGCTTCTCCGAACCCCTGAGACCGACTCATCGAACCCCTAGGGTTCGATAGAACCCAGGTTAAGAACCACTGTCCTGCAACATGAATAAATTTTGAAAACATTACATTAAGTGAAGAAAGTCAGTCCCAAAAGACTACGTATTGTATAATTTCATTTGTATGAAATATCTAAAACAGGCTAATCTAGCTTGACCAGGTGGTGGCGCAGTGGATAAAGCGTCGGACTGGGATGCTGAGGACCCAGGTTTGAGATCCCGAGGTCACCAGCTTGACCGCAGGTTCATCTGGTTTGAGCAAAGCTCACTAGCTTGGACCCAAGGTCATTGGCTTGAGCAAGGGATTACTCGGTCTGCTGTAGCCCCACGGTCAAGGTACATATGAGAAAATAATCAATGAACAACTAAAGTGCCACAATGAAAAATTGATGCTTCTCACCTCTCTCCATTCCTGTCTGTCTGTCCCTATCTATCCCTCTCTCTGACTCTCTCTCTGTCTCTGTCAAAAAATAAAACAGGCTAATCTATAAAGACAGAAAGTAGACTGGTGGTTACCAGAGGCTGGGCGAAGATTGGGAAGTTGGATCATATTAATTTTCTAGGGCTGCCAGAACAAATTACCACAAACTCGGCAGCTTTAAACAGACATTTATTCTCTCACAGCTCAGGGAGCCAGAAGTCCAAAGTGAAGGCACTGGCAGAATTGATTCCCCTGGGAAGCTCTGAGGGAGAATCTGTTCTGTGCATCTCCCCTGTCCCCTGGCTGGCTGCCAGCAGTCCTTTGGTGCCCTTGGGCTTGGGGCCTTCCTTGCTCCAATCTTTGCCTCCCTCTTCACAGTGTCTCTCTCTGTGTCTCTGTGTGTTCTCCTTGTCTGCCTCATAAATACTCATCGTTGGATTTAATGGCCCTAATCCAGAATGATCTCATTTCAAGATCTTTACCTTAATGACATCTGCAAAGACTCTTATTCCAAACAAGGTCATATTTTGAGATTCCAGGTAGACATATCTTTGGGGGGGCCACAATTCAACCCACTCCAGGAGATGATGGCTATAGGGTACAGGGTTTTGTGTTGTTGTTTTTTTCAGGGACACAGAGAGAGAGTCAGAGAGAGGGATAGATAGGGACAGACAGACAGGAATGGAGAGAGGTGAGAAGCATCAATCATTAGTTTTTCGTTGCCGTCGCAACACCTTAGTTGTTCATTGATTGCTTTCTCACATGTGCCTTGACCGTGGGCCTTCAGCAGACGGAGCCACCCCTTGCTGGAGCCAGCGACCTTGGGTCCAAGCTGACAAGCGTTTGCTCAAGGCAGATGGGCCCGCGCTCAAGCTGGCAAGCTCGGGGTCTCGAACCTGGGTCCAGTTCCGCATCCAGTCCGATGCTCTATCCACTGCCTGGTCAGGCTGTGGGTTTTTTTTAATCTTTATTTATTTTATTTTAGAGAGAGAGGAAGGGAAAGAAGAGAGAGAGAGAGACAGGAACATCTGTTCTTCTATGTGCCTTAACCTGGGATCAAACCAGAGACCTCTGTGCTTCGGGACAATGTTCTAACCAACTGTGCCACCCAGTCAGGGACAATACAGGGTTTCTTTTTGCTGTGTTCTGAAAGTGATGGAAATGGTTGTCCATCTTGATAAATATACTGTAACCCATTGAACTGTGCAGTATGTGAATTCTATCTCAATAACACTTATTTTTTTAAAAGACTCACAGCACCTTACTGTATGTACGCTCTACTACTCTGAGTAATAGACCTGGTTCTTCATGGAGCCATGGAGGATCAAAAACAAACAAAGCATTGCCTGTCTCCCTGAGTCTCCACCATAGTAAGTCTCCCTAAAAATAGAGCTATGGACTATCTCACCCATGAAGTGATTTTTGACAGAAAAATAGAAAATTGGCTGGTTAGCAATCTCTTTTCAAAGTCTCAGAATTTTTTTAATTTTTATTATATTTTTATTTATTCATTTTAGAGAGGAGAAAGAGAGTGAGAGAGAGAGAGAGAGAGAGAGAGAGAGAGAGAGAGAGAAAGAGAGAAAGGGAGGAGAAGCCAGAAGCATCAACTTCCATATGTGCCTTGACCAGACAAGTGCAGGGTTTTGAACCAGCGACCTCAGTGTTCCAGGTTGACGCTTTATCCACTGCGCCACCACAGGTCAGGCCTCAAAGTCTCTTAGAACTTACAGATGATCATAGTAGCAGTTGAGTCCTGATTTCCCAAATCAAACTGAATAAATAACAACAAAAACACTGGAATCCTTCCCTGCATTTTTATAAATTGTTATTTAGATGTCCATAAAAGAAAAACAACTTTTCCATTAAAGTTTATTTATTACTCACTATATGACAGAAATACCAAGCACATGAGGCCAAATACTAGGATCAAGGTTTGGAAATTAACATATTGCTTACCTTGACTTGGTGCTTTATTAGAAAGACCAGGCTTGCCTGGGTGTCAGGTTTTCATAGGGTGGATATGAATGATGTTGTCTCCATGCTTTTCAAATGTGGATAAAGGTTCTGAAAGGAGTAAAGCCTACAGCAAGGCAGCACCCCTGAGTCTCATGTTGATGTCTGGAGAGAGTAAACAACAGCTCAGATGCCACCTACTCCAGGAAGGCCTCCTGATGCTTTGGGTATGGCTCTCCTCCATGTGTACTCCTGTGGTGGTAGGCACAGTCCTCTCTGAATACTCTGGTTCAGAGTAAATATTCAATAAACTGGTTAAATGTAAACTGAATAAAGTATGTTTTATAGGAAATTATTTGGAAGCCACTAATGCAGACCACCTATGGAAACTTAAGTTCTTTAGAAGCCTCATTTAAGATGATAAAAAGAAAGAGGTGAAATTAATTTTGATAATATATTTTACTTAACCCAATATATATACCCAAAATACCATCAGGACAACATTCTATCACTATAGAAACCTTTAATGAGATATTTTATTCCTTTTTCTTTCAATGCATTAATAGTTTGAAATACAGTGTGTGTTTTACACTCTCGGCACAACTTAATTTGAGACTAGCCACATTTCTAGTGCTCAGTAGTCACATGTGGCCAGCAGTCATTGTGCAACACAGATTTAGAGCATCTGCTACACAGCAGCCACTAAGCTGAGTACTTTGTATCCATACCACCATAATGAAAACAACTATAATCAGCCCTTACTGCATGCTCCATACTTATGTCATGCCAGACATTATATACTAAGAGCTCCACTTGGGTTATCTGATCGCATTGAACTGCAAAGCAGCCCTATGATTACACCCCACTGTTAAGCTCACTTTCCACATGAGGCAACCAAGCATTAGAAATGTTAACAATCTAGCCCAAAGCTGCACAGCTACTGAGCAAAGGAGCCGGGTCATGAAGCCTCAGGCAGCCACTGCACTCATGAAAAGCCTCCACATGGTCGCCCCAAATTCCCATTCCCACCTTGCAAAGCAGGTTCTTCGTATGAGTCTTTTTGAAAAATATGTCTGAGCTCTAAATACGCATTCATTGTGGCCACCTGTAACCTCACCACTATGACCCCACTGACTGCTCAATATATTATTAAGAAATAGGGTGTCAGATCGATTGCATCCATCTAGTCGCCTTTAGTTCAGAAGTGAAAGACCATAAAATTAATTTGATTTATGATTTCCAGTTATGCAGGTTGTTAATTTTCAGCAGAGATCAGAACGAGTAATGGCTGTTTTTACTTCTATCCACATTTTGCAATGTGATTTAAATGGTTCTCACAAAGGCTAAAACCCTTTAACCACATCGCCTTCAATCTTCTACAGTAGCACTAAGGGCATTGTAAATATAGCTATCTTATGGTTAAGCTTTTACAGCAAACCTGCCCTACAAGACATACTAAATAGAGTTCTTCAGGCTGAAATGAAAAGACACTATTAAGTAACTTAATCTACACGAAAAAATAAAGTAAAGGCAATTACAGAGGTAAACATAAAAAACATTATTAATGTCTTTTCTGGTTGGAAGTCTCTATTTCCCCCATCTGATTTAAAAGACAACTGCATAAAGCAATTATTATAAATCTTTGTTGATGTGCACAATTAATAAAGATGTAATCTGTATGGCACAAGGGAAGAAGAGACAATGAAGCTACATGGAAGCAAAGATTTGTGTATTTTTGAGATTAAGTTGTATTAATCAGAGCTAGATTCTTTAGGGTAAGATGTTAAGTGTAGTTCCTAGGGCAAACACTAAAAAACAAAACTCAAAAATGCAGTACACGTAACAACAAAGTTATTAAAAGGCACACTACAGAATGCTATTTAACACAAAGGCAGTAATGAGGGTGTGTTTGCCCAGGAAGATTGGGGAAGAGAAGCTTGGGGAGGATCAATTTTTAAATAAAAGTTGGGGCATTTTCAGCCATTCTTCTTCAAAGAGTATCTCTGCTCCTTTCTTTCCTTTTCTTCTGGGACGCCTATTATGCAGTAAGAGAAGATAAAATGGAGATGTGGGTGGGATCTTAATGGTTGTGCAAAGCCCTCTAGGCTATGAAGGTATAGCATTTGTTGTTTCACTCAGTCATGCATTTTTTGGTTACTTCCCTGTGTGTGCCCTATTCAGGGATTGCTGTTTTGGGACGATGTTCTTAACCAGCTGAGCTAACCAACCAAGGCCATGATTCTTTTCTTTAATTAATTGCTTAATTAATTGATTGATTTGAGAGAGAGGAAAGGAGAGAGAAACATCAGTTTGTTGTTTCACTTATTTATGGATTCACCGGTTGATTCTTGTATGCATTCTGACCGGGTATTGAAAACCCACAACCTCATTGTACTGGGAATATTCGGTCTAATGCTCTGCCACTGAACATTGTACTAGGAATATGGTCTAACCAACTGAGCTACCTGGCTAGGGCCTTTTCATGATTATTATATTCATTCTTATCCTGTTTCTCCCTGTTATTTCATTCTTCTATAAGGTATGTTGACCACATGAATTTTCATTCATTCACTCAACAAACATTTATTAATGCATTGCTCCATTGTCTTAGGAATTCAGAGATGATTTTGTTAGCCTGACCTGTGGTGGTGAAGTGGATAAAGCGTTGACCTGAATGCTGAGATCGCTGGTTCAAAACCTCTGGTTTGCCTGCTCAAGGCACATATAGGAGTTGATGCTTCCTGCTCTACCCCTTTCTCTCTCCTCTCTCTAAAATAAATAATTTTAAATAATAATAATAATAAACAAAGATGACTGTTAGTCATGATTCTTGGTTGCAAGCAGCAGAAACAACAAAAAGAATATTTTAGTTAGAAGAAGTAGGTGTGTTGGTCAAATAAGTTTGTAAATATGATGTTTATGTTTGCTCGCTTATAGTTTGCATTGGGTGTAGGGGCTGGGCTGTAAGCAGGCAGGGTCGTTAAAACTAAGGCTTAGTTTTAAGACTAAGTCTTTCCCACCCTTTTGAGGAATCCCATTATGCCTCAGATAAGTGACTTTGTATCAGAGACTTCTTTGTTTGTATATTGGATTAAAGGTTTTGATTTCTACACTATAAAATGGGGCAGAGAAGCCCATGCAGGAGAGGAGAGCAGAGAAAGGCCACGTGGAGGATAGGAGAAGCAGCCAAGATGGCAGAGTGCTGAGGGAGAAGCCAGTTTGTGCAGAGAGAAGGAGATGGGAAACAGAGATGAATAAGGCTGGTGAGGTAGAAATCTTTGATTCTAGGAAACTCGGATAAATCAGTGGCTTTGGGAGCCCTGAATGGAACGGGAAGTGTTTTCCCATGTGTGTATTTCTCGCCCTCTGGGTGAGAGCTAGGATTAAAGCTAATGGCCCACCAGTTCTTGGCTCTATTGTTTCATTACTGTCTGTCCAAATCAAATGCGAACCTGTATGGTCCAGGTGGCTGTGATGGTGGCTGTGGCTACTGGTTTTACAAGGTGGGAGGCAAGAGAATCGGACTTGGGAATGGTCTGGAAACAGGACAGCTGTGGAGGACCAATGAGCAGGAAGATAACCATCACTTTTTAGCAGAAACCACTTGGTCAGGATGCTCCCATTACTCCCACCACAGGCCACTGCTGGACACCATCATCACAAACAAGGTCTAACCATCTCATTGTCTTTGTGTTGCTAGCTGGATATTCTGTGCTTGCCTCAGGTGGGAAAAATAATTGGCCAAACCAGGTCCTTTGTCCATGCCCTGATGGCTCAAGACAGAGGAAGGTAGTTTCTTGCACTTTTATGCTTCCCTGGGGGAATGTAAACTTATACAATGTTAGGGGGAGGAGAGAGCTCAAAAATAGGAAAGGCCTTGGCAGCCAAAAACAACTACACATTTCAGTAAGTAAGGCACTGAACTTGTCCTTTAGAAGTTCCCAGTCTTGAAGGAGACACACAATAAATAGGTCAAACACAACACAGGATAACAAACACGATGCCAGAGGCATGATCAGGAAAAAGGACAATGCCCAGGTTCCGAGCCCAAGCTCTGGAGTCAGCTAAACTGAAGTTAAACCTTGGTTCTGCTAGGTGTAACCTGTAGTTGCCTCCTTGCTTGTAAAGAGAAGTTAATAACAGTAATCTCTTTGGAAGACTATTATTAAATAATGTATGCAAAGCAGTCAACATAGTGCTTGA
The DNA here is from genome assembly GCA_037038555.1 of Rhynchonycteris naso. NCBI lineage: Eukaryota > Metazoa > Chordata > Mammalia > Chiroptera > Emballonuridae > Rhynchonycteris > Rhynchonycteris naso. The sequence goes on from CM073001.1 coordinate 23,190,838, forward strand.
TATACAGTAACACCCCAATAAAAGTTAGCAATAATCCTCATCCTAGAGGGCCGTGGGATCGCTACCAGAATTGGCTGAAAAGTTCATGGTCACTCACAGAAAACTCAGACCTAAGGCCTCTATCTACTCAAATCTTTCCAAAAAATGGTTTCATTTGAACTTTATTTGCCTTTGGAAGCAGATTAGTGACTCTGCCTAAGGCAGATCCATAAACTACAATCGTATCTTCCAATCTTTTCCCTAGTACTTCGCTTAATTCATAGCAAAATTAACTGGGTGGAGTGCAGACAAGTCATAAGTACTTGCATCAGATTCTCAGAAGCTTTAGCAACTTCGTAAACAAAATCGGGAGCCTACACACCAGAAGGAAGTTGTACCGGAAGCTTTTGAGAATCACGATGTTGGGGAAGAACTAGAATTGATGCACATATCAAAATATGGATGTCCAGGCCCTGGCCAGTTGGCTTAGTGGATAGAGTGTTGGCCTGGCATGCAGACATCCTGGGTTTGATCCCCAGTCAGGGCACACATGAGAAGTGACCATCTGCTTCTCTTCTCCTCCCTCTCCCCCTTCTCCGTCTCTTCCCCTCTTGTGGCCAGTGGCTCAACTGGTTTGAGCTTCGGTCCTGGGCGCTGAGGATAGCTTGGCTGATTTGAGCATTGGCCCTAGATGGGGGTTTCTGGGTAGATCCCAGTCAGGGTGCATGTGGGATGTGGGAGTCTGTCTCACTATCTTCCCCCCCTCTCACTTAAACACACACACACACACACACACACACACACAAGCAAGCGCGCGCCGTGCCCAGACCCAAAGAGGTCAGCTGAAGTTTATTAATTTCTTTTTATTTTATTCATTTTAGAGAGGAGACACAGAGAGAGAGAGAGAGAGAGAGAGAGATAGAGAGAGAGAGAGAGAGAGAGAAAGGGGGGAGGAGCTGGAAGCATCAACTCCCGTATGTGCCTTGACCAGACCAGTGCAGGGTTTTGAACTGGTGACCTCAGTGTTCCCAGGTCAACGCTTTATCCACTGCACCACCACAGGTCAGGCCGAGGTCAGCTGAAGTTTTAAAGACATGACTCCCCTTCCCGGGCCCTCTGTCATTTTGCCACTGTCTAATGATATGACATTAAGAGAAGAGTGTTTCTCCTTATGCTTCCACAGGCTTGTCCTGTGGTTTCTGTAAAGTCAGATCATGTTTTCATACTTTGGTTTTATCCTCCAAAGCAATGCTGTCCGTCCACTAGAACTTTCTGCAATGGTAGAAACGTTCTATAGCTGCACTGTTTAACACGGTAGCCACTAGCTATATAGCTAAGTGTGATTTAGAAACTGAATTTTAAATTTTAATGAATTTAAATGTAAACAGCCACTTGTAGCTAATGAGTACCATGTGGGATGGTTAATTTTATATGTCAGTTTATCTGGGCTAAGGAATGCCCAGATAGTTGGTAAGACACTATTTATGGGTGTGTCTATGAGGATGTTTCTGGAAGAAATTAGCAGTTGAATCAGTAGACTGAGTAAAGATTACCCTTACCACTGTGCCTGGGCATCATCCACTCTGTTGAGGGCCCAAATTTAACAAAAAGATGAAGGAAAGGTAAATTACAACACCATTGGGATTTGGGAGCAAGACTCTGCCCTCATCCATGAATAACTACTCTCCTTTCAAGGAACAGCTCTTGGCCTGCTCCTGGGCCTTAGGAGAGACTGAACATGACCACGGGCCATCAAGTTACCGTGCAACCTGAGCTGCCCATCATAAACTGGGTGCTATCTGACTCACCATGCCATTACGCCGGGTGTCCACAGCAACACTGCTTCACCAGATGGAAGTAGTATATGTGATTAGGCCAGCAGAGGCCCTGAAGCCACAAGTGACATGATAAAGTGTCCCAAATGCCCACAGGCCCCACTCCTCCTACACTGCCTTCTCTCTCCCAAGTGGCATCTATGACTTCATGGAGAGTTCCCTATAACCAGCTGACAGGAGGAAAAGACAGCTTCATATACAGAGGGTTCTGTGTGATATGCAGGCACCACCTGCAATTGGACAACTGTGGCCCAGCAGCTCCTTTCAGGGACACCCCTGAAGGGTAACGGCGGAGGAAAACTTCCAGGGATCAGAGCTTTAGGCAGTGCATCTGCCTGTTTATTTTGCTTAGCAGGAGAAATGGCCACACATGAAATTACATTCTAATTCAAAGTCTGTAGCCATGGTTTGGGTGGATAGAGACTTGGAAGAAACACGATTTGAAAATTGGTAACAAAGAAATCTGGTGAAAGAAGTACATAGATGGACCTCTCTGAATGAGCAAAAACTGAAGATATTTACATCTCATGTGAATGCTCACAAAGAGGGACCTGAGCAGAGCCTTCACATCAGGTAGATAGAATGACCCATTCTGCGGATGCCAGTCGGCTGTGTCCCGTCCACTCCTGCCATTGCCCAGTGGGCTGATGAACAAAGTGGCCGTGGTGGCAGGGATGCAGGTTACGCGTGGGCTCAGTGACATGAACTTCTACTCACAAGGCTGACCTAGCTACAGCCACTGCTGAGTGCCCAGTTTGCCAGCTGCAGGGCCAGCACCAGCCCTTGATAAGAAATCATTCTCTGGCTGGGTGCTCAGCCAGCCACCTGGTGGCAGGTTGATTACGCTGGACCACTTCCATCATGGAAGGGGCAGCATTTTGTCTTTACTGCAATAGATAGTTACTCTGGATACAGATTTGCCCTCCCTGCAAGCAATGCTTCTACCAAAACTACCATTCATGGATTTAACAGAATGCCTTATCCACCATCATGATATTCCACTCAGTGTCACCTCTGATCAAGAAATTCACTTCAAAGCCAAAACGGTACAGCAGTTGGGCCAAGACCATGAAATCATTGGTCATACCAGCTTCTCCACCATCCTGTAGCAGCTAGTTTAGTAGACTGGTTGACCAGCCTCTTTAAGACTTACTTATAGCACCTGACCAGGCGGTGGCGCAGTGGATAGAGCGTTGGACTGGGATGTGGAGGACCCAGGTTCGAGACTCCAAGCTCGCCAGCTTAAGCACGGGCCCATCGGGCTTTGAGTAAGAGCTCGTCAGCTTGGACCCAAGGTCGCTGGCTCCAGCAAGGGGTGGCTAGGTCTGCTGAAGGCCCGCGGTCAGGGCACATGTGAGAAAGCAATCAATGAACAACTATGGTGTCACAACGGCAACGAAAAACTAATGATTGATGTTTCTCACCTCTCTCCGTTCCTGACTGTCTGTCCCTATCTATCCCTCTCTCTGACTCTCTCTCTGTCCCTATTAAAAAAAAAAAAAAAAAAACTTACAGTGTCAGCCTAGGTAGCACCTTGTATGGTACGGGAATATAAACTCTGAGTCAGTGTCTAATATATGATCCTCTCTCTCTCCAGTAGCCAGGAATTACTGGTCCATGAATCAAGGGGTAGGAATGGGTAGGAGTGACACCATTCACTATTATCCCTAGTGACACAATAGCAATATCTTTGCTTCCTTATACTCTGATGGCCTAGAAGTCTTAGTTCCAGAGGGAGAAATGCTTCCACCAGGAGACACCACAACTTCCACCTAGCCACTTTGACATCCTCATGCCTCTGAAGCGACAGGAAGAGGAGTTACAATGGTGGGTGCTCGATCCTAAGCACCAAGGGGAAACGAAACTGCCATTCCACAGTGAACATAAGAAAGAGAATGTCTGCAATCTGGGAGATCCTGTAGGATGTCTCTTCCTATTACGATGACCCATGATTAAGGTCAATGGAAAACAACAATCAGCCAATCCAGGTGGGTCTCCTGCTGGCCCAGACCCTTCAGGAAGGAAGGTTTGAGTCACCTTGCCAGGTAAAGAGCCACAAGCAGTTGAGGAGCTTGCCAAAGGCACAGGGATACAGGATAGGTAGTAGGAAGTAATTATGACCACCAGCTACTACTCACCCTGTGGAGTTCAGGACTCTATTTACTCTCTTGCCCCTGTCTCAATCTATATCTTCTGCATGAGGGGAAGAACCTATAATAGTCCTTTTTTTAAAAAATTAATGTTTGTTTGTTTAATACTATACAAATTTGTATCTTATAGTTCTGGAGGTCAAAAGTCCAAAGTGGGTCTTTGGGGACAAAATCAATCTTTTGACAGAACTATGCTTATTCTGGAGCCTCCAAAATCTGTTTCCTTGCCTTTTCCTATGTCTAGAGGCCACCCATATTTCTTAGCTTGTGGTCCTTTCCTGTATCTTCAGATGAAGGAAGAAGATCTCTCTTTTTAAGTGACGGAAGGGGAGATAGACAGACTTCCACATGTACGCCAACTAGGATCCACATCGCAACCTCCGCCTGGGGCCCATTCTCAAATCAGCTGAGCTATCCTCAGTGCCTGAGGTTGATGCTCGGACCAACTGAGCCACTGGCTGCAAGAGGGGAGGAGAGAGAGAAAGGGGAGAGAGAGAAAAGGGAGAGAGAGGGGAAAAGAAGAAGATGGTGGCTTCTTATGTGTGCCCCAACCAGGGATCGAACCTGGGACGTCTGCATGCCGGGTAGACACTCTAGCCACTGAACCAACCGGCAGAGCCAACATATCTCACATTTAAAAAAATATTTTTTATTTATTGATTCATTTCAGAAAGAGCAGGAGAAAGACAGAGATAGAAAGAGAGAAAAGAAACATCAAATTCTTGTTCCACTTATTTATGCATTCATTGGTTGAGTCTTGTTGAACCAGCAACCTTGGCCTATTGGAACAACACTCTAAACCACTGAACAACCCAGCCAGCGCCCTTACTCCATCTTTAAAGCACAACACTCCAACACCTGATTCCGTCCTCATGCCTCCTCTGCTTCTGACCCTCCTGTTTCCCTCTTATAAGATCCCCTCTTATAATTTCTCCTGTGATTACACTGGCCTGACACTAGTTAATCCAGGATAATCTCTCCATCCCCAAATCTTTAATTTAATAACATCTGCAGAATCTCTTTTACCATGTTCTACAGACTGAATGTTTGTGTCCCCCAAGAATTCATCTGTTGAGACCTAACCCCCAGTATGATGTTGTTAGGAGATGGGGCCTTGGAAGGTCACTAGGTGGTGAGAGGGGAGCCCTCCTGGATTAGGAGCTCTCACAAAAGCACTCCCTTGCTTTTGAGAGAACCTTATGAGAACACAGCAAGAAGCCAGCTGTTTATGAACCAGGAAGCAGGTTCTCTGAATCTCCTAGCACCTTGTCTTGGCTTTCCCTGCCTCCAGAACAGTGAAAAATAAATTTCTGTTGTTTATAAATCACCTAGTCTATGAAATTTTGTTATGGCAGCTTGAAAAAAAATAAGACACCATATAAGATAAAACACTCACAGGTTCCTGAAATTAGAATATACACATCTTTGGGGGATCACTATTCAGTCTACCACAATGAGATTTTATACTGTAAGCTGCCTACAATAATGCTTTTGCAAGTACATAGAAAATGGAATCTTACTTCCAGTCTTGATTTTATTAGCTCAGCTCTTGTTACCCAGCTTGGTCAGAGCTAACCAGCCAGGGGAACCTCTGAGAATTTTTAAAATCCCTCTAGGACTGAGATGTATAAATATCACTTGAGCCTGACCAGGCGGTGGCGCAGTGGATAGAGCGTTGGACTGGGATGCGGAAGACCCAGGTTCGAGACCCCAAGCTCGCCAGCTTGAGCGCGGGCCCATCTGGCTTGAGCAAAAGCTTGTCAGCTTGGGCCCAAGGTCACTGGCTCCAGCAAGGGGTGGCTGGGTCTGCTGAAGGCCCGCGGTCAAGGCACATGTGAGAAAGCAATCAACGAACAACTATGGTGTTGCAATGGCAACGAAAAACTAATAATTGATGCTTCTCACCTCTCTCCGTTCCTGTCTGTCTGTCCCTATCTATCCTTCTCTCTGACTCTCTCTCTGTCCCTGTAAAAAAAAAAAGAAAAAAGAAAAAAAATCACGTGAGAAGGTTAGACTGGATGCCATGGCCTCTCTGCTCTATGAGCTGAGCAAGGCATGGCTGGCTTCCTCCTTTGGGATATTCCCAACTATCACACATAATGTTCTCAATGACAAAGTCTTTAAAAAATCATCAGCCTATGGGGGTGGGGAGCTATTATAATCAGAGTCATCTTTTTAATAGTCACCCCTATAAAAAAATAATAATGCCTCGAACTAGAATGCCATAATGTAGATCCTATCTGGTAATCTGCTTTTAAAGAGGTATATAAAAAATTTAAAGCCATATATATATATAAATTAGGCAAGTATTTAAATTTTTTACATTTAGTACTTTGCAGACTATATTATTTCAAATATAACTGAAACTGCAAACATTCCATAAGGCAAAGACAAATCAACAATAGAAATAGGCTAACCGAACTGAGAGTAATCCCCATCTTTAGACTGGAAATATGCTGCTTAATAGTAAAGGAAATGATACAGTTTACTTTAAACAATACCTTTACCTAAAAACCCCAAGGCCCATCCCAACAAGTCAGTAAATGGTGGCATTTCATATAACTGAGTGAACAATGACTATAAAGATACTTTTGTGTTCAAGGTACGCAGATGTTGCAATCATTTTGTTGCACCACAGTATTTATGTAAATGAGCTCTTTTTTTCCCCAGTGACCTCTCACCTATGTATATGAAGAAATGGAAGAGTACAAGGTGGGAAGTTAGAGCAGACAGGACATCCACCTGAGACAACTAAGATGTATACCAAACACTTGCGTCCAGGTCACATGCCTACTTCTGACCTAGTAATAGGGTGGGAAAGTAGTCCTGAATTATAGTCCTGGCTTTTCAACTGAAAATTTATGAGAGACACTTGCTTAATTTTTTATTGGATAGTTCTTTACCTGAAAAACATCAATAAGGATGAGGCTGGGTGAAAAAGGTGAAGGGGTTAATGAGATGGCTGATAAGGGGTTAATTTCCAAAATATACAGAGAACTTATATAACTTAATACCAAGAAAACAAACTATCCAATTAAAAAATGGGCAAAGGACCTGAATAGATACTTCTCCAAAGAGGACATACAGATGGTCAATAGATGGGATAAAAAAATGCTCAACGTCACTAATCATCAGAGTGATGCAAATAAAAGGCACAATGAAACATCTCACACCTGTCAGAATGTCTCTCATCAATAAGTCAACAAACAAGTTGCTGGTGAGGATGTGGAGAAAAGGGAACCCTCGTGCACTGCTGATGGGAATGCAGACTGGTGCAGCCAATAGAAAGCAGTATGGAGTTTCCTCAAAAAGTTAAAAATGAACTGCCTTTGACCCAGTAATCCCACTTCTGGGAATATATCTGAAAAAAAATAATTAAAAAGACTATATGCACCCCTATGTTCATTGCAGTATTATTTACAAAAGCCAAGATCTAGAAACAGCCCAAGTGCCCATCAGTAGATGAGTGGATAAGAAAAACTATGGTACAAAAACAAAAACAAAAAACTGTAGTACATTTGATTCAGCCATAAAAAAAATTTAGAAAATCTTACGTTTTGCAACAGCATGGATATGGACCTGAAGAGTATTATGCTAAGTGAAACAATGCAGTCAGAGAAAGACAAGCACCATATGATTTCTCTTATATGTGGGATTTAATGAACAAAATAAACTGATGAACAAAATAGAAACAGAGGAATGGATACATGGAACAGACTCACAGCTGTCAGGGTGGGAGAGTGGGGGACTGGATGAAAGAAGGTGAAGGGTTCATCCAAAAATCATTTATTTATCACTCACTCATTCATTCATTCATTCATTCATTCATTCATTTATTTATAACACATGGACACAGACAACAGTGTGGTGATAGCCAGAGGAAAGGGGGGTAGGTGGAGGTGGGCAAAGGCAAGCAAGTGGAGACAGAAAGAGACTTTGCTTTGGGCTATGGGCACATGATGCAGTCGGCAGATGATGTTTTGTTGAGTTGTATACTTGAAACCGGTGTGGTTTTGCAAACCAATGTCACCCCAATAAATTCAATTAAAAAACAAATAAATAAAAATAAATGTCGGTTGCTAATATTTAAAAAAATGATGAAGGAATTAAGAATTACAAATGGGTGGTTACCAAACAGTCATGGGGAGGAAAAATACAGCATAGGGAATAGAATCAATAATATTGTAATAATTATGTATAGCGCCAGGTGGGTACTAGAATTATCAGAGGGATTACTTCATAAATTATATAAATGTCTAATCGCTATGCTGTACACTGGAAACTAACATAAAACAACATTGAATGCCAACTGTAATTGAAAAATAAAATTAGAAACTTGACCAGGGTACACTGCTCACATTTTACTTGGAGTTCTAAGTTTGACTTGTCAAAAAACAACTCTGGAACGGGGGCCGATGAGGTGGATACAGAAATAAAATGTAAAGAGAGAGCAGAACTCAATGGGCTCTTAGCAGGTGGCAGCAATACCCACGGCAGTCCCAGGTGAGGGTGAGCAAAGAGGCACCAAGCTCCATCTTCCTAAATCAGAAAGTAAAGATTGGTAAGGATAAATCTGAAAGGTGGCCAAAATGTATGATGCCCTGCATCAAGAAATTTATAATGAACTCCAGTTCAAAGGCGTGGAATTGAGAGCCAGCCACCGAGGAAGGCCTGAACTGTCCATGATGGTTTGGTGGACCCAGGTCTCCATGTTCTAGCCGGTTGCCCTGAGTCACTCTTGGGTGCGATAAGAAGCTTGAGATGTTTACTCAGCTCCCCATAAATGGATGAGTTTGCAACTCTAGAAAAACATAAATAATAAACATACAGATGATGAGGAAATAGTTTAAATTTTTTTTATTGATTTATTTTCTAAGTTTTATTTAGAAAATTAAATTTAATAGGGTGACATTGATTAATAAGAGTACATAGGTTTCAGGTTATTGATTTTAGAGAGAGAGAAACAGGAACCATTAGTCTGTTCCTGTATGTGCCCTGACCTGGGATCGAACCAGCAATCTCTGTACTTTGGAGTGATGCTCTAACCAACCAAGCTAAGAAAATTAAGTTTTGATTTAAAAAAGAAATTTGACTCTTGAAGATAAGAAAATCTACCAACACGCTAAGGATTTGTTTGCATAGATACAACCTTCATCTGTTACTTTGAAAATGGCATTAGTCTGACAAAATCTGTCATAATTGTGAGTGAGACAGAGGAAAGCGGGCCTGGCACCCTCAGTTAGGTCCTGCCGCTCTCCCTGTGAACACAGACAATGTCACAGATCACCAGCATGAGACAGGGCCACTCTGAGGCCATGATGGAGCAAGACAGAAATAAGGTCACATGGGAGAGAAAAAAAAAGACCACTTGGGAATCATGTCAGAATACAGATAAAACCCAAATACCATGTGAACCACAAAATACAAACCATTCTCCTCCCCAGCTGCCAGGTGTAATTGCTGCTTCCAGACCAGTTACATACAGCTGTGGCCCCACTCTGGTCTCCCTTCCTATAATTCAGTTTTACGAATGTATCCAACCATTGACTTATCTATCATTGCTTTGAACAGAAACAGAACATCCAACCCAGAGCAAACCTCTAATTCCATGAACCCACATCAACATCACAAGTGCAAATTCTGTAATAAGGTCGTTGTAGCACCCTGTCACTGACACACCCAGGGTTCCACCATGAGCAGTCTTCCTTTCTGTGAGGAGCGACAACCCAGTTGTTCTCCCACAGATGTGTTCCAAGTGACCTTCATCAAGGCTGTATTGACAGGGGTTTTCTTAAAACTTTAAAAGCAATAGATTCTGCCCCCAAATATTCATAGTTCAACCTTCATTAATGATTACTTCCCACAGTGGATTTAGTGATTTCCTTCCCAACATCCATTTCCCATTTCCCATTTCTCATAGTAACCACTGCTAATTTCATTCTTTTAAGTAAGGACCCCCAGTCAGCCTACCTGTTCAACTCCTTGGCTTCCAGGGATTCCACAGACTGAGACCTCTACAGGGGACCAGGTAGACCTCCTCTCCCAGGACACCCAGGAGCTTCCTTCAGGGCCCTCTGGGCTGGCTGCCAAGAACTTTCCCCATGGCAGGGCAGGCCAAGCTCACCAGCTTGGACCCAAGGTCACTGGCTCCAGCAAGGGGTGGCTCAGGGCAGGCCAAGTCCTCACTACCCACAGCCCGAAGCCGTGGCTCAGTATAGGAGGGGCAGTTGGAAATGGTATTTACTGCTTCATCATTAAAAATGTACAGATGCACAGTTTTTTGTTTTACAAAATTGAAATACTAACATAAATATAAGTTCTTTATCATGTCTTTTTTACTTAATATATTATCATTATTCACTTCAAATTGTTCCAGGCTTCTTTTTTTTTAAGATTTTATTTATTGATTTTTAGAGATGGGGGGTGGAGAAGCTGGAAGTATCAGCTCATAGCAGTTGCTTCCTGTAAGTGCCTTGACCAGGCAAGCCCAGGGTTTCGAACAGGCTACCTCAGCATTTCAGGTCAACTCTTTATCCACTGCGTCACCACAGGTCAGGCTGTTCTAGGCTTCTTGAAATGATCTTCAGCTAGCCTGTTTTAGGTAAAATCTCTCTCTTCTTTTACTTTTTATAACTGTCCTTTGAGACTATTTTGAAAGAAAACGTAAATTTTCTTGGTGGCATTATTATTCCAAGGAGTACATAATATATATACACATAATGCCACAACTCTTTAGGGAAGGACTTTAAAATATGATTTATTTATTTTTGAGAGTACATTTATTAAAGTTGGGGGCAATGAAACAAGGAAGGGCTTAGAATAGAAGAAATTATAGGAGAGCCTAGGCGGGGCTGCTTTGTCTCTCTCTCTCTCTCTCTCTCTCTCAGTGTGATAGGGAAGAAAGGGGCCTAGGCGGGGCTGCTTTGGCTCACTGGGAAGTCAGAAAAGGGGGCCTTGGAGACAGGTTCTGGGGGGTTAGCCTGGGACAAGCTGCCACTGCCCACTGCTCCCCTGGTTGCAAGTCTTGTGGTGTTGCTTAAAGTTTAGGAAATACAAACCTGTGCTGGTGGGGTGGAGAAGAAGGGATGGGGGAAGGGAAAGGTATGGGCATACTCCCAGGACAGGGAGCGCCTAATGCATGATTTTAATTGTCAGTATCTATTAACTAAGCTATTAACCTTAAAGACAAGTTGATTACTTTAGACCAAACCGATACCACATCTGAAATGCAAAACACACCCCTACAATTTATGTAGTAATAAATCTGTTCAAAACTCTAAAAATAGAAGCACATATTCTTTGGGTATGTGTTTTTTTGACCCATATAAACATTTTTGCACCAGGTACAATATTAAGGTAAATATTCTTTTTGAAATTATTTTACTTTATTTTATTATTTTATTTTTCTTAAAGGAGAAGCAGGGAGGCAGAGAGACAGACTCCTGCAGGTGCCCGACTGGGATCCACCTGGCAAACCCCCCTATGGGGTGATGCTTTGCCCATCTGGGGCATTGCTCTGTTGCTCAGCAACTGAGCTATTTTAGTGCCTGAGACAAGGCCATGGAGCCATCCTCAGTGCCAGTGCCCCGGCCTACTTGCTCCAACTGGGCCATGGTTATGGGAGAGGAAGAGAGAGCTAGAAAGAGAGAAGGGAGAAGGGGAGAGGTGGAAAAGCCAATGGTTGCTTCTCCTTTGTGCCCTGAATGGGAATCAAATCCAGGACATCCACATGCAAGGCCAATGCTTTACTGCTGAGCCAGTCAGGGTGGGTCAATATTCTTGTACAAACAATTCTGTGCGTTTGTGTAAGCGCATCTGTGGAATAAATTTCTACAAATAAAATTGAGTCAAAGCATTAAGAACTGAATAGTTTGAGAGCTTTTGCCAAATTGTCATCTAAGAAGTCTGTACCAACAACGTGTTTCTTTAACTTTTTTATCTTTGCCAGTCTAAGTGGAAAGTGATATTTCCTCTATGTGTGTCTTGCATGCCTGTGCTCTTAGCCAGTATCCCAGGAGTGCAAGGTTGCTGCTATTTCTGAGCACGGTAAGCCCCTGAATTAAAATCAGGGTAGTAACAGGGATAGATAATATTTCAAAAGTTTATACTATTTCTTTTCAGCCTAATTTGGAAAGATTAATTATATACTGAATGGTGCTTTGGTGTCACTTTCTGATTATTCCTTAATCTTAAAATGTCAAGCTAAGAATTAAGGGATCTCTCCAGATAACAGAGGAATAATTACAATTTTGATTTAATTATTTAGAAATGTCAGTACATATCATTTAAAAATCTCGATAATGAGGACAATTCATATTGTATGTTTATACAAAACAGGCAGTATCAAGAATGGATTAAATGGAGAAGTATAGTAAACCTTCAACCTTATTCTACCTATTATGAATAGCTTTGGAAGTTATTACTGCCACTAAGAGAAATCTTAAATCCCTTACTGAAATACATTTAAATAATCTGTATTTTAGACTGAAAGAAAACGTACAGAGAGAATACAGACAGTTCCTATGTACTCCACACCCAGTTTCCCTTTATATGAACACCTTACATTATACATACTTGTCACGATTAATGAACTAATATTGATACATCATCATTAACTAAAGTCCATACTTTATTCAGATCTCTTTACCTGTTCCCTGCTGTACTTCTGTTCCAGGATCCCATTCAGGATGCCATACTATATTTAGTTGTAACTTGGGCTCCTCTCAGTCATGACAGTTTTCTAGACTTTCCTTGCTTTTGATGACCTTAACAGTTTTGAAGAGTACTAATCAAGTATTTTGTAGAATATTTGTAGGTATGGCTTTGGGAGAGGATGACCCTAGAAGTAAAATGCCCTAGTCATCATATTATATCAACTATCATATCACAGTGTCAACATGACTAATTACTGTTGCTGTTGATCTTGATCACCTAGCTGAGTGAAATACGTTTATGAAATTCCTGTTCTGACACAAGCAAGGATATAGGACATGATGAGTTGAATCTTTTATTATTATTATTATTATTTTTGACAGGGACAGAGAGAGAGTCAGAGAGAAGGATAGATAGGGACAGACAGAAACAGAGAGAGATGAGAAGCATCAATCATTAGTTTTTCATTGCTGTTACGACACCTAAGTTGTTCATTGATTGCTTTCTCACATGTGCCTTGACCGCGGGCCTTCAGCAGACCGAGCAACCCCTTGCTGGAGCCAGCGACCTTGGGTCCAAGCTGGTGAGCTTTTTGCTTAAGCCAGATGGGCCCGCGCTCAAGCTGGTGAGCTCGGGGTCTCGAACCTGGGTGTTCGGCATCCCAGTCCAACGCTCTATCCACTGCGCCACCGCCTGGTCAGGCAATGAATTGAATCTTGAGGGTGGTAATTAGGGGGCAGGAGACTCCCAATTCTCCAGCAGACCCTGCTTAGGGAGCAGTAAGAATTCTATGCCATAGTGTAACAAACTTGGAAACAATGTTGGAAATTTAGAAATACATTGTTCAGGGGATGTAAAGTACAGCATAGGGAATATAGTTAATATAATGTAATAACTATGTATGGTGCCAGGTGGGTGGGTACTAGACTTATTGGGGGATCATTTCATAAATTATATAAATGTCTAATCACTATGCTTAACTAATATAAAATAATAATGAATGTCAACTATAATTGAAAAAATAAAAATCAATTAAAAAAATTTAAATACACTGTTCAAAATAACCCCATTGGGGTAAGTATTGGTGCTCAGACTTCGGTGAGGACACTGAGGCACAGCACCAGGGACACAGCAAGTTGAGATGCAGTCCCCAGGGTCTCACCTCCGTGCATACTCCTCACTAGTGCTATCTTTCCTCTTAACTTGCGCTTCCCAGATTACTAGTGAGACTGGGCATCTATCCCTTGGTTTATTGGGGGGTAGTGAACTTTAAGACCACAGTCTGGATAAGTGATAACAAGGAGGAACCGTGAGAAAGAGATTCAGGGTGAGACCCCAGAATCGGAGCTGGGAGACACCTGGGTGGGGACCGGGAACCCACGCTCAGAGTCGGGCTGAGCAGCACCACCAGTGCCAGCAGCAAGAATCATCTCAGGGCATAACTTAGGCAAGACCCACAGCTGGGTTGCCAGATTTAGTAAATAAAAATACAAGCTCCCCACTTCAATTTGAACTTCAGATTAATAATAAGTATGTTTCACTGAAATTCAAATTTGCCTGAGCATCCTGTATTTTAACTCATAACCCTCCCCCTGGCTACACTGGCCCCCAAGCCTGGTTTTCCAGCCCTCCTAGAGATGCTGTGAGTAACTTCTCTTTCATAAATCTCTTTCATGCTTAAAATAGTTATGGTGGAGTCTGTTGTGTGCCACTACAACCCCTTACACCATGACTATCAGTGTGGGAAGATGAACAAGAGAGCTAGAAGGTTGCGTTTCAAGAAAAAAATGGGAGTAAACACAATTCTATATGTAAGAGAACAGTGCAGTGTGCTTAATATGCAAAGTGTCTGCCTAGAGATTCCACTTAAGGTGTCTTAACATCTGCCTGCTTCTTGTCCTTATGTCATGTGCCTAAACTTTATAGGCCTTGGAGTTCGCAACACAAGAGTGTGCACCTTTACTTTACAGATGAGTAATTAGAGATTTACAGAGGTTCTGTGCCTTCTCTAGAGTCACATGGCAAAGCTGGAGTGAGATCAAAGGTCTCCCAGATTCACAGATGCTATTCCCACTACTCCAACTTCCTAACCCAGAAAACCCTTGCTATAATAAGCATAGTGCATACTAAAATGTAAGGTCATAAAATGGCAGGAATCATGTCTAATTAACAAGTGTGCTCCTGCAAAGGGTAGCACAATGCCTGAAACGAAACAGATGCTTGTTAAATGGATGGATGGAAAAGCAGAATCAGACCTATAAAAAGTAAGCTGTTATTTAAGTATTAATGTATTAAGGCACATTAAGTTCTTGCCAACCCGAAGCTGACCTTGGAATGAAAGGACATAATGAGGCAGGCAGAGGGAGAGGCAGTGAGTTTCATTCATCAGGATCCATATAGCTCATCTGGTGCAGCCCCTAACCAATGCAAGAATTCCCTCTACACTTTTTAACAGATGCTACCAAGAGAACTCTTCTAGTGATGGGGAGCTCACTACCTTTTGTTGGACAATTTTAAGTCTTCCCTAGTGTGGTCCAGACATCCCCAATCCCTCCATTCTGCTAAAGTCACCTTTATCTTTAATACCTACATAAGGCAGGTCTGGGTTGCCTCCCCAACATTCTCATGGATTTCCCAGACACCAATATTAATCTGGGCAGTCTGGGCTCGAGTGTGTTTGCTCACACCTCAGCACCACATTCACTGCCTTCTCTTACTGTCACTTCACTCCATCCTGAACCTAATTTCTCTTTTGCCACTCCTCAAAACCCTGGAACACAAAGTCCC
The DNA here is from genome assembly GCA_037038555.1 of Rhynchonycteris naso. Lineage (NCBI taxonomy): Eukaryota > Metazoa > Chordata > Mammalia > Chiroptera > Emballonuridae > Rhynchonycteris > Rhynchonycteris naso. Next base: position 23,206,241 of record CM073001.1, read on the forward strand.
TGAGTGTGGCAGACTTTTACTGATTCGTAGGCGCTGAGGGCAATTGTGCATGGAGTAGAAAATCAAATCAAACTGAATGTTAAGGAATACTGCTCTGATAAACTGTTCAGCCATTTCCCGGCTCTGCAAATTCCTCACTCAGGGTGCCCCCCAGGGGCCAGACCTTCTCCCAGCCCTCCTCACCCTTCTCTCTTCCTCCTATAGCTCCCAGGGAACATAAAAATTCCTTTCATCTTATTGGAGAGGAAAACTGAGCTCTATTTTTTGTATCTTATCCTCTCTGACCACACTGAAGGCAGCTCACCTTTCACACCCAAAGAGGCTCATTAAAGTTATTTCCCTACATAGAAATACTCTTAAGATGAGTTATGTAGGCCTGACCTGTGGTGGCGCAGTGGATAAAGCATCGACCTGGGAACACTGAGGTCGCCAGTTCAAAACCCTGCACTGGTCTGGTCAAGGCACATATGGGAGTTGATGCTTCTAGCTCCTCCCCCCTTTCTCTCTCTCTCTCTCTCTCTCTCTCTCTCTCTCTGTCTCCTCTCTAAAAAAAAATGAATAAAATAAAATAAAAATGAAGACTTCCCTTAAAAAAAAAAGATGAGTTATGTAATATTAGTAATGTCATGACAATCAATTTTTTTTTCTGCTACTACGGATACTGAGCTGAAATTTATTCCCTTGTAACCCGTTCCTACTAACCCTACCTTTGACTTCTGGAACTACAGAATAAATCTAATCTACTTTCAGCTATTATAAGTGAGGGTTTCATGTCTTCTCTATATCTTCTCTTTCCCAGGTCAAAACTTTCCAATTTTTATAACAATTCTTCATTTTATATAGTTTACAAACTCTTCACCACCTTTCTTTTTCTTTGACCACTGTTCCTGTAAAAGTGCCTAGAACTAAACAGAACAGTCCACACATGGGCTGACACAGTGTCTTAAGTAAGACTATTAGCTCTCTCCATCCAAACAATGACATCAAAGATTTTATTGACTTTTTGGTTTATAAATGCACATTGTTGGCGCATGTTGAGCACACTGTTAGCTAAAATTTCTAGGTCTTTTTCTTTTTCTTTTTTTTACAGGGACAGAGAGAGAGTCAGAGAGAGGGATAGATAGGAACAGACAGACAGGAACGGTGAGAGGTGAGAAAGCATCAATCATTAGTTTTCCGTTGCTGTCACAACACCTTAGTTGTTCATTGATTGCTTTCTCACATGTGCCTTGACTGCAGGCCTTCAGCAGACCGAGCAATCCTTTGCTGGAGCCAGCGACCTTGGGTCCAAGCTGATGAGCCTTGCTCAAACCAGATGAGCACATGCTCAAGCTGGCGACCTCGGGGTCTTGAACCTGGGTCTTCCGCATCCCAGTCCGACGCTCTATCCACTGCGCCACCACCTGGTCAGGCTTTAGTTCTTTTACATATGACTCCCTCATCCTTCTACAGTAAACTGTTTCTAACTCCAGACTTTGAATTCATCCTTCATAAGACTTTTTTTAAAGTGAGAGGAGGGGAAATAGACAGAATCCTGCATGTGCCCCCACTGGGATCTACCCAGCAACCCGTTTAGGGCCAATGCTCAAATCAACCCAACTATTCTCAGTGCCTGAGGCCAACGCTCAAACTGATTGAGCCACAGGCTGCAAGAGGGAAAGAAAGAGACAAGTGGGAGAGGAGAGGGAGGGTAAGAGAAGCAGGTCACTTCTCATATGTGCTCTGACTGGGGATCAAACCCAGGATGTCTGTATGCTGGGACAACGCTCTATCCACTGAACCAACTGGCCAGGGCCAAAATTTATCTTTTAAGTCTGAATCCATGACCATAATTTGTTGAGTGTTTTAAATCTTGATTTGATGCACTTATCTAACGAATTACCCATGTCAGACCTGTTTCGTCAGCCAATCTTATACAAATATGTTTCCTAGTGAGCCATCCACCAGGGCTTTGCTGTACATTCTTCCTGGTAAAGCAACGTGAGAGAGTGAACCTCAGGCAAAACTACTGGAAATCCAGGTTCTAATCCCAGCTTTGTCATCCCTTCTGTCACCTGAAGCATAATGTTTCTGAGATTTGGTGTCACCAACTGTAAAACGGGCTGTTTCCCTGGTAGGGCAATGGCGAAAATAGTGCAAGTACATAAAAAAGACATCTACCTGACTTAAGCTTCACATTTTTACTTTATTTTTTCTCCTTAGCTCAGCTTCTATCTTTCTCATTCGCTTCTAGAATCATTATTGTTGGAATCCTCTGAACCACCTCACTGACCAGGCTCCTAGATCCGATGTGACCACATGCACCCTCCTTATTAATAACTGTATTTTAACTAAGTTTCTCTTTTTAAAATGCAATTTTAAATTAATGTTAAAGGCTCAGAGTTTAGCAATAATGTGTAGAAATGTTCATACACAATTTTCATTTCACAACTAGAAAAACAGGTGGAGACTACTCTGGATTAACCTTCATCCTCAACCTGATTTCAGACTGTAGAAGAAATTGAATTCACCAAATCTAGATCTCTGCTGCCACCTAGTGTACATAATTCCTCAGCTTAATGGACGGAAATGTTGAGGAAGCTCTGCTCTAAAAACTCTACTTGGGGCTCCTTTGGCCAATCTCTGTTTCAGGATTTTCAACTCTGTCAAAGCCTTTTGTGAGGAAAACAAGGAACAGCATACCCTCTATTTGTACTGTACAAATGTTTAAGATCTGTTGTATCAAATGTGTACAAAATGCTTACAAAAGGAAAAAGTTTTGATTTCTTTTAAGATACAGATTGGCCAGAGCCCTCTAAAGTCACCAAGCACATTAGTTTTTGGAACATCCTCCTGATAGGAAAGAAAATCCACCTATTTCAGGCACCAGCATCAATCTTTTCTCTATTTCTTCCATTCCTGATCTCTATTAGGAAAAAAGGAAAAAACAGAGACAGTCTTGGGAGTGCTTGCTCTCCATTAATGATTCTCCCTAAATTAAGAAAATGACAGAAGAAAATAATGTTTGAACTAGCCCCAGTCCTTTTAAACCAGATTTATTCCCCATTTGGACACAAAGGTGCCAAAATGTCTAGCAGCCCGGGCCAGTTTAAAACCTGCAATCTGCTGAAAGCCCCACAGGTGAGAGAGGGTGCTTTCTTGGGTAGCAATCTAGAACCGTGATGGCAAAAATTTGAGCTTACTGAGAAGATACGTCATTTCTATCTAACCATTTTCTCATCCTTTATATTACATCTTGGCTTAATACAGCAAAAGAGAGGTAGTAATTAGAGATTGTTTGAGACTTACACCACTGTAAGAGAAATATTTTTGTGATACTCATGTCTGTCCTTGTCTGTCAGTCCAATCTAAAAGAGTTGATTTACGGGTCCTCCCTCCCTGTGGCAGCACCGGGGCTTCTGCTACCTGGTTTGGGAGGTAATGACCAGTCTCCCAGAATTAGTTGTGTATTTTCAAAGTGATGGCAGATATCACATGTGTCATCTATTCCTGAAAGTCTTAACTGCTTTCCAACCATGAATATTGCTGGAAAATAATTCCAACCACCAAAGGGGACCAGAGTCAAAAGATTAAAACTGGAGTGAGAAACTAGATATGCTTATTAAATATCAGCCACCTCCTCTGATCGGCAATCCCAGGCTGAGCTCAGTCCTGCTGCATCTGTCACCTAAATATCTGACCTTCCCACCCTCCTCTCCATCCCTGTGATTTTAATTCAAGTTCAATGGGTGCTACTGAGGCAGACAGCCGGGCTCTATATCTGATTCCGCTCACCTATAGAAAGCCTTGGTCATCTCACAATTGTTAAAGCAAAGACAAAATTCACTACAGCAACCCACTTGTGAGGCCCCAGTTCCTTTGCTTACCAGGTAAGAGAGCACACACCCTGTGGGTGTCTCTTGCAGAGGAGGAAGAAGTCACCCACTGGTCTTGATACACATGTTAGGGGCTGACTGTGCTAATTAAAGATTAACTCTTGTGCCCTAGTGAAGAGAACCAGAGTATGTCACTCCAAAATATCCTTCTTTCACAAAACAATTATTTTGAGCTAATGGCAATTAAACAGCATCAAACATAGAGAAAGTTCTCTGCCCTCCCCTTATTTGCCTAACTGCAGGACATAAACTTACGAAGGTGTCCCTCTTCTCCTTGATACCAGGAAGGACAAAAGTTAATCACTAGAGACAGCTTTAGACCCTTGTCAGTCTGGAGAGGGCACCAGAGGAATCCACGTAACAAACTTTATGAACTAGCTTTTACCTACCATTAGTTTCTCATATATTTACCTTCCCAAATATGCTGCCCCTAGAGCAGGGGTCGGAGAACTTTTTGGCTGAGAGAGCCATGAACGCCATATATTTTAAAATATAATTCCGGGAAAGCCATACAACTACCTGTGTACTTTACACATTATCCAATAAAAATTTGGTGTTGTCCGGAGGACAGCCGGGATTGGCTCCAGCCACCCGCAACCATGAACATGAGCGGAAGGAAATGAATGGATTGTAACACATAAAAATATTTTATATTTTTAAAGTTATTATTCTTTTTATTAAAGATCTGTCTGCGAGCCAGATGCAGCCATCAAAAGAGCCACATCTGGCTCGCGAGCCATCGGATCCCAACCCCTGCCCTAGAGACTCAAGCTCCCTCTCCTGTATCTTGTCATATTTCTAAAACATACTGTTCTTTGTTGAAGATCCTATATATAATAAGCCTGACTTCTAAGCCACCTCTGTGAGTTACTCATCTCCGGGTTCTCAATGCACAAGTTAATAAACTTCCATTTATTTTCTCGTTAATCTGTATTTTCTCCATCTGTTCTCCAGTTTAATAATTTTGTCATTTCAAGAATGCTATATAATGAAAATTGTAGAGAATGTAACCTTGTGGGACTTTTTTCAATCAGTACAATTCCCACAGAAGTTCTCCAGGTGGTTAGCTCTGCAGTTTATTTTACTGGTATTAGCATTTCACCCCTCTGAGTGAAGTGTGGAAGGAAAACTTTCTCTCACTTGGTCTCTTTACCTTCTCCACTTCTAAATATAATTTTCTGAGTACCAAATGGTATTATAATTTGTACTTCAATAATCAAATAAAGTATGACTTATATAACTCATGAGGATGATTATTATATGTACCCATATTTCTGCTTTCCATTTTTGTTCTTTCCTGATGCTCCAACATTCCTTCTTTTACCATTCATTTCTTTTTTATTCTTTTTTTTTTTACAGGGAGAGTCAGAGAGAGGGATAGATAGGGACAGCCAGACAGGAACGGAGAGAGGTGAGAAGTATCAATCATTAGTTTCTCGTTGCTGTCGCAACACCTTAGTTGTTCATTGATTGCTTTCTCACATGTGCCTTGACCGCGGGCCTTTAGCAGACCGAGCAACCCCTTGCTGGAGCCAGAGACCTTGGGTCCAAGCTGACGAGCTTTTGCTCAAGCCAGATGGGCCTGCGCTCAAGCTGGCGACTTTGGGGTCTTGAACCTGGGTCTTCTGCATCCCAGTCCAACGCTCTATCCACTGCGCCACCGCCTGGTCAGGCATCATTCATTTCTGTTTAAAGAACTTCCTTTAGCCATTTTTTTAGGGTAAGTCTTCTAGTAACAAAATTCCTTTCATTCCTGAAGGATAATTTTGCCAGATACATAACACTGGGGAACAATTTTATTTTCATTTTCTGTTGCATGAGGTTTTAGAACTTTTTCTATATATTTTTTGCATCGCTGATTCCAAATCTGAAATCCGTTTTTTGGTGCATGTCCTAGTTTTTATGCAATTTTAATTTATTTTTGTTATACTTAATGGCATGCATTGGTTTTTAAATTGGAGTTAAAGGGCAACGATTCTTGGATTGAACATAACCACAAGACAATTAATGTTTTACAAATATTACTTTTACATAATTGTAGTTGTTTTTAAATGTAAAATATTATCTGATAAAAACATCCTATTTTGTTTTAAGATTGAATCATGGCTTCTTCGAGTAGGTGTAAATGTAAGAATAGTCCTGACACCTTCTGTTATATATGTGGCTGTTACACACTTCAATGTCAAAGGCGCGATATTTCATCATTTGTGACACGTACATGTATTACCTATTTTCAAGTTCTCCTTAGCGACGAAGACAAGAATTGGGCTCCTCATATTGTGTGTCATAATTGTGACGAAATGCTTCGTGACTGGACAAAAGGAAAACACAAAGGAGTGCCTTTTGGTATTCCCATGGTTTGGTGTGAATCTAAGGACCACAGCAGTGACTGTTATTTCTGTCTGATCCACCCAAAGGGTATCAGCAAGAAAAAATGGCATATGATCGCATATCCTAATATTCCTTCAGTAATACGACCTATCCCACACTCGGAGACATTCCCAGTTCCAGTTTTCAATGATTTTGTTTCTTCTAAGGATGAAGAAAGTGAACATGGTGATCAAGTGTATTTTGATAAGATGCATGAGGAAATGGTTGTAGAATCTAAAGGGTCTTCTTCTGATGCCAAGCAGTCATTAACCCCTCAGCAGTTTAGCCAACCCGAAGTGAATGACTTACTAAGAGATTTGGGCCTATCAAAGAAAGCAGCTGAGTTATTAGCCTCCAGAATTCAAGAAAAGAATGGACTTCACTGGTCAGCTAAAGTATCCTATTTCAGGAAGCATGAACAAATTTTTGTGGACTTTTTTTCCAAAGACAAACACTTTCTTTACTGTCATGGTATCAGTAGTCTTCTCAGCCAGCTAGGTATTACCACTTACAGTCCAACAGAATGGCGGCTATTTCTTGACAGCTTTAAACGGAGTCTGAAATGTGTTCTCCTACACAACGGTAATGTTTATTCAGCAGTTCCAATTGGTTATTCAACTCATCTGTGAGAGATTATCATGACATAAAAATTGTCCTTGACTTACTGAAGTATGAGGAGCATAACTGGATCATTTGTGTGGATCTTAAAATGGTAAATTTCCTACTAGGACAACAGAGAGGTTTCACAAAATATCCTTGCTTTCTGTGTTTGTGGGACAGCCGAGCTCGGGAGAAATACTGGACACAGAAGGAGTGGCCGAAACGTGAAGCTCTGGAAGTAGGGATGCAAAATATTGTGAATGAACCTGTAGTTAATCGAGAAAGGATCATTTTCCCCCCACTTCACATCAAACTTGGCTTACTGAAGCAGTTTGTTCAGGCTTTGAATAGAGAAATTGAATACTTTCAACATATTATTTCTGCTTTTCCTGCCTTGTCTTTCAAGAAGATAAAAGCAGGTGTATTCGATGGACCTCAAATTATTATATTTTCACAAAGATGATGCCCAAGAAGACATTTTACTTCATTATGTGTTAAGATTCACTTCCTGAACAGTCACCTTGATAAGTTCCCCAAAAATCATGGAGCTGTTAGTGATGAGCAGGAAAAACACTTTTATCAAGACCTGAAGACGATAGAAGAGCGTTATCAGGGGCGATGGGACAGAAATATGATGGCAGACTACTGCTGGAGCATCAAACGAGATTGTCCTCAACAAGTACACAAACGCAAGAGCTACAAATGCAAATTTTTGCCAGAATAGAATTTAAATAAGTTTTGCGCAAATTTTATGATTAAAATGTTTTAATATGTTCTGTTTTGAAATTGTAGGCAAATTCTGATGCAATCATATCTTTTAGTGTATTAGTGTATTTACTGCATTATATAAATTATTATATTTTCACAAAGATGCCCAAGAAGATATTCTACTTCATTATGTTAAACTAAATGTTGATAATTTTACAATAAGATGAAAACCTAAAATCTTGAATTGCAAAAAAACTGTAGCTTACAGAGAAAAACTAATGTCAGATTTGAGATCAGCACACTCAAATTAGGTAAGAATAAGTGTTTCTGTGGATGCAACAAAAATTTTGTTCCCCAGTGCTAGATTGACAGTTCAAAAGTTTTCTTTCAACTTTTGAAAAATGTCCACTTCTTTCAAATCTCCATAGTTTAAGGTGAAGAACTCATTGTCATTTAGGTTGGTGCATTCAAGACATTCTTTGCCTTTAGTTTTCAGAAGTTTAATTATGATGTGTCTTGACATAAATTTCTTTGGGTTTACCCTAGTTGGATAAATTAATAAGTTTTAAATGAACAAATAAATCTGAGCTGGTTGAATTGGTAGAATTATGCTTTTCACTAAATTTGGGGAGTTTCTGGCCATTATTTCTTTGAATGCTCTCTTCAGTCCAGTTCTGGAACTCTGATGGTACAAATGTTGTGTCTTCTATTATTGTCTCTAAGGCTCTGATCTCTCTCTCTCTTTTTTTCCCCAGTTGCTTTTTTCTGTTCTGATTGGGTAAATTCTGTCCTTAATTTCATTGATTCTATTCCCTGTCATTCCCACTCTACTCTTGACTTCATCTAGCAAGTTTTAAAATTTGAAAATTCAGTTCTATATTTTGCATTTGGTTTTTTGGTTGTTGTTGTTGTTGTTTTTAAACTTTATTTTTTTTTCCAAGGACAGAGAGAGAGTCAGAGAGAGGGATAAATAGGAACAGACAGACAGGAACAGAGAGAGGTGAGAAGCATCAATCATTAGTTTCTCGTTGCCCTTGCAACACCATAGTTGTTCATTGATTGCTTTCTCACATGTGCCTTGACCGCGGGCCTTCAACAGACCAAGCAACCCCTTGCTGGAGCCAGCTACCTTGGGTCCAAGCTGGCGAGCTTTTGCTCAAGCCTGAGAGGCCCTCGTTCAAGCTGGTGAGCTTGGGGTCTCGAACCCGGGTCTTCCGCATCCCAGTCCGACGCTCTATCCACTGCGCCACCGCCTGGTCAGGCGCATTTGGTTATTTTTTATAGCTTGTTTCTTTGCTGAGATTTTCTATGTTTTTCATTTGTTTCAAGTGAGTTTGTAACTGGTTATGGAAGCTTTTTTATGATGACTGCTTCAAAATCCTTGTCAGGTAACTCTAATATCTATTCACCTCAGTGTCAGCATCAGTTGTTTTTCTCATTCAAGTTGTGATCATTTTGGTTCCTGGTTTAAAAGGTGATTTTCAATTGTATCCTCAACATTTTGGCTATTATGTTAGAACACTCTGGGCCCTATTTAAATCTTGTGTTTCAGCAGGCTTAACTTTGGTAAGTGGGACTGCTTTTGTGGGCTGTGGTTCCAATGACAATTTAGTTTTCAGAGCTTTTGTAGTGTTACTCTGGTACCTTATTTTATCTAGTACCACTGGGGCTTCCACTGGTTCTGCTGCTGCTGCCTGAAGGGGCCACAGGAGTTTTGCAGGCCAGCTGCTTGGTGCCTCCAGGTACATGGGGACAAAGGAGTTTTCTGAGCCAGGGACAGGCTCTGGTGAGAGTTGATTCACACAACTTGGCTGTATCTCAAGGATATTATAATAAATGAAAATCCAATCTCTGCCCTAGTCAGATAGCTCAGTTGGTTGGACAGTAGTTATGATACACCAAGGTTGTGGGTTCAATCCCCGGTTAGGGTACATATGGGGGCCAACCAATTAATGTATAAGTAAGTGGAGCAATAAAATTGATGTTTCTTTCTCTCTAAAGTAATCAACAAATAAATACCAAAAAAAACCACCCCAAACACAAAAAACACCTCAGTCTCAAAAATGTTACATACTGTATGGTTACACTACAAAACATTTTTTTTTTTTTTTACAGGGACAGAGAGAGAGTCAGAGAGATGGATAGATAGGGGCAGACAGACAGGAACGGAGAGAAGTGAGAAGCATCAATCACTAGTTTTTTGTTGCCGTTGCGACACCTTAGTTTTTCATTGATTGCTTTGTCACATGTGTCTTGACCGCGGGCCTTCAGCAGACTGAGCAACCCCTTGCTGGAGCCGGCGACCTTGGGTCCAAGCTGGCGAGCTTTTGCTCAAGCCAGATGGGCTCGCGCTCAAGCTGGTGAGCTCAGGGTCTCGAATCTGGGTCTTCCGCATCCCAGTCTGACGCTCTATCCACTGCGCCACCGCCTGGTCAGGCCAAAACATTCTTGAAATGACACAATCATAGATCTAGAAAGCATAGTGGTTGCCAGGGGTGGGGGACTATAACATGGCATCACATGGGATCCTTGCTCTGTACCTTTTTAAAAAAAATTTATTAAAAGTCTGTATCTATCACCATTTACCCCCTCCCCCTGCATGTCCTTCCCACCCCAGGCAATCACCACACTGTTGTCTGTGTCCATGAGTTCTTGCTCTGTATCTTATAGTGATGGTGGTGGATACACAAATCTACACAACACACACACACACACAACCAAGTACATGGAAATGGGTGAATGAGGTCAATGGAAGTACCCAAGTCAGCTTCCTGGTTATAATATCTACTTTAATTATGCAAAAGCAAGATGTTACCATAGGGAGAAAGTGGGTGAAGAGTATACAGTACCACTCTATTATTTCTCATAACTGAATGTGAATCTATAGTGACCTAAACATTAAAAGTGAGCAGGAACAAATTCTGGCCCAATAAATGGTGGTACAGAGAAAGCTCCCTGTGCCTTTTAACTCAGCTGGTCTCACTCTGGGTAGTAGCCCAGAGGTTCAGCATACATTCTTCATAAGGAGATGATTTTCATTTTTTTTGCCTGTGTGTCTTCATTTTTCTGATTTGTGAAAATAAAATGAAAATCTAGAAAATTATATGGGGACAGAGTAGAGAGGAAAAAATAGTAATGAAATTTAAAATGTTCCTATAATTAGAAAAAATAAAGATTATAAACATCTCTTAAAAATGTGTAGGCGATCCTGAGGTCACTAGCTCAATCCTGAGGGTGGCAGATCCACCCCCATGGTCACCATTTTAAACGCTCATCATGGCATATATGAAAACAACTAAGTGGAACAAATTGATACCTCTCTCCCCTTTTCTCTCAAAAAAAGGCTCTAACACAGGGGTCGGGAACCTATGGCTCACAAACCAGATGTGGCTCTTTTGATGGCTGCATCTGGCTTACAGACAAATCTTTAATAAAAAAATAATGTTAAAAATATTAAAAATAAAAATGTGTGGGCCAAATAGCCCTGGCCAGGTAGCTTGGTTGGTTTGAGCATCGTCCCAAAGCACAGAGGTTGCCGGTTTGATTCCCAGTCGGGACACATGCAGGAACAAACTGATGTTCCTCTCTTGCTCTCTCTCTACCTTCCTCTCTCACTAAAATCAATAAAAGATTTTTTAATGCATAGGTCAAATAGATTCATCTGTGAGTTGAGACATTACTTTCTTTCTCTGTGCCTTCCTTCCTTCTGTGCAATGAAGGGCTGAAGGGGTGGAAGTGATGGTGGGTACTGTATTTTAACAGCCCCAGGCAGGCCAAGGGAGCTGGAGGGGCTCCAGCAAGCATGGGTAGATCCTCCTGGCCTAAGCAGGGAGGTAAGAAAGGAGGCAGGAACCTGACGGTGGCTTAGAGCCCAGGAAAAGACCACCTCCGGAGCTCCTTGCCCCCAAACAGCCTCATTTCAGGTGGCTGTTAGCAACCCCCAACTGTATCACATGCAAAATAGCACACTGGCCAGGTGGAGATGGAGCCTGGGAGTCCTTGGACAAGAGAAAAGTGAGACCTACCAGATGTGAGGGCAGCAAGCGGGTCTACCCTCACGGTTGGTGTGTGGGTGAGGGGCAGCAGGGAAAGGCGTGCTCAGGGCAGCCATCAGCTTCTCCTCGTGCAGCCTCAAAGCCAGGGCTGTGCTCAGGGTTGCTGATTTGACTCCTGGGAGATCTTCAGGCTCTTCTACCCTCCCCTCCATTCCCACTGTTGCTCTTTTAATGGGGGCACAGAAATAACTGCTAGCCAGTGTCCCTTACAGTCTCTGCACCTCACATCTGCAGGTACATTAAAGCCTGACCTGTCACTCTTCCATTTAACAATCTTCAACAGCTCCCTATCAGTTTATTCTCAAGTGAGATCCTCAAACCACTGGTCTGCCCAAGTGCTCTGCACAAGCCAAGCCTTCTAGTGGAAATTGATAAAATAATTTGGTGTATTTTTTCCCCTCAAATTTGACACAATATTAATTATAATTTTAATAAACATCTCATTTCTGTATTAGTAAGTTCTTAATCACATCCTCAAAGATTGCACATGGGGAATAAAGATTACATTGGCCATTTCATCAAATGAGTATGCTGTCTATTAAGCTGGCATTTTCATTATTACTAGAGTACAGCATATCTCCAGTTCACAAAAATGGATCAAGAGCTTTCAAAGGTTAATTGAAAAATAAAAATAATGGTCAAAGTAGCAACCAACACTTGGAATGCAGCCTAAATGTAAATAAGGACCCAGACTTAGGAGAAAACAGACTATGGCTCTGCGTGTGGGGACAACTGGATCTGTCAGCACTTCACGTGGCACACGTAGCTGACAAGAAGATTCTGAGTAGGAGGTGTGATGGTAAACACCTGAAATCAGGTGTTACTGGACTGGTTATCTACTTGCACCAACTCCAGTGTGTAGTTTACAAAATCTCACCAAATTGTAGCTATTATCCTTTATATAATACACGGCCTCTCTGAAAATCAATCAAGTGCTTTTAAGATCAAGTGCAAAATAATAGCACAAAACAGTTTAAAGATGAAGAAGAAACAGTATTTGATGTTGATGTTATGTTATTAGTTCTTTTTTTTAAAATTTTTTTAACGTTTATTATTTCTTTTTATTTATTTATTTTAGAGAGGAGACACAGAGAGAGAGAGAGAGAGAGAGAAAGAAGGGCGGAGCTGGAAGCATCAACTCCCATATGTGCCTTGACCAGACCAGTGCAGGGTTTTGAACTGGCGACCTCAGTGTTCCCAGGTCGACGCTTTATCCACTGCGCCACCACAGGTCAGGCATGTTATTAGTTCTTAAGAATAAACTGTGTTATAAGTGGCTGGCTGATGAGTATTTAAGTCTTCTCAAAACTTGATGATTTTCTTTACTTGTCAGAAAAAGGAACAGATGCCATTATTGCTGGGCATACCTTTGAAAGCACAGTCAAATGCTGCAACAGAAAAGACGGGGGGCTGAGAATATAATTACTGCTCTTTCAGCAGTAGTATATTTTTGAGAAATACGCTCATTTTTTACCTATTGGACTAAAAGCTAAATGAGTTTTCGGGGGGGAGGGATCTCTCCATAATTTATTATCTAGGTTTAAATAAAAAACATCAAGAATACTATCTTTTTTTTTTATTATTCATTTTAGAGAGGAGACACAGAGTGAGAGAGAGGGAGAGAGAGAGAGAGAGAGAGAGAGAGGAGGAGCTGGAAGCATCAACTCCCATATGTGCCTTGACCAGACCAGTGCAGGGTTTTGAACTGGCGACCTCAGTGTTCCCAGGTCGACGTTTTATCCACTGCGCCACCACAGGTCAGGTAAGAATACTATCTTATTAAAATATCAAGAATAGCAAGAGACTGTAGACAGGAACACTGATTAGTGTTCAATAACCTCCAAACACCTGTTTGTATTCTCAACTGACCTATAATAATGAGTTTGGGATTTTCCTATTTGACAGGCAGAAAAGAGAGTACACATTAAAATAGACTAGACATAGAATCTCACCTACCCTTTGTATTATACATCACCAAGTCAAATATAAAGAAACAAATAAAAGATATGGTCTTTGATGATAACTGATATGATTAATGGAAACACTCCTATTAGTGATTTAAAAGAAAATTAAAATTGGTGCTAACTGTGCAGAATATCAATTATGCAATTGGTAAATAACAAAATACCGAGGACACCTGGCTTACAGGTAAAGCTCAGACTCCTTGGCACACTGTTTAGGACCCACTCCTGCCCTCTGCTCCAGCCTCAATATTCAGCCCCAGCCAAAGCTTCACCAGTAAGAAACCCTGTTCAGTGCCCCCAAGTGTCACACTTACTTGTCTACCCTGGCTTAGCTTTTTCCATCTGCCTTCCCCCCTTCCCCACCTGAAGAACACACACCCCTAAACTCACCCAAACCTCCTCAAGATGATCTCTCCCCCAGCCGGAGTTACTCCTTCCTCCCTCGGAGGTCAACAGCACACTGCAGCGAAAGCACACTCACATCGACCCTTACATTCACATCAACCTTAAGTCCCTACAGGAGTTGGCACTCCAGCAGGGCAGAGACCATGTTTTCCATATTCACCTTTGTCCAAGGGCTCATCTCACATTAAAATACTCTATGAGTTAAATGAGACCTTTTTAGATTTAAGGAAAAATATCAAATCCATGATATTGCAGCGAAATAAATGTGCCAGTATTATGAATGGCAACAGGGCAGATTTATTTCTGATTTTGATAAGGCCGGTAAGTTTGAAGGACAATGAGGAAACTAAGGCGTGTGTTTTCTCCCCTGAGATCTGTCCTTTGAGTACATGCGTCTAGGACCCTGCTGCCAGCTCCACTCTGAAGAAGGTATGAAACGGTAAGCCTCAAAGTAGACTGTGTTATTTATAACCCGGTTTCCTGAACTATTTTCCCCCTGCTAGCAAAATCAATCTTCTGAGAAACCGTTCTGTTGCACAGAGACCCCAGTGAGCTCCCCCATCCTTTAGCATCGGTCTTCTGACAACATGAATGACTCCCGTCTTTCCTTCAGGTTCCTGCTGCATTAAGCCACTGTAAAGGAACCAGCTTTCTCCTAAATCCTGCCGGCCACCCAGGGGATCACTGGATAAGGACAGGAGCTCCCAGCATGTGAACACGGCATCTTTAGACTGACTACATTTTTATACTAGATCAGTGATTCTAAACCTTTTTTGAGGTACCGAACCCACCAGTTTCATATGCGCATTCACCGAACCCTTCTTTAGTGATAAATAAAATATGATTTTTTTTCCAAATTCAAGACATAGATATATATTTTTTTTACTGGTGCACAAAATGAGCCGTGCATGAACATCACCTTGCTCAAAGAACAAAACCAACAAAGTGCATGAACTCACAACAAATTACGGTATTACTTTATTCTGGTCTCCGCGGCAGAGGCTTCTCTGAACCCCTGAGACTGACTCATCGAACCCCTAGGGTTCCATAGAACCCAGGTTAAGAATCACTGTACTAGATGAAATACAAAAAAGAGAAGAAATTACAGCCACATTGATTCTATCTACGAGGCATCACCAAGGAAAGCATTTCATCACTTGTGTTTTATGGGGGTTTGAGGACAAGGGAGTAAAGTCAAGCTGGAGGCTTCCCAGAAAGCTCAGCCCTCCCCCCATTCTTTTCAGCAGCTCACCTAAGCAACTTTCTGTTTCTGGAGGCTGCTAGCCCCATTTTCTTTGCCAAGTTCAAGGGTACTTTGGAATACAGCTTGTATTATTTCTTTTTAGAACAAACAAAAATGGACTTAGATGATTATAAAAACCTATTCTGAGGTAGAGAGAATATCGAAAACAGTGAGCACCCAGACCATCATGTTTCTAATAGTGGATATTTTTAAAATATTAAACTTTTGTTCTGGAAACTCAGAACTTCAACAGGAATATATGTATGGAAAGAAAATTTTATGTAATAATGTTTTAAGCTTTCAAGTGCTCAATACTCATTATTAAGGTTTTCAGTTAGAAGACAAAGTTCCTGTAACAATAAACACATGTAATTCTTGATGGGAACAGACAGGTACAGATTTTTACATTAGGTGGAACAGGAAACGACTGTTCTCTACAAATAGCGTGATTTCACTGAGGAACACAAAAGATCCTTTACCTTAGTGAAATCAGTCAACCTATTTTGTGATCACCCAACAGCAGTGTCCACACAAACAAGTGAAAGGCAAAGCGTGAACAAATTCATGTTTCCCTGGCTGCCTCCTTTATCAGCTGCCCCCGCCCCACCATGTGCCTGCTGGACCTCAATTATTCAGCTTACTTTACACAGACACTGGCCCCTGACCCCAGATCAGAGCCCAGGGTTATGTTTCTGCTCTCAAGTGCACAGAACCTAGGCTTTTCTAATGACATATTGTTCTGTGCCCAGTAACACCAGGGACTCAGTATAGACATCATCCAAAGCAGTGCTTTAAAAATGTTTTGAGCCTGACCAGAGTTGGTGAAGTGGATAGAACATTGATCTAGGACAATGACACCCCAAGCTAGAAACCCCAAGGTCACTGGCTTGAATGAGGGTTCATCCAACTGCAACTACAATATGATGCTTCTAATCTCACTCCCTTCCTGTCTCTCTCTCTCTCGCTAAAAAAAAACATAAACAAAACAAAACAAGAGTTTTGACCACAAACATCAGTAAGAAATGAATTCACACTGGGACTCACTACACACATATGCAACTGTGTGCATGTGCACTTGTAAAGAAGTTGCATAGAACAATATTTACCCTGACTGTGTACGGGAATTCTGATCATTTTTCTTCTACTCTATTTCTTTTTATTTTTTAATATTTTATTTATTTACTTTAGATAGGAGAGAAAGAGAGAAAGAAAGGGCAGGAGGCGGGGAGAAGTGGGAAGCATCAACTGTAGTAGTTGCTTCTCAGGTATGTGCCTTGATGAGGCAAGCCCAGGGTTTGAACTAGCGACCTCAGCATTCCAGACAGACGCCCTTATCCACTGAGCCACCACAGGTCAGGCTCTATTTCATTTATTTATTTTATTTTATTTTATTTATTTATTTATTTTGTGGTAGAGACAGAGAGAGGGATAGATAGGGACAGACAGGAAGGGAGAGGGATAAGAAACATCAATTCTTCATTGCGGCTCCTTAGTTGTTCACTGATTGATTTCTCATATGTGCCTTGACTGGGGGGCTACAGCAGACCGAGTGACCCCTTGCTCGAGCCAGCAACCTTGGGCTCAAGCTAGTGAGCTTTTGCTTAAACCAGATGAGCCTGCACTCAAGCTGGCGACCTCGGGGTCTCGAACCTGGGTCCTTCACATCCCAATCCGACACTCTATCCACTGCACCACCGCCTGGTCAAGCTTTATTTCATTTTTTTAAATGCTCGTTTTTATGCCCTAAATTGACTTCACAATCCATTAGTGAGTCCACCCTGTAGTTTAAAATACAATGATGTACAACACATTGTGAGGCATGTGTTAAGTTCATCAATTTGAAATGGTAAAATTCTAAGAAACAAATATAAATTTCAGTAGCAATAGCAAAAAGATTTCATTTTCCTGGCAGACACAAAATGCGAAGTGTTGAAAATGATTCTGAAGATTTGGTGGATATCTGAGTAATGACCAGCGGGAGCACAGATACCCACGGGGTGAAGTGTGTCAGAGGCCCACACGCTGAGTGAGGGAACAACCTGCACAGCGGCAATGGGCACTCTGACACCAACGCTGCGATGCTGTCTCATATTCCTTCCGCTGAAAGAAATGATTAGAAGACTCTTGGGGTTGGGAAGAACCGTAATGTCAAAGTATATTTTCTCCTGCCAGGTGACAAAAGTCAATCAGCATTTCCTTCGAAAATCTGAGAATTGACTTTGTTCCTATCCAAGAGTTAACTTTAATTAGAAGTAGGTTTAAATAAATAAATAAAAAAGACTCACTAAATCATTGTTCAGTTTCCTTAGTGTCTTTTTTTAAAAACAATTATTAGAATTTTATTGGCCAAGGGAGAGCAACTGGAAGAGAAATGATGAACAAAAAATACATCTTAAGAATCCTTAAGTACATCATCTATTTATAATTTAAGTTTCATATTTTAAAAGACCACTATCCATCAATTCATGAAATGGACCAACTTATGTCACAGGCCCACTTATCATCTAAATTAATGTCCACTTCCTTTGGCTCAGAAGACTGTCCTTTGCATCTGACGATTATCTCTGTAATAGCATCAGAAAGGATGCTGTTCTGTCATTCAAGGTTAACCCCTTAAAAGGTAACACGGCGCTGGAGGCAGGTGCTTTTTTCCAAGAACACTTCCACTTGTCTACACAGCTCTGCACACCTGCCCTCATCCACCTCCAGTGACATCATCCCACCAACAGCCAAACTGCAGAGAGGGCCAAGGCTCACGCAGCTGCTGCTGTGCAGTCTGTCAGGGGACATCCTCAGTCTGCGGAGGAACAGGCTCTGTAGCCTCTCCCCTGGCAGGCAGCTTGTCGCCGGTACTTGTGGGGTCCTCTGGGATCTCCGACAATTCCCATGGTCTGTACGTTCAGAAAGTACTCTCGAGCAAGCAGTGACACCCACACCCGGTGGGGCACACCTCCTGGGTCCGAAACCACTCCATCATGTGGCTGGTGTGTCCCCCATGCCCACAGGTCAGGCAGAAATTGGACGATCCTCGAACTGCCACATGGCAGATGGCACACTGGAACGTGAAGCCTTTGCAGAGGGTGCACTGTGTGCCCCGGACCTCACTCCGGCAGTGGCTGCAGTACACGCCAAACTCTGGAAATGTTGGAGACGTCAAACAAGAGACATCATGAGTGCGGTTCTGCAGAAGCAAACTGGGCATTGTGAGCTAAGGGAGATGAACACATCTTAGGACTCTGTAGGACACTATTACACCAATGATTTTCATTTTTCTTTTTTTAAACAGCAGAAGCCCTTATTTTACCATCTCAATGAGTATTATAAAGAGGACCTGCTGTCACTGCCATGGCCAGGTATGGGCAGGGGATGCAGCAGGCCCCAGCTCTCACAGGTCCTGGTCAAACCCTCAGCACCTGCAGCAGTGGTGGCTGCAGCATCTTGTCCCTCCTCCCACCCCCAACAGCCGCAAGGCCCGACACACAGAAGTGATAAACAAATGTGCTGAAAGAACTGAAGGGCTCAGTAAACACTCTGGTGACAGTGACGGCTGACTGGTCTTATGATCAGCAGCAGGTCAGGACCCTGCAGTGCCTCCCTGCTGCGTCACCGCCCCACTGCTGGGGGGGATGTTGGGACCACTGTGCTATGACTCGCTCTGCTATGACTCCTCCCAGTCTCCTGGAAGAGACCGGAGAGATAATCCCACCATCCACCCACCCCAGTCTGCCTGAGCCTCAACCCTGAGTCCAGGCGGCCCATGTTCACTGACCCTGTGCCCCTGCTCAATCCCGGCTGGTCTGGGGAGCCTTCCTCCTCCCTGCCGGGCCTCCCACTGTGCCACCTCTAGCACCAACCTTCCCACTGCTCTACAGACTCTTCTCAGAGGAGTGGGAGGGGGCACTGTGCCCCATGACTGCCTCCATACTGTCACCTTTCCTCTTGAGGCCAATGCCATCTGGCTTCACCAGCCTCCCCTCTTTTTCTTGGCTGTCATCTACTGACAGTCTGGACACACACATCCAAACACTGAGGACACTGCTCTCGGTTTGCAGTCTCTCCACCCCAATTCTTGACATGATCCTTAGTGTCTTCAAAATCCACGCCACCAACCCTCCACACACCCAACCTCTCAGGACACTGCCCTTTCCTCTCCAGTCTACCGCCTCCACTTTCCCTTGCGTTCCACCAGCTCCGTCCGTCAGCTGCAGTTTCCTCTTAGGTCAGTCTGAATTACTGACCCAACTTCATAATCACTTTTTGGCAAATATCCTCAACTCCTTTGCCCTTCTCTTCTTCCACAGTACCACCTGGCAAAACCTCAAGTCTGGCTGACCCACCGTCCTCTGCCCAGGTCGTGTCTGTCCCCGAGCGGCCCTGAGAGAAGGCCCGCTGTCATGAGCCTCACAGCGCTGCGCAGTGGTCTGACTCTGCTTCTCTTCCACTTCCCAGATGGCTCCTTTGTACCTCGGCCACCTCCCAAAATATGCTTCTCTCACTCCTTGGCTCTCCTCTGTCGCCTGATGGCCTCTTCTCTCACTTCCCTGAGAAAACAAAACCCTTCCGAGAGAGGCCCCTTCAGCCCTCTGTCACCAAACCTTCAAGTCTCCCTAGGTTTGTTCTCTTGTCCTACTTCTTACAACAGAGGAAGGGTCCGTTCTTCTATCACAGATTGTTCCTCTGCTTCCTGACAATTGGCAGGTATTTAAAAAGTACCAATAAATACTTTTTAAATATTCTTATGGCAGTTCTATTTAAGACAAATTGTGAGCCAAATTAGAGTGGTTTGATAATTTTGGTTTAAAAAAGTTATGCCATCTCTTTCTAAGCAGAACTTTATATATATATACTTTATAATTTTTTATTTATTAAGTTGAGAGAGAGAAACATCAATCTATTACTGAATGTGCCCTGACCAAGGACTGAACCTACAACCTTTGTGTATTGTGATGATGCTCCAATCAACTGAGCTGTCCGGCCAGGGCAGCAGAACTTTTTATATTGTGTAAGACTTCAGTTTATATTCTCATGAAAAGCCTAGTTAGTTTAAATTTTTTACTTTTCTTTCCTGGTTTTATTTGTTTGATAAGAGTCAACACTTAAAATTATGAGGATATAAAAACTGTGTTTTCAAGCAAATGGAATTACAGTAACAACAATTTAAAAGGGTTGTTCTCTGGCACTTGAGATAACTGTAAATGTAAACTTAATTATTTTCTATCTCTATCTGGGTAAAATTATTAAAATGTCATTTTGCTGAAAAGTCCAACCTTTCATTAGCAATTGTGTTTCTCTCTAGTATGTCAGCTTAAACATAACTTCTAACATCCTTATTAACTTTAAGACCTTGAACTAATATTTCACTTAATTAATGAATAATCTTTGGGGTATAAATATTTTCTAAATGGATATAAATTCACAAAGGTAAAAATTTAAAAACACTAAGTCACGGAGCGTAACTATAATATTTGTCTCTTGTTTCTCAGTGTTGCACGTAATGGAATGGCCACTAGTGAACAGCTGAGAAGGGTGTGCGGACGCCGCTGGGCCGTGCGGCTGTACATGTTAACCTTCTCCAGTTTAGGAGACACAAAGGGTCATGGAGAGTGCTCAAAAATCACAAAGCTGTCAACGGGGTCTTTAAAAGCATACTGATAAGCTTGGGGATCTGAGGAAAGAAGGCATAAAACCACAGGTACAGGCGAAATGGGTCACCCTATGCTCGTAACAGACAGAACTAGAGGGCAGTAAAAACTCTATGGCACAGAGAACAAGCACAGGACGATTTCTGAGGCTTTAGGAAACCTCCAGGAGGAAACTAACTCCAAATTTAGTGTCATGTGATCCAGTTTGTTAATTATACAGAAGAGTTGTGTGTATTAATTAACATCACCTATTAAACAAATGTAAATAAAACCACCTACATAAATAAGACAATTAATCAATCCCCTACTCAGCCATCACAAGTGAGCCACACACCACAACAGAGAAACAAGGACAAAAATCATCTAATTTCCAGAGAGTTTGACAATACTCTGTCTAGCATTGTCCCCTCAAGGTAAATGAAGCTTTGAGTCCTTTCTATAAATATCTAACCTTCTAAATAAAAACAACTTTGCCCCTCAAATTTGCTGCCTATACAAGATGACCTTACAAATGTGATAAGCACAAGAGGAAATTGCCATTTCCCACCCTGAAGAGACCAAAAGGACACTTGGTGACCTTGTCTTTTTCCTTCAATAAGTGCTATTTCCTGTGTTTGGGCAGTCCTACTCTTCCAAAAAGTAAAAATTTTAAGGATGAAATATTTTTCTTAAAGCTTTTATCTGTGAATCTATCTTTTACAGACCCCTCTCCCTTTCTGAAATCTTATAATGTTTTTTTGTTTTTGTTTTTGTTTTTACAGGGACAAAGAGAGAATCAGAGAGAGGGATAGAAAGGGACAGACAGACAGGAACGAAGAGAGGTGAGAAACATCAATCATTAGTTTTTTGTTGCGACACCTTAGTTGTTCATTGATTGCTTCCTCACATATGCCTTGATCATGGGCCTTCAGCAGACTGAGTAACCCCTTGCTCGAGCCAGTAACCTTGGGTCCAAGCTGGTGAGCTTTTGCTCAAGCCAGATGAGCCCACGCTCAAGCTGGTGAGCTCGGGGGTCTCGAACCTGGGTCCTCCTCATCCCAGTCCGACACTCTATCCACTGCGCCATCACCTGGTCAGGCATAATATTTGTTATAGTATTAGGGCATATTATTAATTTCTGAATAAAATTTAAGTCTCCACAAGCTAATGTTTCATCCCTCTGATTGGGTAATAGGCACCCACTCCCCCAAACCCTGCCTCCTAGTTCTCTGTACAGCCCACAGAACACAGCACGATACTGTGTAATAGCAGATGTCACTAAGAATTTAGCTGATTGATGCATCAGTTACATATCTCTGTGATTCATATATTTTCCTGAAAACTAATTTTAAAAGACAAAATTTCTCTGGGCCATCATTAATCTCTCCCTAATATACTTTCATGCATTTGGATGCTCAGAAAAATATAATGCCCATTTCTATGCCAAGTACCTGGCATAATGAATGAGGAAAGACTGAGAATAAAGAGAAGACCCCAGGAGCTTCCAGAGAGAGAGAACAGGTTAACATACAAGCAACACTTCTCGGGGGCAGTGAACTAGATACTGGAAACTAGACCACAATGCAGCAGTACCTTCAGAATTCTCAACAAAATGATTTCTAACCTACGATTCTGTACCTAAATTATCCATCAAATGTGAAGGTGAATGCTCAGCCTGTTAAAGGAGGAGGAATAGATTCAATCCAAGAGATGGCTGAGAAGGGTGTGCGGACACCGCACATAGCCATTTCTTCAAGAACATACACCAGAATAATCCATGTTAAAATAATCCCTGCTATTCAATATCTACATCTATGTATTACTTTATTCACTTGTTTTTAAGTTGAAACTATATACATTTGTACAACATTAAGAGTCAAATATTCTATACTATTGTCTTACCAGAACCAGCATTCCCTTCCATCCCCATCTCTCCCAAGGAAAATCCTTCCAACCCATTTAACTGTTTCTTTTGTTTTTACCTCCCTATCTTTAAACAGTATGTTTATAAAGCTATTTAATTTTCATGTTTAAGCATTATCTATTGACTTTCCGCAGTGGAAGCTCTCTTACTCCCCACCTACACACATATACCACCTGTCCCTCATCTTCCCCAGAGAGTTCTATCACCATGTGGTTGTATCATTATTCTGTTTTTGCATTATTCATCTAGGTAAACATCAGTCAAGCCACATACCATGACAACATTTCCTTTCTGGCACATTTTGTTTTTCAGAAACTGTCTTGTTTTGTTCATTTGCTCAGTTTGCTATGTACTTACCAATAATTCATCTCTAAACACTCCCTTAAAATATCTGATCTTCTATAAATACACTGAACACTAAACTACACTAGATATTTTTTCACTTTTCTTGGAGACAACACTCCGGAAGCTCCAACCTGGATGGGTCTACCTCCAGGTCTGCCATGTAGATTTCCCTCCTCTACCATTCCAACTCCCTGGTCTCTTGGATTGAATCTATTCCTCCTCCTTTAACAGGCTGAGCATTCACCTTCACATTTGATGGATAATTTAGGTACAGAATCGTAGGTTAGAAATCATTTTGTTGAGAATTCTGAAGGTACTGCTGCATTGTGGTCTAGTTTCCAGTATCTAGTTCACTGCCCCCGAGAAGTGTTGCTTGTATGTTAACCTGTTCTCTCTCTCTGGAAGCTCCTGGGGTCTTCTCTTTATTCTCAGTCTTTCCTCATTTATTATGTCAGGTGCTTGGCAGGCCCCTTCAATGTGGGATAGAGCAAGGGTAGGGACCCGCTCTGAACACTAGCAGCAGGGGCCTGGGACCCTACAAAGTCCATCAAACGATACTACAGCTTGTAGCCTCACCTTCGTGCCACTTCCAGACAGACCAGGCACCACAAATTCCTGGGCCATGTGGAGGTTCTGCCATGTGTCTTACTGCTTCTTTGCTGCCAGTTTGGGGTTCAGCTTTCTCAGGCTCTAAAACCTCAACTAGCACCAACCTTCCTACATCCCAGGCCCCTAGTTCTAGTGCCAACACTATTTCTCCTTGCATGGTTATGCCTTTTCATAAAAGCTCTACACAGACACTTTAAGGAGAGAGGAAAGTGATGTGCGTGCAGTCCACTCTCTTTGGCAGTCTTCCATGTCCCCGTCAAACACATCTCTCTCTCAGCTTCTTTCACATCACAGTCTTGCTCACTGGTGTCTCATTCTATGTCCCTGTTCTTCCTTCAAGACTCAAACTCCAAGCACTAGTTTCCTCTCAAGACCAGAGAGAGTGGGCCCGCTTATTTGCTCTCCCACACTCTTCCCCGAGCCCCAGCTCCCAGGAAAAGGCACCCGTTCTCACAGCTTGAACACCATTTCTACACTGAAGATTCCCAAATACCCAATTCTAGCTCCGAGCTCTTCTTTGAGCTCTAGACTCACATCCCACTTCCTCCATGACTTCTATAGTCTGATCTCTCACATGCCATCTCTGACTGCCCCCAACCAAACTCTCAATTTTCTTCCAGTCTTTTCTGTCTTAGAATATGGCACCACCATCTACCCAGCTGCTTAAGCTGAACACCTAGGAGTCATCCAAGCTTTGTCTCTTTTCCTCCATCCCACATCCAATTTGTTTGTAAGTCACAGTGAGTCTCTCCCTCTAACATTTATTTTCAATCCCTCCATCTCTCCCCACTGCCACTGACCTCCCTTAGCCCAGGCCATCAGTCTCTCTTTGACCACTGACAACCTTCAAACAGCCCTCCCACCTCTGTCTCTGCTCCACCAACCCTTTCGTCCTGTAACAGCCAACATGATCCTCTTATAATGGAAACAAGAGCGAGTAACTTACTTCTTAATGCCCTTTGAAGCTTACCATTGGACTTAGAATACAACCCAAATTCTTCATGTAAAGTTCCTAGTTTTCTTACTCATCTTATTTTGTATGTAAATATAATATAGATTATAATATTATCAAGTTATCTTATCTGTTTGAATTTTATACCACTCTTCTCAATTATTATGGTCTAGCCACACTGGGCTTCCTTCACTTGTGCAAAATGAGCAGTCATCTCCCCACAGGCATGCTCCATCTGTGCAGGAGCTCCTCCTGCCGCCTCAGCACGGCAGCTCCTGACCCCAGACTGCTCACAACCCCCCTCCACACAGCCGCTAAACCCCCTCCCTGCTCTCCCGGCCCCATCATCCCTTTTGTTTGCTATTAATACTGATCACAGTTTCTAATTACTTAATTTTTCTTTCCCACTTGTCTGTGAGTTCCATGAGGAGAAGAAATGCATTAGCACTGTGCCTAAGAGTTTCACAGATAAACTAGCTGAATAAGTGAATAAACATTCCAACTTCCATTCAATATCTGAGTATTGTGTATAAAACCACTTCTATTACAATAAAAATTTACTGTTGTCATGAAATGTAAGGGTTTTCAGAAGCTTAAAAAAGACTTGGAATGTTTCAGAAATTTCTGCTTAAAAATGAGACACCAAAAGGCTTTCAGACAAGGACAGGACAGGAAACAAATGCATGCTCACCAATCCCCTTGTGGGGATCAGGGGGACAGGACACAAACTTCAGCACTTCGGCTCGCTTCTCTCTCAGACCCCAGCGATAGAGGATTTCCCCATAGCACTTCTTAAAGTCATCAAACTGCTGGGTATTGGCGGGATCCAGGAGCCTGGACAAAATTCGAAAGATTCCCTGTCAGATCCTTCAAGAAGAAATCAGCTTAATTACATACTTTTTTGAATGCAAGAGTCCTGGTTTGGGAGAATCTAAGCGCTATGAAACTACAGCTCTCACCTGGGAAGGTCGTTACCTTTTATTTTTATCATGCTGGTCACGTTCCCGCTCACGAGGATCACTGTAGGTCAGACTCCCAAAGCGGATTTCTTCTGGTGAAGACTCTCCCCAGGGAGAAGATATGTGTTCTATCTCTCTCCCTGCTAGAGAAAAGCAAAAGGGAAGGGAAGGTGAAAAGCAGGAAAGCAGGGAAAATATCTAAAAGCTCTCATAAAGTCGTGTTTGTCCAGCTTATTCTCCAAGAGAAAAAAATAAGCTAAAGTGAAGATATATAAGGTGAGACATATAACACAACAGAATTCTTTCCTAGCCTTACCTTTTTAGTTCCCTTTTTTTAAAGGGGGTGTGGGGAGTCAAACAGGGACAGACAGACAGGAAAGAAGAGAAATGAGAAGCTTCAATTCTTTGTTTTGACACCTTAGTTGTTCATTGATTGCTTTCTCTTATGTGCCTTGACAAGGGGGCTCCAGCAGAGTGAGTAACCCCTTGTTCAAGCCAGCGACCCTGTAATCAAGCCAGTGAGTTTGGGCCTCAAGCCAGTGACCTTTGGGCTCAAGCCAGCAACCTTGGGGTTTCGAACCTGGATTGTCAGTGTCTCAGGCCAACACTCTATCCACTGTGCCACCACCTGGTCAGGCTAGCCTTACCTTTTTGTCTAGGTATTTATTATTAAAGTAACCTGATAATTAAGTACACATATAACGATTAAACAAGTATAGTGATATAGTAACATATTAGGCAGTCATTATTTAAAGACTTCTCTAAATGACATGAGAAAACACTCATGATAAAATGAAAAGCAGAACACAAAAACCTCATATCCAGAATGAACTCACCTACACCCTACATACACAAAGATTAAAAAAGATGCTCTGGAACATTAACAGATGTTATTTTCAGGTAAGGCAATCAACGATTACTATTTATTCTCTCTGTCTTTTTTTTTTTTTGTATTTTTCCAAAGTTAGAAGCAAGGAGGCAGTCAGACAGACTCCCGTATGTGCCCGATGAGGATCCACCCAGCATGCCCACCAGTGGGCAATGCTCTGCCCATTTGGGCTGTTGTTCCGTTGCAGCCGGAGCCATTCTAGCACCTAAGGCAGAGGCCATGGAGCCGTCTTCAGTGCCCAGGCCAACTTTGCTCCAGTGGAGCCTTGGCTGCGGGAGGGGAAGAGAGAAAGGAGAAGAGAGAGATAGAGAAGAAGAAGGGTAAGGGTGGAGAAGCAAATGGGCGCTTCTCCTATATGCCCTGATTGGGAATCGAACCTGGGACTTCCACATGCCAGGCCAACGCTCTACAACTGAGCCAACCGGCCAGGGCCTATTTATTCTCTTAATACTTTCTGCTGTACTTTTTTCCTTCATTGTACATATATTATTTATATAATCAAGAAAATTAAGATAATCTTTAAAAAGAAACTATAAAAATCCAGAAAACACAGATACTCATTATATAGATCTTTCTGGCTAGCCAGAATAGGGTCAGCTTTTTCTCTCTACATTGAAAGAGGTGCATATAGGAAGTGGCAGGTGATCATGGAAGGGGCACATGTGATGGAGAAAGGACAGGGTGAAGTTTTGGGAGTGAACACTGGGAAGTCTCACTGTCAGTTTCTCAGGGTCACAAAATGCGAAGCAACCCAAAAAGGCACAAAGACCTTCCAAAAACTGGCCTGTTCAAATATGAAAGTCCATGACTTGCTGACTACAGTATCACACCATCACACTAAATTTAAAGAAAAATTAGAAACAAAGGAAAATATGGAGACTATTTATCAACTAAAGATTACATATTATTAACAATTCAGAAGCATGCTTTTAGAGAACCAAATACCCAGTGGAGCTGAGTTGGTTCTGTACCAACCTATGTTCCAGCCACCGGTGTTGAGCCCCGGGTCCGACATGCTTGAGCAGGAACCAGAGGAGGTAAAGCTGGGCTGCAGAACAAATAGAAGCAGCGTAGGAATACAATTCCTCATAAAGTTTACCTTTAGGAAAAGTCAGATACAAACCGGAAAACCACAAGCTTACGTATCGACTATGGGACACCACAAGATTAGATGAACGACTGGGAAAAGGCCCAAAAGGGTTTGGTATTCCTTGAGGTCGAGACTGGGCTTCAAACACACTGCAGAGCATAGCCAATGTCTGGACATCCCGGAGTTGGCAGTAATGAGCCAACCTGGAGAAAAAAGTAAGAGGAGAGAAAACAAGTCTAAAGAAAAGATGAAGGAAGGATACCATCACAATCATGGTGGGTAGAGAAGGGAAGAAAAGATGCTTAATTCTTTCTAAAAACCTCTGTCAGATACCAGGGCTTTCTACAGATCCAGAGGCTTGATCTACTTTGAGTCTGGCTACATTTGCTTTGGAATACAATATATCAAAGCATTAAAAAATGACCTAGAAAACTAATCTGAAAGCTTCTGGTTGGCATTAGGAGTGGGCTCAGACTTGAACAAGGCTTCTCTAAGAACTAAGCAGACTAACATCTGTGTGAGGCAATACATACTCCTAACCCCAAGGCAGAATCACACTTCTTTCTGGAAGGTTCCTCTAAACTTCATTCATGTAACTTAACGCTATAGGAAGTTGCTCAGAGAACACTGTCCGACAATAGTATGGTGTGCAGGCAACAGACTCTGGAAGTAGAATCAGGAATATAAGCTATTAAATAAGAACAATAAGGAACAGTTTTACCTTCTAGGTACTCATACCCCCTTTGCTCCTTTTAGGACCATTATGCTAGAATGTGAGGTAGGGACCCAAGGGACTTGGTCTTTGAGATGGAAAAATATTGATACTTTCCTACCAAGCAATGTCTAACATTGTTTAAGGTGCTTTTACACTCGCTATCTTATGTGAGCCTTATATGAAGCGTGCAGAACAGTAATTAACATCCCTGCGCTGTTCTGAGACAACAAAAGTATAAGCACATGTTGTCCCACGTCTGGCCTCAACCAGGAAATAAGGCAGAGCTTTTCTACTTCTTTGTCAGGACCTGGGCCTCACTGTTAGGGAGATTCAGGTGGCTTACCTGGTCATAAATCATTCTGCACATTACATTTCCAGTGTGCCATAGTTCAGGGTAACAAATCAAATACAAATTCAATGTTTTCATAAATTGTCTAATAGGGTGAAAGCTTCATGGCCTTTGTAAAACAGGAAAGCCAAAACACAATTCCCTAATCTGCTCTCTGGGGTGAAACTCTATAGCACCCAAGAAATATACCATCTTAAGAGTTCAGACTGATGTGACTTATGGGATAAAACATAAAAAGGACACATGAGTCTCAAATCCTTGTTATAGATGACAAATATATAGTTCCTTCACTACAAAAAGTTGGATGGCACAGAAATTAAGTTATTGGAGCACAAAAAGGAAGGCTCTCACTTCCACCTCTCATTTTTCAGGCCTCTGCACTTTTCTCTTAGACAATAACCTTGAAAGTGTTGACAGACCGAAAATTCACATCACTCATTTTCCTCACTTTCAGCTCTCAAAACCTACAGTGACTCCAGCAGCTGTCGCCCAAATGGATGTCGAGCCCAGGGTGTTTCCAAATCTGGATCGGACTTCGGACCAAGGCAAAGATCTGTAGCTACTGTAGCCAGCGACCAAACCTGGACAAATCAAACAGGAACACCCAAACTCAGACAGGTGAGGTCAGGAGCAGGAAGCATGAGAGAACCCCTCCTCTCTTCCACATACATTCCGCCCTTGCTGCTCTGAGAGCCGCAAAGCTAGGGGCTTACTGAAACACAGAATCTTAGGCCTTGGCTGGTTAGCTCATTTGCTTAGAATGCTGTCCCCATATGCAGAGGTTGCCAGGTGGATCCTAGTCGGGATGCATGTGGGAGTCTATCTCACTATCTCCCCTCCTCTCACTTAAAAAAAAAAAAGAAACTAATGTCCATTAAGTGTCTATGAAACCCAAGATCTAGCACATGCTAAATATATCATTGTACCATCAACAGAGCCCATTCGCTCCAGACCTTTAAAAATGGAATATGCCTTCTTAATGTAACATCACTGTAAAGTACAAACTGGAAAACACTTTATTAGACTCTAAGAAAACTCAAAAAGAGGAAGTCAAGACTTTAAATCAAGAAGTTTAAAATATAAGAAGAACAAGCAAGTAAAAATGCTGAAAAACAGGTAGAGAAACACATCAGATATGTAAAAATTCAATTTAATTATGTGTCATCAATATAGTTAAATAATGCATATAGTATTAGTTCAAATGAGAACCTTTAAGTTACTTTGTCTCTACAATCAATGACCTGCTCGCTGCATGGGTGCTGAGAGAGGCAGGACAGGGCGTTTACTACCCTGCCTGACAACTTAGGCATGTTATTTCCTCACTTACAATACACATTTCCTAACAGCACCAACAGAAACAGCTGACACTTAGGCTTATTTCTGTGACTCTTTTTTTAGTGAGAGTAGGGGCGATACAGACAGACTCCCACATGCGCCCCGAATGGGATCCACCTTGCAACCCCCGTGTGGGTCTGATGTGCAAATCAACAGAGCTATCTTCAGCACCTGAGGCCAATGCTCAGATAAATGAGCTATCCTCAGTGCCCAGGGCCAATGCTCAAACCAATCGAGCCACTGGCTGTGGGAGGGAAAGAGAAGCAAATGGTTGCTTCTCATGTGTGCCCTGATTGAGGACTGAAGCCAGGACATCTGCACACCGGGTTGATGCTCTATCCGCTGAGCCAACTAGCCAGGGCCTATTTCTGCAAATCTTTGCAAAATAGTAGGCACATATCTTCAACATGTGCATAACGAATACAAAAATTTTTTTCAATCACTTGCATTGATCATTTCTGTCCATTAAACTGTACCACAAATAATGATGATCATTGCAAGAATGGCAACAGTAATTGCACCATATACTGGGTAGTTACTGTAGGTATGGGAATTTTATGTGTATTACCTTATTTATCTCTCATAAGGACCTTAGAAATATTGTTCCTACTTTTTTTTTCTTTTCTTTTTTTTTTTTTTACAGGGACAGACACCTTGGGTCTCTGTCCCTGTTAAAAAAAAAAGACCTTGGCTCCTTGCTGGAGCCAGCGACCTTGGTTCCAAGCTGACAAGCTTTTGCTCAAGCCAGATGGGCCCGCGCTCAAGCTGGCGAGCTCGGGGCCTCAAACCTGGGTCTTCTGCATCCCAGTCCGACGCTCTATCCACTGCGCCACCGCCTAGTCAGGCTGTTCCTACTTTATAGTCAAGGAAACTGAGGTTCAGAAGGATGAGGTGGCTGCCTAGGGTTACACAACAAAAGGACAGAGCCCAGATTTAAACTTGGGTCTTTTGAACCACAAAGGACGGGTCTTTCCACTTCACCTTGGACTAACCTGACCCTTTAAATCAACCTAATAAAAACTTATAAATAAATTTAAAAAGAAACACTTTAAAAAGTAATTTTTCCTTGGAGAATATTTTTCGGAACATAAACGTAGGATCTGCCTTGGCATTGCACTTACAACATAGGTTGGTTACTCTTCTAACCAACCCATGGGGTAATTATTCTTGTCTGTTTGTTTGTTTGTTTTACAGGGATAGAGAGAGAGTCAGAGAGAGGGATAGATAGGGACAGACAGATAGAAACGGATCATTAGTTTTTCGTTGCCGTCGCAACACCTTAGTTGTTCATTGATTGCTTTCTCACATGTGCCTTGACCACAGGCCTTCAGCAGACTGAGCAACCCCTTGCTGAAGACAGCAACCTTGGGTCCAAGCTGGCGAGCTTTTGCTCAAGCCAGATGGGCCCGCACTCAAGCTGGCGAGCTCGGGGTCTCGAACCTGGGTCTTCCGCATCCCAGTCCGACGCTCTATCCACTGCGCCACCGCCTGGTCAGGCGGGGGGTAATTATTCTTATAGTTCCCAAAATACAATAATGAGTAAACAATAATACAAGAGTAAACTCTGTTTTGCATACTTACAACTGTAAACCTGTTGTTGCCCACCCTGTATATTGAGGCTGAGAGAGTCTGAGCAAACTTGCCCAGGAATATAGCACTAGGGTGCTGAGTGGACCTATGCATCCTGTTACACAGTTCACAGTATTTCTACGGCTTTATTTTGCTTCTGAGTATTCACAGGACTTTAGGTGGTTGAGGCCTTATAGAAATAGTTATATTCATGACTTTAAATTTCATCTAATAGGGTTTGGGCAAAAACTTGACAGTATTTATTAGGAGACAAGTAAAAATCCTAGGAATTTTTAATTTTTTAGCCTAGGGATTTTTTAATCAAATAGAAATCAAGGGAAGGCCATAGCTCAGGTCATTTGGAGGATTATGAGGGAAAAAAAACTGCCTGACCTGTGGTGGCACAGTCGATAAAGCATGGACCTGGAATGCTGAGGTTGCTGGTTCAAAACCCTGGGCTTGCCTGGTCAAAGCACATATGGAAGTTGATGCTTCCTGCTCCTCCCCCTTTCTCTCTCTCTCCTCTCAAATAAATAAGTAAGGGAGAAACACTGAGTGGACAGACAGAACAGTAGCTTCCATCACTCAACCTGACCCTCACACTAAAGAATAAAGGGTACAATAGAGACAGAGGGATTAGTGGCTGCCTAGGGTTGGATAGGGGAAGAAGGGATTGAGAGAGAAGGGGCTTTCTTTTTAGGGTAAAGAAAATGTCAAAGTATTTGTGGTGATGGTGGCACAACTCTGTGAATACACTAAAAGCCACTAGATTGTGCATTTTAAATGGGTGAAGTGCATGGTAAATGGACTATATCTCAATAAAGCTCTTGAAAAACAACACAGGAGCATCTTGCTTTAATACACTGAGGCGTTCCTGCAAAAATGAAGCTTTAAATTTTTGTCAGATCACATCATATTTTAACTGAACATGTCTATTCTAAAGGAATGTTTTGTAATGAAATGAAGACATAACAGAATGAATTTTTCTGTTATGAAATGCAGCATTTTTTAAAGTAAAAAAGAAAAAACAGAACTGAGAGTACAAATGGTAAAGATATAGATACCCAAATTTAGGTGGGTAACAATCACCATGGTACTAAAATAGAAGAGATGAAATAACAAATATTTAGTAAGTGCTTTAGGGTCCTCTCAACCAAGCACAAATAAGAAAAGTACCTAAGAAATTTAGAAAGCTGCTCTGGCCCTGCAGTTTGGCAAAGAAAATGGGAGAGGACCTACAAAATAGCGGACACATCTTGAAATGTCACTAAACCACAGTATAAAGTGAAAACAACCTGCTCGAAAGGGAAAACCTAGCTCTCCACAGAAAGGGATGAACAATACCTGGACAAGATCCTTCCTCCCAACAAGCAAGGCAGAAGTGGCGTTCTTCTGACACGTTTCTTGAATGTCATTTACATTTAATCTGAAATTTTAAAAGAATTAAAAATTTTCTTTCTAGTTGAACTTCCTAAATCAATTACTCCTGGTTTAACAAACAGACTAAAAACTGTCTCTTTGGTTGTCACTCAAAATGTTGTATTTGTATTGGCCTAACGATCCCTTTGTACATAACATGAAGAAAATGCTTAACTATCAGCTGAGGTCATGCTGTGGGTTCCAGGGAAATCGCTCACTTCTTTGAAGCCAGGAGAGAAGCCAGGTTCAAAAACCAATTTTCCAACCTGCTTCTCTGTGGAGTTCTCCAGGCTTAACGGTTGAATAAAAATGGATTGCAATGCATATAACACCATAGTTTCTAACACAAAGAGTAGTATGCTGTGTATATACTACAAATAAATACTTTTTATAATGTGTTCAAGTTCAGGAAGAAGGGGAAGCACTGGCCAGCCTCTGTATGTTAGTCACTCACCCACCAACTCCCTTCAATCCAAGTGGCTCTGCTCTACTTGTTTTCCTGACAGAATTCTGAGGCTGTTTCTAAGATTTTTGCCTCCTGCTGTATTGTTTATAACTCCCCACTTTAAATGTGGACAACACCAATGAATACTAATGGGATATCACTCCCATGATTAGGTTATTACTAGTCAGTTGACTTGGAACTTGTAAAAAGGGAGATAATACTGAGCAAGCCTGACTTAATCAGGTGACGCCTTAGAAAGGAGGTGAAGTGACAGTGAGACATGCCTGCTGACCTCAAAGGAAATGAAATTCACCTAGTTCAATGGCTACCAGAACCTGAATCCTGCTAATAACCTGTACAAGCTGGGAAGAGGTCTGGAGCATCAGATGAGCATACTGCCTGGTCAACTCCATGAGCAGCCTGGACCCAGCTAAGCCACACCCAGGCTCCTGACCCTTGGAAATTGTGAGATAATAAATGTACGTTGTTTAAGCCACTAAGTTTGTGGTAATGTGTTATGTATCAATAGAAAGTCAATACACTGGGCTTCTCCTAAAACTGCTTTTGAAGAAAGGGTTCTAGTACTTTAAAAAAAAGATTCTTTGATATCTTTGAGAGTCATGAGTAAATGACAGGCAAGGCATACATAAAGTTTTGGACTTACATGTACAGCTCTCCCAGTGACTTGTGAACAGGAAGAAGGCACGCAACATCCTGGATGATAACCTTCCCTGCAGCCTTGATTGGCCGATTGCCAGAGTCCAACCCCTCGCGCTTGCTTTTCCATCTCCTTGATTTCTGGGGGAGATGACAAGGTTATCACTAACGGGGACATTGACGCATGGAGACCTACAGTTGCAGAGCACATCACAGTTGGGGTCATTGGTAATTTGCAGAGACTTTGCATTATATCATGCCCACAATTATAGGAATCAGCATCTGTAGGAAATAAAAGGATGACAAAGGGCATTGAGCTCTTGGTCCAAAATCCTAACAGAACTGTGTACACTCTGCAGGTGCTCAAAAACAGACACCTTGAAGTCAGAATTTTAAAAATAAAGAAGAAAAAGAACAGCAGGTAAATATGTTAGCAGAGATCACAAAAATGTGGGAGAAGAGCAACTTTTAAGGCTGGTTCAGCTCTAGGTTGAAAGTTCTTGCTTGAAACTAATCAAAGCTTTTTCTTTTTCCTTCTAAGAGAGTTTTAATAGGATTTGTTGAGAATTTAATCCAGACATAGCAGTGTGGGTTCTGCACACTTTAATCTATGGTAGGCAGACAGAAAACTTAGCAGCTCAAGGAGAATTACCCTGTTTTTCCTAGCAGACTTGATTTATTTCTAAAAGTGATCATTTTATAATGTCAAAAATACTTAAGCGAGGGATGTGACTAATGGACATGACAGATCACGAGCAATTATCTTATTTCCCCAGAGCGTCGCCTACAAATGGCTGTGTAGGAGCCGGTATGTGGGAAATGAGAGATATCTTAGATGAAAATTACTAGAGAGTAGCACCATCTGGTCTCTTCAAAATGACAACCAGCCAAGGGAGTGATATTCTGTTTTATTTTATTGCCAGAAATTAAAAAGGGGGCCACCAGAGTGACTCAACTCATGAGGAAGGAGATACATTTATTTAAAAAGGATGCAAAAGGAGCCAGTGAAAGGGCCTGCAGTTTGGAGTCAGAAAACCAAGGTTTACTGGTCCTTTTGCCACACGTACTGGTTCAAGGTGACCCTGGCAAATTCACAAATATCTGCTGTGAATTTCATCTCATGTCACTCTCTCTTCATTCACTGATAGCATGGGGCTGCAGAGGAGCTCTGTAATTCCAATCTCACAGGTTAATAAGGTACAATAAAAAGGAGAGTGCAAACTCTGAAAACTGAAAAACTGTAATTTTAAAATCTGTACTTTTCATGAATGTGTATAAACCTTCAGAAATTTAGATTAAATCATTATTTAGATTCCTCACAAACTCATTTTCCACAAGTAATTTTTATATGATCACTCTTTCATAAATTAGTCATGATCTATATTCAGACGTCTCTGACCCCTAATGTCCCATCTAATCCCCAGTTGCCCAAGGCATGTAACTTCCTATAAGATTAATTAGGTGTTATGGAACCTACTAAATCCAGGTCATCTGGACTTAGTTCATAAAAGGTAAATGAAGACACTTAGCTGAAATATTTGAATTGCTTATCATAATGGTTAATACATATCCTACAGTATCAATTTGGACCTTAACCCATTTGCTCTTAAGAAGCAGTTCGGTTACTATATACTTTATATTCCCATAGAAAACATTATTCTGCAACACAAGGGGAAGCTTAATCTATTAGTGCGGGGTAGCCCTTCAATTCTCTGCTAGCCCTGGTTATTTTCTAAGTTGAATTGTGTGTGTACTCACAAAAAACACTATCCTTTTAGCCACAAATATCCTGACGTGGGTGCAAAGGGAGAGTGTGCTAAAGAGCAAACAGCCTGTCAGAAGGGACTGGAGCCAGGCAGTGTCAACCAACATAAGATGATGTCGTCATGCACGCAGAAGCACTATGATATGCCTGGCTTTAGTAGGAAAGGTCATTTGGGGGAGACAGGAACAGCACAACGTGGTTAACAACAACAGGGAGTGTATAAGTACACAGACTCATTTCATTGTGATTTTCATCCAGGTTCCCAGGAGTTTAAAAATCCCAAGAAATGACAGACCCACTGGTCCCACATAACTAGTCATCTCACAAGAGATTTAGGGTACCAATTAAAAAAAAAAAAAAAACTTCACTAAAAAGATTCGACCAGAAAAAAAAGAAAAAGATTCAACCAGGAAGGGAATCAATCTAATTTGGTCTCCGAGGTGGTCAGAAGGCTTCTAAAACACTGTTCCAGGCAGTCACAAAGGGAAAATGAGAAGCATTTAAACAACTGAGCAATGAACTAGCCCTGTTTAATTAAACAGGGGGCTCACAATGGAAGGGGTCTACAGTTTTCAGACCACAGTGAAAACCACAATCCCTGACATTTTAAGCAAATCCAACGGAAATATAATATTAAGACCCATGTGCCAAACGTGGTTCATTTGCAAATAGACTAGCTCGTTTTAAAATGTTTTTCCTAGCAGACTTGAATTATTTCTAAAAATGATCATTTCAGAATGTCAAAGATACTTGCACAGAAGGACGTGGGTAATGAACATGGAAGATCATGAGCAAGATCTCATTTCCCCAGAGCCTCACCTACAAATGGCTACATAGGAGCATGTATGTGGAAAGTGTGAGCTGTCCTGGACACAAGTCCAAGTGGAGACATTTGACTTAGGATTTGAAGGCTTGCCTGTCATTACTGACTTTGGCTCCTGCTATGGACTGCTCACTCTAGGTGAGTGTGAGTCTCACTACTACTCCCTAACAAGGCGTTGTTGCCTCCATTACTCAAGGCCACGCTCGCAAGAGGTGAGATTTGAACACAGCCCCAAATTTATTAACCTGTTTTTAAGAGCATAATTTTAGATCAAAAAGAAAAAAATTTAAGTCCTGAGTAAGCTACCTGTTTATATGTAAATAGTTTCTTCATATAAGGAAACCAGCATCTGATTCTAACGAGGCCCAAACAACACACCATCCTCTACAATTACTCACTGCTAACATCACCTCTCTGCCAAGCACTGTGACTCTGTCCTGCTAAGCCTGGGCATGCTGCAGACTGGCAGAGGCAAGCAGCTCCTGTGGTTGCATGGCTCCACATTGGGCACACCATGCTCAGTCCCAGGTGCTGCATTTCAGGCCAGCCTCAAGAGCCAGCACCTCACATTGTTTAATCACCTCTATGGATCTGTTAGGATTAGGAGCACTCAGAAAAAAGATTCAGGGTCTTAAGACTCTTTCCCCATTTCTACTGATCTCTGGGTTACAGAGATCAGTAGAAACAAACCAGTGAGTGGTCAATAGGTACTTGATGGAAACATACAGATAGTGGTCTTGGACAACTATCCACAATTATCCTGCACTGAATTATGGAAATCACAGTCTGTATTTCCTGGTACTTCCTTGTCAACGTCTTGAGACACCAGGCTTCTAGGTACTTCTCCATTTGAGCTGTCTGATGTGTAGGTGATGTTTTATGAAATCTCAATTAAGCCACCTTTCAGTCTAAAATTAACACACCAGTTTGAGTATGGCCGATCTTTCCAGGCGAAGGGACGGCACCAGCCCAAGTGCTCCCTAATCCTCCTGCATGGCTCCAGTCCCACTCTGACAGGCTAAAACGTGAATACTTTTCAGCACAGTAAAATCAGTACCCTGGGAGACAAAGAACTCTGCATTTCTCTCACATCTTCTCAATGCCCCATCAAGAGAAAATGCCCCTTCTCCATAGGTTATGAGCAGGATTGAAGGAAGAAAGACAAAGCAAGACAGACAAATTACCACATAATGAGCACCGGATGGTCCCCTGAACATACCAAGAAGGCGTTCATGGAATTACGAGCAAGAGGACAAGGAAGAAAGGAATCGGGTGGGAGGGAGGGAGAGGGAGGCATTGGTGCAATTAGCACTGAATGACAACCAACAGCCAGCTTGCGACTGTACCACCAGTGTTACTGCTACAATCGGAGGCAACATGGATGCCAATAAATGGGTAAAATGTAAAAACAGCCCAAGAATAAGCCACTAACTGCTTTGCAGCAACCCCATCAATGCATAATCAGCAGAGTGGGCAGAGAGTCAAGATGAGTTCCTGTTCAAAAAGCGGCCAGAGAAGGGACTGCTGGAAAAACCAGTGAAATTCAGCAGTCGGGTTGGCTGGGACAGGAGTTTTGAGGAAAGGTGGCCACACCAGCGGCTCACCCTGCAAGTTGTTGGCAGCGGTGGTACTTGCTAATCAGGGCTCCTGATTTTGACTGGTTTTTATATGAAAAGGCGATAGGACTATTCCCCTCAATATTTTTTATACCATATGAAATTTGCGCTAAAGCCTCAAGGGTGCCTTGCACAGCTTGAGGTCACCATGGTACTAATGACACATAAAGAGGGCAAGAGAGGAAGACAGAAGAGGGGAGATGTCTAATAGGAGTAAGAAAGGAAGAAAAGGAAGAGAGGATGTTCATAGTGCAGGTTTTACTGTCAATGAAAAATACTATAGGTTAAAATAAAAATATTTGTTCCAGAAAATTTCCAAAGAATAAAAACTAGCTTATGTGTCATGTCAATGAAGCAGGTGGGCACTTCCCTCTTTGAATTAGACCAAGACAATAAAAACAGACAAAATGGTGGAAGCCTCTCATCTCTTCCTCTGCTTCCCCCAATGCCAAAGGTAGGCTTTTGAAAGCTCTATGAAATTATACAAAATAGTCCAAATGAAATCAAGTGAGCTAAAGGCTTAAAATCGGGGTTCTTTCCAAGAAACCCAGCAGTGAGCTTTATTTTCAAAGAACTCCATTCACAATTCTTAATGGTATCAGCATTCACTCATTTGAACCTGTCAGGGAATAAGGAGGCAGTCCTTGGAGCCTGACTCCCAAGAATGAAAATTCACTGTTGCTGGTCCTGAAACCCAGCCAGCCTGTCACTTCAGGTTCCTCAAAGCCAGGCAGGTGGCATTTTATTCTTGGGCCTTTGGGCAGAGAGACAGGATTAGTCAAGGAGAGCATTTGCACAGCGCACAGTACCGGGAAGTCGTTAATTGCTTGTATGGACCAACGTCGCCGGGCAGAGCGAGGAGACATCTGTGCGTGAAAACGTTACACCCAGGAGGAGGGAAGAAAAACACCAAGAAAATTAAAAGGGAAAAATATAGAATAAAATGAAAGCTTCCTACACATCTGATGGGTTAAAAGGTACCATAATATACTGCAAAATCGGGATTGAAATGACTACAAAATCTGAACCTAAACACAGCAGTCGGTGGGTTCCCTCACCTCCCGCCCAACCCATCACACTGCAGAGCCAGCTCCAATGTCATTGTTCTTCAGCCCAAAATACATTTCAAGATACATGAAGGATGACATCCATGCTGCTCTGACAAAGGAACAATGATCAAGGTCTGTGGCTCTGTAACGAGGACAAGATCACAGAGCAAGTGGAGAAATAGTGGAGGACTCTACTTTCCCCAATGTCAGGAGCATGCGCATATGTGAGTAGATTCTCAGTCCTAAAAAGGAAGTTCTTCCATATACTCGGGACCACATTTTTTTGGTATGCTGATAAAGGGCATTGGAGAAATTGGAAATCTTGACCTTGGGACTGCAGGACTATTTTTAGAGATGCCACAGGGAAGCGAGAGCCCCAGAGAAATGCAGGGAAGAGGGAACGAAAGCTGAGGACTCAAGCTCTTAAGGGCATTCTCGCACAACATGAGCATCAGTGTGAAACTGGGAGCATAGACACTGTTTATGGAAATCAAAATTATTCTAGCAACTTCAAGACCTCCTCAGTTATTTACACTAGAGCTATTTTAATAACAAACTGAAGTAAACATGGGCGGCTGCAAACATTTTTTAATGTTTATAGGGTAATGCCCAATGTTTCTCAGAAGTTTTGGGCCATCCAATGTACCCTTACAATAAGCAGTATTTCATCAACTATTAATAGTTGATCCAGTTACCAAATGAATGTTAGCATCTCTCTGTGTTTTCTAACTTCCTATACAAGGTGTCTCACATGTATTTTTAGGAGTAACCTTGGAATTCCATCTGGAGAACATCTGGCTGAATATAAGTGACCTAAGTAGGGCAGGTTAAAAACACCAAAACAAGAGAAGTGGACAGTAATCCCCAATGGCTCTGCAGATCCTTTCATAAATGACAAAATATGCTATAATTCCTTTACTGCTATATATTAATGCCGTTGCATTTTTTTCTTTGTTCTTATTCACTTAAAGATCTCAGGGATAGAGATCTAAAAGAGAATAGAAATACAAAGGAGAAAGATCTGGGCTGAAAATAAAAACAGGGAAATTTAGTAAACTGGAATTATTTTTAGAACCAATGTAATGAAAGTGATATTATTTGACCTGCGATACTAGACACCTGAGAATCAGAAAATACTCCCTAAGGCACAAAGCCATCTCGCATGCACAAGGAAGACAAGATGGCCTACGGTCAGTGTCATGACTCTGCTTTACTTCTTTAACCCCTACGCTTTGCTCCATGTAAATGGGAAGGACATGAACACGCTTCAAGGACAGATGAATGTACTTCAGATTCACCACAAAATAACTGACTTGCTCATGTTAATGACTTATTAGACTGAATCACCTGAAACTTTAAGGACAAAATGGTCAAATATCACCAATTTCATATAATTTAACCAAATAATTACTATATGTCATCCACTGAAATGTGCTTTCCTTCCCCACAGCTTTTAGGGTTCCTGTAATGTTCAATTTCCTGGCTGGTATGATTGTTAATTCACTGAATTATATGTTTAAGATTTGTGAATTTTTCTGTACATAGGTTATATAGCAATATAAAAGTTTCACACAAGGGTGGTGTGAGGGGAGGGACATAAAGAAAACCAAATAAAAGGTGACAGAGGACAATCTGACTTTGGGTGATGGGTATACAACATAATCAAATGTCAAAATTATTTGGAGATGTTTTCTCTAAATCTATATATTGTAGTTGATCAATGTCACCCTGTTAAAATTAACTGTCTAAATAAAACTATATAAAAAAAGTTTCATACAAAATTATAATAAAAGTGTCTCCCCTATTTTACCCACTTGCTACCTGAACTAAAACTTAAAGATCACTTATTACATCATTCTTGGGGACAATCAGAGTCCATTTTCTGTAGAGAAGCAGCACAGTGGAAGCCACTAAAAACTGAAATATCACAATCCTTTCTTTGGTCTCTCTTTATGATTATGGTGTTTGTAGTAAAGAGGCCAGACTCTCAAAAACACAAATAGAGGCATTACAGCCCTGGCCGGTTGGCTCAGCGGTAGAGCGTAGGCCTGGAGTGTGGAAATCCCGTGTTTGATTCCTGGCCAGGGCACACAGGAGAAGCACCCATCTGCTTGTCCACCCTTCCCTCTCTCCTTCTTCTCTATCTCTCTCTTCCCCTCTCGCAGCCAAGGCTCCACTGGAGCAAAGTTGCCCCGGGTGATGAGGATGGCTCCATGGCCTCTGCCTCAGGCGCTAGAATGGCTTCGATTGGAGTGGAGCAATGGCTTAGAGGGGCTGAGCATCGCCCCCTGGTGGGCATGCCAGGTGTATCCTGGTTGGGCACATGCGGGAGTATTATTTGTCTGCCCGGCCTTGCTTCTCACTTTGGAAAAATACAAAAAACAAACAAACCACAAATGGAGGCATTACAAATGCTTCTGTATTAGCTGAGGTCCCAACTTGGAAGTGGAATTATTTTGACTCGACATGGCCTTTGCATGCTGACACAGAGTTGAGTGCTATGACAGAGTATAAAGGCCACGTCGAGTCAAAATAATTCCACTTCCAAGTTGTTGTCTAGTCTGAATCCAAGCATAAGTAGCATATGACATGATTCAAAGGGAATTCAGAACTGCCTCTTTGAGTAAAAGATATGCTCAACCTGGCTCTGATGCTAAAGTAAATTCCCATATTTACGCAGCCATGAGTTTGTCTGGCAAGCATGCATGTCAAATTAAAAAAGAAATGCCTCAGTTCCAATGCGTTTATTAAGTCATCTAACCAGTTATTGGCTAGCTTGCATTTAAAAAAAAGAGAAGCTTTTTTTTTTTTTTTAATAGGGACAGAGAGAGAGTCAGAGAGAGGGATAGATAGAGACAGACAGACTGGAACAGAGAGAGGTGAGAAGCATCAATCATTAGTTTCTCATTGCCGTTGCGACACCTTAGTTGTTCATTGATTGCTTTCTCACATGTGCCTTGACCGCGGGCCTTCAGCAGACCGAGCCACCCCTTGCTGGAACCAGTGACCTTGGGTCCAAGCTGGCGAGCTTTTTGCTCAAGTCAGATGGGCCCGCGCTCAAGCTGACGACCTCGGGGTCTTGAACCTGGGTCTTCCACATCCCAGTCCGACACTCTATCCACTACGCCACCACCTGGCCAGGCAAAAGAAGACATTTTTTGAATGTAAAAGATTTGGGAAGATCCAGTGTTCCAAGATCTGTCACAGAGGGGTCGTGGAAGTCATTCCAGCTGAAATGTGAAGAAGGGGACTATAGAAAGTTGGACAGAAAGGAAACAAAAAAAATCACTACCCCTATTTAACTGAATGGTTTTGCTCAAATCTGGTCCTGTCTCAAGCATCAGTTCCTGCCACTCATTTCGGATGACAAAGTCAGAGATGGGTAACTACCAGGTTGAACCAAGGTTAGATAGTAAACTGCAATCAAAGTGAAAACATCTCTAACACTTGCTAGAAATTGGTTTATTTAAAATAATTCAGCCCTGGCCAGGTAGCTCAGTTGGTTAGAACATTGCGCTGATATGACAAGAATGTGGTATTTTGTTTTTATTTTTTAGGTGAGAGGAGGGGAAAAAGTGAGGCAGACTCCCACATGCACCCCAACCAGGATCTACCCGGCAACCCCATCTAGGGCCAATGCTCTAGTACCAAGCTATTTTTAGAGCCCGAGGCTGACACACTCCAACAGAGCTATCCTCAGTGCCCAGGGCCATGCTTGAACCGATTGAGCCACTGGCTATAGGAAGGAAAGTAGGGGAGAAGAGGAAAAGAAAGCAGGTGAGAAACAGATGGTTGCTTCTCCTGTGTGCCCTGACCGGGAAACAAACTTGGGACATTCACATGCTAGGTCAACGCTATATCCACTGTGCCACTGGCCAGGGCCATGTTGCAGTTTTGATTCCTGATCAGCACATATACAGGAATCAGCAAATAAGTGAATGAATGGGTGAATAACAGGTCAATGTTTCTCTCTCTCTCTCCCTTTCTTTTTCTCTCTTTCTCTAAAATCAATAAATAAAAATGTAAAAATAAAATAATTCAAAAAAATTTTAATCATAGTCAATCCATCATTTCCTAGTCAGTGGAAGAAAACAACAAAGAATCCCTAAGGACTGAGTTTGTGAGTAGCTCAGTGGTAACTCTGTTTAAAACATCACGTCAGGTAAAAACCAATTTAAGCTAGACTCTTAAATCTGACAAGAAAGAATTCTCAGAGTCTTTCCTACGCTCTGCCAACATTCTCTACATTGTCGTCACTAAAGGCGTCTGACAGCTTAATAGCTACTCTAAGGATAATGAGTTCCTTAAGAACCCAGAAACAAAAGGACAGATGCAGGTGACTTTTATATAAACTGGGCTATTCAAATGGGTACTTCAGCCCTGGCCAGGTAGCTCAGCTGGTCAGAGCATCATCCTGATAGACTAAGGTTGTAGGTTCAATCCCCAGTTGGGGCACATACAAAATGAATCGATGAATGCATAGATATGTGAAACAATTTCTCTCTCTCTCTTTCCCTTTCCATCTCTCTAAAAATCAATTTTTAAAAAATGAGTTTTTCAAGTGTAGATTTAGGAAAACTATAAAACCTCTTAGAGATCAACTTTAAAACTTCTCAAGATATGAAGTTGCAAACATATCAAGATCCCAAGCCTGCCTGACCAGGCGGTGGTGCAGTGTATAGAGCGTCAGACTGGGATGCGGAAGACCCAGGTTCGAGACCCCGAGCTCGCCAGCTTGAGCACGGGCCCATCTGGCTTGAGCAAAAGCTCATCAGCTTGGATCCAAGGTCGCTGGCTCCAGCAAGGGGTTGCTCGGTCTGCTGAAGGCCCGCAGTCAAGGCACATGTGAGAAAGCAATCAATGAACAACTATGATGTCGCAACGGCAATGAAAAACTAATGATTGATGCTTCTCGCCTCTCTCCATACCTGTCTGTCTGTCCCTATCTATCCCTCTCTCTGACTCTCTCTCTGTCCCTGTAAAAAATAAAATAAAATAAAAATTCTTGTAAGGTAAAACTATTAAAAAAAAAATATCCCAAGCCTTCAGAAATACCTCTTAATTTAACAAACATCAGAATACCAAGGAATAACTGAAGCTAAATTATTCTATCTGAAAGAATAAGGATCACCTTAATAAATGGGGATTACCAGAGCAGGGTTAAATGGGGAGAGAAGACTATGGATTATAAGAACTAACATTCCCCCACATACAACTTACAGTAGTTAAAACCAATGGAAGGGCACAAAACAATGGTCTTTCTTTAACAAACTAATTATGAAAGGGA
This sequence comes from Rhynchonycteris naso, assembly GCA_037038555.1. Taxonomy (NCBI): domain Eukaryota; kingdom Metazoa; phylum Chordata; class Mammalia; order Chiroptera; family Emballonuridae; genus Rhynchonycteris; species Rhynchonycteris naso. The sequence goes on from CM073001.1 coordinate 23,250,879, forward strand.
AAGACTACAGGGGATTACTAATTTAGCTGCTGTGTGTACAAGCAGGGAGACAAAGAACAAGAATCCAGGGAAGGGGTAAGAATCAAAGGCCGTGGCTCTGCTGCTTACCCGCTCCTTGTAGTAGAAGGAGCTGATGGAGACCTGCTCTTTCTCACTGCGAGTGGGGCTCCCACTGTATAAACGGAGGTTCCCAGGGGCCTCTGTGCGGATCTTCATTGGTGCAATCAAGCCAGTATGATAAGCAGACAAGGCCGAGAGAGATCTGTGGTTGAAAATGTAGCATTACCCATACTGGCTTTAACCTTTTCATATTTCTAAGTAGTGCCATTTCTAGCACTCGATGAAACCAAGAAGAAAAGGTGGATAAAATGGGGGGGGATAGAAACTCCAAAGAAAAAGGATCAAATAGAACTTTCAGAACTGGATAATACTTTATCTGCAGGAACAGAGAATGTCTCTCTGATTATATACAAAGAAAATTCAAGGGAATCTACAAACTTTTCACCCTAATAAGTGGATTTAGATAACAGGTCAATCTATAAAACTCTACTGTATTTCTATAAATTAGAAACAAACATTTGGAAAATAAACATTAAAAGAATTTAATTTACAATAGCATCAAAACACATTAAATAGCTAGCAATAAATTTAATTTTAAAATGTGCACTGAAAATATAAAATATAACTGAGAAATTAAAGATGACCCAAAATGCAGAAAAGTATATCATGCAAGTGTCTTGAAAGATTCCAAATTGTTAAGATATCAATTTTCTCCAAATTGATCTACGGCGTCAACACAATTCCAATCAAAATTGAGCTTTATCACAGAAAACAATAAGTTGATTGCATCTTTTACAGAAATGTAAAAGACCTAGAATAGCCAACCCAATCCTGAATAAGAATAATAAACTTGGAGGACTTACACTAACTACCAGATTGGAAGACGTACTACGGTATATAAAGCTATATTAAGAGTGTAATGTTGACTTTGACATAAGGAAAAACCAATAGATCAAAGGAAAAAAAAGTCCTGAAATAATTTCGATAAAGGTATCAATGCAGAATAAGAAAAGTCTTTCCTATAAACGGTGCTGGAACAATAATCTCTAAAAAATAAATAAAAATAAAAAACTTTGACTCCTACCTCACATCATACACAAAAGTTAGTTTGAGACTGATTATAGAACTTTAACAAGGAATTTTAAACTACAAACTTTTGAAAGAAAACACAAAGAATAGTTTCATGACCTTGGGGTAAGCAAAGAATTTTTTAGATAGGCTACAACCATAAAATTTTTAAAGTGATGAACTGGACTTCATCAGAATTAAAAAATGCTTATATAAAAATCGCTAAGGAGGGAGAAAGACAAGTCATAGATTAGAAGAAAATCAATACATACATCTAGCAAAGGATTTGCAACCAAAATGAAAAATTACCACATGAATAATAAGAAACTGGATAAATATGGGCAATACTTAAAAAGGCATATCATGAAAGATAACCAAATGGTCAATTAGCACAGAAAAGTGGTTCAACATAATTTCTCATTACTAGGGGTGATGCAAATTAAAACTACAGTCAGATAATACTATATACCTACCACAATGGCTAAAGTTAAAACAATGGAAAATTTCAAGTTTGGGAGAAGATACAGAGCAACTGGAACCCTGAAACACTGCTGGTAGAGTGTAAAATAGTACAACCACTGGGAGCAGACTTTTTGCCAATTCTAATAAAATTAAACATATGCCTATACTATGACCCAGCAATTTGGCTCCTTGGGTAGAGAAATTAAAACACATGTCCATAAAAAGACTTGTATTTGTAGGTCTACACAAAATAGCTCAAAACCAGAAATAATCCAAATGTCCATCAACAGGAGTATGAATAAACAAACTATTAGTTTCATGAAATGAACAGATAGATACATGCAACAATTAGGATTAATTTCAAAAACACTGAGTTGAGCAAAATAAGCCAGACATAAACTAGCACATGCTGCATGAGTCTAGGTGAAATTCAAGCATAACTAAACTACAATGACGGAAGTCAGAGGAGTGGTTTGCTCTGGGCTAAGGTACCCGAGGACTTCTGGAGTGAGGGCAATGTATCTTGATCTGGGTGCTTGTCATCAAGGTGTACACTTCACATTTGTGTGCTGTAAACTATAACTCAATAAAATACTATCAATATGAAAAACATTCGAATAGGAATATATTTTCTCCTCTGATCAAAGCTCAGATGTAGATATTCTTGTTTTCCCTTGATAGTAGGTGATTGTTTTCTAGTCAAACCTTTCAAATAAGGAACCCAATATAATGTGAGGGGTCTCTAGCACTTAACTCCTAGGTCTTTCAGGCCAAGGTCTCATCTGCCTGTTGACTGCAGGCTGGCAAGCTCCCAAGACAGCAGCAGCACCTGCTCATGCACTTCGTCCAACCTCCTTTCTTTCTTTCTTTTTTTTGGGGGGGGGGTAAACTTAATGGGTAACATTGGTTAACAAAATCATATAGGTTTCAGGTGTACATCTCTATGACACGTGATCTGTATATTGCATCTCTGCCCCTTTCCTTCTTGTTAGATCAACTATTCATAAGTACACTAATATATTACACCAGTATATAGGTGTTCATAGCAGGAGGGTTTAGCAGTCAGTTATCATGGTCACTACACTAAAGAACCAGAAGTCTATGGTATATAACTTATAATATTTAAGTTTTAAAAACCAATAATATGGAGGATGTTGTGTGACTGTGTGTGTGTGAGGGGAGAACAGGTGTATATGGAAACTCTCTATACTTTCCATTCAATTTTGCTATGAATCTAAAATTGCTATAAATAATAAAGTTTATTAAGAAATAAAACTTGGTCCTGACTGGCTAGCTCAGCAGTAGAGCGTTGGTCCAGCATGTGGAAGTCCCAGGTTCGATTCCGGGCCAGGGCACACAGGAGAAGCGCCTGTTTCTCCCCCCTCCCCCCTCTCCTTTCTCTCTCTCTCTTCCCCTCTGGAAATCAAGGCTCCATTGGAGCAAAGTTGGCCCAGGCACTGAGGATGGCTCCATGGCCTCTGCCTCAGGCGCTAGAATGGCTCCAGTTGCAATGGAGCAATGCCCCAGATGGGCAGAGCATTGCTCCCTGGTGGGCATGTCGGGTGGATCCTGGTCAGGCACATGGGGGAGTCTGTCTCTCTGCCTTCCTGCTTCTCACTTCAGAAAAATTTTTTAAAAAATTTAAAATAAATAAAAAAGAAAAAACTTTAGGCAACTCTATGGAGCACACCCATGCCTTCCCCCACCTACTTCTTTCCCCAGTATGCTCTCTCTTTTTTCCGAAGCATACCAGTGCCTCTCCTTCCTCTTTCACCCCTCAAGGCACGAATCTCTCCTCCTCTCCTAAGCTCCGAGGGCCCTTATACTATCTCTGTAAATTTCTAAATAAACTTTCCCTTATAATTTGAAAAAAACAAAGAAACAAACTTTACAATATGATCCAGCAATTCTGCTCTTAGGTAATACCGAAGAAAAATGAAAATACTTGTTCCCACAAAAGCTTGTATACAAATGTATATAACAACATTATTCATAATAGCCAAAAAGTGGAAATAACCCAAATGATGCCCATTGAGTGATGAATGAATAAATACAATGTGGTGTGTATATATCATATATATATATATATATATATATATATATATATATATATATATATGACTACTATTTGGCAATAAAAAGAAATAAAGTACTGATTCATACAGTATGTATAATCCTTAAAACATTATATCAAATGAAGGAAGCCAGACACAAAGGACCACATATGACATAACTTCATTTATATGAAATGTCCAGAATAGGCACATTTCTGACAGAAAGTAGGTTAGAATTTGCTTAGGACTGGAAGAATAGGGGACTTCAGTGGATGGGGTAGCAGCTATGGGATATGGAGTTTCTTTTTGGGGTAATGAAAATGTTCTAGAATTCGAGTATAGTGATGACTGCACTTATCTGTGAATATACTAAAAACCACTCAATTATACACTTTAAATGAGTTGACTGTATACTATATAAACTATATCTCAATAAAACTGTTAATAAAAACTTTTTTAAAAAAGCAGTAATAATAAGAAACACAGAGTACTCCCTATGTGCTAGGCAGTGTTCTAAATGCTTTACAGGGACTAACTCATTTAATATTTACAGTAAGTAAAGGAGGCAGGTGCCATCACCACCCCCAAGTTACTGTTGAGAAAAATCGAGCACAGTCCTAAGATCATAAAACTGCAAGGCCAAGATCTGGATCAGCAGTTTGGCTCTGAAGTTCATATTCCCACTTGCTACACTAGATTGACTCTCAAGTACAAAGGCAAAAAAATAATGAAGACTAAATAGAAAGCACATTACATTGTTAACAGTGGCTTTCCCCAGGGCATGTTTAAAAAAAAAACAACCCAACAACTTTCATTATTTTACTTTAAAACTTCCTACTGTTTGAGTTTTTCCAACATACTTACATAATTTTGAAAAATTAAACATGTTGCAGCAACGTTAGAGGTGATATGTTTCTATTGTGGAACTACTTATCATTTTTTCTAGTTTTATTTAATATTCAAATAACATGTTAGCAAATGGGGGAAAGCACATTAAAAAGAAACTTGTTATGACAACAACTTTAACGAAGCTACTCCTCCTAGTGTTCTGGTCATAACTTCACAATAGCAATCTCAGCTTAGTCGCAACTTAACGAATCTGATTTTTCTTGAATAAAACTTATAAGAGATATCTACTGAAGATAAAATAAATTTGCCAAAGACAAACTCTGAGGTCATCCCCAGACGTCTGCCCACTTGAGGAGTGTAGCTTACATCTGTATCTCCCACTCACCTCGGAGTAGGTTCTGTCGGGGACACTGCTCGATGCATCGTCATAGGCCTTGTGAAATACACCAAATACCCTGAACAAGGGAGACATCACATGTACACATCAAGGTCAATGAGCTGGACGTGGGAAAGCCTACGGCAGCCCTGGCCCATCTTTTTTTCTATCTCAATATACTTAAAGGACAGGACACAGTTCCCTGAGGCACAAAGGCTCATTACAATAGCCATGCTTAACAAAGACAAAGGTCAGAATCTCCAGGATCCAGGAGAGACGGATGTATGTGATTTGGAAAAAGTCTTCACAGGTACTTTATATTACCCTATAGGGGGCCTGTCCCAGTGAGACTCAGGACTCTTAGTAAGATGCAAATTCATCCTCATCAAGAATAATTCTGGTGAACATTCGTCCGTCGGACACGTCCACAGACGCCAGTTGGCATCTGACCATATAACACTACTACAGAAGGCTTTTAAGTTTCCAGGAAATAAAAACAAAGAAAAATTGCTCTCTCTCATAATCTAGAATCAGAGAACCACAAAGGGACCAACCTGCTCCACAGAACCTGGCCCCAGAGGTCCTGGGAAAGGGAATATTGGCATCTTGGTATGACCCATAGGCAGTGGTTACCCGAGCAAACGTGGGTAAGGGTGGTGTGACGGAGTTTGGGAGTGCAAAGGGGTTGCTTGAAGCACTGTCTTCTTGATTCTGAAATTTAAAAATCAACAGACTATAAACCACAACCTGTCTCAAAACGAAATAACAAAATAAAGATACATTATTATAAAATCAGGGTGTGCAGGAGTTAAGGGAGAAAGAAAAGAAACAGAATACCAAAGCCTAGGTTGGTACAAAAATCTCACCACAAAAGACTCAAGACAGGAGACCAGCTGGCGCAGGCAGGGCTCCAAACAACTCTGGTTGCGTTTTACTTTTTGCAGGGAAGTGTCTTTCAGGATCTGGAAAAGGTACAAAACACAGTCAAGAATAGCAACATTATTTCTCCTGATCCGCTTTTATTCTTCACAGCAGTCAGAAGCACTGAGGATGCAGGGAGACTGAGGCGTCCCACACAACATCCTACTTCCCACCTTCTATAGAAGCTCAAAGAAAAGACTCATTTCCACCTGACCTGTGGTGGTGCAGTGGATAAAGCATTGACCTGGAATGCTGAGGTTGCCAGTTCAAAAATACCCTGGGCTTGCCTGGTCAAGGTATATATGGGAGTTGATGCTTCCTGCTCCTCCCTCCTTCCCTTTCTCTCTGTCTTTTTCTTCTCTCTCTCTCTCCCCCCTAAAATGAATAAATAAAATCTATTTTTTTATAAAAAAGATTAATTTCTGAGCCTACTTTGGGGAGCCCTTTCCCTAGCAGGGGCAGGCACACATGCTGGTTCTGAGGGTGTGTTTCTAGTAATGAAACAAATATATTTTATTTAGAGTGAATTCTATTCCTTTTTTCATCCCCTACGCTGCCCTCCTCCATGAGAAATCTCAGTAGCTTAGAAGTAATACCAGCTGGGCTGAACTGAAAATTGCTCTGAGTGATACAGAGAAGCCAGAGAAAACAGATCTGACTTTAGTGAAAGTTATAATGTATCTTTTTTTAATTTTTTGGTTCTTTAAAAATATAAATCCCATCATTTTAAGGCACATGCTGTACATATAAATTGACATAGCAAGTAAAGTGGACCTGCACTGTCCAAAGCATAAGTCATACCCACACAGGGACACTGAGCCAGGGAATGTGGCTCTCTGAACTGAGATGTGCTATGAGCATACAATTCATACTGAATACTGAAGACTTAGTACAAAAATAAAGAATGTAAACAATCTCAATAATTTTCATTTTCATATTGATTACATGTTGACATGAGAATACTTTGGGCATATTGGATTAAAATTAAAATATTAAAATTAATTTACCTCCTACTTTAAATTTTTGTGTGTATGTGGCTACTAGACATTTTAAAATTACATGTTGCATGTATTATATTACTTTTGGAAAGCAATGATTTCAACCTTTAAAGATAACTCCTGATTCTATCATTTTTATACCAAAAGAAAAATCTATCATTTTTTGTATGTTCCAACAAGACAATAAAATATTCAAATTCCAAGTATAAAATGTCAAATACCACAAAATGTGAGTAATTAGTATTTCAGAGATCCTTACAACACTTGAAAATTTTCTTGATTATATAACTAGATGTGGTGCTTGAAATGGGTACTTGAAATATCGGGGGAATCACTTAGTAAAGTGTATGACTGTGTAACCCCTATGCTGTACAGCGGGCATGAAAACAAAATGATACTGAATATACACTGTAGTTAAAAAATAAAATAAAAATTTCTTGAAAACAGGTCACACTCCAAGAAGAGATCAAGTACATATGAAACAAACTACGCAAAAGGTGACAGCATTCATGTCAACTTGGCTTTGTCAGAATTTCTCAGTGACTTCACGTGTGATGCTGCTCACACTGCAAAAGGTACATGACCCCCAGCTTGTGGGCTTTCTCATGGGAATTCTGCCGCATCTGCTCTGCATGAAATGACAAATCTGGTTCTGAGCCTGTAGGGGCAAAGACCAGATGCCAGGCTGGACACCTCCCTCCAGCACCGCCAGCCTTTTACACACTCGCCTGTGCCACCAGCCAGCCTCACTTGAGGATGGTGCTGTCTCTTTCTATGGAATAAATTTTTTTAAATAATCACATGCATTTTTTTCTGATTATAAAGTATCTTTTATCTTCAGAATATCTCTTGCCTATTGTTTCCAGATAAGTGAAATTGTATTGTAAGGCTCTTAACCTGGAATTAATACATAGTTTTACTGAGTTCTCTGTGCAGATTATATGTAATTATAGAACTGCCTATTATTCGTAAGCAATATTTCTCAAATTATATGCAATATCTGTGCAGTTTTTTTCTAGGAAGGCTCCATGGTTTTCATTAGATCTTCAAAGGGTGTCTATGACACAAAAAGGTCAAGAACCAATGCTCCTCCCCGGCCACATAGCTCAGTTGGTTAGAATGCTGTCCCAACACACCAAGGTTGCAGGTTTGATCCCCAGTCAGGGCACATACAAGATCAACCAATGAATGCACAAATAAGTGGAACAACAAATCAATGTTTATCTCTCTCTCAAATAAATTTTTATAAAGCCAGACTTGTGGTGGCATAATGGATACACCATCAACCTGGAATGCTGAGGTTGCTGGTTCAAAACCCTGGGCTAGTCTGGTCAAGACACATACAAATGCCTCTTGTTCCCTCTTTCTTTTCCCACCCCCTCTAAAATCAATAAATAAAATCTTAAAAATAAAGAACCACTGCTCTAATGTTTTCTATAAAATAGAATGGAAAGAGTTAACACTCTCGTGGTGTATCAGGACAGATGACTTCCTAATCTTAGTGTTTTAATTCAAATCTACTACTCAGCTAAGACACTCATGCTCATGAGCAGAGATCTCTTACAAACATCAAGGAGAATACGTGAACACAGATCCCCACCTTTAGCAGCTTAGCTTTCATCGTGGATGTGATGGTTGTGGGGTTGATAAACTGGAAGGAAGGGGCAGCATTGTTTGGGTACTGTGCAGGGAACTTCACCAGCATCTTCACCCGATGGTTGCTACAGTGCACAGACACTGTGCAGCTCCTATCTGCTGCGTCCATCTGCAACGAACAAAGCAACAACGACTTTGAAGACAAACCAGAAAGGGTCTTTAGATGTAAATGGATTTAAATCAGCTAACTGAATGCTCTTACTTCCTGAAATATTCAGAGATGAAGGCAGAATCTCCAAAAACAAATTAATTTGGAAGATTTGGATAACACATTAATTTTAGCACTGATTTAATAAGTTCAAAGTATTCTGACTTAAAAAAAACTTCATCCTAAAGTTACATGGTAGGCTAAAACTTATGTTTATTTTGAGAAAGGAAAGTAATGCAGGAAGAAGTTAAATATCTGACACAATTTAAAACGTACTCCTTGAAGCCTGACTAGGTGGTGGTGCAGTGGCTAGAGCACTGACCTGGGATGCTGAGGACCCAGGTGTGAAACCTCAGGCTTGAGCACGGGCTCACCAGCTTGAGTGAAGGGTCGCTGGTTTGAGTGTGGCATCATATATTTGACCCCAAGGTCACTGGCTTGAGCCCAAGGTCGCTGGCTTGAGCAAAGGGTCAGTGGCTCAGCTGGAGCCCCCAGCCAAGGCACATATGAGAAAGCAATGACTGAACAACTACGGTGCTGCAACGAAGAATTGATGCTTCTCATCTCTCTCCCTTGCTATAGGTCTGTCCCTCTCTCTCTCACTAAAAAATAATAATAAAATAAAAAGTACTCTTTGAAAAACCATAGAAATGGACAGATTAGTGGTTGCCAGGGGACAGGGAGAGGAAAATGAGGAATAACTGCTAATGGATAGAGGGTTTTTGGGGGGATAATGAAAATGTTCTGGAATTAGTGGTGATAACTTTGTGAATATATTAAGGACCACTAAATCATATCCTTTAAGAGATTAAATTATGGTATGTAAATTATATTTCAATTTAAAAAGCACTCCTGAGAGAGGAATCAAGATTTCCTTCTTAAACTAGATCATCAGGTATCCACACTGTTTTCAACTGAGTTGACATAGATAACCAAGTAATCTGAGAATCCTTTCTTCTTTTCATTTCTTATGCTACCATATTAGAGAAGGTACCTGGAGCACAGTGAAAAGAGCCACCATGGGAAATCTGGGGACTCGAATATCATCTCTTCCACCAAATAGCTGCTGACCTCGAACAAGTCATTTCCTCTCTGCGTGTCTCCGTTGTCTCATCGATAAGTGGAGATAAAAGCACTTTGTTGCAGAGCTGCTTTAAAGCCCGAATGAGGTAATTATGCAAGTGCTCACCTCCATGCCTACTGTCAGCTGAAGCTGGGCAAACAAAAAGCTAATCAAGTTTTCCAAGTCCTTTAGAGAGAGAGACTCCATTCTCTGAAGCAAAGAATTTCGTTATCTACCCAAAAGGAAAAGAGCAAACCTCTCCACGTGTAAGGTGAACAAAGAGGTTTGGTTACCTTCTTACCACAAACGCAGATCACCCAGGACGTTACCGGCTTTCAGGGAAGATTGAACAGCAAACCACAAAAGCCTTAGAGAGTCAGGAAGCCTGGCTTCCAAACTCTGCTCTGCCGTTAACTTCACTGGTAACTTTTGCCAAACTGCTAAGCCTCCCCAGATCTAAGTACCTTCACATGCAGTAAAATAAGGTGTGGGAGCATCTAAGATTTTAAAACATACATATAAACATTAGTTTATCTCTTAGTTCATCTTATAAGAAAGTAATATGACTAGAAAAAAACCTGCATTTGTAAAACATCAATTTCTTTAGAAAATGTAGGGGAAAAAGAAAAAAAGCAGAGAGACTTATCTGTTAGAGCAGCAGAGCTATGTGCTAGCCGAAATCACAGCTGAAGCCATCCCCTCTGCCACCAACTGCCACCCGCAAGCACAAGAGACTAGTCATTGAACTGGGGAGTACCTCCACATTGACGTTCCGGATCTGCACATTGATCAGGGAGAACTCCTGCTGCAGAGTCTGAGGCAGTCCCAGCTGATCTGATTTCTTCTCTTCCAGGAGACTGCTTGGGGGGTCCTCCTTTAAGACTAGCAAGAGACAAGGGTCCAGTTGTTGACAAACATCTTTGGAACTGAGTCAGAGAGCAGTTCTAAGATATCTTCCACAACTCTGAAATGCGTAGCGGGCACCTCACCCAAAACATCAGTTTGACCAATTACCTTCTTCCTCTCCATGGCTGAAGTTGTGCTGGTGATCCGTATCTTGAGCGTGAAGGGTCTTCTCTGGTTCCGGCAGGAGAGAAATGCTCTCGATGAACTCATCAACACCATCTAATATGTCATTTGCACAAAGCTGCAACAAAGGGTAGAAGATTTAACTCTAGAGAAGTCAGTGAAAATGGTCATCGTGTTTGGTTAGAGTTCTGACTTTAAAATGGGAATTACAAAGGATAGAGATGTTAGCCAAACACTGATAAAATCAAAATAGGTTTCATCCATCATCAACTCCCTCTGGTCAGATACACAGGAGAATTGGTTCTATTATTCTACCCTGGAATTTTTTCATCCTGTTTATAGTTTATGTAAGCGTCAGAAAACATCCTTTTAAATTCAAAGCATTGATGGGATTATTCAGCTAACCCCAAAATATCATAACCTTCAAAGCATTTAGAGCAAATGGTAAGGTGATGATAAGTGACCAAAATGCTCTCAAGAATGACTCCCTACTTGGCAGTGCTGCAAATTTCACCCAGCATCTTCTACCCTCCTCACAGTGCTGTGGGGAAGGTGATACAGTAAGACATGGCCCCTGCCTTCAAGAAACGTAACTACCAAATGAGAAGACAGACCCTGAGGTGAGGCAGGGCAGAGCAGTTCATACCAGGTACCAATGTGGTTCATGCAAGAAATTGTTGTCAGCCTGACCAGGCAGTGGCACAGTGGATAGAGCATAAGAGTGGGATGCGAAGGACCTAGGTTCGAGACCCTGAGGTTGCCAGCTTGAGCCCAAGGTCGCTGGCTCAAGCAAGGGGTTACTCAGTCTGCTGCAGCCCCCACCCACACCCCCTGGGTCAAGGCACATATGAGAAAGCAATCAATGAGGTGCCGCTACGAAGAATTGATGCTTCTCATCTCTCTCCCTTCCTGTCTGTCTGTCCCTATCTGTCCCTCTCTCTGACTCTGTCTCTGTCACAAAAATAAAAATTAAAAAAAAGAAGAAATTGATGTCATTCATAGGGTAAAAACTGGAAAAGGCTTCATAGAACAGGTATCACTGATGGACACAGAGGGCTCAGAACATTAGCGTGTAAGGGTAAACTTCCTGGCCCAAGTAGAAAAGAAAGCAATAAAGACCACAGACCATTTGCCAAGTCAGCTGCCCACACCCTCTTATACCAGAACAAGAGAAAAAGAGACATCCAGAGATTTTGTAGCCTTTAAGTGCTGAATACTGAAGTTGGCTCTTGAAGACCTCAAAGCTTCAGTGAGGTAAACACAAGCCACTCGACCATCAGCAAGTACATATTAAATATCTATCATGTATCCTCTAACTCCCACAAATACCAAATTTTGTATTTTTTAAAGTTTCTAGTGCATCCGCTTACATTCCTCCACAGCAGCAATGAATACGTACCCTCTGCATCTGGGAATCTACCCGCCACATTCTCAAGGTCTGATCCCGTGACCATGTAACCAGCTGGTAGTCCTTGGACCCTAGAAATCACCAAATAAAAATCCTGGAAATTTTTCTGAATTCAACATCAATTTTGCCACAGGTTGCAAAGGAGTGAGAGTCATTTATTGATTCATCCATCTATTTGACAAATATATATTTATTACACATCTATATGCCAGGCACTAGCCACTAGGACTACAGCATGAATACAATAATCTCTGCCTTTATAGATCTCACATTCCAATGGTGAAAAGAGACAAACAAATATATAATAAAATATCCGGTAATGATACTGTTATTTAAAAAAAAAAACACAGAAGACATAAAAACATAACATAAGAGGACAGAGACTGATGGGGGAGCTATTTTTAGAGAGGACTCCCTGAGGAAGTCACATTTGAGCAGAAACATAAATGAAGTGAAATAATAACCAGCTCATTAGCAGGTGAAGAGCAGTGCTGGGGTTTAATGTCACATTAAACTTTCACCTTCACAAATGTCCCTCTTTTGTATGCTCCAGAGGAGCTGGGGATAAATATAATTTTTGTAAAATGAATTGCTTTAAATGCATCATGACATCTTACTGTTTAAAATAATTTTTGGTAGAGATGCATGCATCGCTTTATAAAATGAATAATAAATCTTTAATGTTCTGAGTTGAAAGAATTATGTTTCCACTATTAGGTCTGGTCAAAGGGAAATTATTCTGAAAAGGCTCAGGGTGCTTTACGAAAGAGCTTTATCTAAATTTGCATGGTGAATTGGTGGAGAAACTGAGGCCGAGGGCTTCCTGATTCCCACTGTAATTCTGACCCTGCGATTAGTGACAGCTGGCTGAATAAGCTGCAATAACAAAAATACCATAAACCTCAGTGGGTTCAAGCAAGGATTTCATGCTCACTCCTGACCAGAGCAGCTCCGTCTGGAGTTCCAGGTGCCGCTGTGGCTGTGGCTGAGGCAGAGTTATACTTCAACCAGGAGAGACCGTACCATGTTTCATGTTCAAAGCCTGTCATTTGGCCAAACTTATCTTCAAAGGGATGCGAGATAAAATACCACTATGTGTTTGTAATGAAACTGGGAATATGTGGTGGGCAGTGATGACCTCACATGTCCCTCATCAACAGAGTGCCAAGGGGCAACTGCCAGAGGGTTCTGAGGGTAGTGACTCCAGAGTTTTCAGCACTAGAAACGATCCCGTTTGATAGACAGCAAGTCTATCAATTTCTCATAGGTCTCTTCCACACCAGGGAGAGAATACACTGAACACAAGAGAAGAGGAGGAAGCTTAGGAGAAGAACCCCAGCCACACAGCCCTTGACCCATCTATGACGACAGGCAGTGGATCCCTGATTCTCTCATCCCTAAAGCCCAGCCCTGTTTCTCTGCCCTTCTCACAGGATCACCCAGCCAGTTCCGATGGAGCTGCTGCTAAACAGAGCTCAAATGAAAACCAGGCAGCAGTTTTCTCTCCCACTCACCTTCCTTCTGCTTCCTCCACTGGAACTCCAGCACCACGTCATCGTGCCCCACAAAGGTATGGACTGGGGTGTTCAAGTCAAAGACATTCCACAAGAGAAGACTATTCTCCCTGCGCAGCTGGGGAACCATCACAGTGACCAACCCATTGCTGAATGGCTACAGAGAGAAAGAGATAAGCAGGTGATTATTCCAGGGAGAATTAGCTGAGTCTTCAGTAACAAAGTTGGAATTCTTTCCTAAAATAAACTGGATGATGGAAGGCCCCAACCCATCTGGGGAAAAGTTTTCCAAATACCGTAAGTTGACCATCACACCTAGTTTTACGTTTCCTTTGCTTCTGGAAGGGACCACAGCAATTTAAAAATAAATAAATAAAGCTAAGCCAAATACTTGAAGAACTTCAAAAATATTCTAAAATAAGCAAATGCTTTCTGACTGCTGCACATGGGAGCACAATGTTTCACATCCCATCGGTTCTCCCTGAGCTCTCTCTACACACTATTGAGCACCTGCCCAGAGTGGCATGCTGGCACGCTAGGGAAAAGCCTAGAGTGGCAAGCACAGGGGCATACCACCCATGTGAAGCACAGCCTCCCCACTGCCCCAGATACTATAGCAAATAGAAGAAAAAACCTTCCAGCCCTGGCCAGGTAGCTCAGTTGGTTAGAGTATTGCCCAGATACACCATAATTGCAGGTTTGATCCCCGGTCAGGGCACATAAAAGAATCAACCAATAAATACATAAATAAGTAGAACAAAACAAAAACCTTCCACTTAGTTTGAGGTCTGACAGGTCTTATTTTCAATACCCAATCTGTGACGTAGCGAAGGGGTCTATTTGACTGACAATCGGACAGTGAGTGTTCTTTAAGAAATAAACCATCATCGCCTCTGAGCACATCTATCTCCACCTTCCCTCTTGGCAGTACTCCTGGACTTCTCTGTTTATTTTTAAAAAGCAAATATAGTAATCCAGAGAAGTATTTCAATTCATAAGAACAACATCTGTTGCCTGACTAGGCGGTGGCACAGTGGATAGAGCATCGGACTGGGATGCGGAGGACCCAGGTTCGAGACCCTGAGCTCGCCAGCTTGTGTGCAGGCTCACCTGGCTTGAGCAAAAGCTCGCTAGCTTGGACCCAAGGTCGCTGGCTCGAGCAAGGGGTTACTTGGTCTGCTGAAGGCCTGTGGTCAAGGCACATATGAGAAAGCAATCAATGAACAACTAAGGTGTCGCAATGAAAAACTGATGATTGATGCTTCTCATCTCTCTCCGTTCCTGTCTGTCTATCCCTCTCTGACTCTCTCTCTGTCCCTCTAAAAAAAAAAGAACAACATCTGTTGTTGACAAGTGTTCCCAGATGCAAAAATCATTTAATACCCAAATTATCTTCTATGCTCCACAATGCCTTAGGGTGAAAGCTTAATGTATAAAGGTAGCTTTAATAATCCCTGTGCTCCCTTTCAAATTGATCAGCAGCAATCAATATGGCAATGAAAAACTTGTTGGAAGGTTGATAATAGCCTGCCCCCTATAATTCGTGGCATTTTGTAGCTTATAAAGCATTTTCATACACAATTTTTCAAAAGGAAGGTATGTTGTGTATGTACTAAATACCACTGAATTCCACACTTTAAAATGGTGAATTTTATCACAATAGAAAAGGAAGGTGTTGTAAAGACTATTATTCATGTTTTTTAAAGACTTTATTGATTTTACAGAGAGAAGAGGAGTTGATAGAGATTATCAACTCAGAGTTGCTTCACTTTAGTTGTTCATCTATTGCTTGTTGTATGTGCCTTAAACTGGCAGGCCCAGGGTTTCAAATCGGTGACCTCAGTGTTCCAGGTCGACACTCTCTCCACTGTGCCACTGCAGGCCAGGCAAAATTATTATTTTCATATTACAAAGGAGAAAACCACAGCTCAAAAATATTAAATGGCTTGTCCATAGCCACACAAATATTAAATGTCTCATTGCAGCATTATTCATAATGACCAAGGTATGGAAACAATCTAAGTGTCCATTAATGAAATATTATTCAGCCATGAGAAAGAAGAAGATCCTGCCACTTACCACAACATGGATGAACCTTGAGGGCATTGTGCTAAGTGAAGTAAGTCAGAGAAAGACAAATACTGTATAATATCACTTGTATGTTGAATCTAAAAAAGGCTGAACTCATAGAAACAGCAAGTAGCATAGCAGTTACCAGGGCTGAGGGGTTGTGGAGAAGAGATGTTAGTCAGAGGGTACAAACTTCCAGTTATAAGGCAATTAAGTTCTGGGGAATCTAATGTATAGTATAGTGATTAACGTTAATAATACTGTGTTATATGTTTCAAAGTTGCCAAGAGAGTAGATCTTACACGTTCTCATCAGAAAAAAAAAAGGTCATTATATGATGAAAGTGTTAGCTAATGCTATGGCGGTAATCATTTTGCAACACATAAGTGCATCAAATCAACATGCTGTACACCTTGAACTTGCACAGTGTTCTGTGTCAGTTATAGCTCAATAAAGCTGGGAGGGGGGGAATTAAGTGGCATTGCTGGGCTCAAAATCTTGGTCTTCTAAATCTAAAGCCAGAATTCTTTCCACCACAATCCAGTGACCACAAACCTACCAGCCTCTCAACCCTTTGCAACCACCTCACGCTCTTCTCCGGCCATCAGTGACCACCTTGACACCACCTAGCTTCCCAAGTCTAGCCACAGTTCGTGATTCTATTACAGACTCTTCCTCAACTTCCCAAGGGCCAATTTTTAAGTACAAAACACCTTTTATGCCACCTTTGTCCCAACCCCTAAATCCAGACAGAAAGAGAAAACTGCCTCATAAAGAAAGAAAGAAATGGTCCTTGGGCCCTTGAGTCTGGAACAAGAGGGAAGCTGGCTGGCACAAGACATGTGTCACACTCACAGTGTATCTGGCCTTCCAGACAGGCACCTGGCAAGGGAGAATGTTGAGGTATTTCCGTGGCTGGCGGTAATCCCAGAACTGGAAGAAAGAAAGCAGGATAATTTGTGAAATAAATGCCATATAAAATTCAACTATTGAAATAAGAACAGCCTTGGGAACCCATTGCATTCATTTGTCCTCTAAGGACACATTTCAATAGTGCATTGCAGTCAGCCCCCAGGGTCTATGCTACTGTGACAGAGAGACAAAGAGAACCTGCCTTTCTCATTTATAAACATTCCAGAAGAATTTCTGGACTTTACAAGGACCACCCTCGGGGCAGATCACTGTCAGCCTGCCTATTAAACAGATTCCTAGCTGAAAAGTAAGAGTGATGTGTTTTCACCCTTTATCACTTTTACACCAACAGGGTAATTTAACCAATAACTAAAACTGAAATGTACTTCTTAGTGTATTCCCAACAAATATTTAGAGCTTTAAGTTTTTTATCCCATTTAATCTTTACAACCACCACATAATGGGTGTTATTAATATCTTTTGCAAATAAAGCGAAATTACTAAACCATATAATCTGCCAAGGTCATGCAGGAAAAAGGTGGTCATGTGACTATCTATGTGTGCACCAAGCCACTCACTATACCAGTGGTTCTTAAAGTGTGCGCCAGGGTGCACTGGTGCGCCCTAGAAGATTTCCAGGTGCACCCTATGGTATTCCAGAGAAATATGTGCCTGTTGGGGGCCAAAAAACCAACAGGGTTTTTGGAGTTTAGATTTTTGGGGAATAGTGGTGTGGGGAATCGACTGTAAGCTGACAGTCTGCCCAACCCCTCACCTCACTTGCCTGATTAGGTTGCAAAAGGCTGTTAAGCTGTGGTTCTGGATTGTTTACACTACCTCCCATGTTCCCCGGAAAGACTGGAGGCAAGTTTCTTCTATCCTTTGTTTGGTGTAAAGTTAAGATGGTATGTATGGTGGAGGTTTTGGATTGATGATTAAATATAAGAAATTATCTCTTGAATCCTTTTAGATTTCTATAAAAGAAAAATATGTGGCAATATCTAAAAAAGCTTTAAACATTTTATTACAATTTTCAACATCTTATTTATGTGAATTAGGATTTTCTACCCTCAACACAATTAAGAGTAAAAAGAGAAGAATTCTTCAATGTATTGATGAGGAAATGAGAGTTTGCCTTTCAAATATATGCCTAAACATTGAAGAAATCGCTAGGACACATCAGTCTCTTGTTTTTCATAAACACAAGATGAAAAAACTTAACACATTCATGCCAGGACCTGCCGAATTTACTAAATCTTACTAAGAATGTATCTATATATATATAAAAAGATAACATTTTTGTCATTTTTTAAAATTTTTTAACCTCTTTTTTATGAATTCTAAAAAACTGTAACATAAAAACATTTTTAATGTCAGAAGAAATTTAATTTTGTTGTATTTATTTTAATTATCATAAAAGCATGCTTGGACTTTATTTTTTTTCCTTTAATACTTGACTTAATTATTATAACATATTTCTCAGGAATTTGTATATAGCACACCTACAATTATCTGTAGGATTTTAAATGCACCCCAACCTCAAAGAGTTTGAGAACCACTGCACTATGCACTTACTTGCCCATGCCTACACGAAAGGTATGGAACTTGAAACTGTAGTTACATAAAGGTGAGCCAGATACAAACTTTATCTTAGAGATGCCTATTGTAAGGTCGGTGGATAATGCGGGAAGGTCACATGAAAAACTCACACCTGGGAACTTTGGCTAGAGCTGTCCACCAACAAGCACACCAAAAGAAACTTCCCAGAAGTCCTTGGGAAAAGAGCGACTGTCCATCAGCCAGTGAGATTTCGCCACATCATATTAGCTCGCCCATTCTACAGACCCTTTAAATATCTCCCATGCGGATCATCCCATGAGACTTCTCTGACCCCTGCCTCCTGGGACCAGAGAACATCGTCCAGGCAGCACGATACTAAATAAAGCCTTTACCATTCCACACTTTGTGGCTCCAGTCCCTTCCTTTCTCGGCGGGGAAAAATACCTTACATTTGGTGCCGAAACCAGGAAGGAGTCAGAAGTCTGCAAGGACCGTTCTTCCCTTCCCCTCCAAGAAAGAACCAGGACCTCCGACCTCCCACCCACTTCGGTGCACGGTGTGGTAAGTCCCCTGCCTCCAGCCGCCCCTCAGTTCTTTCTGCCGAGGCTCCCTGTCTGAAACCACAGCTGCATCAGGGAAGTCTTTTCCGTTCTGAGTGTGTGTGTGCGCCCGTGGAGACACCCCGAGCACACCCACTTTACTTAACCATCCGGTGGTCAGAGTTTGAGTTTTGGGATGCCAATTCTAAATTCTGACCACTCCAAGGACTGAGGGTGACCATGGGGCACAGGAATCTAAACCTAATCCAAAAACACTCCTAAAATTGCCTTATCTGAAATCTCTCCCTCCCTAAAGAAGAAACTGTTCTTCTCCGCTGTGGCCAGGTCACAGAGCCCACTGGATAATCGGACCAGGTAGCCTCCTGAAAGGACTTTTGGTTTTAACATCCTCACCAATTTAACTATCGCCAAAAAAGCTGGCAACTGGTTGGAGATCCCTTACATTCAGGGCTTCTAGTTATTCGCGCTCCCGTCCCAACCTCTGTGCCGCCTGTTCTGCGCGCAGGCCCTTTTGTAGGCCAGAGAAACCTCACCTAAAACCTCCGCTTCTAATCTTTCCTTCTCCGTGGACTCCCAACTCTTTCCCACTCCTGCCTGACCCCCGGGGGCACCCCTCTCTGGTCCCTCTATGGACCTCTTTCGCTCTGGCCTCTTCCCTCCAAGAGCCCCCCCCCCTCCCTTCGCAGGATCCTGTTTCTCATTCACTTGCAAATACCAGTCTCTCTTTCTCCTCCCCTGCTGGTCAGGGGCTCCTTCCTTCTCCACTGAATTCTTAAGCTCTTCCTCTGTCAGGCCATTCTCCACCTACCATTGACCCTCACGCCAGTTTGCAGGACACCCAACCCCAATCTGCTTGCAGGAAGTTCTGGCCCTGTCCTGCCTCTGGCTCCAGCATTTCCAGCTGGATCTAGGTGTTGGGCTCCCTAGGAGCCCTCCTCCTCTTATTCTCAACCCCCAAATCCCTATCTGGGACCTATGAACATGGCATTTAAAGTTTCAATGGTTGTGGCTAGTAGAAAAAGGCCGAGGCTGTTCACCAGGCCCACATGCAGCAGAAGGTAACGCTCAAAACCCAGGCTCTTGGGGCAGCCCTGAGGCCAGCAGAGCAACAGGGGCAAGGCAACAGGCAGTGCCCAACCCAAGTCTGGGCCACAAAGAAAATCCCACCAGGAGCTTGCTTTAAGTGTGGCAAGCAGGACCACTGTGCCTGACAGTGTCCCTGCCCACAGCTACCAACTGAGTCCTGCCCTAATTGCAAGCAGCCTGGTCACTGGCGGACTGATTGCCCCTTTGGGCAGCAGGCTCATCCTCAACGTCTCTACATGGAGGCCAAGCCAGCCAGGTGGGCCCATCACTCGAACTCCTAGGACTGACGCCCTCGACTCGGAGACCCCCATCAGCCTCACCAAACCCCAGGGTAGTGCTGCAGAAACTGGTAAGTCCATCTCATTTCTTGTGGACACGGGGACTTCCTTCTCTGTTTTGCCACCACACTCTAGACTTCTAATTCCCTCACAGGTCTCAGTTATGGGAATGGATGGGACCCCTTCTTTTCCTTTTCACAAGCCACCCCTGACATGCAGTTTGGACGGAATCCCCTTTTCACACTCTTTCTTAGTTATGCCTTTGTGCCTTATACCCCTTCTGGGTCGAGACATTCTACACAGTCTTGGAGCAACTATCCAGATGACAGCATCTTCCCACTTATTCCTACCATTCCTCAATACCAAGGGCTCCCCCATAATCAATACTACCCTCATTTCTAACCATGTCTCTCACCTCAAGCTTGCTCCCATGCAGGACCGCTGGCAATCAGAACCACTGGGCCCTACTCGTCTGTGGCTCACCAAAAGGCTGGGCCCTGCAGACCCTCCTGTTGCTCCTGTCTCTCCCACCAGGAACCTGCCACCAGAGTGAGCTGAAGCAGGAAGTAATGCTGTTCAGTAAGACTGGCCTGATAAAAGAAGCTTCAATCTCAACCATCTGCGAGAAAATTAAGCAAAAATCTCTCCTCCTACAACCCACTTAACTCCTGATGGCAGCCAACCATTCTTACCTGGGCTGCCCCTATCCTAAATATTCTTCTAATTATCAGTGTATAACTCATATTTGCTTCTCTTTTTTAAATTCTTAAAGAACCGCATCCGCGAAGTTTCTCAACTCACGGCCAAACAGATGTTCCTCCTGACACCCCTTCAAAGCCACCACCTGCCAATCTCCCTCTCCCCACGACGCTCCTAATCAGCAGGAAGTAGCCCCACAGCGGCCCTAATTAACATAAAAGATCAGGATGTAAGGTCGGTGGATAATGAGGGAAGGTCACGTGAGGAACTCAGACCCAGAAACTTTGGCTAGAGCAGCCCACAACCACGCACACCAAAAGAAACTTCCCAGTTGTCCTTGGGAAAAGAGCGACTGTCTGTCAGCCAGTGAAATTTCACTACATCATATTAGCTCACCCATCCTACAGGCCCTTTAAATATCTTCCACACGGATCATCCCATGTAACTTCTCTGACCCCTGCTCCCCAGGACCAGAGAACATCTTCCGGGCAGCACGATACTAAATAAAGCCTTTACTATTTCACACTTTGTGGCTCCGGCCCCTTCTTTCTTTCTTGACGGGGAAAAATACCTTACACCTATGCTTTCAATGAAGAGACAAACACATTCAGAGTTTGAGCACTTGCGATGAAAACAGAAAATGGCAGAGAACCAAAGGCAGGAGGACCACGACTAAAACTGAACTATCAGGGTATTAAGAAATTATTTTCAAAAACAGAAAGCTACTCTGAACAAGTGTCCTAGTAGAGCCCAAGCTCTACGTTGATCAGGCGCCCCTGATTCAACTTCCCCGTGCAGTAGGACACTCCTGCTTATCAGCAGGGCTGGCAGCCTCTTCGAGACTATGCTTGAGGTGGCTATGAGGATGCTGCTGCTAAGTGCCACCGGAGAAAAGACATGACCGACACGTAAATTAGTTGCAATAATCACACAGGCAATTTATTACTCACAAATCCTTTTGATGTGTCTGGGTACAGCTTAAGGGGGCCCTGTTGGCGTGCTCCTCTCGGCTGGCTTTGGTCAGAGCTCAGGACGGCGTGGAGACACTCCACATCAACGTTGGAGTTTGGGCAACTACTGCAGCATGAGGCCCCTCAGCTTTAGTACCTTTTCTGGCCAACGCCTTCTACAGGATTATCACTTCAAACCACCTTTTTGGGAGTTCCTCGCAGGGAAGCCCCTCTACGTCAATCTACTGAAATCTTTACATCAAACCACTTTTTAAGATGTTCTTATTTATGTCAGTTTACAAAGTTAATGTAAATAACACCAAGCCACTTCTTATCTAGGTATAACTTCATCCACATACTAACTGGGCCCTGCTTGTAAGTCAGAGTCTGTTTATCACATTACAGAGTTATGACACTAAGCCACTATATTAATTCCTATCCAAATGGCCTAGCTTTATTTAATTTTAATAATTATTTTAATATCATTTCAATTCCTTTTATATATCTTCTATATTTTTATATATTTAATTACTATAACCTTATCTTACTACAACAACAAGTTTGGCATTTTCTTTAAAAGTTCAATGTACACCTACCCAAGACCCAGCATTTCCACTCCTACAGTAGTCCTAGAAACTGAAAATTTCTACTCACAAAAAACCTACATGTGCATGGTTATAGCAGCTCTATTCAAAATCACCAAACACTGGAAACAGCCCAAAAGTCACACATCAGGTCGTTATCTGTGTTCATTTACGAAGACTGTCATGTCTGACCAGGGAGTGCGCAGTGGATAGTGCGTTGGAGTGGGATGCAGAGGACCCAGGTTCAAGACCCCGAGCTCGCTAGCTTGAGTGCAGGCTCATCTGGCTTGAGCAAAAGCTCACCAGCTTGGACCCTAGGTCGCTGGCTCCAGCAAGGGGTTGCTCGGTCTGGTGAAGGCCCTTGGTCAAGGCACATATGAGAAAGCAATCAATGAACAACTAAGGTGTCTCAATGAGAAACTGATGACTGATGCTTCTCATCTCTCTCCGTCCCTGTCTGTCTTTCCCTGTCTATTCCTCTCTCTGACTCTCTCTCTGTCCCTGTAAAAAAAAAAAAGAAAAGAAAAGAAAAAAGTCTGTCACGACAATTTACAAAATTAGTCCCTTTTATTTGAAGGAAGAGGAGGAGAGATAGAGGACAGACTCCCACGTGCACCCCGACCAGGATTCACCTGGCAACCTGTCTGGGGCTGATTCGAAATCAACCAAGCTGTTTTTTGCACCTGAGGCTGATGCGCTGGGGACCAATCAAGCTATCCAGAACCAATGCTCAAACCAATCAAGCCCCTGGCTGCTGGAAGGGAATAGGGAGAAAGGGAGAGGGAGGAGGAGAGAAACAGATGGTCTCTTCTTCTGTGTGCCCTGATCGGGAACTGAACCTGGGATGTCCATATGCCAGGGCAACACTCTATGCACTGAGCCACCGGCCAGGGCCAAAATTAATCCTTTAAAAAATAATTTAGCCTGACCTGTGGTGGCACAGTGGATAAAGCGTCGACCTGGGAACACTGAGGTCACCAGTTCAAAGCCCTGCACTGGTCTGGTCAAGGCACATATGGGAGTTGATGCTTCCAGCTCCTCCCCCCTTTCTCTCTTTCTCTATCTCTCTCTCTCACTCTGTGTCTCCTCTCTAAAAAATGAATAAAATTTAAAAAAAGAAAAAAAAAATTTATTTTGGGCCCTGGCCGAATATCTCAGTTGGTTAGAGCATCATCCCAAAATGCATAATTTGCCAGTTTGACCCCCGGTCAGGGCACATATAGAAATGATCGAAATTCCTGTCTCTGTCTCTTTTTCTAAAGTCAATAAAAGAAACATAAAAAAAAAAAAAAAAACAAGAATATGCAAAATGCAACTTAAAAAAAATTTATTTTGGCCATGGTTGGTGGATCAGTGGATAAAGTGTCAGCTCAGCTTATGGACATCCTGGGTTCGATTCCCAGTCAGGGTACACAGGAGAAGCACCCATCTGCTTCTCCCCCACCTCTCTTCCTTCTCTCCTTCTCTCCTCCCACAGCCAGTGGCTCAGCTTGTTTGAGTGTGGTCCCAGGTGCTGAAGATAATTTGGTTGGTCTGAGTAGAAGAAGCCTCAGGCATTGATGATAGCTCTGTTTGAGCACAACAGGCTCAGGCCCTAAAAATAGCTTTATACTTGAACATTGGTGCCAAAGGGGTTGCCAGATGGATCCCCACTGGAGCACATGCAGGAGTCTATCTCTCTATCTCTCCTTCCCTCACTTAAAAAAAAACAAAGTATTTTGGGACCAGGCCAGGTGGTTCAATGGATACAGCATCATCCTGGCATGCTGAGGTCACAGGTTCGATCCCTGGTCAGGACACATATGAAAAACAACCAATGATTGTACAATTAAATGGAATAACTAAGTGAAACAGCAAGTTGATGCTTCTCTCTCCCTCTCTCAAATCAATGGAAAAGTAAAAAAAATAAATGATTTTGTTTCTAGGTTTAAATATGCACATCAGTTGTTGACAATTATAACATATACCCGATGGGATAAACTGGAGGACTCTGGAGATCTGACAAAGTCCTCACTGTTCATAATACGTTATTAAGGCAACAAATCATGGAGTCTTATGAAACTATCACGTTATATGTGAATAAAGGTCTTCACTATGTTTCTATTTGATAAAGTTGGTTGCCGTAGTAAATTAATCAGAGCCATGCCATCCTCCCATTCGTGGGTGATTTCTGCTTTTCTCTTACATGGACAAAGGGCCCCTGTTACAAGCTACATAGAGATCAGAAAGAAAGTTTTCTGAAGAAATATAAGAAAGGCCTCAATCAAGTAAGAAAGAAACAGCTCCTTGAACGGCCTTATGGATACAGGATTCTCAATAAGGCTGACCTTGACCCATGGGTAGACACACATCTGTCAGAATGTACTCAAGGGACTGTCTGGATTTCCAGGACTCTTAGTCTAGAAGAAGGCAATTTTGTGAAACAGACTGCTTAAAACAAGATCAGGAAGAAAACAATTACCTAAAATGATCTAAACTAATTTCATTGTGGTTAATGTTCTATTTTTAATGGCCGTACAAGAAAAATCCTTTTCTTTCTTTTTGATTCAGCTCTAACCCTCAATTCAAGTTTTACAGTTTAACAATTTACAACTAAAGTAAAACATTCCATAATATCTTGTTCAACCTGACCCCATCAAATTCAAAAACTAAAAAATATAATAAAAATGATTACAAATTATAAGCTAATAAGTTGTCAGGCAAACATGAGAAAATGATCATGTAGGGGGAGAAAATGACATATTCATCCTTGTCTACAAATTACTAAAAACAAAGGTTGAATATTATGCAATATGCCTCTAAATCACTTTACTTTCTATGATTATGTTATTTATAAATAACATTCAATAAAAACTGTCCTCCTTCTTACCAGAATATAGTATAATAAATAAAGTACCATGCCAAAAATCTCATTTAATTCGTAAGTTAAATCTACTAGTAAGGAACAAGAATTTTGTTTCACATGTGAAACTTGCCTGTTACCTGTTTTACTACCTATGGAACCCCAGCCTCACAAGTAGTAAAGGTGTCAATGATCACTGGCAAACCTGGGGACCTCACAGAAAGAGGCAAAGGTCAATTGGTTGGTTTATGGTTCCTGAACTTGGAAAATAAGCTGATAAAGGAGAGGTACAGGGGTAGAAATCCAAACCAAAACAAACAAACAAAAAAGCAAAAAATCCCACTTCTGGCACATACAAGTAAACTACAAGCCAAGGATATTCACAAATCTCAAGACAGAAGTTAACTTTTAGTGTATGATTCTAGTTTTTCTAACCATACCAAATAGACGTACATGCCTATGTAAGTAAAACAAAGCATTAAATAATGCTGAATCACAAAATTTCTAAGCAAATTATCTGTGGTCAGGTTTCTGTCCCTCCAGCCAGAGACCTGACCACAAGAAAGAACTGTAGGGCGAGGCTGACTGTGCCCTGCATCCTTTCCAATAAAGGGACACATCACATCCCACAGTTGGAAAAGAAAAACAAACAAGAAACACTACACTCTTGAGACAAACCAAAAATAATAGTGTCACTGAAACACAAAATCTTTGAGCATTTCCTGTAAGTTAGAGGATCTCTAATAAACCAACTCTATTCCTGACTTCTGCGAAGCTGATGTCTGAAGATGTCCTAATCTGGCAGATGTCCTAATCATTTGAGAAAATTGCTGTTTTCTACTCCAGACAGACTAATTGTAAACTTGCTAACCTTAACAATTCTGTGGGTTTCTCTCCTTTACTTATAGAGCTGTTGTGTTTCTTCTTTGCTGAGCCAGTACTTGTGAAATCTGACTTCCAGGCAACTTCTTTTCCTTTCTAAATGCTTTTGTTTCTGAGTTCCTTTCACAAAGGAAAAGGAACAAAGTCCAGGAGCCATGTCAGATGTATATATCTGATCTACTACATCCCTCCTGCTGGTTTACATACCCAGGTTTACCTGCTCAGCTCCCCAAGAAGCATATGCAACCCTGATACACACAAACTATGCAAACACACTGGAGCTTTCCTTCAAAAGAGAACGCCACCTCCCAAACACAGCTCCCGACTTCTCCACCAGGGCACCACTCACCTTGACAGAATTGTCTTGACTGGAGGTAGCAAGAATGTGCTCACTGTCTGGGTGCCAGTCCAGGCCATGGATTTTGGAGAGGTGGGCTGCTAGATACTCCACTGCTATACTGGGTTTCTGCAAAGAATCAGCACTGAGTGTTGGCAGTTAAGAAAAACCTCATTAAGTATCTACCAGGAAACAGTTTGCTGGGCGCTGAGTGGGGACACAAAAATACTACAGATACTGTCTTTATTTTTAAGAAGCCACTGTTTTGCTTACAACAAACAACACTTGCTCAACTCTCCTTCACACATGCTCTGTATATGGGCCTGGGAGTCTAATTCCTTTCTGCTCAGATATGAAATTGTAGGTGCTTTTCCCCATTAGTATTACAGCCTGCAATTCTTTTTTTTTTTATTTTTTATTTTTAATATTTTTTACAGGGACAGAGGTGAGAAAGCATCAATCATTAGTTTCTCGTTGCCCTTGTGACACCATAGTTGTTCATTGATTGCTTTCTCACATGTGCCTTGACCGCGGCCTTCAGCAGACCGAGCCACTCCTTGCTGGAGCCAGGGACCTTAGGTCCAAGCTGGCGAGCTTTTGCTCAAGCCAGATGGGCCTACGCTCAAGCTGGCAAGCTCGGGGTCTCGAACCTGGGTCTTCCGCATCCCAGTCCGACGCTCTATCCACTGTGCCACCACCTGGTCAGGCTGACAGTCTGCAATTCTTGCTCCCCTTCCTCACACTTACCCAAGAATAGGGCCTGTGATGTCCAAACAGATCCAACCTCAATCCTGAGGCTAAAACTATCAATCTTAATGTGACTAAGACCCCAAAAGAGAATGAACACACATCTCAAGAGAAAACAATACACGATTAATAAACATATATAAAATGAACAAACTCAAAAGGAAAACTCAGAAAAATACATTAAAAGATTTTTAAGCTATCAAAAAAAAAAAAGATTTTTAAGCTATCAAATTAGAAGACATCTGTAAATAATACTCAATGCAGTGAGCCTGTATTTATCACTGCTAATGTACCTACAAAATATCACAGCCTTTTTAGAAAAAAACTTGACAACTGTTATCAAGGGACTTAAAATTTTCCTTTCTTAAGGGGATATTCCAAATTCACAAAACCTTTACATACAAAAGATGTTCAAACAATACAAACAGTAAGTGGGGAATAATTTAAAACCTCTTTTTTTTTTTTTTTGTATTTTTCCAAAGTTTGAAGCAGGCAGGCAGTCAGACAGACTCCCGCACGCGCCCAACCGGATCCACCAGGCATGTCCACCAGGGGGCAATGCTCTGCCCATCTGGAGCGTTGCTCTGCTGCAATAGGAGCCATTCTAGCACCTGAGGTGGAGGCCATGGAACCATCCGTCCTCAACACCAGGGCCAACTTTGCTCCAGTGGAGCCTTGGCTGAAGGAGGGGAAGAGAGAGAGAGAAAAAGGAGAGGGGGAAGGGTGGAGAAGTAGATGGGCGTTTCTCCTGTGTGCCCTGACTGGGAATCGAACCTGGGACTTCCACACGCCAGGCGCTCTACCGCTGAGCCAACTGGCCAGGGCCAATTTAAAATTTTAAATAAATTGGCCTGACCTGTGGTGGCGCAGTGGATAAAGCGTCAACCTGGGAACACTGAGGTCGCCAGTTCAAAACCCTGCACTGGTCTGGTCAAGACACATATGGGAGTTGATGCTTCCAGCTCCTCCCCCCTTTCTCTCTCTCTTTCTCTCTCTCTCTCTCTCTCTCTCACTCTGTGTCTCCTCTTTAAAAAATAAATAAAATTAAAAAAAAAAAATTTTAATAAATTATAGTATCTGATACAAAAAAATTTTAAATACAGCTTTCTGATACAGTATGATGCAGCCATTAAAATTTATACTTTGAGATTATAACATGAGAAAAATGCATCTTGTAATGTTAAATTAAAAAGTATACATAACTATGTATATGAAATGATAAAACACAATAAAAAAAGCAGAAGAATGTTACAAAATGTTACTTAGCATTTGTCAACTATGAATTTTATTTCCCCTTTAATATTTGCTACAAAAAGCATGTATCACTTCTGTAATTAGCATTAGTCTATGAGGTTACAAATGCAGTATCCAGAGCCAGTCTCCCTGAGTGAAAATCCTAGCAACAAACTATACCTCAGTTTACTCATCTGTAGAATAGAGATAAAAATAGTACCTACTTTAAAGACTGGTTATAAAGAGAAATAGATCAATCACACAAAGTTCTCAGAATAATGCCTGCACACAGTAAATGCTTAGTAAACATTAGTATCAGTCACACATGAGCCTGAAGAAAACCCACTGTGACCGCTGATATTGCACTGTTTCAAGTCTATGACTCTTGCTGCCTCCAGTGTTGTTGTGACACCACAAAGTGCCACAGAAGTAAAACCAAAGAGTCTTACAATCTGTCTGAGCAGAAGTCCTAAAGTATTAACAGCAAAAAATAAAGTTAAAACTCTTTAAACAAAATAGATAATAGGCTTGCTGATGGAAGTCAGGGTTATCAGGGGACCAACCAGAAGCCCAGGAAGGAACAATTTGGTAGTATGCACAAGAGAAGGAACACAGGTACTGCTTTGGAAAACAGGTACTGACAGAGTTCCTGGGGAAATGCCAAATTGTTTATTTTGCCTATGACTCTGAAAATCATCTATAGCAAATAGGTGTGCACTACAATTAACCACACATATTAATTTAAACCAGTTACTATACTTAAATGCTGTGCTAGTGACAAGAGAAACAAAATCAATCACCAATTTAAGAAATAAAGTGGCCTGAAGAATGGCTATTACCAAACTGGATTAAAGTGACAGACAAAAACTAGCACAGGGAAGATGCGCCCGTCCAGCCTCTTCTTCTAAAATTAGCTGCACACCTAACAGCAACCTCAGGCAGAAAGCTTCAGCCAGCACATCGCTTCCCCAGCGGGTCCTGGCACCCAGTCCAGCAGACCCCATGTCTGTTTCACTTCCCTCTCCACTACACAACTGTAAGACCCTATTCCCTGCTAGGAGTGAGAGGGAACAGGGCAGCCAGAAGCAAAACTGACACTTTCTAATCAACTCTCCCGTTGGGGCAGCCCTGGTCAAGTTTCAGGAAAACTCAAAGTAGATGCTTCCCACACAGGCAGAGGGTTTTCAGCCTCAGGTTTCAAAGAGCAGGAAGCGGGACTCAGAACCCAACTGCTCTATGCATTATTACCCGGTCATCTGGCAGTTAGATGGGGGGAGGCCCTTTCCTTGTGCCATTACTGTCACTGATGACAACATACCAAACATCCAACATACTTTCCATTACAGCTACAGTCTAGAACCCCGCACCTTTCATGCCTGTCAGTTACATGAGCTGCTGCAGAGAGAATACATGGTCTGGAGGCTGAGGCTCTTTAGAGGCTGATGGGACAGCTAGGCTCCTAAGGGAAGATTTGTGCAATTGATTTTTGCACAATGATTTTTACCAGAGGTATTCAGGGTGGTCTATGTCCTCCTAGGACAACTAACTAGTTTCCACTTTGCAATCTGGGGCAGCTGACCATCCTAGAATAGTGTCTGGTCCCCCAGGCTTGACCTCCTCAATGATACTCTCACTATTACTATCCTCTTTACTTTGAAGGTAAGGAAAAGGAAGCTTAGACAAGTTTAGTGGCTCACCTGATATCATACTTAGGAGGCAGCAAAACGGGCCTTTAACTTTGGTCTGGCCAAGTTCACTTTCTCAACCCCTGATCATAATGCCTCACATCCCTAGCTTCCTTCAACACCAGTCTGATCAGGAAGCAAATGTCATCTGGTACTGTGATCCTCAAAGCGCAACTAACCACTCTGCACAGGGTATCCCAGACTTTCAAGAAACCCTGCTACTCACAATATCCTCTTCATAACCTCTGGGAGGGATTAAAGGCCAGCCAGGGGAAGAGAAATTACTCACCCGCTTGTCCCATATCCGTACATCCCCGTCGTGACTGGTGGCAAGGCAATTAGCATTTTTTTTATTCCATTTGACCTGTGAGGCACCCGCTGCAAAGAAAAATCAACACCTTCAGAACCAGAGGGCAGCACACTCAGGGGAGCTGGATAATGAGTTCTGGTTGAAATAAGCACAGAACCCTTCAAGTTTCTACAGCTGCACCAAATACACCATAAAGAGAAAATAAAACCAAAGAAAAAATAAGTGAATTAAAGAACATATGGAACAGGATCAGAGTCACCTAATTGAGAAAATAACTTCACTTGGGAAAAAAACATATAAGTTACCTCTGAGCAGCATCAGCAGGAAAATGTAATTTTTCTATATATATTTTTTTAAGCTGAGAGGAGGGGAGACAGTGAGACAGACTCTGGTGCCCCAACCAGGATCTACCTGGCAACCTTGTCTTGGGCCAATGCTTGAGTACCAAGCTATTTTTAGCACCTGAGGCCGATGTGCTCCCATGAAGCTACCTTTAGCACATGGGGCCACGCTCAAACCAATCGAGCCACTGGCTGTGGGAGAAGAACAGGGCAAGAGAGGGAAGGGGTGAGAAGTTGATGGTTGCTTCTCCTGCATACCCTGACCAGGAATGAAACTCGGGATGTCCGTATGCCAGGTCAACGCTTTATCCACTGAGCCACCAGCCAGGGCCAGAAAACATAGTTTGTAAGAGAACAGAAGTTGAACATGGCTCTGTTGGCTGGTAATTTACTCATCTCACAACCTGGCTCTTCATCATCTCCAATGACCACACTTGCACTCCCAACTAGAGCCACAGCTCAATGCCTACTAACTTCTCCATCTTTTTTGTTGTTGTTGAGGGATAGTCTTGAAAAACAAAGTCTTCAGCTGAAGCTCTGATTAAAAATAAGCCTTAAGATTGCCCAATTCTGCCCTCAGAGGGTATGTGCACCCCCATAACCTCCCCAATAGTGGTTAGACATGGCCACTGGCCCTGCATTGAGTCAGGGAAAGGGAACATTCAGGCAATGTGCAGACTCAGGCCTCTCCCACTCTGCACATACAAAGAACAACAATGACTAAAGAGCTACTTACTACTTAAGATAAGATTGTAAGATAGCAGAAAAGGCTGAGAGATGGGGAAACTAGAACATAACAGCTCTTATAGCTGACTCAGTTAAATGAGAACTAAACAGTGACTCTCCTTCCCA
This sequence comes from Rhynchonycteris naso, assembly GCA_037038555.1. Classification (NCBI taxonomy): domain Eukaryota; kingdom Metazoa; phylum Chordata; class Mammalia; order Chiroptera; family Emballonuridae; genus Rhynchonycteris; species Rhynchonycteris naso. The sequence goes on from CM073001.1 coordinate 23,282,413, forward strand.
TCTCTTCTTGTTCTTGCTCAGTTAACACGTTATTTCTGCTTTGACATCTCTCCCTTTCCGTGGGTATTTATTGTTGGGGACACCATAGTAGATCCAGGGCTTTGGAGAGCAACCTGATCCAAGAAGTTTGAACAGCACAATAGAGAAAGCAAGGACTCAGAATCTAACAGGAAGTAGAGGGAAGGCCCAGGACTTATCCTTGCTTGGTTTTGCTTGAGGGTATCTGTTTGTTGTATTTTTTTCCCTTGAGATACAGGGAATCTTAAGTCATTTAAAAACAAGTGGTAGAGATCCCTTAAAATGTAGAAAGGGAGTATATTACTTAGTAGATCCAGTTTTTGTGGGGATTTTTTTGTTTTTCGTTTTTGCAAGAAAGCGTATCAGCTAGAGAATGAGCAAGAAGAGCCTGCTCCATCTCCTCATGACAGTTACTTGAAAAGTTTCAAGAAAATACTTTTCCCAGTGGGGGATCCATCAGACCAGGAAGCCTCCGAGAGATTCTGGAAACACTGTAATTACATCTGCTCTCCTAGGATTGTGACACCAGAATTAAACAGAGGTCCCAGACTCTAAGAGTTCCCAGACACAGAGAATACTCTGGAGCACACATGAATGTGTTCTCACTGAATCTCTACCCTGAAGGCACGGCCAGTGTGCTCCCGGAGAGCTGGGGACCACAGACATGGAGCAGAAGTACCCAGGGATGTGCCTCTCAGAGAGTGCTGAATGGGGCGGCTAATAAGGGCGATAAGCTCTCAAGTGCCTCTTTTCTCCCAGAGCAGCTTTGCTGCCATTGAGAAACCTTGCTTAGGTACAAAAATGAAAGAAGTCTCCTACTTCTATTTTTAGAAGGACCTATGACAAAACAAAGCAATTTGAACAATAAGCCTGAAAAAAAAGAACTGTCTTTACTGTCTTTATTTTTAGGGTCCTCTATAACCAATCTATCTTAGAAACCTGTTAAGTGAAAATTATAAAGTCAGAGGAAAGTGATGAGGCATTTACAGACCTTTTATATTTTTGCTCAGTTAGTCCTCTGCAACCACGTCTGTGACCCTTCTGTGTCTGAGACCATGAGTGCCTAAACAGGGGCAAGAGCACCAGATCAACAGAATTGTTAAGCCCTTAGCACAGAGGCACAGGTGCTTGACTCCTAAATCCATGTAACCAACATTTACGGAGCATCCCTCTGGTCATGCTGACCGTGGTCCATAGCACTGAAGCAGAGAGATGTTGCCCTTAACCTCATCCAGCCTTTAGATGATGAGTGTTGGGGCACAGAAGAAAAGAGAAGAATCAGGTAATCTTTTCTGGAACAAATACCAAATGAGAATTTAAATGTAATAGGAAGATATAAAGAAGTAAGCAGGACTTGAGACAGATAATACATTTTTATCAAGGATGCCAAGATATAACACTGATGATTGGCCTTTATCCCTGTAAAGTAAATCAGTTCTACCCCCAAGTTTGACTCTCTGGAACTAGTGGGAACACTCCATAAGAGCCTTAGTGCAGAATCCAATATAATCCATTCCAATAGAGCAATGAAAAAAGGAAGATCAGCCCTCGTTGGGTAGCTCAGTCAGTTAGAACTTCCTCCTGATACACCGAGGATGCAAGTTTGATCCCCGTCAAGGCACATACAAGAATCAACCAATGGCCTGACCAGGCGGTGGCGCAGTGAATAGAGCGTCAGACTGGGATGCGGAAGGACCCAGGTTCGAGACCCTGAGGTCGCCAGTGAGCATGGGCTCATCTGGTTTGAGCAAAAGCTCACCAGCTTGGACCCAAGGTCGCTGGCTCCAGGAAAGGGTTACTCGGTCTGCTGAAAGACCACAGTCAAGGCTCATGTAAGCCTGACCTGTGGTGGCGCAGTGGATAAAGCGTCGACCTGGGAACACTGAGGTCGCCAGTTCAAAACCCTGCACTGGTCTGGTCAAGGCACATGTGGGAGTTGATGCTTCCAGCTCCTCCCCCCTTTCTCTCTTTCTCTCTCTCTCACACTGTCTCCTTTCTAAAATGAATAAATAAAAAAAAGGCTCATATGAGAAAGCAATCAATGAACAACTAAGATGTCACAACGGCAACAAAAAACTGATTGATGCTTCTCATCTCTCTCCGTCCCTGTCTGTCTGTCCCTATCTATCCCTCTCTCTGTAAAAAAAAAAAAAAAAGAATCAACCAATGAACACATAAATAAGTGAAACAACAAAGCAATGTTTCTCTCTCTCTCTCTAAAATCAATCAATAAAAAAATTTGTTTAAGAAAACAGACTCCTGGCCAGAGAGCTTGGTTGGTTAGAGCATTGTCCCAAAGCACAGAGGTTGCTGGTTCGATTCCCACTCAGGGCACATACAGAAACAGATGCTCCTGTCTCTCTCCTTCTCTCTCCTTCCCCTCTCTAAAATCAGCAAAATAAAGATTAAAAATAAGCAGAGAAAACAGGTAGATCAGAAAGTAATTTCAAAGACTCAGTGCATCCATATTAAGTAACACCTTGAGAACACAATCAGCAACATCTAGATTGTGGGGAAACCACGGGACAAATAACCTAGTTTCTTCAATAAATAAATTGCAGAAAAAGAAAAAACAAAAAAGGAGAGGGAGAAGAACCCCACCGATTAAAAAAAATGAGAAATATATCAACCACTTCCAAGTGTGGACTGCACTTGGGATCTGATTCAAATAATTGTTTAAAGAGAGAGAGAGATTATTGTGGAAATTTGAATATTGCTTAAATGTGTGATGATAATAAAGAGCTACTGATAATATTTTTAGGTATGTTAATAGTACTATAATTATGTTTTTTTAAAGGATTCTTCTCTTGTAAAAATAAAATACTTACTGAAATATTTGTTGATGAAATGACAGAATACCTAAAATTTGCTTTAAAATAATCCCAAAGAGGATAAGGGGTATTGGGGAACAGCGGGTAGAGATAAAGGTGAAACAATATTGGCAGTATGTTGATAACTGTTGGTGCTGGATGATGAACACAAAGTACTTCAATTTCTATTTTTGTTTACATTTGAAATTTTCCACAAAGAGTTTAAAACAAATTAATTTGGTTCTTGTCCTTACATTCTGAAATAAGTTCCTGACCGCAATTCACCAGTACTGACTCTAACTTCTAAGAGCAGCCTGAAGCAAGCCCTTCGCAATACGGGACTTACGATTCCACCCAGCCACGATGGAACATGGGTCATGGCGCAGCCGGTGTGAGGAAAAGAATGGAAGGAACAGAGCAAAGAAAGGCCAGAGGAGGATACACTCACCTACAGCAGATAGTGCAATAGTAGGTTTCCTTGTGTCTCTGAAATATAAAAGTCAGAAATCAAATTCCCAATTCATATGCTACCATCCACCTGGTGCTTTTCACCCTCTGCATGTATTTCTTCACTTTCCTTTCAGTAGGTACTTGGAGTCAGTTGGGAATATGAGGGCCTTAAAAGGAGTGTAAAGAGAAGCTTGTTTCCCTCTGGGTAGATGAACTTTGTTAGTCACGTCAATCGAGGCTGAGTCTAAATTGCTAATCATACAGCTGTATCCACAGATAACTAATTAAATGATTCAGCATGGCCTCAGTGACCCCATGTAGAGCAGAAAGAGACAAAAGAGTACCTTTCTGGTGTCATTTCTCCTAATGGAACAAGGGCAGAGTCACGGAGATATAACTGCAAGAACCTTACCAACAGCATTTCAAAGTGGAATAAAAAACTACTCTGGGCCCTGGCCGGTTGGCCCAGGCCAGTTGGCCTGATGTGTGCAAGTCCCAGGTTTGATTCCCGGTCAGGGCACACAGGAGACGTGCCCATCTGCTTCTCCACCCTTCCCCCTCTTCTTCCTCTCTATCTCTCTCTTCCCCTCCCGCAGCCAAGGCTCCACTGGAGCAAAGTTGGACCGGGTGCTAGAATGGCTCCAGCCACCACAGAGCATTGCCCCCTGGTGGGCATGCCAGGTGGATCCCGGTTGGGCACATGCAGGAGTCTGTCTGATTGCCCCCCCCCCACTTCTAACTTTGGAAAAATACAGAAAATAAAAAAAAAACAAACCCAACCTACTCTGCACAGTCACAATAGACAAGGGATGGAAACAACCCGTGTCCACAGCCTGATTAGTGGATTAAAAAAAATGCGTTCTATACATACAATGGAATATTATTAGGCCTTAAAAAGAAAGAAAATCCTGTCACATGCTGCAACGTGGATGAACCCTGCAGATATTATGCTGTCAAATAAGTCATCAAAAGAGGACAAATAGTGTGTGATTCCACTTACATGAAGTCCCTAGAGTAGTCAAATTCATAGAGACAGAAAGTGGAGTGGTGGTTGCCAGGGGCTAAGGGGAGGGAGAAATGGGAATTTGTTGAATGAGTACAAAGTTTTAGCTTTGCACAACGAAAAAGTTCTGGAGATCTGTTGCACAACAATGTAAATGTACTTAAAACTATTGATTGTATACTTAAAAATGGTGCCCTGGCTGGTTGGCTCAGCGGTAGAGCGTCGGCCTGGCATGTGGAAGTCCTAGGTTCGATTCCGGGCCAGGGCACACAGGAGAAGCGCCCATGTGCTTCTCCATCCTTCTCCCTCTCCTTCCTCACTATCTTTCTCTTCCCCTCCCACAGCCAAGGCTCCATTGGAGCAAAGTTGGACCGGGCGCTGAGGATGGCTCCATGGCCTCTGACTCAGGCACTAGAATAACTCCGGTCACAATGGAGTAACACCCCAGATGAGCAGAGCATCACCCCCTGGTGGACATGCTGGGTGGATCCTGGTCAGGTGCATGCAGGAGTCTGTCTGACTGCCTCCCTGCTTCTAACTTAGGAAAAATACAAAAAAAGAAAAAAAAAAAAGTAAAGATGGTAAATTTTATGTTTTGTTTTATAACCATAATTTAAAAAAATTTAAAAAGACAAAACAACTCCTGGATACAACAGGGAATGTCTTGAAGACGTAAACAACAAACCATGCAGTTATGCCTTTTAATCTTTCTTACTTGATATCCCAAATGTAGATGTAGGTGTCCACAGAGCTGGTAACTAGGAGATCTGGTTCAAACACCGCCCAGTCCAAGTCGCTGGGAACAGAAAAATAAAAAGAACAATGCAGAGACAAAATTTCAGGGTCTGGTTCCAAAGCACTAGCAGATTTAGTCTCTAATGGCTTCAAAAGTCACTGTTAACAGACCTCTTAACACAGTTTAGGCTGTGAATCTCCAAAGTTCTTTGGGAACGAACAAGACAACTGAGCTCTGAAAGAAACTGTCACCTCCAATTACATTTCGCATGCTCCCAAAAAAGAAATGGAGTATTTCAACTTAAAATACACGCATGCGCACACACACATGCACACACACGCATGCACATGCAGGCACAAACACTACAAATAAAACAAAGGAAAATTTCTGACTTCTCATGTTCTAAATCAGACTCAACCACAGGTATGCTGAGTGAACCCAACATCTCTTAAAGCAGTGGCAAACTAACTGCCATGTTGCCACACAGCTTGCAAGGAGGACAAGCAGGCCTCTGGTCCCCCTACTCGTGTCCTCACTCCCAGAAAGGCAGTGACTACAGGAACAGTGAGCACAGGCTGGGGCCAGCCTTTCCCATCACGTCCCAGGTCCACTTCACTGCTCCTGCACTCCCTGCTGCCACTTCCCAGGACAAGTTTTCCCCGGCCAGAAACAGGGACCCAGGGGAAGGGTGGATCAAGGAACACTCCAGAAGCCAACTGGAAGGTCCTGAGTCAAAGGCAACTGTGTATCTGGATAATGGATGGTGATGTAGGCACTCCCTGCAGCGGCTCACAGTTGCCGCAGGAAGAGCAAAAGGCTGCTCCCTGATGTCTCTATTTCCGGGCACCGCTGACTGTGCCTGAGGGATTCTGTTGGCACAACTTCTCCCTTCCACAGCAAAGACCAGCTCTAATCCTTACTCTGTACCTGTCTAAGTATTTTCTGGGACCGGGGTTAATACTACATGGATGATGGTTCATAAATACCTATTGTTCTTCGCTGTGAAAGCCATCACCTCAGTATAAGCTAACAAACTAACAGCCACCCAGGGCCAGCGCAACACAGAGATCAAGCTGTGGGAGGAGGCAGGTGTTTTCATTTCACTTCCCAAAGGACCATGGCAAAGTGAGATAGTCCAGGGAGCCGTGCAGGGCTGGTGCCTACCTGATTACACGAGTATGGCCTTGTAAGGTTGTGCCAACTTCCCCACTGCCGTCTTTCCACTTATACAGGTCAACCCGCTGGTTACTCTGAAAAGAAACAAAGGAAAGAAGGCAGCAGGCAGTACATCAGAATATATGCTCTCACCCCAATCTGCTTAAGGCTAGAAAGGGAAGCCACGTAGAAAACACTTGCATGGCAAAGATCTCACAGTTTGAGCATGTGAGTTATAGGTAATGGAAGTGTCCCCAGACCACTGGAGGAACCTCCTCCCCATTCTGACAGTCCCACACCCAGCTTTCTCCAGCTGCTGTCACACCAGATTTTTTTAGTTTACTCTTCCTATTATCAAGTACCTGGAGTAGATTTACCTTAAAAACAGATGCACAGGGAAGAAAACAGAAACACCACAAAAAGGGTGTCCTAGAGGCAAAATTACACAATGCTCCTGAAAATAGGCTTATATCAAATTTCTTAGACTTAAACAGAGGGACATAGAGAAAATGGGCCAGAAGAAACAAAAGCTACAATAGGAAAAAAAGAAGAAAAAAAGGCTTTGACCAAACTATATTTCACTTTAAAAATGGTTCCTTAACTATCATGAGTTTATGAAACACACTGACAATAAAGTTTGCTAATAGGCTGTTTAATAATTCCTGAACTTATATACATATGACTGATTTTCATTTTCATTCAAATACATATATAACATTTTGAGATTCTTATCCTGAAATGCCTGATTCCAATTCTAAATCAGTAAGATTCCTGTGAAAAGATTAGAATTCAAAATAGCTTCCAATAGGACGAGGTGTGAAAAGAAACTTCCTTCATTTTATAATATTCCCCACCATTTCTAAAAGGTCTGCTAGTGCCAGTCTATAAACTAGGCACCTTAACAAGCCTGTCCCCTGCTCTTTCCCACTGCACTACACACTGGGTGTTATCACCCATGTCTCACATAGATGAGACACTGAAACTCAATCAACTGAGGCTCAAAATGAAAAAAAAAATCAATAAATTAAACTTCATTAAAATGAAAACTTTTATGTTATCAAAAGACATTACCAAAAAAGTGAAATGACAATCTGTAGAACTAGTGAAAATATTTGCAAATCATACATCTGATGAGGGTCTAGTCTAAAGCATATAAAGAAGTTTTGCAACTTAAAGCCTGACCTGTAGTGGCGCAGTGGATAAAGTGTTGACCTGGAATAATAAGGTCGCCAGTTGGAATCCCTGGGCATGCCTGGTCAAGAAACAAATGCGAAGCAACTACTACAAGTTGATGCTTCCCACTCCTCACTCCATTTTCTCTCTCTCTTTCTCCTCTCTCAAAAATCAATAAACAAATATTTAAAAATATATTTTAAAAAAAGAAGTACATATTACAACTCAAAGCAAAAAGGCAAACAACCCAATGTAAAAATAGACCCAGGATTCAAAGAGACACTTAAAAAAAAAAAGACACAAATGGCCAACATGGGCATAAAAAGATGCTCAACATCATTAGTCATTAGGGAAATGCAAAAAATATAAAGAAAATTCACAGTGAGGTACCACTTTATACCCACTGGGATGCCTATAATTTAAAATAACTTTTAAAGTAGAATAGGAAATAAGTTTTGGTGACAACGTGAAGAAACTGGAACCCTTGTGCAATGCTAGTGGGACTGCAGAATAGTTCACCCACTGTAGAAAAGTTTCATGGGTCTTCAACATTAAACACAGACTGCCTGACCAGGCGGTGGCGCAGTGGATAGAGCGTCGAACTGGGATGCGGAAGACCCAGGTTCGAGACCCTGAGCTCGCCAGCTTGAGCGCGGGTCCATCTGGCTTGAGCAAAAGCTCATCAGCTTGGACCCAAGGTCGCTGGCTCCAGCAACGGGTGGCTCGGTCTGCTGAAGGCCCGCGGTCAAGGCACATATGAGAAAGCAATCAATGAACAACTAAGGTGCTGCAACGGCAATGAAAAACTGATGATTGATGTCTCACCTCTTTCCGTTCCTGTCTGTCTGTCCCTATCTATCCCTCTCTCTGACTCTCTCTCTCTGTCCCTGTAAAAAAAAAAAAAAAAAAAAAAAAAAGTTAAATACAGACTATCATATGACCCTGCAAGCCCACTCCTAGGTATATGCCAAAATAACTGAAAACATGTACTCAAAATAAAGTACAGGTTGCCCGACCAGGTGGTGGCACAGTGGATAGTGTCGGACTGGGATGCGGAGGACCCAGGTTCAAGACCCTGAAGTTGCCAGCTTGAGCGCGGGCTCATCTGGTTTGAGCAAAGCTCACCAGCTTGGACCCAAGGTCACTGGCTCCAGCAAGGGGTTACTTGGTCTGCTGTAACCCCATGGTCAAGGCACGTATGAGAAAGCAATCAATGAACAACTAAGGTGTCACAAAAAAAACCTGATAACTGATGCTTCTCATCTCTCTCCGTTCCTGTCTGTCTGTTCCTATCTATCCCTCCTCTGACTCTTTCTCTGTGTCTGAAAAAAAAAGAAAAGAAAAGGAAGTACAGGTAGATCAATCCTTTTGTGATTCATAAGCATGATAACTGGGTGCTCATGCTCTTAGTGACATGTGCCTCCCTCAAACTTTGTTACGACATCAACACATTACCCGTCTGACGTGAAAAATAAAAGGTACATGTACACTCATGTTTGTATCATCACTACTCACAAAAGCCAGCCCAAGTGTCCATCAGTGGACAAATGGATAAACAAAACATGGTTTTTCCATACAATGGAATATTATTCAGGAGTGAAGTAGTGATATAACTTGGATAAAGAAGCCAGTTACAAAAGGTCATACATTATATGATTCCATTTATATGAAATAGCCAGAAGAGACAAGTCCGTAAAGACAGAATACAGACTGGTGGTTGCCAGGGACTGTGGGGAGGGAGGAATGGGGAGGAACTGCTTAATGGCAAGGGGTTGTGCATTGGAGTGATGGATATTTGGGAACTAAATAGAAGTGGCAGTTGAACAACACTGTGAATGCAATGACACTGAATTTTCACTTTAAAATGACTATCTTTAAAGAAAAAAGCAGAAACCCTGGCCAGATATTGCTTAGTTGGTTAGAACACTGATCTGATATGCCAAGATTGTGGGTTTGATCCCTGATCAGGGCACATAGAAGAATTAACCAATGAATGAATAAATAAGTAAAACAACAAATTGATCTCTGCCCCCTTTTCTCTCTCTAAAATCAATAAAAAGGAAAAAAAGAAAAGGGGAGTTAGGGGCTGTCTTCCTCACCACTCCTAAACAATGCAGTATTAAATCACTGGGACTGAGTACTAAGGGGTTAGCCTACACCATGTTTCCCCAGCAGGGGTGATTTTGCTTCCCAGGGAACATTTAACAATGTCTAGAGACATCTGGGGTTGTCATGATGGGGGGATGCTGCAGGAATCAAGAGATGCTGCCAAATCTCCTACAGTGCACAGGACAGTACCCACCACAAGGAGTCATCTGGCCTCACTCGTCAATGGTGCCAAGGTTGAGAAACCCTGGACCAAATGATCACAGACTGAGGCTGAGAGGAGAGCTAAAGGGCCTTGAGGTATAAACCAACAAAAGGAGCGTTCTTCCTAACACACGTCTACTTAAAGTCAGATAGTCAGATTCTATTTTGGAAATGATGGTGAAGAGCAGCTTTTTGTTCCTTCTGAAGCTGACAGGGTTGCTCTTCTTTCTCCTCTCAGAAGTGTCCTGCTCACAGACTGTCGTTCCTGATAAAAACGCCCTAGGCAGCACTGTGAATAGGAATGACCTACACCAGTGGTAGTCAACTTGGTCCCTACCGTCCACTAGTGGATGTTCCAGCTTTCATAGTGGGCGGTAGCGGAGCCCACGGTCAAGGCACATGTGAGAAAGCAGTCAATGAACAACTATGGTGTCGCAACTGCAATGGAAAACTAATGATTGATGCTTCTCACCTCCCTCCGTTCCTGTCTGTCTGTCCCTATCTATCCTCTCTCTGACTCTCTCTCTGTCCCTGTAAAAAAAAAAAAGAGAGAGAGAGAAGGTCTGACATCTATGGTGCCAGCAACAACGTTTCATATACATGTTTTTGGTCTAATTTGCCTCTATCTTCCCCTTTTCTGCCTGAGAAATGAGAGTTACATTCTCTTCTCCACACAGGACATACGCCTTTCATCCCCAGACCACACATTGAAAGGTCTTTTCCTATATTCCTTAAATATGAGGGCAATGGGAAGGGGGGGGACTACCTATGTCAACCCAATAAATTTCTAAATAAATTTAAAATAAATAAGTAAAAATAAATGACACAGTTAAAATAAAATAAGCTCACTGAAGCTGCAAAGTAGTGTGCAAAGCTGTCATGAGGGTTCCACTGCACAGCTCCAATGTCCCATTTGCTCTGGCGAGAGATCTTTCGGTGGCCTTCAAAAGGGGCATCTAGATTAACGATGTACAGGAACCGGCGACTAGAAGAACAACATCCACATGGTGACAATATAACAGCATTATCATTAAGATAGAAAAGCACATTTAGAATTACATATGATTTGCAAGCAGTGCTTAAAAAACCCATATATAGTTGACCAATTATTTACTCTGAAAGGCTTGCAAGTGACAAAAGTAAATCAAGGTGGCTGTTAGACAAGCAGGAGCCACTTCGCTGTGACAGTCTACCTCTAGAGATCGACTTCCCTAACATGTCCATGACAGTCTGACCTACTCCCACCACACTCAGCTCCAACCTGGCCCCTCGCCCGGCCTTTACCAACCCCCCAGTGAGGATAGTCATCCAACCAAGTGTGTGAATTATAGACCATGTCCCGAATATCTTTGTATCTTTAGAACAGTGGTTCGTAACCTTTTTTGAGGTACCGAACCCACCAGTTTCATATGCGCATTCACCGAACCCTTCTTTAGTGAAAAATAAAATATGATTTTTTTTCCAAATTCAAGACATAGGTATATGTTTTTTTACTGGTGTACAAAATGAGCCGTGCATCATTTTGTACACCAGTAAAAAAGAACATCACCTTGCTCAAAGAACAAAACCAACAAAGTACATGAACTCACAACAAATTACGGTATTACTTTATTCTGGCCTCCGCGGCAGAGGCTTCTCCGAACCCCTGAGACCGACTCATCGAACCCCTAGGGTTCGATAGAACCCAGGTTAAGAACCACTGGTTTAGAATCACAGGGCACAGTGCTTTGCTTTCAACAAATGTGTGTTAAATTCAATACATCACTTATCACTTAGCCAAATATCCTGTAAAACATCTCAAATTCCCTTGCAATTCAACTACCTAAAAAGAGAACTAAATGAAGTCTGTCAGGAGGGGAAATAACAATAATAATGAAAATAACATATTAAGTGCCAATAATGGTCAAAGTACCTGTCAATATAAAGAAACTGAACACATGGATATTCTGTGTTCATTTATTGTCCTTTTTTCATTTTTTTAATGAAAAATCTTTGGTGTGTGAATTAACATCTCAGTAGCCATTAGCTATTGATTCACTGCTAGAGAGCACTCCAAGCCCCGGGATATCAATGAAGACAGGTGGGCTCAAAAATAAAAAAAAAAAGATCACCTGACCAGTGGTAGCACAGGGATGGAGCATTATTCTGGAACACTGAGGTCCCGGGTTGAAACCCCAAGGTCACTAACTTGAACGCAGGCTCATCTGGCTTGAGCACAGGCTTACCAGCTTGAGTGCAGGCGCACCAGCTTGAGGGCGGGGCGTGAGCGTGAGATCATGGTCACTGGCTTGAGCTCATAGTTGATGGCTTGAGCAAGGGGGTCATGGGCTTAGCTAGAGCCCTCTGGTCAAGGCATGTATGAGAAGCAGTCAATGAAAAACTAAAAGTAATGCAACTACAAGTTGATACTTCTCATCTCTTTCTCTTCCTGTCTGTCTCTCTCTCTCTCAATAAAAACCAACAGCCTGATCAGGTGGTGGTGCAGTAGATAGAGCGTTGGACTGGGATGTGGAGGACCCAGGTTCGAGACCCCAAGGTCGCCAGTTTGAGCACAGGCTCATCTGGTTTGAGCAAGGCTCACCAGCTTGAGCCCAAAGTCTCTGGCTCAAGCAAGGGGTCACTCGGTCTGCTGTAGCCCCCTGGTCAAGGCACATATGAGAAACCAATCAATGAACAACTAAGGAACTGCAACGAAGAATTGATGTTTCTCATCTCTCTCCATTCCTGTCTATCTGTCCCTCTTTCTGACTCTGTCTCTGCCACAAAAAGAAAAAAAAAATCCAGACAAAATAATGTTACCACACTGCACAATGTTAAGTGATTAGCAAATTCAGGGATGGCCCTTAATAGCCAGAATCTTAAAAACTTTGAACCATGTCTGGCCTGTGGTGGTACAGTGGATAAAGTGTCAACCTGAAATGCTCAGGTCACCAGTTCAAAACACTGGGCTTGCCTGGTCAAGGCACATACTTGCTCCTCCCCCACTGCCTTTCTCTCTCTCTCCACTCTCTAAAATCAATAAATTAAATATATAAGAAAACTCTCTGAGCCATAAGACACTACAGAAATTAGGTATTTCAATTTATTCATAATGAATTCCTTCATAAGAAAACCGAGTCCAGGGAGGCCAAATGAAATGTCAAAGAGCTCATGATTAATGGCATTGCCAATCAAGAACTAGGATCCCCTGAATCCTAGAAACTACTTGTTAAACTACACCAGCTGGCATCCTTCTGAAGAGTCTGTGCAGTAAACAGAAAATTGCAATTTTAATACCAAACTTCCAGTCACTAAAATCTCAAAGGAATTTTATTGCTTACCTGTTAGAGCAGAGACAAAAATAACTGCAAATATCTCTAGAAGTACCCTTGAGGTTACCAGGGTAGCAGAACTCAACCCTGTGACAGTAACTCTTAAATATAACAGTATTTTCCAATTTCCCAGAAGCTTCTTGATTTGCTATTTGTTCCCAGAAGTCACAGCAGATAAACAGCAAGCTCACTTACCCGGAAAGCACCGCATGCTGTCCCAAACAGTCCACAGACATTGCAGTTGCCTGAGAGAGAGAACACAGATTTAGTTCTGCTAGCAACACCAGCCCAGGCTGCAGAAGATAGGCAGGTAGTCAGTCACCACAGGGGCCTCCTCTTCCTGTGGCCAAGGCAGTCCTCAGCTGGCAGGCATCATTAGTTTTCGATAGTTGGTACCTTTAAAACACACACACACACACACACACACACACACACACACACACACACACACCATTCCTTTGCGAAGGGCATGGACTCCTCCTCCAAGCTGAATGGCAGTGGTAACATTCAAATACCACCCCTGCTGAATCCACAGTCATATTCTTATTACTGGGATGCCCAGTTTCCATTCAATCTGAGTTTTCTAGCACAGCTCACTAGTTTCCATTTCCCAGAGTTCCCAACTCCGAGGAAGTATCATCTTTTCAGGATCCAATGTCTAATTCCCAAAAGACTACACCCAATCAAATGACTGCATTCAGGCTAACACATGAGCTGTTTTTAATCATGACAATTACAGCCCTAAATTCTCTTATTTGAACACATTCAAATCTTGCTGTATTCTCAGGTCATTATCTGAAACAATCTGAGGCATTTTGTTATTAAATGCTCTAAGTTATTTCTAGAGACTATCAAGAGAGGTTCCGTTTTGCATATGCTGCTACACTCACAAATCCAAAATAATAAACAGAAATTCTCTTCCTCATTCTCACTGGTCTTATTAATGGATTTCTTATACTCAAACACCCTCAAGAATCATGTTATATGTAATACTGGGAACAAGAAGCTAGAGTACTCTCACTGAAGACTGAAAAGTGATTATAAGCATGCTTCATCCCACTAGAGTCATGAGCAGAAAAAAGCCCAACTAGATAGGAAGGCAGTGAAATGAGAAGCCATTCTCATAACTCTTCTGTGCAATTTTTTTTTTTTAACATTTATTTATTTATTTTACAGAGACAGAGTGGGATAGGTAGGGACAGACAGACAGGAACGGAGAGAGATGAGAAGCATCAATCTTCAGTTTTTTATTGCTGTTGCGACATCTTAGTTGTTCATTGATTGCTTTCTCATATGTGCCTTGACCGCGGGCCTTCAGCAGACCGAGCAACCCCTTGCTGGAGCCAGCGACTTTGGGTCCAAGCTGGCAAGCTTTTTCTCAAGCCAGAGGGGCCCTCGCTCAAGCTGGCAACCTCGGGGTCTCGAACCTGGGTCCTTCTGCATCCCAGTCTGACGCTTTATCCACTGCGCCACAACCTGGTCAGGCAACTCTTCTGTGCAATTTATAGATTAAAGGTATGAAAGAAAGACGGTACCTCCAACCAGGTGTAGTACAGTCTTTCAAGAGAATGTGTGGTAGGCAAAATTCTAAGGTATCTTCACCTGGCCAGGCAGTGGCACAGCCGATAGAGCATTGGACTGGGACACAGAAGACCCAGGTTCAAAACTCCGAGTTCACTGGCTTGAGCGCGGGCTCATCCAGCTTGAGCTCAGGGTTGCTATCTTGAGCATGGTCGCTGGCTTGAAGCCAAAGGTCACTGGCTTGAGCCAAGGTTACTGGTTTGTGCAAGGGGTCACTCACTCTGCTGTAGCCCCAAGGTACATATGAGAACGCAATCAATGAACAACTAAGGTACCGCAATGAAAAATTAATGCTTCTCATCTCTTTCCCTTCCTGTCTGTCTGTCCCTATCTATCCCTCTCACTGTGTGTGTGTCTCTCTCTGTCTGTCATGCACAAAAAAAAATAATAATTCTAAAGTATCCCCAAGATTCTGGGCTTTTGGGATACACACACATTCTCCCCATTATTCAAATACTAATCAAGGTACTACTGTAAAGGGATTTCATAAATGTAATATGTCCCAAATCAGTTGACCTTAACATAGAGAGACCTGAAACAACCCAAATATCCATCAGCAGATGAATGAACAAAAAAATGGTACATACATACACTAGCACACATGCTACAACATGAATGAACCTTGAAAACATTAGGCTAAGCTTGAGCACAGGCTCATCTGGTTTGAGCAAAACTTACCAGCTTGGACCCAAGGTCGCTGGCTTGAGCAAGGGGTTACTCAGTCTGCTGTAGCCCCATGGTCAAGGCACATATGAGAAAGCAATCAATGAACAACTAAAGTGCCACAAAGAAAAACTGATGATTGATGCTTCTCATCTCTCTGCATTCCTGTCTGTCTGTCCCTGTCTATCCCTCTCTCTGTCTCTGTAAAAAAAGAAAAGAAAAAGAAAACATTAGGCTAAGAAAAGTAAACCAGGTACAAAAGGACAAATATTGCATGATTCCACTTATATGAGGTACCTAGAACAGGTATATTCTCTCTCTCTCTCTCTCTCTCTAACACACACACACACACACACACACACACACATCGAGAACAGAGGCTGCCAAGGGCTATAGAGTGTGAGGAATGGGGAGTTATTATTTGACTGGAGTTTTCTGTTTGGGATGATGAACAAGTTCTTGGGAGTGGTGGGGTGTAGAGGCAAAGAGACTGAATCATATTAGCCCTTTAAGCAGAAGAGAATAAATGCTAGCTATTATAGAAAACATAGGTCTTAAAAACTTACGCAAGCCTGACCAGGCAGTGGCGCAGTGGATAGGCGTTGGACTGGCATGCAGAGGACCCAGGTTTGAGACCCCGAGGTCGCCAGTTTGAATGCAGGTTCATGTAGTTTGAGCAAGGCTCACTAGCTTCAGCCCAAGGTCGCTGGCACGAGCAAGGGATCACTCAGACTGCTATAGCGCCCCCTCTCCCCATCAAGGCACATATGAGAAAGCAATCAATGAACAACTAAGGTGCTGCAACGAAGAATTGATGCTTCTCATCTCTCTCCCTTCCTGTCTGTCTGTCCCTATCTATGATTCTGTCTGTCACAAAAAAATAACTTACGTGATACAAAATTTATACACAAATGTTCACGGCAGCATTGTATTCATAATAGCCAAAAAGTGGAAAAAACTCTAAATGTCCAAGAACTGATGAATGAATAAACAAATGTAGTATATCTATACAGTGGTAAATAATTTGATCATAAAAAGGAATGAAGTTCTGGCCCTGGCCAGTTGGCTCAGTGATAGAGCATCAGTCTGGCGTGTGGAAGTCCTGGGGTCAATTCCCAGTCAGGGCACACAGCAGAAGCACCCATCTGCTTCTCCACCCTTCCCCTTCTCCTTTCTCTCTATCTCTCTCTTCCCCTGCCGCAGCCAAGGCTCTAATGGAGCAAATTTGGCCCGGGTGCTGAGGATGGCTCCATGGCCTCTGCCTCAGGTGCTAGAATGGCTTTGGTTGTACCAGAGAACCACCCTAGATGGGCAGAGCATCAACCCCTAGTGGGCATGTCAGGTGCATCCCAGGCGGGCACATGCGGGAGTCTGTCTCTCTGCCTGCCTGACCAGTGGTGGCACAGTGGATACAGCATCAAGCTGGGACACTGAGGTCCCAGGTTCAAAACCCCAAGGTCGCTGGCCTGGATGCGGGTTCATCCGGCTTGAGTGCAGACTCACCAGCTTGAGTGTGGGGTTGCCACCTTGTGCATGGGATCATCAACATGACCTAATGGTCACTGGCTTGAGCCCAAATATCATTGGCTTGAAGCCCAAGGTCGCTGGCTTGAGCCAGGGGTCACTGGCTTGGCTGGAACCCCCAGGTCAAGGCACGTATGAGAAGCAATCAATGAACAACTAAAGCGATGCAACTACGCTTCTCATCTCTCTCCCTGTCTCTCTCTTTCTCTCCCTAAAATAAATAAATAAATAACAGGTATAATACTTTATAATGTAGTCAAATGACAATGAATTTGGAGATGGACTGGATTTCAAATCCATTTAGTATTTACAGTTAAATGTTGATATAAACACAAGGGTTCTGTTAGAAAGGTGATCTCTCTGGGAATAATTCATAAGATAGCTTCACAGGACTATCTACTCTGATTCAATGCAAAGAAAAGCCTGTATAGAAACCTCTGCTATCTGTAGAACAAAATCTGGGGTTGTTTATTTAAAGGGACTAGGAGAGAAATCATCTTTTCTTCTTTCGAGCTCAGCTGAATTATAAAGAGGTGTTCAAATAAAAAAGAAAAGCACTTCGCCTATTCATCCTTCCAAATGATGCAAAGTGGAAACATTCAATCAATGCAAATCAGAGCTAGGTCAGTTCCCCCTATATTAGTTAGTCATATGCCTGAGCAAAGACTGTAATGTATGCATTATCAGATTTTTATTTTACCTTGAGAGCACATATATTAAAGCTGGGGACAATGAAACAAAGAAAGGGCTTAAGATAGAAGAGGCAAGGTCATAGCAACAGGAGTGAGCCTAGGCAGAGCTCCCTTGAACCTTTGGAAACATGAGGGAGTGTCAAACCTAGAAAAGGCTGCCTTGACCCTTTAGGAAAAAAGTCACAAAGAGGCAAAAGAAGTGAGCCACGCTGTGCTGTGCAGATTCAGGAAACAAGTTAGAGGCAGAAGGAGGGCACTTGGAGACAGGGTCAGGGGTTATCCCAGGATAAGCTGCCACTGCCCACTGCTTCCCTGGTTGCAAGTCCCCTGGGAACCTTTAGAGCTTAGGAGAAAGAAAGCAAAGATACACACCTGAAGAAAGAAAAAAGAAGAAAGGGGAAGATGCAGGCATGCTCAAGGGAGGGCACACCCATTATCAGATTTCACAGAATAAAACCACAAACTGAAACTCACTGATATAAAAAGGATCAGACCATTTCAAACAACAACATCCAATTTCTTTAAATTAGAGACGAACACTGCTGCAAAGGCTGCTTTTGAATCATCCTTGTCTAATGCTTACTAGAGGTTATCTACGCCAGATTCTGTGTACACACTCAGCAGAATGGGTGCTTCTCAGGAAGTCACGTCCTTTAAAATGAAAACATCACTTCCCCACAAACTAAAATGGCACAAAATGAGTAACACTAGGGAAATCACATAACCTTTCTGAGTCGCAGGTTTCTCACTTAAGACAGGAGGGTAGATAAGATGTCTTTTAAAGGTCCCCTCAGCTCCACGAGTCTATATTATCAGGCCAAGTTTGTTGCTTCCTTAGGTAAACTTTCTAATATAATTATGATAATTAACATGTATCAAGCCCTTAATGTATACTGGTCACCGGGCTAAGTGCTCTGTGTTGATTATCTCATTTAGTCCCCACAGTAACTCTATAAGGTAGTGTGCAGAGAAGAGTTAACAGCAGGAGTAAGACCACTAACTTTAGAAAGGCCTGCTTGCAAGGCTGGCCCTGGGCTCTGGGAATTTGGATTTGGGAAGTATTCTCATCATTCCCTAATTAGTAATAGTGGCTCGTTGTGCCTAACTCAATGTACAACGTGGTTTTTGTTGAGTACTTGCTGTCCCTCTGGGAATCTGGAGTTTTGGTACATGCTAGCCAGAGGGTGTCCATGTGACCAGCCACAAAAGAAAACCTTGGGCAATGAGTCTCAAATAAGCTTCCCCGGTAGACAACATTCCCCATGTGTTGTTATAATTCAGTGCTGGAGGAATTAAACATGTCCTGAGTGACTTCATGGTGAGAGGACTCTTGAAAGCTTAGGCCTGGTTTCTTCCAGACTTCACTTTTTCCCTTTTATTTTGCTTTATAACCCTTCACTGAAATAAATCTCAACTGCAAATACAATTGGGAATCCTTTCAGTGAAACTGGGAGTGGTCTGAGGACCCCTGGACACAGATACGTACTATTAACCTTGTTTAGCGGGGGGTTTTTTGTTTGTTTGTTTTTTGTGACAGAGACAGAGAGGGACAGATAGGGAGAGACAGACAGGACGCGAGAGAGATGAGAAGCATCAATTCTTAGTTGTGCCACCTTAGTTATTCATTGACTGCTTTCTCATATGTTCCTTGACCCGGGAGCTATAGCAAACCAAGTGACCCCTTGCTCAAGCCAGCGACCTTGGGCTCAAGCTGGTGAGCCTTGCTCAAACCAGATGAGCCTGCGCTCAGGCAGGCGACCTCCAGGTTTCTAACCTGGGTCCTCCGAGTCCTAGTCCGATGCCCTATCCACTGTGCCACCGCCTGGTCAGGCCCATTAACCTTGTTTTATAGATAAAAAAACTGAAGCTTAGGAAGTAACTTGGGGGATTCCAAAATGGCTTCAGAGGAGGCAGAAGCTACACTCACTCACCTGCTCCTGGCACCAAACCGAATTTAGAGCTTAATAATAAAGAATCTACTTGAATAACCAACTGAAGGCTAGCTGAGCTGAGATAGTATAACCAAGAATTTACAGAAGCCACATAGAGACTGCTAAGAAGGGTGGAAAAACGGGGAGAAATGGGGAGAAATGGGAAGAAATGGGAAGGGCTGGTCCCAGCACCAACATGCAGTGGCTGAGGATAAGTAGAATAAATCGATGTTTCTCTCTCTCAACTCAATAAATAAAAACTTTTTTAAAAATAATAATAACCTGCCTGACCTGTGGTGGCGCAGTGGATAAAGCATCGACCTGGGAACACTGAGGTCGCCAGTTCAAAACCCTGCACTGGTCTGGTCAAGGCACATATGGGAGTTGATGTTTCTAGCTCCTCCCCCCTTTCTCTCTCTCTCTGTCTCTCTCTCTCTCACTTATTCTGTGTCTCCTCTCTAAAATGAATAAAGAAAAAATTAAAATAATAATAATAATAATAACCTTAAGTGTAAACAGATTAAATGCTCTAATCAAAAATACAGGGTAGCTGAATAGATAAAAAAACATGACCCATATATATTAAATGCTGTCTACAAGAGACCTACTTCAGAACAAAAGATATACACAGACTCAAAGTGAAAGAATAGAAAAGAATATTCTATGCAAATGGAATGAATAAAAAAGCTGAAGTAGCAATACTTATATCAGACAAAATAAACTCCAAAACAAAGGCCTAATAAGACAAAGACGGTCAGTACATAATACTGAAAAGATCAATTCAACAAGAGAATATAAACCTTGTAAACATATATGCACCCAACAAAGGAGTACCTAAATATACGATGAAAGTCTTGGTAGACATTAATAAGGGAGATTAACAACAATACAGTCATAGTAGGGGATTTTAAAAGATTTTATTTATTCATTTTACAAAGAGAGAGAGAGAGAGAGAGAAGGGGGGAGGAGCAGGAAGCATCAACTTCCATATGTGCCTTGACTGGGCAAGCCCAGGGTTTCGAACCAGCAACCTAAGTGTTCCAGGTCAATGCTTTATCCCATTGCGCCACCGCAGGTCAGGCCATAGTAGGGGATTTTAAAACCCCACTGGCATCAAAGGATAGATCTTCCCGACAAAATATCAACAAGGCAAAAACAACCTTAAACGCACTGGATCAGGTATGATTTTATATTTACAGACATTTCATGCCAAAGCAGCAGAACATACATTCTTCTCAAGTGTAAACAGAATAGTCTCAAAGACAGACCACACATTAGGACTCAAAATAATAAATTCAAAAAGATTTAAATCATATTAAACAATGTCTCTGGCCACACTAACATGAAACTAGAAATCAATTACAATAAAAAAAAAAATTAAAAACAGCCTGACTAGGTAGTGATGCGGTGGATAGAGCATTGAACCGGGACACAAGAGGACCCAGGTTCGAAACCTCGAGGTTGCCAGCTTGAGTGTGGGCTCACCAGCTTGGGTTTGTTGGTCACTGGCTTGAGCCCAAAGGTTGCTGGCTTGAAGCCCAATGTTGCTGACTGGAGCCCAAGGGCGCTGGCTTTAGCAAGAGGTCACTGGCTTGGCTGGAGTCCCTTGATCAAGGCACATATGAGAAAGCGATCAGTGAACAACTAAGGTGACACAACGAAGAATTGATGCTTCTCATCTCTTTCCCGTCCTGTAGGTCTGTCCCTGTCTCTCTATTGCAAAAAAAAAAAAAAAAGAAAATTTTCTGTATTTTAATTGTGGTGGTAGCTATAAGACTACATATGTTTGTCAAAACTCAATCAATTGTATACATAAAATGGCAAATCTTGTTGTATATTAATTATACCTTAATAAACCAGGATTTTTAAAAATCACTATTGGGTGGTGAAGATACAATACAATACACAAATGATGTATTATAGAATTGTACACCTGAAACCTATATAATTTAATTAACCAATATCACCCCAATAAATTCAATTTTAAAAAATTTAAATCATTCTGCTATGTGGAGGGTGTACTGGAAAGGGGTAAAAGCTGGGTGCAGGGAGAGAAGTCCCAGAGCATGTCCAGTCACTTTGGACACATTGATTTTGAGCTATCTCATAGCTGCTAAAATAGAGACATTCAGCAGAGAGTTTCTCTGAGTCCAAAGTTCCTATCATCATCACAACAGTCATATCTGTAGTATTTTTATACTGACTGTTGTGTTAGACACCTGTTCACTACACATTCCACCACCTTACCTCTGAGAGTGGAAACTATTTGATCTCCACTACACTTTCCAATGCTACCGCCAGTAACCATAAGTGGTTATTTAAACAATTTTTTTTTATTTTATTCATTTTAGAGAGGAGACAGAGAGAGAGAGAGAGAGAGAGAGAGAAAGGGGGGAGGAGCTGGAAGCATCAACTCCCATATATGCCTTGACCAGACCAGTGCAGGGTTTTGAACTGGCGACCTCAGTGTTCCCAGGTCGACGCTTTATCCACTGCGCTACCACAGGTCAGGCCCAGTGCAGCGTTTTGAACTGGCGACCTCAGTGTTCCCAGGTCGACGCTCTATCCACTGCGCCACCACAGGTCAGGCCATAAGTGGTTATTTAAATGACAATTAAAATTTAATTAAAAATACAATATCAAAATAAATAAAACAAATAAAAATATTAATACAGCCTGACCTGTGGTGGTGCGGTGAATAAAGCATTGACTTGGAATGCTGAGGTTGCTGGTTCAAAACCCTGGGCTTGCCTGGTCAAGGCACATACAACAAGCAATCAAGGAACAACTAAAGTGAAGCAACTATGACTTGCTACTTCTTGTTCTCTCCCTTCCTCTCTCTGTAAAATCAATAAATTTAAAAAAAAATATTAATACAATATCACAGTTGCACTAGCCCTACTTAAAGTGTTTAATGGACACATTCCACCATCACAGAACACTCTACTGGATGGTGTTGTCCTGGAACATTATTTCTAAGTTTTCTTACAATGTTAACACTTACTGATTCCAGAGACCACTTCAGAGTAGCTGCCAAACAGCACACAAAAGTTCTTCACTATTAACTGGTGATAGTAACATCTTAAGGCATTGTTTTTTTAAGGTGAATGATGCTTGTATAAGCTGTTAAAAAAATAAAAGTTTTACCTTTCAGGTTGGGGTTTTTCACTGAAACACGTAAAAGCTTTAATTTTTTTTAAAATGATTTTTAGCCTGCCCAGGCAGTGGCATAGTGGAGAGAGCGCTGGACTAGGACACAGAGTACTCAGGTTTGAAACCCCGAGGTCACCGGCTTGAGCACAGCCTCATCCAGCTCTGAGCGCAGGCCTACCAGTTTGAGCGCAGGGTCACTGGCTTGAGCCCAAGGTCACTGGCTTGAGCAAGGGGTCACTTACTCTGCTGTAGCTCCCCGGTCCAAGGCACATATGAGAAAGCAATCAATGAACAAGCAACCAATGAATAACTAAGATGCCACAACAAAGAACTGATGCTTCTCATCTCTCTCCCTTCCTGTCTGTCCTTATCTGTCTCTCTCTGTGACTCTGTCTCTGTCAAAAAATTTTAAAAAACCGCCTGACCTGTGGTGGCGCAGTGGATAAAGCGTCAACCTGGGAACACTGAGGTTGACAGTTCAAAACCCTGCACTGGTCTGGTCAAGGCACATATGGGAGTTGATGCTTCCAGCTCCTCCCCCCTTTCTCTCTTTCTCTCTCTCTCACTCTGTGTCTCCTCTCTAAAATAAAAAATTTTAAAAAAAAAAATTTTTTTTTAATTTAAAAAATGATTTTTAAAGAGGCAGGATGTTTTGAGAGCTAGGATTTTTGTGTTTTTTGTTTGTTTGTTTTACAGGGACAGAGAGAGAGAGAGAGAGATAGGGACAGACAGGAACAGAGAGAGATGAGAAGCATCAATCATTAGTTTTTCATTGCCATTGCGACACCATAGTTGTTCATTGATTGCTTCCTCACATGTGCCTTGACCGCGGGCCTTCAGCAGACCAAGCAACCCCCTGTTGGAGCCAGCGACCTTGGGTCCAAGCTGGAGAGCTTTTGCTCAAACCAGATGGGCCTGCGCTCAAGCTGGCGACCTCGGGGTCTCAAACCTGGGTCTTCCGCATTCCAGTCCGATACTCTATCCACTGTGCCACCGCCTGTCAGGCAAGAGGCAGGATGTTTTGAAAAGTTTATTGTTTGGATTTCTTTTCAGAAAGACAATATTAAGAGTTTCAACATTTTGTTTTTACATTAATGAAATAGCTAACAAAATGGGTCCCTAACCCTCCTAATTGGCACCAGATTCAACCACAAATCCATACTTCATGCTAAGATGTACACTTCCAACTGAATAGAAAAATCAGGTCCTGGCCAGGTTATGCAGTGGGTTAGAGCAGTGTCCTAATACGCCAAGGTTGCAGGTTTGGTCCCTAGTTAGGGCACATTCAAGAATCAACCAATGAATGCATAACTAAGTGAAACAATAAATCGATGTTTCTCTCTCTCTAAAAAAAATCAATAAAAGAAAAATCATTAAGAAGAACAGAAACTCCTACAGGCAGTTAAATCACCAATTTACTTTGTCCTCTGACGACTAATGTTTCAGTTTAGTTATTTGATACTACTTCATAGCATCCTAATATATGTGCCAGCATCCTCTCTGCAGCACCCTCTCTTCAATTACATTTCTACAGCGAAGTAGGAGTGAGACTCCCTGGGAGTCTATGAGAATTAAAGGGTTTACAGATTAGTAGCTTCCAAATTAGCAGGCTCAAAGGTACCATACATGATTTGGTTCTTAGTCCCCAGTGAAAGCAATTAACAAGGATAACAGGAATATACTTATTTTTCCCTAGGAATCTGGCACCTCCCTTGGGAGCACAGGCCTCCCAGCGACACCATGCTGACAGTGCAAACTGCTTCAAGATCCTTTTATCAGAGTGCTGCTACTCAAATTCTCCATAGGAACTATACATCAGAGAGCACCACAGAGCAAACTGGTGGGTAACTCCTTCACACATTGTCTGTATGGCAAAAACTGGATGGGGTTTTAGAAAGAAGAAACCACATCACCCCACTGTTGCAATCCAGACTCCCCTTCAGAATAAATCACCTGAGTATCAGTTGACACAGTGCCAGGCACAATGTACACTGGCAAAAGAGCTCAATAAATCCATGTTGAATAATAAAGTGAATGAGAGCCCGGCACACAAAAGGTGTTCCAGAAATATTTGGTGAATAAAAAGAGACTCAGCTAGACACTGTCATAGGTGCTGGGGAAGAGGAAGGTGGGTATGATATTTATTGACAAATAACTGTATGACAGATTCATACAATATGCATGGTAATGTAATGAGGCCAACAAGAGTCCTATGGCCAGATGCCTGAGTTCAAATCCCAAGACCGCCACATAATGGGAAGCCTTGGTCAAGACACATAAGTCAGATCGGGATCAGCTTCCCCGTTTGGATAAAAAGGATAACATATACTTATCTTGCATGATTCTTTCATGAATTATAAAAAGAAAATGCAGATAAATGACAGCACAGCCTGGCATATGAAAGAGAGCAAACAGAAAAAAAATGTTTAAAATCCCCACCTGGCCAGGCAGAGCAGTGGATAGAGCGTCGGACTGGGATGCAGGACCCAGGTTTGAAACCCAAGGTCACAGGCTTGAGCAAGGGATCACTTGCTCTACTGTAGCTGCCCCCCTTCAAGGCACATATGAGAATGCAATCAGTTAATAACTAAGGTGTCATAAGGAAGAATTGATGCTTCTCATCTCTCTCCTGTCTGTCTGTCCCTCTCTCTGACTCTCTCTCTCTCTCTGTCTCTGTCAAAAAAAAAAAAAAATCCCTAGAAAGTGCTACCATCCCATGAGGCTTACCATGGGCCTCTCACTGTGCCACACATTCTAAATGTATGACCTCAAAATTCTCACGCCAACCTTACGAAGTAGGTACAATTCACACTTCCTCACAGGTGAGAAAAACGAATGCGCAGAGAGGGTGATAACAGTCTAAGGCAGGGGTGCTCAGTACATCAATCGCGATCTACTGGTCGATCACGAAGGAAGTGTGGGTAGATCGCATGATATTAAAAAGACATTTGTCTTGCTTGACCTGTGGTGGCGCAGTGGATGGAGCGTTGACCTGGGAACACTGAGGTCACCAGTTCAAAGCCCTGCACTGGTCTGGTCAAGGCACATATGGGAGTTGATGCTTCCAGCTCCTCCCTCCTTTCTCTCTCTCTCTCTCTCTCTCTCTCTCTGTGTTTCCTCTCTAAAATGAATAAATAAAAAAATAAAAATAATTTTTAAAAAATTTTAAAAAAGACATTTGTCTTTTGATTGGCATACAGGGTAGCCAATCTGACACCTGAACTTTTGACACCCTACGCATGCGCGTTAAACCGCGCTAACTTGTTCAGTTACATTGCTGCATAGTTAGCCTTCAATTTATTTAAACTAAACACAACAAAGGGTATAAAAATGAGTGCCGCAGCTGGTCCGAGTAAGAAGCCTAAAACCTACCACTTTCATACAGAATGGGAAGGGATTTTTTTCACTATGTCATATTCTAAGTGCGTTTGCCTCATCTGTCTGTGTGCCGTTGCTATTCCAAAGAAGGGAAATGTGGAGTGGTTTTTTCGGACTGTTCGTAAAAACTATGACATTGACTTTCCTCCGAAAAGAGAGCTGAGAAGGAGAAAGGTGAAAGAAGAATACACAATATTAAATAGTAATAATAGTAACTTAAATAATGATAATATAGAAGAAATAAATTTATGTTTTGCATTTTTATTGTAGGTAGATCATTTTGACTTGGTCATCTTATAAATAGCTCACAAGCTGAAAAAGTGTGGGCACTCATGGTTTAAGGACTGAGCCAGGATTCGAACTCGGGCAACGGGTGCAGCGCACACTCCTATTCACTCATTGTACCGTATTTTCCGCTATTCTGGCATCGCCAACCACTTAAAAGCTTAGGCGCTGAAGCAAGCATTTTGCATTCAGTTTTTACCAATTCCGCCTCAAAATCCTGTGAGGCAGGGTTAAGTCCCGTTGCTGAGGCTCAGAGTTTTGCGACTTGCCCAAAGTCACTAAGCGCGCCCCGGTCTTGGAAGAGCAAACTTGGCCTTGGGAAGCCTGCCCTGACCACTCACTTGCAGCTCTGAGCTTTGGCACCCCAAGGCTAACCCCACTCCGGGTTCTCCCGCGGGTATCCCACAAACCCTGTTTGTGCCTGCCCCAACCGCCCGCAACGGTCCTCAAGGGTGCCCTCGCACTCTCGGGTCTAACAGCTCCAGGGAACCCTCTTGCCATCTCCTCAACGTGGGCTCCGGGGGTGGGGGGTGGGGGGTCGCTCTGCTGCCCCTCAGACGGACCCGGCAGCGTGGGGGAGGGGAACACGACAGGGCGCATGCCCAGAGGCTCCATTTGGATTTGGCACCCGGCTTACCTGGGAGTCGCGGAACTCGACCACCACGTTCTCGCTGCTCCACCGCGCCGCCATCTCCTACCTCCTTCGTCCCTGCCTCAGGACCACGCGTTCCCACCTCCCAAACCTGCGTTCTCGGGGTCCCTGAGCCCCACGCAGCCCGCGAGTGAGACCTTCCACGCCACGCCCCACCTCCGCCTAACTGCAAACTATTGGCTAGACCGCACACTGGTTTCTTCCCCTCTTCCTGATTCTTCCAATTGCGGCACCGCGCCTACCCGAACAGGCACACCCCCTCCACTTCCGTCACTTGGTTTAAGTCACTCACGTTCCTTGGCACTGCGAACACACGCCCCTGCCGCAAGATATGCTGGGAGTTGTAGTCCAAGGTCGAGTGGCGCGTGGGTAACCCCTGGTAGAGATCACAGAATAAGGTTTGATGGAGGTGAGGGGCATGGTGTCTTCACTGTCTCCTCGCTGGTGTCCCTGGCAAGACCCAGGATGTCTACAAACCAAAACCCAACATTCGTGCAAACCAAAGGTTACTTCTTTTCCTGAGGTCTGCCACAAAGGCATTGAATACCGAGATGTATTTTTTCGTTCAGTACAGCAGCACTCGTTAAAATGTTCAAGGACCCCTTGCCAAAGTTTTCAAGGAATTGCCGGAAGTAGAACAATTTTGATCATCATAAAGACCTTATTTGACTTTTTCTTTCTCTAATCAGTGTACAGCAGAGTTTTCCAGAGGCTATATGATATATATTGTAACAGATTGAACAGTAGAAGCAGATGTGGGAAATCAGCGGCTTTTTAAAAAGTTTTTTTTTGCGCCAAACTGATGATATACTTATGCCAGGGAGCAAGATCTTAAATGCTTCTCCAGCTGTTTTTAACTATCTAATTTTTTTTTAATTTTACTGATTGATTTTAGAGAAAGAGGGAGAGAGAGAGAGAAAAAAAATGCAGTTGTTGTTCCACTTACTTATGCATTAATTGGTTGAGTCCTTTTTGCGCTTTAATCTGGAATTGAGCCAGCAGCCTTTGCTATGGGGACAGCTCTTTCTTTTATTAAGCCAGCCGTTGAAGAAATTGGCCACTTTAATTCTAGCTAAATAGCTCAGTTAGTTAGAGCATTGTCCCAATGAGCCAAGGTTGCAGGTTCAATCCCTGGTAAGGGCACATACAAGAATCAACCAATGAGCCTGACCTGTGGTGGCACAGTGGATAAAGCATGGACCTGGGAACACTGAGGTCGCCAGTTCAAAACCCTGCACTGGTCTGGTCAAGGCACATATGGGAGTTGATGCTTCTAGCTCCTCCCCCCCTTCTCTCTCTCTCTCTCTCTCTCTCTCTCTCCTTGCTAAAATGAATAAATAAAAATAAATTTAAAAAAAGAATCAACCAATGAATGCATAAATAAGTGGAGCACCAAATGGATGTTTCCTCTCTTTCTCTATTCACCTGTCTCTCTCCCTTCCTCTCTCTGTCTCTCTAAAATCAATCAACAAATTAAGTTATATATATATATATATTTAAGTTTGAGAATTGCTGTGATAGTATGGTGAGTAGGTTCTCTTCTTTTATCCCACCTTCTCAAATCCTGACTTAATTGGCATAGCTTCAATTTTTTTTTTTTTGCTTCAATTTTTTTATAGAAAGAGGAATGACTGATTTAATTTATTTGATCTTGTATCAAGTTCAGCACAGGGCATGGAGTGTAGGCAATACTCAAGTGTGAACTATTATTGTTGCTGTTAATATTATCACTACTTTTATGTGCAAGTTCTTGCATAAATAAAGATAAAAATTATACTCTCCCTCCTGGAATGTTGGATGTAATGAGGAAGACAGACTTAACAACAGTTAGGGTGACCAACTCATCCCAGGAAACCCTTCAGTCCAGACAAACTGGGACAACTGGTCACTGTACAACAGGTATATGCTTGGTAGATGAATTTGGTTTTATAAAAACTAGCAAGCATTGTGACAGGAGAGAATAGACTACATGGGTGACCTGACATAGCATCCTGAAGAAAGTGATATTTAAGCTTTTCAGCATAATATTAGGATTTCGATAAAGTATACTATCAAAAAAAGTACTTCAACATTACATCTTTTTTTTTTTTTTTTACAGGAACAGAGAGAGAGTTAGAGGCAGGGATAGACAGGGACAGAGAGAGATGAGAAGCATCAATCATTGGTTTTTCATTGCCGTTGCGACACCACCATAGTTGTTCACTGATTGCTTTCTCACACATGCCTTGACCATGGGCCTTCAGCAGACCAAGCCACCCCTTGCTGGAGCCAGTGACCTTAGGTCCAAGCTGGCGAGCTTTTGCAAGTTGCGAGCTTTTGCTCAAGCCAGATGGGCCTGCACTCAAGCTGGCGACCTCTGGGTCTCGAACCTGGGTTTTCCACATCCCAGTCCGATGCTCTATCCACTGCGTCACCGCCTGGTCAGGCTACATCTTTTTTTTTTTTAATTTAGTGAGAGGAGGGGAGGCAGAGAGACAGCATGAGCCCTGGCTGGGATCCACCTGGCAAGCCCACTA
The DNA here is from genome assembly GCA_037038555.1 of Rhynchonycteris naso. NCBI lineage: Eukaryota > Metazoa > Chordata > Mammalia > Chiroptera > Emballonuridae > Rhynchonycteris > Rhynchonycteris naso. Next base: position 23,311,754 of record CM073001.1, read on the forward strand.
GGGGGTGATGTTCTGCCCATCTGGGGCCATGCTTGCAACCAAGCTCTTCTTTGCGCCTGAGGTGGAAACCATGGATCCATCTTCAGCACCCTGGGCCAACTTGCTCCAATTGAGCCATGGCTGCAGGAGGGGAAGACAGAGAGAGACAGAGAGAGAGAGAGAGAGAAAGAGAGATGGGGGAGGGAGAGGGGTGGAGAAGCAGATGGGCACTTCTCCTATGTGCCCTGACTGAAAATCGAATGTGGAATATCCACACGCCAGGCCGACACATGAGCCAACAAGCCAGGGCCAAAAGTATTTCAACATTAAAAGTGTGAACAAAGACCCTGAAGTGTGAAGATCAGGACATATTCTACAAACATAAAGCAGTTACCCAATTAATACTCATGGCACTGTGCTTTTTTATTTCCTTTTACATACATTACAATTTGTAATTCAATGTTTATTTCTTATTTTTAAGCTTTGGGAGGACAGGAACCATGTCTGTCTTGTTCAGCTCTGCATGGTGACACGCCATGATACAAGGCACTCTATGAATATTTGTCCAGTGAATAAATGTGAAAATTATAGAAAGCCATGCCCTCAGAGTGCTGTGTAGGTAAAAAAGATGCCTTCTGTGAAATCAAAATGTAATTTTATTTTTGTGACAGATAGGAGAGAGGTAGAGAGAGGGACAGATAAGGACAGAGACAGGAAGGGAGAGAGATGAGAAACATCAGTTCTTCATTGTGGCTCCTTAGTTGTTCATTGATTGCTTTCTCATATTTGCCTTGACTAGGGGGGCTACAGCAAAGCAAGTGACACCTTGCTCCAGCCAGCAAACTTGGCCTTCAAGCCAGTGACCATGAGGTCACGTCTATGATCCCACGCTCAAGCCAGCGACCCCGCGCTTAAGCTTGGACCTGGGTCCTCAGTGTCTCAGTCTGACGCTCTATCCACTCTGCCACCACTTGGTCAGGAAAAAAAAATGTAATTTTAAAAAATGTATTGCCCATGCCTGACCTGTGGTGGCGCAGTGGATAAAGCGTCGACCTGGAATGCTGAGGTCGCCGATTCAAAACCCTGCACTTGCCTGGTCAAGGCACATATGGGAGTTGATGCTTCCTGCTCCTCCCTCTCTCTCTCTCTCTCTCTCTCTCTCTCTTCTCTATAATGAATACATTAAAAAAAATTTTTTTAATGTATTTATTGAGCCCTGACCAGGTAGCTTAGTTGGTGAGGTGTTGTCCAGATTCACCAAAGTTACAGGTTCAATCCCTGGTCAGGACCCATACAAGAATCAACCAATAAAGGAATAAATAAGTGGAACAACAAATTGATGTTTCTCTCTCTCTCTCTCTCTCTCTCTAATTCCCCCTTCCTTTCTTTCTCTAAAATCAACAAATAAAAAAAATATTTTTTAAAGATTATGTGTTTTCTTGAAGGTGCTTAGTCTTATTTCAAAAGTGTGTTAACCTAACCTGACCAGGTGGTGGCGCAGTGGATAGGGCATCAGACTGGGATGTGGAGGACACAGGTTCAAGACCCTGAGGTCACCAGCTTGAGTGCGGGCTCATCTGGTTTGAGCAAAGCTCACCAGCTTGGACCCAAGGTCGCTGGCTTGAGCAAGGGGTTACTCGGTCTGTTGTAGCCCCACAGTCAAGGCAAATATGAGAAACCAATCAGTGAAAAACTAAAATGCCACAACAAAAAGTTGATGCTTCTCATCTCTCTCTGTTCCTGTCTGTCTCTCCCTATCTATCCCTCTCTCTGTCTCTGTAAAAAATAAATAAATAAAACAAAAAAAAACCCAACTGTGTTAACCTAGGTGCTCAATAACAATGGACTGGGCTTGCTTAAGGCTAAAGTAAAACTTTTACTAAAAAAGTTATATACCTGTATGACCAGGGGTGATGCAGTGGATAAAGTGTCAACCTGGGACACTGAGATCCCTGGTTCAAACCTGAGCTCACAGGCTTGAGCAGCTTGAGCACGGGTTCACTGGCTTGAGTGTTGGATCACAACATAATCCCAAGGTTGCTGGCTGGAGCTCAATGTCACTGACTTGAGCAAGGGGTTGCTGGTTCACCTGACCTGGTGGTGGCGCAGTGGATAGAGCATCAGATTTGGATGTGCAGGACCCAGGTTTGAGACCCCGAGGTCACCAGCTTGAGCACGGGCTCATCTGGTTTGAGCAAGACTCACCAGCTTGAGCCCAGGTTGCTGGCTCGAGCAGGGGTCATTTGGTCTGTTGTAGCCCACCCCCCAACCCCCATCAAGGCACATATGAGAAATCAATCAACGAACATCTAAGGAGCCGCAACGAAGAATTGATGTTTCTCATCTCTCTCCCTTTCTGTCTGTCTGTCCCTCTCTCTGACTCTCTCTGTCTCTGCCACACACAAAAAAAAGAAAAAGTGGGTCGCCCGCTCAGCTTGAGCCCCCAGTCAAGGCATGTAAGAGAAGCAATCAAGGCACAACTAAGCAACTATGAGTTGAGGCTTCTCAATCTCTCCTCTCTGTCTCTCTCTCCTTTTCTCTGTCTCTTAAAAAACAAACAAAAAAGGTTATATGCCTAGGGTGTGACTACCTATCACATAGCCTTTCCAGTTAGGAATTTATGATCAGATCACTCTGTGAGATTACTTTCCATATAATCATTTTATCGTCCTCTATATGAATTAATTAAGTAATCTAACACATCATATTCCTTTTTTTCAAGATTTTATTATTGATTTTTTTGCAGAGAGAGGGAAGAAGAATGAGTATCAACTCATAGTTGCTTCACTTTAGTTGTTCGTTGATTTAGTTGTTCATTGTCATATGTGCCTTGACTGGACAAGCCCAGCAACCTTAGCATTCCAGGTTCACGTTCTATCCACTGTGCCATCACAGGCCAGGCACACACTATATACTTATTGCCAATAATAGGCTATAGGCAAATAAATAAATGGGATGTTCTTGGGCAGATAAAATATATTATGCTCACTTTGTTAAAGATGGCACTGCCCACGTGCAAGTTTTAAGAGTAAGCTTTTCCCCACACCTTTAACTGATTGGATGATGTAGTGTGGTGCACTCTCATGAGGAATCCTCCCATTATGCCTCAGATAAGTGACTTTGTATCAGAGACTTCCTTGTTTGTAGATTGGATTAAAGGTTTGGATTTCTCCACTATAAAGTGAGGCAGACCGGGAGCTTGCGCTCTCTCTTGGTTCCTGAGGTTAGTATTAGAGAGGAGAGCAGATTAAGGCCATTTGGAGGAGGCCAGGAGAAGCAGCCAAGAAGGTGGAGTGCTGAGGAAGAAGCCAGTTTATTCAGAGTTTGTGCAGAAAGAAGGAGATGGGAAACAGGAGAATAAGGCTGGTGAGCTAGAAACCTTTGATGCTAGGAAACTCAGAAAAGTCAGTAGCTTTGTGAGCACTGAATGAGTGGGTTTTGGAGCCCAGTGTGTGTTTTTACTTGCCTGCCAGGTGCAAGCTAGGATTAAAGCTGATGGCTCACCAGTTCTTGGCTCTGTTGTTTCATTACTGACTGTCCGAATCTAATGTGAACCTGCACTGGCCAGGCGGCCGTGACGGTGACCTTGGCCACTGGCTTTACAGATGTCATTGATACTCAATAAATATCCTCTAAATGATTGATTAGCAAATAAGGTATATGGTAAGTTGTAGCAAGAAGTACAACTAAAAAAGTTGGAAAGGGCTAGTTAGGCATCTGAGTTTTATTCTGTAGATAACGATGTACATATGGGTATATTCCAAAGCACTCTGTCTATTTATATAGTTTAGTAATCTGTTTCCCACTAAAACCAGTGGGACTGCCCTTTCTGCAACCCTCCCCCACTCCCACCTCTTTAGTTCATATTTTTCTAGCTCTCAAAATCTGCTCGTCATGGTTCACAGGCACAGAAAGTACTTTGGGTTTCAAATCCTTGGTGCTCTGTGTTCTCTCAATGTTTTCTTTCTTAAATGTGAAAAGGGCCTGGTAGAATTTTTGAGAAATGAAGCAGGAACACCTTTCAAACTGCTTCCTAGGGTCCTTCTTTTCCATCTCCCACTCACACTGTTCTCATGAAAGAGTGGGGACTCTGGAACTAAATCCAGAGCTCTCTGGCTGCTGCTTCATTGCTGTGTAGCCAATAAATATCCTGTCTAAATCAGAGACTGAGGACCATTGAGAGTCCCTTGTCAAGGTGACTTCAAATTGCTGACCAGGCCACAGGGTCCTTATCACCAAACAATGTATTTTCAAAAGGCTGCTTGCTAGGAAGGCAGGATATGTGGCCAACTAGAAATCCGGGGCTTAGGCTGTCTCTTATCAGCAACTATCCTTGCAAATTTAAACAGGACCCTTTATCATTCTAGCCCTCTGTTTCCTCTTCTGCAGAATGTGGGGTTAGAAGATGACCCTTACATCTGTTTGCATCTGGGAATATTGGACTCCTGCCTTGAGCCCCACTAGTAACTTCCCTCTCTTCATCAGTCAACAAAGATTTGTACAAAGATGTATTATAGAATTGGGTACCTGAAATCAGTATGATTATGTTAATCAGTGTCACCCCAATAACTTCAAATTAAAAATAAAGTAAAATAGGCCCTGGCTGGTAGCTTGGTCAGTTAGAGCATTGTCCTGATACACAAAGGTTGCCTGTTCAATTCCCGGTTTGGGACATACAGAAACAGATAGATGTTTCTATCTCCCTTTCTCTCTCTCGAATAAATAAATAAAAATTTTAAAGTAAAGTTAAATAAGCATGGCCTGTGCTGGCATAGTGGATAAAGCCTCGACCTGGAACGCTGAAGTTGCCAGTTCGAAACCCTGGGCTTGCTGGGTCAAGGCACATGTGACAAGCAATCAATGAACAACTAAAGTGAAGCAACTATGAGTTGATACTTCTCATCACTCACCCCTTCTCTCTATAAAATCAATAAATAAAGTCTTTTTTCAAAATATATAAAGTAGGTCTGACCTGTGGTGGCACAGTGGATGGAGTGCTGAGGTCGAGGTCACCAGTTCAAAACCCTGGGCTTGCCTGGTTGCCTGGTCAGGGCACATATGGGAGCTTATGCTTCCTGCTCCTCTCCCCTTTCTCTCTCTCTCTCTGTCTCTCACTCTCATGAATGCTCTTTCTCTCTCTCCTCTCTAAAATGAATAAATAAAATCTTTTTAAAATAAATAAATAAAGTAGGCTTGGCTGTTTGGCTAAATGGTAGAGTGTTGGCCCCACGTGTGGATGTTCTGAGTTCGATTCCCAGTCAGGGCACATAGGAGAAGCAACCATCTGCTTCTCCACCCCTCCCCCTCCCTTTTTTTTTTTTCTCTCTCTCTCTCTCTTTCTCTCCCACAGGCATGGCTCAATTGGTTCAAGTGCATCAGCTGGGCACTGAGGATGGCTCCATGGAGCCTCCATCTCAGGTCCTAAAAATAGCTCGGTTGAGAGCATGGCCCTAGATGAGGATCCCTGTCAAGGTGCAGCGAAAGTCTGTTTCTCCTCCTCTCACTTGGAAAAAGAAGGGGAACGAAGAGTAAAAATAAATTTAAAAAAGGTCTGTGGGCTTGCCCACATGCTTTGCTAGGTGCATTTGGTTGTCCATTACCCTGGTTTCTTTGTTTAAGTTTTCTCTTTTCAGGAAAAGCAATAAAAATATAAAGAGCTCTGAGAGGTCTGGGAGGAAGTTTCTTACTGGGAGATACTTGCTTACTTCCAGAGGAGGTGCTAGGTGCTCCCTCTGAAGCCATAGAACAGTGGTTCTTAACCTTTTTTTTAAATTTATTTATTCATTTTAGAGCAAAGAGGAGAGAAAGAGAGAGAAGGGGGGGAGGGGGAGGAGCAGTGACACAGGTTGGACCTTTTTTGAGGTACCAAACCCACCAGTTTCATATGCGCATTCACCGAACCCTTCTTTAGTGATAAATAAAGTATGATTTTTTTTTCCAAATTCAAGACATAGGTATATGTTTTTTTACTGGTGCACACAATGAGCCGTGCATGAACATCACCTTGCTCAAAGAACAAAACCAACAAAGTGCATGAACTCACAACAAATTACGGTATTACTTTATTCTGGCCTCCACGGCAGAGGCTTCTCCGAACCCCTGAGTCCGACTCATCGAACCCCTAGGGTTCGATAGAACCCAGGTTAAGAACCACTGCCATAGAAAGTCCTCCCCTCCCTGTAGTTTATGGAGACAGAGAGGAAGCAACCAGTTTCTTTCCCAAGGCTTCCCAGGAGTAGCCCTAACAAGTCATTCCCCCATTTTCTTTTCTTCTTCTTCTCTTCCTTCTCCTTCTCCTACACCTTCTCCTCCTGCTCCTCTTTCCTCTTCTGAGAGTTTTATAGTTTATTTGAGCCAAACTGAGGACATATGCCAGAGAGCAAGATGCTCTCCCCGATTTTCTGAACTATTTACATCCCAGACTTTAATTCTTCCAGAGATATTTAAAACTGGGCTTTGCAGCATTATTCTGCACTTCTGTTTCTGTTTGCATAACACCAGGTTTTGACACCAATTTTATCAGCTCTTTCAATCCTGACTATTGTCATTGGTGGATCAGTGCTTTATTAACCCTGTCTCACAGCTAAAAAAGAGCCAGGTAGCAGCTCATCCAGGGTCAGTGAGAGCATGATGAAATGAAAATAAAAAATATATAAAAATAGAGTCCCACGTCTAGCTGGGACCATTTTTGTATCTTATATCCTTGCACTGAGAGCATCCAAAATGATTTGACACCTCCCCAGATCCATTAACTTTATTTATTTATTTTGTGACAGAGACAGAGAGAGAGACAGAGAAAGGGACAGATAAAGACAGACAGACAGGCCTGACCAGGCGGTGGCGCAGTGGATAGAGCATCGGACTGGGATGCGGAAGACCCGCTTGAGCGCGGGGCCCATCTGGCTTAAACAAAAAGTTCACCAGCTTGGACCCAAAGGTCGCTGGCTCCAGCAAGGGGGTGCTCGGTCTGCTGAAGGCCCGTGGTCAAGGCACATGTGAGAAAGCAATCAATGAACAACTATGGTGTTGCAACGGCAACGAAAAACTTAATGATTGATGCTTCTCACCTCTCTCCGCTCCTATCTGTCTGTCCCTATCTATCCCTCTCTCTGTCCGTGTAAAAAAAAAAAAGACAGACAGACAGGAATGGAGAGAGATGAGAAGCATCAATTCTTTGTTGTGACACCTTAGTTGTTGATTGATTGCTTTCTCATATGTGCCTTGACCAGGGGGCTACTGCAGAGCGAGTGACCCCTTGCTCAAGTCAGCAACATTGGGCTCAAGCCAGCAATTTTGGGATTTAATCCAGCAACCTTTGTCAGTAACCTTTGGGCTCAAGCCAGCAACCATGGGTAATGTCTATGATTCCACACTCAAGCCAGGGACCCTGCACTAAAGCTGGTGAGCCCATGCTCAAGCCGGCAACCTCTGGGTTTCGAACTTGGGTCCTCTGCATCCCAGTCTCATGCTCTATGCACTGCGCAACCGCCTGGTCAGGCCAGACCCATTAATTTTAAACCAAGAATTCACAGGAGAAACTTGGAGCAGAACTCCAAGTTTGGACTCTTGATGTAATAAATGACAAATTGAAACTAATCTGAGACCGCAGGTCTCTGAGGATGCTTGTTGCTATGTCTTGAGTCATTCTAAGATGTAAAGGGTAGGATCAAGCGATTGAATGAAAAACTTTCTATTTAATATTGTCATTTCAGAGGGGAAATTATCATTTGAGTAAGTGCACAAGGAGATAACAAGGGCATTGCCTGAGAAAGGCTGCCATTCATGGTCCCACAGGGCACCTAAGTTCAGTATCATCACCTTGCAAAGAGTAAAGGCTTCACCTTGGCAGTTCAGGCTCTCAGCTGCTCAGTGGTGCCAGATGTGAGAGACTGCCTTATGATTACTATTAGATGGGAACATAAACTTGAAGGGCAAATCATTAATTTACAAAAAGAAATATAGCTGTTAAGAGGATCTAATCTTTTTCACCCCATAGGAAAGCAGACAAAGAAAAGGAAATTGTCACCTCAAAATTCCTTGATGAATATGTTCAATGTAAAGCTTAGAAATCCAGTTCTGTTCTTACTAGCTGTGTGACTTTCTAGTGTGTATGTGACATATACTTTATATATACCTCTATATCTCTACCTTTCTATAAATGTGCATGGCTCAAACACAAATACAAAAAGGTATATAGCCTGACCTGTGGTAGTGCAGCAGTGGATAAAGCGTCAACCTGGAATGCTGAGTTTGCTGATTCAAAACCCTGAGCTGGCCTGGTCGAGGCGCATATGGGAGTTGACTCTTCCTGCTCCTCCCCCATTCTCTCTCTCTCTCTCTCTCTCTCTCCTCTGAAATGAATAAATAAAATGTAAAAAATATATATATAATGAAAGGATATAGTCCTCATCCATCCCATCACCTAAACCTCCAGTACCTCCTGTTCCCCCAAGGGGACTACATTATGATGTTTCATATTCCCAACCATTATCTTTAGGAATACATAAGCCAATAAAATAAAGACCTTATATGAGGAGGAGGCAAGTTTCTTAATTTTTCAAGTCTTGGCATTTTCAGTGCTCATTAATCATTGGTCATTGTTATTTTTATTTTTTTAAATTAATTAGTTTTAGACAGTGTAAAGCCAGTAGCCACAGCCAGCATAACAGCCACCTGGCCCATGCAGGTTTGCATTTGATTCAAACAGACGGTAATGAAACAACGGAGCCAAAACTAGTGGGCCATTAGCTTCAATCCTAGCTTGCACTCGGTGGGCAAGAAATAGACACAATGGGAAAACATTTCCCTTTCCACTCAGGACTCCCAAAGCCACTGACTTATCCGAGTTTCCTAGAATCAAAGGTTTCTAACCTCACCAACCTTATTCACCTATGTTCCCCATTTCCTTCTCTCTGCACAAACTGGCTTCTCCTTCAGAACTCCGACATCTTGGCTGATCCTCCTCTCCTCCATGTGGCCTTTTCTGCTCTCCTTTATAGTGTAGAAATCAAAACCTTTGCCTGACCAGGCGGTGGTGCAGTGGATAGACCGTTGGACTGGGAAGCGGAAGACCCAGGTTCGAGACCCCGAGCTCGCCAGCTTGAGCGCGGGCCCATCTGGCTTGAACAAAAGCTCACCAGCTTGGACCCAAGGTCGCTGGCTCCAGCAAGGGTGGCTCAGTCTGCTGAAGGCCCGCAGTCAAGGCACATGTGAGAAAGCACAATGAACAACTAAGGTGTCGCAACAGCAACGAAAAACTAATGATTGATGCTTCTCACCTCTCTCCGTTCATGTCTGTCTGACCCTATCTATCCCTCTCTCTGTCTCTGAAATAAAATAAAATTAAAAAAAAAAAAAGACACCTTAGCCTGACCTGTGGTGGCGCAGTGAATAGAGCGTCGACCTGGGAACACTGAGGTCGCCAGTTCAAAACCCTGCACGGGTCTGGTCAAGGCACATATGGGAGTTAATGCTTCCAGCTCCTCCCCCCTTTCTCTCTCTCTCTCTCTCTCTATGTCTCCTCTCTAAAATGAATAAAATAAAATAAATATTTTAAAAAAAAAGACACCTTAGAAAACCTTTAATCCAATATATAAACAAGGAAGTCTGTGATACAAAGTCACTTATCTGAGGCATAATGGGATTCCTCATGAGAGTGCACTACTCCACATCATGCAATAGTCAAGGGTGTGGGGGAAGTCTTAGTTTTGAAAAGATCTTAGTATTAAAAGGGTGGGAAAGGCTTAGTCTTAAAACTAAGCCTTAGGCTATACCAACCCTGCCTGCTTACAGCCTGTTCCTCACACCCAATGCAAACTATAAGCGAGCAAACATATATATCATATTTACAAACTTATTTGAACAACAGAGAGAGAGAAGGGAGAGAGAGAAAGAATCATCGATTTTTCCCTCACCTATTTATACATGCAAACTATAAGCGAGCAAACATATATATCATATTTACAAACTTATTTGAACAACAGAGAGAGAGAAGGGAGAGAGAGAAAGAATCATCGATTTTTCCCTCACCTATTTATACATGCATTGGTTGACTCTTGCATGTTCTGTGACTAGGGATTTGAACGTGCAATTTTGGCATATCTGGATGAGGCTCTAACCAACTGAGCTATGCAGCCAGGACTGGTCATTGTAATTTTTAATAATAGTGATGTTGCCTGACCACACAGTTGCGCAGTGGACAAAGTGTCAGCCTGGGATGCTGAGAACACAGGTTTGAAACCCCAAAGGTGCTGACTTGAGCAAGGGCTCATAGACATGACTCCATGGTCACTGGTATAAACCCAAAGGTCACTGACTTGAAGCCCAAGTTCGCTGGCTTGAGCAAGGGGTCACTGGCTTGGCTGGAGCTCCCTGGTCAAGGCACATATGAGAAAGCAATCAATGAACAACTAAGGTTCTACAACTGTGAGTTGATACTTCTCATCTCTCTTTCTTTCTGTCTGTCTGTCCCTGTCTCTTTAACTCACAAAAAAATGAAATAAAAACTGTTGTAAAGGCAGTAGTCATGGCCAGCATCACAGCCACCTGGCCTGTGCAGGTTCACATTTGATTCAGACAGATGGTAATGAAACAATGGAGCCAAGAACTGGTGGGCCATTACCTTTAATTCTAGCTCGTACCTGGCGGGCGAGAAATACACACAGCAGAAAAATACTTCTTTTTCCATTCAGAGCTCCCAAACCCTCTGACTCATCGAATATTTCTAGAATCAAAGACCCCACCAGCCTTATTCACCTCTGTAAAACCAGTAGCCACAGCCACCATCATAGCCGCCTGGCCCATGCAGGTTCGCATTTGATTCAGACAGTCGGTAATGAAACAACGGACCAAGAACTGGTGAGCCATCAGCTTTAATCCTAGCTTGCACCCGGCGGGCAAGTAGAAACACACATTGAGCTCAAAAACCCACTCATATAACTCAGATAAGTCAGTGCTCACAAAGCTACTGACTTATCTGAGTTTCCTAGAATCAAAGGTATCTACCTCACCAGCCTTATTCACCTCTGTTTCCCATCTCCTTCTTTCTGCACAAACTCTACATAAACTGGCTTCTCCTTCAGCATTCTGCCACCTTGGCTGCTTCTCCTCTCTTCCACATGGCCTTTCTCTGCTCTCCTCTCTAATGCTAATCTCAGGAACCGAGAGAACAAGCTCCCAATCAGCCCCCTTTCATAGTATAGAAATCAAAACCTTTAATCCAATATACAAACAAGAAAGTCGCTGATACAAAGTCACTTATCTGAGGAATAATGGGATTTCTCATGAGAGTACACCACCCCACATCATGCAATCAGTCAAGGGTGTGGGAAAAAGCTTAGTCTTAAAACTAAGCCTTAGGCCATGGGTCGGGAATCTATGGCTCGCGAGCCAGATGTGGCTCTTTTGATAGCTGCATCTGGCTCACAGACAAATCTTTAATAAAAAAATAATAATAACGTTAAAAAATATAAAACAGACTGGGAAAGCAGCAGCACCAGATCCAAGATGGCGGCTAGCAGGAGGCTGATGAAGGAGCTTGAAGAAATCTACAAATGTGGAATGAAAAACTTCCATAACATCCAGGTTGATGAAGCTAATTTATTGACTTGGCAAGGGCTTATTGTTCCTGACAACCCTCCCTATGATAAGGGGGCCTTCAGAATTGAAATAAACTTTCCAGCAGAGTACCCATTCAAACCACCGAAGATCACATTTAAAACAAAGATCTATCACCCCAAAATTGATGAAAAGGGGCAGGTCTGTCTGCCAATAATTAGTGCTGAAAACTGGAAGCCAATGACCAAAACTGACCAAGTAATACAGTCTCTCATAGCACTAGTGAATGACCCCGAGCCCAAGTACCCACTTCAGGCTGACCTAGCTGAGGAATACTCTAAGGACCATAAAAAATTCTGTAAGAATGCTGAAGAGTTTACAAAGAAACATGGAGAAAAGCGACCTGTGGACTAAAACCTGATACAATTGATTCAAGCGAGTGTGAGCAGAGAGTGTGAGCAGAGACCCCGAGCAGTGCATTAAGACACCCCGCAAAGCAGGACTCTGTGGAAAATTGACAGGTGCCACTGCCCAGTGTTCGCTTGTGGCAGTTACTAAATTTCTACAGTTTTCTTAATCAAAAGTGTTCTAGGTAACCTGTAAAGAAAGGATTAAAAAGTTAAGATGTTCTAAAATATATATATATAATTCTCATGTATTACAATCCATTCATTTCCTACAGCTCATGCTTATGGTTGGGGTGGCTGGAGCCAATCACACCTGTCCTCCGGAACAACACCAAATTTTTATTGGATAATGCATAACGCACTCAGGTCGTTGTGAGGTCAGAAAGTAAACTTCCCTCCTTTTAATCAAGTAGTCATCTAGCTAATTACAGAAACCCTTTTGAAGAAGAAGATGGCTAAAAGAAAAAAAAGATGAGGAGTATCGTACTTTTCAGCAGGAATGGACAGAGGAATTTGCCTTTTGGAGAGAGCAGGTTGTGCAGTGTGTCTAATACGCAATGATAAAATTGCATCCATGAAACGGTCAAATATAAAGCGGCACTTTGACACACGCCATACTACATTTGCATCAAAATATCCAGCGGGGGACAGCAGGAAGAAAGCATGTCAAGAGCTACTGTGCAGCATGCAAGCTAGTCAACAGCAACTCCGTGTTTGAACCCAACAAGGTGACTGAAATTCGGCTAGCTTTGCTGGTACTTTAGCAATTGTGAGAAATGGAAAGCCATTCACAGATGGGGAGTATGCCAAAACATTCATGCTTAATGTTGCCAATGAACTTTTTGATAACTTTTGAGATAAAGACAAGATAATCAAACAAAAAGAAGACATGTCTCTGTTGGCAAGAAAGGTTCATGATCATACCATAATGATAGCAAATCAAATTGAGGCAACACAAGTGAAGGACATAAATGCAGCACCATTCTTTTCTCTCGCTTTGGATGAGTCAACAGACTTAAGCCATTTATCCCAGTTCAGCGTGATTGCAAGGTATGCTGTCGGTGACACACTACATAAGAAAAGTCTTGCTGTTTTGCCTATGAAAGAGACAACAAGAGGGGAGGATTTATTCAAGTCTTTCACTGAATTCGCTAAAGAAAAAAATCTACCAATAGATAAACTTATTTCGGTGTGTACTGATGGTGCTCTGTGCATGGGGGGGATAAACAGAGGATTCGTAGCACTTGTTCATGAACATAAAAAGAGACCCATTCTAAGTTTTTACTGCATCCTACATCAGACGGCGCTTTGTGCTCAGATGTGTGGTGAGCAGCTTGATGAGGTAATGTCGCTGGTCATTTGAGTGGTCAATTTTATTGTTTCCCGAGCTTTAAATGATCACCAGTTTAAAACACTGCTGGATGAAATTGGGAATAATTATTCTGGTCTGCTTCTGCATAGCGATGTGCGTTGGTTGTCAAGAGGGAAGGTGCTCAGCTGTTTTGCGGCTTGTCTGAGCGAAATCCGGACTTTTCTTGAAATGAAAAATGTCGAGCATCCTGAGTTAGCTAATACTGAGTGGCTCCTGAAGTTCTCCTATCTCGTGGACATGATTGAACATCTGAACCAGCTCAATGTGAAAATGCAAGGCATTGGAAATACAGTCTTATCCCTTCAACAAGCAGGGTTTGCATTTGAAAACAAGCTGGAACTCTTCATCGCCGACATTGAAACAGGTTGTTTACTCCAGTTTGAAAAACCAGGAGAGTTTAAAGATGCATGCACAGCAAGTGACCTTCTCAACAACTTGATCTCAAGCAGCTAGCGGGCTTTTCACATCTAATCTCCTGCAGTCATTCAAAGCGCGCTTTGGAGAATTTCGTGAATGCACTTGTCTTTTTAAGTTCATCACCCATCCACACGAGTGTGCAGTGGACAGCGCTGACCTGAGTTACATCCCCATTGTCTCTGTCAGAGATTTTGAGCTACAAGCTGCTGACCTGAAGGCCTCAGACATGTGGGTGAATAAGTTCAAGTCGCTGACAGAAGATTTGGAAAGACTTGCACGACAGCAAGCAGAGATGGCGAGAAAACACAAGTGGGGAGAAATGAAAAAACTTCAACCCATGGAACAGCTGATTGTCAAAACTTGGAATGTGCTTCCCGTCACATACCACACACTGCAGTGTGTGAGTATTGCTCTACATATGCATTTGAGCAGTCTTTCTCACATCTAAAGAATGTTAAGTCCTGACCAGGCAGTGGCGCAGTGGATAGAGTGTTGGACTGGGATGCGGAAGACCTAGGATCGAGACCCCAAGGTCGCCAACTTGAGCGCGGGCCCATCTGGCTTGAGAAAAAGCTTGCCAGCTTGGACCCAAGGTCGCTGGCTCCAGCAAGGGGTGACTCGGTCTGCTGAAAGCCTGAGGTCAAGGCACGTGTGAGAAAGCAATCAATGAACAACTATGGTGTCGCAACAGCAACGAAAAACTAATGATTGATATTTCTCATCTCTCTTCGTTCCTGACTGTCTGTCCCTATCTATCCCTCTCTCTGGCTCTCTCTCTCTGTCCCTGTAAAAAAAATAAATAAAAAGAACGTTAAGACCAACCTACGATCACGTTTAATGGATGGAAGTCTCAACGCCTACATGAAGCTCATGAAGCTTAACCTCACTACATATCTACCAGACTACAAAGCTGTCAGCAAAATCATGCAGCACCAGAAGTCGCATTAATGGTAAGAAGTACTTTATTCATCATTGGTTAGCAACAGCATCACATTATTAAAAAGAATTCAGAGACTTATTGTGCTTTAAAAGTGTTGGTCTTACATAAAATGCACACATTTACTTGTATTTAGTGTTAAACATATTGTATGGCTCTCACAGAATTACATTTTAAAACATGTGGCATTCATAGTTCATAGCGTTCATGTGTCAACACATAGCCAAAAAGGTTCCCGACCCCTGCCTTAGGGTATAATGACTTTGCCGGCTTACAGCCTGTCTCCCACACCCAATGCAAACTATAAGCAAGCAAACATATACATCATATTTAAAACTTATTTGACCAACATTCCACCCCTTTTGCTCGCGTCACAATCTAAAACACAGGTATTTCTGCACAAGGAAATTAAGCACATTACACAAATTACAACAACAGCACAAATCATACAGTTTCAACAATTACAAAGGTATATTTCACCAGTCTCTGAGCACTTTGCCAAAAGTGCAAAATGTCCTCGGCCTTTTCTGGAAGCACTCCCCTGTCCTGGGAAGCTTTTCCCATGGCTAAAAAGAAGGCCGAGGACATTTTGCTCTTTTGGCAAAGTGCTCACTTTCTAGCCATGGGAAAAGCTTCCCAGGGCAGGCGAGTGCTTCCAGCAAAGCCTCCGTCCACTCCCATTAGGGTATTTCACATTGTCCAAAATTCGTAAGTCCACCCAACAAAGGAGCCAGTGCCCACTCCAGCCGTAGTCCAGGAAATCAGTTCACGCACATGGTTCCTCAGCCACCTCCCTCATTCCTGCTGTCCTGGAAGGTCTTACACTGTCCCAAAGAGGTGCATGTGGCAATGGCAGTCAGCATTTCCATCTCTGCTCCAGAGAGCATGATGGCATCGACCTCTACGTACAAAAATCACAGATCTACCAGGGGTGTAGTAGGTACTTGCTGCTGGGCTCTCATCTTTTGGAGACTGCGGATTGCAACTCCATCCCAATTCTCCTCATCCTCCAAAGAGGAACTGAAAACATCAGCTCTTGCTGCTGGGCTTGACCCCCTGGCCGTAGCCATCTTCTGCTCCATGGGCCCCCTGGCCTCCCACCACTGCTGGCTTTCTACAAAATCCAGGGAAATCTGCAACTCATGAACCTGAGATTCCCTCTCCAGTGACTGCTCCATTTCCAAGCGAATCTCATGAACCTGGTCAGCCTCCTCAAGTGCTTGCTCCAGCTCCAGGATCGGCATCTCTTTCTCCCACATTTGCTCTAGCTCCTTCCACTGTTCAATTTGCAGGTCCCAGGTGGCCTCTTCCACAGAGCTCTCGGTTTCCTCACGCATGACTGTAAAAGTCAGCCAGCCTACAACCCCCGAAAGGACAGCCCTGGGGAACCATAACAGCAGCCAGTCCTCTACTCCACCGCTTCAAGGTGGTGGTGGCTCCATATTGAACTGTATTGAATCCTGCCACAGACTATGCCAAATGTAACGTCAGTAGCCATGGCTACCATCACAGCTGCCTGGCCTATGCAGGTTGGCACTGGATTCGAACAGATGGTAATAAAACAACAAAGACAAGAACTTGTGGGCCATTAGCTTTACTCCTAGCTTGCACCTGGCAGGCAAGTAAAAACACACACTGGGCTCCAAAATCCACTCATTCAGTGCTCACAAAGCTACTGACTTATCTGAGTTTCTTAGAATCAAGGGTATCTACCTCACCAGCCTTATTGACCTCTGTTTCTGACCTCCTTTACCCTGCACAAACTCTACACAAACTGGCTGCTCCTTCAACACTCTGCCATTTGGCTACTTCTCCTTTCCTCCATATGGTTTTTCTCTGCCCTCCTCTTTAATGCTAATCTCAGGAACCAAGAGAGCAAGTTCCCAGTCTGCCCCCTTTTATAGTTGTAAAGCCAGCAGTCAGGCTCAGGATCACAGCCGCCTGACCCGTGCAGGTTTGCATTAGATTCGAACAGACGGTAATGAAACACAGGAGCCACGAACTGGTGAGCCATCAGCTTTAATTCTAGCTTGCACCCGACGGGCAAGCAAAAACACACACTGGGCTCCAAACCCACACATTCAGTGCTCACAAAGCTACTGACTTATCCGAGTTTCCTAGAATCAATGGTTTCTAGCTCACCAGACTTATTCACCTCCACTTCCCATCTCCTTCTGCACAAACTCTTAACAAACTGACTTCTTCCTCAGCATTCTGCCATCTTGGCTGCTTCTCCTGACCTCCATGTGGCCTTACTCTGCTCTCCTCTCTTCTAATACCTCAGGAACCAAGAGTGAGCAAGCTACTGTGGTCTGTCCCACTTTATAATGTAGAAATCCAAACCTTTAATACAATCTACACACAAGGAACTCTCTGATACAAAGTCACCCATCTGAGGCATAATGGGATTCCTCAGGAGAGTGCACCACCCTACATCATCCTATCAGTCAAGGGCGTGGGGAAAAGCTTACTCCTAAAACTAAGCCTTAGGCTATAACGACCCTGGCCTGCTTACATTACAGCCTTTCCCCCACACCCATCTCAAGCATAAGGGCAAATAATATCACCTGGGTGACATGCTTCCACGTGGGCAGCGCCATCTCTAACAAAGTGAGTATATTATATTTTATCTGCCCAACAATAGTATAGAAATCAAAACATTTAATCCAATACACAAACAAGAAAGTCTCTGATACAAAGTCACTTATCTGAGGCATAATGGGATTCCTCATGAGAGTGCACCACCCCACATCATCCAATCAGTCAGGGTGTGGGGAAAAACTTAGTCTTAAAATTAAGCCTTAGGCTATAATGACTTTGCCGGCTTACAGCCTGTCCCCCACATCTAATGCAAACTATAAGCGAGCAAACATATATATCATATTTACAACTTATTTGACCAACAACCTCTGTTCCCCATTTCCTTCTCTCTGCACAAACTAGCTTCTCCTTCAGCACTCCGCCATCCTGAATGCCTCTCCTCTGCAATACTGATGGCAGGATCTAAGCAAGAGAGCCCCCTGGTCTGCTTCATTTGGAGCCCAGTGTGTGTTCTTACTTGCCCGCTGGGTGCAAGTTAGAATTAAAGCTGATGGCTCACCAGTTCTTGGCTCCATTGTTTCATTACCGACTGTCCAAATCTAATGCGAAGCTGCATGAGCCAGGCTGCTGTGATGGTGGCCTTGGCCACTGGCTTTGCAAAGCCTTTAAGTCAATTTACAAATAAGGAAGTCTCTAATACAAAGCCACTTATCTGAGGCATAAATGAAATTCCTCATCAGAGTGCACACCCCGCCCCCCATCATGCAATAGTCAAGAGTGTGGGGCCTGACCTGTGGTGGCGCAGTGGATAAAGCGTCGACCTGGGAACACTGAGATCGCTAGTTCAAAACCCTGCACTGGTCCGGTCAAGGCACATATGGGAGTTGATGCTTCCAGCTCCTCCCCCCTTTCTCTCTTTCTCTCTCTCTCTCTCACTCTGTGTCTCTTCTCTAAAATGAATAAAATAAAAATAAAATAAATTAAAAAAAAAAAAGAGTGTGGGGAAAAATTTAGTTTTGAGAAGACCTCAGTACTAGAAGGGAGGAAAAGACTTAGTCTTAAAACTAAGCCTAAGGCTATAAGGACCTTGCCAGTTTACAGTCTGTCTCCCACACCCAATGCAAACTATAAGTGAGGAAACATATATATCATATTTACAAACTTATTTGACTAACAATTGTGATGTTGGAAAATCTTTTCATTGTGGTAAGGTGCCAAAGAACTGTAAAACTTAGTATTGGCAATACCATTTTAAAGGGGGAAAGTCAGGTTTTCTGTCCCATCCTTTCTTTGGATAATGGAGGGAAAAGGGCCTGACCAGGTAGTGGCGCAGTGGATAGAGCGTTGGACTGGGATGCGGAAGACCCAGGTTCGAGACCCCAAGCTCACCAGCTTGAGTGCAGGCCCATCTGGTTTGAGCATAAAGCTCGTCAGCTAGGACCCAAGGTCGCTGGCTCCAGCAAGGGGGTAGTCTGTCTGCTGAAGGCCCGCAGTCAAGGCACATGTGAGAAAGCAATCAATGAACAACTAAGGTGTCGCAATGAAAAACTGATGATTGATGCTTGTTCGGCAGATAAAATATAATATGCTCACTTTGTTAAAGATGGCACTGCCCACATGGAAGTTCGTTGATATTAATGTGTGTTCTGGAACAGGCTGTGGGCAGGCTGGGTCATTATAGCCTAAGGCTTAGTTTAAGAGTAAGCTCTTCTCCACACCCTTAACTGATTGGATGATGTAGGGTGGTGATGTAGGGAGGAATCCCATTATGCCTCAGATGGGTGACTTTGTATCAGAGACTTCCTTGTTTGTATAATTGGATTAAAGGTTTTGAGTCTGCTATAAAGTGGGAGAGAACAGTAGCTTGATCTCTCTCTCTTGGTGCTTGGTTCCTGAGGTAGAAGAAAGGAGAGCAGATTAAGGCCATGTGGAGAGGAGAAGCAGCCAAGATGGTGGAGTGCTGAGGAAGAAGCCAGTTTGTTAAGAGTTTGTGCAGGAGGAGATGGGAAACAGGTGAATAAGTCTGGTGAGCTAGAAACCTTTGATTCTAGGAAACTCGGATAAGTCAGTAGCTTTGTGAGCACTGAATGTGTGGGTTTTGGAGCCCAGTGTGTGTTTTTGCTTGCCTGCCGGGTGCAAGCTAGAATTAAAGCTGATGGCTCACCAGTTTGTGGCTCCGGTGTTTCATTGCCATCTGTTCGAATCTAATGTGAACCTGCGTGGGTCAGGCTGCTGTGATAGTGGCCTTGACTACTGGCTTTACATTTGGCGTAGTCTGTGGCAGGATTCGATACAGATCGGCATGGAACCACTACCACCTTTGTGTGGTGGAGTAGAGGACTGGCTGCTGTTATGGTTTCCCATAGCTGTTTTTGGGGGGACTGTTGGATGGCTGACTTTTATAGCCATGCGTGAGGAAACCAAGAGCTCTATGGAAGAGGCTGCCCAGGACCTGCAGGACGAGCAGCGGAAGGAGCTGGAGGAAACATGGGAGAAAGAGATAACCCTGGAGTTGGAGGAAGCACCAGAGGAGGCTGACCAGGTTCGTGAGATTCTCCTGGAAATGCAGCAGACACTGGAGAAGGAATCACAGGTTCATGAGTTGGAGATTGCCCTGGATGTTGTGAGAGCCAGCAGCGGCATGAGGCCAGGGCCGGAGCTGAGGCCGGGACCAGGGCTGAGGCCCGGGTTGGAGCTGCAAGGCCTGCTGAGCAGAAGGTAGCGGTGGCCCAGAGATCAAGCCCAGTGATCTCTGGGCTTGATCTCTGAGATCAAGTGAGCATAGGGGTGGATTGTTCCAGTGTTTTATTGCCAACTGTTCGAATCTAATGCGAACCTGCGTGGGTCGGGCTGCTGTGATGGTGGCCCTGACTACTGGCTTTACAATGCTTCTCACCTCTCTCTCTTTCTGTCTTTCTGTCCCTATCTATCCCTCTCTCTGACTCTCTCTCTGTCCCTGTAAAAAAAAAAAAAAAGGAGGAAAAAGGATATAGAAGTCTCCTGACTTACAAGAACAACTGGGTCATTTAGTTTTAGCTATCTGAAAGCATTAAGGTTATCTGAAGAATGTCCTTCCCCTTTCAATAAGAGACAAAATTTACATACCACCTTACACTGATTTTAACTCTCCCTCCCCTCCTGGAATTTTGAGATGAATGTGTATATCTAGGCAAAGGAGGAAAGATAGACACTAAAAGGTTTATGAATGTATTTTGATATGTAAAATGACATCACCATTGTGTTACCTTGAAAGTTTTAATGTTTTTTAAATCCCCTAGACAAATGTTATAAGCTTGTTAATGATTGTCGTGCCCCCTCCAACCTGATGTAGGGTGGTGCACTCTCATGAAGAATCCGCCCAGTATGTCTCAGATAAGTGACTTTGTATCAGAGACTTCCTTGTTTGTAGATTGGATCAAGGGTTTTGAATCTACACTATAAAGTGGGGCAGACTGGAGCTTGCTCTCTTGGTTCCGGGGATTAGCAGTACAGAGGAGAGCAGATTAAGGCCACGTGTAGTAGAGGAGAAGCAGCCACAATGGCAGAGTGCTAAGGAAGAAGTCAGTTTGAGCAGAGTTTTTGCTTGAGAAGGAGATGGGAAACAGAGGTGAATAAGTCTAGTGAGCTAGAAACCTTTGATTCTAGGAAACTCAGGTAAGTCAGTAGCTTTGTGAGCACTGAATGAGTGGGTTTTGGAGCCCAGTGTGTGTTTTTACTTGCCCACCGGGTGCAAGCTAGGATTAAAGCTGATGGCTCAGCAGTTCTTTGCTCCGTTGCTTCATTACCGACTGTCTGAATCAAATGCAAACCTGCATTGGCCAGGCAGCTGTGATCCTGACCATGACTACTAGCTTTACAATATTTCACACAGCTTGACCCGTGGTGGCACAGCGGATAAAGCGTCAACCTGGGAACCCTGAGGTCGCCAGTTCAAAACCCTGCACCGGTCTGGTCAAGGCACATATGGGAGTTGATGCTTCTAGCTCCTCCCCCCTTTCTCTCTCTCTCTCTCACTCTGTGTCTCCTCTCTAAAAATAAATAAATAAAAAGAAATTTAAAAAAAAATTTGAAAAAAAAACCCAACAATATTTCACACATAAAATGGCTTTCAAAGTCTCAACACTTAATTGTGATTTTTCTGATGGCCACACTATATTTACCGAAGAAAAAGCGCATTGTTGTAGCATTAGCTCCTGGGAAAGACAGCGCGTATTCCACAATTTTTAGTGCTTTACTGTATGGAACATGGTTTGTTTCCAAATGATGAAATATTTCTAACCATTTGTTCTGTATTGTGATTTCTGCTGATGCCCAAGATTTAACCGTTTCTTTATCAATTTATTTTATTTTATTTTTTTAAATTTTTTTTTTATTTATTCATTTTAGAGAGGAGACACAGAGTGAGAGAGAGAGAGAGAGAGAAAGGGGGGAGGAGCTGGAAGCATCAACTCCCATATGTGCCTTGACCAGACCAGTGCAGGGTTTTGAACTGGCGACCTCAGTGTTCCCAGGTCCACGCTTTATCCTCTGCGCCACCACAGGTCAGGCATCAATTTATTTTTTAAATAATGATACCTCATTGAAAAGAACATTTTCGGAAATATTACTATATGGATAATTTTGAGTGAGTCAGAGGGATCGGGTTACATGGTCCGGAAACTGATGCTGGAGCTACAGGAGTGGGCAGGAGCAGTCAGGGCAGTGCCGCCGGTGCGCTCTGCTCCGAGCCCGGAGCCACACCCTGGCATCCAGGACGCGAGCCTATGAGTAGTTAGGGGACTTGACAGCCACCACCCCAGCAGGTATGTCCCATTCGAAGTACTTTGTTTTGGGGCCCCTCACAGGGCAGCCAGCTCTTGCAGCAGTACGGGTGTTTCCAGGTCAAGGCAGGGTCTCCCGGCTGAAAATGGTATATTCCCTTCCCGTTCTCCCACCATTCCCTAGCTTTTCGTGCATTCTTTCCAAAAATTGGGACTTTCTATTTTTTTATTTTTATTTATTTATTTTATTTTCAGGGACAGAGAGAGAGTCAGAGAGAGGGTGTAAAGCCAGTAGTCACGGCCACAATCACAGCCGCCTGACCCACGCAGGTTTGCATTAGATTCGGACAGTCGGTAATGAAACAACGGAGCCAAGAACTGGTGAGCCATCAGCTTTAATTCTAGCTTGCACCCGGCGGGCAAGCAAAAACACACACTGGGCTCCAAAACCCACACATTCAGTGCTCACAAAGCTACTGACTTATCCGAGTTTCCTAAAATCAAAGGTTTCTAGCTCACCAGACTTATTCACTTCTGTTCCCCAACTCCTTCAGCTCAAACTCTGCACAAACTGGTTTCTTACTCAGCACTCTGCCATCTTGGCTGCTTCTCCTGGCCTCCATGTGGCCTTAATCTGCTCTTCTCTCTAATACTAACCTGAGGAACCGAGAGCGCAAGCTCATGGTCTGTCCCACTTTATAGTGTAGAATCAAAACCTCCAATCCAATTACACAAACAAGAAAGTCTCCAATACAAAGCCACCCATCCGAGGCACAATGGGATTCCTCAGGAGAGTGCACTACCCTACATCATCCAATCAGTCAAGGGTGTGGGGAAAAGCTTACTCTTAAAACTAAGCCTTAGGCTATAATGACCCGGCCTGCTTACATTACTACCTTTCCTCCACACCCATCCCAAGCATAAGGGCAAACAATATCACCCGGGTGATGGGCTTCCATGTGGGCAGCGCCATCTTTAACAAAGTGAGCATATTATATTTTATCTGCCCAACAGAGAGATAGATAGAGACAGACAGACAGGAATGGAGAGAGATGAGAAGCATCAATCATCAGTTTTTCCTTGCGACACCTTAGTTGTTCATTGATTGCTTTCTCACATGTGCCTTGACTGCAGGCCTTCAGCAGACCAAGCCACCCCTTGCTGGAGCCAGCGACCTTGGGTCCAGGCTGGCAAGCTTTTTTCTCAAACCAGAGTGCCCGCGCTCAAGCTGGCGACCTCAGGGTCTCGAACCTGGGCCCTCCACATCCTAGTCTGATGCTCTATCCACTGCGCCACCGCCTGGTCAGGCCAAAAATTGGGACTTTTTAAAAATGCCATGGGACACAGGACAAATTTTTAAAAATCGGGACTGTCTCGCCAAAAGTGGACGTCTAGTCACCTTATCCACGTGGCCTTTCTCTGCTCTCCTCTCTAATGCTAACCCCAGGAACCGAGAGAGAGCAAGCTCCTGGTCTGCCTCACTTCATAGTGTAGAAATACAAACCTTTAATCCAATCTGCAAACAAGGAAGTCCCAGATACAAAGTCACTTATCTGAGGCATAAGTGAATTCCTCATGAGAGTGCACCACCCCACATCATCCAATCAGTCAAGGGTGTGGAGAAAAGCTTACTCTTAAAACTAAGGCTTAGGCTATAATGATCCGGCCTGCCCACTCCTGTCCCCCAACACACATTAATATCAATGGACTTGCACGTGGGCAGCACCATCTTTAACAAAGTGAGCATAATATATTTTATCTGCCCAACATTCATAGAGCATTGGACTGGGAAGCAGAGGACCCAGGTTCGAAATCCCGAGGTCACCAGCTTGAGTGCTGTCTCATCTGGTTTGAGCTCACCGGCTTAAGGCCAAGGTTCCTGGCTTGAGCAAGGGGTCACTTGGTCTGCAGTAGTCTCCCTGTTGGTCAAATAAGTTTTTAAATATGATATATATGTTTGCTGTGGTATAGTTTGTGTAAAGCCAGTAGTCGGGGTCAGGATCACAGCAGCCCAGCCAGTGCAGATTCGCATTAGATTCGAGCAGTCGGTAATGAAACAATGGAGCCAAAAACTGGTGAGCCATCAGCTTTAATTCTAGCTTGCACCCGGCAGGCAAGCAAAAACACACACTGCGCTCCAAAACCCACTCATTCAGTGCTCACAAAGCTACTGACTTATCCCAGTTTCCTAGAATCAAAGGTTTCTAGCTCATCAGACTTATTCACCATTGTTTCCCATCTCCTCCAGCACAAACTCTTAACAAACTGGCTTCTCCCTCAGCACTCTGCCATCTTGGCTGCTTTTCCTGGCCTCCATGTGACCTTAATCTGCTCTCCTCTCTTCTAATCTCAGGAACCCAGGAACCAAGAGAGCAAGCTACTGGTCTGTCCCACTTTATACTTGTAAAGCCAGTAGCCGGGGTCAGGATCACAGCCGCCTGACCCACAGAGGTTCACATTAGATTCGAACAGTCGGTAATGAAACTCAGGAGCCACGAACTGGTGAGCCATCAGCTTTAATTCTAGCTTGCACCCGGCGGGCAAGCAAAAACACACACTGGGCTCCAAAAGCCACACATTCAGTGCTCACAAAGCTACTGACTTATCCGAGTTTCCTAGAATCAAAAGGTTTCTAGCTCACCAGACTTATTCACCTCTGTTTCCCATCTCCTCCTGCACAAACTCTTAACAAACTGGCTTCTTCCTCAGCACTCTGCCATTTTGGCTACTTCTCCTGCACATGGCCTTAATCTGCTCTCCTCTCTAATACCTCAGGAACCAAAAACCAAGAGAGAGAGAGCAAGCTCCCGGACTGCCCCAGTTTATAGCATAGAAAATCCAAACCTTTAATCCAATTATACATACAAGAAAGTCTCTGATACAAAGCCACCCATCTGAGGCATACTGGGATTTCTCCCTACATCACCACCCTACATCATCCAATCAGTCAAGGGTGTGGGGAAGAGCTTACTCTTAAACTAAGCCTTAGGCTATAACAACCCGGCCTGCCCACAGCCTGTTCCAGAACACACATTAATATCAACGAACTTCCATGTGGGCAGTGCCATCTTTAACAAAGTGAGCATAATATATTTTATCTGTCCAACAATCCACCCTTATGCTCACTTTACTACCCACAATCTACACCACCGGCATCCCTGTACCAGGAAATTAGGCACATTACACAAATTACAACATGACAAATCATACAGTTTTAACAATTACAAAGGTACATTTCACCAGTCTCTGAGCACTTTGCCGAAAGCGCAAAATGTCCTCAGCCTTTTCTCTAGCCATGGGAAAAGCTTCCTGGGGCAGGAGGGCCTCCAGCAAAGTCATCCCCACTCCCATCAGGGTATTTCACATTGTCCAAAATCCGTAAGTCCATCCAACAAAGGAGCTTGTGCCCATCCAGTCAGAGTCCAGGAAATCAGTCCGCACACATAGGGCTTTAGCTTCCCCCCTCATTCCTGCCATCATGGCAGGTCTCACACTGTCCTAAAGAAAAGCATGTGGTGCCTGACCTGTGGTGGCGCAGTGGATAAAGTGTTGACCTGGGAACACTGAGGTCGCCAGTTCAAGACCCTGCACTGGTCTGGTCAAGGCACATATGGGAGTTGATGCTTCCAGCTCCTCCCCTCTTTCTCTCTTTCTCTATCTCTCTCTCTCTCACTCTGTGTCTCCTCTCTAAAATGAATAAATAAATTTAAAAAAAAAAAAAAAAAAAAAAAAGAAAAGCATGTGGCAATGGCAGTCAGCATTTTCATCTCTGCTCTGGGGAGCATGATGGCATCCACCCCTATGTCCCAAAATCGCAGACCTACCGGCAGTGTAGCTACTCCTTGCTGCTGGGCTCTCACCTTCTGGAGGCTGTGGATCACAATTCCAGACCAATTCTCCTCATCCTCCAAAGAGGAACTGAAAACATCAGCTACTGCTGCTGGGCTTGATCTCTGGGCCACCGCTGCCTTCTGCTCAGCAGGTCTTGCAGCTCCAGCCCCGGCCGCAACTCCGGCCCCTGACTCAGCTCTGGCCCAGGCCTCAGCCCCGGCCTCATGCCGCTGCTGGCTCTCCACAACATCCAGGGCAATCTCCAACTCACGAATCTGTGATTCCTTCTCCAGCATCTGCTCCATTTCCAGGTGAATCTCGCAAACCTGGTCAGCCTCCTCCTCCAGCGCTTCCTTCAGCTCCAGGGTCAGCATCTGTTTCTCCCACGTTTCCTCCAGCTCCTTCTGCTGCTCGGCCTGCAGGTCCTGGGCAGCCTCTTCTATAGAGCTCTTGGTTTCCTCACACATGGCTGTAAAAATCAGCCAGCCTACAGTCCCCCAAAAAACAGCTATGGGAAACCAAAACAGCAACCAGTTCTCTACTCCACCACACAAAGGTGGTAGTGGTTCCATGCCGATCTGTATCAAATCCTGCCACAGACTACGCCAAATGTAAAGCCAGTAGTCGAGGCCGCCATCACAGCAGCCTGACCCACGCAGGTTCGCATTGGATTAGGACAGATGGCAATGAAACTCAGAATCCACGAACTGGTGAGCCATCAGCTTTAATTCTAGCTTGCACCCGGTGGGCAAGCAAAAACACACACTGGGCTCCAAAACCTACACATTCAGTGCTCACAAAGCTACTGACTTATCCGAGTTTCCTAGAATCAAAAGGTTTCTAGCTCACCAGACTTATTCACCTCTGTTTCCCATCTCCTCCAGCACAAACTCTTAACAAACTGGCTTCTTCCTCAGCACTCTGCCATCTTGACTACTTCTCCTCCACATGGCCTTAATCTGCTCTCCTCTCTAATACCAACCTCAGGAACCAAAAACCAAGAGAGAGAGAGAGCAAACTCCCGGACTGCCCCAGTTTATAGCATAGAAAATCCAAACCTTTAATCCAATTATACAAACAAGGAAGTCTCTGATACAAAGTCACCCATCTGAGGCATAATGGGATTCCTCCCTATATCACCACCCTACATCATCCAATCAGTCAAGGGTGTGGGGAAGAGTTTACTCTTAAACTAAGCCTTAGGCTATAACGACCCGGCCTGCCCACAGCCTGTTCCAGAACACACATTAATATCAACGAACTTCCATGTGGGCAGCGCCATCTTTAACAAAGTGAGCATAATATATTTTATCTGCCCAACAGTGATCTAAAGAAAAACAAGAAAGCTTTTATCTCCCTAATAGAGATTTCTATTTCCCCAATAGAAATCTGTTAAAGGGTCTGGTATTTATTATTCTGCACAGTATTGAACCAGCCCTTTTCTGTTACCATAGACTTTCTTCAGGGAACAAATTGGTTTACGTTTAAGTTTTCTTGTTTTTCTTTAGATCACTTAGGATCTGAAGTGTGCACACATTTCTCATTTAGGCACTTAAAGATAATTTCTTGACTATTGGAACATTTTTTTTTTTCATTTACATTCATTTTCTCTACAGAACTCTTGACTTCCTTCTGTGGCGCTTTATTCTTACTCCCAAGTACTGCATGTTTGCAAATAGCCCTCCTCCTGTTTGTTTCCGAGTTGGTCACACTGGGACAATCAATACCTATGACAGACTGCACTTCATTGTTTTCCTTTTCTTTTTTCTTTTTTTGTTTTCTTTTAATATTTCTCTACACCCTTGGTGACATAAGAAACATTCAAACCTGTAGACAATTTTTATGAGTTTATTTGAGCCCTGGCAGAGTAGCTCAGTTGGTTAGAGCGTCGTCCTGATATGCTAAGGGTGTGAGTTCAATAAGAGTCAGCCAATGAATTCATAAACAAATAAAACAATAAGTAAAACAACAAATTGATTTTTTATTTGTCCTCTTTCTCTAAAACCAGTAAATAAATAAATAAATAAACCTTAAAAAGAAAATTATTCCAGTCAAACTGATGACAATTACTACCAGGAAGCAAGATCTCAAAAATGCTCTGGAGAAGAGTTTTGCAGTTTATACATTTGGAATTAAGGGGTAACATAAGGAAGATTACATAAAGATGGCGGAAAGCAATGTACAGGGTAGTTAAGATTATGTGCTCGCTTGAGGATGGTTATACCTTCCTTCAAAGGGTCTGAAAAAGAGGCATTTCCAAGGTGTGTTAACCTAGATGCACAGAAACAAAGGTCAGGGCTTGCTTAAGGGAAAGATAAAACTTTTACTAACGGGACTATTCATCATGACCTACCCAGTTAGGAATTTCTGTTCAGATCACCCTGTGAGGTTTACTTTCGCTTAGATTTACCACAGCGCCCCTTTTTTGTCCACACTGTTTCTGCTCTTTGATTTGGAAGTCAGTTACACCCGAGACTGGGTGATGCTCATAGACAGCACTGAGTCATAGAGAATGAATGAATGGAGAACATGTGAGAGGGATGTGTTACAAAATGCAGATTTGGTCAACAAATACTTATTGAATATCCATTGTGTCTCAGCCCTGTGATGCCTGTGATGCATGTCAGGATAAAAGGTAAACAAAACAGGAGACCTTCCTTGGATTAGGGAGTTTCTAAAATCACTAGTTCTAGCTGCATTATTCCATTTCTATGTCTGTATCTTTTCACCTTTTATTACACAATATTTTAAGGGTCACATTTTAGCTAACGTAACTACTCATTTACTTAAGCCCAAAATAAGTTCTGATCTGCTGTCAGCAAAATATGAATTCAAAAATGCCCCAGGGCGTTGTTTATCCCCAAATACTAAAAATTCCCCAAATGTTAGGCTTCCTGATCTTAGGGGTCCTTGGAGGGAGAACCTCGTAAAGAACCGACAGAGCATCCACCAGAGGGTGCTGTGGGGGCAAATTTGCGCCGGGAGGGGAGCTTGACCAGTGACCCTCAAGAGGTAGGTAGGCGTCTTTAGTAATCTTCAGTCTTCCTTATGTTTCCTTCCCAAACGCCTTAAACCATCGTTGCCCCTCCCCCATAGGTGGTTCCCTCTGAATAATTAACCACTTGCAGGGACTTAAAGAGGGCTTTCTTTGAAAAGACGCCTAGCTTCTGTTTCTGACGCCCCGTGCATCAGGCTACTCAGGTCACAGGCCGGCGGGGGCTGGGTGGACGTGGGGCCTCCCGGGCGTCAGCCGCCAAGCGCCGCAGGGGCGCCGAAGGGGTTAAGCCGGCGGGGGGGAAGGGGAGGGGGCGCGGGCCGCGCCTGCGCTCTGCTGCCCTCCATTGTCTCCTCGGCGGCGAGGAGCGCCGGCGAGCGCAGCCCGGGACCTAGCGGGCGGAGCGGCTGGCGGGGCTGGCAGCAGCTGGAGCGAGAGCACGACGCCAACGGACCGCGGCTTCCCGAGCTCCGCCTGGCCGCCCAGCGCCGCAGCCCGCCCGAGGCCTGGAAGGATTCGGGCCGCCGTCCATGGTCGCGGCGTCCTGAGGCGGGGGACACGTCCGGCGCCCCCAGCCCTCCTCCGCCTCCTCCTGTCCGGCCGGCGGCCTCCTCCTGCGCCTCCCCGCGCCCACCCGCCGCCGCCTCCCTCTCTCCTTCCCTGCGGCTCCCCCGGCTATCTGGAGCCCGGGGGCCGCCCGTGGCGCGCTGAGCCCGTGCCGGACTGCGCCTCTTTGGACCTTGAGGGGAAACATGCGCTTGGCTTGGATCGTTTCAAATTCTTAGTTTGAGATCCCCGCCCGCCTGCCTCTTCCGCCCTACGGGTTTTCTTTTCTTTTTCTTTTTTTCTTTTTGCCTCTCGATCTCCTTTTTGACTCCCTTCCCCTTTATGCTCGTCCAACCCTCCCCCCGCTGCTAAGAAGTGGGGGAGGGTCTCGGCCTCCAGGTTCCCGCCCCATCGGGGCCCGGGCGAGCATGGGGGGCAAGCAGAGCACGGCGGCCCGTTCCCGGGGCCCCTTTCCGGGGGTCTCCACTGATGACAGCGCCGTGCCTCCTCCGGGAGGGGCGCCCCACTTTGGGCACTACCGGGCGGGCGGCGGGGCCATGGGGCTACGCAGCCGCTCGGTCAGCTCGGTGGCGGGCATGGGCATGGACCCCAGCACGGCCGGCGGGGTGCCCTTTGGCCTCTACACCTCCGCCTCTCGTGGGACCGGCGACTCAGAGAGGGCGCCTGGCGGCGGAGGGTCCACATCGGAATCCACCTATGCCCAAGGCAATGGTTACCAGGAGACGGGCGGCGGTCACCATAGAGACGGGATGCTGTACCTAGGCTCCCGAGCCTCGCTGGCGGATGCTCTACCTCTGCACATCGCACCCAGGTGGTTCAGCTCGCACAGTGGTGAGTTGGCGGGTGGTGGAGGCCTGGAGGGTGGAGTGCGAAAGAGGGCGCGCCGTAGCGCCCTAAACTGGGCGCGTGTGCGAAGGTTTGGATGGAGTGTACGACGTGGATCTGTGTGTTGTCCCCTTGGTTCCCGAAGCCAAAGGACGAGTGGGAAACCCTCTAGAGAAGAGGCTTTCTGCGAGGCTGTGGAGCCGGGCGTTTTAAGGACTTAAGACGTTGGTTCACTTGTGGATGGGCAGAGTGAAACCCGCCTATTGAAGCCCCACTTACTGTTATCACCATCCTCAAGAGAAGAGGTCTGGCCTGGCTTATAGCAAGTCGGGCTCGGTGCTTTCTGTAACTGCAGCATTGTGCCTGTCTCACCCCTACCAGACAGAGAGATCCAATTTGACCAAGCGGTGTCTCGCAAAGAGTGTGAAAAGAAATAAAATTGGGGCCAAGTGGTAGTTGAATTTGGGCTTTCTCTCTAGCTGGGAGAGAGGGGCGCCCAGATTTCTACCCTGTTGAATTGTTTAAAATGAAGCAGCTAGCAGGCTGCTGGCATAGACAGGTGTGGTGTGCTGAATGGAGACTCAGCCAGGGAGCCTCCCTTCCATGCTTTGCAGAACTAGAGCTGTGATCACCCGTGCTGCATGCAGTAGAGTAGGCTTGGCTCAATGACTCTCAGATCCCTCCATCTTTTTTTCTTCTCCTCCATGCTAAATGCTTGGACTTCCAGGTAATCTGTATCTTTTTGTAACCAAGAGGTGGTATTTTATTGCCAGGCTATTGGTAAATGACAGGGGAAGAGGAGGATTCAAAGAATCTGGATGAATTCATGTGAACTTCTGGTGACAGGCCAGCAAAAAGCTAGAGGAGGATTTCCCAGGCTCTGACTGGCAGGAGCTTCTAAAGGAAAACAGGTCTGTCTGCTCAGCTTACTTGAGAAACCAGGTTAGGCTTCTAGAAAACTGGTCAAAAGGGGTGTGTGGCTGCTAATTGGTCTTTTTTTTTTTTTAAATAGTCTGGATTTTCTCAATTCTATGAACTTTAATTTGTGAGATATGTGTGGGGTTTTTTTTTGGGGGGGGGACTAGGGATTGATTACAAGTAACACTTGAAAGTGGCTTTTTAATTGCTAGGATAATATTTTATTACCTGAATGAACAGGACTCTTGATATCATTGGAGCTTGTTTGACTTGTATCAAACTCTGCCCTGAATGAGATGCAAGGCATGACTGCCTTTGACACTTTTAGATTTTTGTTGACTGCCTTTGACACTTTTAGACACTTGATTGGCTTTAGACATCTTGAAGTTAACTCTTTCTTATAAAATTTGGTCCAGAAAGAGTCAGGTGTATTTGTGAAATGATGTGGTTAAGTTTTTAAAAGTACTATGAATAGTATCTATTTTTATTTGTTTAGTTTTTATTTATTGATTTGAGAGAGAAACATCGATTTTGTTGTTCCACTTATTTATGCATTCATTGGTTGATTCTTGTAGGTGCCATTACTGGGGATTGAACCTGCAACCTTAGCATATTTGGACAATGCTCTAACCAACTAACTCCTGGCCAGGGCAGTATCTCACTTTAAATCGAAAGACTATAAGAAGGTTTTCTGAAATCACAGAGTTTTATGTGTTGTAAAACAAATTAATCTTAACGTTCTGGGTTATAACATTTTTTATAGAGGATTGTCTGAGAAAGGAATTTCCTGTTTGCTAAAATTTCTTGTCGTTTACTAGAAACTTCTTTTCCTTCACTCCACCACCAGATTTTATGATGGAGTACTAAGCTTGCAATTGGATTTCAACATTTCAGATTTCTCAGCTGTGAAATCTTAATTTTTTTTCCCCCATCCAGTTGTGAGGATAGGAAGAGCCACTGAACCATGGGAATACAGGCAAAGTGGGAGCGTATTAATCCCTTAAGGGATGAATGTTTTACTTATTTATTTTCTGAAAGAGAGGGAAACATTCACCTGTTGTTTCACCTATTTATGTATTTGTTAGTTGATTCTTGTGTGTGCCTTGACCAGGAGTCGAACCCACAACCTTGGCGTATTGGGACAATGCTCTAACCAACTGAGCTACCTGAACAGAGATAGGGTTTATAAGGCATGTGTTGGGATCTGCTCTTAATGTTCTGGGTAATAACATTTTTTATAGGACCATCTTTCCTTTTGCTAGACATTGAGCAAATCTGGCCCTGCTCACTAAATACCCGTAGGAACTTCCAAATACTCTTAATTTTTTTTCTTTTTAATTCAGTGAGAGCAGGGGAGGCAGAAACAGATTTCTACATGCGCTTGGACCCGGATCCACCCCAGCAAGCCCAGTAGGGGGCGATGCTCTGGCCATCTGGGCATTGCTACATTGCTCAGCATAGGAGCTCTTCTTAGCGCTTGAGGTGGAAGGCCATGGAGCCATTCTCAGCGCCTGGGGCCAACTCACTCCAATTGAGCTATGGCTGCAGGAGGCGAAGAGAAGGAGAGAGAGAGAGAGAGAGAGAGAGAGAGAGAGAGAGAGAAGCGATAGGGGGAGGGGTGGAGAAGCAGATGGGTGTGCTTCTGTGTGCCCTGACTGGGAATTGAACATGGGCCATCCATATGCCAGGCTGATGCTCTACGCTGAGCCAGTCAGCCACGGCCTCCAAATACTCTTTTTTTATTTTTAAAGATTTTATTTATTCAGTTTAGAGAGGAGAAAGAGAGAGAGAATGGGGGAGGAGCAGGAAGCATGAACTCCCAAATGCACCTTGACCAGGCAAGCCCAGGGCTATGAACCCACGACCTCAAGTGTTCAGGCTGACGCTTTATCCACTGCACCAGCACAGATCAGACATCTTGATGGGGGTATGGGAGGTACCATCTGGATTGAGAACCATTGCTTTAAGAATTCATTTTTTAGCCTGACCCGGAGGTGGCGCAGTGGATAAAGCATCAGACTGGGATGCAGAAGACCCAGGTTTGAGACCCCGAGGTCGCCAGCTTGAGCACGAGCCCATCTGACTTAAGCAAAAGCTCGCCAGCTTGGACCCAAGGTCGCTGGTTCCAGCAAGGCGTTGCTTGGTCTGCTGAAGGCCTGTGGTCAAGGCACATGTGAGAAAGCAATCAATGAACAACTAAGGTGTTGCAACAGGAACAAAAAACTAATGATTGATGCTTCTCATCTCTCTCCGTTCCTGTCTGTCCCTATCTATCCTTCTCTCTGACTCTCTCTCTGTCCCTGTAAAAAAAAAAAAGAATTAATTTTTTTAATTCAAATAAACTAATTAGTTTTTCCTATGCAGTTTATTTGAGATGAACCTTTGTATTTCCACTCTTTTGCAGTGGTGGTTCCATCTCCCATTCTGGAACAGGTCCGGTATCTTCCTTCCAGGACATCCCTTTCCTCTTTTGTTCATTGTTATGAGAAGAGAAACTCATTTCTATTTTGGAACCTTTGAATAAGGTCCAAGCAGTTTTTGTTCTTGTGTTGTAAAGCATAAGGGTAAGGATTTCAATGCAGTTGACCAGTTACCTGGAAGTTGATGTGATGCTCTTGCTTGTGTTTTCAAGGTGCTTTGGAACTAACTCTTCAAGGGCACAGAATATAGTTGTCAGTATGCAGGAGGCTTCCTTGAAGGGAGTGAGCTGCTGTTGTGTCAGGAAGTGGGATCCTGGGGTTGCAGTTCCTCTGAGTAGCTGTGACCTTGGGTGAGACACATTCCCTTGAGCCTCATTTTTGTTATTTTTAATATATATATGTAGAAAGAGAGACAGAGAGAGGAAGAGCTAGAGAGAGAGAGCATTCATTTATTGTTTCACTTAATTGTGTGTTCATTGGTTGCTTCCCGTATGTGCCCTGACTGGGGATTGAACCTATAACCTTGGTGTTTCAGGACAACGGCTCTAACAAACTGAGCTAACCAGCCAGGGCTCATCTTTGTTATTTTTAAAATAGACATGTAATCCTCTGCAGCTAGCCTTGTAAGGTTATTCCCCAGATCTTGTGAGGGTTTGCAGCAGTCACATTTGTCTTCTCTTTTGGTTCCTATACTTTCTTGGGCTGTGACCCTTGCTAACCCTGTTCCTTAAGCCTGGAATGCTTTTCCTTTACTTCTGTACATGGATAGCTCTTCCGGACTCCTTATGGCTCAACTTAAATATCTCTTCAGACCACTCTTAAAAATTGGCTTCCTCCTGTTAATCTCTCCAGTCACTCATTTGTTTCCTTAACAGCCCTTATACGTACTTTGTCTTTTATTTATTCATTTACTTTTTCTGTTTAGTTTGACCAAATGTTAAGGTCCATGAGATCATAGTTGTGCCTTTTAATCACTGTTGTAACTCTTACACCATGTATGGTTGGCCCAAATATTTGTTGAGGGAATGAATTTGAATGCCTTGTGTCCATCACCTCATTTAATCATCACTGTAACTATGAGGTAACTCACATTTTACAGGTGAGGAAACTGAGGTTTAGGGAGAGGTTAAGGAACCTACACAAGTCAGATAGCTATTAAGTGGTGGAGCTGGGATTGGAATGCAGGTCCAGCCAGTATCAGGACCTGAGTTCTTAATCATTACACTCTACTGCCGCTTGTCCTAAAACATAAGGAAGCTGATAGGGTTCTGGAAATTGCCCTGGCCTCTGAATCAGAGGACTATGCTCATCTCCTGATTGGGCTACTAATTAACTGCCTACTTTGTGGCCTTGGGCAGGTGAGTCATTTAGCCTCCTAGTCACCATTCCTTCACCTGTACCTTGTTGGGTGTCCTGAGATACTGTTTGGAAAAGCCAAATTAAAAAAAAAAAGGAAAAAACAGAAGAAAAAGAAAAGCCAAATAACATATGAATAAAAAGTGGTGTTCCTTTAGGGACATTTCTCCTATAGTTCTCTGCCTCCTTTTATCTCAGAATTTTTTGGGCATTGGGATTTAGAACTGTGTGAACTGTTTCCCCCGAATGGAAGCTAGTGCTCTATACTAAAATCTGACCTACATTGATGGGCTGTTCATAATAGTGAATGCCATTCAAAAGAGCTGCTTTATAGGATTGAAGTGAGAGAGTCCATTCCTTTCCACATTAAAATGTAAGTTTTGCTGTAAGGTGTTTAACTACTAATAGTATCCTGTTTATCTCAGAATATAGATTTCTAGATGTAGGGGAAAGCATATAGGGTCCATGTTGGATGGAAGAGGTTGCCTGTTTTCTGGGTTCTTCTATAAAATGGTTGGTCATTTTAGGGTTTCACTCCAGCTTGTTAGTCATATTTATGTATACACATATATATTCAGAAAAGGCTAAACTATTCTTCATCACCAGCCATCAACTGGGGCTGACAGAAGGTGACTTTTCATAAGTCTTTAAACATGTTAGCAGGGTATCTCATGGGTTCTATTTTACTGTCACCTTAAGGTTCTTAAGTGATTTAATTTTCTCTATTCTTAAATAAGCAGAGAGAGTTGTCAACTCCATTGGAGTGGATCAGAAGGTCTTTTGTACCTCACCATAGGTGTGCTAGATAGAGGTAATGGTCCTTCACATAGTTTCTGGTGAAGAAAAAGCATTCTGTGGTCTCCAAAGAGCGTGATAGGTTCTATTCTTTTGTTTTTTTAAACCTTTTTTTTTGGGGGGGGGGTATTTTTCTGAAGTGAGAAGCTGGGGAAGACAGACAGATTCTTGCGTGCACCTGACCGGGATCCACCTGGTATGCCCGCCAGGGGCGATGCTTGGCCATTCTGTGGCATTGCTCCATTGCAACTGGAGCCATTCTAGTCCCTGAGGCAGAGGCCATGGAGCCATCCTCAGGGCCTGAGCCAACTTTGCTCCAATGGAGCCTTGGCTGCGAGAGGAGAAGAGAGAGAAGGAGAGGGGAAGGGTGGAGAAGCAGATGGGTGCTTCTCCTGTGTGCCCTGGCAGGGAATCAAACCCGGACTTCCACACGCCAGGCTGACGCTCTACCCTTGAGCCAACTGGCCAGGGCCTAAACCTTTTTTAAAAATTGATTTCAGAGAGAGAGGAAGGGAGAGACAGAAACATTGATCTGTTACTGTATGTGCCCTGACCTGGGAGCAAACCCACAACCTCTGTTTCTTGATGATGCTCTAACCAACTGAGCTATCTGGTCAGAGCAAGTTCTATTCTTAATGAAAACATTTTTAAAGAAGAGTTTTTAGTTCTCTATTAATCATGAGGACTTATTTTCTATAAAATAAAGAATTTGGCCCTGGCTGGGTGGCTCAGAGGATAAAATGTCATCCTGGTGAACCAAAGTTTAGGGGTCAACCCCCTGATTAGGGCACATATGAGAAGCAACCAATGAGTGCACAACTAAATGGAACAACTAAGTGGAATGACGAGTCGATGCTCCTCTCTCCCTCTCCCTTCTGCTCTCTCTCTTTCTCAATCTCTCTTCTCTTCTCACTAATCAATGGAAAATTTTAAAAAATAAAAGAAGTTTCCTCAGGAGAAGATAATTTATTTTCTTTTTTACAGGGACAGAGAGAGGGTCAGAGAGAGGGATAGATAGGGACAGACAGATAGGAACGGAGAGAGGTGAGAAGCATCAATCATTAGTTTTTTTTTTTCATTGCCGTTACGACACCTTAGTTGTTCATTGATTGCTTTCTCATATGTGCCTTGACCACGGGCCCTCAGCAGAGCGAGCAAACTTGCTCGAGCCAGCGACCTTGGGTCCAAGCTGGGGAGCTTTTTGCTCAAGCCAGATGGACCCGCACTCAAGCTGGCGAGCTCAGGATCTGGAACCTGGGTCCTCTGCATCCCAGTCCGATGCTCTATCCATTGTGCCACCGCCTAGTCAGGCCAAGAGAAGATAATTTCTTGAAGGTCACAATTTACTCTCATTCATTGGGGTTTGAAAGGTATTGCAAGAAATAAAAATTTTACTCCTACAAAGTATTTGTTTTATGGGATGTGTATGTTTTGCTACTTAACAAGGCACACCCCAAATATGTGACAAGGAGTACTTTGAGCCAGGCTACTCTTTTTTCTTCCTTCTTCTTTTCCAAGTGAAAGGAGGGGAGATAGATTTCTGCATGCGCCCCAACCAGGATCCACCCAGCTACCCCCATCTGGGGCCAATGCTCTGCCTATATGGGGCAATGCTCACAACTGAGTTATTTTTTAGCGCCTGAGGTGAAGGCTCCATGGAGCTATCTTCAGTGCCCTGGGCTCATGCGCTGGAACCAATGAAGCCATGGCTGTGGGAATAGAAAAGAGAGAGAGAGGAGGGGGAGGGGTGGAGAAGCAGATGGTCATTTCTTCTGTGTGCCTTGCCTTAAATCGAACCTGAAAAATCCACATGCCAGGCCAACATTCTGCCACTGAGCCAGTGGGCCAGGGCCAACCTAGGCCACTCTTAACCAAAGAAATGCAACTCTAATTCCTTTTGGGAAAAGGAACGTGCTTTGTGTTTCACAAATGTGATATTCAATCCAAGCTTGTTGGGCAC
Organism: Rhynchonycteris naso; assembly: GCA_037038555.1. NCBI lineage: Eukaryota > Metazoa > Chordata > Mammalia > Chiroptera > Emballonuridae > Rhynchonycteris > Rhynchonycteris naso. Next base: position 23,349,390 of record CM073001.1, read on the forward strand.
TAACGTTTTAATAAACCCAATTCTAACACTAAACTTCAATTTTGACTGTTTCAAAATTGGAAGAAACTTTATAATGAAGTGGTGGTCACTTAAATATGTCCTGTTCCTACTAAACTTTAAGTAGGGGTGTTTTAATGATAGTGGGTCATTGAGGTTGTGGTACTAGAATCTTGAAGTTAACCCCAAACCTAAATCTTAATCCTAGTCTTTAGGAGTGATAGATGAGTATAAATTTCCATCTGTTTCTTTTCCAAGCTTTGTGGGCTCGTCTAAATCAATTGGTTCCTAGTGATTACTGTGGGTATGAGTATGAGAAGAGACTTCATAGATCCAGCAGTTTAACTTCTGAATCTTCACTTCTCATTAGAATACAGGCTTATTTTCATTTTTTAATTTTAATTTTAACTTTTTTAGTGAGAGGAGGGGAGGCAGAGACAGATTCCCACATGCGCCCCAACTGGGATCCACCTGGCAAGCCCACTAGGGGGCAATGCTCTGCCCATCTGGGGCCATTGCTCCATTGCTCAGCAACCGAGCCATTTTTTAGCATCTGAAGTGGAGGTCAGGAAGCCATTGTTAGTGCATGAGGCCAACTCGATTGAACCAGTTGAGTCATGGCTTCAGGAGGGGAAGAGAGAGAGAGAGAGTGAAAGAGAGAAACAAGAAAGAGAAGTGAGAGGGGCAGGGGTGGAGAAGCAGATGGGCGCTTCTTCTGTGTGTCCTGACTGGGAATTAAACCTGGGACATCCACATGCCGGGCAGATGCTCTACCACTGAGCCAACAGGTCAGGCCCTACACAGGCGTATTTTTATTTTATTTTATTTATTTTATTTATTTGTTTATTTATTTTATATAATTTATTTTATATATTTAATTAATTAATTTTTTGAGAGAGTCAGAGAGAGAGAGGGACAGATAAGGACAGACAGACAGGAAGGGAGAGAGATGAGGAGCATTAATTCTTTGTTGTATCTCTTTAGTTGTTCAGTGATTGCTTTCTCATATGTGCCTTGATGGGGAAGGGCTACAGCGGAGTGAGTGACCCCTTGCTCAAGCCAGCCACCTTGGGCTCAAGCCAGCAATCTTTGGGCTCAAGCCAGTAACCATGGGGTCATGTCTGTGATCCCATGCTCAAGTCAGTGACCCCTCGCTCAAGCTGGTGAGCCTCCCGTCAAGTTGGATGAGCTCACACTCAAGCTAGCGACCTCGGGGTTTCGAACCTGGGTCCTCCACGTCCCAGTCTGACACTGTATCCACCACTCCACCACCTGGTCAGGCCACAGGTTTTTATTATTTTTTATTTTATTTTTTTACAGAGACAGAGAGAGAGTCAGAGAGAGAGAGGGATAGATAGAGACAGAGAGACAGGAACAGAGAGAGATGAGAAGCATCAATCATCAGTTTTTCGTTGTGACACCTTAGTTCATTGATTGCTTTCTCATATGTGCTTTGACCTCAGGCCTTCAGCAGACCAAGTAACCCCTTGCTCGAGGCAGCGACCTTGGACTTAAGCTGGTGAGCTTTTGCTCAAACCAGATGAGCCCGTGCTCAAGCTGGTAACCTCGGGGTCTCGAACCTGGGCCCCTCCGCATCCCAGTCTGACGCTCTATCCATTGCGCCACCGAAACAGGTTTATTTTTTATTTTTTGAAACAGGTTTATTTTTAAATTTAGTAATTGAGCCTGATCTGTGGTGGCGCAGTGGATAAAGTGTCGACCTGGGAACACTGAGGTCGCCAGTTCAAAACCCTGCACTGGTCTTGTCAAGGCACATATGGGAGTTGATGCTTCCAGCTCCTCCCCCCTTCTCTCTCTCTCTCTCTCTCTCTCTCTCTCTCTCTCTCTCTCTGTTTGTCTCCTCTCTAAAATGAATAAAATAAAATAAAATAAAATGAATAAAATAAAAATTAAAAAAAAAATTATCAGTTTTAAATTTAGTAATTGAGTTCCTGATTATGATAAGGGGTGAGTTGTGGGGTGAATGAATAACTTGAAGACCAATCCTCAAGTACGAAGCAAGTAAAAAACCAAGTTTAATCTTAAATCAGCAGCTAGTATAGTTTCTAGACTGATGAGATGGTTTACCTTGAGCTCTCCCAAGAGTTGTTAGAATTGAGTGTACAATTTCTCTCTTTTGCGAATAAAGAAGAAGGGTGCATTCACTGGATCCCTGAAAATGCCAAGCTAGAGGAGGCATGAGAAGAATTTCTAGTGTACTCGTGGGTCTATATAATAAGGAGGCAGATACAAACAAGAGTTCTTTTCTGTGAATGGTTCAAAGGGTTTTCAAACTTGTCTCTGCCCAGTATTCCCTAGGGGGCTCATTAAAATGCCTGTGACTAAACCTCACTCCCAGAATTCCGTAGAGCTAAGGAGAGACCCAAGAATCTGAATTTGCAAATGACTGAAGATGTAGTCAGAAGACCATCTATATCTGAACTTCATCTCTAACACAGATATATATATAGCTTTTCTCTCCCCATACAGAGAAAGGACTCTGTTTTTTTAGGTGTATGCATTAGCATTATTTTCAATATTATTAAACCACACAGATCTTTCCTAAACAGGATCCATATAAATCTTTTGCTCCTGTATGTGTCCTGACCAGGGAATTGAACCAGCAATCTCTACACTCTGAGATGATGCTCCAACCAACCAAGCTAACCAAGCTATCCAGCCAGGGCTTAATTTTTATTGGTTTTTAGAGAGACAAAGAGAGGAAAGAGAGAGGGGGGATGGAGAAGGGAAGAATTTTTTGTTCCACTCAGTCATGTGTTTTTTGGTTGCTTCTTATGTGTGCCCTAGCAGGGGATTGAACCCGCAACCTTGTTGTTGCGTGATGATGCTCTTAGGTGACTGAGCTAACCGGCCAGGGCCCATACAAATCTTTTCATTTGCTCTCAGAAGGTAGATACACCCAGCAAGAGCATTGTTCATTATTTGATGACTTTTTTTTTTTTTTTTTTTTACATGGAACTAAGCATTTTCTCCCAATAGGCCCAAGCCAATCTGAGAATTGAAGTTGCTCCAACAGAAGTTAATTGTGGCAATTTCCACTTGTCTTCTGTGCTCATCTTCCCATGATTCTTCTAGTGTGCAGCTGCCTTTAGCTACTTGTGCTTCAGAGGGGCTTATTACTCTTTCCTATGTTGCAATCTACTCCTGGACAAGTCAAAATCTTAGGATGAATCTAGACTTTAAATGGACAAAATACCTCTTTCCTTTTTTCTTACTGACTCAGAAGTGTGAGACTTTTTGTGTATGTGTGTGGAGATTTGTTGAGCTAAGACATTCATTTTTTCAACTGCTCTTTGCCTCTAGTATTCTGACCTGTGTTTAGGTGCTGTGACTATATATTTATTACAAGAGTCATTAACATTACTTTGTTCTTCCTGTTGAAGTAAGAACATCCAAACCTGTAGAGAATTTTTGTTTTTGTTTACTTATTTGTTTTTCTTGTAGAGAGTTTTTATAAAAATTTGAGTCAAACAGAAGATGCACCTGGAAGCAATTTCTCCACAGACTGAGATAAATACTTCCAAGAGATGACAGTTTGAAGATTCTTTTATACATTTAGAATTGAGGGATCCTTAAGAAAGGCTGCCTGAAGGTGGGAGAAAGCAAGGTGGGGATCAGATTACAGGATAGGTAAGATTATGTGCACTCTTGAGGGTGATTTTAGAAGGAGGCCTCTGAAAAGAGGCATTTCAAAGGTGTGTTAACCTCGATGCACAGAAACAATGTACAGGGCTTGCTGAAGGCAAATAGATGCCTTTTACAAACGCAGTTAGATGCCTCGAGCCTAACTAAGCACCACGACCTGCCCAGTTAGGAATTTATGTTCAGATCACCCTGGGAGGTTACTTTCCCTAGAACACCTTTCAGGTCCACTTTTCTAAGAATCTTTGTTTTCTGATTCCATAAGAGAGTCTGAATTTGCATTTTGTGGAAGATTGTACCATCTTTATCAGTTGCTCAATTGACTAAACAAAGAAATTCAGGGTTTTGTTACTGAGGCTACTACATGAATGATACTTCCTCTCTACTCTTCACTCCTACTATTTTTTCTTTCCTAAGCCCTAGTTCTGGGTTGGGCAGGTGATCTTTTCTTTGTGGTTCCAGTAAAGTGCCTACTAAGGAATTCCTTCTATGTCCCAATACAAGGTGGTCCTCTATCTTCTCAATGAGAAGATCAAAAAAAGAATTTCCTCAAACTCTGACTTCAGGCAGGATCTTTGTCATCCTTAGAGCCACTTTTCTTTTCTGGTCACTTAACACTGTTTTCTAGAAGTATGATACACCACTTAAGTAACCTATCTCTGTAAAATCTTTCCCAAATCACAAAACCCATAAGGAAATATAGGGAACAGTTTTCCTCCTTGGTCTTCCAAGTGTATGTCTCTGTTTACAGTAATTTAAAAAAAAATATTTTAGAGAGAGGAAGAGAGAGAAACAGCGATTTGTTGTTCCACTTATTTGTGCCCTTATTGGTTGATTGTTGTATGTGTCCTCACCTGGGATTGAAAACACACAACCTTGACTATTGGGACTACGCTCTCACCAACTGGGCTATCCAATCAGGGCCTGTATTTTTGGTTTTTATTTACAGAGACAGAGAGTCAGAGAAAGGGACAGATAGGGACAGACAGACAGGAACGGAGAGAGATGAGAAGCATCAATCATCAGTTTTTTATTGCCGTTGCGACATTTTAGTTGTTCATTGATTGCTATCTCATATGGGCTTTGACCGCGGGCCTTCAGCAGACTGAGTAACCCCTTGCTGGAGCCAGTGACCTTAGGTCCAAGCTGGTGAGCTTTTGCTCAAACCAGATGAGCCCGCGCTCAAGCTGGCGAGCTCGGGGTCTCGAACCTGGGTCCTTCCACATCCCAGTCTGATGCTCTATCCACTGCACCACTGCCTGGTTAGGCCAATCAGGGCCCGTTTTAAGTAATTTTTAAAGCCTTGTTTATGATAGCTAGCACTAGTGACTAAAATGTCATTCCCCCTGGAATAATTATTAAATCTGTGTTACAGTTGAATATTTTTTGTTCAAATTAAAGAATTTAAAAGACCGCTCTGTGCTGAGAGACTTGATGCCACCTTTGGCTATCAGGTGATAGCTTAATTTCTGAAAGGTAATTTTTTGAGGAACCTCACCTTACATTTAAGAATATGTGCAGCATCTTGACCTTAGAGAATTAACCTCGTCTTAGCATGGCTCCAGCTTTTCTGTTGGTAGTACCTTTAGGCCTCAAAAAAGTATAGTTAACCTGACCAGGTGGTGGTGCAGTGGATAGAGCATTGATCTGGGGGATGCTGAGGATGCAGGTTCGAAACCCCGAGATTGCTGGCTTGAGTGTGGGCTCACCAGCTTGAGAACTGGGTTGCCAGCTTGAGTGTGGAATCATAGACATGACCCCATGGTCACTGGCTTGAAGCCCAAAGTTGCTGGCGTGAGCAAGGGGTCACTGACTCAGCTGGAAGGTCCTCCTCCCTCAAGGCATGTATGAAAAGCTATCAGTAAACAACTAAAGTGCTGCAATTACAAGTTGATGCTTTTCATCTCTCTCCCTTCCTGTCTGTTTATCTCTCTGTCTCTCTCTTGCTAAATATGTATAGTTAAACAAGCCCAGCCTCTCAAAGGGTTGTTCTGAAATTAGTCACTTTTGTACTCCAGCACAGTATCTTTTAAGGTCAAAATTAACTTGTTAGCAGGTAGGAGAAACTTAGATCTGGAGTCACCCAGATGACCTGGGACAGAGATAGGAGAAACCAGGACCCTTTAGACCCCCACTGGATTTGTCATTTGTCCACATTTCTCTGCTCTTTGGGATCTTTTTATTGTTTCCATCTCAAATGACCTTTTTTACCTTCTGAAGTGTTTTTCTTTAGAGAGAGCTAGTAAGATTCTTTTATCCTGAGGCCTGCCCTATACTCTGGGAATCCTACAAATATTTGAGGGAGTCCAACCTAAACCAATGAAGTACTTGTTCTACCATAAATACAAATTAGCTTTCTGTAATATTGTTCTGTTCTGTTTGGATCATTTACACTTTTATTACCCTCTAAGGTATAATAGCATCTAAGTCAGCTTTTCAAAGAAACTTTTTGATAACATTGCCTACTACTATAATGAGCATCACCAAATACCCATGTATACCACATGTTATTAGGGTTCCTCAGTCCTGGTCAGATATGGCTGACCCAGTCATACCATTGCAGCCAGTTGCCCTTGGGAAATACAGGAAGTCTAAGACCTGTGATGAAGGCTGGCGTGCGTGCTTGCTGCCTTCCCTTTTAATATTTGACGAGCCCAGTCATGTTGGCTGTTTTTAATTGATCCATTTCCTCCCTCCTCTCTCTCTCAGCTCAGAGGCCAAGTGCAACATAAAAGGACAGGGAATTTAAGCATCTCCAGTATTTTGAGGTGTAGGGATCTCCTGTGAAATAACAGACCTTGAGAAATAGTATTATGAGCTGTTCTATGTTTGCTGTGGCTTTGGAAAACCTTTGGATTCTTCTACTGAAAATCTGTTTGAAAAAAAAGTATTTTTTAATGAAACAGTATGAGTCACAAAGCAGGCACTCCTCATAATAGCATTTCTCACCAGGGGAATTTTGGGTAGCTGTTGGGGGAGGGATTTGAGTAGGTTGTAGATGCTAAATCCCTTGGTGGAACATAACCAGAGGCTGCCATATCAGAACTCTGGGGCTTTCTATGCTGACTTTGAGCCCTGAACTCAAAGTGCAGGACAGCAGAAAAGAATAGGGAGGCCTGTGCTCAGTGAACTGCCATGGTAGCATGACCAATGAGATTGGAGTTTCAGTGTTCAAACTCAGTTCATGAAAATACCATTGTAGTATAATAGGATCATGAAACTGAGGCCTTGGGTCAGAGGGCCAAGCTATTTGCAGGAAAAGCATCATATTTCTGGATTAAGGGATGACTGTGGACCTAATGATGAGAATTTAACAGCCCTGAGTGTACCTTCTTTATCATACTTGAAATATAGTGGCTTGTCACTTGCTACTGGGCATGAGACTCTTTTACAAAGAGAGGGTTCACTCAAGGTCATCTGTGCTCTGAGGATTTTAGGTCTAGACCCTGGCCAGGTAGTTCAATTGGTTAGAGCTTTCTTCAATATGCTGAGGTTACAGGTTTGATCCCCAGTCAGGGCACATACGTGAAACGAATCAACCAATGAATACATGAATACGTGGAAAAATAGATCGATGTTTCTTGCTCTCTTTCTCTCTCTGCCTCTCCCTCTCCCTGCCTCTGTCCCTCTTTCCCACCTCTAAAATAGATCAATCAATAAAATTGAAAAAAAAAAAACAATAAGATTTTAGGTCTAATAAAGAAAGCACTTAGAATGACACCCAAAGTGAATATCACCCAGTCCCTGTAAGATGATGAAAAGGAAATGCTAGAGATATTACGAGTTTAGAACAAGCCAGGGTTGTGATAGCAACATCCAGAATGTCTGTCCTCAACCTCTCTGCCCGCCCATACCTGAGTTTTGACTGTTGTCAACTTCAGTAACTTACAGTTCTTTCTTTCATCCTCGTGTCTGAACCACCATCTTATGTAAGCTACAGACTGAGGAAAGTCTGAAAGGTCATTACAACTGTGTTAAAATTTGCTGTCCTTCGGAAAGTCATAGCTGTCTCCACTCCATGTTTTCCTGGCTTTGTACTTTTCTTCAAAGCCTCTCACCAGTTCCAAGTCTCCAGAGTTCAATAAAGGGGAACAGGAAGTTGGTGTTTGCCTAAGAGCCGGCAATAACTAGTAAGAGGAAAGGGCACAAGCACAGAATTGGAAGGGGGGTTCTGGGCCTTGACATATGAGTCCTGTAGCATTACACAGACATCTTTCAAAGATGACTGCAACCAACTCTTTCAAACAAGGAAAAAGCCATAGGAAACTGAGAGGACTACTTTTCTTATCCTGATGGTATAATTAAGAAGTATCTTCTAATGAGTTCAAAACACTTAAGGTAAAAGTGATTATCACTTTTATAAAATAGCAGGAATTACTTCCCTGCTTCTCTTTCCCATTAGGGGCCTTGGTGCATCCTGTCATGGGATCCAGGCTGAAGCCTGACCCATCCTTCTCCTGGCTGGTCACTTATATGAGTTGAACTCTAAAGTTTCAGTGCTGTGATGGCAAAATGGGAAAGTCACAGGGATTTGTGCTATTTCAAATTTGGTTTTCCTTGCACATTTCAGGGAATCAAATAGTGTTGTGACTGAATAGGAGCTCTGGTCTCTTGGAATCTTTTTAAAAAAATGAACTATTTCAGGCATTCAAAAGAAATAATGTACTTTACCTGCTAAGTAGATTAATAAAGAAAACATTACAGACCTAATTGTCTGTACCCTCCTCAGTTCCTGTTGTTGGCCTTCCCCCTCCAAAGGTAACCACTGCCCTGACTCCCCTGTTTATCATCCTCATGTGTTTATACCTTTGCTGCATGTTATAACCAAAACAGTATTTATTTAATTTATATAAACTTTATCACAGTGTCTCTGTCCTTTCATATTTATGTATGTAGGTACTTCAAAAGGGCTTTGAGATCTGTACATCCATTACTGCTGTTTACTGTTCTACCACATTCGTTTTCACTACTGTATTCTCTCGTATGAGCATAGCACAAGTATCACCGCTTATAGGTCTATTCCCCTATCAATGGATTCAGTGCATATTGAAGTTATTTCCTTTATTATTATTTTAAATTTAGTGAGAGGAGGGAAGGCCAGAGACAGAGCCCTGCATGGTCGGGACCAGGATCCACCTGGCAAGCCCACTAGGGGCGATGATCTGCCCATGGGGGGAGTTGCTCCTTTGCTTGGCAACCAAGCTATTTTAGTGCCTGAGGCGAAACCATGGAGCCATCCTCAGCACCTGAGGCCAACTCGCTCCAATTGAGTCATGGCTGCAGGAGGGGAAGAGGGAGAGAGAGAAAGAGAGAGAGAGGGAGAGGGAGAACACCAAGGGGCGGGGGGGATGGAGAAGCAGATGGTCACTTCTCCTGTGTGCCCTGACCAAGAACCGAACCTGGAACATCCACATGCCCGGCTGGCGCTCTACTGCTGAGCCCACCGGCCAGGGCTGAAGTTCTTTTCTTTTTCTTTTTCTTTTTAGGTTATTTTTAATTGCTTTGAGAATGTTTTTCTGTTACATATATGTATATGTGCATATACATATATATGTATGTACTGTATAAATGTATGTATACATACTTATATGAGATTTTCTAGGGCACATCCTTAGTCAGAAAATAGCTGGGTCATAAGGTATATGTATCTTCAACTCTTTTTCTTTTTGTGACAGACAGAGAGGGACAGACAGACAGGAGGGAGAGAGATGAGAAGCATCAATTCTTTGTTGCGGCTCCTTAGTCTCTTTAGTTGTTCATTGATTGCTTTCTCATACATGCCTTGACCAGGGGCTGCAGCAGAGCCAGTGACACCTTGCTCAAGCCAGCAACCGTGGGGTCATGTCTATGATCCCACACTCAAGCCAGATGAACCTGCACTCAAGCCGGCAACCTCCGGGTTTCAAACCTGAGCCCTCCATGCCCCAGTCCAGTGCTCTATCCACTGTGCCACAGCCTGGTCAGGCTCAGCTCTTTTTATTTTTATTTTTTTTACAGAGACAGAGAGAGAGTCAGAGAGAGGGATAGATAGGGACAGACAGACAGGAACAAAGAGATGAGAAACATCAATCATCAGTTTTTCATTGTGGCACTTTAGTTGTTCATTGATTGCTTTCTCACATGTGCTTTGACTGCGGGGCTACAGGAGACCCCTTGCTAAAGCCAGGGACCTTGGGTCCAAGCTTTAGCTCTGAGAAGTCCAAGCTGTTGAGCTTTGCTCAAACCAGATGAGCCCGGGATCAAGCTGGCAACCTCAGGGTCTTGAACCTGGGTCCTCTGCGTCCCAGTCCAACGCTCTACCCACTGAGCCACCGCCTGGTCAGGCAGGCTCAGCTCTTAATTAAATATTTCTCAGTAGCTATTCAGTATGTTTGTACCAATTTACATTTCCCAAATAGCATATTTTTACATCCTTTCCAAAACTTGATGTTGTCATAGTTTAATTTTTGTCAAGCTCTGGTGGGTGTGAAATGGTTCATCATTGTAATATTACTTATATATTTGATATGTATTTGCATATATTAATATATTAATTTTGTATATTTAGTCATGTTCCTCTTTTTTTTTTTTTTTACAGGGACAGAGAGAGAGCCAGAGAGAGGGATAGATAGGGACAGACAGTCAGGAATGGAAAGAGATGAGAAGCATCAATCATTAGTTTTTTGTTGCCGTTGGGACACCATAGTTGTTCATTGATTGCTTTCTCACACATGCCTTGACTGCGGGCCTTCAGCAGACCAAGCACCCCTTGCTGGAGCCAGCGACCTTGGGTCCAAGCTGGTGAGCTTTTGCTCAAGCCAGATGGGCCCACGCTCAAGCTGGCGAGCTCGGGGTCTCGAACCTGGGTCTTCCGCATCCCAGTCCGATGCTCTATCCACTGCGCCACCGCCTGGTCAGGCGGCTTCCTTCTTTTTCTGATCATTTTCCTTCAGGAAGCTATCTCTGCCCTTAGTGTGCTTAATATGCTCGGTACATACATTAATTCTCTTGGTAAGAATCTTGCCCGTAGCTTGTTTGTTTACAGTAATGCTCACTGAGTGCTGGGTGACATTGAGACTCTTCTAGTTTTGCCATGGGAACGTTTGTAGGGCATTCCTTTTTAGACAGTACCCATTTCCTTGATGTTTACAATGTCACCTTTCTTGTAGATTCACAGGTGTATGGCCAAACTTGAGAATGTATAGCGGGGACCTCTTCTTTCCCTTTGTATTGGTCATTTTGGTGAATTACCGGAAGATGGTGGTTTCAGCCGAAAATCTCTTTGTAATTTCTTACTATTCTAAAAGTTTTTAAATTTTGCCTTTCATATTTAAGTCCTTAATCCATAGAGAATTGAATTGTAAGATAAGGATATATTTTTCTTTTTCCATATGAAAACCAGCTATCCCAGCAACAAGTGAGGAATGGTAAGTTCTTTTCCGACTGACTTGTAAAGCTGCCTCTCTCATATATCAAATTTCCTTTCAGGTATGGATTTGTTCCTGGGCTTTTTGTTCTGTTTTATTGGTCAACTTGTCTACCCTTGTGCTAATACTTTCTTAATTACTATAGTTCTGTCTTGCTTAGTAGAAGGGCAAATCCTTTCATCTTATTATTTATTCTTTTTCAAAGCTCTTTTGTTTAAGTGAAGTTTTCTAGGGGACAAATACAGAATCTGGATAGAATCAACAAAATGAAGTACAAAGTACTGGGAACTGCTCTGTTTATAGCTGGTATTCTTAATGACAGGACATCTGGCAAACTGACCTTAATGGGCAGTTTTAATTTTTTTCCTACTATATTGTACAAACAATAACATTTCTCTATGTCTTTGTATTACAAACAGCAGAATAAACAGTTCTGTGTGTTACAGATAACAACAATAAAAGCAAAAAACAACTGGTTAGCTATTTTGGGCACATTTTACCTCCAGATAAATTTCATTTTGTTAATTTTTCTTTAAGTGAGAACAAAAGAGACAGAGAGAGAGGGATGGACAGACAGGAAGGGAGAGCAATGAGAAGCATAAACTCATGGTTGCAGCACCTTAGTTGTTCATTGATTGCTTTCTCATATGTGCCTTAACTGAGGGGCTCTAAGCAAGCCAGTGACCCCTTGTTTGAGCCAGCAACCTTGGCTTCAAGCCAGCGACTTTTGGGCTCAAACCAGTGACCATGGGGTCACGTCTATGACCCTGCGCTCAAGCTGGTGACCTCGGGGTTTCGAACCGGGGTCCTCAGTGTCCCAGGTTAATGGTCTATCCATTGTGGCACTGCCTAATCAGGCTATTTTGTTAATTTATAGAAAACTTTTTATCCATTGATTTGAGAGAGAGAGAGAGAGAAAGTTGTTCCATTTGTTTATTTGTTCATTGGTTGTTTGTCTTTTTTATTATTATTGATTTTAGAGAAAGAGAGAGAGAAACATAAGTTTGTTGTTCCACTTATTTATGCATTTATTGGTTGATTCTTGTATGTGCTCTGATGAGATCAAACCCACAACTTTGACATTGGGATGATGCTCTAAACCAGGGGTGCCCATACTTTTTCAGCTTGCGAGCTACTTATAAGATGACCAAGTCAAAATGATATACCTACAATAAAAATGCAAAACATAAATTTATTTCTTCTATATTATCATTATTTAAGTTACTATTATTACTATTTAATACTGTGCATTTTTCTTTCACCTTTCTCCTTCTCAGCTCTCTTTTCGGAGGAAAGTCAATGTCATAGTTTTTATGAACAGTCCGAAAAAGCCGCTCCACATTTCCCTTCTTTGGAATAGCGATGGCACACAGACAGATGAGGCAAACGCACTTAGAATATGACATAGTGAAAAAAATCCCCTCCCATTCTGTATGAAAGTGGTAGGTTTTAGGCTTCTTACTCGGACCAGCTACGGCACTCATTTTTATACCCTTTGTTGTGTTTAGTTTAAACAAATTGAAGGCTAACTATGCAGCAATGTAACTGAACAAGTTAGAGCGGTTTAACGCACATGCGTAGTGTGTCAAAAGTTCAGACGTCAGAATGGCTACCCTGTATGCCAATCAAAAGACAAATGTCTTATTAATGTCATGCGATCTACCCACACTTCCTTTGCGATCAACCAGTAGATTACGATCGATGTATTGAGCACCCCTGCTCTAAACCAACTGATGAATCTCTTCTTCTTGTTTGGATTCACACACCTAATTACCAAATTCTTTGCCTGTTTTTTATTCTTTCATCATATTTCATCCTTCTGAGTTAAATTACTTTTTCCAGAGGTAGGACTTAAAATTTCTTCCAGTGACAGTCTATTATTGTTAAATTCTTTTTTTTCTTGTCTAAAAGCATTTTTAAATTTACCATAAACACTGAATGATAATTTAGCTGGATATAAAAATCTGGACCGGCAGTTTTTTTCCCCCTCAGCAATTGGAGGATGCTATTTTTTTCCATTATCATCTTCTTCTCTTTCTCTTTTTAAAATTTGTTTTAGTGGGGCAGGAAAGAAAGAGAGAGAGAGAGAAAAGGGAGGAGGAGCAGGAAGCATCAACTTTCATATGTGCCTTGACCAAGCAAACCTGGGGTTTTGAACCAGTGACCTCAGCATTCCAGGTTGATGCTGTATCCACTGTGCAACCACAGGTCAGTATCTTCTTTTTTAAAAAATAAATTTTTAAAAATTAATCTATTGATTTTAGAGAGAGGAGAGAGAAAAAGAGAGAAATATCAATCTGTCCCTGTGTATGCCCTCAGTGGGGATCTGTCTGTTTCATTATTTTCTGGCATCTAACATTATAATTGAGAAGTCTTCCTCTCAGGTCTTAGAGTTAATTCAATTTTTTTTTCCTTCTAGCTACTTTTATATCTTTTCTTTGTGTTTTGCAAATTTACTGCCATGTGTTCAGGGTTTGATTTACTTTTATTTATCTGCTTACTCTTTGTCCTTTAATATGAGATTTCATGCCTCTCAAGCATCTAAGAAATTCTCAGCCACTCATCTCTTCAAATTGTTGTGCCTTTTATTCTCTCCCATTTTTCCTCTTGCAAGTCATAAATTCTTATTCTATCATGTTTCTTTTTTAAAATTTTTATATATTGATTTTAGAGAGAAAGGGGAAGGAAGAGATAAGAAGAAATAATCATCACTTTGTTGTTCTACTTATTTATGCATTCATTGTTGATTTTTGTATGTGTCCTCACCTGGGATCGAACCTGCACCTTGGTTCGATTATCAGGACAGTGCTCTAACCAACTAAGCTACCCGGCCAGGGCTTTCATGTTTCTTAAACTCTTGTATTTTCCAATTCTTTTTTTTTTTTAATTTTTTTATTTTTATTTTATTCATTTTAGAGAGGAGACACAGAGTGAGAGAGAGAGAGAGAGAAAGAGAGAAAGGGGGGAGGAGCTGGAAGCTCAACTCCCATATGTGCCTTGACCAGACTGGTGCAGGGTTTTGAACTGGTGACCTCAGTGTTCCCAGGTCGACACTTTATCCACTGCTCCACCACAGGTCAGTATTTTCCAATTCTTTATCTCTGTATCTACACACTGGGTAATTTGTTTGGGAAGAGGAGTAATTCCTTATCTCTACTTTTCAAGTATATTCAGTCTTTCTTCACTTGCATTTTAGCCCATCTATTGAATTTTAAATTTCATTGAACTACATTTTATTTTATTTTATTTTTACAGAGACAGAGAGAGAATCAGAAAGAGGGATAGATAGGGACAGACAGACAGGAACGGAGAGAGATGAGAAGTATCAATTAGTTTTTTGTTGCGACATCTTAGTTGTTCATTGATTGTTTTCTCATATGTGCCTTGACTGGGGGGCTACAGCATACCGAGTAACCCCTTGCTCAAACCAGCGACCTTGGGTCCAAGGTGGTGAGCTTTGCTCAAACCAGATGAACCCGTGCTCAAGCTGGCGACCTCGGCGCCTTGAACCTGTGTCCTCTGCATCCCAGTCCGACGCTCTATCCACTGCGCCACCGCCTGGTCAGGCTGAACTACATTTTAAATTGCTTTAAATAATTTAGTGGTTGTTTACTTATTGCCTTCCAATTGTGTAAAAACAAAAATAAGTAAATCGCCTTGTTTCTGTGGTTCTAGTTTTCCTCTTTGGGTAAGTAAGTGGGTGTGGCTGGTTGCTTTCTTTTTCCTCCTGTTCAAATATTCCATGAAGCTGCATCAGTGGCATTATACTGTTGAGCAAACAAGCACTATGAACAGGGAGGCAGGAAGCTGGAAGCCCATCATCATTTTGTTCTCTGCTCCCAGAGGAAGAGCAGCTCCTGAGTCATGTAGGGAAACCTTTCAGCACTGTACCACTTGGGATCTCACAGCTGTGGCAACATAGGCTTAACTCTTTCTCTGTACTCAGGATATGCAGAGGGAAGTTACAGGAAAAACTTCTAGAGCTTTCCACTTTCTCAGGAGGCTGGGTTTATTCTCTTTTAGATAGCACTCTCTAACACAGTAGGCATTAGCCACATGTGGATATTTAAATTACAATTAATTGAAATTCAAAATTTAGTTTCTGAGTCATACTAGCCACATTTCAAGTGCTTAATAGCCAAAAATTGCTAGTGACTGCTATAATTGGGCAGCCCAGATATAGAACATTTCTGTCACTGTAGAAATTTCCTTTGGACAGTGCTGTTCTGAACTCTTCCACAGTATTCTTTTTTTTTTTTTTTTAATTCATTTTAGAAAGGAGACAGAGAGAGAGAGAGAGAGAGAGAGAGAGAGAGAGAGAGAGAGAGAGAAAGAAAGGGGGGAGGAGCTGGAAGCATCAACTCCCGTATGTGCCTTGACCAGACCAGTGCAGGGTTTTGAACTGGCGACCTCAGTGTTCCCAGGTCGATGCTTTATCCACTGCGCCACCACAGGTCAGGCCACAGTATTCTTAATAGTACATAGAGAATTGATAAATATCTGTAGTTCCAGAAAACAGATGAAATGAACCTGTTGCTACCCTGAATCTAGAAGGCTCTCTTTAGAGTTACTGCCACTCTGCATTGTCTTTGTGTAAGAAGAATTCAGAGAGGACATTTCATTCTTGGTTCTTTTGTTGTTGTTTTTACAGGGACAGAGAGAGGAATAGATAGGGACAGACAGACAGGAACGGAGAGAGGTGAGAAGCATTAATCATTAGTTTTTCATTGCCATTACGATACCTTAGTTGTTCATTGATTGCTTTATCACATGTGCCTTGACCGCAGGCCTTCAGCAGACCGAGCCACCCCTTGCTAGAGCCAGCGACCTTGGATCTAAGCTGGCGAGCTTTTTGCTCAAGCCAGATGGGCCCGCGCTCAAGCTGGCGACCTCGGGGTCTCGAACCTGGGTCTTCCGCATCCCAGTCCAACGCTCTATCCACTGTGCCACCACCTGGTCAGGCTCATTCTTGGGTTTTTTTTTCAGGTGAGAGGAGGGGAGAGAGTGAGACCGACTTCCACCCCAATTATGATCTACCTGGCAATCCCATCTGGGGCTAATGCTTGAGTACCTAGCTATTCTTAGTGCCTGGGGTCATGCTCCAATCAAGCCACTGACTGCAGGATGGGAAGAGAGAGAAAAGGGGCAGAGGGAAAGGGAGGAAAACAGATGGTCGCTTCTCCTGTGTGCCCTGACCAGGAATTGAATCCAGGATATTCATATGCTGGACTGATGCTCTATCCCCTGCTCTACTTGCCAGGGCCAACATCGCATTCTCAGAATGATTAATGTGATAATATGGTGAGCCCAAGCTTCCTTGTATTACCTAGAATTTGGTGCACTGGGAGGAGGAGAAGCCAGTTAAGTAGAAAGGCAAATGAACCTTTGATGTTAAATAAACTTTTGGGAACATGAAGAAAAATTACTGCCTGGGTATACTAATTTTATGCAGTTGTGATTAAACTGAGAATAGGGAGGATGAATTTGTGAGGTGATTGGAGGAAACCAGCCAAAAGTCTTATTACTTGGAAATTTTACTCAGGCTGGAAATCGCTTGTAATGAAATAATCTTTATCCACCTCCTTGCCATCTCATTCTCCCTTTTTGAAAAGTAAGTTCCTTTTTTAAATTTATAGATATTAGAAAGGAAGGGAGAGTGAGAGAGAAACATTGATTTGTTGTTCCACTCACTCATGCATTCATTGTTTGTCTCTTGCACGTGTCCTGACTGGGTATCAAACCTGCAGCCTTGGTATATTGGGATAGTGCTCCAAACAACTGAGCTATCCAGGCCATGGCATCCCTCCTATAAATTTAGTCTTCTCATAGCATGATTAAATGATCAAGTAGGAAGAGCCCAGAGCTCAGCCCCAACTGCAGGGGACATTGGGTAAATGAATTATACCAGGCATTAGGATTTATAGGATCCCTTCCTTGGTCTCACCCTGCCTTCAATTCTGAAGCAATCCAAATACATATCTAACTTGTTCCCAAGTTCACTGCTCCTTCCCTTTCCATTTTTATTTCAGATGGGATGGTTGCTTCTGTCATCACTAGACCTAAAGCCTAAGAAATTTTTATCTTGGATCATGATCAGAGCCACTGTAAAAGAAAATAGGAGGTGAACACACAATATAGTATACAGACGATGTGTTGTAGAATTGTGCACCTGAAACCTGTATAATTTTGTTAACCAGTGTCACTTGGATAAATTGAATTAAATGAAAAAGAAAAAAATTTAAAACAAAAGAAAAGGCCCTGGCCGGTTTGCTCAGTGGTAGAGCGTCAACCCAGCATTTGGGTGTCCGGGGTTTGATTCTTGACCAGGGCACACAGGAGAAGCACCCATCTGCTTCTACCCCTCCCCCCCCACTCTATTTTCTCTTTATCTATCTCTTCCCCTCCCACAGCCAAGGCTCCACTGGAGCAAAGTTGGCCCAGGCACTGAGGATGGCTCCATGGCCTCCGCCTCAGGTGCTAGAATGGCTCTGGTTACAACAGAGCAACGCCCCAGATGGGCAGAGCATTGCCCCCTAGTGGGCATGCGGGGTGGATCCTGGTCGGGCACATGCGGGAGTCTGTCTCTCTGCCTCCCTGCTTCTCACTTCAGAAAAATAAAAAAACAAAACAAAAAAACCCTGAGAAAAAATACCTGGCTGCTGCCAGGGATGGAGACATTTCTAGCCAGGCCTGTTAGAGGCAGCTAATCACGGTTCTGTTCTCAGCAGGTGGCTTTTGCTTCCTTGGAGTGCTGCAAATGGAAATGCAACCAGCCAGCATGCTGGTGGTGACTGCAGCAATCCACTGGGACCTAGACACTTGTCTGAGATTATATCCCACGAGGGAGTCTCTGATTGGCTCAGTTTCCACAGCCCCATAGTCTGAGTAGCTGTCTGGTGACTGGCAGGCAATGTGTGATCCTCCCCTCTCCTCCAGTGACCTGTGGATAATAAAACTACCAATAACCAAGCATCCTATTAGAAGTGTAAAAGAAGTCTAACCTATTCCTAAATGAACATGTGAAATAACTCTAAATAAGACAAAGCATCCTCTCAAGGTGTTTTTTATTTTTTATTTATTTTTATTTTACTTATTGATTTTAGAGAGAGAGTTAGAAAGGGGAGGGTAGGAGCAGGAAGCATTAACTTATAGTAGTTGCTTCTCATGTGAGCCTTGACCAGACAAGCCTGGGGTTTCAAACCAGTAACCTCAGCATTCCAGGTTGCCACTTCGTCCATTGCGTCACTACAAGCCAGGCTCAAGGTGTTTTTTGTTTTATTTTTACTTATTTTTTTCAAGATGTTATTTTTTAAAATTTACTTTAAAATTTTTTTTAGATTTTATTTATTCATTTTTAGAGAGAAAGAGACATCGATTTGTTGTTCCACTTATTTATGCATTTATTGGTTGAGTCTTGTATGTGTTCTGACCAGGGATTCAACTCATAACCTTGGCATATCTGGGTTAATGCTCTGAACAACTCAGCTACCTGGCCTGGCCTATAACAATCGATTTTTGTTGGTTACTGCATCTTTTAAAAATAAGAAACATGCACTATTTTTTGTTGTTGTTGTATTTTTCTGAAGTTAGAAGTGGGGAGGCAAAAAGAGACAGACTCCTGTATGCACCCGACTGGGATCCACCTGGCATGCTCACCAGGGGGCAGTGCTCTGCCCATCTGGGCCATTGCTGAGTTGCAACCGGAGCCATTCTAGCACCTGAGGTGGAGACCATGGAGCCGTCCTCAGCACTGAGGCCAAAATTTGCTCCAGTGGAGCTTTGTCTGTGGGAGGGGAAGAAAGAGCTAGAAAGAAGGGAGGAGGGTAAGGGTAGAGAAGCAGATGGGCACTTCCCCTTTGTGTCCTAGCTGGGTATTGAAGAGGGACATCCACATGCCAGGCCAATGTTCTACCACTGAGTTAACTGGCCATGGCTGAAACATGCACTATTTTAAGCAGTAGTCTACAATAACAGTGTTACTAATGGCTGGTACTTATTGTTTACTAAGTGCCAGGCACAGTTGTAAATGCTTCTCATATATTAAGAGTTTAAGTTCTCACCCTATGAGTAGTTACTGTTATCATTCCCATTTTACAGATGAGCACACTGAGTTCCA
Source organism: Rhynchonycteris naso (assembly GCA_037038555.1). Taxonomy (NCBI): domain Eukaryota; kingdom Metazoa; phylum Chordata; class Mammalia; order Chiroptera; family Emballonuridae; genus Rhynchonycteris; species Rhynchonycteris naso. The sequence continues at coordinate 23,368,572 of CM073001.1, forward strand.
GCAGTTCAGGAACTCGCCCAAGAAAGTGATATGATACCAATAAGTGGTATCTGTATTGTTATTAAGTTGTAATCAGTCTGGCCATCAAAAATTAAATTGCAGGAAACTTTTAGCCCTTTGTCCTTCCTTTCAGTTACGAGCCTATAGCATTCTTTGTAGTTTTGTAAAAATGATAGAAAGGTAAAACACATTTTCTTTTCATCTCAGCTGTCAGAGGTACCACCTGGGACTGCATTTTTCTGTTCTTCATCATAACATCAATCCTCTCAACAATCTTTGATTCTAACAGGATCCACAGTTCATTGATCCTATATTCTTCTTTCTGTCTCTCACCTCCTCATGCCCTTTTCTCCTTTAATAACTTGAATTCCAAAGTCGGTTATTGTAATCACTGCCTCATATAATACCCTCTCATTCTTTCTCCCCTCTTGCTTTTTGTCACGCTTGCTTGGCTAAACTATGGCTCCAGTTAAATTGAAGACTGCCTACTCTGTGGGTGTACGTCTGGGCTGGAGGAAACACCCAGCATGTTCACTGGGCTCACACTTAATTCATGATCACTAACCTCAAGCAGGCCCTGAATGCTGCCCAGGAATCCTTCTGTATTTTCAATAGTCCATTCATTCTCCTAACCTCCTAGAGCAGGGGTCCCCAAACTACAGCCCAAGGGCCACATGCGGCCCCCTGAGGCCATTTATCTGGCCCCCACCACATTTCTGGAAGGGGCACCTCTTTCATTGGTGGTCAGTGAGAGGAGCACAGGATGCATCCGCACCCATAGTTTCCATTGAAATACTGGTCAGTTTGTTGATTTAAATTTACTTGTTCTTTATTTTAGATATTGTATTTGTTCCTGTTTTTTTTAATTACTTTAAAATAAGATATGTGCAGTGTGCATAGGGATTTGTTCATAGTTTTTTTAATAGTCCGGCCCTCCAACGGTCTGAGGGACAGTGAACTGGCCCCCTGTGTAAAAAGCTTGGGGACCCCTGTCCTAGAGGATGTTTCCATACTTTCTCCTCGCTTCTCAAAACTTCCTTTTCAGCCTTTGGTTAATGACCTTACTTCCTATTTCATTGAGAAAACAAGTTATTGGCCTTCACCACCATGTATACCCACATACTTGCATCTCTGCTACTTTTTGTTTTCCTGTATCTTGTAAGTCTGAGTTGTCCGTGCTCCTAGCAAGGACCAAGATCTCCACCTGTGCACCAAGGTTGCTTGCAATCTCATTCGAATTTTAGTAGCAGTTTATCTATGTCTATGAAAAAGGCAGTTGGGTTTTTGATAGAGATTACGTTGAATCTAGCTAGATCAATTTGGGGAGTATTTGCTACCTTAGCAATATTAAGTCTTCCAGTGCATAAACATGAGATGTCTTTACATTTATTTAGATTGTCTTTTAATTTCTTTCAGCTATGTTTTGTAGTTTTCAATATATGTCTTACACTTTCAAAGTTCGTTTCCCACCCCCACCCCCTAGGTGTTCCAGCACTAAATGTTAAAGACTATCTTTCCCCTATTGAATTACCGCAGAACCTTCATAGAAATCGTATTAACCACTTATGTATAAGTCTACTTCTGGGCTCTCTTCTGTTCTGCTCTATATGGCTGTCCTCATTCCTATGCCACACTCTTTTGATTACTGTGATGTTACAGTAAGTCTTGAAATCAAATACAGTGTGTCCGTAAAGTCATGGTGCACTTTTGTACCTTATTCTTTTTAATAATTGTTTAGGGTAGCCTTGATCCTTTGAATTTCTATATACATTTTAGAATCTACTTGTAAATTTCTTGAAATAAACCTGCAGGAACTTTGATTGGGATTGAGTGAAATTTCTCAATAAAATTTGGGAAGAGTTAAATTTTGGGGAAGTGGTATTGTTGGGTCATATAGTGATTCTATTTTTAATATTTTGAGGAACTGCCATACTGCTTTCCATAGTTGCTGTAGCAATTTACACTTCCACCAACAATGTGCAAGAATTTCCTGTTCTCTACATCCTCACCAACGTTGTTATCTTGTGTCTTTGGAATACTAGACATCCTAACAAGTGTAAGGTGCTCTCCTTGCACTTCTCCAATGTTTAGTGATGTTGAAGATCTTTTCATGTGCTTGTGGCTATTTATATAACTTCTTTCGAGAAATATCTATTTAAGTCTTTTATCCATTTTTAAATTAAATTTTTTTTGTTGTTTTGTTGTTGAGTTGTAGTTTTTTATATATACTGGGTATTAACCCCTTATCAGATACATGATTTGCAAATATTTACTCAAATATTTTCTCCAATTCCTTGGGTTGTTGCTTTTTCATCCTGTTTTATCCCTTGATGCACAAAAGTTTTTATTTTTATTTATTTATTTATTTATTTTGTGACAGAGAGAGGGACACATAGGGATAGACAGACAGGAAAGGAAAGAGATGAGAAGCATCAATTCTTCGTAGCAGCCCCTTAGTTATTCATTGATTGTTTTCTCATATGTGCCTTGACTGGGTTGGGGGCTACAGCAGAGTGAGTGACTCCTTTCTCAAGCCAGCAACCATGGGGCTCATGTTTCTGATCCCACACTCAAGCCAGCAACCCCGTGCTCAAGCCGGACAAGTCCGTGCTCAAGGGGCAACCTTGGGGTTTCGAACCTGGGTCCTCTGCATCCAATGCAGTGCTCTATCCACTGCGCCACTGCCTTGTCAGGCTTTATGTGCTTCAGTTTACCTGTTTTTACTTTTTTTTTTTTTTACAGGGACAGAGAGAGAGTCAGAGAGAGGGATAGATAGGCACAGACAGACAGGAACAGAGAGAGGTGAGAAGCATCAATCATTAGTTTTTTGTTGCCATTTTGACACCTTAGTTGTTCATTGACTGCTTTCTCACATGTGCCTTGACCTCGGGCCTTCAGCAGACCGAGCAACCCCTTGCTGGAGCCAGTGACCTTGGGTCCAAGCTGACGAGCTTTTGCTCAAGCCAGATGGGCCCGCGCTCAAGCTGGCGAGCTCAGGGTCTCGAACCTGGGTCCTCCGCATTCCAGTTCGATGCTCTATCTACTGCGCCACCGCCTTGTCAGGCTACTTGTTTTTACTTTTGTTGTCTGTGCTTTTGGTACCATATCAGTTGATGGTATTATTTTTAAATCTTTTTTTTTAATAGTTTATTGCTAGTCTATATAAATATATTGATTTTTGTATATTGCTCTCATATCCAATGACCTCGCTTAATTCATTTAATTGCTTCTAGTAGCTCTACAGTAGTCCATAGAACTCTCTTGACACATAATTACATTATCTGCAACCAAGACAGCTTTACTTCCCTTCAGATCTGAATTCCATACTTCATTGCACTGGCTAAGATCTGCAATACAGTATCAGATAGAAGTAGCAAGATAGACATCCTTTGCTTACGCCCAGTCTTAGGTGGAAGCATTCAGTCTTCTATTATTAAGTATGATGCTAGCTGTAGGTGTTTTTTAAAGTTTCATAGTTGCTTCACTTTAGTTGTACACTGATTGCTTCTTTTTTTTTTTTTTTTTTTTTTACAGGGGTAGAGAGAATCAGAGAGAGGGATAGATAGGGATAGACAGACAGGAATGGAGAGAGGTGAGAAGCATCAATCATTAGTTTTTCATTGCCATTGCGACACCATAGTTGTTCATTGATTGCTTTCTCACATGTGCCTTGACCCCAGGCCTTCAGCAGACCGAGCCACCCCTTGCTGGAGCCAGCGACCTTGGGTCCAAGCTGACGAGCTTTTGCTCAAGCCAGATGGGCCCGCGCTATAGCTGGCGACCTCGGGGTCTCGAACCTGGGTCTTCCGCATCCCAGTCCGACACTCTATCCACTGTGCCACCGCCTGGTCAGGCTGATTGCTTCTTATACATGCCTTGATCAAGGATCAGACGTTGGGTTCAAACTGAGCCAGGGACCCCTTGCTCAAGCTAGTGACCTCTGGGTTCAAGCCAGCCACCTTAGGCGGACCTTTGTGCTCAAGCTGGGGATGTTTGGGATCCTGTCGATGATCCTGTTGCTCAAGCCAGCGACCTGTACTCGAGCTGGAGACCTCAGGGTTTCAAACCACTGACCTCAGAATTCCAGTTCAATGCTTTATCCACTGTGCCACCACTGGTCAGGTTTCAATTTTTTTTTTTTTTTAATGTTTACTGTATTGACTTTTTTAGAGAGAAAGAGATAGAGAGAGAGAGAGAGAGAGGACGGGAGAGAGAGAGGGACATCGATCTGCTCCTGTATGCACCCTGACTGGTCATCAAACTGGCAATCTCTGCACTTCGAGATGATACTCTAACTAACTGAGCTATCTGGCCAAGGTGGTCAGGTTTCAATCTTATTGTTTTAATAAATTTTGGGGTTTCATTGATTTTTCTCTGTTGTTTTCTTCCTTCTATTTGGTTGATTTCTACTTTTTATTTCATTCTCTTTTCACTTATTTTTATTTTTTTCTGTAAGTTTAATTTGCTCTTATTTTTGTATTTTGTATTTCATATATTTTGATGTATTGTGCTTTTATTTTAATTTATTTCAATATCTTTTATATTTTTTGTGTTATTTTTTTTCCTTCTATGACTCAGAGGTTATTAGAAGTGTCTTATTAGACCTTGACTGGGTAGCTCTCAGTTGATTAGGGCATTGTCCGGATACACCAGGATTGCAGATTCAATCCTCAGTGATGACACATATAAGAATCAACCAATGAATGCATAAATAAGTGGAACAACAAACCGATGTTTCTCTCTCTCTTTCTCTCTTGTCCCTTCACCTCTCTCTAAAAATCAATAAAGAAATAAAAATTTTTTAATTTTATTTTTATTTTTTACAGGGACAGAGAGAGAGTCGGAGAGAGGGATAGATAGGGACAGACAGACAGGAACGGAGAGAGGTGAGAAGCATCAATCAGTTTCTTGTTGCTGTTGCGACACCATGGTTGTTCATTGATTGCTTTCTCACATGTTCCTTGATCACGGGCCTTCAGCAGACCGAGCCACCACTTGCTGGAGCCAGCAACCTTGGGTCCAAGCTGGAGAGCTTTTGGTCAAGGCAGATGGGCCCACGCTCAAGCTGGCGAGCTCGGGGTCTCAAACCTGGGTCTTCCGCATCCCAGTCCGATGCTCTATCCCACTGCGCCACCGCCTGGTCAGGCAGAAATAAAAAATTTTTAAAAGAAGGAAGTGTTTTGGCCCTGGCTGGTTTGCTCAGTGGTTGAGTGTTGGCCCAGCGTGTGGAAGTCCTGGGTTCAATTCCAGGTGAGGGCGCACAGGAGGCATGGCCATTTGCTTCTCCACCCCTTTCCCCCCTCTCTCCTCTGCAGCCATGGCTCCAATGAGCAAGTTGGCCCCGGGCCCTGAGGATGGCTCCATGGCCTCAGCTCATGTGCTAAAATAGCTTGGTTGCTTAGCAACAGAACAGCGGCCTCAGATGGGCAGAACATCAACCCCAGACGGGGGTTGCTGGGTTCCTGGTCGGGGTGCATGCAGGAGTGTGCCTCTCACTTGATTAAAAAAAAAAAAGAAAAACAAAGGAAGCATTTTATTTAATTGCTTAATATCTGGGGATTTTCCAGATATCTTTCTGGTATTGGTTTTTAATTTAATTCTGTTGTGATTAGAGTATACTTTGTATGACTTAAATCTTTTTAAATTTTTCGATGTTTGTTTTTGGTTCAGAATGTGTTCTATTCTTGTGACTATTCCACATGCATTTGAAAAGAAAGTGTTTTTTGCTGCTCTTGGGTAGATTTTCTATCAATGTCAGTTAGGTCAGTTGGTTGGTAGTTTTTTTTAAGTCTGCTGGAACTATTACTGATTTACTGTCTGTTTGTTTTATCAATCACAGAGGCAGTGCAAAATCGTTAGCAATAATTATAGCCACTCCAGTTTTCTTTTGATTAGTGTCTGCCTGGTTATCTTTTTCTATCCTTTTACTTTTAACCCATCTGTGTCTATTTAAACTGAGTTTCTTAGAGAAAGCATATAATTTTCTGTATGCTTTTAACTGGAATGTTTGTATTTAATGCAAGTATTAATGTAATTGAGTTTAAGTTAACCATCGTGGTTATTTGTTTTCTATCTCTCTCTTTGTTCTTGTTCCTTTTTTCTTTTCTTGATTTCATTTGGACTAAAATAATTTTTTTGTTGTTGCTTTACTATATATTTTTTGAGAGTGAGAAAGAGAGAGAGAGAGAGACAGAGAGGAAGGGAGAGATGAGAAGCATCAACTCGTAGTTGCATCACTTTAGTTGTTCATTGATTGCTTCTCATATGTGCCTATGTTCCTTGACCTGGGGGCTCAGATTGAGCCATTGACATCTTGAACTTCAAGCCAGCGTCCTTTGGACTTAAGCCAGTGACCTTGGGATCATGTTGATGATACCATGCGCAAGGCAGTGACTCTGCTCTCAAGATGGCAAGCCTACACTCAAGCCAGATGAGCCCGTGCTCAAGACAGCAACTTCAGGGTTTTGAACCTGGTACCTCAGTTTCCCAAGTCAATGGCTCTAGCCACTGCACCACCACCAATCAGGCTTTTTTTGTTGTTTTTTTAAAGAAAACAGACTTTATTGACCAGCAGTTAATAGTATTCAAAAATGTATTTTCTAAATAACATTTGTGCAGTGATCAATGTTAAGTAAAATATTAATTTTCATCATTTGCTTCAATTCATGCCTTCTTGAGCAGTTCTTTGTTTTTCTTTCCAAAATGTCACATGCCACACCAGAGGCAATGAACAATTTTTAAATACCACAGCCAAGAACTTGAACATTCATTCATTTATTCAGCAGCTACCTGGATGCTTTTTAGGTGCAGTTGTCCCCCTGGGGGTTTAGTCATCTTCTGTGATAAGTTTTTGGAAAACATTCATCATGACAACCTTCATTCATCTTCAAATCTTAGTCTCTGTTGTGTGTCAGAAAGCCTGGTGACAGGCAGGGGCGCTGCTGCTCGGCCTGCACACTCTATGGCCAGTGTGGTACCTCACATGACTTCCTCCCTCCACAGCCTGGCTGAAAAGCAAGAGAAGTGTTTTATTATTTCATATATCTCCATTATGGACTTATTAGCTTCATATTTCTTTGACTTACTATTTTAGTGCTTGCCCTAGGTTTTATACTACACACCTTTACCTTATCACAGTGTACCTTCATCACTTCATGTATAGGGTAAAAACCTTGCAACACTATTCTTTCGGTTATTGGCCTTTAGCAGACAGTCTCTTCAGTCCTTTATCACTGCCCCAAGGTCACCCAGTGTACCTGAAGGATAGCGGATGAGCAGGCCTTCAATAATAACATTCATCTTTCACAGTTCATATAGCAGACGTTGTAAGACCTTGGGTAAATCATATGAAGCTGAGACCTGAAAAGTACATATAATCTTATTTTTCTGGTTCTGTAGTTCAGGTGGCTAAAAGACTGAGGGGACTTACAGTATAACAGAAACAGGTGAAGACTGAGCTATATAATTAGTAGGAGGCTGGCATTATCAGTTTATTTTTGCATGTGTGTTTTTTCTTTTTGTGTTTTTCTTTAGCTTTTCTTGTTTTTATTTTCTTTTTTTCATTTTTCAGTTTAATATCAGTTAGAGTAGAGGATTAAACTTACTGTCTTATGTAAGAATCAAGAGGGATCACACTGGGAATTTTGGGTCTCCTAAACCCTAGCAGAACTAAGCTCCTCCATCTACCAGCATCCTTTTGAGTATGAAAACTGTTTGCCTTATTTTAACCAAAGCTTTTCTCTCTCAAGCAGGATACTCAAGGATGTGCTACTTCTCAGTGCGCAAGTGTTCACTAGCCAGCTCTCCATTGTGAGTTGAGAACATTAAGACTTGCATAGCTGCTCTGGGCTCAGCTCATCTCTGCAGTTCTCCTTTTAAGGATTCCTCTCTAGACAAGCATGGCCTGTTCTCTGCTGTCTCATCAAAGGACCTTTGGACAACCTGTCTAGAAATATAGGAGCAACTTCATTCACCACCACCCCCAGATATTGACATTTTAAACACTTAAAAGGGATGGTGATACGTGTATGGTGCTTGGATGCACCTGGGTGATACATGTTTATGCATACAAACATATGTTTAATTCCCCCAAGCAGTATGAACTGAGCCATATATAATTCAGTTTCTTCATTGTGTTAGCCTAGAGTACATTCAAGAAAATCCTTGGGCTATGTAACACTTTATAGGCTCAGTTGCATTGATTTGAGAGGGGAGAGAGACGGGAAACATGAACTTGACATTTCCCTAACGCCTGTTCAGTGCCCGGCTTCTCATCTCTAAGATGGGAAAGGACAGAGTTTCTATCTGCCTGACTCCAGCAGCATCTTTTTTTTTTTTATTCATTTTAGAGAGGAGACACGAGAGAGAGAGAGAGAGAGAGAGAGAGAGAGAGAGAGAGAGACAGGGGAGGAGCTGGAAGCATCAACTCCCATATGTGCCTTGACCAGACCAGTGCAGGGTTTTGAACTGGCGACCTCAGTGTTCCCAGGTCGACAGTTTATCCACTGCGCCACCACAGGTCAGGCTCCAGCAGCATCTTTTGCAGCCTCTTTGATAGGTGACATTTTAGATGTTATTGGGTTAAAGCTCTTGCTCTGATTGATTGTAAAATTGACAGGAGGTGCTGCTGTGTTGAGGGAAGAGCAGAATGGATGATAATGTGGAAATCTGCATCTTCAGGATCTTTTGTTCCATTTATTAAACTCTAAAGGCTGGAACCACATTTGGTAGTTTGGTGTGTAATGGCAATCCTGTACTTCAGTTAGCCTTTAGAAAGAACATAAAGCATTCGTATAACTTGTTTTTTTCATATAAAATTCGGAAAGCAGCAAAACCTTTGCCGACAGATCTGGAAAAGTCTATAATGAAGTGGATTGGATCTGGCTTGTGAACATTTATTTTCTTCCCTCTGATAGCGAGATTTCAGCCTTCTCCCATCCTCAGGGTTTAGAGACCACGTCCATATATGTTGACTACAATCTGCCGATCATTTACCTAGAAGAATGTTCGAGAGCAGACTTGAAACCTGTTTTTGTTGTTTGTTGTTAAGTCATAAAACCTACCCCCAAACTTAGTGGCTTTAAGACTGCAGCCATTAATATATTTGCTCATAATTCTATGAATCAGGGATTTAGGCAGGTATCAACTGGGCAGTTCTTCTTTGTGTGGCCATAACTAGGATATCTCATGAAGTTATTGTAGTCAGCATTACTACAGTATGAACTGAGCCATATATAATTCAGTTTCTTCATATGTTATTGGGTTAAAGCTCAAAGAGGTGGAACATCTTTGAGATGATGTCTTCGCTCACACAGCGGGCTCTTCAGTGGGCAGTGCTTGGAGGCAAGGACCTCTCCTTCTCCACGTGGCTCTTTTCTTGTAGCTGGGGTTTCATTACACGGCAGCTGGATTCTAAGCAGTAGAAGCACAGCTGCCATTCTTTCAGGGCCCAGCCTCAGAAGCTACATGCTGTCACTTCCTCCGCATTCTGTGGGTCAAAACAAAAATCCTGGCTGCCCTGTGACAAGGGGAAGGGCAGGGCCATTGAAGAGGAGCCTATGGGATGGACAGTATTGTTGCAACTATCTTTAGATACATAGTCTAACACAGAATTCTTTCCTTGGAGAGCTTGGGCCCCAACCGAGGCCAATTTAGTCAGAATCTAAAGAAACTGAGGTTTTCTTAGGGAAGTGCTGTGTGTGGCCTTTTTTTAAAAAAATTTTCTATTGATTTGAGAGAGAGAGAGAAAAGAAAGAGAGAAGCATTAGTTGTTCTCCTTAGTTGTGCATTCATTGATTGTTTATTGTACTTGTCATGACTCTGGATTGAATCCATGACCTCGGTGTACAGGGACGACACTTTATCTATTGAGCCACCTGGCCAGGACCCTGCAAGTTCACTCTTTTAAGCATGTTCACATTGAGGTCCTCAGTCTGGCTCTTTCTGGCTCATGCAGCATGTAGGTATTCCAGTGTGTGAGAGAGACCACTTCCCGTTTTTTGAGCCATACTGATAAGAGAAATTGAAAATAATTTAAATTCTATTATACTTTTTTCTAGGCCACAGTCCTGCTTCCATAAAAAAATTTTCCCTGCTTGCTTCTGCATACACTGATGTTGAATACTATTGTTTGTAGGGTTGTAAAAAGTATAGTGAATTCCTAGTAAGAACTAGGTCATCTTCTGTGTCTAACTGTGATAGCACCCCATTAGATTCCAATAGGTATTCGGAAAGTCGTTGAATCGAACCATTTAAAATGGCTCTGCTGCTGAGGTTTATCCAGTACCTCATCAGAATTATGGTCCTATAGATCAGACAATTACATATCCCTTCTAAGAATTTAGAAAAACATGTGATCTTGCACTTGAACAGATTTAAAATTAGATTCAACTTGAAAAGTGGCCTAAACATTTTAAAAGAGAAAACACTTTTTAAAATGTGGAAGCATATTTAAAATACTTTGAATAAATATCATTTACTTCTCTGCAAATTATTTAGACAGAACTCTTCTGACTTTGAGCCATTTAAAATACAGGACATTTATTTTGTCATTCTCAACACAGGAACACACAAATATTACTCTTGAAACTACTTATAAAATTATTGGAGTTGATGGTGTACGAGAATGTTATAGCTCAAGGAGTGCTAAACCATAAGATTGATTAAAAGGTTCTCCCTGTACCTGTATGAGGTATAGATTCCCATGTCCTTCTTCCTAAAGATTCGGTATAATAGAGCTCTGGTGGGACACTGGAATCTATTTTTTATTACAGTGGTACCTTGAGATATGAGTTTAATTCGTTTTGTAACTGAGCTCGTAAGTCACTCAACTCGTATATCAAACAAATTTCTCCCATTTAAAGTAACTGAAATAGTTTTAATCTGTTCCAGCCCTTTGAAACATCCCCAAACCATCCTAAATTATGAAGAAAGACATGTTTTTAATTAAGTAACACACATGTATACTTTACCAATGCACAGTAAAATATATGAAATAAAAGAAAAAAGTGTTATTTAGAACTGTATTCTTACCTTGGAGACAGATGAGTATAGCTAATGGCGGAGGAGGAGGGAGAGAGGAAGGGATGCAGGCACTGTAGACACGTAAACTAAAACTGCACTTTTTTTACTGTAAACAAAACTAAAACTGAACTTTCTTTACTTAAAATGAAATCACAAAAACTTAATTGTAAAAATAATGCACTTTCTTAACTTTAAACTTAACCTAAGCTTAGCATTACATATTTTTCATTTAATCATCACCTGTTTTTGTCTTTTTGGTTGCACTTTCGGCTCTTTCACTTGCAGGGCTTTTAAATAAAAATCTATCCAAAGAGGTTTGCTTTTGCCTGCCTTTTAAAATGTTACGGAAATGTGACAAACAAGTGTCATTAAAAAGTGCTGAAGCACGACCAGTTGAAACATTTTCTGGATGTTTCTTTTCAATGAAACTTGAAAGCTTCTCCCACATTGCCAGCATGTCTTTAATTTCACTTGTAGAAATCACTTCCCCGACTCTACCTCCTCCTCACTACTAATCTCTTGCAGAAGCTCCGGATGTTGCATCATCTGTAGCTCCTTCAACTCCTCAGTTGAGAGTTCTTCCTCATGTTCCTCGATTTACATCACCCTCATCTACCTCCAGACCCATAGACTTTCCGAGGGACACAATCTCCTCCAGTGCTTCTACCTCAGTCTTGGTCTCTGGTTCAAATCCTTCGAAGTCTTTGTCTACAACAACATCAGGCCATAACTTTTTCCATGCTGAGTTCAAGATTCTTCTTGTAACCTCTTGCCGTGCCAAGTCAGTGATGCGTAAACATATCACTATGTGTAGTGATCTTTCCAAAACTCTCGAAGGGTTAGATTTGTATTCTCAGTCACCTCAAAGCAGCAGCAGCACGAGTGCTTTGTGTAAAGCTTTTTAAAGTTGGAAATGACCTGCTGATTTATAGGTTGCAAGATTGAAGTTGTGTTGGGTGGGAGGTAGAGGATTTTCACGAATTTGAACTCATCGAGAATGTCATCTTCAAGACCAGGTGGGTGGGCTGGAGCATTATCAAGGATTAATAATGCTTTCATCGGGGGTTTCTTTTCTTTTTTTATGTTTTGTTTTCTTATTTTTTTGTTTGTTGTTTTTTTTACAGGGACAGAGAGAGTCAGAGTTAGTGAGAGGGATAGACAGGGATAGACAAACAGGAACAGAGAGAGATGAGAAGCATCAATCATTAGTTTTTCATTGCCGTTGTGACACCTTAGTTGTTCATTGATTGCTTTCTCACATGTGCCTTGACCGCGGGTCTTCTGCAGACCGAGCCACCCCTTGCTAGAGCCAGCAACCTTGGGTCCAAGCCAGTGAGCTTTTGCTCAAGCCAGATGGGTCTGCACTCAAGCTGGCGACCTCGGGGTCTCGAACCTGGGTCTTCCGCATCCCAGTCCGATGCTCTATCCACTGCGCCACTGCCTGGTCAGGCGGGAGTTTATTTTCTTGAAGATATTTCTTCACTGCAGGACCAAAGACGAAATTTACCCATTAAATAAAAAACTGCTGCATAACCAATACCCTAGCATTGGCGCGCCACATAACTTGCAGTTTTTCTTTAAGAATCTTGTGAGTCTTAAAGGCTTGAGGATTTTCGGAACGATACACTAGCAGTGGCTTTACTTTACAGTCACCGCTAGCATTTGCACACACAGAATATGTAGTCTTTTGCATTTGGTTTTCTTTGCTTAGGTTCCTCCATATTTAGCTGCTTGTTTCTTTTTATTGCTAAGTAATATCTCATTGCATGAATTTAGCATATTTTGTCTCTCCATTCCCCAGATGATAGACCTTTGGATTGGTTTTAGTTTGAGGCAATTATGAATGTTGCTGCTGTGAACATACATATAGTTTTCATGTGGACATGTGTTTCCATATGGTAGGTCTATGTTTAACCTTTTAAGAAATTGACAAACGTGCCTGACCAGGCGATGACACAGTGGATAGAGCATCGGACTGAGATGCGGTGGACCCAGGTTCAAGACCCCGAGGTCACCAGCTTTAGCGCGGGCTTGACTAGCTTGAGCAAAGCTCACCAGTTTGGACCCAAGGTCGTTGGCTCGAGCAAGGGGTTACTCGATCTGTTGAAGGCCCACGGTCAAGGCACAGACAGATGAGAAAGCAATCAATGAACAACTAAGGCAGAGGTCCCCAAACATTTTACACAAGGGGCCAGTTCACTGTCCCTCAGACCGTTGGAGGGCCGGACTATAAAAAAAACTATGAACAAATCCCCATGCACACTACACATATCTTATTTTAAAGTAAAAAAACAAAACGGGAACAAATACAATATTTAAAATAAAGAAGAAGTATATTTAAATCAACAAACTGACCAGTATTTCAATGGGAACTATAGGTGCAGATGCATCCTATGCTCCTCTCACTGACCACCAATAGAAGAGGTGCACCTTCCAGAAGTGCGGTGGGGGCCGGATAAGTGGCCTCAGGGGGCCACATGCACAGGCCATAGTTTGGGGACCCCTGAACTAAGGTGTTGCAAAAAAACTGATGATTGATGCTTCTCATCTCTCTCCATTCCTGTCTGTCTGTCCCTATCTATCTCTCTCTCTGTCTCTGGAAGAAGAAAAAAAAGAATAGAAATTGACAAACATTTCCAAAGTGGCAGTACCAATGTGTGAGGTTTCTAATTTTGTCACATCCTCGAAACACCTGGTTTTGTTAGTCTCATGAATTACAGCCTTTCTAGTAGGTGTCTAATGGTGTCTCATGGTGATTTTAATTTGTCTTTTTCTAATGACTGTTGTCGAGCCTCTTTTCATGTACTTACTGTTAGCAATTCATATCTCATCTTCGGTGAAATGTCTGTTCAAATCTTTGCCCATATGTTTTGTTTTGTCTTAATGATTTTTAGAGAGAGAGGAAGGAGGTAGAGAGAGAAACATCAATTTGTTGTTCCACTTATTATTTTATTATTATTTTTTACAGGAGGGACAGAGAGAGAGTCAGAGAGAGGGATAGATAGGGACAGACAGGAACGCAGAGAGGTGAGAAGCATCAATCATTAGTTTTACGTTGCCGTTGTGACACCTTAGTTGTTCATTGATTGCTTTCTCACATGTGCCTTGACCGCGGCCCTTCAGCAGGCTGAGCCACCCCTTGCTGGAGCCAGCGACCTTGGGTTCAAGCTGGTGAACATTTTTTGCTCAAGCCAGACGGGCTCACGCTCAAGCTGGCGAGCTCGGGGTCTCGAACCTGGGTCTTCCGCATCCCAGTCTGACGCTCTATCCACTGCGCCACTGCGTAGTCAGGCCATCAGTTGCTTCTTGTAGGTGTCCTGACTGGGGATCAAACCTGCAACGTTGATATGTTGAGATTACAGTCTAACTAATGGAGCTACCCGGTCAGGGCTTTCATTTGTTTTCTATTTGTTGTTTATAATCTTACTGAGTTCTAAGAGTTCTTTATGTATTCCTGATACAAGTCTTTTATTATATATATGATTTACAAATATTTTCTTTTAATGTGTGGCTTGTCTTTTTATTTTCTTATATTGCCATTTGAAAAGCAAACACTTTTAATTTTGATTAAATCCAATTTAGCAGTGTTTTTATTTTATCATGCGTTTGGTGTTATATATAAAAAAATTCTTTGCCAATCCAAAGTCACAAAGATTTTCTCCTGTGTTTTCGTTTAGAGGTTTTATAGTTTTAGCTCTTAACATATGTCTGTGTTCCATTTTGAGTTAATTTTGAATGTGGTATGAGATAGGGTCTGAGTTTCTTTTATTTTTATTTTTTTACACATATACATTCAGTTGGCTTAGCACCATTTGTTGAAAAGACCATCCTTTCCCACTGAATTCTCTTGGCAAAATCAACTGACCATAAATGTGAAGGATTATTTCTGGACTCAATTTAGTTCCATTGACTTATATGTTTATCACTATCTTGGTTACTTACAGCTTTGTAGGAAGTTTAGGAATCTGGTAGTGTTGGTTCTTTTTCAAAATTGTTTTGGCTATACACAATCTTTTGTATTTCCCTCTAAATTTTAGGATTAGCTTGTTCATTTCTACAAGAGGTCTCTGTTTTTGAATCCTGATGTTTAAACTCAGGAGTGTTTGTGATTTCTCAGAGAGGAGCTGAAACTGATTCACTGCTCTTTGAGAGACTATAATAAAGGTCCTGAGAGACACTTGATGTATTGGCATTTCTCCAGGTTAGCGATGTTAGTTTGACAGCTAGTGAGAACACAGACCATGGCCAATTCCAGAGCAGCAATGGACTGGGGTGTTCTCTTCACGCCAGTAGTTGGCATACCATAAAAACTTAGTAGGAGTGAGAGAGCATCTTCAGTAAAGAACAAGTTGAGGATGATGGGTTTATCTTTTCTCTCTCTTTTTGATACTTCCTTATTTTAAAGCCACCTTTATACCAGTGAGTTCTGAAGCAGCCTGGCCGAGTCTGGTTCCATCGTGGCTGGTTGTTTTAATCAGATTTTTTCACTTGCTCTTGCCTGGGCCTGTAACACATTATCACTCAAACCAGACATGCTTTTATCTTTTCAGAAGCTTGCCAGAGGAAACTGGTGCTTCCCTTCCTCAATTTTACTTAGAGGAATGCTCTATCTCTTTCTTGCAAAGGTTGGCTGTTCGTCTTTTCACGTTTTAAATGTATGTGTCTTTTGAACAGGCTGCTTTCCGAACTGTGTTCTTCTTACCTTCCACTTCATGAGGCCTCTAAGTGCAGGATTCACTTAAACCCAACTAATATTTGAGTGTTTGACTGTATGCAGGGTATCATTTTAGGCTCTAATCGATGCACAGAACTGGATAAAACATGGGTCATGTCCCCATGGGGCTTATGGTCTGGTCAAAGAGACATGTAGCCTAAGTACACAAATAGCTATATGGAAGGTAGAGTATAAGAGGCCAGGAGGAGATTGAGGTTGGGTAGAGTACTGGTTTTTTAAGGGAATTGCTGTGAATCAGGCTACTTTTGCTTTATATTTTAAAACCATGATCCTGACTTTCAGAATTTAATTCTTCCAAATCTCTTGCAGTGGTTTGGCTATCAGCCTTGCTGAGTACAGGACAGAGAGTGCTTGACTTTCAGACCTCCTCTTCCTGTTGACACACTTTGCTGCCACTGATTTTACAAGGCTCTAGGATATACTGTATTTTTAATTAAGTTGTTTGATGGGCATTCTGTTTTTCCCTTAGGGAAAAGAGAGAGAGAGAGAGAGAGAGAGTGTGTGTGTGCATATAACAAATGAACTGGAGTGACATACTTAAATGGAGTATCATAATATTTTAAGCACCTCACTTGTTATTTAATATATTACTACCCAAGGGGAGTTGAGCATGGTTCTGTCACGCGTGGGCTTCTTGAAGATGGAGTCTTTTCTCCCACATTGTATAATACTTCCACCAGACGGAAGATGTGGTAGAAGATTGAAAGAGTGATTCTGTTAGCTGCCTCCCTGTCCTTTTCCATCCTGTGGGAAACCCCGTCTTCAACAGGAATTTCTGGTAGGTGTCCTGGTTGGATCGATGGGCATCACTTGTCCGGTGACCTCACGGATCTGGTTAGGGACGTGTTCCTGTCCTTTGTTTGTTTTTAAGCTAACCCACACCCAAGCAAACCGGGTATCCCATGCCAGTACCAGAATAACCCTGGCCAGGGCTCAAGAAAAATCTGGTAACTGACCTAAAATTAAATGTATGAACTCTGCTTGCCCTTTGCATTATGGTTTTCTGTTAGGTATTATTGAGTGTTTTTCCTCCTTAGGAAAAGGATGGGAAGTAGAAGTCTGAGTCATTCTTAGGTATAGAGAGGGGTGGATGAGGGTGGAAGGTAGCTGCTAATAAGCATAGCTGGGGCCAGTGCAAATTCTACTGGATCTAAGTTTGTTTTGTTTTTGTTTTAACCCAGCAGTAAAGATTGCATGATATTATCAATCACCAGCTCTATCTAAGTGATCTCTATTAAGGTCATAACTTGACTTTGAATTTGAACCATATTGCATCTGGTGCCCATAAGCCTGTTTGGCTCTTTTGACTCAGCCGAATTTTTCTTTTAATGATCTTGCTGAGTACTCCCAGGTGGCAAGTGTGATATATTTATTCCTGACACCTTTCTGATTATAGGAAATCACAGAAGCCATGAAAAAGGGGCACTACCTTAAGTTGGTTTTTATTGACTTAAAAATAAATTTTGGGGCATTGCCAGAGGGGCGGGGGCTGGAGACTTGGGTGAAAAGGGTGAAGGGATGGAAAAGTATAGATTGGTAGTTGGTTAGTTACAAAATAATCATGGGGATATAAAGTACAGCATAGGAAATATAACCAATAGTATTGCAATAACTGTGTAGGGTACCACCAGGTGGGTACTGGAAATATCAGGGGAACACTTTGTAAGTATATGACTGTCTAACCACTGTTTCGTACACCTGAAACTAATACAAAATAATATCGTATGTAAAGTGTAATTGAAAAAAAATTTTAAAAAATACCAAGCACCTTTATCTAGACCACAAAGAGTTTTACATTTCTATAAAAAAAAATGAAGCATTTCAAATATACAGAACAATACAAAAAATAATACGGCAAACATCTATATCCCTGTCACCAAGGTGATATAGTCACGTATATTTATCATTCCTGTGAATTGATCTGTATTTATACCACTTATATGAATACCCATGATTTTGTATGTTAAAAATAGAAAGAAATATCTCTTTGCCACTTGTTTCTCTCTCTCTCTCTCTCTCTCTCTCTCTCTCTCTCTCTCTCTTAGTTTTTAATTCAGGTATGCTTTTGAAATGTATCTATGTAGACCTATCTCATTATAAGGACACTAATCATGCTGGATTAGGGCCCACCCTGATGACCTCATGTAACCTTAATTACCTCTTTAAGGTCCTGTCTCCAAATATAGAGTCATATTCTGGGTAACTGGGGGGTTAAGATTTTAGCATTGGATTTTTGGGGCACACAGTTCAGTTCCTAACACTATGCTGGCTCAGCTGTTGAATTCACCCCTGATTTAAAGCAATGATGGTGTACATTCTGGGTTTGTTCCTAATCATAGAGGGATTTTTAAAGAGAATGTCCTTAGAGTTTCACTGAAAGTGATTGTTGCAGCTGGTTTGTAGATAGTTTTCACTGGGTTAAGGAAATTGCTTTCTGTATCTAGTTTGCAGTTAGGGATGAAGGTTGGAACTTTCCAACCCCATGAGCCCTGCATTCTCCAGTTAGAGCTCAGGAAATTTAATTTACCTGGCCTTCCTCACTGCAAAGTTCAGAGAGATGACCTGGGCTCTGTCCGAAGGCTAATTTGGAAAAAGCAACTTGACAGGGTCAAGTTCTAGCATGTAGCAGGGTCAAGCTCTAGCACAGTGGTTCTTAACCTTGGTTCTATCGAACCCTAGGGGTTCGATGAGTCAGTCTCAGGGGTTCGGATAAGCCTCTGCCACGGAGGTAAAGACACACTTGTGTAAAGTCGTGATGACACACCCCGCTTGGCCATCACTTGCTGCAGAGGATCACATTACATTGCTTGGCCAACCAGTGCTGCGGGGAATTTAGTGCGTGCAGTAGTCAACGGCTGTCCTAGTTGTACGTCGTGTGGTTTCTTTCTTAATATTTTAATCCATACTAAATATGTCGAGCAAAAAAAGAAAGTGGTCGGACGAATATGTACAACATGGATTCACATGTATCACGGAACGGGATGGGAGTCAGCGTCCTATCTGTATGCAATGCCAAGTTGAGCAACTCTAGTCTCACACCGGCAAAACTAAATTTGGGGGAAAAAATCATATTTTATTTATCACTAAAGAAGGGTTCGCTGAATGCGCATATGAAACTGGTGGATTCGGTACCTCAAAAAAGTTTAAGAACCACTGGTCTAGCATATAAATGGCATCAGGGATGATGTGATGGTAGCGTTTTTCTCAAGGAAGGCTTCTTTTTTTTTTTTTTTTTTACAGGGACAGAGAGAGAGTCAGAGAGAGGGATAGATAGGAACAGAGGGAGGTGACAAGCATCCATCATTAGGTTTTCGTTGCCGTTGCAACACCTTAGTTGTTCATTGATTACTTTCTCACATGTACCTTGACCACGGGCCTTCAGCAGGCCGAGCCACCCCTTGCTGGAGCCAGCGACCTTGGGTCCAAGCTGGCGAGCTTTTGCTCAAGCCAGGTGGGCCCACGCTCAAGCTGGCGAGATCGGGGTCTCGAACCTGGGTCTTCCGCATCCCAGTCCGACGCTCTATCCACTGCGCCACCGCCTGGTCAGGCTCAAGGCTTCTTATCAGTCCAGTTCTGTGGTGTTTTTGGCTTTGCCCCTAAAAGCTTAGCTTCCAGTCCCTGTTACTGCCAACATCCTATTAATTCACATCTTTTCTGCCTAACCACCGTGGTCCTTTTTGCTGGTTGCTGTGAGGAACGGTTTTTGGCCCAGCCCTCTCTTCCACTCTTTGGGTGTGTTCTGTGCATCTTTCCTAGGGTTTTGAGTTGAACACTGATGATTTTCCATGATCTTACATGCATTTTTCACAACATTGTTGAGCTCTGATTCCCATACAACTCGCCCATTTAAAGTGCATACTTAAAAGTGTTTTCTAAAGTATATTCAGAGTTATGCAACCATCACCACTGTCAATTTTAGAACATTCTCATCACCCTAAAAGGAAACTCCACAATCTAGACATCTCGCATTTCCCCCCCATGTTTCCCAGTGCTAGCCATCTACTTCCCGTCTGTGTGAATTGCCTGTTCTATTATATGCATTTTCAGTCCCCCCGGGTTCTGCTTTGTTGTATCCCACATACTCTATTTAATCATACATCAATTATTTTTTATCCCCTTTTATTCCCCCCCCCAAAAAATTACTTTGATCCTAACATAAGAAACCTTATGCTAATTTAGTATTCAGAATTCGTGGCGATAGAATATACAGTGGAAGTGTTACTGTTAAATCTTTTGGTGAAGTTGGCAGGTACGTTTCCCAGTAGATCTAATACAAATTAGTGTTATCTGCTTTGTTTTAAGTAATATAGAACCCAGATCCCCTAAAATGAACTAACTCTCCATCAGATGATGTCCTGGGGACTTTATTATTGCTAAAATTTACTTGGATTGGAATCATGTTAAATCATTAAGTGCTATCTATCAATTCTTTCATTCCTTCTTTTTTTAACCCCTACACTCATTACCTTACTTGTCTTGATACACGTTTTTATGTTTATAAACGTGTAAGATGTCTTTTCCTCAACTTGTTATTTTAAAAAGTTTTAATCCTACAAAAAACTTGAAAGAATAGGACAATGAATACCTATATACACCTCTTTCTTAGACTCAGCCCATTAACATTTTGCCTTATTTAAACTTCTCTTACCTTTCCCTGCTTCTCCCTCCCTTCCTCCTTCTTTTCTTCCTCCCTCCCTCATTTCCTTCTATAGCATCTTACTCTTTGGAATTTTGAATCCTTTTATGGCTTTGATCTTTAAATATACTTCTTTTACAGGATTTGTTAGATTGTACTGTTTTTGGATTCCTGCCAGTAGTGGATGGTTTCCTTTTGATTGTAAGCTCATTGCAGGCAGGGCACAGGAAGTGCAGGCCCATGGATACAGATCTCAGGAGAAACTTTTTTTTTTTTAATTTTAGAGAGAGAAGAAAGGGGTGAGACAGAAACATTGATCTTGTTCCTGTTTGTGCCCTAAGCAGGGATCAAACTGCAACCTTTGCATTTCAGATGGATGCTCAAACCAACCAAGCTATCCTGCCCTGGCAGGAGAAACTTTTCTTTTCTCGGTATATAGCACAGGCAGATAAGCCTCTTTCCCTGACTTCACTTTCGGTTTTGTTGTTTTGGTTTTTTTTTTCTTCAGTTCTCAGTTTCTGGCAGTTGGGGATTTCCAGTTCTTTTTTTGTTGTTGTTGTTCTCCAATAGTATCAGTATTTGTAGCAGTAGGGTTTTCTGGTTATCTAGGCTGTCATATTACTGTAACTGGAAGTTCCCCTAATTTTCATTTTTGCAATTGAAAGTTGGCATGTCAAAGAATTTTTTATATATATACCTAGATTGATTGATTGATTTTTATCAAGAGAGGAAGGGAGAGAGAGAGAGAGACAGGAACATTGATCTGTTCCTGTATGTGTCCTGACTGGGGATCGAACTGGCAACCTCTGTGCTTCAGGACAATGCTCTAATCAATCGAGCTATTTGGCCAGGGCTCAAAGAATTTGAAGGCTTCTGTGAACTTCCATCTGGTAACTAAAGTTGATATCTTTCTCATAATTTAGTAAGTCCTGGAATCTTAACTTCCTAAATGATTATTTCATCCTGATTACAAAGCTCTTACAAGTATTACTTTTCTTTTAATGATTGGGGTTGGAGAAGAGACGGGGTAGTAAAAAGTAGTAGGGAGGAGAATGAAGTTGTTAAATTTCATAGCCATTGAGTATTATGTTTTTTGTTTGTTTTTCAACCTTTCAGTTATTAAGGGCATCAGCATATCAACATTGAAATATATCATAATGGTTTCTTTTTCAATTTGATCAAGCTGGAACAAAGTTATTACATTTTGAAAGATGAATCGCAGTTCACTCCTCTGCTGAGATTATAGTTTGAAGGATTTATAACTTTAACATTATCTTTTCTATACAGGATTTTATTTTCAGCAACACAGATGGAAATAGCTGTGTCTAGAGCATGTTCCCTATTGCTTCTTATGAAATTTACCAGCAAATAATTGTTTGGGAGCTCTCAAAGCTGAGAGATTCCCATTTTGACAAACCAAGTCTTGGGTATGATGCGTGTGAAGCACTCAGTTTAAAAACAAAACAAAACTCATCTATAATTTTCATTTTGCAAATTTGCAACTTCCCCAATGTGACTATACAAATCATCTGTTTTTGTTTCTCCGTTTGGCTCATATGATCTATCTTTTCCCCTGCAAAATTACCTATTTGAAGGATCCTCAATCCTAGTATTTCATGTAATGCCAAATTGCTACCCCAAAGAAGGGAGGAATGAAGTCTTTAGGCATAAATGGCTCCGAAATATTAATGAACATTTCTGGTACTTGATTAACTTACCTTTAGTTTTAGAATTAGAAAATGGCCTGACCTGTGGTGGCGCAGTGGATAAAGCGTCGACCTGGGAACACTGAGGTCACCAGTTCAAAACCCTGCACTGGTCTGGTCAAGGCACATATGGGAGTTGATGCTTCCAGCTCCTCCCCCCTTCTCTCTCTCTCTCTCTCTCTCTCTCTCTCTCTCTCTCTCATTCTGTGTCTCCTCTCTAAAATGAATAAAATAAAAATTAAAAAAAAAAAATTAAAAAAAAAAATTTAGAATTAGAAAATGAAGGTGTTTGTGATTGAGAAACCTCTATGGAGTTTGTTTTTTTCTCTACAGTAAGTGGTCAGACTAGATTAGTAGTTCTTAACCAGGGAAATGTTTTGGCATCATCTGAGGAATTTGTATTTAACTTTAAACTTTGAAATAATTGTAGATTCTGGCCCTGGCTGGTTTGCTCAGTGGTAGAGTGTCAGCCAGGCGTGTGGATGTCCCTGTTCAATTCCCGGGCAGACCACACAGGAGAAGCACCCATCTGCTTCTCAACCCCTTCCCTCTCCCTTTCTTTCTCTCTTTCTCTTTTCTTCTCCCAAAGCCATGGCTCAAATGGTTTGAGCAAGTTGGTCCTGGGCGCTGAGGATGGCTCCATGGCCTCGCCTCAGGCACTGAAATAGCTTGGTTGCTGAGCAATGGAGTAGCGGCCTCAAATGGGCAGAGCATTGCCCCATGGGGTGCTTTCTGGGTGGATCCTGGTCAGGGCATGGGGTGCATGTGGAAGTCTGTCTGTGCCTCCCTGCCTCTCACTTAATAAAAAAAAAGAAAGGAAGAAAAAGAAATAATTATAGATTCACCGAAAGTTGTAAAATAATAGTGTGGTCCCATGTACTTTCACACAGTTTCCCCCAATGGTACATGTTACATAACTATAGTACGAGATCAGAGCAGGAAAATTGAGGTTGGTATCTTTGGTACAATCCACGGAGCTTATTCAGATTTCACCAATGTGTCATGCACCCATTTATGTGTAGTTAACGCATTTTTATCACATGTGTAGGTTGGAGTATCCATCACTGCAGTTAAGATGCGGAGTGTTCATCACCACAGAGATGCCTAGTGCTTCCCTTGTAGTCACATAGCCCCCACACACACCCCTGGCAACCACTGATCTGTTTTCTATAATATTGACATTTTGTTAATGCTCTATAAACTGAATCATACAGTATATAACCTTCAGGATTGGCTTTTTTTTTTTATGACAGAGACAGAGAGAGGGACAGGTAGGGACAGACAGACAGGAAGGGAGAAAGATGAGAAGGATCAATTCTTTGTTGGAGCTTCTTCATCTCCTTTTAGTTGTTCATTGATTGCTTTCTCATATGTGCCTTGACCGAGGATCTACAGCAGAGCTAGTGACTCCTTGCTCAAGCCAGTGACCATAGGGTCATGTCTATGATCCCACGCTCAAGCTAGCAACCCTGCACTCAAGCTGGTGATCCTGCACTCAAGCCGGATGAGCCCATGCTCAAGCCGGCAACCTTGGGTTTCAAACCTGGGTCCTCTACATCCCAATTCAATGCTTTATCCACTGTGCCACCAGCTGGTCAGGCTAGGATTGGCTTTTTTTTTTTCACTTAGCATGATTCTCTTTCCAAGTTTTGCGCATCTATACTTCATTGAATTTTTTCTTTTTTTTTTTTTTTTCTGCTAATGTGTATTCCTTGGAATGGATGGACCAGTTTGTTCAATTTGTTTAACCCACTTGAGGAACTTTTAAAAAACACTTGTCTTGCCCTGACCAGATAGCTCAGTTGGTTAGAGCATTGTCCCGAAACACATAGGTTGCTGGTTCAATCCCTGATCAGGGCACATGCAGGAGCAGATTGATGTTCCTGTCTCTTTCTTTCTTCTTTCCTCTCTTGTTGAAATTAATAATTAAAATTTTAAAAATTAAAAAAAAACCACTTGTCTGCTGGGACAGCCATCCTACCGCCTCCACCACTGTCCACCCCAAATACACCATTTTTACTATGCTTGCTTTATCTTCACGCAGCTATTCATGTATCCATTCATTAGTCTTATTTTCTGGCTCATTTCAAAGTAAATTGCAGACATCTGTATACTTCCCTCTAAATATTTCAACATACAGGGGTAGGCTAATGTAGGTTTACAGTTGTAATACAAATAAACAATACAATAATTAATAAATAATAATACAAGAATAAACTGTTTTACATACTAACAACTCTAAACCTACTTTGGCCTGGCCCTGTACATACCATTATCTGGAGTTCAGTATTTGTTTGTAGTTTCTCTTAATGTAAAGCTTACACACAATAAAGTGCACACATTTTAAGTACATGTTCACTGACTTTTGACAGGTGCATTCACAAGTGTAACTCATACCTGTATCAAGATAGAAAAGTTCCATCACTCTACTAAGCTAGACTGTGGGTCATTACACTTACAGTAGGGCCCAAGCTTGAGTTGTTTGTAAAAGGTCCCTAATCATTTTAAATTTTATTTTTTTATTACAGTTGACATACAATATTATATTAGCTACAGGTGTACAACATGGTGATTAGACATAATATACAGTATACCTCATGAAATCATCACCTCGATAAGTCTAGTACGTATCTGAAAGGTCCCTCATTTTGACAAGGCTGATTCTGATGCATGCCCTTGTAAAGAACTCTTGGTGACTCAAAAAGTCTCCTGCAGCTCAGCAGGCTTGTTGAAGGTGAGGCCAGATTTTTTATCCCAGGGGTGTGAGTGACATCCACACTCCTGCAAAACCACCTCCATCCTCAAGCAGACAGGTCTGCCAGGGACAGTAAAATGGAGAGAACTGTGCAGTGAACATCCATGTAACCACCACCCAGACTTTATCACAAACTATTCACCTAAGAGTCCCCCATCCACCCATCTGATTGTTTCAGTGCATTTCACCGAATGCAGTTTGATCTCTGCATGATCTCTGTGATTTGGCTCCTTTGCAGTACAAACTTACAGAATTAAAACAGCTGGTGACCCATATGTAAATGAGGACAATCCGAGCCTGAGAAACATTTTTGTGTGCTGCCATTGGGGATATGACATGTGTGTTCCCAAGGCTAGACAGTGGTGGATTAGCTCCATGAGGCACCTATACTGGAAGAGGGGAAGAACCTCCTGAAGAAATGGACTCTTTCTTAAAGTCCTGACTTAGGTAGGCTGACTGCCTTCCGCAAGTTCTATTTATAGACTGCAGAGGAAATCTAGGGGATTTTATCTCCCTAACTTACCTTATAAAATTAGTTCAGGTGGGTGGATAGAATCTTAACATTAAACACCAGTTCTCTACATATACACATAAGGTGGGAGCAAAGGATCAGAAAGGAATTATATTCTCCAACTTGAGGACTCTAGCTGGAAAGATAAAAATGCAATGCCCAATGTGTGCACTGTCAAGGGCTCCTTGTGAGCCTGGAGGTTATCCCTTTGCAGCCATAATTCCCATCACAGGTGTGCCTCATGCTACAAAGTGCAATTCACAAATTGAATAAGCAAGCGCACTTGACTCATGTATATACAGTGTGTCCATAAAGTCATGGTGCACTTTTGACGGGTCGACCAGTTAAAAGTACACCACGACTTTATGGACACACTGTAGTTTTCCTCATAAACTCAGATTATGTCTTTTCATTTTGTACTTGGGTATGACACGTCACATTTTCCAAAAATCTGGACTACAGAAAAGAGCCTTTAGGGTATGCCCTTTGGTTCTTCTGGGTTCCCTGCACAGGTTACATCTACCGGAGTGTCCACTGGTTTGTTTGGCTCATCCTGGTGGCTCAAGTTTTTTCACTATATTCCCTTTGGTGGCCATTGTCTTCCCAAGCCCAGGTCAAAGCTTTGCCCTGGTTGAATCAACTATGTTTGCTTCCATTTTAAATTTTTTCTTCCTTCCTTGTTGACAGTTCACTTTTGTGCTCCACCCCCCTTAGTTTCCTTTGGTTTTGTGATTCTACAATGGCAGGAGCCCATGTAGAAAATAATCGGTCTGCTGTGTGTGTTTCAACAGCATAACAGTTTTTTAAAGACATTATTTATTGATTTAGAGAGAGGAGGTGGGGGGGGAGGAAACTTCATAGTTGCTATAGTTATTTCTTATATGTGCTTCAGCCAGACAAGCCCAGGGTTTTTAACCGGGGGCCGCAGCATTCCGGGTTGCCGCTCTATCCACTGCACCACCACAGGTCAGGCCAGCATAGCATTTTTACGTGCGCTTTTTATCTTTCAGAGTAAAGGGCCTTGTAAACTATGTTGATCCAGAAATGTGGCTACTGGTTTGGAGAAGGGAAATAAAACCCAGTAACTGTTGTTGTGAGGGTGGGGTACTCTCCGGTCTGGTCTGGAAGCCCAGTCAGGTGAGGGGCTGCCCTGCTGGGAGAAGTTGATACCACTTTCTGATACCCTGGCTGTTCTGGTGCCTCACTGACCTCTGTGAGGCAAGAGGCAAGCCAGCCTCTGGCTCAGCGTCTCTAGTCTCAGATCCTGGGCAGATTTCCCCACAGGCCTGGGCGAGAGGCAAGAGTGGCGGTGGGGGGAAGACCAGGGGTGGGCGCAGGCACAAAGGGGTTCACTGTGAGCCTCTCAGGCCTCATGCTGAGTTTTCAACTTTGACTTTGGGCCCTAACTCAAGCATGCCTGGTTAAGGACCTAGAATCATTGCTTTTTACTTTAAGAAGGGACTTAATAATTTACCAGTCAGTAACACTAGTGCTCTGTGCTTCCCTGACCATCTCCTCCATCTAAGTTCTGGGATGGCATTACTGTATCACTAGTGATTTTTCTCCTGATATGAATTCCACTGGGAGATCAGCCTTACCTATTCACGTGGAGCGTGAGACTGCTCTGTGGAGATGGTTTTCACTGATCCCATCAATTGAACAATTTCAGCCCCTCCCTGTCTCTCACACCTGGCCTTTTATACTGGTCAAGTCCAAACAAGAGGGTCTGACTCTCTTCCTGGTCTGTTCTCCTATGTAGCTCCTTGTTTTCAAGCTGTAATTAAAGGAGCAGGGTGTCTGGATGAACCTGTTACTGCGATCTTATCAGCTTCCCAGAGCTAATGCAGAAAGATGGCCTTTGTCACAGACAGAGTGGGTGGGTCCATGTTCATTTGCAGAGCGGGGCCTCTCTCTCCAACAAGCAGGGCCAGGCATTGTCCCAGGCTGCATGTGCAGGAGGAGAATTGAGAAGTGTGGGAACATCATTTAGACTTTCCCCATTGCTTTCATTTTAGTGTTTTCTAAAGGAACTGTTTTGCTGGTTTAAATAAATTGGCAGCGTTAGTTAACTCGGATTGAGAACCAGCCCTCCCTTTGTGCAAGCGCACTTCTCTTTCCCAGTCCCTCACCTGAAATGTAGAATTTCACCCTTCTGTCATAGAACCAGGGTCCTGATTTAAGGTCCTGGGGGTCTTATTGGGAAGACCTTGGTCCCCAGTGCTTCCTATGCCACTGGACCAGGAACAGGCCATGCTCTGTCCTCTGACAGGTCTCCTTGGAAAGACTGCGGGCTTGATGATGAGCGGCACCGGTCCTTGGGGGAGAGAGGTCTTTCCTCTCTCCACTAGCCAAAGGCACTGTGGACACACCAGCACCCACTGGAGGGAGAAAGACATGAGAATGACACATCACTGACCTCTTCAAGTGTGCCTGGAGACAAAGGACTTTGGTTTTACAGAAGAAAAACAGCCTAAATGCATACATTGTCTTGTGGGGGTGGGGGTTGTTCTTACAAGTGAAATGAGTTTTCCTCGAACAGTCAGCCTCGCCTCGAACTGCGCACCAAGAGAAGGACCAAGAGAGTGTCTCTTGCATCACAAGCTTCAAAGAAAACAAGTAATATTTCTGCTCCAATGTTTCCTTAACAATGACATTTGCTACTCGGTGACCCAAAGCCATCCCCGAGCTGCTCAGAGTTTATATCCATTCCTCTGCTGAGCTGGCATTTTATAATTTATTTGTAATTGGGACTGTTTGCTGTTGGAGAATAGTTTGAAGACTGCTGTCCTCTTAGCTATTAATAGCTGATGGTTATTTCTACATGTCCCTCTCCCCATATCACTTTAGAAGTCTTTTTTATTTTTTAAATTCTGGTTTGACATATAAGAACCCATAAGATGAACTGGAATTTTCCACTGGGTCCCAGTGGACTCTGGAAATGGGGCTGAGGATACCATCATTTTCAGTGACAGCACTGCCGACAAGTTTTAGTGGTCATGACCAGAACAGGTTTGAAAGTTAAGTATAGACTAGTTGATGTTGGTGGTGTTTGCCTTCTTTGTTAGAGAATAAAGCCAGCATTGGCACTCTTTAACAAGAGTGGGAACTATATGCTTATACAAGATTTAAAGATACTGAAGTTCACGGGTAGTGTGTGAGAGAACAGCCCATCATGGAATTGTCTCATGGGAGAGACTTTTCAAACCCTAGGTTCAACCACACACTGTGGGAATCCCCTTGAGAAGCAACCAGAAAACTCGAGTTCTCTGGCTTTGGCCATTTTATTGCCAGAGAAATAATGCAAGCAGGATTGCAATGTGTGGACATCCTTCCTTTTTATAATCCACTAAAGTGAAAGTGAGTCAGTGTCTCCTGGTTTATTGCTTTAAGAATCAGTGGATGTCTTTCCGTTTGTTCAGAGGTAAAATTTCCCAGCAGGCTTGTCTGTGGTTCTTAGAATGATACTCCGTTGAGTGTGTCAAGTGTTGACTCTTTGAAGGGCAAGTCAGGATTCCCTCAGACGCCCTTGGACTAAGCTTTCTTGAGGATGGTGGTGAAGGTGACATCTGTGGGACCCCTGGCTTTTGTTGAAATATCTCAGTTTTTGCGGGGAAACTTTCCTCCCCCCGATACATTCATTCCATCCTGTGGCATCTTCCGGTTCAGTTTCTTGGGTTGTTGGAACTCAAGATACAAGGTTCTTGTCATGCTTTTTCTTCTTAGAGAGACATATTATTATATTTTGTTTCTGATTTGTTCAGAATCTCCTGTGGTTTACTCCTCATTGAGAATCCGTTGACTCCAGGGCTTCTTTGAAAATCTTCACCCTGCCAGCCTCCTCCCCCAGCTCCCTGCTCCTTTGACTCCTGTGTAATTCAAATACTTGTTTTGTGCTTATTCATGCCAAGCAGATTTCTGATCTCAACAGACTTCAGTGAGGTTATTCCAGTACAAATAGAGATGGCGACAATTTTATTTTCTTGTTTGCTCAGCAAGAATCACAGGTTTGGTCAAAACCTGGAGATTTTATAAAATGATTTAATCTGGTCCTGGTTTGAGAAGCACTTGAGGGAGACAAGCTCCTTCAGTCCCGAGCCTCAGGGGCCTCTGTGTAGCGGGGGCTTGACTGGTTCAGGGTGGCAGGTGACCAGGTTCCTTCTGTTGTTACATGGCCTTTCTCTGGGTCTCTATCACCTTTGAACTTTACGGTTCTACTTCCAAAGTCAGAAAGGTCTTAGGGTTCAAACTGAAAACTTTGCAGGAGAAAATGAAAACTTCATAAACAACCAAGGGATTCATCTACCCCGGCCTCAGGATCGTCAGGAGCAGCTGCTTTGCAAGGAAGACAATGGGATTGATTCTGTTTGCCTTGGTTTGGTAGCGGCATTTTAGCAGTGAGCTGTGTGTGGAGAGGGTAGGGACCATTGTAAACCCCTCAACAAATGAGGGGGCTGAGAGGACAGCTCTACTCTGCTCCTCCCGTGTTACCTTGCCCTTCTCATCAGTGGTATTTAGCTTTTTCCTTTTTGGCTTTCAGTAGCATCATAGCAAGGGGCAGTCTGAGAATAACACCGCAATAAGTTACATCAGGGTTATTTCCCTATACCTGCTGGCGCAGGACCACTGCAGGCAGCAAAACTAACAGGAAGAAAAGTGGTCAAGGCCTCAAAAAAGAGTGAGAGAAATGGTTCACGATGGGGACAGCTTGAAGGGGAATTGGAGCCCTGCTGGGCAGTGGGGATCCCAGCCCTTCATGTTGTACTGGGGCAGAAAGTAAGCAGCCAATCAATCACGTTGCTTTGGAAAGAAGTGTTTGGATTGAGTTTGGTAAGTTAATCAGAGGTTAGATAGCAGTAGCTAGTAACTCTTATTCTTGCTTTGGGTGCAGCTCTGGCTGGTTGGGTCCAGGAGAATTGTTCCACATGATCCCTTTCCTTTTCTCCTTTAAATAAACCAAGTCTTATCACCAGAAGATGCACTGAGATCCATGCACACCTTAATTGAGAGTTTTCAACTACATTGTTTTCTTTTTCTTGTTCTGGTTCTGAGCTTCTTACTGCCATCCCAGGGGCTGCTACCCGTTAGGCTTTTCATATTTGAATATAAATGACTCGCTACTGGCCTTGATCTCCAGCTGAGGAGCATCTGGGAGCTGTGAAGGAAGCCCTCAGAATGTCTCAGACCTGCCTGCCGTGGGAAAAGCCTGCTATCAGAACTGTCTTCAGGTTAAATAAGGAGGACTCATTATAGACACTTTGCAGTTAGTTACCCTTCCCCATTGAATTTTAAAAAGATCAGCATAATAAATCAAAACTGAGCCTTATAAATTTCTGATACTGTGGGGGTATCAGAGAAAACTAGTCTTTTTCTTTTGTTTGTGGTGAAGTGGCTTGGATGGCCGAGGAACCCCCCTTCCTGCCATCAGAAGCCTTGTCTCATAAAATGTGTTCTTAGGTCTTGCGTGATCCTTCTAACAGTGTGTCACAGGTCAAAAGTGCACCATGACTTTATGGACACACTGTACTGTATTTCTAGAGGTGAGCAGGCAAGTATTTGGAGCAAAAGTTTGAGTTTTTTACTCTACTTACAGTGATTAGAAGTTGCATACATCAATTTTAAAAGTATACGAAAGGTCTTTGCCTGACCTGTGGTGGCGCAGTGGATAAAGCGTTGACCTGGGAACACTGAGGTCGCCAGTTCAAAACCCTGCACTGGTCTGGTCAAGGCACATATGGGAGTTGATGCTTCCAGCTCCTCCCCCCTTTCTCTCTTTCTCTCTCTCTCTTTCTCTCTCACTCTGTGTTTCCTCTCTAAAAAATGAATAAATAAATAAATAATTTAAAAGTATACAAAAGGTCTTAGACTGATAGATTTGACCTCTCTCCTTCAGGCTGGCTTTGTTCACTGGACCCTTGGAAAGCCTATTGTTTACGGTCTTTCTTCTTCCCTCCCCATCTTCTTTCTCCTTTCACTCCTTTGCACTTATAAAATCTGGAGGAGTAGAGTTTGGGTGGGGTTGTATGACAGGATATCCTGCTTTGATTATTTGGTACAGTCGAGGATATTAAAATACTCTGTCAATTGTAGAAAACTCAGAAGCGCTTGGACTGGCTACTGCTGAACCCAAGTAATGGGGACCGTGAAGTCCATTCTAGCTCATCAGTCTCAAAAGCGAGAGGAGTCTAGAAACCTGGACTTTAACCCTGGCTACACCTTTCATTTGGGGAAAGACTTCAAAGATCATCTCGTCATTTCTCCTTTATAGTGTGAGGATACTGGGGTTTCTTAACTGCATGAGGAGGAGGCTGAGAAAATGAGACAAGCGATCTCAGCAAGGCTGCCCAGTGCCCACTTCCTGTCAAGGGGCACGGAGGAGTCAGACCTAGCAGTGAAGCTGTGCTGTCCTTGCTGGCGGGTTTTGTGATGGCTTAATCAGAAGTGACCGAGGAGGGAGGATATGAAAAGAAGGAGACTTCTCAATTGATCCCTGTACTCCAGTATAACTTTCACTCTACCAGGTTTCTTAGCAGAATTAATCATCTTGTCACCAGCTTGGTTTAAAGTGTCAGTTTGAGGCATCAGCTGTGTAACAGCTCCTGACCTAGCTGAGGCCTTTTCATGAAAATTGGCCCAAGTGTAGTAATAGGGTGGAGGTTTCCGTTCCTGACAGCCTGACTGCTGAGACAGTGGAAAACGCTGGTTTACATTGTATTTCCTGCAGGTTTAATCTGTGAAAGAAACTTAAAATTAGGTTACACTTCTGACTTGACGCTGTATCAGTGTTCTTGCTGTTAGGCTGCTTAGGAGGATCTAAGCAAATGGCTGTTCAGTGACTTCAAAAGAATCGAGCCAGTTTAAAGAACTTGCTTTGACAGATCTGTTATATCTCATTTATAATAACATGCTTAGAACCTTGTTTGTTTAAGAGCATCTCAGAAGAAGGTAATGCCTTCTAGTTGTATGACTGGCAAGCTCTACTAAGCACAACTCTGGGAGGTTAGGGATGCCTCAGGTCTCTTTAAAAAAAATACACTTCTTAGTCACGTGAGAAATCCTGCTCCCTCCCTAGAACCTCTCCAGGCCTGTATGAAGGCTTATCTGAATCCGGAGGTGTTTTAGCCGACAGAGGCTCAAGGTCAGTGCTTTGACCCTTTGCTAAAATTGAGAGTTACGGAAGTGAGATGAGTTGTTATTTATCAGAAAGAGCTGATTAAAAGAGCCATGTAAAAGGGAGTGGAAATAGAGAATGTCTTTACGTTTTCTAGCAGCTTTGGTCACATGCACCTGCATTCACCTTGCTGTCTATGGTCACAGCAGTACATGTGTAACAGGGTCTTCTGGGATCCGGTTGTTCCCTATCCGTCTCCTCTTGGTACTTGTGGCAAGGTGAAGGTCTCTGCTGTGCTTCTCGGAGCCTCTCCTTCAGGTCACCGTAGGTGATGGCGTCTTGGGGGTAGGATGCTGTACAAGTGGTCCAAAGGAGGCATCAGAGGAGGAACCAGGAAGAATTTTCTGAAATTTAACATTGTGCGAATGGCAACTATCCCCTTGCCTTTTCTAATAAAGGCTCTTATAAAAACAGCAATAAGAACAACAAAAAAACCCAGGGTATCAATTCTGAAAATATTTTTTAAATATTTGCCATGGTGTGAGGCCTGCAGGCTTCCCAATTCCTTTTGTTCGCCTGGGAACAGTACTGTCTTTCTTCAGGGGAGAAGAACCCTCAGTAGGGAAAAATTGCCCCGGTAATCCCCAATTTTAAATCTGTACGACTTAGAATTAGAAGGAATTTTAGAGGCACAAATCAGTCTCCTCACTTCACAGGTGAAAAACGGACACTCAGAAACGCTAAGGTTTGTGCAGAGTCACACAAGTGGTTAGAGACAGACCCCTGATGAGAATGCACATATTTTTAGCTCCCTGCTTTGTACTGCCCCGCCCCGCACTGCCCTGTACCGCACAGCATTCACCACACACCACACCACACCACACTGGAAGCAGGCTGGACACTTGGAGCCAGATCATGTGCAAGGAGTGCCCCTGGGAGGTTGGGAAGGAGTGTCCAGCCAGGTGTAGGGATGTGAATTTGCATTCCTAGAGTCCAGGGGTAGATTCCTAGATTGGGATGGGTATAGACAGCCAGCCAGGCTCCACCTGGTTTTACGTTTACTTTATCCTCTTTCATCTCTGAACACCCTCCCACCTTTACTCCCCTGCTGGGTTCAACATTTGCCTTGGACAGGTTATGCAGCTTTAGGAAAAAATTAGATGGTAGCATTTCATTTGTATGTTTTAAATTTTAGCTAAAAGATCTTGATTTTATTTTATTTTTTTTAGAGAGAGAGAGGAAGGGAGAGAGATGAAAAAGATCAACTTGTAGTTAAAGCACTTTAATTGTTCATTGCTTGCTTCTCATATGTGCCTTGACCAAGGAGTGTGCAGCTGAGCCAGTGACCCCTTGCTCAAGCCAGTGACCTTGCGCTTAAGCTGGCTACATCCGGGTTTTGAACCTGGGACCTTAGCATCACAGGTTGAAGCTTTATCCACTGCATCATTATCACTGGTCAGGCTTGATCTATTCTTGAAAGTATTTGAATTAACAGACGAATGAAGAAAATGCTCTGGTGGTTTTGAGAGTGAACCATCAAGTTTGTGAAGTTCATGTGAGCTCCAAAGTTTTGCAGCTGTCAGACTGTGAATGTTTGTGAGCACATTGTCCCCCTGTCACTCAGTTCTGTTATTAAGGGAAGGACCTATTCCTGTCATAATCAGTATGAGGAGGAAGAACACTCCAGGTCCTAAGCAAACTGCCTTTGTTTTCTGTAATAAAGGAGGCGGATACCTGACCAGGCGGTGGCGCAGTGGATAGAGCGTTGGACAGGGATGTGGCGGGCCCAGGTTGGAGACCCGGAGGTCGCCAGCTTGAGTGCGGGCTCATCTGGTTTGAGCAAAGCTCATCAGCTTGGACCCAAGATTGCTGGCTGGAGCAAGGGGTACTCGGTCTGCTGTGGCCCCCCACTCAAGGCACATATGAGAAAGCAATCAATGAACAGCTAAGGTGCTACAACGAAAAACTGATGATTGATGCTTCTCATCTCTCTCCATTCCCGTCTGTCTGTCCCTATATATCCCTCTCTCTGACTCTTTCTCTGTATCAGTAAAAAAAAAAAAAAAAAAAAGGAGGGGGACAAGTGGTGTTCCTTTGAGTCGGCTTTGACCTCTCTGCGTGTGTCTGCCTCCGTCATGCCAGGTGGGCTAGGGAAAGAGTGAAGGTTGTCCCCAGCTTGTGATTTTTGTTAAAATACAGGGGACCATTCCCTTTATTCTTACAGTTTTTCTTATATATTTCTAGATCACCCAAAAGAGTATAGAAACATCATTCCAGAGAACTTCTATGTTGAGTCTAACCTTAACTGATCTTTGAGATATAGAAGCCTGATTTTAAATCAAAACTCAGTTGCTCTGTCCTCGATTGAAGAGGAACAAGTCTGTTTTGGCCAGCTTGTTGTATTTCTTCCTCCCTCCCCATCTCTCTTTCCATCTGGTTCTTCAGGTTGTCTTGAGGTCAGTCTGCCTGGGTTGGGATCGTGGCTCCAAATAACTCAGTCTGACCTTCACTTTCCTGTGCTTTGATTTCCTCATCTGTACGATAGAAATAATAACAGCGCCTAGCACGAGGTTCAAGGGATTAAATGTAGTGATGCAAATAAGGCACCCAGAACCCATGCCTCTCACACAGGAGTGGCTCCAGCAATGCAGGCTCCTCCATCCCCTCCCACCATCATCCTGGGTGGATGGAAAAGCTACACGAGCAGCAGACTCAGAGCTGAGGATTGTGGCAAGAGGATTGAGACTTCTTCTGGCTGCTTTTGGCGATTCCTGAAGTACTAAGTACCGTGTGTCTTGCACTGGTGAGAACCAAAGGGACTTTTGAGAACTGATTGCCCAATCCTGCCTTTGTGGCTTGCTGTGTGTCCTTCCTTGGTGGCACATGTGCCTGTCCTGTGCCTCTCACAGGGCCTTGCGAAGGGCAGCGTGGAACACCAGCATCTGGTGTTCTGGGTTCACACCTGGTCATGCAGGAATATAGTTTTCAGTTCATTCAAACTGATGAGGTTGCTTTTCCTGAGGGCTCACATGGTGTTGCTCACTTTACCTCATGTGAGGGATAGGCCACACCCCCATGGCCCTTGCTCAGTACCTCTGTGCCTTCAAATAAGGAAAAAGAAAAGGTGCTTTTATGTATATAGTAAAAGACTGCACCAATCCTATTGCTGTGGTGATTGTATTATTGCCCATGCTAAACACAGGCAGCCAGAGCTGAAAATGGAGGAGAGGGAGCAAAGATGATAAGAAAGCCTGGGGGAGACTCTGCACTGCTCCAGCAATGGGGTGGCAGGGTGGCCCAGATGGCATGGTAGGGCTGGTGTTAAGCAGCTCCCTTATGGGCCGGCCCTGGGGTACTGCCATCCACTGTGAACTTCCCCAGTGTCTTCCAGCCAGAGTCACTCATCTGGGCCCAGACTGTTGGTTTTGCCCTTTAGTAAGTAGTAGTGCCAAGTGCTATGACTTTTGTCAAGATCCGGGGTAGTTGGGGTAGGGTTAGGAAGTAGGAGGACTTAACAACAATATCTCTTTTGGTTCTTGTAATTATGAAAGTAATTTGAATTCATTTAAAAAAATAAAATCAAGCAACAGAGTGTTTAAAAGGTTATGTCTCTTCTTCCACTGTAGCCTCCCTGTCCGTGGGGGAACATGGCAGCCACTACAAAACCCAGGTGTGTCTGTGCGTGTGCTATGCAAACACGTGTGTGTTTGTTTTCTAAGGATGTCACACTCTACATATTGTTCTTAAACTTGCTTTTTAAAAAAAATTTCAGTTTGTGGACAAATTAATCTACAGAAGTTTTAACTTTTTATTTTGGCTGTCCAGTAGCCCATCATATGAATTACAGAAATAATCAGCCAGACCCCTATTCACCTTGAAAATAAGGGGGTAGTAGGAAAGTCTGCATGAGGAGCCATTTGATTTTTTTTTTTTTTTTTTTTGTGACAGAGAGAGAGTCAGAGAGAGGGACAGATAGGGACAGACAGACAGGAAGGGAGAGAGATGAGAAGCATCAATTCTTCATTGCGGCACCTTAGTTGTTCATTGATTGCTTTCTCATATGTGCCTTGTCCAGGGGGCTACAGCAGACCGAGTGACCCCTTGCTGGAGCCAGCAACCTTGGGCTCAAGCTGGTGAGCCTTGCTCAAGCTGGCGACCTCGGGGTCTCGAACCTGGGTCCTCCCAGTCCCAATCCAACCCTCTATCCACTGTGCCACCACCTGGTCAGGCATGAGGAGCCATTTGAATCTCCTCCATCAGGTGACTCTCCCTTGCCAGCCCCGCAGCAGTTGCAAGGTGTTGTCTCTGGAGAATTTGCGCAAGAGTTTATGGACCTGGCCAAGCACCCGTAAAGGGAAGGTGGGAGTGAGCTGCCAAACCAGAGGCAGGGGGATCACACAGGAGATCTGCAAGGCTCCAGACTTTCCTGTTCAGTTCTGGGAGGAGACACAAGAGTTTGAAGGGTCTTTCTTTGAAGAAACTGAACTACTACATAGGGAAGACCTGTAGACATCATTTGGTCACCAATGAAAATAGACATTATTTGGGCACCTCTATCACCAAATAATATTAACTAAACAACTCAGTAATGTATTGAGAACATATATATCACAAACAAGTCATATTTTCCACAAAAATATAAGGATGGTTCAATATCAGAAAATCTGTCATATCAATAGACCAAAGGAGGTAAAACATGATCTCATTTGATGCAGAAAAATATTTTGGTGAGTGTAGTACCATTTTATGTTTTAAATTTTTAGTATACTAATGCTAAAAGGAACTTTCTAAATGTGATAAGTTAAATAACAAAAATCTATAGCATTATATTTAAAGAAACTTTACATAATAGAGGTCTTTTATTGAATTTATTAGCATTACATTGGTTAATAAATTTATATAGGTTTCAGGGTACGACTCTATGATACATCATCTGAATATTGTATTTATTGTGTGTTCACCACCCTGGTAGTTAGAAGTCTTGATCAACAGGTTAAGGAAATAAAAATTAAATGTAAGAATTGTAAGGGAATAAATAACACTTTTCATTTTCAAATGATATACTGTATATCATCAGATACAGGATAAATCTATCAAATCAAATTGTATTTGGCTGGTTGGCTCAGCAATAGAGCATCGGCCCATCATGTGGATGTCCCGGGTTCGATTCCCGGTCAGAGCTCATAGGAGAAGCAACTATCTGCTTCTCCACCCCTCCCTCTCTCCCTTCTCTCTTTCCATGTTCTCTTCCCCTCCCGCAGCCCCAGGTGCTGTGGATGGCTTCGTGGCCTCACCTCAGATACTAAAATAGTTCAGTTGCTGAGCAACGGAGCAACATACCCCAAAATGGGCAGAGCATTGCCCAATAGAGGGCTTGCTGGGTAGATCCTGGTCAGGGTGCATGCAGGAGTATGTCTCTCTGCCTCCCTGCTTCTCACTTAAAAGTTGGCCTGACCAGGTGGTGGTGCAGTGAATAGAGTGTCGGACTGTGATGCAGAGGACCCAGGTTCAAGACCCCAAGGTTGCCAGCTTGAGCGCGGGCCCGTCTGGTTTGAGCAAAACTCACCAGCTTGAGCCCAAGGTCGCTGGCTCGAGCAAGGGGTTGCTCGGTCTGCTGAAGGCCTGTGGTCAAGGCACATATGAGAAAGCAATCAATGAACAACTAAGGTGTCGCAACGAAAAACTGATGATTGATGCTTCTCATCTCTCTCAGTTTCTGTCATTTTGTCCCTATCTATCCCTCTCTCTGACTCTCTCTCTTTCTCTGTAAAAATACATATATATATATATATATATATATATAAAATTTCCCTTTGCCAGCGATAATCAACTATGTATAAATATAAGAAGTGACAGCAAAAGAAACCATAACATTTCTAGTATTTAACTGAAACTGGAATATGTAGAACCTCTATGGAAAATCCAAATAAATGGAAAGATATTTTGTATTCTTGCAGAGATGTAATATTATAAAAATGATCATCTTTCTTTCACATTGATTTATAAATTTAGTGCTATTCAGTAACAGTGCAATAACAGATTACCCAAAAACTTATATCTTAAAAAAGCCTAGCCTGACCTGTGGTGGTGCAGTGGATAAAGCGTCGACCTGGGAATACTGACGTCGCCAGTTCAAAACCCTGCACTGGTCTGGTCAAGGCACATATGGGAGTTGATGCTTCCAGCTCCTCCCCCCTTTCTCTATTTCTCTCTCTCTCTCTCACTCTGTGTCTCCTCTCTAAAATGAATAAAATAAAAAGAAATTAAAAAAATTAAAAAAAAAAAAGCCTAACCAGTGGTGGCACAGTGGATAGAACATAGACCTGGGATGCTGAGGTCCCAGGTTCAAAACCCCAAGGTCGCCAGCTTGAGCATGGGGTCGCTGGCTGAGCATGGGATCATAGACATGATCCCATGGTCGCTGGTTTGAGCCCAAAGGTTGTTGGCTTGAACCCAAGGTTGCTGGCTTGAGCAAGGGGTCACTGGCTCAGCTAGAGCCCGTCTGGTCAAGGCACATATGAGAAGCAATCAATGAACAACTACAAGTTGATGCTTCTCGGCTCTCTCCTTTCCTGTCTGTCTCTCTTGCAAAAAATAAAAATTATTCTCTCACAATTTTTGGGAGCCAGTAATTTGGGAGCAGCTTTCTTAGGCATTTTTGGCATTTTGGCCTCTCATGAGGTTGCAGTGGGGTGTGGATGGGACCATCTCAAAGGCTTTTTCACTTACATGGCTGGTACCTGGCCTGGGAAGACTGAAGCATTTGGGGACTGACCAGCTGGGGTTCCTTGGGCATCTCTACTTTTGTGCAAGCTTCTACATGATCTCTTCAGCATGGTGCCTTCAGGGAGTAGCTGGATTTCTTGTATCTTGGCCCAGGGCTACCACAGCCCTTGTCCCAAGAGAGAACCAAATAGAAGCCGCTACCACCTTTTTTGATCCAGCTTTAGAAGTTACCCATTGTCACCTCTGCACATGATCAGTTGGGGCAGGTGTGAAGGTCACTCTGGGTGGAAGGAAAGGGAATATAGACCCACTCCATCTGTCAACAGGAATGTTAATATCACATTGTAAAAGAGCATGTGG
Source organism: Rhynchonycteris naso (assembly GCA_037038555.1). Lineage (NCBI taxonomy): Eukaryota > Metazoa > Chordata > Mammalia > Chiroptera > Emballonuridae > Rhynchonycteris > Rhynchonycteris naso. The sequence goes on from CM073001.1 coordinate 23,408,131, forward strand.
GATGAGACGTACATTGGTGCAGCTATCTTTGGAAAATACAGTCTGCCACAAATGCAATCCCATTCAGAATTCTAACTGGATTTTTAAAAATGGAACTTTTATTCTTAACTGCATTGGAAGTAACAAAGTCAACAGTTAGAAGAGAAAATTAGATGTGTCCTCATGAGCAATCTAGTATGGGAGTTGCAAACATACACAAAAAATATTACGGAAGACAGACTTTAGTTAAGTCCTATTAACTGGTAGAAACCAAACTATAAGGACACGGGGCAGGGAATCATTGGTTCCCCCTCTTGCTATAGCATGTTGGGGGAACTGCTGCCTCCTCTACCTAGTTCCCTCTGCTCAGACCTTAGAATTGTTCTAATTTGAGGGATACTTGGCCTTAGAGAGACCAAAAATACATATTTTTGGAAGGCTTTATTGAACATAGATCTAGTCAAGGTTCACATACTGCATTTGGTTGGTATGCTCTTTTTTTTCTTATCCCATTTCTCTAGACCCAGAACTCTTGTGTATATGGGGGTGAGGTATATATGTGCACACCCACACACATATGTATGACATGACTTCTTGTAAAGACCAGAACCAGTTGACTTGTAGACTGTCCCCCGTTCTGGATTTGTCTGAATGTTTTTTCATGATGGCAATTAAATTCTTTATCTGTACTATCCCTTGTATTTCTATAAAAATTGAAAGCTAGGTCTAAAGGCTTGATTAATTTCAGTTTAAACATTTTTGGCAAGAATACAGGTGTTGTGCCCTAGCCAGGTAGATTAGCTGGTTTAAATGTTGTCCTGATGCATCAAGGTTACGAGTTTGATTCCCAGTCAGGGTACATTTAAGAATCAACCAATGGGGAAAAAAAAAAGAATCAACCAATGAATTCATAAATAAGTGGGACAACAAACTGATGGTTCTCTGGTTCTCTCTCTCTTCACTCCTGACTCTCTGTAAAGCTGGTAGCCACGGCCACCATCACAGCCGCCTGGCCCATGCAGGTTCGCATTTGATTCAGACAGACAGTAATGAAACAACGGAGCCAAGAACTGGTGGGCCATCATCTTTATCCTAGCTTGCACCTCGCAGGCAAGAAATACACACAGTGGGAAACCACTTCCCTTTCCATTCAGGGCTCCCAAAGCCACTGACTTATCCGAGTTTTCCTAGAATCAAAGGTTTGTACCTCACCAGCCTAATTCCCCTCTGTATAAACTCCTTCCCTCTGCATAAACTGACTTCTCCTTCAGCACTCCACCATCTTGGCTGCTTCTCCTCTCCTCCACGTTGCCTTTCTCTGTTCTCCTGCAGCATGGGCTTCTCTGCCCCATTTTATAGTGTAGAGATCAAAACCTTTAATCCAATATACAAACAAGGAAGTCTCTGATACAGAGTCACTTAAGGTGGGAAAGGCTTACTCTTAAAACTAAGCCTTAGGCTATAAGGATCCTGCCTGCTTACAGCCTGTCCCCCACACACAATGCAAACTATAAGCAAGCAAACAAATATATCATATTTACAAACTTATTTGACCAACACTCTCTAAAATCAATAAAAAATATAGAGGTGTTTTTGCTACATACTTCATATTGCATCATGTAAGGAGACATGGAATGAGTGTCAAGGTTTTTCCACCGGTAGTTCTGTTAAGTGTGATCATTTGGTTAAGATGATGACTACCAGATCTTTCACTTGTAAAAGTACATTATCCCCTTTTGTGGTTAGCAAGTTACTTGCAGGATGATTCATTGATGACTTGCAAATATTCAGTTCTCCAAAAACCAAATTATTTTAGCATTCTAATGGAGAAACCTAATGGTTTTAATATTAATGATGATTTTTGCCTGAATCAATGATTTCTTTGGTGGATCACTTCAAAACCATTAATGTGTATAATTATGTAGTACTGTCCTATATATTGACAGAGGTATTATGACATCACCTTTCTTAAGTCTGCAATAATCTGAATTCCACACTCTGGCCCCGAGGTTTGCAGATAAGGGACTATAAACAAATAGGAAAAATGCAGACTATCTTTGTGTCACAAGAGCAGAGAAGGACTTTTTAAAGCACAAGTAAGGCAGAAAAAGTGCACAGGAGGTATTGGGCTAGGTTCATATTCATCTTGAAATATCTCCTAATTTTTATGAGCAGTATATTTAAAATCTTGTGACTCAGAAGGAAGAGGATTTAGAAAGGGAATAGTAGAGGGTCAAATCTGAGCCTTAAGGCACAGACTGTTGAGTGGCTGAGAGGAAGAGGAGGAACCAGAAAAGGCGACAGGAAGCAGCCAGTGGCATAAGAGGAAAACCGAGTGCAGTGTAGAAGCCAAGTGAGGAAATCAGTCAAAGGGGGGTTAATGACCTGACCCGTGCTCCTGTGAGAGGTCCGGTAGACAAGGACCAAATGGTGACTGTTACGTTTAGCAGCATGGGGGCCATGGTGCCCTTGCTGAGCAGTTTTGATGGAATGGTAAAGGCTAAAGTCTGGTTGAAGTAGGTTTAGGGTGAAAGGGAAAAGAGACATTGGTGCATATAGACAACCTTATGGAGGAGCTTTGATGAAAAAAAGATGCAAAGAAATGAGAAGATAGCTGTCAGAATGTGTAGTCCAGACAAAGTGTTTTTCCAAAATTGGAAAAATATCAGCATATGTGTTTGCTGAGGGGAATAATCCAGTAAAGAGCAAAAAAGTCACCTAGCCAAAACGACAGTCAACATTTTGTAAGCACAGCTATAACCCAGAGGATGCACATCGAATACCTTTAAATGGTTGCTTTTGGAAAAGAAGGTCTGTAGGGAGGAGAATGGAATGACCGTGGGGATGAAAGGAACAACAAAAGAAAGTGGGACTAGATCAGCCCTTGCAACGGGAAGATAAAAACAAAGGGAGGGGTAAGAGCCCTCTGAGAGCTCTCACATATTGCGGTGAAACCACCAGTCCGCCAGTCCCTACCCACAGACATGTGACGGTAGAATGAAGTCATTTGTAGGATCTCAAATGCAAGGTCTCAGAAAACATACTCTTTTCCAGAAAGCTGGTGGAGGATGTGTTTACTCTTAATGAGGGAGTAAACCAAGACAGAGGAAACCCCACAATGCGGGAAAGGGTAGATCTAGCCAAGGAGATATCTATATACTTCGCAGGCTTTTACTTTTTCCTTGCATCTTTTTATAGTAGTAGGAGTTGTAAAGGTTCTGCACCTTAGCTAAACAGCTTTACTCCGGAAAATTAGGGATGAAACCAGACAGTGCCCAAATGCTGCCAAGATGCCTTGTAGCTTCTAATACTAAAACACTGGAAACGACCTAAATGTCTATCTGGAGGCAAACAGATCTCCATCCGGTAGAATGCTACATAGGTGTTTCTTGTTTCTTAAAAGAGAGGAGGGATATTACATTATTTCGTGGAATATATATATATACATATATATATATGCTTAAATGTATATACATATATTTAAGCTTTTATTTTTTTATTTTTCAGGGACAGAGAGAGAGTCAGAGAGAGGGATAGACAGGGACAGACATACAGGAATGGAGAGAGATGAGAAGCATCAATCATTAGTTTTTCGTTGCCATCGCGACACCTTAGTTGTTCATTTATTGCTTTCTCACATGTGCCTTGACTGCGGGCCTTCAGCAGACCGAGCAACCCCTTGTTGGAGCCAGCAACCTTGAGTCCAAGCTGGCGAGCTTTTGCTCAAGCCAGATGGGCCCCACGCTCAAGCTGGCGACCTCCGGATCTCGGACCTGGGTCTTCCACATCCCAGTCAGAAGGATGCTCTATCTACTCTGCCACCGCCTGGTCAGGCTATATATGTTTTTAAGAAAAGATATTTATTATTTACACAATTGAAATAGTCCCGTAAGAACAATATATACCATGTTCATTTGAAAGGATCAGATTCCTTTCAAATACAAGAACTGTATTAAGCAATACTGTCAACACAAAACAGTGATCACATTATATATCTGCAGGCTTAAGTATTGCAAATAATTTTCTTTAAGCTTATGGTTAGATATTTTCACTGAAACACAGTGTCTGCACTTAGACAAGATATAGCTAGAACAGAACAAAAACTTTTTGTTCGTGCTTTTGATGGCCAAGTCAGAGATTCGTCCCATTTTAAAATGTATTGCCATTAACTGCTTTTAAGACAATGTTTCAGGCAGAAATGTTTCTACTTAGCCACCCAAAAGAAACACTCTTGTTCCTTAATTTTATTCTTCAATCTTATGTTTTCTATTTTTCATACTATGTATAACATACTGGTATCACAGCTGACATGTTCCAGTATTACCCCAAGAACACTGACACACATACAACCAAGCTGAGACAGCTTAGAATTTAGAGACGTAAATGGTGGAGTAAAAAGAGAAATTGTGACTATGACAAAGGAACAAAAAATTTTGGTAACTTTATGCATACCAAAGTAGGTTTCTTACTGGGGGAAAAAATTATTTTAAAGGAAAAGCAGTAGTTTCAAGATCGGTTTGGTCTTAGATTTAGTCAGATGACAACACAATAAGGCAGGAACACAAGACATAAGTTGTTTCCGAAGTCACAAAATGACTCTGTTGAGTATACATTTTTGTCCACTTTTCTTGTGTGTGTGGGAAAAAACCCTCAGTACTCAATGGTGGAGAAAACACTTTTCAAAAGTAACAGTATATTCATATAGGGTAAAAAGATTATTTTTTAGCATATTACTGTGATCTTCAAAAAAATAGTAAATTAAATTTACAAAAGAACTGGAAGACCAAGTGTAAGTAAGCAACCTGGCATCCGCTTCAGTATCCAGCGCTATTAGAGTGATTTCTAGCAGAAAAGCGAGAGTTCATGATCTCAAGTATCTTCAGCAAATGCCAGCGTAACTTGGAGCTACTGTCCTTGCTTCTTTGAGCGATACCTTTCCCAATATTTGTGATATAGGTCCAAAAAGTCATCTAATTTTGCTATTTCCTTGAGGTACTGAGTTAATTTTAAAAATTCTTTGTCTTTATCTCAATTTAGGTGCGCTTTCATAAAAGGCCTTATCTTTAGTCCATTCTGTGGGTTCATGAGAAAATTTCTTCCTATGTCATCGAACACAATAGTGTTCTTTTTGCTGTAAAATTCTGAAAACTTTCCCCATATAACACCAAGAGGCTTTACATCTATTAATCCTCTCTCTCCTTGGCGTATATACTGTTATCATAGCAGCACTGTCCAACATGAAGGAAATCTTATAATTTGCATTTGTACTGACTCCCAGCTCTTTCATTTTAGCTTCAATCCACTTCATATTTGTTGCGGACCAAATAACAATGTCATAATCCTCATATGCAGATATAAGGAATTCATGAAGATATGGCTGCATTAATTCTACCCCAGTCTCTGCACAAGACCTATGGTCAAACAATGTATAATCAACATCTAGTACCAAAAGCTTTTTCCCTTCCCTGGGTGGATTCAAAATTTCCACTTTGTACTGTACTCTTACTCTTAAGAAATTTTCAGTAGGTTTTAAGTCCAAGTAACTTCTGTTGTTCTGGGAGCACTCCTGTAAGGGTTTTGAGAAACTGAGATCCAGCACAGTATCATCTTCTGAAAATGTGGTTACTGAATATTCCTGTCCACCACCACCCCCCCTTTTTTTTATAGGGACAGACAGATAGGAACGGAGAGAGGTGAGAAGCACCAATCATTAGTTTTTCCTTCTGACACCTTAGTTGTTCATTGATTGCTTTCTCACATGTGCCTTGACCACGGGCCTTCAGCAGACCGAGCAACCCCTTGCTGGAGCCAGTGACCTTGGGTCCAAGCTGACGAGCTTTTGCTCAAGCCAGATAGGCCCGCGTTCAAGCTGGCGAGCTCGGGGTCTCGAACCTGGGTCTTCCGCATCCCAGTCCGACGCTCTATCCACTGCGCCACCGCCTGGTCAGGCCCTGTCCACCCCATTTTACAATAATAGGGAAAGCCATCCTTAAAACATGTGTTGAGGCAGATTCTGTTCAGAGGAAATTACATGGAGTGCAGTTGCACCGGCAGCAGCAGGCGCGGGAACTGGCCAGAAAATGTATTTCTAAAATGAAAATAAAACCAAACCAGATTTCAAAATAGTGTAGATGTAAAAAGAAATATTTTAGTTCAGAATTATATTTATTTTTATTTATTTATTTATTTGTTTGTTTGTTTGTTTTGACAGAGACAAGAGTCAGAGAGAGGGATAGATAGGGACAGACAGACAGGAAGGGAGAGGTGAGAAGCATCAATTTCCTTCATTGTGGCACTTTAGTTGTTCATTGACTGCTTTCTCACATGTGCCTTGACCGCGGACCTTCAGCAGACCGAGCCACCCCTTGCTGGAGCCAGCGACCTTGGGCCCAAGCTCGTGAGCCTTGATCAAACCCGATGAACCCGTGCTCAACCTGGTGACCTCGGGGTCTCGAACCTGCGTCCTCCATATCCCAGTCCAATGCTCTATCCACTGCGCCACCGCCTGGTCAGGCCAGAATTATATTTAAAAATAAAATTCTTGTCTACACTTGAGGAAAGGGAGTTTCACATAAAAAAAAGCCTCAAAATTTAGAGCCAAGTGCGGTGTTCCTCAAGAGCACAGTGCACGTGGAGAGCCTGAGCCGGAGGAAGATGGCAGTAGGAAGAGGGCCTGTGTGCAGAGCAGCTGCACTCATGTGACAAATCCCTTTCTCAGGAGGCCTCCTTAGGGTGTAATCCATACCCACTGCTGCTTTTCACGGATTGTCTAGTTGATTGGTTTTGCCTGTTACAGCCAAACTCAAACATTCATCTGGCCAAAAAGTTAAGCCTGTGGAGTGTGACCTCAGGAGGAAGAGTGCCCGGGAGTGCAAGGGCCTCCAGCTGCAGCCAAGAGTGAGGCCAAGGCTGCCCTGGAGCCTGTGCAGCACTTTGGCATTGGCATCTCTTGCCTGTGTCCTGCCTCCCTCCAGGGCAAGAAAGGTAACCGCCAGGATCCAAGTTTAAAATTTTGCCCTCGTGTCCAGAGCCGAACACTTCCCTTTTCACCCCCGTTTCCTTGCTTGTCTGAGCCCGATTCCTCTCCCGTGAGAGGCCTGAAGCCATCTCACCAAGTTATTTTGGGTGCACCCATAAGTGTGAGGGCCTATTTCTCCCTCCCCAGCTCCATTCAGCAAATGGATGGAAGCATGCTGATGCCTGAGGAGAACCAATGGGGCAGAAGAAAGTAAGAAAAATGGCACTTGCTGCTGCTCTTAGCCAGTTAGGCAAACTCCTTTTAAAGATCTGAGTCAAGTTTACACTACTGTCTTCCCAGGAAAGAAAAAAAGGAAAGAAGGAAGGCAAGAAGTTGATTTGCAGATAGGTATCTATAGTTTGGGTGCTTTGTTTGTCTTCTTGGTATTTTGTTCCGGGTCCCAAGGATATGTGCCGTAAATACTATTCTTAGCTGTCCCCTTACTTACCAGTGACTGCCATATTTGCACATGTGTGTAAGTGGTCCCTTAAATGTTATCTCCCCTGAGGGTTCAGACCTGGATCCTTCTATGTTCTCCTGGAGTGGACTTGTGTCCATGGCTTTTTGTTTGCTTTAAAAATGGTTTCCAACCTAGTCTCTATCTCCTTTCCACATCTTCCCTGTGGACCTCAGCTCCTTATACCACAGACACCAGAGAGCCCACGTGCGTGTCCCTCAGACTCTCCAAACCTGCTATGTCCCAAACTGACCCAGTTCTCTTTATCCCTGCTTCCTTTCCGTAACCCGTCCTCCTTCTAGGAATTCATTTGTCCATGAAAACCACTATTTTCCCACTTTCTGAGGCCAGAAACTTGAACAGCACTGTTAGCTTCTTCTGCACCCATTTCTCTGACTTGCAAGATAACAGATCCAAGAGGATGAACACTTGAAAGATCTTTTTAATCCATATACTTTTCTGCCAGATTTGGGCACAAAGTATAAAAAGGGATGCCAAAAACTCAGTAATCAAGATCAATAACTGTTCAGAGTTGAGTCTTCAGGATGGCCCGTTGGGCATCCAGTCCAGAGGCCCTGATAACGTCAGGAAACTGCATGTTTACCAGGGATCGGCAGGGCGGTGGGGTAGCCTGGCTCAGGCCTGCTCCTCTCTGTTCACATCATCTTTGGCCTGAATGACTGTTGCAGCATCCTCTTAACTGCTCTGCAGGCTTTCAGGCCACCCCAACCCATCTACTGCACTGTGCCTAGAGTGGCATTTCTAAAATGTAACCCATCTCAGAATGGTATTTCAAGAATGAGGCTCCCAGATCCTCAGGGCACCCTGTAAGGCCTTATCAGATCTGATCCCTGCTTACCTCTTTTTTTTTTTTTTTTCCTGCTTACCTCTTTAGCTTCCACCGTTTGTGGGTTTTTTGTTTTGTTTTGTTTTGTTTCGGCCACTCTGCCAATGTTTTGAAAGAGGAAACTTCTTTTTATTGCAGTTGATTGTGCAATATGTAATATATACAGGAAAGTGTATATATTATATTGTAAATCTACATCTTAAACGATTTTTCACAAACTGAAATCTGTAACTAGCATCCTAGGATAACCCCCCTTGTGACCCTTTCCAGTCACGCCCTTAGAGCAGGTAACAGCTCTCCTGACTTGTAACATCATAGATTTGTCTTATTTTTGTACTGTAGGTAGATAGAATCATACTGTATATGCTCTTAGCTCTGCTTCCTTTACTCAACAGTGTGTTTGTGAGAGTTCTCCATATTGTTAGGTGTATACCTTCCCTTTCACTTTGCTATAATAGTTTTCCATTATGTGAAAACACTGTATTTTATGTATCCATTTGTTCTTGTACTAGGACTACAGAACAAAACACCCCAGAACTAAGAGGCATAAAACAACTATTTATTTATCTCTTGGTTGGCTGTTTGCATAGGGTATAGCTGATGCAGCTTGTCTCTGCTTCATGATATTGGGGACCTCAGTGGGAAGGCTCGGTGCTGTGTCCTTTGATGGCTCTGGGCCAAGCCTTCATCTAGGGCTGTTGGCCAGAATGCTGACATGTATGGCCACCCCATGTCATCTAGGGGCTTCCTCATCGGTAGTGGCTCGGCTCCAAGGGCGAGGTCTTGAGAGAGAGCTAGGCAGCAGCTGTATCTTTTCAAAGGACAGCCTCACAAACCAGAGCATTTTGGCTGTACTTGATTGGTCAATATCGTCACGAGCCCTCCCAGGTTCAAGGGGAGGGACAACTGACTCCAGCACTTAATGAAAAGCTGCAAGGTTCTGGAAAGGCACATGGGACTGGGACTAGTACTAAGGCAATTTTTGGAAAATAGAGTCTGTGACACCATTCAGCTGGTGATGTTTACCTTTCTGATGCAGCCACACTAATACTCTTTCTAGTTCTTTGAAAGAACAATCTTTCTTTACTTCAAAGCCCTTGCGCATGCTATTCTCCTCTGTGTGGACCCCTCTTCTCCCTTCCTGTCCTTTCCCCTTCCGCCCATTCACCCTGGTGGCCTGGCTAGCTTTTGTTTATCCTTTTGTCTCAGCATAGCCATCCCTTCTTACAAGAAGCCTCTCCTGACATCACTGCCACCTCAGCCCCGGCCCCAAAATCTGAGTGACAACTCCTCTCCCAGTTCTGTCTGGCACCCTGTTCTGTCCCTACCATAATAGCACTTATGAGCTCATGCCTGTGCCTATGCCTGTGCTTGTGTGTGTCCCCCATCAGAGTCTAAGCTCCATGAAAGAGCTCTTTCTGTGTCGTATGCTGATCAGTGCCTGGCTCTTAGTAAACCTCAGTAAAATGGGGGAAATGGACTCAGGCTCGAGTCACTGTTCACCCATGAGAGACAGTGACATGCACAAAACTGAGCATCAACAGTTTGATTCATAGGATTAGCAATGTTGTAGGACACACACACAGGCAAGCACCAAGTATTAGAGCAGGTAACAATTTTAGGTTTAGATGTCCTGTCACACACACACACACACACACACACACACACACACACACACCTTTGCAGATAAACAATATAAGCAGAGCTGTGACATATGTATATCACCCAACTGGAGGCAGGTGCCTCCAGGCCCAGCAATCCCAGCCCACACTGTGAGGGGAGACGTTCCAGTGGATGAGAGTCCCTCCCCCTACCTTCACCTCTGAGTTGCAGGGACTGTTGGTCCAGTGATGAAGCCCAGATATTGCCGTTCATCATACTGTTCCCATGTGCCAACAGCAAGGAGGGAGCCATCCTCTTTCAGTTTCTCTGCTCTCTCCATCCTGGATCCCAGACCATTTGTCAACCAGGGAGCTAGTTCAGTGAAAGAAAAAGCATTTGAAAAATCGTGTCCAGCCGTTTTCATTTCACAAACATTGATCATCTGCTTGACTTTTATTAAAAGTAAGCTTTTTTTTTTCCTTTTCATACCTTGTTCAGTTTAAAAGGTTGTGTCAATACTGTTGCTCAATTTGTGGCATATTGTCATTGGTCTGGGCAAGGCTGTTCTCTCAGTTTTATTCATTTGTACATTGATTTACTCTTATTCCTCCTCTCCACAGCCAACCACGTGAATGTGCTTGATGTGTATTCTCTTAGTAGTGTATTATAAGTAGTTGCCTGTATGGAGTTTTTAGTATTGTTTTTGGATTTGGACTTTAGTTAATCGTATACATATGTCTTAGACCCTTTTGTTGATTCCTTTAACTCGGCATTGTGTTCAGATCTATCCTGTGTGTGCGGTTAGTCTGTCGCTGCTGCCTGCTGCATACTGCTTCATAGTACGCATGCTCTGCGTGGTCTGTGCCCGTTTCCCATGCACCGTCTGGGCTGCCTGCTTCCCCACTCGATCCTGTACTGCCCTCTGGTTGGCCTGTGGGAGACTTTCTCTGAGAAACGTATCCAGAAGTGGGCTTGCTGGATCAGAGATCAGTGAACTTTGTAGAATCAGTTCTTCTAAGGACTCAAAAGAAGTGATTGTATCCCGTTTCTCTCCCTATTTTCTCCTAAGTGCTAGGAAGATAGGTTGCTTAAATTACCCCAGCCATTAGCCTGGCTCTGGAATCTTGCAGTAGTACCATATAAGCAAAGGAGAGGCTGAAGTCGGGGTCTCATTCTCTTTGAAGTTTGAGTTGAATTGTTCAGATTTACACTGCTCCTTCTGTGTCCCTGTATAAAATGAGTTGTGACTGCGGAGGTCTGGTCTGGTGTCCTGTTGTTTGTGACTGATTCTGGCCTTCTGTACAGAGGCAGCGTGGTACAGTGGAAGGAGGCCATACAGAGCAGTCAGGCGTAAGCAACCCTGGGCTTCTCCACCTGTGTGCCAGCCCATCCGTGAGTTACAGCCAAGTCATTGGCCTCAGGGTGGGTGTGGAGGGCCTGCACACAAGCATGTAGCACAAAGCCTGTCTGGGGGCCATTCTGGCTCCCTGCTTATGAGAATGAAAGCTCCAGCAAGTGTTGGGAGGAAAGAGCACAGTGTTTCAGGTGTACAGGGGGTGGAGCTGTACTAAAATCTTCAATATCACATCACGAAATATTTTTGGATGGAGTTAGCCTGGAATTTGCTCCTAAACAATTTGGGCATGGGGCAATGGGTAGGAGTAAAGATCAGGTGGCCATATAATTTGTGGTCCAATCCCAGGCATATTTGAGACTGAAAGAAGGGGCTACTAATTATACCAGGACAACAAACTTAAACCAAGGTTGTTCGGGCAAACCAAGACACCTCAGGAGAAAATAAGACAGAATCAAGACTGAGTTCATTGTTGTTGAAGCGGGGTGATGAATAACTGGGGCTCATGAAACTTTTTTTGTTTGAAAACCTTCATAATAAAAAGGTGTTTTATTATTTTTCTAAAGGAAATATGTCTGTCAGACTGCTGAAGCATTCAGAAGTCTCCCTGTCCTGGATGTAGATGTAGCTGTTGGGCCCCCAGACAACCCCAGTCTCTGGGGTAGGAGGCCCAGGTCACCCAGTACTGTTCTTCCAACACTTCTGGGCATTTCCATTGGGCCTGAGTAGGGAGGAGTAGATAAAGAGGCCATGTCTGCTCTTGTTGATTGAGCATGGGGTCAGGGCTGACCTGTTTCCTGCCCCACAGGACTCCCAAGGCCTACCCAGGTGTTAACCGAAGCAGATTTCTTCACATCTGCTACATACCACATTGCTGGTGGCGGGTGCATGCAGTTTGTGCACATGCATGCACACATGTGACTATTATCTGCACCCCTATCAGAACCATGGGTTGGGCAGGAAGCAGCATGACCTCAGTGGGTTTTAACTGACATTCTGTCTCACACACACTATACCCTCCTACTGAATTGAGCCCTCACTGTGGTATGGCAGTTGCTGAGCCTTGGGTAGAAGGTAACCATTGCTGGGAATGGACTCAAACGATAGTCTAACATTCCCTTAATCTGTTATCTCTCTTTGCTTGTGCAGCTGGCCTTTCTACACAATTTCACAAAGTGTGATATTTATTCATCCAACAGACATTTATGAGAGCGTATCGTATGCCATGCTTTGGGGAAACAGCAGTTAAAGAAAAAGACTCTGTCCTGGCTGGTTAGCTCAGTTGGTTAAGAACATCGTCCCGAAACAACAAGGTTGTGGGTTCGATTTCCAGTCTGGGCACACACGAAACAACCAAAACATGCACAACTTAGTGGGGGGGAATGCTTCCCTCTCCCTCCCCTCTCTCTTTCCTCTCTTTGTCTCTCTAAAAGTCAACAGAAGTTAAGCCCTGGTTGTATATCTCTGGAATGTCATCCTAGAACACGGAGGTTGCCAGTTCAGTCCCCGGTCAGTGTGTATGCAGGAGCAGCTTGATGTTCCTGTCTCTCTCTCTTGCCTCTCTCTCAAAAAAAATAAAAAAGAAAAGAAAAAGACGCTGCCTTCAAGGAACTTGTAATAGGGGTGACAGCCAGCAGATGCGGTTGTGGTAGTGCTAAGAAGAAAATAAATTGGGTTGTGGTGGGAGTGGGTTGTTCAAGGAAGTTAGAGGGAACTAGCAGGTGTGAGAGATGGGCGTTTGGGGACCAAAATCAAGTGCAACAGATGGGAAAGTGGAGGAGGAGGGTCACCTTTCTCATATGCTGCTGGTTGTTGGAGAATTGACTGTAGGATACCACTGTGTGGAGGTCATTGGTAACTTTGGAAAGGATAATTTTGGGGATTGAAGTAGTTCAAGACAGAATGGAAGGAAAGGAAGTGAAAGGGCCCACTGTAGACAACGTTTTGCAAAGTGCTTTTCATTGTAAATGGAGCCATTGCTGAAGATGTGGTTGGGGCCGACAGTGCTGTGTAAGGTGGGGACTGGCACACAGATGCTGCAGAGGAGGAGTATGTGTTTAATGAACTCCTCCTAAGTGATCCCCTGGGGCACTTCAGCAAATGTTAGATGATCGTGAGGTAGAGCCCTGGAGGGCCTCTTTCGGTCTAATTCAGTTTGCTTTTTCCCTTGGATTTTCCTCTTCTACACACTAAAAATAAGTCTCAAATGTTTGGACTGGTCTCAAGACATCTATTATATATTATAACGTGCTTTATTCTATCTATGATATTTTTTTTTTGTCATGTAAGCTGACATTCATAGGTTATAAGTGTTAGGATATGGACATCTTTGGGGACCATTATTCTGCCTATGATACATTTATGTGACTGTTTATACACCTGTTCTCATTTAGTGGCTAGTTTGGTAAGATTATTCCTGTTTTACAGATGAGAAAATGGAAACTCAGGAAGATTAGGTGATGTGTCCTTGGGCCACATGACCTTGTGACTTGAATGCTGGAATTCTGAATCAAGATCCATGTTGTGTAAGGTAGAAATGTGGTTTTACAATCTCAGCCATAGCATCAGAGACCCTAGTATAGAAAGTTTAGCTTAATAACCGGAACAGAGAGCAAAGGATATCAAGTACTAGAGTATTTATATTATAAAAATCATGATTTTGCAGCAGTTGAACTATTGACATCTATATTAAATAAAAGCAAATTTTATATAACCCAAAATAGAAAAAACTCAATAGGAAACCATGCAAGAGAAAATTAAAGGCAATTCAACAAATTTAGAACTGTATACAGTTTATAAAATTAGAGACAGTGCACAAATACAAAGCCTTCCACTAAGTTAATAGTTAGTAAGATAGTTGTAGATAGTAAGATTAGATTTTGCAAACATTTTCTAGGCTATTTCTCACAAAAAGTATGCATTCCTTTTTAGGGTGCCATTGATTGATATGTACAAGAGTACAAAATTTTTGGTTTATGCTCAAACTTTTAATACTGTATTTTTTAATACTGTATTTTGGCAATAAATTCTCAAACCTGTGCAAAAAAAAAAAAAAAAAAAGATCCATGTTGTTTCATTCTATTTGGCTGCTTGTTTTTTAATTTCCTTATTGTCCATAGATTTCAATAAGTGGCATTTATGAATATTTAGGTTCCTGATGGCAATATTCTGGGAAGTTGATGTGCTAGTTTGAAATGGGGAAGTGTCAAAATCTATGTAAAAATAAGTTATGAGTGGGGGGAAGAGAGGCTGAGAGAGGGGGGAGGGGAGGGGCACAAAGAAAACCAGATAGAAGATGACAGAGGACAATTTAACTTTGGGTGATGGGTATGCAACATAATTGAATGATAAGATAACCTGGAGATGTTTTCTTTGAACATATGTACCCTGATTTATTAATGTCACCCCATTAAAATTAATAAAAAATACTAAAAAAAAATAGTTATTGAGGCAAAGTATTAAAGTGAAGAAGGATTTCCCAGTTTATAAAGCTCAGTACAGAGACTCCTTATTGGCTTAATATTTTGTCCACTGACATACAGTTGATTTTAACATTTTTTTAAATTTATTTTTATTTATTCATTTTAGAGAGGAGACACAGAGTGAGAGAGAGAGAGAGACAAAGAGAGAAAGTGGGGAGGAGCTGGACGCATCAACTCCCATATATGCCTTGACCAGACCAGTGCAGGGTTTTGAACTGGCGACCTTAGTGTTCCCAGGCCGATGCTTTATCCACTGCACCACCACAGGTCTGGCATGATTTTAATGTTATATCATATCACAGTTTTGCTTGCCAGCCAGCCAGATTATTTCTTTTCTATCATTAGGAGATCCCTGGTTTCTTTCTTTCTTTTTTAATTGTAAGAGGAAGTTTATTTAGAAAGTAACAGTTAGTAGAAGTGAGCCAGGTGGGCTGTGTAGGCTCAGGGACAAGTTATAGAGGCAGAAAGGGGCCCCTGGAGCTTAGGGGGAAAAGGAACAGTCATGTTCCCTGGAGGAGAGAGAAAAAGAAGGGGAGGGAGGAGCAGGAAACATTAACTCCCATATGTGCCTTGACCAGGCAAGCCCGGGGTTTTGAACTGGCGACTTCAGCATTCCAGGTCAATATTTTATGCACTGCACCACCACAGGTCAGGTGGGACCATTTCCATGAATAAAGGTTTGTGAAGTATAGCCATCCATGCTCCTGCTATCTTGTTGGAGTTTCTTCCTCTTGCTACACCACTTCTCCCTCTCCCATCTTTCTCTACCAGACTCAATATAATTTGAACCAGGAATGAAGAAATCCAGTGTAGTAGCACACTCTACCTTAGAATTATCGACCTTTTTTGCTTATGCTTTGTGTCTGGAGGGTCTCTGGGAAATGCTTTTTAACTCATTAGTCACTACGTCATAGCTGTCTGGAGTCTTTCCGTCTTTTTCTGTATGGTACTCAGCCATGGGTGCCAGAAAAGCAAGTCCTGAAGCACGAAGGCCTTCTCACACACCGACAGTTGTTCCCTGTGATAGAACTGATCATTCCACTGCTCTTGAGTTCTTAACAACCCCATTCTATTCTTTTGGCTTCTTCCTTGTTAAATGCCATTTCAAAGCACAGTTGTAGCCTACAGGACCTTGTCCTCTGAGTTCTGCCTCCATCTACTTCTGTGTTGGAGGTACAGCCTAGCAGAGCATGCCCTACTGAGAGGGGGCCAGGGCTGGTCCAGGCAAGAAGCCAGCCTGCATTCATTCTGCCAAACAGCCATCCATGCTCAGCCTGCGGTGCTGCCGCACACCAGGGCCAAGCCGTGACGTGAATACAACAGTACGTGCTCTGCATCCTGAGCTTATTATACCAGAGACACGAAGGCCAGGGCTGTCAGCATCAGCAGGTGGAAGTTCCACAGTGCCAGGCAATTGGTGTTTTTCAGTATGAATAGTCACTTAGATTTGAGTGTCAGGTCCATTTGCCTGGTAAGTCAGATACTGGCCGAACATGAGCTAGCAGTGTATTCAAGCATCTTCCTTCTTGTCAATGAAAAATCCCTATCTTCCATGTAGACGCTGGGGTAGACAGTGTCTTCAGGAACCCAGAAATAAACTATCGATCCTGTATAGATTTTTTGTGAAACTTTACTTCTTTGTCCTTTTCCCTTCCCTTTTCTCCTTCAACCCCACCTCCAACCACTCAACAGGAGTGTGTGTGTGTGTGTGTGTGCGCGCGTGCACACGAGCATTTGTGCACATGCACTCACACACACCCTGGCTATGTAGCCCAGTTGGTTGGAACATTGTCCCAATATGCTGGTGTTGTGGGTTCAATCCTTAGAGCACATACAGGAATCAACCGATGAATGCATGGCTGGGTGGAATGGCAAATAGCTGTTTCTATCTCTCTAAAATCAATAAAAAAGAAAAAAGCGAAGTCAGTTAAAGGTTGGGGTTTTTAAGTATATCAATAAATATCTCAGGACTTGGAAAAGATTATATATTCAGGGGAGAAACAGGCCAGCAACAGGGTGGTTTCAAGCAGTCCTGTTTCTCTAAGAAGGTCTGCTGATGGCACCTGTGGAGTGAGACTAGTCCTGCATGGCTGGTGTCCTGCTCAAAGAGCACCCACTCTGGAATGGAAGAAGTGAGGCTTCCTTCTGTTGCTAATGTGGAGGCAGTCCAGAAATCCTTGGGGAGGGCTGGGGGATGGGGCGGGCGGGCTGATAACCAGATTTATTCTCCCTTTGACTTTTTTGAGGGAAAGTGGTCCTTGGCCCTACTCCTTGCTGTTGAGTCTATGAAAAAAGAGACTACAGAATTTTGGCTTGTCCTAAGAGTATTCTCTGGCATTGCTCAAACACTGGAAAGCCCACTTAAGAAGCTGCTGTCAGTATGGATCCGGGGGTATAGTGTGCAATGTATTGGGTATTGGAATGTGGAACAGCCATTGAGAGGAAAGCATGGTATGAAGCTAAGTAACTAGGCTTTTCCTGGCCAGACTTGTCTGTCCCATTGTCTAGCTTGTAGGTAATCCCTAATGTCTAAGAATTTACATAAATTCTGGCTTGACCCTTTGGATACTAGACAATCTTCCTCTTTGAACAGATGGCCCATCCTTTAAGTAAGAAATCTCTAAAATAAAAGCCAAATGTTCCTGAGGAGACTACATCCACACTTTCTGAGTCATGATTGGATGCCCCTAAACTTACCCAAGTGGGGTTGCTAGGTAACAAGGGGTTATAACTCGATATTCATCTTTCCTGGCCAGTAGTTGGGGACTTGATCACATGCTGAGGCTTTCATCTTTTTTTGTATTTTTACTGCTCAGGCTCAGGTCCTATACCTTGCTCTCCCCACCATCACCCTTCTAACAGTCCTTCCAAGTCCTCTCTCTGGAACAAATGGGTTAGAGGGTCAAAGGGAACAGGACCAATTAGTAGCCACAGTTTCTGCTCCTGGCAAGTGCTTTTCCCCATTCTTCACTTGTGCAATGCCGTTGTGGGGCTCCACCTGCCAGGCTGCAGCCTGGACTCGCTGTAGCAGCAGGAAGGCTTGGATGTCATCAGGCACACGTACACGCGCACTCTGCATGTCATCAGGCACGCGTACACGCGCGCTCTGCATGTCATCAGGCACGCGTACACGCGCGCTCTGCATGTCATCAGGCACGCGTACACGCGCGCTCTGCATGTCATCAGGCACGCGTACACGCGCGCTCTGCATGTCATCAGGCACGCGTACACGCGCGCTCTGCATGTCATCAGGCACGCGTACACGCGCGCTCTGCATGTCATCAGGCACGCGTACACGCGCGCTCTGCATGTCATCAGGCACGCGTACACGCGCGCTCTGCATGTCATCAGGCACGCGTACACGCGCGCTCTGCATGTCATCAGGCACGCGTACACGCGCGCTCTGCATGTCATCAGGCACACGTACACGCGCGCTCTGCATGTCATCAGGCACACGTACACGCGCACTCTGCGGTTTCCCCTTGTGCCCACTGTCAAAGCTTGTCGGTGTCTTCACTGAGCCCGTTCTTGTTAGTAGTAAATGAACAGAAATAAATGTGTAGGTTTTGTGATTGGGATCACTTAGTTTTTAATATTCCTATATGGACTTTTCATGCAGTCATTGATTCTAAGCCACATACATTTCACAATATAACAATGCCAAAATTGGGATGTGTTATATTATCACTTCCTAAAATTACAATTGGCAGCTTCTCTCTCTCTCTCTCTCTCTCTCTCTCTCAGGATCATGATGGTGCCTCTTAAAATTGATGACATCTGTAAGTCCACAAAATACATTATGTAGGGCCAGCTCATTTTTCACTCCTTTGCTGAAGAATTTGTGCATTTCTTCAAATAGGCAGTTTCACCAAACATTCTCAGTATACCTGAGTTGCACTGGATGTAGATAAACTTGCACTTGGCCTGGTAAAATGGCCACCCCAAATAGCACGAGTTTTTCTTCACACAGAACACTCCCACGGCATCTTTGGTTGGGCTTTAGAACAATACTAACAGTAGGCAGTAGGCAGGACTATATGCAAGTATTGCTAAGTAGCTTGTGCAAGGCCACCTGGATAATGATTGGGAGAGCCTGTTTCTTCTCTGACTCCCAATATAATTTTCTTTCTTCCAAACCAGTTAGCCTAGAATCCAGAAACAGCAAAAATATGTTGGGGGTGGAATACACCATGCTAGGCATAGAGGATGAAGATCACCACTGAGAGAATCTTTATAGTAGGTAAACACTGGAAATCCAAACATCACAGAAGAAAATAGCTAAACACAACATATAACTGTAGAATACATAGACATGGCAATGACAAGCATGTGGATTGTGGCTGATACAGACAAGTATGTGTATTTAAAGAGCAGAATATGAATAACCAGGCTGAGATACCGTATTTCCCTATATATAAGACTCTCCTATGTATAAGATGCACCTGAATTTTTTGGGGAAAATGTATTACATAAAGTTATTGAACTCAGGTTTTATTCTAGGAGTTAGAAAGTCTGAACTGCCTGACCTGTGGTGGTGGCGCAGTGGTTGGAGTATCAACCTGGAATGCTGAGGTTGCTGGTTCAGAGCCCTGGGCTTGTCTGGTCAAGGCATATAGGAGAAGCAACTACTATTAGTTGATGCTTCCAGCTCTTTCCCCCCTTCCCTCTCTCTCTCTCTCTCTCTCTCTTTCTAAAATCAATAAATAAAATCTTAAAAATAAAGAAAAGAAAGGCTGAACTCCTGAGAAAATGCTAAGGTAGAAGTTATGGAGAAGATGATAAGAGGCCTGGAGGGTGGAACCAAGACATTTGACATGTAAGTAGAAAGAGACAAAGGCGGAGGAAAGGTGTATCAGCCAGGGCATGCTAGTAGAGCTAGGTTATAATATAATAATAACAAAAAAGTCCTATAAGCTCTGTAGTTTAACTCAAGCTTTATTTTTTTCCCCACGCTGCAGTATCCAGTGCAGGTAAAGAGTGGGGTGCTCTGCTCATTGTTGTTACTTGGGAACCCCAGGTAATAGAGGCTTCATCTCAAGACAGCAGTGCAGGTACCATGGTGAACCATGAACCTAGTACTTAATGTCCACTTGGAAGTACATATGTTACTTCTGCTCACATTTCACTGGACAAAGCAAATTATAAACCTACCTTTAACTTCAAAAGGAGCAGACAAGTTCAGTCCTACTGTGTATTTGGAAAGAGAAAGCTGGAAATACTTGGTGAATGGCACTCATGACTTACCAGTAGGGGAAATAACTAAGACACATCCAATTATATTTTGGTAATATAACTGAACTCTAAGGATAAAGAGAAATGTTTCAGGCTTTCAGGCCAAATGAACGTGTTATCTAAAAAAGGAAAAACAGCCTGACCTGTGGTGGCACAGTGGATAAATTGTTGACCTGGAACACTAAGGTCAATGGTTCGAAACTGTGGACTTGCCTGGTTAAGGCACATGTGGAAGTTGATGATTTCTGTTCCTCTCTCTCTCATTCTCTCTCTCTATCCTCTCTAAAATGAATTAAATATTTTAAAAAAGGAAAAATGTCACAGTGGCGTTATATTTTCTATTGGTAGTACCAAGAAGCTAGAAGGGGATAGAATTCTATGTACAGATCACTGAGGGAAATAAAGGAAAGCAACATAGGAATCTGTTACTCAGGCAAGCTTTTATTCAGCTAGTACTAGAAGTTCTAGCCAGAGATTTAGGCAAGAAAAAGAAATCAAACAATTCTAATTGGAAAGGAAAAAGAAAATATCAAATGGCATGATATTTATATAAAAAATCCTAAGGCCTGACCTGTGGTGGCGCAGTGGATAAAGCATCAACCTGGGAACACTGAGGTCGCCAGTTCAAAACCCTGCATTGGTCTGGTCAAGGCACATATGGGAGTTGATGCTTCCAGCTCCTCCCCCCTTTCTCTCTTTCTCTCTCTCTCTCTCACTCTGTGTATCCTCTCTAAAATGAATAAATTTTCAAAAAAATCCTAAGGACTCCTCCAAAAAACTGTTAGAATAAACAAATTTAGTAAAATCAATGAACTGTTGAATAAAGAAATTAAGAAAACAATTCCATTTACAATAGCATCAAAAGAATAAAATACTTAGGAATGAATTTAAGGTGCTGTAAGATACTGAAAGGAATTGTAAAAGATTCACATAAATGGAAAGATATTCCCGTGTTCCTATGTTGGAATAATTAGTATTGTTAGGCATCCATACTACCCAAAGTGACCTACAGATTAAATGTAGTCCCTATCAAAATTCCAGTGGCATTTTTCACAGAAATAAAAATCCTAAAATTTATGTGGAACTGCAAAAGACCATAATAGCCAAAGCATTCTGAAAAAGAAGAATAAAGCTAGAGTCATCATATTTCCTGCTTTCAAACTATGTTACAAAACTATTATAATTAAAACAATATGGTATTGGCATAAAATAAACACATAGACCAATGGAACAGAATAGAGAGAGAGTCCAGAAAAAAACAAATATGGTCAGGGTATTTTTTGTTTTGTTTTTTTCTGTGAGAGAGAGGCAAATAGGGACAGGCAGGAAAGGAAAGAGATGAGAAGCATCAATTCTTTGTTGTGGCAACTTAGTTGTTCATTGATTGTTTTCTCATATGTGCCTTGACCAGGGGGCTCCAGCCAAGCCAGTGAACCTTTGCTCAAGCCAGCAACCTTGGACTTCAAGCCAGCAACCTTGGTGCTCAAGCTAGTGACCATACGGTCATGTCTATGTCTATGATCCCATGCTCAAGCCAGTGACCCTGCACGCAAGCTGGATGAACCCATGCTCAAGCCAGTGACCTCAGGCCTCAAACCTGGGTCCTCTGCGTCCCAGTCCAATGCTCTATCCACTGTGCCACCGCCTGGTCAGACTGGTCAGTTAGTTTTTGACAAAGGCACCATGAATACACAATAGAGAAAGGATAATCTCCTCAGTAATCGGTGTTAGGAAAATGGATATCTACATACGAAAGAATGAAAGTGGACTCCCTGGCTTTCGCCATGTACAAAATCAACTCAAAATGAATTAAAGACTTGAGCACAAGACCTGAAACTATAAAATCCTATATTGTGTAATTGATATTTACTGAGATGGTAAACATTCTCACTACCCACCCCCCAAGAAGTGGTAACTATGTGAGGTGATGGATGTGTTAATTAACTTGATTGTGAGAATCCTTTCATAATTTATACCTATATCAAATCATCATGTTGTGGCCCTAGCCGGTTTGTTCAGTGAATACAGCATTGGCCCAGCATATGGATATTCCAGGTTCAATTCCCAGTCAGGGCACAGAAGAGAAGCAACCATCCGCTGTGCTCCCCTTCCTTCACCCCCTACTCTTTCTCTTCCCCTCCTGTAGCTAGTGGCTTGATTGATTCCGAATGTCAGCCCTGGGTCCTGAGGATAGCTCGGTTGGTGAGCACGTCAGCTTCAGGTCCTAAAAATAGCTCAGTTGTGAGCATCCGCCCCAGACAGGGGTTGCTGGGTGGATTCCAGTTGAGGTGTTGATGGGAGTCTGTCTCACTGTTTCCCCTCCTATCACCTAAAAAAATAATCATCATGTTGTGAACTTTAAATATATAATAACTTTGTCAACTTGACCTTAATAAGGCTGAAGAGAGAGAGGAAAAAGAAAATCCTATAGTTAGACAAGATATTCATTCCAGCTGCCATAATAAAAGAAAGGTATTTGAACCCTGGCCAGATAGCTCGGTTGGTGAGAGCATTGTCCCAATGCTCAGAGGTTGCTAGTTTGATTCCCGGTCAGGGCACATACAGAAACAGATTGATGTCTCTCTCTCAAATCAATAAAATAAGCATTAAAAAAAAGAGAAAAGGTATCTGAGCATAGTCAGAGTGAGAGAGCCCACTCTTGCCTGCTGCCTTAGGAAGTATATTTACTGTGCCTAGTGACTTGGCCCTTGCTTTTCTTCTAGCACACCGAGGTATCTGCTTACCCATCATTCCTTCAGAGAGGCCTTCCCTGACCATTAGCCAACTTAACACACATCTTATGGCTTGACACTTTCCAGTGTTTTGTTATGAAAATTTCAAA
The DNA here is from genome assembly GCA_037038555.1 of Rhynchonycteris naso. Taxonomy (NCBI): domain Eukaryota; kingdom Metazoa; phylum Chordata; class Mammalia; order Chiroptera; family Emballonuridae; genus Rhynchonycteris; species Rhynchonycteris naso. Next base: position 23,430,944 of record CM073001.1, read on the forward strand.
CATACAAAAAAGTTGAAGAAGTTTAACTTATTAATTAATCTTATTTTTGAAGTATTTTTTAATTTATTTTTAGAGAGAGAGGAAGAAGGGAAGAAAGAAATGAGAAGCATCAAGTCATAGTTGCTTCACTTTAGTTGTTTATTGCTTGCTTCTCATGCGTTTCATTTTTATAAAAAAGATTTTATTTACTGGTTTTACAGGGCAGGGGAATGAGAAGCATCAGCTCATAGTTGCTTCACCTTAGTTGTTCATTGGTTGCTTGTCGTACATGCCTGGACCAGGCAAGCCTAGGGTTTCAAACTGGCGACCTCATCTCAGCATTCCAGGTCAACACTCTATCCCAGTGGTTCTTAACCTGGGTTCTATCGAACCCTAGGGGTTCGATGAGTCGGTCTCAGGGGTTCGGAGAAGCCTCTGCCGCGGAGGCTAGAATAAAGTAATACCGTAATTTGTTGTGAGTTCATGCACTTTGTTGGTTTTGTTCTTTGAGCAAGGTGATGTTCATGCACGGCTCATTTTGTGCACCAGTAAAAAAACATATACCTATGTCTTGAATTTGGAAAAAAAATGATATTTTATTTATCACTAAAGAAGGGTTCGGTGAATGTGCATATGAAACTGGTGGGTTCGGTACCTCAAAAAAGGTTAAGAATCACTGCTCTATCCACTTCGCCACCATCATGCACTCCATTTTTAATGTAGACATGAGTACACCTCCCTCTGATGCGTCATCATGTTTATAATTAACTACAATTCCGTATTTATTTATACTTTTTTTCTGGTTGAGGTACAGTTTACAAACAGTGAAATCTCAAATATTAATAGTACATTCATTGAAGTTTGATAAATGCATGCATGTAGTTAACCTAAATCCTCCTTGTGATTTCGAACACTTTTATCACCCCAGAAAGTTCTCTCATCCCTTTTTCAGTCAACCTGTGCCCCAGCCCCTACCTTCTGGGGACAGCCACTGTTCCAGTTTTTTCCACCATAGATTAGATTGCCCTGTTCTAGAACTTCATATACTTGGAGTCATAACACGTGCTCTTTTGTGTCCTTCATCAGCATGTCCTTAATATTTATCTATGTCATTGCATGTATCAGTAGTTTGTTGCTTTTTTATTGCTAACCAGTGTTCTGTTGCAGTCCATGATTATATGACAGTTTGTTTATCCATTGATGGGACAGTTGGGTTTTCCTGTTTTTGCCTGTTATTTATAAACTGGTAATAGACATTCCTGTATGTATCTTTAGGCATATGTTTCTATTTCTTTGAGTAAATATTTAGATGAGGAATTGCTTGAGTTAGGCTGGTTGTATATTTTGTTTTATAAGGAACTACTAGATCTTTTCCTAATGTGACTGTCATTTTTTACTTCCTCCAACAAAATGAAAATTCTAGTTGCTCCACATCCTCACCAACATTTGATAGTATCAGTTTTCTAAATTATTTGGCATTTTAAAAACATGCATTAGGGTTCTCTAGAAAAACAGAACCATAGTGCGCGTGCTCACACGTTTGTGTGTGTAGAGAGAGAGATTATTTATTAAAAGGAATTAGCTTTTGCAATCAAGGAAGCTGAGAAATCCCTTAATCTGCCAGAAAAACCCAGGACAGCCCATTGCCTTTAGTTCCAGTCCAAATCTGAAGTTTGAGAACCAGGAGAACTGATGGTGTAAATCCCAGTCTGAGGGCAGGAGAAGACCAGGATCTCATTCAAATAGAGAGCCCAGATCTCCATTCCTCCAGCTCTTTATTCTATTCTTTGATGGATTGAATGATACCATTGTGTAGCCCCCCACCCCACCCATCTGCTTTACTTAGTCTACCAAATATTAATCTCATACAGAAACATCCACACAAGCACACCTAGAAATAATGTATAAAATGTATAACCAAATATCTGAGCACCCCATGACCTAGTCAAGTTGATGCATAAAGTTAACTCACAACAGATAGAAAAATACATGTACACACACATACACACTATATTATTTTTTATTTTATTTTATTTTTACAGGGACAGAGAGAGGGATAGACAGGGACAGACAGACAGGAACGGAGAGATATGAGAAGCATCAATCATTAGTTTTTGTTGTGACACCTTATTTGTTCATTGATTGCTTTCTCACCTGTGCCTTGACCGTGGGCCTTCAACAGACCGAGTAACCCCTTGCTCGAGCCAGCGACCTTGGGTCCAAGCTTGTGAGCTTTGCCCAAACCAGATGAGCCCGCACTCAAGCTGGCAACCTCAGGGTCTTGAACCTGGGTCCTCCGCATCCCAGCCTGATGCTTTATCCACTGCGCCACCGCCTGGTCAGGCCACACTATATTGTTTTTAATTGTCAATGTAGTTCTCTTCTAATGTCTGCTCATGAGCATTTTCTTACCTCCTGGGAAACAGGTGTGCCTCAGGTCTTAGAACAGAAGTCGGGAGGCCAAGTCCAGGAAAGCAGTGTTGAAAAAGTCAGAAATCAGAACTTCTGGGGTTTTCTCTAGTCAAGAACATTCTCCGGAAGAGACCAATGCACACCTTAATAAATCATAGATTGTGCAGTGGTTTCCAGTTATTTCTCAGAGAGGGTGGTAGGCAAGAAGAATGTGAGACCTACAGCCTCTGCTCATGGGACACATCTCTGCAGTAAAAGGAAGTCATCCCCTGTTACTTCTTGCAAATAAGGCATTTGTAATCAACCCCAGTGAGTTAAACTCATTTAGTCACGTCTCATTTTACAGACATTAAGCACCACCAGGTGTGAGAGGGAAAGATCCCGGCTAGAAATCAGGAACTGGTCAGTAGGGACGCATTATTGGGGGGTGGCATCTCTGAGCCTCTAGGTGAGAGGAGTTCACATCTGCCCCTTCTTCCCGGGATAGAAGGGCCTGCCTGGATGGCATGGCTTCATTTTCCCTGGTTGCTTCTTTTGATTCTTCTCTGTTTAGGTGATCCCAGAGACCGGTGGAACTGGGGCAGCGTTAAAATAGCGCATCAGCATAGGCGGGAGGGTCAGGGAGGGAACTGGGGCAACATGCAGAGCACAGGTCCTGAGAAATCAGGTCTTAAAGGAGAAGGTTGCATTTTGCAAAAGAAGTATATGGTTCCCAGAGCACAAAAACTTTATATTGTAAGATAAATGTTGAAAAGGACTGGGAGAGTAGTCGTAACTTGAGCCAGTTGGCCTGTCTATCCTGTTGCCCTGTCAAATAGAAGGGGCTGGATAAAGTCCAAGGGGCCCAGTTAACCCGACCCAAAAAGATGCTTGATGCACATGACCATGTGCAGGTTCCTGGGGTCACTGTTGATTTACCTACCAGCAGGTTTACCCTTTGGCCTGGCAGTAAAAAGGGGTCAAGACTCTGTAGCTGGTGGCGAATGCAGGCTTGTCATCTCTTGGGAGCTCTGTTCACAGGTCTCTGGTCCAGCCAAGGATCCCCCACTTAGGCAGTACGCTGTTGAAAGACAGGCAGCAGCTGGGTCTGGCTGCTCAAACTGTCCTCAGCTCTTTGGCTGTATAACCTTGAGCTGGTCTTTTGGCTCACTCCCTTCACTTCATCAGTGGCAGACGGTAAGGACACCACATGTGCAGGACGCTGCCTCTGCATATAAATTAGATGGAAGAGAGGAAGACGACTGTGTGTACTTACCGCCTGCTCACCTGGCTTCCAGGGCAACGGGCAGGCTCTAGTCTCAGATGCAGTTAGAGGGTCTCCTGGAGATGCCACCTGTTGCTTTCTCATGAGGGAAAATCAGGCATCTCTTATACATGCTTCCTGAGTGCCGATGAAGGTCTCATGAAATGTAGCAGAGTCATGTCGGTTGGACAGCATTGCAGGCCTTTGTTTGCAGGTATGATTTTAATTTGACTTGGACATTTTTCCAAAATGGTGTCAAAATTTCCTAGATACCGTAACCTTTAGCTAGCTCATAAATATAACAGTATTTATCATTCCATAGGGCCGCTGGTGCTGAGTCATGCCTGGACAGTTAGTTATGAGGAAAGATTGGGACAGTAGAGTGGTGGGGTCCATCGTGATCACTGGAAGGCCTTTAAGGAAAAAAGGTAGAAAAGACAGTTTTTTTTCCCCTTTAGCTCTCCATATTTTCCCATTTCTCTTACCTTTTGCCTTTTAATTTCCATTTAAAAATTAATATACAAACTCAGCATCTTATAACCAGTGCTCTGGCTCCTGTGCCAAGTGGAAGGCAGAACTCTGTTTTTCCATGTTAACAGAATTACCAGAAAAAAATATTGTTTTAGTTTATGGAATTATTCAGGACCCTGGATTCTTCAGGAGAAATTGGGACAAAGTGGGAGATTTGAAATTAGTATTTGGTAATACAGTCATCCCTCGCCATATTGTGGTTCACTTTTTACAGATTCCCTGTGTCGCAAGTCTTTAAATTGTATATATCTAATTTTGTATCGCGGATTTTTTGCCATATCGCAGGATTTTGCAGTATATAGGTATTTTTACTTTTTTGTGGTAAAGTAAGCATATGAAGTGTTTATAAGAGTGTGAGAAAGATTAATAACAGTGTAGGAAAGGTTTATAAGAGTGGGGAGGGTTTATAAAGCCTTAAAATATATATAAATAATAAAATAAATATAAGGTTGCTACTTCGCAGATTTTCGCCGATCGCCGGGGGTTCTGGAACCTAACCCACATGATAGACGAGGGACCACCGTACTTGTATCTGGATGTTCTGTGCCAGCTCTAGCTCTCTGGCTAGGTGGTTACCTTGGGCAAGTGACTTACCTTGATGTCCTGTCCTGCAAGCTAGAATTGAGTCAGTACCCACCTCATCCTGTATAAACAGGAAGACATGTAAAGCCCAATGGCTGCCCATGGTAATGACTCAGTAAACGGGACCTGTGGTTATCATGTGCAAGAGTGTGTGCCATGGAGGTTAAACAGGCACGTGGTTCCACACTGGCTGTGTAGGAAATGTCATACACTCTTATAAACTCAATGTCACACTCATAAACACTTCCTATGCTCAGAAGTTTAAAGGAAACAGAGAGAGGACTGGCAAGGATGGGCACGGGCCACCCCCTAGGACACTTTGCATGGCCTGTGTGCCCTATGCTCTATCACCCCAGATCCTTCCTCCAGCCCTCCTATTCCTTGTCAAGTGCCACCATGTGTGATGATGAGGATACCAGGTACACTTAATCAGCTGCTTTTTAAGAGTGCTTTCAGGTTTCTTATTTCATTTGCTTCTAGCAAGAGTAAGGTAAATGACTATTTTTCAGATGAGGAAACTGAGGTTCAAGGAGGGTAGATTATTGCCAAAGTCTTAAGGTCAGAAAACCCAAGTCATAATGGCCTTTCCCACTTTTGTAATAGACTTTGAGTTATGTCTTGAGCCTTACCCCTCCCCCCAGTTCAGAGGTAGTGTTTCAGTGGCACTGACCATGCTTTTGCTAGGATGCAGGTCTCTTCGTACTACAGCGGACTTCCGTCCACTCCACCTCATTCCTAAAGTCCTGTTCTGAGGTATGTCAGCTCAGCACCACCAAGCCCATAACTCAATTCCAAAACTACCTAACTGGAGATACTATCAGATCCAACAGGTTATAAGGACTCAGTCCCCCAAGACTTGCTCTTTCCACTTCAGACACCAGTGCCAAGTCCAGGTTGTCACCTGTGCCTCTGGCCGACTGGCTATTAATCAGAGGTTCCCACCGTCCCCTCCTCACTTTCATTTAATTTGTTAGAACAGCTTATAGAACTCAGAGAAACATTTCATGACTAGCTCACCACTGTATTGTAAAAGGAGATATATAACTCAGGCACAGGCGGGAAGGAAAGGTGCATAGGACAAGGTATGGGGAAAGGGTCCAGAGCTTCCAGACCCTCCCCAGGGGCACCGCTCTCCCTGAATCTCTCTGTGTTCACCAACCTAGAAAATTCTCTGAACCCTGTCCTGTTGGGTTTTTATGGAGCCTCGTTACATGATCATGATTGATTAAATCATCAGCCATTGGTTGTTGAGCTCCATCTGCAACCCCTCTCTCCTCCCTAGAGGTTGGGGTGGGACTCAAAGTTCCAATCCTCTGATCAGCTGTGGGTTTTCCTGGCAGCAAGCCCCTATCCGTAGTTTACCAAAAGTCACCCCATTCACATAAACTCTGGTGTGGCTGCAAGACACTCCTTTCCCCTTATGTTATGGCTCTGGAGCTATTTCAGGAACTGATGACAAAGCACCAAATGTTACTGGTCTTAGGATGTTAGGAAATTGCAAGCGTTTTAGGAGCTTTGTGTCAGAAATGGGGCAAACAGCAAAAATATATATTTCTTAATATGAATCACAGTATCACACCTGTGCACAACTTTCCGCTGCTGGGAAGGACTACAGATTGGGAGCTAAGAAGTCTGATTCTAGTCTCCACCTTGCTCCCTCAGTTTGACATGAGGGAGGACTGGTTTAAACCCGCGAGTCTCAACTTTTTTTCTAAGACATAAATGTGCAGTGGCTCACTTCCCAGCACCTCAGCGGTAACCCGCTCCCTTCTCCTGCACTCAGAGAATCATGCTGGGATGCAGGGACTGGCTGGTGCTGTTATAGTGATAACTATGAATGTTCCATGTTATCAGGAAAGTGAAGAATGTGCGAGGTGTAAAGCGTTTTATTAGTAACAAATCACTTTAACACCTCCCCAGTGACTGTGTCAAGGCCTGATCTGAGCACATCACAGCCGTCTGGCCTGCCCACAGCCCTGGGCCCTCAGTCTACAGACGAGTGCTAACTTTGCAAGTTTAAAGTAGAAGTGTCCTGTAGTCATTTAAATGCTTATAAAACTACATATTTTGAGTTAGAAAAGAAGGTGAACCAATCTCTGAAGAAAATGAAACAATCTTCTAATGGCTGGCCATCCCTGTGGAATGTTATTTGACACTAGTATAGGTTTATTTATAGCAGGCCACTGGCATGAGGGCAGATCCAAGGTTGCAGAAGGACTTAGGTTGGATGTGAAGACATCCTCCTTTCACAAGACTCAAGTTTATTGCTCACCTGTCCATCGCATGTGTAACACTAGGTCTGAAGATTTCTAAACTAGATTAGGAAAGAGTCAGTCTGATACGTTGGAGATCCAGTTAGGCCAGAAAGCTGAGGCTGGGCCCTTCCCACCATGTTTCTTTTCAGTCATCTGGTTTTGTTATTAGTGGATTCATAACCATACAAAGATCCGGAAATATATCACCTTCTCAAAGCGTGGCCAGAGTCCTTGGGTTGATGGCACCTCTAAGACTTTTCAGCTAAGATGCTTAGTTGCTAAAGATCTTTGAGGAAAGGTATCAGGGGAATAGAGTCTGTGCTTCAGAGTCCAAAGCCAATTTGTCCACATTTAACCAGACCCTGGATTATCTGCCTGTTGCTGTAATTCAGAGCATTGTTGTTGAAGGGAGGAGGGCTCAGAGAAGACTTTAAGCCAAGTGCTTGTGACCTACATGGAATGTGGGAGTGGGCTTCCTTCCTGTTCCAGCCACACGTGCGGTTAGGGTCCAGAGCTTTCCACACAGCATGAGTGAGGCTGCACGGAGGGGAAGACCCTGGTGAATGTGTGGAACCTTCCTCTGTCCCAGGGCAGCTAACAGTCAACACGAACTGCAGCCTTTTACCGGTTGCCTAAGGAAGTTGCTGATAGGTATTACCAGTATCCAATAAAACCGTGCATGGAACATTCTGACTAAGGATGAACAAAAAAGCCAAATCTTCACAACTTTAACTTTTTAATAGTATTGGATCTTTCTGGTAGAATGGGAAAGATTCCACTTGAAAATAATTTCAATGAAAGTAAAATGGAAGAAATTGGAAATAATCACTTATAAAAAAATAAGTCGCCTGACCAGGCGGTGATGCAGTGGATAGAACGTCAGACTGGGATGCGGAAGGCCCAGGTTTGAGACCCCGAGCTCGCCAGCTTGAGTGCGAGCCCATCTGGCTTGAGCAAAAGCTCGCCAGCTTGGACCCAAGGTCACTGGCTCCAGCAAGGGGTTGCTTGGTCTGCTGAAGGCCCATGGTCAAGGCATATGTGAGAAAGCAATCAATGAACAACTATGATGTTGCAACGGCAATGAAAAACTAATGATTGATGCTTCTCACCTCTCTCCGTTCCTGTCTGTGTCCCTATCTATCCCTCTCTCTGACTCTCTCTCTGTCCCTGTAAAAAATTTAAAAAATAAATAAAAATAAGTCAAGAGACTGTGTTTGCTTAGTAGAGTACAACTCAGTAGAGTCTCAACTGAAATCTCCAGTATGATGCGATTCATACTGATGAAGCCCCTGGGTGTATAATCAGTCTACACTTGGGGAAGAACCCTGCGTTCGCCCAGTGCTTTGAAACAGCTGTTACTCTCAGTGGCATATGGCCAAGGCACGCATGGCATTTGGGAGCGCTCTGGCGGGCCACCTCACTGCTTGCACACTTTCGGGGGACAGGGAGGCAAAGGTGCTCTGAGTGCAGGATGGCGGTGCTGGTGACAGTAGGAATTCCTCCTGCAGGATACCCAGCCAAGTGGTTTGAGGGCTGTGAGGTGGAAGGGTTTTCAAGGCTTTATTGTTCAAAGATGGGTTATCTAGTTGCCCTGATTAGATGCCTGCCTATTCCCACTGCCCCTTCGACCCCCTTGGGGAAGGGTCTAAAAGAAAACTCAAATCAGCAGTCAGTGACTTCTTTTTTTTTTTTTTTTTTTTTTACGATTTTATTTATTGATTTTACAAGAAGGGTGACAGCAAGTATCAACTCATAGTTGCTTCACTTTAGTTGTTAATTGGTTGCTTGTGACATGTGTGTTGACTGGGCAAGCCCGGTGTTTCTAACCAGTGACGTCAGCGTTCCAGGTCGACCCTCTCTCTACCATGCCACCACAGGCCAGGCGTCAGTGACTTCTGATACACTTCAACGAGGGGCCTATTGCTGGAAGAGCACTAGTAAAAAAAGGGGGGGGTGTTGGGGACTGTAATAAAACAACATTTTAGGTGACTATGAAGGAAAAATCAAGTCTAGGGTGCAGCTAGATTTGAATTCTGTATGCCGACTCTGGCCCACATGGCCATGGTCATTTAAGAGTATCTGCATTTATTATGAATATACTTGGTTTGGAAAACCTTTCATCCTGTTTTCCTCTTTTTCAGGTTTCAAGTGCCCCATTTGCTCCAAGTCTGTGGCTTCCGATGAGATGGAAATGCACTTTATAATGTGTCTGAGCAAACCTCGCCTCTCCTACAATGGTAAGGGCTTGGCCGGGAGCCTGAGTGAGGGTCTTGCCAACCTCACATGGCTCGGGGCAGCATCTCCACCCCACTTCCGGCAGGAAGTCCTGAGTGGTGATGGGACACCTGACTGTTCAGGAAGTCTTGCTGTGCCAGTCAGAGAGAAAGAGGGATGGGACCATGAAGGAAGGCCAAGCGGTCAGGTCCATAGTACCAGGAAGTCTCTTGGGTCACTCCATCCCTCTGCCCTTTCTTCTGACCCCTTGTTCCTTGGACCTCTGGTTGTGTGATGCAACTTTTGCCCATTCCCACACCTGACAGTAGAGGGCCCGGAGTGTGTGCCACCTGTTTTTAGGAGACGGGGAATTTGTGCCCGTGGTTTGCATGGATTGCTGAAGCTCTGGCTGTCTGCGGCAGAGTTACTGTGATATGTGGACACCCTTCAGGGAATAAAAACACTAAGCTGCCACCGGCTGCTCCCAGCGTCACGCTGCTGTCTACTGTGGAGGCTGCCACAGAGCTAGGCAGCGAATACTTGGGGGGAGACTGGGCCAGGGAAACCCAATCCCCCGAACATGGCACCTCTGTGGACAAAATGAGCGTCAACACCTGCCTGGAACGCCATGGGTAAGGGTTTGGAGGCTTGGTGAGCTGAGTTTAGAGCCTACCTCTACCGCTTACTCACCGTCCGGTCCTGGACAAGTTGCTCTGTTTAGCAGAGTCTTGGTTTTCTGGTTCATGAAACAGGGATAGTAATACCTGGTTCATAGGGTTATTGTCAGGATAAAGTAGGATATTACAAATAAAACCCTCAGCACAGAGCCTGGCCCCTAATCAGTGCTCAGGAAATCACAGCGCCCTGAAAGCGGCGCTACCATCGTGGGTTTCTTTTCATCACTTTGCAGAGTGGACTGCCTTCTCTTTAGTGCTGCGCGCCCTGTGCTGCCGGCGGCTCTCTGGTTCCCCCTTTTTATGTGCTTAGTCTGGTCTTCAAACCATGTTCATCAGAAAACTGTGTCTTCTACAAGAACAGGCCCTGGATCCGAGTCGGGTGTGCCCTGACCCTGGCAGTGAGTCCACCTTCTAGGATTAAAGTCACAGCAGTGCTTAGGAAAAGAGTTCTGTGACGTCTCAGAGAGTCTGAGGACTGGACGGGAGGTGAGCCTGGATTGCTTTGCCCCCATTCTGATGGTGAACGTTCCCAGAGTAGACTCTACAGACCTGTCCTTGGGCTCCTGCCTCCTCAGACCCCCATGTGCATCTTTCCCCACCCAGCATGAGCCTGGGGAGGCCAGATTTTTCCTTTGAAGTGAACCAGACTTATCTGATCCACTCGCTTCTCCTGAAAACACATCCTACTGTTCTCTCATCTCGGTTTACTTGCTCAGCCAAAGACTCTGGATGTGTGCCAGCGGGCCCTTACCAACTGTCTCGGTTACACACAGCCCGGTAACCTTTGCTCAGATTGGAGGACCAGCCACAGGGAAGGTTGTGGCCCTGTCTCTGTCCCCAGTGTTTCTCTTCCCTTCATATTCTCCTTGAGTCTGGGAAGCCCTCTTCTCCCTTTGGACGGCCTCTCCCTGTTCCTGGGGACTGTCGGCCGCTGCGCCTGAATCTGTTGTCATGCGTGGTCTGAGCTTTCCATTAGACTTGTCCATGTGTGTCCCTTGGAGACTACTCCAGCTCCACTTTGTCTCTGTCTGGGGCCACGGATAGAGAGGAGTCTTCTCCTCAGCCGTGGCCTCAGAAGCTATGTTCGCTTATTTTCCTGTGTGCAGAGCCTTCCTGAAGACTACTTTTTGTCCTATGGGTTGCTGGGGAGAGATCTCTGTTGACACTGCCTTGTGTCACAAGAACACAAAGCAGCCTCAGAGTGGGCTCATCCGAGAGGACTGGGCTCTTGGTGTCATCAGGGAGAACCTTGCAAAGGCAGCTGTGGGGGACAGAGTGCTCTTGATGGCCACCTGAGAACGGAGTAGCCAGGGCCCCACTGGGAGAATGGCGAAGGGGAGGGGTTTGGGCTGTGTACCCGGAGAGCTGCCTAGTGCTGCCATGCTGCAAGCATTGGGGAGGGGGTCCTCCTTTCCTCCCCCCCCCCTCACTTTGTGGGGGAGCAGGCCTGGAGCCCAGCCTGACCGCAGGTCACCCACAGCAGCCATACTCAGAGTTCCCGAGGATGAGGAGTTTGGCCAACCAGCCTGAGAGGTCACTATGGCTATTCTCACTGTTTCCTTTATTCCGTCCTCCTGTAATTGGAAAGCCACCCCGTGTGTGTGTATGTGGGGTGGGAGAACTGGAGGCTTTAAACTCAAGGATCTCTTTTGCAAAAGCCAGTCTTTTACCACCAGAGGCCAAGAGAGGCCATGTGTCTGGGTCCTGTCAGTGGAATTTCTCATAAGGTGGTGAAGGTGCTTCAGAAACAATGGTTCAGACCCATTTTTTCTGAAGACAGCTAAACCTTCCTAGTAAGAAGTCCACATGGGGTCTGTGTATGGAGTGGAAATCTCCAGGGATGGTCTAGGTCAGAGGTCCTCAAAGTACGGCCCGCGGGCCAAATTGCGGCCTCCGGCCCCCGCCGCACTTCCGGAAGGGGCACCTCTTTCATTGGTGGTCAGTGTATGGAGTACTGTATGTGGCGGCCCTCCAACGCTCTGAGGGACAGTGAACTGGCCCCCTGTGTAAAAAGTTTGGGGACCCCTGGTCTAGGTCCTATTCTTGTTCTGATGAATGAAGCACAGGCCGTTCAGGGTCCATAGGCCAAAGCCCCAGTCAGGACCTCTGGGTATTTATTTTGGTTTTGCCGGTAAAGTATTTTACCCATGATACCTGTCATCCCAACCTCCTGGCTTCTCTTTATCTTTTCTAGTAATAATAAAAAAAAAAAAAGTAAGGAGACTTAAAGAGTCTGTGAATTATAGAGCTCCCAGACTCTTTCTGGAAAGGGGCAGGGTGTCTTTCCTAGTGGATAGGAAGAAGTGCTATTTTCTTAGGAAGATTTGCTAGAACTCCTGGTCACTGCCCTACAGATCCCCATCTACACATAACCACACAAACGTTCTGTAATTGCTGGTAGCAACTGGGGAACTTTTTAGGAAATTTACAGCGGTTATATAATATGAAATTTAGTTAACCACCAAAGGAAAAAAGTAGAAATCTCCTAAATGAGGCAGATAGAAAGTAGTATTTTTCTTATTATGAGGATTGGCCTGAACTGTGGGTTGGAAGGCCTCCAGTAGCAGCCTGCCAGATTAAAAAAAAAAAGCCAAAACACAAAAACCCACATTTAGGAAAGGCAAGACTAGTTCAACTGGTTTGCCCAGTGCTCAAGAGAAATGTGAAGACCGGTAACCTGTGCTCCCAGGGCAGGCCTAACCCCCCCCTGCGGGGGAAGGGAGGGCACTATACCCCCCAAGCACTGAATGTCACATTCTTCCTTCACCTCTTCTCAGTGGTTCCGAACCCAGGACTCATAGGATATTAGGAAGGAGCTGGAGGGACCCATTTTCGTCCGTAAATGTGGTCAGCTTAAATGGGCCTCTTAATTTCTCTATTGCCAACATCTGTTTGTGGTTCTGAGACTGGGGGAATTCACCCTCAGGAATATGCACTCAAATTTTTTTTTTTAATAGTTTTTTTTTTTAATTTCTTTTTATTCATTTTAGAGAAGAGAGAGAGAAAGGGAGGAGGAGCTGGAAGCATCAACTCCCATATGTGCCTTGACCAGACCAGTGCAGGGTTTTGAACTGGCGACCTCAGTGTTCCCAGGTTGACGTTTTATCCACTGCGCCACCACAGGCACTCAAATTTTGACCAACAAATTGTTCAGCTAGTAGAGTGAGCCTCGAGATGGGGGACCTGATTTTGTTACAAACAGAAGAGAGTCATATATGGGGGTGGTGGAGGGGCACAGGCGATTGCCCATTGAAAGCATAGGGGGCAGGCCCTGGTTGCAGGACCACAGCCAGGGGTTCTTAGCCCTGGGAAATTCTGGTGTGTGGCAGGTTCCTTTGCCAGTGGTATGAGGTATGAGGAGAGCTTGGTGGTGTTCAGAGCAGCTTCAGAGGATTCTCTCTCCTTAGCTTTCTTTGAGGGCATAGACCCCATGCCCTGTTTCTTCAAAGTCCTGACTGCTCTCCCTTCCTGTCTGCCAAAGGACATTATCCCCAACTTCAGGGCTCTTGAAATGCTGAATGTCACACAAGGTTTCAAGGAGAGGGAATCTGGCTCTCCTAAAAGCAGGAGTGCCCGCCACTAGTTCATCCCTAGCACTGAGTACCTGGTACTTATTTGGCCTGTGTCTCTACTGGGACCCTGTATTTGGGATGGAAATGCCTTTTCTTGGGTCTGGGGGCACCAGGCTCTGCCCGAGGAGTTTGCCTAGCCCAGCAGTGGAGTGATGCCAAGAGCGATTGTTCAGTGCTGGTACGTCTGCCGGGTCTGGCTGCAGAGGTGTCTGTTCTGGTGTTCCTCCTGTAGGGGGGAGGGGAAGAGGCCAGGCTGCTGGGGGAATGAGGAGTGGGTGGGAGGGAAGGAGGCCAAAGGAGGGGACTGAGTGGGCTTCCTTGTGGAGAGCCTCTGTAAATTGGAGCCCCCTGGGCCTGAGCTTTGGTGGCTCTCTCCTCTTGGCTGTCATCATTGCAGCCCACCTGTCAGAAACAATTGAACCACACCTCACAGTACTGGAGTGTTAGGGTGGGGATCCTACTGCTGGTAGGGAGCTCTCTACTGAATGTCTCTCCTTTGTCTAAAGCTCTCCCAGGAATGGAGCTGGCAAGTCCTGGCATTGGTGGCACTGCCCCTTCCCATCCCCCAGGAGACTAGGCCAGCAGCTCTGCACATGCCAAGAAGCTGCAAGACTGGGCTCTTCCGCACCTAGGCTAGAAATGAGGCCAGGGGGTGGAGCCTGTGTGTCTGCGTCATTTGCTGGGGGTTCTCCCTCTGACTCCCACCTTCCTTCCCACCGGGGCCTTGCCTGCCATCAGGCACGGGGAAGCATATTATGAACAGTCCCACGTCCCACGCTCAGCTGCTGGCTGTGAGCTGCACATCAGCCTTCCCTCCCGGCTGTGGGCAGAAATGTGTCTGTAGCTGCTTGGGCTTCCCCACCCCTCCTTGCCACCAGCAGCTCTGGGGGTCCCGTTTTGGCTCTAGGGAACTTTACCTACCACTCTGGTTTGGATTCCTGGTCTGGTTGGAGGGACAGGCATTGGCACCATTTTGCACCACCCCCAGCGAGGCCAAACACACTTGTGAACTCCCCCTCGGGCAGTGACACTGGGCTTGCTTGCATAGGATATCAGGATGCTCGGAAGGGACTTGGGAGGCAGTAAGAGAAGGGCAGAAAGCACAGCTTTGTTCCTGTGTCCCATCAACCAGCACTGGTTGAGCCCCCTCCTTTGGGACCTGAGGATACTGGGTGCATTTGAGTCCATCTGTAGAGTGGCCTCAAATTGTGCCAGGCACAGCATCCTTGGCTTTGTGCCATGAGGTCCTCCCACAGTGGGCAGCAGGCTCCCAGCTGAGATGTGGAAGCTTCAGCTTTAGTCATCTCTGCTTCCCTGCGGCTCCCAGAGACATCTGGGGGCTGCTGATTCCAGGCCCCAGGGATTGGGACAGGAAGTTTTACTCAACCCACTCAGGCATGTTTCTGCCTTCCACTGTGGGAAGAAGGCTGCTCCCTGGGCATTACACTGAGTGAGCTCTGCTGGCTTCCCGATGCAGTCAGATTCCAAGCCCCATACCAGGAATCTTCAGTCAGCCTTTGAGTTAACAGAGAACATGACCAGAGATTATCTGGTGGCCAAGAAGCTGAGAGTGACTTCTCTCCCAGCTCAAGGGCACGGGAACTGATGTATTAAATTGGTGGGGTTTCTTTCTCAGAGTTCCTAAGGAGGAGGGGCTTTGAGCCACCATAGCCTTCTATCTAGGCCATGAAGAATCCTCATTTTATGGTCCCCAGAAGTTTCTCTTTCCACCCACGTGATCAGAGGGCACAGGAGTCCCGACCTGCGTGACTGTTCACAAGACCTTTGACTTAGACAAGATGTCTGACTTGGCTTCAGTATCTTCATCTATAAAGTGGGAACAGCACCATGTGCTCTGCCTAGCACACACATGTGCACATACACATATGCACACACACACATGAAATCTCAGTATGTAACATGGACAGTATTCACGAACAATTAAAATCTTAATAGTGGAGAACTGATCCTGCTTTAAGCTCTCCTTTCTTCACATCCATAACCCCGCTCTCTTGGTGTTTCTCCTGTGGCTTTGAGAACTTCTGGGCAACCTTTGCTTACTTCACCTCTTTCACCAGCCTTTCAGATATGAAGGTTGACCAAGGTTTGTATTCTGCCTTCTTTGGATTTCAGTCCCAACTTTCTCCCCAGACAATCTCTTTATGTCACATCTACGACCTGTCGCCCACAGCTCTCTTCTAAACCCCAGATGTAGACTTGAACGGACTCAGATTTCCATTAGTGTGTCCCAGTGGAGATGTCTGGTCAGCACCTCCCTCCCAACCGGGTCTGAATCTATCACTTCCTTACTGTGCCTGTCCTCCCCGTCCAGCTTCCCTCTCTTAGTGGATGGGAGGTGCCTGCCATTGGCCCAGCTTCCCTTGTGAGCGCACCATTCCTCCCTTCCTGATTCCCTTGCAGTGCAGGCCTTGAGTTCACCCGCCCTGCATTGCTGCATTGGCCCCAGATTGTATTCCCCATCTGCGGGCTTTTCCAATCCCTCCGCTAGTTCTGGACACCATATGTGATCAGAGCAGATCTCCAGGGCCTCGCAGTGAACCACAAAGAACCCAAGCACCACAGCAGGACACGAGCTTGGTCTCTTCCCTCAACCCTTATGGCCCCCAGAGTCTGCACCTGCAACAGCCAACTTCCTGCAGTTCCCAGGGTGCGGCTCCTGTTCCCTCTGCCTGGAATATCCTTCCCCGAGCAGTCCCCACCCTGATTAAGTGTCGTTCATACCTCTCATACCTGGGTCTATACGCACCATAAGATGTCCTAGGAATTCCTATGCTGTTTGTTTCCGTTTTCTTACTCAGCCTCTCCTGCTTGACTATGAGCTTCTTGCATCCTGAGTTTGTGGCTTATTCACCGAGTCACCAGTGCAGAGATGTCACAGACTTTTAGTAAAGGACTCTGACTTGGCTGTGGTGCTCTCCTTGTTCTGCTTGGCTTCTCTGGTCATGGCCTTGTTGGGTCCGTGGCGCGCAGCGGCTTCATTCCACTCGTTCTTTCCTGTGTGGGGTGGAGGGCCTTTTTTCTGTTTTTCTTTTTTTTAATTGAATGTTACAATTTAGTAGCATTTAGAACATTCATAGTGTTGTACAACCACCCTGTCTAGTTACAAACATTTTTCATCACTCCAAGAGAAAACCTCTTACATGGTTCTACTTGTATGTGATAGTTAAGCTATTTAAAGTAGAGCCATGGGATGGAATGATGGTTGCCAGAGGCTGAGGGGAGAGGGGAATGGGAGTTACTACTCCACAGGCTTAAAGTTTCAGTTCTACAAGACCAGTAAGTTCTGGAGATGTTGTATAATATTGTGCCTGTAGTTAAGACTGTATTGTACACTTAAAATTTTGTTAAGAAGGCAGGTCTCACCTGACCAGGCAGTGGCGCAGGGGATAGAGCATCAGACTGGGATGCGGAGGACCCAGGTTCGAGACCTCAAGGTCATCAGCTTGAGCGCGGGACCATCTGGTTTGAGCAAAAGCTCACCAGCTTGACCCAAGGTCACTGGCTCGAGTGAGGAGTTGCTCGGTCTTCTGAAGGCCCGTGGTCAAGGCACATATGAGAAAGCAATCAATGGACAACTAAGGTGTCACAACAAAAAACTGATGATTGATGCTTCTCATCTCTCTCTGTTCCTGTCTGTCTGTCCCTATCTATTCCTCTCTCTGTCCCTGTAAAAAAAAAAAAAAAAAAAAAAAGGCAGGTCTCCTGTTAAGTGTTCTTACAAGAAAAAAAAGAAAACCCTTTGCCATTCAAGTTACTCCATTCTTTCCTGCCCTTAGCCCCTGGTCTACTTTTTGTCTCTATGAATTTGCTTCTTCTGGACATATCATGTAGTGGAATCACGCAACAGGTGGCCTTTTGTGTCTGGCTTCTTTCACTTAGTGTAATATTTTTGAGGTTCATACACATTGTAGCATATATTGGTTCTTCATTCATTTTCATGGCTGAGTAGCATTCCATTGCATGGCTATACCACATTTTGTTTATCTATTATTTGATGGGCATTTGTTTCCTCCCTTTGGCTATTGTGAATAGTGCTGCTATGGACATGCATGTACAAGTATTTATGAGAGTACTTATTTCTCTCATTCATTCTTTTCTTGTACTACTTAGTATACTACTCTTGCGTCATCATGTTTTCCCAAGCCAGAAATCAGTCAGTGTACTTGGTCTATGTGTATGTTTAGGGGGAAAGTCTATTCTGGGAAATAATTTGCCTCATGCTGCCTCTGCTACACATCTATCCCTCTCCAAGTCCCCTAACTCTGGGCCGCTTATTTGGTGATTACTCCCATTTTGTCTTCACATAATTAATGTGTGATATGCATGTCTGGTCTCTGCGGTCAGGGCCTGTAGGTCTAGGTTCATTTTGGGTTTCTTTGTCCTCCACAGTGCCTTGTGCATGTTGGGTGACCCAAGCAGTCCCAACCAGTCCTAGATGCCCCCCCCCCCGTTCTTGCCTGTGCTGCCTTCTGGTGCCTGACCCTCACCCACTGTCCCATTTCCCTTTGCAGATGATGTGCTAACTAAAGACGCGGGTGAGTGTGTGATCTGCCTGGAGGAGCTGCTTCAGGGGGACACGATAGCCAGGCTGCCCTGCCTGTGCATTTATCACAAAAGGTACGAGAGGGGGGCAGGGCCAGCTCAGCCCCATCCTGGATCCTTCACTGTGGGCGGGAGAGAAGGGCAGACCCTCATCACTAGCCCTTCTGTTCCCTTTGGTTGTGGGACAGCGCCTGCCCCACCCAGATGTGAGTGGGGTTTGGCTCAGGGTTGCCGATGGCCTGCCTGGGCAGTGGAGCTCCACACGTTGGAGGCCCTTAGGATCCTGCAGAGCCAGAGATTCCCTCCTTTGGAAGGTTGATCTTTCATCCATCTTCCCAAAGCTTTTCTTCCTCCATGGTCCCCTCTGCTCCCTGGGCTGAGGCTTCTCCTTTGTGCAAGAGAGGCAGCATGGCGGGGTGTGCTTGCTGCTCCCCATCCCCCCTTCTCCCCAGAGGGCCAGGAGTCAGGAATAGCTGCTACCTGTGGGGCCACAGCACTGAACCCTGCTATAATTAGCAGGGCCGAGATTTGTCCTCAGGCTCCAACATGAGCCTCGTTCTTGTTTCCAACTGGAAAGAAGACACCTCCCTACCCAAGACGGAGGACGCTCTGTGCTGCCTGTGGCCGCCACCTGCTCTTGGCTTCTCGAGCCTCAGCACTTCTTCCTGACACATGGGCTTTTCCAAGCCTGGCTCATAGGGCCACTGGCTGCAGGGCCGCCTTGGTGCCTGGCACGCAGATATGGCTGATGCAGGAGAGGCTCAAGGTTGGCCTGGAGGAGGTCGTCTTGGTCCGGGCCCAGCACAGAGTGCTCCAGTGTCCTGGCCAGGCACCAACCAGAACCAGAAGAAGGGAATTTTTGGCTCTGGGGTGAATTATGCAAATTACCTGTCTGGATCCTATCTTTGAAAATATCCAGATGTTGGTTTACAAACCAGAAAGATGTCTTGGGGCAATCTCTGTTCCCTCTCTGATTGCAGAAGGTCCTTTCTGTAAACGCTGGAGACCAGGGTCTCACTGCCAGCCTCTTGTCTGGCTCCCCTTAACAATATCACTAAGCCAGGGGGCTATCCTTCTCTGACCACAGCCAACCGAACCAGGTAGCTTGGGGGTCTCCTAAGAAGTCACCCCTAGAGAGGGAGCCTCAAGGCTACTCCTTTGACCCAGGAGAGGGCTCTTCAGGTCCCCAGAACTCAGAGTAATAGCCAGCCTTCTGGGTCTTGGTTCCCACTTCCTGCCCTTCAAGCCTTAGGGACAGCTGCCTCGCTGCCCTGTACCCCCCTACACACTAGTAGCTGTTGCCATCCTGCTAGGCTCCATGCAGGTAAGGTCTTGATCCCTTTCAAGGCCACACTCCCCCTTCCAGCATTCAGATCCACCCAATCCTGTACCCACTGTGCCAGGTTGGCTGCCCGGGCTGAGCCTTCTTTCTGCTTCAGAAAGTGGGTATTTGGGGACACGCTTGTTTTCCCCTGCGGTCCTCGCAGGCGAGATTTAGGAAAGCCCTGCTCAGAAACCTGACCCTTGGAGCGAGCCCCCTAAGGAGCGGCCCGGTCAGCGGTAACCTGTCTCCCCTTGCCGCCTCCTGCCTCAGCTGCATAGACTCGTGGTTTGAAGTGAACAGATCTTGTCCAGAACACCCTGCGGACTGACCCTGCTGGGCTTGCTTGCTGACTCCTCTCAAAGGTGAGCCTGTGGTTAGGGAGTGCCCCAAGCTCAAGGCTTGGGATCAAGTCGTTCCAGGGGTGGGGGCTGAGTTGCCCTTACCCACCCCGGGGAGGAGAGCATCTCATCATTTAGTGTTTCTGTGGGATGAGGGTGATTCTGAGAAGGCTAGAAGATATAACCTTGCATGATTATGAAAAAGAAACTGCTCGGTACAGTTGATTATTTGGGGAAAGGCCAGTCTGTCCAGATGTCTAGGGTGAATCTCCCTGGAGAAAGTTCAGGGAGAGCCCCTTAGAACACGCCAGGTGGGAGGAGCCGCACCAGCTTGGGGACCTGGGCTGCACCTGCCGTGTGTTTGCTGAGTGGCTGGGGCAAGTCCCCCTCCTCTCCCGGATGTGGGCATCACACTTACTAACAAGACTGCTGTTGGCCGGCGTGTGTCCCCTGCAGTGCTCGTCAGCCATCATCCCACGGCTGTTCTTCCCACCCCAGGCCACCTCCCTCACGCAGGTGCCAGATGGATCTGAGACCTCCAGGCCAGACTCAGCCCACCCTCCCCACAGCGCAGGTCCCTGACTCCTCCACAGGCCAGTCAACTGTCTTCCTCTCTGACGTGTGCACACACGTCGCCCTGTAGAACCTTCCTGTCTGACCTCTCCGTTTCTCCAGGGCGCCCTGCTTTACTGCCGACTGTCCTTCCCTGTCCCCGTCTCACCTGTCCCTTCCGAGTTCTGGGCTGGCACTTTCTTTTTTCTGGGAAACAGATAAAACCCCTAGGAAACCAAAACCCTGACTGCCCCCCTTCTCTCATATCCAAAGGTTTGGGGGCCTGTTTTCTTTTCTCTCTCTTGTTTTTGTTTTCTTTTGTTCTCTGTTAGGTTTATTTTATTTATCCCAAGTAAACTCCCAGAACAGCTGACGATGGCAGACAAATCAGGGACATTGCTCTTTACCTTCACCTTAAACTCTGAGGCCATGGGGAGAAGCCGCGAGGGTGAGAGTGAGGCAGCGGGCGCGGATCCCGGCACCGCAGCCGCGTCTGCATCCGCGTCCGGCATGACGCTTGCCTCCTGGGGCCCAGACGGGACCACAGGCGCCCCAGCCGCCTGGCTCCGTGCTGCCCCCCGGGAGCACGGCTGACGTGTTGTGGTCCACGCAGGGACAGCCAACCCTGTTCCTGAGAGGAGGCTCGGACACTGGGGCAGAGCTGAACTGGGGACACCGGTGGGAACGGGGCACCCCTGCCGCACTGACTTCCAGAGAGTGGTTCTCCCTTTCTCCCTGAGGACACCAAATCGGATGAGCCGCAAGTTTGAGAGAAGAAAATATCGACCGCCATCCTTCCCCGCACCCTTCATCCCAGGAGGGGAAGGGCATTTTCTTTTTCACCTTTGAAAGGCATTGTGAGTCTGTCTCTAAAGTGTTTACAAAAAAAAAAAAAAAAAGCATAAAAAAAAGTCTAGTGTCGACTGGTGTTTTCCCCCGTGATGTTTACAGATTGCTGCCCGCTGCCCAGCTAGAACCCACTCAGTGTGACAGAGATGAACAGAGCCAGGTCTGTGTGCTGATGGCTCCGGGGCCCTCCCGCACGGCCTCCTGTGCCCGCACCCTGTCGGTTTGGCCCTCTCTGTCACCAACTGCTCTGCCTTGGGGGTTTTTTGTCCATTTTTCTGGCTTCGTTTTGCACTTTTCTCACCTTGGGACCCTGAGATCTTGACTTCATTGCCAAAAAATTCAACCTTCTCCCCCTCCAATCTCCTGTCTCAATTCTCCCTCTTTCCCTCTGGGTTCTAGTCAGTTCAGAGGATTTAACAATCACAAGTGTCCTGCAAAAATGCCTGAACACTTTTCTTAGGCCCTTGTGTTGTTTTTCCCCCCAGAAAACTTAGACACACAAAAGACCTAATAAAGGAATATGTACAGCTACCCGTTTTCAGGCACTCTGTTTGAGAACATTTTAGCCATCGATGTTCACGTGTGGCGTCAGCCCATGCAAGATAGGTTTCTGTATTTATATATTAAAATACAAAAAAAAATACACCCTTATAAAATGTTTAAAAAAATGTTCAAAGCTGGGGGAAAAGCTTTCTTCATTAGTCAAGATGTTTTGATATGGTATTAAAATAATGTCTAATAAAAGATGCATTGTGTGACTTTATTTTAACGATGTTGTTACACAGTCAGGAAACTATCACCCATTCCCTCCTCCACCTCCTCAGCCTTCCGTCAGCATACTGCTTGGGACTGCCAGTGGGATGGGGTTTTCCGAGCAGTCACACCTGGGCAGAGGGAGCGTGGCAGGCAGGTGAGACCCCAGGCCCACAGGTTAACTGACCCTCTCAAGCATCATGAAATTAATTTGCCATCCCTTATGGAGTGGTTGTAATAAAACTCTTCTACAAGATCTGCAGGGGCAAAGACGTTGCAGCCACTGGAGGCTGCAAGGATGTGGGTTCTTCCAGGTGTTGGCCTAGCACCCCACCCCGTGCCCCTTCATCCTTCACTCCCCATCCCACATCCTGCCTGCCTGTTGCCTAGTCCGTGTCTCAGTGCTGACTCATGGGCATGCTTCATTGAGACTCAGAGATAGGCCCTGTTTTGGGGCTAAGCCAGCTCAGAGCCACTCGGGGCTCACAAGAGTTGGCACAACTCAGCTGGGCGGGAATCCCGGGCCACTGGGTAGCAGTGCACACCCGGCCTTAGTCCCCGTGCCAGACGGGCTCCCAGAGCAACATTCCAGAACCTCCTGCCGAGTCTGCGAAGGAAAGCTCTGGAGAAAGGACTCCACACCGTCTCTGCTCTTCTCAGGCCTCCGAGTGCGGCTGCCTCTGTGGGCTCCAGCCCGGCCGGGCCCAGACTACAGCCGTCCCTGTCCAATGCTTCCTGAAGCACCTACTCGACAGGGCTCTGCAGGCCGGCGGGACATGTGAGCTAAAGTACAGGCCCCCTCCGCATGTTCAGAGAAATACTGAAGAGTATTGGGACTCAGCCTGGGCCCTGGAGTCAGACCCTTCTGAAGTGGAAGTCTCGGGGGACCAGCCATCACCATGGTGGCCAGAACATGAGCTCCAAACTGTCTGCACGTGGCTCCTCTGCTTCTTGGCAGAATGATTTCAGGGAAATGACTTCATTTGTCTAAACTTCAGACTCCTCACATGTGAAGTGGGGATAGAGTCATGCAGCTCAAAGGTCACCATGAGGGTCAGAGCGTCTGCCCAGAAACCCCTGGCACATTCATGGCAGGCTCCCTTGTAGCCTCGTCACCGCAAAGAGCATTGTTCTATTCACAGCACCGCCTGCTTCTGCCTGGCAACTGTGTCTCCCTGTTCTATATTTAATTCCTCCAGCAAAGCTGGTCCGGAAGGAGATCTCCTTGCCTGACCCCCGGGCCTACAAGCAGAGGGCTGTATGCCCACCTCAGTTGCTTAGACCTGGCGACCTTGGCAGCATCCTGAGTGAGCTATGTAGTCATGAACCAGGTGGGGCAGGGCTGGAGCCCGTGCCAGGTGCTATTCCAGGCTCTTGGGGCTGATGCTAACCCCTTTCCCCACCCCCAGCGACTTACATTCCCACCTGGCACACTGCAGCCCTCTGCTGATGACCGTGTCCTTCAAACTCAGACCTAGATTGCAGGGTACTGGGGTGGAGTGTGGGACAGGTGCCTGGGCTTCGCAGGTGGAATTGGTGTCTGTCATCTTCCATCTAGACAGCTCTCAGAGAGGAGGGGATGGGCAGGAGCTGGGAGGCAAGTTCCCCTCACTGCCATTAGTGGGTTTCCTGGGGTACCTCACTGGTGTAAATCCTCTAGTAACATTTAATGTTAAGGTTTTTAGGAGGCTGTCCTTTATTCCTAGGAGACTGATGGTGAATTATATAGGTGAATGATGTCAAGAAATATGTGGATTTCAAATGGGTTTCTCCAAAATACAGCAAATGAGACAACAATGTTCCTTATTGAATCTTAGTGGCCGGTATGTCAGTGAATAGTGTACTCGTTCTTTCAACTCTTCTGTATGTTTGGAACTTTTCCTAATAAATGTATGGGGAAATGGCCACTTGCTGAGCACCTGCTAGCTGCCAGGCATTTAAGAGAAGAACCCGGCCCTGCAGAGGAGAAACCTGGGGCTGCCAAGGGTGCCCCTGGGGGTGGGGCCCAGTGAGCTGTGTCTCAGGGAATGCAAGAGGCTGGCCTGTGTGTGGTGGTTTGAGGAGGGAGCCCACGAGACTGGCCCCATACCATCCCTTGGCAATTGTTTCCATCCAGGGCAGCCAGGGGACAGAAAAGTCACAGAGGAGCAAACTCCAGGCTCAATCCAGTGTTGACACCGAGGAAGGGGTCCTGGAACCGAGGGGACTGAGGAGTCCCAGAGGACGTGCTGCTCAGGGCCTGAACAGCTAGTGGGGAGAGGTGAGGGGATTGGAGGGTGGAGGCAGGGAAAGAGCTCAGAGATGGCTTGGGAGAGAGAAGAGGCAAGGAGGGTGCCCCTGCTTGGCTAACCAAGCCCCTTTCCTAAGGGTGAGGAGGTGAGGGAGTTGGGCCCACACAATTGGCTCCTCGGACCTGTAGGGTGGGTAGAGAGCTTAGAGTTTGGCTCAGTACACTAGGCCTTCCCCAATCCTCAGAAGTGGGGGGCTGAGAGCTGTAGGCCCTGACAAGGGAAGGCTGGGCGCACAGCCCCAGCAGATGCTGTGGTGTCTTGAGTTTATGGTGTCAGGAGCCCTCTCGTGGGCACAGGGGGGACAACCGGACAGTACCTCGGGCCTGGGATCCCAAGGCAGGGGTACTCCCCCTGGTGGGCAGACTCTGCCTTCCAGGGCAAAAGAGTTGAATATAATAAATCATGCTTGGAGATTTATTTTTTTACTTCCATTTCCGATGATTGGTAGCAGCTGCTTGAAGAACATGTTCAGAATGTCCTAAGGCCCAGCTGGTTATCGGTGGGGGAGTCTGTCATAAGTGATGTTTACCATGTGCAAGTTCTCAGGCCCTGGGGTTCCTATCAGCAAAACAGTTTTGGGGTAGGGACCTGGGTTCCTCAAAGTGACCTTCATCTGTAATGTGAGCACCATCCCCTCCCTAGGCTGCAGGAAGTCAGAGGACAGGTCTGGAATGAGGGATGAGGGTATCACTGGCCAAATGACGGGGGTGGGGGACAGGTGCACACAGGCACAGGGGGCCATTCACAGGTATGGCATGCTCATCTCCAGACAGCCACAAATGGGGTTCAGTTTATTTTAGGGACCCAGCGAGAACTATTGAGATCCCTTCCGACACCAAGACGGCAGTGTCCCTGTCACAAGGCAGATGGAATAGGGCTAAGTGCTGGGTTCCTCAGGCTTCGTCCCCAGCAATGGGGGGACCTGAATGGAGGGGAGTCATCTTAATCTTTCGGGTCACCCACACCACCTCTCCCACCCAGGACAGGATATGTAAGAGCAGAGAGGAAGCAGCTTCACCAGGAATGACCCTGAGCCATTTACTGGACCAAAGGCTCCCAAGGACAGCAAGCGGGCCAGGGAGGAGCCAGGCCTGCAGGCTTCTCTCCCTTCTTCTGGCCCTGGGCTCCAGATAAGAGGCAAAGGCAGAGCTATCCAGTGGCAGGAAGAAGGTCCACCAAGATGTTCCATTGTCTGGGGGCTTGTGGGCCTAGTGCTCAGAGCCCCTCACAGCACCTTGCCTGGGTTCATGAGGCCTCGGGGATCCAGTGTGGCCTTGAGCTGCCGCATGGTCTCCACACCCACCGCGCCCACCTCCTCCTGCAGCAGCTGCCGCTTGCCCAGCCCGATGCCGTGTTCCCCAGTGCACGTCCCGTGGAGTGCCAGTGCCCGCCTGGGAAGCAGGGGAGGAGAGACCATCAGCGGGGTACTCCTCCCACTCCCTTCAGTCTCCCGCCACCTCCCTGGTCTAGGCTGTTGTGCTCGTACCTGCCCAGCTGATGTGCAAAGGCCTTAACCCTGTGGAGCTCCTCAGGGTCCGCCGGGTCTACCACCAGGATACAGTGGAAGTTGCCGTCGCCCACATGTCCAACAAGGCCTCCTGGGGACCCAGAGGAAAAAGCTGCTGCCCCCAGCTGCCACCCTTCTCCCTCCTCCCCTTCTTCAGCAGTGGGTGGCAGAACCTGTGAGCCTCGCCGCCTTCAGGTCCTCCTTGGTCTGCACCACGATCTCCGGCAGCCGGGAGATGGGCACACAAACATCAGTGGAATAGCCCTGGGACAGGGGGCAGGCCTGTGAGGTCCTCCCCTCACCCCCTGCCTGCCCAGAGGTAAGGAGTCACTGTGGTCAAGGTCTGAGGGGGCTTTGCCTGCTTTTCTCTAGGCCCCGATTTTCTGTACAACACGATGATGGCTGGGCGTGCTCCCCAGGCACCGCCGGCAGAGGCTTCCACAGCTCTCCTTGCTCCCCACCCGCACTGGTGTGACCCCCACTTCCCTGTGCCCACAGCCTGGCTCAATGCAGAGGCGCCCTCCTGAGGGTTTGGCACAGGTGGGGCAGTCCTGCCTACTATGGGCCTAGGCTGTTGCTCTGGCAGAGTCCATGAGGCTGAGCCATGGGTCCCCTCCCCTCAGCCCGGCTCACCTTGCTGCCGGGCCGCAGGGCCAGGGCTGCATACCAGGCATTGTGCCGGGCAGCCCAGAGCTGGCTGCGCTCCTCCGCCTCCTTGGCCCAGGAGAAGTGGGAGGCTCCATGGTACTGGGTGATCTCCTCTGCGGGAGGCAGGGGAGTTGACACAGGGCCCTACTCTGGGCAGCCCATGCCCCCTGCCCCCAGCACCCCAGCACACCTGTCCGCTGCACCTGCTCTGCCAGGGCCTGCTGGGAGCCATGGAACTCGAGGAAGAGCGTGGGTGCCACAGAGCAGTTCAATTTGCTGTGTCTGTTACAGGCGTCTATCATGACGTCATCCAGGAACTCTGGGACCAAGGAGAGGGCAGGTGAGGTGAGGTGAGGGCTGGTCTTGAAAGGGGATCTCTACTGAGGAGCCCACCTGGACTGCCCAGTTCGCAGCTCACCAATGCGGGCCACAGGCACTGCAGCCTGGAGGATGTTCACAGTGCTATCCACGGCTGCCTGGACACTGGGGAACGCACAGGTGGCAGCTGCTGTGGCCTCAGGGATAGGGTGCAGGCGCAGGGTGGCGGCTGTGATAAGGCCCAGTGTCCCTTCAGAGCCCACGAAGAGCCCGGTAAGGTTGTAACCAGCGGCACTCTTCCTGGGACCCCAGGGACACACAAGGTAGGTGAGTGCCCAGGCCACATGAGAACAGATTTCTGGTCAGAAGCCTGGAGCTGGACACTGGGGCACTGTCCCCCTCGTTGCCCCCGTTCTTGCCAGGTGGGGTGCTGAGCATGAGGTCTAGGCTGGCGCCCTCCACCCAGAGTGCCATCAAGGCACATGTTCCCTGGCACAGCCCCCATCGGCCTTGTGAAAGAACAAGGTCCAGTACCCTCAGGTTTGTCCCACATGGCAGTTTCAGGAGCCCGGCCCACCTATGGAGGAAACCCCTTCTCTGCGGGTGGACGGTGCTCACCGGAAGTGGCGGCCCTGGCCCGCGGTGTGAAGCAGCTGCCCACCAGGCAGCACCACCTCCAGGTTCAGCACGTTTTCCCTAATGGTGCCATAGCGCACAGCGTTGGTGCCCGAGGCCGCAGTGGCGGCCATGCCACAGAGAGAGGCGTCTGCCCCTGGGTCTGGAAAGCAAAGGGCAAGCAGAAGGCAGCTTGGGGCAGGTGTCTGGGGGGCAGAGGGCTTTCCTCAAGCTCCAGAAAGAGTCCTGCCTCCAGGGAGCCCTCAGGGCCCCGGGGAAGGGCCTCGAGTCCCAGCCTACCCACAGGAAACCAGAGGCCACTGTCCCGCAGGTGGGTGTTGAGCGCTTTGCGGGTGACGCCGGGCTCCACCACCACGGAGAAGTCTTCTGCATTCAGTGCCAGGATTCGGTCCATATGGGTCAGATTGATGCAGACACCACCCTGGCGGGAGGGGTGCCAAGGGGCTAGCTGACCTAGTTTTGCTGCCAGGCCACAGTCCCAGGACCCCACCTTGAGGCTAACCATCTAGCAGCCAGACCAAAGCCTCAGAATGGCAGGTAAGAGGATTAGACCTGGGAGACCAGGCTGTGTGGGGGGGGACCAGAGCCTGGCCAGCGAGGGGCCACCATACCTGCATAGCACAGACTCCACCCTCAAGCCCAGTGCCCGTGCCGAAGGGGATGATGGGCACGCCTTGGCTGTAGCACAGGGCTGCCAGCCGGCTGACCTGCTCCACATTCTGCGGCCACACCACGGCATCTGGAGGTTGGCACCTGGAACCAGACTCTGAGCAGTTTAGGGGGACATGGGACTCTCTGGTCCTGCTCACATTTCAAGGATCTCCAAGATATTACAGGGCCTGGGGCTACACACTGGGACTGGGGTGTAGAGCAGAGAACCCCAAAATAGACAGATGGGGAAGAAGCCAGCCCAGAACCTTCACTCCCAGCCAGGGTCTCTGACAGAGGAGGGGACCCCCCATACCTGTGGATTGACTCATCGTGCCCATGTTGTTCTAGGACTGCAGCAGCAGTAGACACATGGGGGCTCCCCACAACTGCCTTCAGAGCCTCCACAAAGTCCTTGCTGAGCTGGCCCTGCAGAGAGGAAACGTGTTGCCTGAGTCACTCAGACACCTAGGGCCACAGGCTGCCCTGTGGTGGGTGGAGGGGTAGGGCTGGAGTGGGAGGGGCTGCTAGGCCTCTGGCCTCTCCCCCACACCCCACTGACACCACCTCCCAGGCCCAGCCCTTGCCTGTGGGCCCACCAGCAGATCCTTTCTACAGGCATGTACTTTCTTTCCTTTCCTTTCTTCCTCCCTCCCTCTCTCCCTTTTGTTTTTGTTTTTGTTTTGTTGTTCTTGTTGTTCATTGTTTTAGGCATGCCCCTTCCCAAATAGAACCATAGGAGTCAACATTTCACTTCAGGAAAACTGCCACCTGGTTAAAAACAAGACCTAGATTCTCTCCACAAAGAGAAGCATCCGGCCCTTGACGGATTCTCCAGTGGTTAGAGCATATCATCCTGAAGCGCAGAGGTTGCCAGTTCGATCCCTGGTCAGGACACATACAGGAGCAGATTGATATTTCTGTCTGTCTGTCTGTCTCTCTCTCTCTCTTTCTTTTTTTTACAGGGACAGAGAGAGAGAGTCAGAGAGAGGGATAGATAGGGACAGACAGACAGGAACGGAGAAAGATGAGAAGCATCAGTCATCAGTGTTTCATTGCGACACCTTAGTTGTCATTGATTTCTTTCTCATATGCGCCTTGACCACGGGCCTTCAGCAGGCCGAGTAACCCCTTGCTCGAGCCAGCGACCTTGGGTCCAAGCTGGTGAGCTTTTTGCTCAAGCCAGATGGGCCCACGCTCAAGCTGGCAACCTCGGGGTCTTGAACCTGGGTCCTCTGCATCCCAGTCCGATGCTCTGTCCACTGTGCCACCGCCTGGTCAAGCCTCTCTCTCTTTCTTTATCTCCCCCCCCTAAAAATCAATAAAATAAACATTTAAAAATAAAGTGTCCACAGGTTCCATGATACAGCCAGTCCTTCCTTAGTCATGCTGTCATCTCCGCCCCACCTCTAAGCCAGGCACTGCCCTAGGCACACCAGGGACACAGAGCTTGATAAAGGAAGGACAGGAAGAAAAAGTTCCATTACCCAACAACTCCAGTGCCCCCACCCCCACTCCACCTCAACTAGGGGATTAGACAGTTCTTGGAAACCTGGGGATTTCTTCCCATTTTACAGATGAGAAGTAGAGGCCAGCAAGTCAAGAACAGAGCCTGGCCTAAAACCCCAGTCCTTGCTTCCCAAGTACTCTTTCAAAAGGTGTGCATACACTGTGTGTATAATTGGGTGCCCCCTTCGGGCACCGTGCAGCCACAAAGCCCACTTGTGATGGCTGTGGGAGCCTAGGTCCAATCTCACTCAACATCCACAGTTGACACAGGGTAAGCCCATTGATCCTCGGCTCAAGGTTACAGGGTGAGGAGGCAGCACAGAGCCTGGTGGGAACTTGTCATGGGGGACCACCCGCCAGGGGTCTTCCCCTGCCTACCTGCTTTACCCTGGAGCAGTAGCCCCTCCAGGGGAACAAGCTCCCGGTTGCTGCAGCCCTGAGTAGACTGGCCATAGCTGGACAGTGGCTAGAGAGTGTGGACACTTAAGCTGGGTAGCTGCACAAGCCCATTGGCTGTGCTCAGGGTGGAGCCTGCTTAAGGTGGCACTCCTTAAGGTGGCCCTGCCAGACCTTGCTGAGTCCAGAATGTCTGCCGGGATCAGTACTTCTAAAGGAGAAGTGAGGCTCACCTAATGCAAGGGGAAACAGAATAGCAGGGCTTCAAACAAAGGCAGACTCCTTGCCATGGCCATAAAGGTCCTGCCAGTTCCTGCTGACCTTTCCATCGACCCACTTCTTTCCAATCTCCTCCTTGGCCTCTGAGCTCAAGTTTCATTTTCCCTTCCTGTATACCCCTAGCTCCAGCTAGGCTCAGGGTCCCCGCACACACCCTTGCCTTTCTCACCATGCAGGTCTCAGCTCCAGTGTCACAGAGTAGGCGAAGTCAGGGCTGGGAAGAGGAAAAGTGCAAGGGATGAAATAGCTCAGGGCAGTGAGACAAGCCAGGAAACCTTCCTGGAAGAGGAGAGCTAAGGATTCGTAGCAGTTCACCAGATAAGTGAAGGAAAAGACTATTGCATCCCTTTCATCTCCACCTTCCCACTGGGCAGAGCCCAGGACCACCCTGGAGTGATGTGGCTCTTGCTCTTGAAGGTAATTCCAGCTCAGTTTTCCTCCCACCACAAATTTGAAGGAGCCTGTTGCTAACATTTCTGAGTTACAGTTATTCATAATTTTGTTTTTCTTCCTGGTCAAATCAGGGATACAAACATCTACCATATTTCCCCATGTATAAGACACACATTAATTCTGGGGCCCGAAATATGAAAAAAAATATATATTACATAAAGTTATTGAACTCATGTTTTATTCATCATAAAATTCATACAACTCCTCATCCATGCAAAAAAGCAGGAAATGCAAGTAAAAGAATCTATAACCACCATGTAAGACACACCCAGTTTTTAGACCCCAAATGTTTTGAGAAAGGGTGCGTCTCATACATGGGGAATACAGTACTTATTTCCCAACCACATTTGAACAAGTTCACATTTCTACTTTGAATGTGTTGTGTAACTGGCTTGTCTCAAAAAAAAAACACACACACACACAAAAAAAACCTTTTTCACAGTTGGTTAGTTCAGATCATGATCCAGTGAAAGTCTTGTTTAATGTGTCTCATAAATCTCTTTCAATTTGTGAGTCTCCCTCTTGTCCTTTTCCTTCCGTGCCATTTATTTGTTAAAGAAGCTGGGTCACTTGTTCTGTAGGATTTTCCACATTCTGTTTTTTGGATGGCTGCATCCTTGTGGTATTGTTTCATATATTTCACTAATCTTATTTTTCATTTTTTTATTGATTGATTTTTAGAGCAAGAGGAAGGGAAGGGAGAGGGATGAAGACAGAAAGAAACACTGACTTGTTGTTCCAATTATTCATGCCATCATTGATTGATTGATTCTTGTATGTGCCCTGACCAGGGATCAAACACACAGCTACCTGGCCAGGGCCCAATCTTGTCTAGAGGTGGCACTGTCCAATACAACTTTCTATGCTAATGGAAATCTTTAATATCTATGCTTTCCACTATGGCAGCCATTAGCCATGTGTAACTAATGGTGTTAGAGCTCTCTGTGGTAGGGGAAGAGGTGCCAGGTAGAGAGTGTGGCAAACCCTCAAAGCACCATGATGTAGATCCATAAAGTTCTGGGCTGTGACATCTACAACAGAACATTATACCCTATTCAAAAAACTGTCCCTGGCTATGACTAGGTCCCAGTTAAGATGGTGAATGTGACCCTCCTAAGACATCAAGTGACCATGTGACCAAAGCTGGCCGTCATGTACTGTATTCTGTCAGATCTACCAGGTCATAAAGTCAGGCAGGTCCAAAACAATCCTGTATAGATGAGAGGGAAACACCATGGGTCACAGGTAGGGCCCACAAGGAAAGTAAGCTGCATGAGTAGGCGGCCCAGACACCCATTGCTTAGCAATGCTTCTCCCTCAGCTCACACCAATGGCTGTAGGGGATGTCTTATGACAAGCTGGCAGAGATCGAAAAAGTTAAGTTTGAGTCATGAATGGGTTGGCTCAATATGAGGATGTAAGTTGAAAATGGACAATGCTGCTCTACAACCCCACTTAGTTGTAACCCTGAAATCCTCCCAACTGGCAGAGCTCCAAGTCACGTACCTGGTTATCCCCTTTTGTAAAAAGAAAAGTGACCCAACAGAAGAACATATATGGGTCCATGGACAATGGTGATTGGCATGGCGGTTTGGCCAGGGGCCTATGAGGAGAAAGATCTGGAAAATCAAGGTTAAGGAGGAAGCGGCATGTAGTTAGAGCTATAGAAGCAGGTACAAAGTGAGATCTTTTTTTTTTTTTGACAGAGAGTCAGCGAGAGGGATGGATAGGAACAGACAGGAAGGGAGAGAGATGGGAAGCATCAATTCTTCATTGCAGCTTCTTAGTTGTTCATTGATTGTTTTCTCATATTTGCCATGACGGGGGAGGGGGCGCAGCTATAGCAGAGCAAGTGACCCCTTACTCAAGCCAGTGACCTTTGCCTCAATCCAGCAACATGGGGTCATGGCCATGATTCCACGCTCAAGCCAACAACCCCGTGCTCAAGTTGGTAAGCCCGCACTCAAGCTGGATGATCCCGCACTCAAGCTGGATGAATCTGTGCTCAAGTTAGTGACCTCAGGGTTTTGAACCTGGGTCCTCCGTGTTCCAGTCCGATACTCTATCCACTGTGCCACTGCCTGGTCAGGCCAAAGTGAGATCTTTATATCACATGTATCCCATGTTAACGTCCACCAGAGAACATCTACCACACAAGAGACTAAATGAAGTAGATAGCAGAATTCAGCCAGTTGTCATCTGCCAAGCTCTGTGAATAATCACCTCAATGCTGGCATAGTGGTTGTAGGGATACAGGTAATAGTGGGCCTACCAGCATAGGCACCTACTCACTAAAGCTGATTGAGCTACCACCACTGCTGTGGGTCTACCCTACTGCGACACTGAGTTCCCAGTATGACACTATTCCTCAGGAAGTCCAGCCAGTCACCTGGTAACAAGTTGATTATATTCCACTTGGGAAGGGGGGCAATTTATCTCAACTGAAATCAACACTCATTATGGGTACAGTCTGCCTCTGCTGTCAGCATGGCCTCTGCCTGCTGTCTGAAGTCTCACAGCGTTTGATCCACCAACACGTTACAAACTTGACATTTAGCAAGGAGGTGACTCACGGTTTAGCAAAGGAGGTATAGTAGTGGGGAAATGACCAGGGAATTTACTAACCCAAATGTATACCTCACCATCCAAATCACCAACCTGACACAGTGACAGGAGGCATGGCCTTCAGAAGGTGTACCTAAGGCACCAGCTTAGAAATGCATTTAGCCAACCATAGTGCCAGAAGAGGACAGCCATTTTTTTTTTTTTTTTTTTAAACAGGGACAGAGAGAGAGTCAGAGAGAGGGATAGATAGGGACAGACAGACAGGAACGGAGAGAGATGAGAATCATCAATCATTAGTTTTTCTTTGCCATTGCGACACCTTAATTGTTCATTGATTGCTTTCTCACATGTGCCTTGACCGCGGGCCTTCAGCAGACCGAGTCACCCCTTGCTGGAGCCAGTGACCTTGGGTCCAAGCTGGCGAGCTTTTGCTCAAGCTAGATGGGCCTGCACTCAAGCTGGCGACTTTGGGGTCCCGAACCTGGGTCTTCCGCATCCCAGTTCGATGCTCTATCCACTGCACCACTGCCTGGTCAGGCGAGGACAAACATTTTTATATAAATAACAGATAAAGGGTGAATATCCATATTATTTTTAACTTTTTAGTTTGAAGTGATTTTACCCATCCCTTCTCTCTCTCTCTTCATCTCCTGCAGCCATGGCTCAAACGATTGGATCAAGTTGTCCCTAGACACTGAAGAAGGTTCCATGGCCTCACCTCAGGTGCTAAAATAGCTCAGTTGCTGAGCAATGGAGCAGCAGCCCCAGATGGATAGAGCATCACCTGGTAGGAGGCTTGCCAGGTGGATCCCAGTCAGGGTACATGTGGGAGTCTGTCTCTGCCTCCCTGCTTCTCACTTAATAAGAATCAAAACAAAAAAACAACTAAGAACTGGTAAAATACTAATTGGTACAGTTAGAGAATTGGTACAATACTAAATTACAGATTGGATTTCACCTATTTTTCCACTGATATCCTCTTGTTCTTTTATAGGGGGGGATGTTTGTTTGTTTTGTCTGGGATCTAATCCAACATCATACACTGCATTTGTCTTTGTCTCCTGTGATCTGTGACAGTTCCTCAGTCTTTTCTTGTCTTTCTGACCTTGACATTGTCAGTACTATCAGTTCCTTTATAGAATGTTTCTCAATTTGGGCTCTCTGATGTTTTCTCATGTGATTGAGGTCATGTGTTTTTGACAAGAATACCAAAGAAGTACAGTAATGTACTTCTCAGTATATCAGCAGTATAATATGTTGATTTGTCTTATTACTGTGATGTTAACCTTGATCTTAGATGGTGTCTGTGGGGTTTCTGCACTAACTTGCTGGGTTTTTTCTTCAAATTTAATAAATATATTGGGGGAGATCCTTTAAGACTTTAATCAAGTCATCAAGGCAACTTCAATTGAAGAAGTGCAGAAGTAGACTGCACCTTCTGGTAAGGAAACCTGTCAAGTCATGTTGCAGAGGGCAAGTAGACAGGTGAGCCATTCATTGAGGCCACTCCTTTTTAATAGTGACCTCCAACTCCAACTGAGATATCAAGTACCTCTGATTCAGAAATAAGCTTCCTTCATGCTGTTTGGCAAAGGTGGCCAACAGCCAGAGACAAAGAAGTGATTGTGTATAAGGGAGGAGAATATGGATATTATCTCAGTGTTCTTCAGATGGCTTTCCTGGGTAAACAAAATAAAATAAAATACAAAATCAGTTTCCCATGGAATAAAAAAGCATTGCAGGTCATTATGCAGTAATGGGTTAACTAAGCAAGTCTGGGTTATCTAAACCCTGTACCTTATGAAGAAAGAATTAACTGTTGCCCAGCTTTAGGGAGCTAACCTCTAAGCTCATGGAATATCTTGCCTGATAAGAGTGTCTTTCTTTACTTGGAGGCCTTGGACCAGCCAGAAAGTCTATGCTAAATGTGTGATTTATGCTGGAGGCCTTGGGCCACATGGTATCAGCTTGACTTCTACTGGGTTTGAAGACTAAGAGCAGCTGTATAGGCAATCAGACATATCTATATGGCCACGCCCCAGTAAAAACCTTGAACACCAAGGTGCTGGTGAGCTTCTGGTTAGCAGCACTTTCTATGTGTTGTCACACATCACTGTTGAGAGAATTAAACTCTGTCTGCGTGACTACACTGAGAGAGGACAACTGGAATCTTGTGTCTGGTGTCTTAAGGAGAGAGAGAGAGAAACATTGACTTGTTGCTCCATCCATGCATTCACTGATTGATTCTTGTATGTGCCCTGGAATTAATTTATGTTAAAAATAAAGGAAAGGGCTCTGGCCAGTGACTCAGTGGATGGAGTGTCAGCCAGGCTTATGGATGTCCTGGGTTCAATTCCCGGTCAGGGCATACAGGAGAAGCAATCATCTGCTTCTCTCTCCCTCCCTCTCCCCCTTTTCTCCCTCTTCCCCTCCCACAGCCAGTGGCTCAACTGGTTTGAGTGTAGCCCCAGGTGCTGAGGATGGCTCAGTTGGTCCAAGCAAGCATGTCAGCCTCACACACTAAAAATAGCTTGGTACTCTAGCATCGTCCCCAGATGTGGTTGCCAGTAGGGGCAACCCAGTAGGGGCACATGCGGGAGTCTGTCTCACTATCTCCCTTCCTCTCACCTAAAATAAATAAATAAAAGAAAGAGTGCTGGTGCCTGACCAGGCAGTGGCGCAGTGGATAGAGCATTGGACTGGGATGCTGAAGACCCAGGTTCGAGACCCTGAGGTCGCCAGCTGGAGCGCGGGCCCATCTAGCTTGAGAAAAAGCTCGCCAGCTTGGACCCAAGGTCGCTGGCTCCAGCAAGGGGTTGCTCGGTCTGCTGAGGGCCCGTGGTCAAGGCACATGTAAGAAAGCAGTTGATGAACAACTAAAGTGTCATAACAGCAATGAAAAACTAATGATTGATGCTTCTCACCTCTTTCTGTTCCTGTCTGTCTGTCCCTATCTGTCCCTCTCTCTGACTCTCTCTCTGTCCCTGGAAAAATAAAATAAAATAAAACCTAGAAAGAGTGCTGGTGAGGTAGTGCAGTTGGTTAGAGTGCCGTCCCAATACTCCAAGATTGTGGGTTCAATCCCTGGTCAGAACACCTATAAGAATCATCCAGTGAGAAAGCAATCAATGAACAACTAAGGTGTCGCAACGGCAACGAAAAACTAATGATTGATGCTCCTCACCTCTCTCCGTTCCTGTCTGTCTGCCCCTATCTATCCCTCTCTCTGACTCTCTCTCTGTCCCTGTAAAAAAAAAAAGAAAAAAGAATCATCCAATTAATGCATAAATAAGTGAAACAACAAACTGATATCCCACTCTTCCTTCTCCTCCTCTTCCTCCTCCTCTTCCTCCTCTACTTCCTCCTCCTCCTCCTCCTCTTCCACCTTTCCTCCTCCTCTTCCTCCTCCTCCTCCTTCTTCTCCTTGCTTTCTCTGTAAAATAAATAAATAACTTAAAAATAAATAAAAGAAGAAAAGCATGAAGTATTCACTTTGCTTCTCATCAGGAGAATATTTTCTGGCTTCCTACTTTGTAATTTTGCCATGAATAAACTAGACTGAAGGTCACTTATTAGAGCCCCAAATGAGGCAGGGAGAGCAGTGGTTAGGTATCATTTCTTCCCATCATCTTAGGGATAAAAGAGGGAGGCAGGTCAACTTGCAGGGGGCAATTGGTGTTTAGATGGAGTGGTGTTATCAAGCGTTGGAAATAATCCAAGGAAAGGAACATATGCCAGTAGGAATCTGATTATGGATCCTAATATCTGATTATAGAGTCTTCACTTAAATCTTACCTGCTCAGTAAGGATTTCTCTATCCACTCCTCACTCCATCACCAGCACTCCTGATACAAACTCCTTAGCAATGAATGCTACCTGGCTTACTGCATATTTCACTGTGCTCATTGCCGGTCCTTGCAACTAGAATGTAAGCTTACAAGGCACTCACAGCTGTGCCCTAGCATATTGTCTGCCACCCAGAGGATGCTGGACAAATCTTGATTGCAGGAATGCTGAATAAAAGAGTAGGAAATAAAGCTGCCTTGGAGAGAAACCGGAACCCATAACTCACTTAGAAAAAGAATCATTTTAAGACCTGGTTGCCCTGTCTGGTGGTTTAGTGGATAGAGCGTGGGCCTGACATATGGATGTCCTGGGTCTGATTCCCAGTCAGAGCACGCAGAAGAAATGACCATCTGCTTTTCTTTCCACCCCCACCCCCGCCTCCCCTCCTTCTCTCCCTCTTTCCCTCCTGCAGCCAGTGGCTCAATTGGTTCAAGTATGGACCTGGGTGCTGAGGATAGATCCATTGGTCCAGCGCATCAGCCTCAGGTGCTAAAAACAGCTTGGTACGCCTACTTTTTTATTGAAAGATTTTTAGATTGTTTTCAATGTTTTGCAAATGTAAGCTGCAATATAAGAATATTATGTGCATGCATCTTTGTACAAGATTAAAGGCTATGATAATTTAAAATTCTGATACATGAAGCCCTCAGAAAGATTTTATGTATTATAGTCCTACCAGGATTATATTTAAAAATATTTCCCCAAATTGCTTCAAACCTGAATAGCATTATATTGGCCAAGCTTATAGGTCAAAATCATATTACATATGTTATAATGCTCTTTTTTTAATTTTTAGTAAAGAAAAAACATTTTTTGATAAATTTATTATTCTATGTATTTTTTAATTGGCTATTTATAGGCTTATCTTGTTTTTCATATTGGAGTTAAATTGACTTTTAAGAGAAGTTTATAAATTAAGATGATCAGATCCTCACAGTAGTTGTCATTTATTTGAACCATTGGTGCATTTACACAAGCCCCTAAACATTCCACCTCTAGAAGAGTAAAAAGTTTGTTGGGTATAGTCTCTCCAACCTTTATTCCAATATTTTTCTGAATGTCTTCCAGGATGCTGTTCAAGTTTCAAAGTATGCAAGGTGTAGGGCAGACCTGAATGTGATACTTTCCAACTGGCTTTAAATTTCTCTTTAATTTAGAAATTAAATTTAATGGTGGGACATTAGTTCATAAGAACACATAGGTTTCAAGTAAACATCTCTATAGCATTTGAACTGTTGATTGATTTGTGTGCTATCACCCAAAGTCAGATCATTTTCTGTCACCGTATATTTGTCCCTCTTTATTCCTCTCTCCCCCACCCCCTCCCTCTGGTAACCACTTCACTTTTGTCTATGTCCATGAGCCACAGTTTTATAACCCACTTATGTGTGAAATCATATAGTTCTTAGCTTTTTCTGATTTAGTTATTTCTCTTAGCATAATATTTTCAAGTTCCATCCATGTTGTCATTAATGGCAATATGTCATTATTGCTTATGGCTGAGTAGTATTCCATTGTATATATGTATCACATCTTCTTTATCCAATCCTCTATTGAGGGACACTTTGGTTGTTTCCATGTCTTGGCCACCATGAATAATGCATTGATGAACATGGGAGTGCATGTGTCTTTGTGTACCAATATTTTGAGTTTTTTGGATAGATACTCAGTAGAGGGATTGCTAGATCATATGGTAGCTCTATTCTTAATTTTTTGAGGAATCTCCATACTGTCCTTTTAAAATTAATTTTAATGGGGTGACATTGATAAATCAGGGTACATATGTTCAGAGAAAACATCTTATTTTGACATTTGATTATATTGCATACCCGTCACCCAAAGTCAAATTGTCTTCCGTCACCTTCTATCTGGTTTTATTTGTGCCCCTTCCATCCCCCTTCCCCCTCCCCCTTCCCTCTCCTCCCTCCCTCCCCAAATGGCCCCCCATCCTGATAGTCAGCACACTCTTGTCCATGTCTCTGAGTCTCATTTTTATATCCCATCTATGTATGGAATTATAGTATAGTTCTTAGTTATTTTCTGATTTACTTATTTCACTCAGTATAATATTATCAAGGTCCATCCATGTTGTTATAAGTGATCCGATGTCATCATTTCTTATGGCTGAGTAGTATTCCATAGTATATATGTACCAAAGCTTTTTAATCCACTCGTCCACTGACAGACAATTGGGCTGTTTCCAGATCTTCTTTATTGTGAACAATGCTGCCACAAACATCCATACTGTTTTATATAATGGCTGTACCAGTTTACATTCCCATCAGCAATGTCAACTGCTTTTTTATTATATATTATATAAAAAGTTGCTACTTTGCCTGACCAGGCAGTGGCGTGGTGGATAGAGCAGTCGAACTGGGATGCGGAAGACTTGGGTTCGAGACCCTGAGGTCGTCATCTTGAGCTTGGGCTCATCTGATTTGAACAAGGCTCACCAGCTTGAGCCCAAGGTCGCTGGCTCAAGCAAGGGGTCACTCAGTCTGCTGTAGCCCCCTAGTCAAGGCACATATGAGAAATCAATCAATGAACAACTAAGGAGCCACAACGAAGAATTGATGTTTCTCCTCTCTCTCCCTTCCTGTCTGTCTGTCCCTCTCTCTGTCTCTGCCACAAATAAATAAATAAATAAATAAAAGTTGCTACTTCACATACTCTCATTGAAGGCACTTGTAGAATTTCTGCAACCTTGTTCCTAACAGAGATGGGGCAGCCATTCATTCTCTTGTAGGGATAAATCCAGGACTAGAAGCCTTTCTGGATATATATATATATATTTATTTATCTATTTATTTTACAATTGCCTCTGTCCTCTTATGGTTTTCTGGTGTGAAATGGAGTATCTAAGTTATTCTCAGGAGTATCTGTGCACAAATAAGCCTCCTCCAGCTCCATGTGGCACAGCTGTCTTATACAAATACTTATATGTCTCCCTCCTGGGTGATAAGGTCAACTTCCCTGGCCCAGAGCATCATGGGGAGAAGTACATGTACCTTTTTGAGAGTATATATTGTTTTATTTATTTTTATTTTATTTTATTTTTTGTATTTTTCCGAAGTGAGAAGCAGGGGTGGCAGACAGACTCCGGCATGTGCCCGACTGGGATCCACCCAGCATGCCCAGCAGGGGTGATTCTCGGCCCATCTGGGGCATTACATTGCTGCAGCTGGAGCCATTCTAGCACCTGAGGCAGAGGCCATGGAGCTATCCTCAGTACCTGGGCCAACATTGCTCCCACAGACCCTTGACTGCGGGAGGGGAAGAGAGAGAGAGAAAGGAGATGGGAAAGGGTGGAGAAGCAGATGGACACTTCTCCTGTGTGCCCTGGCTGGGAATTTAACCCGGGACTTCCACATGCCGGGCCAATGCTCTACCTCTGAGCCAACCGGCCAGGGTCTAGAGCAGTGGTTCTTAACCTGGGTTCTATCGAACCCTAGGGGTTCGATGAGTTGGTCTCAGGGGTTCTGAGAAGCCTCTGCCATGGAGGCCAGAATGAAGTAATACCGTAATTTGTTGTGAGTTCATGCACTTTGTTGGTTTTGTTCTTTGAGCAAGGTGATGTTCATGCACGGCTCATTTTGCGCACCAGTAAAAAAACATATACCTATGTCTTGAATTTGGAAAAAAAATCATATTTTATTTATCACTAAAGAAGGGTTCGGTGAATGCGCATATGAAACTGGTGGGTTCGGTACCTCATAAAAGGTTAAGAACCACTGGTATAGAGTATATGCTTTTTTAATTGAAAGCTTGTTGCTACCACTACACACCTATTAGAACAGCCAAATTCCACTGACAACACCAAATGCTAGCAAGGATGTGAAGCAACAGGATTACTCATTCTTTGCTGGTGGGAAGGCAAGGTGATACACTTTTTAAGAGAGTTTGAAAGTTTTTCTACAAAATTAAACATTCTTTAAAAAATTTTTATTTTATTGATTTGAGAGAGAGAGAGGGACATTGATCTATTTCTGTATGTGCCCTAAAGATCAAACAGGCAACTTCTGAGCTTTGGGATGATGCTCTAACCAACCGAGCTATCTAGCCAGGGCCATATTATTTTTTTAAAACATTTTTTATTGATTTTAAAGAGAGAGAAAGGGAGGCACACACATGCACGCGCGCGCGCACACACACACACACACACAGAAACATTGGTCTGTTTCTGTATGTGCCCTGACTGGGGATTGAACCCTCAACCTCTGCATATCCAGATGATGGTGTATGATGCTCTAACCAACTGAGCTATCCCACCAGGGCAAAACCAAACCATATGATCTAACAATTGTGATTCTTGGTATTTACCCAAATGAGTAACTTATTTTATGACCACACAGAATCCTGAAAATGGATGTTTATAGCAGCTTTATTTATAATTGTCAGAACTTGAAAGCATTCAAGATGTACAATAAATGAATGGATAAACTTTGGTACATCCAACCGATAGGATATTATTTAGTGCTAAAAAGAAATGAGCCACCCCGGCCGGATGGCTCAGTTGTAGAGTGTTGGCCAGGTGTGTGGTTGTCCTAGATTCAGTTCCCAATCAGGGCACATAGGAGAAGTGCCCATCTGCTTCTCCACCCTTCCCCCTCTCTCTTCCTTCTCTCTCCTTCCATCCCACAGTCAAGTCTCCATTGGAGCAAAAGCTGGCCTGGGCGTTGAGGATGGCTCCATGGCCTCCACCTCAGGTGCTAGAATGGCTCCAGTTGCAACGAAACAACACTCTAGATGGGCAGGGCATTGCCCCCTGGTGGGCATGCCAGGTGGATCCGGGTCCAGCACACGCAGGAGTCTGTCTCTCTGCAGCTTCTTACTTAAGAAGAAGAAAAAAAAGAGCTATCAAGTCCTGAAAAAGATATGGAGAAGCTTTAAATACATATTACTAAGTAAAAGAAACCAATCTGAAAAAAGGTTACATACTGTATGATTCTAACTAGTTGACATTTTGGAAAAGGGTAAAACTGTGAAGAGTGGTTGCAGAGTTTCAGGGAGAAGGCTACAGGAATGAATAGATGGAGCACAGAGGATTTTTAGGGCCCTGATACTATTCCGTATGGTACTACAGTGGTGGATACATGTCATTACATATTTGTCAAAACCCATAGAATGGACAATGGAGTGAACCATTGTCTCTGGATTTTGGGTGGTTTGTCACTATATGTTGGGATTGTTAGAAATGTTCCACTCTTGTAGAAGATGTTGATAGTGAAGAAGAATATACATCTGTGGAGGCAGGCAGTATATGGGAACTCTCTGTACTTTCTCCTCTTATTTTACTTTGAACCTAAAACTGCTCTAAAGAAAAGAAACAAAGCTAGTTGCGGCACATACAAATAGTATTTGTATGGCCAATTTTATTTTCAAGGTGTGAAT
Organism: Rhynchonycteris naso; assembly: GCA_037038555.1. Classification (NCBI taxonomy): domain Eukaryota; kingdom Metazoa; phylum Chordata; class Mammalia; order Chiroptera; family Emballonuridae; genus Rhynchonycteris; species Rhynchonycteris naso. The sequence continues at coordinate 23,473,275 of CM073001.1, forward strand.
TTAACACAATTATCTTTGAAAAGTGAGATTATGGTTATTTGCTTTCTTTTAGACATATATTCTATTTCAAATACAGATATCATAGATTACCTGTATAATCTCTAAAAGGCAGGCTTTTGTATTGGGGGAAGATAGTGATTGTAACTCATAACTCAATCCGGCAGAAATAAATGAACAGTTCAAACCAAGAGATTATTTTGGTCAATGCTGATCCGTACCACAAACAAGGCGAGGACTTTCCTGAGAGTTCCTACGTCACGGCCCCTCAGGCTTATGGGAAATGTAGTCTTGAAGACCGATGGACCACTCCTCGGAGGACCCTGGGACAACGAGCAGCCCCTACAAAGGCGCATGCGCAAGGCGGCGAGCGCGCCGGTGGCTGCCCTTCCCCCACCTCTAGCCGCGAGTGGGTGATAGGGCCCCGGTTTCCACGCGTCTTTCCCGCGCCGTGACCCGGCCTGGCACTGAGCCACAAGTGGAGACTGTTCCCCTCTAGGTATGAGGGGAGCTGCAAGGCAGCTCCGCGGGGCCTGAGGGCCGAGGGGAAGAAGATGAGGGATGGGCTCGTGCCGCGCGGGCTGGGAACCCAAACTTCGGCGGCTCGCAAGAGGCGGTGACCCTCGGGGCGGCGTCGGGGGGCCGCTCGGCGCTCTGCTCGGCTTGGAGTTGGCTGGGCCCGCCCGGCTGGACGTGCGGGGGCGGGGACGGCGGGCGGGAAGGGTGGCTTTGAGGCTTTCCTTCCTCCCTTTGTCCCGAGAAGCACCACCGACCCGCGGCGACGGCCCGGTGGGGCGGGAGGAAGTGCGGAGGTCCGTTCTGGCGCGCGTGTGAATAGGCCGGGCGCGCGCGTGACTAGGACGGGGAAGTACCGGGCGAGGCCGGGGGCGGGGCCGGACACACCTGGCAGCCCTTGGAATCCGCGTGCTGCGTCCGGCGGCCTCGCCGGCTGGAGGGAGAATTGGAAAGCACCAGCACGTTTCCTGATGCACACGAAGCACCGAATGATTCAAAGCTCTTGACCTCTTCGCAAGAGCCTTTTCAATTAAGTGTTTACCTAATCCTCACACCTACCCTGGGACTTCGCTGGTATCTATTTCAACAGAAGGAAGACGGAGGCTCGGAAAGGTGAAGTGATTTGCTCAGGTCACACAGCCAGCTGGTACTTTATTTTATAAGAATGACATCTCTTTTTACTTGTCTTTTGGCTTTGCTCACTGGTGGGTTTTGCCAAGCAAGCATTTTTATGTTTTGTCTTTGAGAGAGAGAGAGGAAAGGAGAGAGATAAGAAGCAGGAACTTGTAGTGCCGCCAGCCGCCATGGGATCATGTCGATGATCCCACGCTCAAGCCCAGGACTAGGTGCTCAAGCTAGCGAACCTGCGCTCAAGCAGTGTCCCAGGTTTGTGCTCTGGCACCGGTCCCGCGCCAAGCGGGCGTTTTGAATTTCTCTGCAGTTGAATTTACCCATCTTCTCTTTCATGGCACCCAAAGCCTTCACCAGCTTTTCTGATGATTCCCAGTGGTACTTTAGAATAGCATTAAAAAATAATAATAATGTGCTGATACTTTTGTTGTGATCCCACTAATGGGTACATTAAATTAGAGCAGTGGTTCTTAACCTGGGTTCTATCGAACCCTAGGGGTTCGATGAGTCGGTTTGGAGAAGCCTCTGCTGCTGAGGCCAGAATAAAGTAATACCGTAATTTGTTGTGAGTTCATGCACTTTGTTGGTTTTGTTCTTTGAGCTGGGTGATGTTCATGCACGGCTCATTTTGTGCACCAGTAAAAAAACATATACCTATGTCTTGAATTTGGAAAAAAAAGTCATATTTTACTTATCACTAAAGAAAGGTTCAGTGAATGCGCATATGAAACTGGTGGGTTCGGTACCTCAGAAAAGGTTAAGAACCACTGAATTAGAGGGAATGTACATCTTTATGACGTTGGGTCTTACTATAGGACTTCCCGTTTGTTCAAGTCCTCTTTTGCACCTCCCTCAGCAGTATTTTATAATCTTTATAAAAGAATTATATTTCCCCAAACTTTATTCTTTTGTAGTATTTTATTGCTATTGAAAATGAAATTTTTTCCATTTTATACTTTTAATCTTGTATTTGAAGTCTCTTGTTTAATTTTCAGATATTTGAGAATTTTCCACATCTCTTTCTATTATTAGTTTCTAATTTAATTGTTTTTTTAAAGAATATACTCTCAAATTTCAGTTCTTGAAAACTTGTTGAGATTTGTTTTATGGTCAAAAATACGATTTATTTTTGATGAATGTTCATATGTACTCTAATGACTATTGTGCTATTCTGGTGGAGTCTTCTAGAAATACTAAATGGGTCAGGATAGTTGATACTATGGTTCAGTTCTGTATCCTTAATGGTTTTCTATCTGTTCTGTCACTGAGAAAAGAGTATTGAAGTCTCAAACTATAATGGTGGATTTTTCTATTTTTCCTTGTTCTATCAATAATTGCTTCCTGTATTTTGATATTTTGTTAGGTACCTATACATTTAGGGTTGTTATGTCTTTTTGGTGATTTGACACTTTTACTATTATGAACTATCCCTCTTTATCCTTGGTAATACTCCTTTTAAAGTTTATTCTGATACTTATATAATCACTCCAGCTTTCTTTTGATTAGAGTTTGCAAGGTATCATTTTTCATCCTTTTTCTTTTTACCTAGCTGTGTTTTCTTATTTAAAACACACTACTTATATACAATATATAGTGTGGTATTGCTTTTTTACCCAATTTGACAAACTGTCATTTAATTGGTATGCTTATACCAGTTGTTGATGTGGCTGAGTTAAAATCTGCCATCTTGCTAGTTTTTTTCTACTTGTCCCATCCAGTCTTTGTTCCTATTTTTCTCTTTTTCTGACCACTTTGCATTTTTTGAGTACTTTTTATAATTCTACTTTTTCTCACTATTGACTTAACCATTTATCCCTCTTTAAAAAAATATTTCTGTGATTGCCCTAGAGTTTACAGTAAACATCTGTGTTAATAACAGTGGGATCTTTAAATAATATTCTGTGTAGTGTAAGATCCTTAAAATTGTATACTCCCAATTTCATGACCTCACTTTTTGTGCTATTAATTTATTTTTATTTTTAACCATCCCAGAGATCTTTATTTCTTTGTACAGATCCAGGTTTTTCTGTCTGGTATCATATTCCTTCTACTTGAAGAACTTACTTAAATATTTCTTATAGTACAGGTCTATTTTTGTTTGAAAACGTTTTCTTTTTTATTTTGAAAGTTATATTTGCTGGGTATAGAAGTCTGGGTTGATAAGTTTTTTGTTTTGTTTTTTGTGTTTTTTGCTTTTCAAAAGCATGTTAAAGATGTAAATATATTGTCTTTTGACCTGTATATTTTCTGAGGAGAGGTTGGCTGTGATTATTTTTTCCTCTGTATATAATATATCTGTTTTTCCTCTGGCTATCCTTTTCTTTACTTTTTTTTTTTTATAATGTGAGAGGAGGAGAGATAGTGACGCAGACTCCTGAATATGCCCCAATGGGGATCCACCTGGCAACGTTTTCTAGGGCCAGTGCTTGAGTACCCAGCATATTTAGTGCCTGAGGCTGGTGTGCTTGGACCAACTGAGCACCAGGCCGAGGCTTGAACCAATCTAACTACTGGCTGCAGGAGATGAAGGGGGAGAGAATGGGGGAGAGATGCACATGGTGACTTCTCCTGTGTGCTCTGACTGGAAATTGAACAAAGGACATCCATACACTGGCTGACATGCTATCCACTGAGCCAACTGGCCAGGGGCTCCTTTGAGTGCTTTAAAGACTTTCTCTTTGACTTTGGTTTTCAGTGGTTTGACTCTGATGTGTCCATGTGTGTCTTTGTTTTGTATTATTTTGGGGTGGTTTAGCCTTTTTAAATAAATTATCTGAACTTCTTGGATCTGTGATTTGATATTATTATTTTTTGGAAAATTCTTGGCCATTATATCTTTTAATACTTCTGTCTCATTCTTTCTTCTTTTGAGATCCCAGTGTTTGTTAAGTCACTTGATACTGTGCTACACAGCTCTTGGATACTCTGTCCTTTTATTTTCTTCCATTTTCTCTTTGTATTTATTTCAGTTTGGGTTATTTCTTTTGACCTATATCGAGATTTCCTGAAAATTTCTTCAGCTCTGTTAAGTTTATTTTTTCAACTCGGTTACTGTGCTTTTCTTAACGTTTCCATCTGATTTTTTTTTCTATCCCTTTCCATCTCTTCTGAAATTTATTTATTCATGTTGTTCATCTTTCCCATAAAAGCCTTTAATGTATGAATTATAGTTGTTTTAAATTCCTTGTCTGATATTTTCATCAGTTGAGGTTTTTGCTGATTACTTTTTCTCTCAATAGTGGGTAGTCTTACTCATCATGCCTTTTTGGGTGTGTCAAAAATGTTTGACTGAAGGTGAGTGCTGCCAATATGATCCTTTCTGCCCCTCTTGAAGAGGCATAGTGACTTGCAGGATGTGATGTTTTGCCAGGTGATGTGCTGGGATTTCTAGGAGTTCTAAGGCAGATTAGATCTTTAATAACAATACCTTCCTTTTTGCTTTATTCTAGGTTGCTCTTCATATCTGTACCTTTACCCAAAAGCTGTAGAAAATGAACAAATCCCAGGTGAGTTGTTTTGTTTATTCCCAATGTTGCTTTTTTAGAAGATTTGAGAACATTTATAAGGATCAAGAATATGAAACAGCCTGACCTGTGGTGGCGCAGTGGATAAAGCGTCGACCTGGGAACACTGAGGTCGCCAGTTCAAAACCCTGCACTGGTCTGGTAAAGGCACATATGGGAGTTGATGCTTCTAGCTCCTCCCCCCTTTCTCTCTCTCTCTCTCTCTCTCTCTCTCTCTCTCTCACTCTGTGTCTCCTCTCTAAAATGAATAAATAAAATTAAAAAAAAAAAAGAATATGAAACAAAAGTGTAGATGAGTGAAACTTAAGGAAAATAGTGAATATAATGATTGATATCAGTAGCTGAAAAGCAAACCAGGTTAATTAAGTGGCTTACGTTGGTTATGAATGCCATTTTCTTGGCTGTCTAGCATTAGGTCTGAATAAATCTTACAGACCTTCATTTATTTGGTGTTTTGAACAGCATCTGCAGAAACAACTCAAACTAAAAGGTTTATCAGTTTGTCTATAGTTATTTCATATACATAGTATTCTTTACTGCAAGTGCAGGATTTTATTATGTGTATTTTATTTTTCTAATCAGATTAGCATGATGTCAGAGAGCTCAGTAAGCATTTGGGTGTGTATTTAAATACTCTTCAAAACATCACAAGTATCACTATTGTTACTTTTTTATTTTTTTAAGCCAGAGAGAGAGAGAGAGTAGGGGGGGACAGACAGACAGGAACGGAGAGAGATGAGAAGCATCAACTCATAGTTGCAGCACTTTAGTTGTTTATTGACTGCTTCTCATACGTGCTTTGACCACTCCAGCTGAGCCAGTGACCCTGGGCTCAAGCCATTGACCTTGGCGTCATGTCTATGATTCCATGCTCAAGCTGGTGAGCCCACACTTAAGCTTTTGTCAGGTTTTTGAACCTGGGTCCTCAGCTTCCCAGGTCTACGCTCTATCCACTGTGCCACTGCCTAGTCAGGCATGTTGTTACTTTCTTGAGTAGCTTTCCAGAATTTATTTACATATTTACAAAGTAAAAATATAGGTTATTATAAGATAGCACATTAATTATACTGTTCTTTTTATATGTGCATTGTTTTTATTTATTTATATTTTTTTAAAGAGGAAGGAGGGAGGGGGCGGGACAGGGAGGGAGAGAGATATCAGTTTGTTGCTCCACCCATTCATGCACTCATTGGTTGATTCTTTTCTGTACCCTACCTGACTGGAAATTGAACCTGCAACCCTGTTGCACTGGGACAGCACTCTAACCAACTGAGCTACCCATCCAGGGTTATATGCGTGTTTTTTTTTTGTGTGTGTGTGTGTGTTTTGTAGGAGAAAGAGTCAGAGGGACAGATAGGGACAGACAGGAAGGGAGAGAGATGAGAAACATCAATTCTTTGTTGCGGTTCCTTAGTTGTTCATTGATTGATTTCTCATATGTGCCTTGACCAGTGGGCTATAGCAGACCGAGTGACCCCTTGCTCAAGCCAGTGACCTTGGGCTCAAGCTGGTGAGCCTTGTTCAGACCAGATGAGCTCACGCGACCTCGGGGTCTCGAACCTGGGTCCTGCACATCTTAGTCCAACAGTCTATGCACTGCACCACCGCATGGTCAGGCGTGTTTTGTTTTTAATTACTAGACTTCATTTTTTAGAGAAGTCTTGGGTTTATAGACAATTTGAGTGGAAAGTATAGAGTGCCTGTATACTCCCTCCACACATACAGTTACCGTTTCTCCTATTATTAACATCTTATATTAATGTGATACACCTGTTAAAATTGATGTGTCAATATGGTTACTTTACCTAAAGTCCATAGATACATTTGGATTCATGCTTAGTGTTGTACTTCTGTGGGTTTTGACAAATATATAATGCCATGTATCCACCATTATAATATCATACAGAATATTTTCACTGCCCTAAAAATCCCCTGTGCTTTATTAACCCATCCCTACTTATTATTGAACCCCTGGCAACCAATGCTTTTTTTTTTGGATGATGGTTATTACTTGTATTTTACAAATGGAAACTGAGTACCAGAGTGGGTAAATGTTTACCCAAGACTGCAGAGTAATTTAGAAGTATGGAATCTAGCACTTTGTAGTTTCAAGGGCCTTTTTCAAACCCAGTTTCTCTTTTAATTCCTTCCAACATCCTTGTGGGGTAAAAATTACTTTGAAAAGGTGAGGAGACTGAGTTCTAAGATAAGCTACTTGCCCAAGGCCAGGCCTGCAGCATGGGGATGGACAGTGCTGGGCCTTCCCATGACAAGGTTTACCAATGACCCCATGGACTCAGTACCTTGTAACCAACTTCTTGTTCAGCTCCTTGGCAATGTAGTCATCCAGCTTCCTCTCAGATTGCCACAGGAGGATCTCTCTGCACAGTGTCCACCACCATCTCTACCAAGACAAACGTTTTGGTCTACACTAGGGACTCACGCACCTGCATGCAGCCAGCAGTCTCACAATTTTCCCACTGTTCTCTTTACGTCTATATTTTCATACTTACGGTTTTCCAAAATATCATATAATTGGAATCCTACAGTATGTAGTCTTTTCAGATTGATTTCTTTCACTTAGAAATATGCATTTAAGGTTCCTCCATGTCTTTACATGGCTTAATAGCTCATTCCTTTTTAGCACTGAGTAATATTTCGTCATATGGATATACCACTGTTTATCCATTCACCTGTTGAAGGGTATCTTGGTTGCTTCCAATTTTTGGTAATTGTGAATAAAGCTTCATATAAACACTGTGTGCAAGGTTTTATATGGATATAAAGTACTGAGGAGTATTAATTCCTAGATTGAATGTCAAGAGTATGTTTAGTTCTGTAAGAAATTGCCAAACAGTCTTCCAAAGTGGCTGTACCATTTTGCATTCCCACCATCAATTAATGAGAGTTCTTGTAGCATTTGGTGTTGTTAATGTTGTAGATTTTGGCCATTCTAATAGGTGTGTAGCACTCTATTGTAATTTACAATTCCCTGATGACATGCCATGGAACACATTTTCTTGTGTTTATTTTCCACATGTATATCTTCTTGGATGAGTTGTCTGTTAAAGTCTTCAGCCCATTTTTAAAGCAAGTTGGTTGTTTTCTTATTATTGAGTTGTAGGAGTTCTTATATATATTTTTGATACCAGTTCTTTATCAGGTATGTGGTTTGGAAAGATTGTTTTTTCTCATCTGTGGTCTGTCTTTTCATTTTCTTGATTATGTCTGTTTTTATCGCTCAATATTGCATCTTTTTGCCTGACCAGGCAGTGATGCAGTGGATAGAGCGTCGGACTGGGATGCGGAAGACCCAGGTTCAAGACCCCGAGGTCGCTAGCTTGAGCACGGGCCCATCTGGCTTGAGTAAAAGCTCACCAGCTTGGACCCAAGGTCGCTGGCTCGAGCAAGGGGTTACTCAGTCTGCTGAAAGCCTGTGGTCAAGGCACATATGAGAAAGCAATCAATGAACAACTAAGGTGTCGCAACAAAAAATTGATGATTGATGCTTCTCGTCTCTCTGCGTTACTGTCTGTCTGTCCCTGTCTATTTCTTTCTCTGATTCTCTCTCTGTCCATGTAAAAAAAAAACAACTCTGTTTAAAAAATACTTTTTAAATTAAATATATTCAGGTGACATTGGTTAATAGATTTCAAATGTACATTTCTATGATACCTGATCTGCATATTGCATTGTGTGCCCCCCACCCAAAGTCAAGCCATCTTCCATCACCATATATTTGACCTTCTTTACACCTCACCAACCCTGACCCCTTCCCTCTGGTAACCACCATACTCTTGTCTATTAGTTTCAGTTCTATATCCTACATAGAATGAAATAATATGGTTCTTAACTTTTTTCTGACTTTTTTCACTTAGCATAATATCTCAAAATCCATCCATGTTGTCGCAAATGGCAGTATTTCATCATTTCTTATGGCTCTTAAGTAAGTAGTATTCCATTGTATATATGTACCACATCTTCTTTATCCAATCTTCTATCAAAGGACACTTCAGTTGTCCCCATGTCTTGACCACCGTGAATAACACTGCAGTGAATGTGGGAATGCTTATATCTTTTGTGAATAAATGTTTTTTAGTGTTTTAGGTGGATACCAGGGGAGGCATTGTTGAGTCATATGGTGATTTTATTCTTAATTTTTTGAGGAACCACTAGACTGTTTTCCATAGTGCCTGTACCAGTTTACGTTCCCACTAGCCGTGAATGAGGGTTCCCTTTTCTCCACAACCTCTCCAACATTTACTACTTGTCTTATTGATAATTAGCCGTTCTAATAGGTATGAGGTGGTATCTCATTGTAGTATTTTTTTGTTCTTTTTTTTTTTTTACACAGGGACAGAGAGAGAATTAGACAGAGGGATAGATAGGGACAGACAGACAGGAACAGAGAGAGGTGAGAAGCATCAATTATTAGTTTTTCATTGCATTTCGACACCTTAGTTGTTCATTGATTGCTTTCTCACATGTGCCTTGACCGCGGGCCTTCAGCAGACCGAGCAACCCCTTGCTGGAGCCAGTGACTTTGGGTCCAATCTGGCGAGCTTTTGCTCAAGCCAGATGTGTCCGCGCTCAAGCTGGCGACCTCGGGGTCTTGAACCCGGGTCTTCTGCATCCCAGTCCGACGCTTTATCCACTGCACCACCGCCTGGTCAGGCTCTCATTGTAGTTTTGATTTGCATTTCTTTAATAGCTACATCTTTTTTATTTATTTATTTTTTCAGTGAGAGAAGGGGAGGCAGAGAGACAGACTCCTGCATGCACCCCAATGGGATCCACCTAGCAAGCACACTGGGGGTGGGGGTGATGCTCTGCCCATTTGGGATGTTGCTCCATTGCTCAGCAACCGAGCTCTTCTTAGTGTCTGAGGCAAAGGTCATGGAGCCATCCTCAGTGCGTGGGATCATCTTGGTCCAATTGAGCCATGGTTGCGGGAGGGCAAGAGAGAGAGAGAAGCAAAAAGGGGAAGGGTTGAGAGAAGCAAATGGGCACCTGTCCTGTGTGCCCTGCCCGGGAATTGAACCTGGGACATCCACACTCTGGGCCGATGTTCTACCACTGAGCTAACCAGCCAGGGTGTGAAGCTGAACATTTTTTCATATATCTGTTGGATGTTTATCTTCTTGGGAGAGGTGTCTGTTCAGGTGCTCTGCCCATTTTTTAATTGAATATTTTGTTTGGTGTTGAGTTTTTTGAGTTCTTTATATATTTTGGATATTAACCCCTTTTGGAGTTTGCAGATATCATCTTACATTCTGTCAGTTGTCTTTTTGTTTTGTTGTTGCTTTCTTTTACTGTACAGAGCTTTTCAGTTTGATACAGTCCCATTCACTTATTTTTGCCTTTGCTTCCCTTGCCTTTGGGGTCAAATTCATTAAATATTCTCTGTGACCAAGGTCCATAAATTTAGTACCTATGTTTTCTTTTATGTAATTTATTGTTTCATGTGTTATATTTAGGTCTTTGATCCATTTTGAATTAATTGTTGTACATGGGGACAGACTAGAATCTAGTTTCTTTTGCATGTGGCTTTCCAGTTTTCTCAGCACCATTTATTGAAGAGGCTTTCTTTTCTCCACTGTGTGTTGTTGGCTCCTTTGTCAGAAATTATTTGCACATATACATGTGTTTTTATTTCTGGGCTTTCAGCTCTGTTCCATTGTTCCATCTTTTTCTGCCAGTACCATGTTAGGTTTTTTTTTTCCATTGATTTGACGGAGGGTGGGGTGGGGGAAGAGAGAGGCATCAATTCATTGTTCTACTTAGTTTTTCCATTTAGTTGTGCACTCATTGTTTGGCTCTTGTATGTTCCCTGACCTGGGATCGAACCTGTGACCTCACCAACCTGCGATGGTGCTCTATCCACTTGGCAACCCAGTCAGGGCCAACCATGCTGTTTCAATTATTGTAGTTCTGTAGTATAATTAGAGGTCAGGTAGTGTAATACCTCTGCCTTTTCTTTTTTCTCAGGATTGCTTTGGCTATTCGGAGTCATTTGTGGTTCCATACAACTCTGATGAATTTTTGTACTATTTCTTTAAAAAAATGACATTAGGGTTTGTTTTTTTTTAACATAAAACAACAGGGATTCCTTAGTACTCATTTTATTAGATTTTGATAGCATTTTTTTTTACAGGGACAGAAAGAGAATCAGAGAGAGGGATAGATAGGGACAGACAGACAGGAACGGAGAGAGGTGAGAAGCATCAATCATTAGTTTTTTGTTGCCATTGCGACACCTTAGTTGTTCATTGATTGCTTTCTCACATGTGCCTTGAACGCGGGCCTTCAGCAAACCGAGCCACCCCTTGTGGGAGCCATCGACCTTGAGTCCAAGCTGGCGAGCTTTTTGCTTAAGCCAGATGGGCTGCACTCAAGCTGGCAACCTCGGGTCTCAAACCTGGGTCTTCCGCATCCCAGTCCGATGCTCTATCCACTGTACCACTGCCTGGTCAGGCGACATTAGGGTTTTGATGGCAATTGCATTAAATCTTTATATTGCTTTTGGTAATATGGCCATTTTTACTATGTTGATTCTTCCAATGCGTAAATATGGAATATCTTTTCATTTCATTGTGTCTTTTTCAATGTCTTTTAATAATGCTTTGTAGAGCAGTTTTCCCCTAAAGTCATTGAGCATCCTTAAAACTAGTGTTTTGAACTCTGTATCTGGTAGATTTCTTGTTTCCATTTTGTTTAGTTCTTTCTCTGGAGTTTTGTTCTTTCATTTGGAACATGTTTCTTTTGTCTCCTCATTTTTGCTGACTCCCTGTGTTTGTTTCAGTATATTAAGTAGATCTGCTATATCTATTGCTCCTTTTTTGTTTTTTGTGTTTGCTACAGACAGACAGAAGGACAGGAAGAGAGAAAGAGGAGAAGTATCAACTCATAGTTGCAGTACATTAGTTGTTCATTGATTGCCTCTCACACATGCCTTGACTGAGGAGGGGGTGCTCCTGCTGAGCCATTGACCCCTTGCTCAAGTCAGTGACCTTGGGCTTCAAGCCATCAACCATGGGATCATTTTGATGATCCCATGCTCAAGCCAGTGACCCCACGCTCAAGCTGGTGTTCTTCTGCTCAAGCTGGATGAGCCCGTGCTCAAGCCAGCAACCTTGGGGTTCCGAACCTGGGACCTCAGCTCTCCAGGCCAACATTTTATCCACTGCACCACCAATGGTCAGGCCATCTCTTGATTTTGACAGTGTGACCTTATGTAGAAGGTGTCCTGTGCGGCCCATTGTTGCAGTCCCCCTGATTACCTGAGCAAGGTGCTCCATGGTTTTGTGAGTTGTATGTTCCCTCCTGTTGTGGTGGAGCCTCTATAGCTGTTGGTGTGTCAGTGGGTAGGACTGACCTTTAAACTGACTAGCTGTGAGGCCTGGTGGTGACTACAACGGACAAGCTGTTGTACGGTGGCTGACCCCATGGAGCAGGAGTCACTTTAGTGGGCCGTTGGTGCCAGTCTAGTTCACCCTTCAGATGTCTCATTTGTGTAGGTGGTTGGGTGGTGCTCTGGTGTGAGCTGAAATCAGCCACCAGGTATAGTGGTTCTGGAGCTTCTTGGTAGGTGCTCTGGGTCAGGCCAAGGTTAGCTGCTGCTTGTGCCAAGCTGGGGCCTCTTGGTAGGACCTACAAAGTGATCTGTAGTTAGTTGCCGCTTGATCTGGGCTTGGAGGAACTTGGAAGAGGCTACAGTACAAAAGAGGCCAGCTGTTTATGTGTGCTGGGTTTGTGGTCGCTTAATTGAAGCTATGTTCCAGGCCAAGGCTGTCTGCCACTTATGCCAGGTTTGGGACCACCTGATGGGAGATAAAGTGCAAGTTGAGACTGGTTACCACTTGTGCTGGACTTGGAGCCACTTATCAAGAGCTACAAGGCACACCAAGGCTGGCAGCTGCTCACTAGAGGTTTGTGGACCTTTGAGAGATTTTGGGAAAGTTCACAACATGAACTGAGGCAAGCGCTTATGTGGCCAAGTTACTGGAAGAGGCTTGGGCCTGGTGGGCCTGTTGAGTGGAGCACAGTCTTAGTGAATCACCAGGATAGGGTGAACGGAATCACCAGGACAGAATAACTTGGTTAAGGTTATTGGAGAGCACAGATTTGGTTCCCACCTACATCTGGCCAGCTGTGTGTAGGAGGAGAGTTCAACAAAGGAAAAGTGGCACCTTCTAGCACTTTCATTTCTGTAGAGAGTTGACATGACCCCTACTCCTCCAGCCCTCATCCTGAAGTTTGGCAGTATAGTTCCACCCCTTATGTCTCTGGCTCTCTGTGTACTGCAGCCCCTGTGCTGAGCTTACAGCGAGTTTGTGAGCAATTGAATCTCTGCACAGGCCCTTTAAGACCTGCAGGGCCTCAGTTTCTACCAGCTCTTTGTCTTTCTTGGATACAATCCCCTCTGGTTTTCACAGCCAGATGTGACGGGAACTCCTCTTTCCAGCTTGATGCCCCAGTTGGGGAGCCAGTGTGAGGCTGGGACCCCTGGCTCCTTGGGGGAACTTTAGCAGTGGAGATTCTTATTTGCCACATTGTGGGTGTGGGACCTGTCTTTTTCAAGTCTCTTCCTGCCTATCAGTCTCCACATTGCTCTTTCTTTATATCCTTAGTTATAGGGAGTTCTCTTCAGCTAGTCTTCAGGTGGTTCTCAGCGCTGGTTCTGTAATTAGCTGTAGTTTTGATGTGGTTGGAGGAGGATGCGAGCGTGTGTACCTCCTCCACCGTCCTGCCCAGAGGTCCATGGTTCTTTGTCTGTTTTTATGTGAATTCTCTGGTTGAATCTTCCTTGTTGTTAGCTGCTATCTTTATGTTTTTTGTTAATCATTTCCCTACATCTGTTAAAGATTTTACCACTTATGTATGTATGTATCTCTCATCAATATATAATTTAGTTTTGAAAAACTATAGATGGGTTTTATATTGCCTTGTTTTGCATAATTGTCTGTCTGATTGGCGGAGGGTTTTTTTCTGTACCAGACAAGAAAGATTTGAGAGATTCATTTCATGCACCTGTGTTCCGTTTATTAAGATTTAGGGTTTTTGTTACTGTTTTTTCAAGTTGCATTAGCCATTGTTAGCTAAAGAGAGGCTGAGCCATTCATGCATTTCTGGTGGTAGTATAAAATGATCATCTTCCTGGGGAGCAGTGTAGTGAAACTTATCAAGCAAGCACTGATCTAGTTGTGTCTAGAAATTTTGCTGGTATTGGACAAAGGCTTCTAGAAGAGGAGCTGCAGCGTCTCTGGGTTTACAAAAATCTCATTTAGAGAAGTCACTGGCAAGGTCATGAGAAATCCAGGAAAACATAAGATTGAGGCATCTGGTGGGGTCCAAGTATGGATCAGGTTTGGCAGGAATATAAATTAAAGTGAGTGGGCTGTTCTTCAGTCTCTGCTTCTTAGCTCACTAGTCAACTGCCAACTGTCAAGAGTAGATCAGAGTGGTCTGTGAGATGAAATAAATATCCGCATTTGATCCCAGGCAGCCTGGTGTGAAGGGGATAGATGTCATCAGCAAGTACTAAAGATAAGCCAAACCGAATACAGATAAGAATTTGGGCCAGGCTCATGCAGGCATTCTGCCCTCAGGTTGAAAATGTGGTACAATGGTTGGTATCTTCATGACAGCCCTCAAAATGCCTCCTTCTGAATCACACTATTCCGGTTTGTACAACAAACAATTTGATAATAGTAGAGACACACATGCCATCCTACAGTCTCCTTCAAACCCCTCCTAGGGATTTCCTTAAGCTCCGTTCTATAGTGTTGTCATTGTAGGTTCTTTTACTGGAGTATATAGTTTAGTAGCTTCTTGAGAAAGAGTATGTGAGAGATACATTTTTGGGGGGGATTTTGTATTTCTTAAAATGTCTTTTTTTTTTTTTTTTTAAGAGAAAGATGAGAATTATCAACTTGTAGTTGCATCACTTTAGTTTTTTTTTTTAATTTTTTATTTTATTTTATTCATTTTAGAGAGGAGACACAGAGTGAGAGAGAGAGAGAGAAAGAGAGAAAGAGGGGAGGAGCTGGAAGCATCAACTCCCATATGTGCCTTGACCAGACCAGTGCAGGGTTTTGAACTGGCGACCTCTGTGTTCCCAGGTCGACACTTTATCCACTGCGCCACCACATGTCAGGCCTCACTTTAGTTGTTTTTATTGATTGCTTTCATATGTGCCTTGACCACGGGGGCTCAAGCCAAGCCAGTGACCCCTTGCTCAAGCCAGCGACCATGGGTCATGTTGATGATCCCGTACTCAAGCTGGCGACCCCACACTCAAGCTGGTGAACCCGTGCTCAAGATAGCAACCTCGGAGTTTTGAACCTGGGTCTTCAGCATCCCAAGTTGATACTTTATCACTGCACTCCCACTGGTCAGGATTGTCTTTGTTCTGATACTTGATTGATAGATAGTATAAATGAAGATTTGTCCATTCCTTACTTTAGTTTAGCTTAGTTCTTTCCATTTTAGCTTATGTAATTTGAAGCTATGTTATTGAGTACATAGACATTTATTGGGTGTATGCACGTTTATGAAAGTTCCATCTTCCTATTGGATTTACCTTCCCATCTTTTTGGAATGTCTTTATTTCTGGTTATAATCCTTGTCTGACATAATATAGCTATACCTATCTTTTTATGATTAGTGTTTTTAAGGTATATCTTTTTCCATTGTTGTTTCAATCTATGTGTGTTCTTATATTTATAGTGTATTTCCTCTAAGTGGCACATAGTTGAATCATGGCTTTTTAAAAATCAAACCTGACAGTTTTTAAAAATTTTTATTTGTAATTAATGTAATTGTAGGCACAGTTGGATTTAAGTGTCATCTTCCTATTTTTTTTAAATTTATTTTTAAATTTTTATTTATTTTTTTCTTTTTATTTTTTTACAGGGACAGAGAGAGGGACAGATAGGGACAGAGACAGGAACGGAGAGACGTGAGAAGCATCAATCATTAGTTTTTCGTTGCCGTTGCGACACCATAGTTGTTCATTGATTGCTTTCTCACATGTGCCTTGACCGCAGGCCTTCAGCAGACCGAGCCACCCCTTGTTGGAGCCAGCGACCTCGGGTCCAAGCTGACGAGCTTTTGCTCAAGCCAGATGGGCCCGTGCTCAAGCTGGCGAGCTCGGGGTCTCGAACCTAGGTCTTCCGCATCCCAGTCCGACGCTCTATCCACTGCACCACTGCCTGGTCAGGTCCTATTTGTTTTTTTTAATCTGTTAGTGCTCTTTTTCTTTGTATCTTTCTTTTACTTTCTTAAGTGGTTTCTCTAGGGATTGCAGTTTATAACTTAACTGTTCACCTTGATGTAATATTACATCACTTCTGTACAATTCAAGAATACTACAGTGGAACCTTGACACACGAGCACTTTAAATCACGAGCAATTTGAGAGACGAGCAGTCACTTGCAGGATTTTTTGCTTTAAATGACGAGCGGATATTTGAATCACGAGCTTACACCACCCTCCACTAGATGGCCTGCCGAACGTTCTGAAAGGGAGGAAGAAAGAAACTTCCATGGAAAGGTTTTTGTTGAAATGGCCTCTAAGTGAAAGAGAGGAAAATGTGGTGATAAAGCCAAAGTCAGTGGATAAAATGATGATTTGGGGGCAAATGAGTTTGTAAAATTTGTATTTTCTGAGTTTGCTCACTTTTATTGTTAAAAATGACACTGGGCAGCTGTCTATGGAATTGCTAATTACCTTCCTGCTTGGGAAGGGTCATTGTTATGCTAATGTCTCCTCCCCCTCTGCCAGCATCTTTGCCTGACCTTGAAGGTAAATACACTTCATAAACTAGTTTATTTCTTTATATTCTCTCTTATGTATATATATGTGTGTGTGTGTGTGTATTTGTTATTTATAAAACCCATTTTCTTATTTAAAAGCATATAAAACAAAATATTTATGTAGTTTTTGGGGGCCAGAATGGATTAATTGCAGTCTCATTAATTTAAATGGGGAAATTCGATTTGATACACGAGCAAATTGAGTCATGAGCTTGGCCAGGAAACAAATTAAACTCATGTGTCAATGTACCACTGTGTACAGCAGGGGTCCCCAAACTTTTCCCACAGGGGGCCAGTTCACTGTCCCTCAGACCATTGGAGGGCTGGACTATAAAAAAAACTATGAACAAATCCCTATGCACACTGCACATATCTTATTTTAAAGTAAAAAAAAACACACAAAAAAACGGGAACAAATACAATATTTAAAATAAAGAACAAGTAAGTTTAAATCAACAAACTGACCAGTATTTCAATGGGAACTATGGGTGCGGATGCATCCTGTGCTCCTCTCACTGACCACCAATGAAAGAGGGGCCCCTTCCGGAAGTGCGGCAAAGGCCGGATAAATGGCCTCGGGGCCACATGCAGCCCGCGGGTCATAGTTTGGGGACCCCTGGTGTACAGTATAACCCAGTGATGGGCAATCTTTTGAGCTTGCTGTGTCAAAATTCGCCAAAAAAGCGAGCATAACTCAGGTGGTGTGTCACTTCGAGAAAAACGGCCTAACCAGAAGTCCCAGAACTAGATGCTCTGTGCCAGAGTTCTGTTGTTTTGGCATACAGACCTCCGGCACAGAGTGTCTACACTACAGCAAATGTTTTATTCTCGGCTACTGCACCTGGCTGTGCAGGAGCCAAAGATGAAACACATCCTTCTTGGCATGTGGCCCCATACTTCTCTGGTATGCGGCTGCGTGTCATCGAAAATGCCTACGTGTGTCATTGCTGACACGCATGTCCTAGGTTCGCCATCACTGGTATAGCCTGACCTCTGGTTTTGCAGTGGATCAGGTTTTGACCTGCATTGCTGAGGTCACTGGTTCAAAACCCTGCGCTTGCCTGGTCAAAGCACATACAAGAGGCAACTACTATGAGTTGATGCTTTCTGCTCCTCCCCGCTTTTTCTCTCTCTGAAATCAATAAATAAAATAAAATGCACCACATTCTTTAAAAAAAAAATGAATACTATATAGTATAGAATGAATTCTTGCAGCTTTTCTTTATCTGTATGTGCTTTTATTTTTCCTTCATTTTGAAAAGTCTTTTTCCCTGGGTATAGAATTCTAGGATCTGTCTTTTCTTTAATTTTTTTTTTTTAAAGATCACAACATTTATCTTTATTTGCATCACCTTGTAGAGTTTACAGTGTGTGTAATGTGGGCTGTTGAGAATCTTGTCTCATGCCTGTGCAACCCATGTTTGAAGGGAGCTCTTCACATAAGCAACAGGAAAGTGGCCTTTTTTTCCATTTAAAGATCCAAGCCACCATCCTTCGTCATGTTTCTTGTGTACAGTCACGATGTCCCCTATTTCCAAATTCAATTCATCATCTTGCTTGGCTTGAAAGGAATATAAGGCTTTGCAAAGACTATTGCCGTGCTGGGCCACACCGGAGGCTGTGGCTGAAGAACTTGGATTGCTCTGCCCACTGGAAGATGTCCTTCTCACAGTGTTCTCTGATCTCTTCATCAGAAAAGGCCGAGATAGTCTTACATAACTATGTGTCTGCTGCTTTTCTTTCCACTTGAAGATGGAGTTACTACAAGGATGGCTGAGTTGAGGTCTTTGTTCAAGTTCTGCTAACACTGCTGACAGTTTATAGGCATTTGCTTGTAACGGATCTAGTTTCAAACTGGCCTCATCCATTAAGGCTGCTGTGCTTTTCTGGCTCTGAGTCTGAGAAGGAGTTGTTGGAGTAAGCTTTCAGCATGCGTTCAAGTCCTCCCTGGTCTCACGAGGCTTTTTCAATATCTTTTTAGTCTCAACAGTTTTGATTTTATTGAAGACCTTTGTCGCTCTTTATTCATTGCATTGTTAGGATCTTCTTCAAAATAATCAGTTAATAGGAGCTCAGCTTTATTTTCTGTAGATGAAACAGCAGTTTCTTCCATCAGAGCCTGAATATCTTTTTCGACGTCGATCTTGCTGATGGCCCCATGAATCTGTGTGTGGCATGTGGTCAGGGTTTGGCCAAACACAGAAATATGTTGGGTGTACTGGTTTAAGGTATTGCATAAAAGTTTAATTCTTTCCTTCTCCAGCTCCAGGATGCTCTGGTAGCAGTTTTCTAGAGTGTTTTCCCATTTCAGTCTAATAGAGCAGCCGGCCATGTTTTTTTGGTAGTAATTTTCATCTTCTTTTGCCAACTTCTCAGTTGATTTTTTCAGTTTGAGGAGCTTCTCTTTCTCCCTGTCAGTCATGGTTTGCTTGGAGCTTTCTATAAGATGGAAAAGCACTTCATGCTTCTTGGTACTCACCATTAGTTTCTTCTTGGCTTTAATTTGTTGATTCCAGTTGCTAAATGAAAAGATTTGCTGTCTTTTCAACTTCGTTATCAAGTGATTTCCTCTTCTTATCATGTACACTCAGGACTTGATGAGTTGGTTTTATTGCTTCTAACTCAATTGCTTTGCCAAGTTTCTGGTGCAGGTCTGCTGCAGACTTCATGCCCTCCAAGACCCAGGCCCAGGCACTGATGGCATAGTTTTTCTTTGTGTTCTGTAATGCTTTGCTCAGCTTAATTGCCAGCTTCTGAAGTCCTTTGGCATAAAGTCCAAGTTTGCCCTTTGCTGGAGAATGGATGTGACCTGCTTGCAGAAATTATCTCCATTTTGAGAAAACTTCTTTAGGTTCTTGTATACTCGATTATATGAACAGTTTGTGAGTGGGTCCTTTATGCTGAAATGTTTTTGCTTTTTTTTTTTTTTTTAAATTTATTTTTATTTATTTTAGAGAGGAGACACAGAGTGAGAGAGAGAGAGAGAGAGAAAGAGAGAAAGGGGGGAGGAGCTGGAAGCATCAACTCCCATATGTGCCTTGACCAGACAAGTGCAGGGTTTTGAACTGGCAACCTCAGTGTTCCCAGGTCGACACTTTATCCACTGCGCCACCACAGGTCAGGCTGTTTTTGCTTTTGTCCTTTTAAACTCTCTTTAAATATATTTTAAAGATGACATTTTGCTTTTGTTTCACTTCTCATGTATTCATTAAGAAATAAGTATTCGAGCCTGACCAGGCGGTGGTGCAGTGGATAGAGCGTCGGACTGGAATGCGGAAGACTGAGGTTCGAGACCCCAAGCTTACCAGCTTGAGCGCAGGCCCATCTGGCTTAAGCAAAAGCTCACCAGCTTGGACCCAAGGTCGCTGGCTCCAGCAAGGGGTTGCTCTGTCTGCTGAAGGTCTCTGGTCAAGGCACATGTGAGAAAGCAATCATTGAACAACTAACGTGTTGCGACGGCAATGAAAAACTAATGATTGATGCTTCTCACCTCTCCCCGTTCCTGTCTGTCTATCCCTATCTATCCCTGTCTCTGACTCTCTCTCTGTCCCTGTAAAAAAAAAAAAAAAAAGAAATAAGTATTCGAGGGGGTGGGGTGGTGCACAAAGAAAACCAGATAGAAGGTGACAGAGGACAATTTGACTTTGGGTGATGGGTATGCAACATAATTGAATGATAAGATAACCTGGAGATGTTTTCTTTGAACATATGTACCCTGATTTATTAATGTCACCCCATTAAAATGAATTTAAAAAATTAGGACAAAATTAAAAAAATAAAGAAATAAGTATTCATTTTTATTGTTGTTCCCTGAAGGTAATGTTTTTTTTTTTCTTCTGGCTACATTTAAGATCTCTTTTTTTTTCTGGCATTCAGCAATTTGAATATGAAATATTTTTGTATTTATTCTGCTTGGGCTTTTATGAGTTTTTTACATTTATGGTCAATGTTTTTTTATCGAATTTGGAAAACTCTCAGCTATTATTTCTTCAGATACTATGTCCATCCCATTCCCTCTTCTTCTGGAACTACACATTACACTTTTTTTTTTAGAGAATTTTTAGAAGAATTTATTTGTGCCAAACTGACGACATATGCCCAGGAGCAAGATCTCAGATGCTCCCTGTTTTTTCCTTTCAGCATTCTAAGCCACTTATACGTTAGATTTTCTGATCATGCCTCATATCTCTTTTATGTATTCCTCCATTATTTTCTCTCTGTGCTTCAGTTTGGATATTTTCTATTGAACCGTATTTGTGTTCACAATTCTTGTCTTCTGTTGTGTCCAGTATGCTATTAAGTCTACACAAGGAGATTTTAATTTCAGCAACTACATTTTCAGTTCTAGAATATTCATCTGCTTCCTTTTTATTTTATTTATGTTATTTTTTGTATTTTTCTGAAGTGAGAAGTGGGGAGGCAGACAGACAGACTCCCGCATGCACTTGAGCAGGATCCACATCCACCTGTCATGCCCACTAGGGGACGATGCTCTGACCATTTGGGGCATTGCTCCATTGCAACTGGAGCCATTTTAGCACCTGAGGTAGAGGCCATAGAGCTATCCTCAGCACCTGGGCCGACTTTGCTCCCATGGAACCTTGGCTGCGGGAGGGGAAGAGAGAGATAGAGAAAAAAGAGAGGGGGGAGGGTGAAGCAGATGGGCACTTTTTCTGTGTGCTCTGGCCAGGAATTGAACCCAGGACTTCCACACGTCAGGCTGATGCTCTACCATTGAGCCAAGGGGCCAGGGCCTTTCATCTGCTGCTTTTTTATAGATTCTGATTATTTGTTACTATTCTCATCGTTTCACATTTTCATCTTTTTGTATATTTTTGAGCTGATTTTTTTTAATTTTATTTTATTCATTTTAGAGTGGAGACACAGAGTGAGAGAGAGAGAGAGAAAGAGAGAAAGGGGGGAGGAGCTGGAAGCATCAACTCCCATATGTGCCTTGACCAGACCAGTGCAGGGATTTGAACTGGCAACCTCAGTGTTCCCAGGTCGACGCTTTATCCACTGCGCCACCACAGGTCAGGCGATCTTTTTGTATATTTTTAAAAAATTTTTTCATTGATTTGAGAGAACAAGAAAGAGGAAAGGAGGGGAAGGAAGAGAAGCATTGACTCGTTGTTCCACTAAATTGTTCCATTTAGTTGTGCACCCATCAGTCACTTCTTGTATGTGCCCTGACTGGGGACCAAACCTATGATATTGGCGCACCAGGATGATACTCTATCCACTGAGACACCCGACCATGGCCATTTTTCTCTGTATTTATTTTACATATTACTTTATAGTTAATCTGAAGTTTTTGTGTAACAACACTAATACATGGATTATCGCTATATACTTTTTAGCTGTTTAATTTCTTGATATTTTCTTTTTTATTTTAATATTTTATTGATTGATTTTAAAGAGAACGTGGGGAAAAGAGAGCAAAAGAAGCATTCATTTGTTGTTCCACTTAGTTGTGTACTCATTGGTCACTTAGTGTGTATGCTCTGACCAGGGATCACACTTGCAACCCTAGTGCCTCGAGGTGATGCTCACCAACTGAGCTGACCACCCAGGACTGGTTGTCTTTTGTTGTTGGTTTGTTTGTTTGTTCTGCTTTTCTCCATGTGATACAAAAAAAGTACTCTAAGTTTTAAAAGAAAGCAGGACTCAAAGTCTAAGATGTAATCTAAGTAGGAGAAGACCTGTGCATAGAGAGAGTAGCCATGGGGGAAAGGGAGGAAAAAGGAATTGGGGTGATGTTGAATATTAGGCTAGTTGCCATAAAATAACCATTTCTTTTATTTTTATTTATTTATTGATTTTAGAGGAAGGGGGAGAGAAACATCAATTTGTTGTTCCACTTATTTGTGCATTTATTTATTGATTCTTGTATGTCCCCCTCATTGGTGATTGAACCCGCAATCTTGGCATGTTGGGACAACACTCCAACCAAGTGAGCTACCCAGCCAAGGCCTTGGATATCCATTTCTTTTTTCTTTTGTTTTTTTAATTTATTCAGTGAGAGTAGGGGAGGCAGAGAAACAGATTTCTGCATGTAGTTCTAACGGATTCACGTGGCAAGCCCACTAGGGGACAGTGCTCTGCCCATCTGGGGTGTTGCTCTGTTGCTCAGCTACTGAGCTCTTCTTAGTACCTGAAGTGGAGGGCATGGAGCCATCCTCAGTGTCAGGGGCAAATTCGCTCCAGTCGAGCCATGGCTGCAGGAGGAGGAGAGAGAAGTGAGAAGGTGAGGGGTGGAGAAGCAGAGGGGCACTTCTCTCATGTGCCCTGACTGGGAATCAAACCCAGAATATTCACATGCCAGGCCAATGCTCTACCACTGAGCCAGCCGGCCAGGGCCTGGATATCCATTTCTAATCAGGGTTATTAGAGCTTTACCTTAGAAAAGTTATAGAAGCTTTAGAATGTGGGGTAAAAGAGAATAAGGGGAGATAAGAAATAAGAGTTAGGAAGCTTTTGTAATAACTGGGGAGGCAGTGGAAGTAGGAAGCAAAGGAAAGAATTGAGGGGTGCCTGTTCAGGGTGAAGACTGATCCTAGTCTCTGTCTCCCTAGTGCTTGGTTTAGTTCCTAGGAAATATTTCCTAGTCATCTTGTTTTTGTTCTATAATTTCAGAAGTGATTTGAAAATGGAGAGTAAATATTTACTATTGGGATTTATTTTTTATGAGAGAGAGAGAGGAGGGACAGACAAGGATCAGCTCATTTTTGTGGTACCTTAGTTGTTCATTGATTGCTTTTTCGTGGTGTGCCTTGACCATGGGGCTCCAGCTGAGCTGAGCCAGTGACCCCTTGCTCAAGCTAGCAACCTTGTGCTCAAGCCAGTGACCATGGGGTCATGTCTGTGACCCCATCATCAAGCTAGTAAGGTCATGCTGAAGCCAGTGACTTCAGGGTTTCGAACCTGGGTCCTCAGCCTCCCAGATTGACACTATCCACTGTGCCACCATCTATGGTCAGGTACTATTGGGAAAAACTTGACTCTTAATTGTTGTGACCTTCATGGTATTGATCTCAGGCACAAATAACCCATTATCACCTCTGTTCTCTGCTCCCATGCCAAGTGGCTATGGATTGCTATAAGAGGTCATGAAATAGTGCTGTTTAGGTTACCTGCATATTTGAAAACTATTACTAGGTCATTTGTAGTACTCAGACCATTATCATTTTCCCCCCCTCACTTCCTGTACCTTTTCCTGAGGCTACTAGTTATGAGTGGGAAATGGTGGAACGTTACTGGGGCAAGGGTTTTGAAGATGGTGACAGCATCATCGAGATTTTGGAGATATGTAATCTTAGAGGGGCAAAAACAGTTTGGAAGAAGTAGGAGGAGTTAAGGAATTGGAGGTCATAACTGAAGGTGATGAAAGGGATTCAAAAGAATGTGAGTAGATAAGAGAATTCTATAGGCAGAGAGAAGTAAATTAGAGGTGATGACTTATATGTATAATGGTTTAAAGAGTTAAGGAGAGGGTATTAAAAATGGTCTGCCCTGGGGGTCAAATAAGCTCGGCATACCTCTGCTCATGGCCATGGAATTTCTACCCGGAACATGGAATTCAGTTCAGATTGAAACTATCATGACAAAAGCCTTTGAAGTCCATCACGTTTCACTTTTTTTTTTAATTGTTTTATTGATTGATTTTAGTGAGAGAGGAAGGGGGCGATAGAGAGAGATAGAGACAGAGACAAGAACATAAGTCTGTTCCTGTATATGCCCTGACCAGGGATCGAACCAGCAACCTCTGTGCTTCAGAACGATGCTCCAACCAACCGAGCCATCTGGCCAGGGCCATCATGTTTTACTTTTAGTGCTACACTATCAGAAGTTGTTTTGTCAACAATTTCTGGAGCAGTTTTTTGTTTGTCAGTGGTAGTAAACCTGGTCCCTACTGCCCACTAGTGGGCGTTCCAGCTTTCATGGTGGGCGGTAGTAGAGCAACCAAAGTATAAATAAAAAGATAGATTTAACTATAGTAAGTTGTTTTGTTACTATGTTTTATGTCAGATTTTCACTAAGTTTAGGACACTGCCAAACTTAGTGAAAATCTGACATAAAGTACTTGGTAAGTAATTATTATTATTATATGCTTTAACTTGCTGTAACTCTGCTTTATAAATTTTATAAAGTTACTTCCCTACTTTATAAATCACCATTACTGTGGAACTGGTGGGCGGTTAGAAAATTTTACTACTAATAGATACACAAAAGTGGGCGGTAGGTATAAAAAGGTTGACTACCCCTGCTGTACATCTATGGCAGAGAGGATGGAGATGCTTTTGAAAATTATCAAATGATCTTCGATGTTTTTTTCTTTCTTTTAACTTCTGGTTTTGATTAAATGCTTGGTTTTCTGGCTCCTTTTGTTACTCTCTTCATATTTTTATGCTTCAGCATTTCCTTTATTTCATGGGGATAAAGTATATTCACTGGGATAGAGAATATATAAAATGTACATGGTGTGTGTGTGTGTATGTATGCATGTGTGTGTATGCATGCACACACGTAACCACCATTCAAGCCAAGAAATAGAAATTAGCCAGAATTCTAGAAGCCCTTGTGAAATTGTCCCTGTGTAGCTGGAATTAGTTCATTTTCTTTTTTTAATTTAGTGAGAGGAGGGGAGGCAGATATAGACTCCCACATGCGCCCCGACCAGGATCTACCTAGCAAACCTACTAAGAGGCAATGCTCTGCCCATCTTGTTCCCTGGCTCTGTTGCAACCAGAGCCATTTCTTAGTGACTGAGGTGGAGACCACAGGATCATTGTCAGCGGGTGGGGCCAACTCTTTTCAATCAAGCTATGGCTGCAGGACGGGAGGAGAAGAAAGAGAGAAGTGAGAGGGGGAGGGGTGGAGAAGCAGATGGGCACTTCTCATGTGTGCCCTGACCACGAATCAAACCTGGGACATCTATACTCTGGGTCAATGCTCCGCCACTGAGCCAACCAGCCAGGGCTGAAGGTTTTTTTTGTTTTTGTTTTTTTAAGACTTTATTCAGTTTAGAGAGGAGATAGAAGTGGAGGAGGAACAGGAAGCATCAACTTCTATATGTGCCTTGACCAGGCAAGCCTAGGGTTTCCAACTGGCAACCTCAGTGTTCCAGGTTGACACTCTACCACTGTGACACCATAGGCCAGGCTGCATTATCAGTGCTTTATAGTGCCCAATTGTTTTGATATACCACAAGAAATTAATCCATTGATGAACATTTGTTTTTCCAGCTTTGAATTCTTATGTAGAATGCTGCTGTGAACAGTTTTTATAGACTTTTACGTTTTTATTTTTTAAATCGAGATGTAATTGACATATAACATTAGTTTCAGATGTGCCACTCAATGATTTGATATTTGTCTGCATTGTAGAGTGATCACCACAATAAGTCTAGTTAACATCCATCACCATAGTTAGATTTTTTTTTTCTTGTGATATACATTGTTATTAATGATGACCATCAGGCTGTTCATTATGTGTCCCCACAACATATTTTATAACTGGAAGGTTGTACCTTTTAACTCCTTTCCACCACCCCTCCTACCCACAACTACCAATCTGTTCTCTGTGAGCTCAGTTTGTGTGTTTGATTTTACATATAAGTAAGACAATGGTATTTTTATTTCTCAGACTTATGACACAGCATAATGCCTCAAGGTCAGTCTATGTTGTCTCAAATGGCAAACCTTACTATTTTCTTTAAAGATTTTATTTATTTTGGAGAACAGAGATACAGAAAGAAGGGGAAGGGGGAGCAGGAACCATATGTGCCTTGACCAGGCAAGCCCGGGGTCTTAAACCAGCGACCTCAGCATTTCAGGTTGAAGCCTCACCCACTGCACCACCACAGGTCAGGCCAAGCTTTACTGTTTTATGGCTGAATGTTACTGGACTAAAGGGTTCCATTTGCCTGTGTGCATCAAAACCCAGTAAGACATGGACAGGAGTTTGCAGCAGAGAAAGCTTAAGGGTTTATTTTTAGGAAGTGGCCCATGCCAAGAGACAGGTTAGTAATGCTAATGACCTGGCCTCTCAGGGCTTCCACGTGATGGGTTATATGAGGGGAGAACATTAATCGTGGTGACTAAGGGCGTTAGGGTTGTGGTCAGAGTCACAGTCATTACTGACTGGGCGGCACTTATCTCTGAGTAGGGAGTAGGGGCTCACTTATCTCTGCATCTGGTCCTGGTGTCAGCCAGCTTTGGTTTCACCAATTTTCTGGACCTGAAGCTGAAACACAACTGATGCCAAGATGTTATCTCTAATTTGAAAACTGTGCGGTCAACATACCCAGGCTTTGTTCTGATTATTTGATGCCAACCAGAACCTTATTTCCTGAGGCTTAATGATTAGGGGAGTGGTTGTGCTAGGGAGAAGGAGCAGGTTTGGGAGAGGCCAGCTTGAAATCAAAAGGAAAGGAGAAAAATAGTTTCTGTGTGGTTACATGAATAATATTGCATTTTGTACATACACTTCATTTCTTTTGTTCATTGATCCATTGATGGATGCTTAGGTTGTTTCTATGTCTTGGATATTGTAAATCATGCTGCAGTGAATATGGTGTGCATATGTCCTTTTGAATTAGTGATATTTTCTTTGGTTAAATACCCCGACGTTAATTTGCCAGATCATAGGTAGTTCTATTCATATTTTGAGTCACCTCCATACTGTTTTACATAGTGGTTGCATAATTTACTTTTCCAACAACAGTGCACATTCTTTTTTCCACATCCTTGCCAACACATTTTTATTTATTTATTTTGTGTGACAGAGACAGAGAGAGAACAGATAGGGACAGACAGGTAGGAAGGAAGAGAGAGGAGAAGCATCAATTCTTTGTTGTGATACCTTGATTGCTTTCTCATATGTGCCTTGACTGGGGGGCTACAGCAGGTCTAGTGACCCCTTGCTCAAGCTGATGACCTCAAGGTTTCAAACCTGGGTCTCCTCCGCGTCCCAGTCTGACGCTTTATTCACTGCGCCACCACCCAGTCTCTTATCTTTTTAATAATAGCCATTCTAACATGCATGTATGAGTTAATGTTATATTGTGATTTTTATTTGCACTCTGATTGGTGATATTTGACCACCTTTTCATGTACCTGTTGGTCATCTGTAGGTCTTTGGAAAATGTCTATTCAGATCCTCTTTAATTGGGTTGTTTTTTTGCTATTAAGTTGTATGAGTTCTTAATATAGTTTGATATAACATATATATACTTCATAAATATTTTATTTGCCTTTTCATGTTGTTGGTTTCCTTTGCTATGCAAAAGCTTTTTAATTTGATGTTATTCCACTTGTTTATTTTGCTTTTCTGCCTTTTTTACAGCTTGGGTATGGTGGGGAGATCTTTATGTCTTATAATTGGAAGTTTATCTTCTGCCTTTGAATATGCAAATCTGAAAAGGGTTCCTAGACTGAGTACCAATGTGTGTGTGTGCATGCACACGCACCCCTTCATACCAACAAGCAGTTCTCAGACACCAGTAGGGCATTTGAGAATTCAGCTCAATCCTGTCACTATCTACCTGGAATCAGATTCCACAGGTTAAGGGTTCAGTCCTACAAGACTGCCCCCCACCCCACAACTTCAGTTGCCAATCAGAAGCCCAGGTTGTTACTCATGCTTCTAACCAATTGGGTTTAGATTGGAGGTTCCTTGATTCCCCCTGCCCCAACTCAGGATGTCAGTGACACGCCCAGGATGTTACCTTTGCTTCTGACTGGCTGTGAAGCAGAGTTTCCCACACCACCCCTTTGGCTCAGTTACTTTTATAGAGCAGCTCACAGAACTCAGAGAAACATTTTACTTAGTAGGTCATCACTTTATTGTAAAAGGACCCAGTGCAGGAACAGCCAGATGGGAATTTGGGGAAAGGGGCCCGAGCTTTCCTGCCTCTCCAGGGTGGCCCTCTCCCAGCGCCCTCATGTGTTTGCCAACCCGGTTCTTTGAGCCATGTCCTTTGGGTTTTTAGGGGCTGCATTCCATAGTTGTGATTGATTACATTATTGACCACTGACAATGGGTCTCTTCCCTGCAGAGGTCAGGGGTTAGGACTGAAAGTTGCTGGTGACTAGCCCCCATCCTTAGGTGCTTTCTAAAAGTCACCTCATTGACATGACAAATACCTTTGTCACTCTCAACAGAAAATCCCAGGGGTTTTGAGAGCTTTGAGCCAGGAACTGTGCACAAAAATCAGATACTTTGGTCATTCAGATAACCAAATATATATTTCTTATAAATCAATATCACAGTCTGCCCCTGATCTTCAAACACATTCTCTGTAGTAAAACAATCATAAAGGTCAAAAGATGCTAGCACATTATTTGAATCCTAGCCAGTTACTGTGACTATCCAGTCCATTGTTATATTGTAGGAAAAGTCTTCCAGGGCAGGTTCTCTAAGGTTTGTAGGCTTCCATTCAAGCTTGTTGGGTTCCAGAAGCTGAAGTGGTCTCAGTGTGTGGCTTCACCTTTTCGGTTTGGGGGGAGTGAAACTTTTTGTCGACTCTTCGAGGTTTTTCTGCTGCTCTAATAATCAAATTGGCATGAGACAGATTAGCAGAAGAAATGAAAGTTTAATAATATGTATACCTCATATACATGAGAGAGATCCAATAAAAGTGAGTAACTCACCAAAATGGGGTGGTGGGGAGCTGTCACCTTTAGTTAAAGACATAAAGATGGGGGGGATGAGCTGTTACCTTCAGCTAAAGACAGATGATGTTGGGGGAGGGGAGTAGGTTTGGGAGGTTACAGGAAAAGCACAGAAAGGGAATGAAAGTGAGAGAGAAAGAGGAGAATGAGAGAACAGTGAGCCAGTAGAGAAAGTGAGAGGGAGGAATAGATAGGTGGGAGGGGAGATAGAATAGACATATGGTAAGCGGGTAGAGAAAGGGAGGAATGAGAGAAGAGAGGGGGAATGGTGAGAGAGAACAGAATGAGGAGGGAGAGGGAGCTAGGGAAAAGAGTGGAGAAGGGGGAGGAGGGGAGATTGGGAAAGGGAGAGGGAGAAGTGAGAAGTGAGAAAAGAGCCTGGGGGTTAAAGAGGTTAAAGAGAAAGGTGTGAGGGGAGGGGACAGTGAGAGGACTAAGGGACATAGTGAAGGAGATGGAGGAGGAGAGCGCATGGAGAGAACTGAGGTAGGGTGGAAGTGGAGTGGGAGATGGAGAAGGAGCTGTGAGAATGCACAGGCACAGTGAGAGGACTGAGTGAGGGGGTTAGAGAGGAAAAGACAGGTGAGGGTGGAGTGACAGTAGCAAGAGAAGGGGATGAGAGAACTGAGGTGTGAGTGGAGAGGACAGTGAGAAGTGGGGAGTGAGTGAGAGCAGGCAGCGACACATGGGGAGTGAAGGAAAGATGAGATTTGAGCTAGAAAGAAGTGAGAAAGTGGAGCGGGATGGTGAGGGGCAGGGGAGAGACAGGGAGGAAGAGTGAGGGAGGAATTAAAGATTAGAGAAAAGGAGGGAGGGAGGGAGGAGACAGCAGAGACAAATGAGAGAATAGCAAGGGAGTGAGAGTGGAGACAGATGGGAGGGTGTGGAGAGGAGCGGGACAGCAGAGAAGGGTGCATGTAGAAAAGGGGTAGGATAAGACGAACAGTGAAAGAGGGAGAGAAGAGATGAGTGAGAAAGGCGAGAGAAAGTAGGAACGAAAAGAGTGTGAGGAGGGATGTAAGAATAGAGTGAGAGACAGAGGAGGGGGCGTGAGGTCAGAGGGAGACACTGAGGGGCTGGAGGAAGAGAGGGGGACAGGAGTGGGACAGTAGGACAGAAGGAGGGAAAAAGGAGAGACAGGATGGGGAGAGTGAGAAAGAAAAGTGAGAGGGATGGAGTGGAGCTATGGGGGGAAGAGTGAAAAGGAGTAGAACGACGGGGGGAAGAGTGAAATAATAGAGGCAAAGTGTTAGAAAGGAGTGAGAGACATAGCCGTGAGAGGGTTCCAGAGAAAGGGAGGGAGTAATGAGAGTGGAGTGAGAGGATAGAGAGAGAGGGATGAGGAGAAAGAGGAGAGAGGGAAAAAGAGAATAAGGAGTGTAAGAGGGGAGTAAGGGAGATTAGAGAGTGAGGCAGACAGAGTGAAGAGGAGATATGGAGAAGACAGTTGACAGTGAAAAGGTTGGACAGAGGGCAAGAAGTTAGAGTGTGTAGAGGGGCTCTAGGAGAGTGTGGAGAGGGAGCGGTAGTGGATGTGTAGGGGGTCAGGAGAGAGTGTGGCTAGAGCAGGAGCAAGTCTGGAAGAGACTAGAGAGGGAGTGAATGACTGTGTGGAGAGGAGAAGGGAGGGGGGAGAGAGCTGTAAGAGGAGTAGAAGAGAGAAAGTGGGAAGAGCAACCAAAGAGAGGGGGAGAGGGTGGGAAGAGAGTAAGAGAGGTGAGGAGAGAGGGGGACATGAGAGAATAGGGATAGAAAAGTTAGAAAGGGGGGAGGGAAGATACAAAATGGAATCAGAGTGGAAGGGAGAGAAAAGAGAAAAAGGAGTGAGAAAGAAAAGGAGTTGGGGAGAGAAAGAAGAGTGAAAGTAGAGAGGAGAGAGATTGGAGGGGGCAGGTGGAAGAAGGAGGGAGGGACTAGAGTGAGGGGGCTAGAGTAAGAGAAGATACAAAGAAGAGAGTGAGCAAGTGGGAGAGTGTAGAGGAGGAGGAGGAGAGAGAACAGACAGTGGGATGTAGTGACGGGCAAATGTGGAGGAGTGGGAGAGAGGGTGGGCATGAAGGAGGAGAGGGCATGAGAGAGTAGCAGGATAAGGGAGATTAGAGAGGAGAGACAAGAATGAGAGGGCGGGGAAGAATAAGGCTAGAGAGAAGAGTGACAAATAGAGGGGAAGATAGGGAGAGAGGAGAGACACACAGGAGACAGGTGAGAGTGAGAAAATTGAGAGAGGAGAGGGGAAGGGGTTAGAGAGTAGAGAGAGTAGAGAAAGGAAAGAGGAAGAAGGGAGACATATTGGACATGTGTGAGAGAAAGGCAGGAGTGAGAGAGAAGTGAAGGAGATTGGGGAGATAGATGAGAGACGAATGAGAGGAAGGGAGAGAGAGTGAGGGGGAATGAGAAAGCAGAGATGAGAGGATACACAGAAGAGAGTGAGCAAGAGGGAGTGGAAAGTGGAAGAGTTTAGAGGGGCCTCAGGGAGCGAGTGTAGGCTGGAAGGAAAGAGAAAATACAGTGTGTCCGTAAAGTCATGGTGCACTTTTGACCATGTGACCAGTCAAAAGTGCACCATGACTTTACGGACACACTGTAGAAAGGAGAGTAGCAGTTTGGAGGAGTAGTGAAAGATGTGGAGTAGCGAGAGAGTGGGAGAGAGTGAGAGGTGAAACAGTGAGGAGAGAGAGACATTAGAAGGGGGAGGCAGATTAAAGAGAAGAGACAAAGAGGAGTGTGCTAGAGAAAGCAAAAGGACAGGAGTGAGACTAAAGTAGAGAGGGAGTGAGTGACAGGAGAGAAAAGTAGACAGGAAAGGAAAGGAAGACGGGATAGGGTGGCAGGCAATACAGGAGACAGATTGTGAGAGAGAATAGAGGGAAAGTTAGAGGAGATGAGAATGAGAAAAGTGAGAGTGAAAGACCAGTCAGAAGTAAGAGGAGATAAGAGTAAGACAAAGGAGGCATAGAGTGAACGAAGACAGAGGGGAGGAGAGAAAGTACTTAGAGGGCATGGTAGGGAAAGGAAGTAGGGAAAGAGTCAAGGAGTGAGAATAGTGAGAGGGATTGAGAGAGGAAGAAGAGAAGAATGATGGGAACGTGAGAGTAGTGAGGGAATCAGGGACAGAGCAAAGGAGAGAGTGAAGGAGGAGTTAGAGTACTGACTCCTTTCAGATTTGGTGCCTACTGAGAGGGGATGGGAGAGAGAGGAAGGGGAAGTGATATTTGTGAGAGGGATTAGAGAGAGGAAAGAGGGAGAGAATGAGGAGGGAGAGTGGTGAGAGGGAATGGCACAGAGGAAGGGGGAGTTAGAGTAATGAGAGCAAGAGGAAGGAGGTAGTGTAGAAGTTATTGAAAGGGAATGTGAGAGAGGAGAGATGAGTAAAGAAGGAATGATTGTAGTGAGAGGGTAGGGAGAGAAGGAGGAGGCAGATAATGAAGGAGAAGTGAGAGGGAATGGGAGAGAGGAAGGAGGGAGGACTGAAGGAGGAAAATAGAAGAAATGAAAGAGGAAGGATGAGTAAAGAGGTTATTTAGAAGAAATGAAATGGAGAGGAGGGAGGTAAAGAATTTAGGAGGTGTGAGAGTTGTGAGGGGAATGGGAGAGGGGAAAAAGGGGAAAATGAAGGAGTGAGTGAGTGGAGTGGAGGAGGAGGATTGGAGGTAGAGTAGAAGGAAAAGTGAGAAGTGAATGCAAAGGGAGAGTAGTGAGGCAGTGGGAGAGAGGAAGGAGGAAGGCGTAATGGAGGAGTGATAGTGGTTAGAGGGGATGAGATGGAAAGGAGGTAGGGAAGTAGGAGTGAGTAGTGAGAGGGAATGAGAGAGAGGAAGCAGGGATGAGTGAGGGAAGTAAAAGTGGATGAGAGGGAAATGAGGTTGGGAGAGAGTGAAGGAGGATGGTAGCAGTGAGGGAATGGGAGAGAAAAAGGAGGGAAGACAAGGAGAAATGAGAAGTGAGAGGGAACGAAAGAAAGGTGGATGAGTGAGATTAAGGGGATGATGGAGAGGAAGGAGTAAAAGAGTAGGAGGACTGAGAATAGTGAAAGGAAGGAGGGAAGAGTGAGATTAGTGAGAAGAAATAGAAGATTGAAGGAGGAGTCGGATTGGGAGAGAAAAGAAGAGTGAAGAAGCAGTAAGAGTAGTGATATCAGTGAGGGGATGAGAAGGTTGATAGTGGGGGAATGGGAGAGAGGAAGGAGGGACGACTGAAGGAGTGAGTGTAGTAGAGGTAATCGAAGCTATGAAGCGAGAGAAGAGTGAAGGCAGAGAAGGAGTAGTGAGAGGAGATGGGAGGGAGAGAGGAAGGAGGACTGAGATTGTGAGGAGTTGGAGAGGAAGAGGGAAAGAAGAGTAAGAGTAATGAGAAGGAATGGTAGAGAGGAAGGAGGAGTTAGAGTAATGTGAAGGGATGAAAGGGGGAGGAAGAAGGGTGAGAGTGTAGGAATAGTGAAAGTATTGAGAGGGATGAGTGAAGAAGTGAGTGCAGTGAGAGGGAATGTGAGAGGAAAGAAGGAAAAGTAACAGGAGTGAGATTAATAGGAGGTGGAGGAGAGGGAGGAGGCAGAGAATGAAGGAGGAGTGAGTATAGTGAAAAGGAATGGGTGAGAGGAAGGAGAAGTGAGAATAGAAGGAAGGAGGGATGAGTGAAAGATGAGAGATTATGTAGAGTAATTGAAAGGGAGAGGAAGGAGGTAAAGCGTGGAGGAGGAGGGAGAGTACTGAGGGAATGGGAGACAGGAAAGATGGAGTGAAGAAAGATTTGTTAGGAGTAATGGAGGAGTATTTAGAAAGGATGATATGGAGATGAGGTAGGGAAAGTGAGAGAGAAGTGAGAAGGAATGAGAGAGGAAGGAGGGAAGGTTGGAGGAGTGAGATTTGTGAGAGGGGACCAGAATGAGAGGAACGATGCAGAGAATGAAGAGTGAGAGTAGTGAGGGGGAATGTTGAAAGGAACAAAGACTAAAAGAGGATTATAGTTAGTAAGAGAGTGAAGGAGGAGTGAGTGTAGTAGAGGGAATTGAAGAGAGGAAGGAGGGAAGACTGAAGAATAAATGGAGTAGTGACGGGACGAGATATAGGATGTACAGGAAGGAGATAGTTTAGGAGTACTGAAAGTATTGAGAATAGGAGAGGGGAAGGAAGGAAGAGTGAAGAACACTGGGGAATAGTGAGAAGGAAAATGGAGATAATAGGAGAGAGGAAGGAAGGAAGGAAAAGTGATGGAGGAGTGAAAGGGAGAGGAAGGAGTTAGTGTAGGAGGAGTGACAGTAGTGAGGGGATGAGAGGGAGAGGAGAGAGGGAAGAGTAATAGAATACTGAGAGTAGTGAGAAGGAATGGAGAGGAGAGAAGATTGAAGGAGGAGTGAGATTTGTGAAAGGATTTGAGAGGAAGGAGGTAGAGAATGAAAAATGAGCATAGTGAGGGAATGTGAGGAGAAAGAAGAGAGACTGAAGGAGGACTGAGGATAGTGAGTGGGGATTGGGGAAAGAGAAGAGGGAGAGAATGGAGGAGTGTGAGTAGGATTGGGAGAGTGGTAGGGAGAATGAGGGGATGAAAGAGGAAGGAAGGAGAAGTGATGGAGGAGAGATGGAAGCGAGTAATTAGAGGGCATGAGATGAAAGGAAGGAAAAGTGAGGAGGAGTGAGCAATGAGAAGGGATGAGAGAGGGAGTGGGGATGAGTGAAGGATGTGTGACAGAAGTGAGAGGGAGATGAGGATGGCAGAGACTGAATGAGGAGTAAGCAGGGAAAGGGAATGTGAAAGAAGTAGTGAGGGAGAGGAAGGAGGTAGAGAATTTAGGAGTAGAGAAAGTATTGACATATTATAAGGGACGAGAAGGAAGAGGGAAGGGGGATTGAGAATATTGAGAGGGAAAGGAAAGATGAAAGAATGATGGAGGAGTTAAAGTAGAGGGGATGAGATGGAGAGGAGGTAGGGAGAGTGAAGGAGTGAGAGTAGTGATTGGCAATGGCAGAGAAGAAGGGATGAGTGAGATTACTTTGAAGGAATAAGAGGGAGAGGAAGGAATTAATGTAGGAGGAGTGAGTAGTGCGGGGATCAGAGGGAGAGGAATGAGGGAGAGTGATAGAATACTGAGTAGTGAGAAGGGATGGGGAGAGGAGTGAAGATTGAAGGAGTAAGATTTGTGATAGGCGATTGGAGAGAGGAAGGAGGAAGAGAATGAAGGAAGTGTTAGAGTAGTGAGATGGAATGTGAGGAAACAAGGAAGACTGAAGGTAGTGAGAGGATGGGGGAGAGGTAGAAGTGAGCAGTAAATAGGGGGTATTGTAGTAAGAGGCGATGAGAAAGGACGAAGAGAGGAGTGATGAAAGTGAGTAGATAGAAGAGATGCCATGGAAAGGAAGTAGGGAGAGAGTAAGGGAGGAGTGAGAATGGAGAGGAATTGGGATCAAGGAAGGCAGAGTGAGGAGGAATGAGTAACAAGATGGGTTGAGAGAGGAAGCTGTGAAGAGCAAAGCTGAATGAGGGAGGTGAAAAAGGACAGGAGGGAGTGAAGGGGAGTAAGCAATGAGGGGTAATGTGAGAGAAAAAAAAGGAAGAGTGAGGGAGGAGTGAGAGTCTTGTTTCTGAATGACATAGAGCAAAGGTAGGGAGAGAGGAGGAGAAGTAAGTAAGTACTTAGAGAAGAAGAGAGTGTGAGGGAGATGGTCAAGGGGACAGAGTAGTAAGAGGTATGGGAGGGAGGAGGAAGGGAAGAGTGAAGGAGGAGTGAGTGCAGTAGAGGGAATTGAAGAGAGGAAGGAGGGAATAGTGGAGGATGAATAGAGTATTGAGAGGGAAAGGGATGAGAGGAAGGAGGTAGTGTAGTAGTGAGTGTTGAAAGGTAATGGAGAGGGGAAGGACAGAGAAGTGATGAAAGAGTGAGAATAGTTAGAGGGGATGAGATGGAGAGGAGGTAGGGACAGCGTGGGGGAGTGAGGGAATGGGCAAGAGGAAGGGGGAAGAGTGAAGAATGATTGAGGGAAGTGATAATGGATAGCAGGGAGATGAGGGTGAAAGAGTAAAGGGTGAGTAGGCAGTGAGAGAATGTAAGAAGAAAAAAGGAAGAGTGAGGGAGAAGTGAGAGTTTTGAGTCGAAATGACATGGAGAGAAGAGGAGGAGGGTACTGAGAGAGGAGAGTGAGGGAGATGGTCAAGGGGGCTGAATAGTGAGAGTAAGGGAAAGAAAAAGGAGGGAAGAGTGAAGGATGAATGAGAGTAATGCAGGTGATGAGAAAAAGAGGAATGAGCAGGAGTGCAGGAGGAGTGAGTATTGAGATAAACGAGAGGGGCATGTGGAAAGAGTAAAGGAAGAGTGAGAGTAGTGAAGTGGAATGGGAGAGGAAGGAGGGAAAGAATAAGGAGGAGGAGTATAGTGGAGGGAATCAGAGGAAGGAGGGAAGAGTGAAGGATGAGTAGTGAGAAGGTTAAGAGGGAGAGGAAGAAGTAGAGTGTAGGAGTAGTGAGTATTGAGAGATTTAATAGAGGGGAAGGAAGGAAGATCGAAGGAGAATGTGAGTAGTTGAGAGAGGAACGAGTGAGGAGTGGGAGGGAATAGGAGAGAGGAAGGATGGTGAGATTATTTAGAGGCCATGAGAGACGAAGGAGTTAGTGTAGAAGGAGTGAGGGAATTTGAAGAATGAGGAAAGAGTGAAAGAAGAGTTAAAGTAGTGAGAAAAAGGGAAGATTGAAGGAGGAGTGAGTAGTCAGTGGACTGGGAGAGTGGTAGGAAGGAAGACTGAGGTGTAATGAGAGAGAGGAAGGAAGGAGAAATTATGGAAGAGTCAGTGAGTTAGAGGGCATATGATGAAGGGTAGGAGGAGAGAAGTGGAGTGAGCAGGTAGAGGAATTGGAATACTTAAAGGAAGGAACGTTGGGGTGGAGTGTGTAACAAGAGGGTTTGAGAGAGGAAGCGGGGAAGGGTGCAGGATGAGTGAGGGAAGGAGAGAATGGGAGGGAGACAAGGCTGGGAGAGAGGGAAGGAGGAGTAGGCAGTGAGAGGGAATGGGAGAGAAGAAAGAAGGAAGAATGTAAGAAAAGTGAGTTCTGAGTAGGATGACGTGGGGAGAACGGAGGGAGAGAAAACAGAGGAAAAAGGAAGGAGTGTTGTGAGGGAGAGAGTCAAGGGAAGTTAGAGTAGTGAGAGGGAATGGGAGAGAGGAAGGAAGGAGAGAATGAAGGAAAAGTGAGTGTAGTAGAGAGAACTGAAAAGAGAAGGGATGAATCAAGAATTAGTAGAGCATTGAAAGGGGAAGAGAAGGAGAGGTAGGAGGTGGAGAGGTAAGGAGGTGGAGAGTGTAGGAGTAGTGAGAGTGTGAAGAGGTAATAAACGGGGAAGGAGGGAATAGTGAAAGAGAATGAGTACTGAGAGCTACTGAGAGAAGTAGTGAAGAGTAAATAGAGGGGAGTGTAGTAAGAGGTAGTGGGGAAGAGGAAGAAGGAAGGAGTGGTGGAGGAGTGAGAGTAGTTAGAAGGGATGAGAGGGAGAGGAGGTGGAGGAGAGGGAAGGAGGGAATAGTTAGAGGAAGAGGAGGTGGAGGAGAGGGAAGGAATGAGAGTAGTTAGAGGGGGAGAGAGGGAGAGGAGGTGGAAGAAAGGGAAGGAATGAGAGTGGTAAGAGGGGATGAGAGGAAGAGGAGGTAGAAGAGTGGAGGAGTGAGTTGTTAGAGGGGATGAGAGGGAGAGGAGGTGGAAGAGAGAGTGGTTAGAGGGGAGGAGAGGGAAGGAGAGAGTAGTTAGAGGGAGAGGAGGGAGGTGGAAGAGAGGGAAGGAGTGAGAGTGGTTAGAGCTGATGAGAGGGAGAGGAGGTGGAAGAGAGTGGAAGATTGAGTAGTTAGAGGGGATGAGAGGGAAGGAGGAAGAGTGGTTAGAGCGGATGAAAGGGAGAGGAGGTGGAAGAGAGGGAAGGAGTGATAGTTGTTAGAGGGGAAGAGAGGGAAGGAAAAAGAGGGAGGTGGAAGAGAGTGGAGGATTGAGTAGTTAGAGGTGATGAGAGGGAGAGGAGTTGGAAGAGAGGGAAGGAGTGAGAGTAGTTAGTGGGAGTAAGAGAGAGAGGAGGTGGAAGAGTGGAGGAGTGAGAGGTTAGAGGGGATGAGAGGAAGAGGAGGTGGAAGAGAGGGAAGGAGTGAGTAATTAGAGGGGATCTGAGGGATACGAGGTGGAAGAGAGTGGAGGAGTGAGTGGTTAGAGGCAATGAGAGGGAGAGGAGGTGGAAGACAGGGAAAGAGAGTGGTTAGAGGGGATGAGAGGAAGAGAATGTAGAAGAGAGTGAAGGAGTGAGTAGAGGGGATGAGATAGGAGGTGGAAGAGAAGGAGGGAGTGAGAGTAGTTAGAGGGGATGAGAGAGGAGGTGGAAGAGAGGGAAGGAGTGAGAGTAGTTAGAGGGGATGAGAGAGGAGGTGGAAGAGAGGGAAGGAGTGAGAGTAGTTAGAGGGGATGAGAGAGGAGGTGGAAGAGAGGGAAGGAGTGAGAGTAGTTAGAGGGGATAAGAGAGGAGTTGGAAGAGTGGAGGAATGAGTGGTTTAAGGGGGAAGAGGAGGTGGAAGAGAGGGAAGGAGGGAGAGTAGGTAGAGGGGAGGAGAGGGAGAGAAGGAAGAAGAGAGGGAAGCAGAGAGTGGTTAGAGGGGATTATTAGGAGAGGAGGTGGAAGAGAGTGGAGGAGTGAGTGGTTAGAGGGAATGAGAGGGAGAGGAGGTGGAAGAGAGGGAAGGAGTGAGAGTAGTTAGAGGGGAAGAGACGGAGAGGAGGTGGAAGAGAAGGAAAGAGTGAAAGTGGTTAGAGGGGATGAGAGGGAGAGGAGGTGGAAGAGAAAGAAAGAGTGAGAGTGGTTAGAGGGGATGAGAGGGAGAGGAGGTGGAAGAGAGTGGAGGAGTGAGTGGTAGAGGCAGTGCGAGGTAGAGGAGGTGGAAGAGAGGGAAGGAGTGAGAGTGGTTATAGGAAATTAGATGGAAGGCAGTAGGCAGAGAGGGAAGGATGAGTGAGCAGGGAGAGGAATTTGGATCAGGGAATTCAGGAAGGGAGGAAGAAAGTATGAGTGTGGAATGCGAGTCTTGAGACAGAATGACATGGAGAGAAGGGAGGGAGTGTGAAGCAAGGTGAGTACTGAGAGGAGAAGAGAAGGAGAGTGCAAGGGAGAGAGTCCTGAGAGGTGTGGGGAGAGGAAGGAGGGAAGGGGAAGAGTAATGAGAGGGAATGGCAGAGAGGAAGGGAGAGTGAGTGTGGTTAGAGGGGATGAGAGGGAGAGGATGGATGGACAAGGGAAGGATGAGTGAGGGAAGTGAGAGGGCATGCGAGGGAGATGAGGTGGGAGAGCTAAGGGAGAAGAAGCAGTGAGAACTAATGGGAGAGAGGAAAGGGAGAGCGAAGGAGGAGTGATATTAGTGAGGGGTGCGGAGCCACAAAGGAGGCAGAGAGTGAAGGAGGAGTGAGCCGTGAGAAACATTTGGAGAGTTAACGGCAGGAAAAATTAAGAGTAGTGAGGAATGGCAGAGAAGGAGGGAAGACTGAGGAGTAAGTAATGAGAGGGAATGAAGATGGAGTGAGAGTAAGAGGGACTGAGAGAGAGGAAGGGAGATGAGATTATTTAGAAGGGAGAGGAAGGAGGAAAGAGTAAGAGTAGTGAGAAGGAATGGAGGGAGGAGGAGAGAAGATGGAAGTAGGAGTGAGAATAGTGAGAAGAAATGAGGAAGCAGGGATGAATGAAGGACTAGTGATTGCAGTAGAAGTAATAGGAGAGAGGAACAAGGGAAGAGTGAAGGAGGAGAGTAGTGAGGAGAAGAAGGGAGAGAATGAAGAGTGAGAGAAGTGAGAGGGAATGAGAGGAGGGAAGGACGAGTGTAGGATGAATCAGTAGTGAGGGTTTGGGATAGTGGTAGGAGGGAAGAATGAGGAATGAGAGTAATGAGGGAATAAGATGGAGTGGAGGGAGGGAGAGACTGAAGGAGGAGTGAGAATAGTGAGAAGGAATGAAAGAAGGAGGAGGGATGAGTGAAGGATGAGAAATTAGGGAATGAAAGGGAGAGGAATGAGGGAGAGTATAGGAGTGAAGAGTATTGAGAGGGCATGAACAGTGAGGAATGTGAAGTGAAGGAAGGGTGAGGATAGTGAGAGGGGATGGGAGAGGAATGAGGGAGCACAGTGAAGGGAGGGGAGAGAGGAGGGAGTGGTAACGAGGTAGTAGTGAGGGAGATAGTGAAGGAGGCATGAGAGAAGGGAGACAAAGGGAAGACTGATGGAGAAGTGAGAGCGAGAAGGGTTGTCTGAAAAAGATTTAGAAGGAATGGAGTGTGCGAGTAAATTTTTACTTACAGGAGCTTCCAGGGTTTCCAAGGATAGCACTGTCCCACACCTCCATGTGTCCACTCACCCAGAGGTTTCTGGGAACTCTGTCCGGGTGGAATTTTATGGAGACCTTATTACACAATGGTGATTGATGACATCACTTACCATGATGTTTGTGGACCTTGTACTGGCTACTGCCCAGGGTCACAGCATGGGGCTGTAAGTTCTAACTCTCTTATCACACAGGTCACTTAGGTCTAATGGCGACCGTCACCCATCCCTATGTAATTTCCAAAAGTCACCTCATTCATCTAACAGAAACCTTTATCACTGTCAATTCTTACGTAATTCTAGGAATTTGGTGATGTGAGTCAGGAACTGTGGACAAAGACCAAATACATTTATTGCTGCTGCTTTTTTTAAATAGCATTTTAAAATTTTTTATTAAATCGATTGATATAAAAGTTAACATTGCGTGGAAAGAAAGTAGTGAAAGACAGCAGGTAAGAGAGGAAACATCCAGCCTCAACACTAGAAAATGAATCACATAAAAATGAGTTTGGTGTAGTTATCTGCCCCACTCCAGGAAGAGTTTGTAAAAAAAAAGACTTTTGTAGAAAAAGTAGGAAAAGTAAAAAAGAAGCAACTTCTCCAGTGTATTTAAATTTTCAGAATTTAAAGTCACAGCTTTCCCTGAAATACAGCAGAAACAGAACAGGGAGTCAGGTATCATTCTTCTAAATGAAAGAATCTGAAAATGCTTATTGAAAAAGGTTTTATTTCACAGCTTGTAGGTGGCACCTGGTTGTTCAGAGCCACGATTAATGTGGTCCTGAAGCCATCCCAGGACGTTCCTATCTCCACCACCCAGCACAGTTGTGGGCAGGGGTGAAACTCAGCATTGTCTCTGTCTTCTAAACCTCAGGCTAATGAACGCTGGTCTCAGGAGCAGTGCGAGCTGATTGGAGACATTACTAGGCCAAGTCCCTCTCCCACCCGGTCCCAGCAGCTGGGCTCCCAACCCCACCTGCCTTAGCCTCTGTCCTCAGCTCCCAGGCTTCTACTTGATCTTACATTCCACTCTGCACGAACTATTTCATTAAAGATAAAATAATACAGGACAGAAATACAATTTAACAGCTTTCAAAACAAATCAAATATGTTTAAGCTTCAAAAATTAAAGTTAGCCCTGGCCGGTTGACTCAGTGGTAGAGTGTTGGTCTGGCATGTGGAAATGCCGGGTTCGATTTCCAGTCAAGGCACACACAGGAGAAGCGCCCATCAGCTTCTCCACCCCTCCCTCTCTCCTTTCTCTCTTTCTCTATCTCTTCTCTTTCCGCAGCCAAGGCTCCATTAAAGCAAAGTTGGCCCGGGCTCTGAGGACGGCTTCATGGCCTCCACCTCAGTCGCTGGAATGGCTCCTGCCTCAATGGAGCAAAATCCCAGATGGGCAGAGCATCACCCCCTGGTGGGCTTGCTGGGTGGATCCTGGTTGGGCGCATGCGAGAGTCTGACTACCTCCCCACTTCTAACTTCGGAAAAATACAAAGAGAATAAAAAATTAACGAGAGAAGTGTTAACCCTATGTCCCAAGAGAGCTCCTGCAGACCCACCCACTAGTCTCAGGAGCAGTGCGAGCTGATTGGAGATGTGCCCTGTAGACGGGTCCACATCGCAGAAATGTCCAAATACAGTTCTTATAAGTCATAATATCACCAACAGTGTAATTGTTTAATACTGTCTAGTTTGAGATCACAGGAACAATGCCTCTGAGCACCGTCAGCACGCCGGTGCAGCCCTGCATGCTTTTCTGATAAGGCAGCTCGTGTTTCTGTGCACGTCTCCAGAGGGAACACGTAGCTACCTGCTGAGTGTTTCCTTTATCTGTTCTATACCACCACGTGCTCATCATTTCAGAATGAATAGCAGTATGCCGTTTCAGGGATCAGTGTCCTTCACGGATG
Organism: Rhynchonycteris naso; assembly: GCA_037038555.1. Classification (NCBI taxonomy): domain Eukaryota; kingdom Metazoa; phylum Chordata; class Mammalia; order Chiroptera; family Emballonuridae; genus Rhynchonycteris; species Rhynchonycteris naso. The sequence continues at coordinate 23,515,664 of CM073001.1, forward strand.
TGACTGTGGACTTCACCCAGGAGGAATGGGAGCAACTGGACCCGTCCCAGAGGATCCTGTACATGGACGTGATGCTGGAGAACTACAGCAACTTACTATCAGTGGGTGAGGACAGCCATCAGGGGGGACTCGTGTTTACCTGGTCACATGTGTTTGTCCCTTCTCAGTTACCAGAAATTATGAGCTTCTGAATTACTAAATGGTTGTCCTGGCCGGATAGTTCAGCTGGTTGGAGCATCGTCCTGATGCACGGAGGTTGCTGGTTCGATCCCCAGTCAGGGCACACACAGGAACAGGTCAGTGTTCCTGTTTCTTTCTCTCTTTTTAAATCAATAAATTTTTTTAAAATATCACACTTTAAAAATAAGTAAGTAAATAAGTTACTAAATGGTTTTGGCCTCGAGCTTCAGATATTAGAACAGAGAGGAGCTGCATTCTGTCAGCAAATTGTCTGGTGTTGTCAAACCAGGTGGGATTTTTAAGTTGGAGCAACAGGACTGACCTGTGATGGGGCAGTGAATAAAGAGTCAACCTGGAACTCTGAGGTTGCCAGTTCGAAACCCTAGGCTTGCCTAGTCAAGGCACATAGGGGAGTTGATACTTCTTGCTCCTCCCCCCTTCTCTCTCTCTCCTCTCTCCTCTTTCTTTCTAAAAAATGAATAAATTAAATCTAAATAAAAAGAAAGTTGTAAGTTAGAGCAGCAGTAGTCATGGCTGGCAAAGGTAGACTCGCCCCTAGAACTTTCTAAGGAAGCTGTGGAAGGAGGAGCCACCAGAAATAATATCCCAAGGTTTATGAATGAGTTGGTACCTTTGACGTTAGGACTTTTTTTTTCAAATCCCTACACCTTTAGAGATGGCTGCAAACAGGTGACCTGAGTGCCTCAGTTGTCCGAATGTTTTGTATTTTAGCTCACAGTAATTGGGGCAGTGGCCCCAGGGAAATATTTTTCCAGTGCAGGAGTCATGTTCTCCAGGATGCAGCCAGTCCTGGACACAGACAGCCTCAGGCTCACAAAAGCCAGAGTGGCCAGTAATGCACAGAGGGCAGTGAGCCTCTCTGGGTAGAGGCTAGGTAATTTTACCCTTAAGATCCCTTCTAATTACATAAGGACAAGGTTGGCTGGGGAAGGAGGTAGGATGTTAAAAGGGGAAAAATAAAATATAATGATGAAAACACATTCTCTCTCCAAAAACTTTAATAGCAGCATTGAATCTATCAAAAAGATCTGGCTTCTTGGATCAATTGTATATTTCCTACAGAATACATAAGTTTCTGGATTTTGCCATTCATTTACAAAAGTCTTATTTTAAAACAGCAATTTTCAACCTTTTTCATCTCATGGCACACAAACTAATTACTAAAATTCTACGGCACACCAAAATATATGTTTTTGCCATTCAGAAAAAAAATAGGTCTAATTTTGATTCATTCACATAGAATGGCTATTGTACTGATTGTTGTCATTTTTTAATTTGATAGTCTAAGGGAAATAAGGTCAGTGTCCCCCTACTAGTCAAGGGTAGTGCATGTTTTAAAAATTCTTGTGGCACACCAGTTAAAAAATCCCTGCTCTAGGGATCTGGAGCTCTGAAAAACTGAGAAATGCTGCAGTAGGGGTAGGAAGTGGTGTGGTGGGTGTGCAGAGGCAGAGGGGAGAGCCTAGAGGCAGGAGAAGAGCTGCTGGTCGACCACAGTCATTCAGGCAGTCAGGTTGCTGAACTCAGGTCTGCCTATGTCTTCTCCTTTAACATCTCCATCCACCGTCTCTGTCTCTGTGCTGACCCTGCTGTCCCTGGGTTGCCAGCCTCCCCACGTCATGTTTCCTATTTGCTACCTTAGTTTTCATTTCACTTACCCCCCTTTTAAGGTCACTTTACAATCTGGCAGTGGTACTCATATTCATTGTCAGTTTCTCCTTTTTTTTTTTATTGCCACAGGCTTTTTCTTTCAAAATTTAAGAGCTAGGAAAAATTTGCACTGGGGACTTTTTTTTTCTGAGAGAGAGACAGGAACATCGAGCTGCTCCTGTATCTGCCCTGACCAGGGATTGAACCGGCAACCTCTGCTCTCCCAGACACGCTCCTGGGGACTTTTTTATAATGGCAGACTGGGTCCCACACTAAACCATCAGCCCCACAGTGGGACACATGGCAGCTGCGCGTCCTCTGTGCTAGTGAGGGGCTGACGTGTTTCCTGTGCTCCCTTAGAGGTGTGGAAGGCTGACGCGCAGGCACAGACGGAGCACGGGCACCCCGAGGAGCAGGTGGGGTCAATCATCATCTTTAAGAACCAAACCCCAATTGAGGACAGAAGTGATCTCTTTGAAAAATCATTCAATCTGAGCACAGACTTTGTTTCTTTAAGACAAGTGCCCTATAAATATGACTTATATGAGAAAACTTTGAAATACAATTCAGACTTTCTTAACAGTAATAGCTATATAAGGAAGCATGCTGATGAGTATGACGGATTTGGAAAAGCACTTCTCTATCTAAAGCAAGAGAAAACCCATACCGGAATGGAATTTGCTGAATATAACAAAAGTGGAAGAGCCTTTGGCCACAAAGAAGCCATTTTTAAACATCAGAAAATTAGAAATTTGGTACAGCCTTTCATTTGTAATTACTGTGACAAGGCTTTCTCCTTTAAGTCACTCCTCGTGAGCCATAAGAGAATACATACTGGAGAAAAACCTTATGAATGTAACGTATGCAAGAAAACCTTCTCCCATAAGGCAAACCTCATTAAACATCAGAGAATTCATACTGGGGAGAAACCCTTTGAATGTCTGGAATGTGGAAAAGCTTTCACCCACCAATCAAACCTCATTGTACACCAGAGGGCACACATGGACAAGAAGCCGTATGAATGCAGTGACTGTGGCAAGACATTTGCCCAGAAGTTTGAGCTCACGACGCACCAGAGAATTCATACAGGGGAGCGACCCTATGAGTGTAATGAATGTGCAAAAACCTTCTTCAAGAAATCAAACCTCATTATCCATCAGAAAATTCACACAGGGGAGAAACGCTATGAGTGCAGCGAGTGTGGGAAATCCTTTATCCAGAACTCGCAACTCATCATACACATGAGGACTCACACAGGGGAGAAGCCCTACGAGTGTACGGAATGCGGCAAAACCTTCAGCCAGCGGTCAACTCTGAGGCTTCACTTGCGAATCCACACGGGAGAGAAACCATATGAGTGTTCTCAGTGTGGGAAGGCCTTCAGCCGGAAGTCCCGGCTCAGTGTCCACCTACGAGTTCACATAGGTGACAAAGCCTGAGACTGCAACCAGATCGCACTGTGCAAAACTCTTCCACCAGAGCCCTCCCAGTGGGGAAGAACCCCCACTAGGGTACTGAAGGAGCTTGGGAATTCATACCGAGCTGCAATCTGTGACCTCAAAAATGTGTACCACAGGGTCCCCTAAAATTATATACTGAGATTTAGATGTGATACCCAACTAAAGATTACATATCAGAATATATCCAATTGTAAATAGATGTACTTAAGTGTATTGCAGTGAGCTTTTTAACATCTTGAATGCAGTGAGCTTTTTAACATCTTGAATGAATTATACAAGAATGAAATAGTCTAGGAAGCAGCAGAAAGGATCTACTACAGACAGTATCTAGGAATTTAGTGATTGTATGTGTGATTATGAGACAAAAAACACAAAAATATATTTTAGATCTGCACATGTGAATTGAGCAGTCATTGGAAGTTTGAAATTCTTGTCCTCTGTAATAAGTAGGACACATCAGATAAGATTTTCCATATTAAATATCACGCATGTTCTTCTCAGTCTCTTTACAACTCAGTATACATTCCAGATGAAATATGGAACAGTCTAAAGTAGCATGTAACACGTTTCTCCTGTGCGTGCTGGTGTCGGAAGTCCGTGTGACCATTGTTACTGAGCTGCTGTTTTCTAAACGGAAGGCAGTGTTCAGGTTTTAACCTGCTTCTGGGCTTGCTGAGAAGTTTTAGGAACATTACAGAAATACGCAGGTTAGGTAATTAAGAGGAGGCAGCGGTGGGCTGTTACTCAGTGTGCATGGGCTCTACGGAGTAATGCAAGATGGAAATGGGCTACGGTGGGCTGTTACTCAGTGTGCATGGGCTCTACGGAGTAATGCAAGATGGAAATGGGCTACGGTGGGCTGTTACTCAGTGTGCATGGGCTCTACGGAGTAATGCAAGATGGAAATGGGCTACGGTGGGCTGTTACTCAGTGTGCATGGGCTCTACGGAGTAATGCAAGATGGAAATGGGCTACGAGAGCGTCCGCCTGCACCTGCTGCTGTCATCTTGCAGCAGCTGACATACAAGTGCATGTCAGTTACCCGCGGCTGTATGACCCAGAAACCACCTGCATTTTTGTGTTTTCTGTTTTTCTTAACTATTTTATATGAATTTTCTTGTAAAAAATGATAGGTGTGTGTATGTAGTACACAAATGTTAGTTACGTTTCAGAGACTTTAAAAGAAAAAATAATTTAAGAAACTCACATGTCTTATTGCTGTTTTTTCATGTCCATGTGCATAGTCCTTAGTTTTTGCAGTGTTTGTTCTGTGTAAGGGAGGCATTTCTGCTTTCCTGAGTTCTGTCATCAACCTCAAGCATTTCCTTTTGGAATCTGACTTAGCATAAGCTATACCTTTCCTTTAAAGGTTCACAAGCAGTTTTATAAATCAGACTATCAGTGATCTCTCCATATAGTTCTTAACCTACAAAAAATTTATCTTTCTTTGCATAGCTCAGATATACCATTTTATGCTTGATTTAAGATTCATAAGTTTCTTTACTATCAGTCACATATCATGCACTAGAATTGTAAATGGAAACCAGGACTGGCTTTTTAAAATTAAGTTTTGAAGACCCTTGACATTCTGTGACTGTATATAAATGTGACTGACTTGATAAACTTTACTGGGACATCCATCATTCACTAAGTCTTTTTAAGCTGTCGTCTGATCTGCTAACAGCAAGGAAGCAGAGGAGATTAATTTCACTCTCTGCTGTCAGAATGGAAATTGCAACAGCCTCCTTGGAAATCACTGTGACTCTGTCTTTTAACATAAAGAAAATATATTCTCTCCAACCCAGCAGTCCCATTTCTGGGAACCTATCCCTAAGCAAAAGAATAAAGTGCCAGTACTTGAGGTATGTTTATCAATGTATATTGTATTTTTGGGTGAGGACAGAAGGAAACTATGTACATAGCCATTGGTGAGGGAATGACTGACTCAACTGTGGAGAAACAGACCATGGATGATGGTGTCCACAGAAAACGTAGGAGCAACACCTGCAGACAGAGGAGGGAAGCAAGAGGAGAGTATATACCAAATTTTGTAAAATAAAGATTTAAGAACTGTATGTGTGAGTGTATTTGTTTTTTGTGTTTTTTAATTTTAATTTATTGTGTTAATATGGATTCAAGTGTCCCACTGAATATAACTCCCTCCCCCCTTCCCTCTAGGATTTGCTGTCCTGTTATCTGTATCACTTCACCTTCTCTGATCCCATCCCTTCATCCCCCTTCCCTCTGACAGTTGTCCTTCTGGTCCCTGTGACCCTGCTTTTGTGTGGGTGCATTTGTATATGACTTTATGGGCCTGGAGAATAGACTTTTCCTAAGTCAAAAATATAATTTCCATTAATTCCAGTGGAAAAATTTTTATGCATTTCTTAGTCCCTAAATTAACACTCGTTTATACTAAAACACCATACCCCATAAACGGACAGTTTGCTAAATAGCACTAGGTAACAGAGTGACAAGGCAGGCTCTAACTCGCATGGCTGTGTTGTACACTTCAGCCTAGGTTCTCAACAGAAACACATATTTGATAGAAATTTTTTACTCAGTGGAAACTTTTATGTACAAAAAGGAAAAACAGCAAAGATGGGAAAAACAATGAAAAATGCAAGGCATGCTATTATAAATTATAAATTACAAATGCTTTGCCTGACCAGGCTGTGGTGCAATAGAAAGAGCATCAGACTGGGACACAGAGGTCCCAGGTTCAAAACCCCGAGGTTGCCGGCTTGAGCCTAGGCTCATCCAGCTTGAGCGTGGAATCATAGACATGACCCATGGTCTCTGGCTTGAGCCCAAGGTCACTGGCTTGAGCAAGGGGTCACTTGTTCTGCTGTGACTCCCAGTCAAGGTACATATGAGAAAGCAATCAATGAACAACTAAGGAGCCGCAATGAAGAATTGATGCTTCTCATCTCTTTCCCTTCCTGTCTGTCCCTCTCTCTGTCTCTGTCACACACACACACACACACACACACACACACAAATCAATTAAAAATGCTTTGAGAAAACATGTTACAATTGCAAAGGTGACCACAGGGAAGACTGACCCTTCGTGAGGTTTGCCAAGGCCCTAGAAATTCAGGTCAGAACCTCTAATTTTTTTTTTCAGTGTCTTGTAATCATAAACCATACTGGTTTTACATGAAACTCCTTCTAAAGACAGACTGTTACAGCCTGACCGTAAGACTGTTTCATTTATCCTGTCAGCGGGCTGGGAGGCGGGGTCATTGCTCTGGGGAGCAACAAGCTAAGGGGAGCTGGTTTGCACAAGAAGTCCCCGCTCGCAGGGGTGTTTCCAGACTCAGACCTCGACCTCTCTGACCCTGGGGCCCACACCCACTGCTCTTGGCCCTGAGACCTGTTCTTATTCCACCAACATCTTTATTTTGGAGATTTTTCTTTCCATTTTCATAACCGAAGTGCTTAAATGTTTTGACATTCTCACATTGTATTATGCTGTATAAATCTTGAGTTGGGGGTTATCTGCGTGGTATAAATCTCATGTGGATAAATCTAATTGGTAAATCTGAGGACTTGTCAGTCATACGGGGGATAAGGTGACAGGACTTGAGGCAGGGGGCACAAAGCTCACAAAGACACGGAAGTGTGACACCTGGTCCTGGGAGGGAGAGGGAACAGCTGAAGGTTCTGTCCCAGCCACCCCTGCCATCTCTCCTGTCACAGTGGCCACCCTTGGCTGCACTGTCCTCCTGCTCTTCAGCTGAGTGAACAACACAGAGCCCTGTTCTCGCCTGCCTGCCTCAGAAGTCAGGAGTCTGTGCCACCCCCAGGCCTTTTTGGCTCAACTGGTTACCTGACTGTCCTGTCAAGTCTTGTTGGCCCAAGTACAGCAACTTCTTGGTCTTCATTTAGTCTGACTGCACCTGATCTGTGCTCTGGTGGTTTTGAAGAGGAAAACTCCCCTGGCTCACCCTGCTGAGCTGCAGTTCGTGGCACACATCTGGGGCCCTGCTGCCACATTTTTGAGCTCTTAGCTCGTTGTTGGTGACCTTCTTATCCTCAGGTCTTATCTCCCCCTGTTCCCAGAGAGGGGCTGCCCCTCGATCTCAGACACACATTTGAATCATGTCATGTGTAACACGCATTTGAATAAGGGAGAAATCTACCTCTCCCAGTATTGTAAGGACTATCACAGTATTAAAATACAGCAACAAACCAAAGTACACCTATCGAGGTTAGGTGACTCGCGAAAGAACCCAGAGATGGGCACTGAAGGACTCAAGTTATTGGAGAGTACAGGGAGCACAAAACTCCTAGACCATGACTGTTGACAGTAACCATGGCAGTGGATGGACGTGGGGACATTCATTCTTTCATTCTAAAATGACATCTTGAGCACTGGTGAGGGAGCAGGCACGGTCGGCTGCTGCAATACCATGGGGAATAGATTACATTATGACAGTGCCTGCGGGTGTTTACATGTTAGGGGTGCATCCCAGGAGCAGAGGACAGGTTACGTGATGAAGCAGAAAATGCAAGGCTGAGCCTGTTGCTGTGAGAAAAATGTGAAGCCACCAGAGGAGCGGCATCTTCTCTTTTTTTTTTTATCCTTCCATTTTATTTTATTTTTTACAGGGACATAGAGTCAGAGCGGGATAGACAGGGACAGACAGACAGGAACAGAGAGAGGTGAGAAGCATCAATCATTAGTTTTTCGTTGTCGTTGCAACACCGTAGTTGTTCATTGATTGCTTTCTCACATGTGCCTTGACCGCGGGCCTTCAGCAGACCGAGCAACCCCTTGCTGGAGCCAGCGACCTTGGATCCAAGCTGGCGAGCTTTTGCTCAAGCCAGATGGGCCCGCGCTCAAGCTGGTGACCTCGGGGTCTCAAACGTGGGTCCTCCACATCCCAGTCCGACACTCTATCCACTGCGCCACCGCCTGGTCAGGCGTATCCTCTCTTTTTTATAAAGTACATGAACCCAATGCTAACTGGAAGGAGAATTTGGGTAGAGTCGCCCACAAACAGAAACCCCCACCTAAGAAAAGCCTAGGATCTGAAGTTTTGCCAATTCAAAGCTCCCATTTCAGTTGCTTTCAACCCAATTCTCAGACAGCAATCAAGTGCTTCCTGCTTGCTTCTCTCCACTACCGAGTGTTGACAATTAGTAACAAATCACCTCACAAAGACCCATGTTCACTTGAATTCCTTCTGCTTCCCTAGGTCTTCTGGTGTCTTTAAGTATTCATTCCACTGCTCCAGATTCCTGAGCATTACCCACCCCACCTCGAAACTCCAGAATTCCCCACCCAGAAAACATTGAGTAACTGCAGGTTGTCTAGAGATAGAGCCAATAGCAGCACTCCGGCTTGTCGGATCGATGCCGAACATGAGGAGAAGTCACCAGAGGCATGTGTCCCTGTAGTTGAGGCCAAGTGAGAAAAGGAGGGGCAGCAGACAGGGGTTGATGCCTCTTATGGAAATAGGAGGAAGATAGAGGTGTGGGAGTCCTGTCGGGACAGGGAGGATGCATTTGAAGGTAGCAGGAGGCCTCTGGGACTGTGGCCTCAGATCACTCTGCTCAGAACAATAAAGCCAGGCTCTTTCTGTGATGCGGACAAGGCTAGGGGCAGGCCTTAGACTGGCTGTGCTCAGCTGGCTTGGCCCAGGAGCATCCTGAAGAATAGGCACAGGCCTGGGCAAGGAGGGGGCAGCAGAGGGGCACCCTGCTGAGACATACACTGTCATTGATGAGCAGGCCATCTAGAGCAGTGGGAAGTCAACTGCAGTAGAAACACCAACTCAAGCTAGTGAGGATGCTCAGTATGGTTCCCTTGTGGCCACAGGAGTTCAAACGCTAATAAAAACACAACCAGCAGTGGTAATAGTACCCACAGTGCTGTTATTTATGGTATATTGGTATTGCTTGTTCTGCTCTAGGCAGTGTGCTGCCGCTGTTATGCATCAGCAGTTCAACAGTCAGATAACCCAAGAGGCAAGTTCCTTATTCTTGTGTATAAAGGAAGAAAGGTCCAGAGAGGCTAAGGGATTTGCTCAAGTTACATGAAGTGATACAATACATAAGGGTATGAAAAGTTAAGGTTGTATATTGTAATCTAGGGCAACAACTGAAAAAACTCGCAGAAAGAGGTGTATCTAAAAAGCCAGTAAGTTAAAAAGGAATTCTAAAAATGTTTTTGACCCAAAAGAAAGCAAGAAAGGAGGAACAAAGAAAAGGGGGGCAGGGAGGGGAAAACAGACAAACAGAAAACAAATGGTTGACCTAAAATCCACCTACATAATAAAGGCAGAAATTGTCAATTGGATTTTTTAAAAGCAAGAATAAACTACACTGTAAGAATCCTTTTTAAAAATTTTTATTTTTTTAGGGAGAGAGAGAAGCATCAACTTACAGTTGCTGCACTTCATTGATTGCTTCTCATACATGCCTTAACTCTGGGCGGCGGAGGGGGGGACGGGGGAGCGGCACTCCACCGAGCCAGTGACCCCTCGCTCAAACCAGCAACCTTGGGTTTTCAAGCCAGCTACCTTGGGCTTTAAGCCAGCGATATTTGAACTCAAGCCAGTGATTATGGGGTCATCTCAATGATCCCACACTCAAGCCAGTGACCTCAGGGTTTCAAGCCTAGGACCTAAGCATCCCAGGTCAATGCTCTATCCACTCTTCCACCAACAGTCAGTCATCATTTTACATATAAAGACACAGATGGCTAGAAAGTAAATGGATGGGAAAAATATACATGTAACCAGTGAACGTAAGAGGCTTGGCAAGGCACTATTAATATCAGATAAAAGTACACTTAAAGACAGTACTGCCAGAGATAAAGGGTAACCATGCTTATAAAGGGGTCAGCTGAAAAAGACAAACGTACCTAATAACAGTTTTAAAATAGAAAAAGCAATAATAGATTTAAAGGAAGAAAAGACAAGCTCATGAGCATAGTTGGAAATCTTGGGCTTCCTGGTAGGACCTACGAATGTGCACTGGTGACTTTTCCTACTCCATCAAATGGTAAACACTCATCAATACCAACTTACACAGGGCACGGAAAGCCTCGCCTGTCATTAAAGGTATGAGACAGCAGTCGGTAGGCCCATTTAACCAGTACTTACTCCAGCCACTAATGAATGGTGCCTCACCACTACTATGGAAACCTCAATGCTTAGGTTCCCCCGTTGAGGCTTCAATTTCCAGTATTATAGAACTTACAGAGGACCCAAGGAGTGTCCTTTAGTTATTGACCTAGCTAGTATACTCTTATTCTGTTCCCACAGTGGAAGAATCCCAGGACCAATGTGATTTTTTTTTGTTTTGTTTTTGGTTTTTTTTTGAAGAGCCGGGGAGATAGACTCGCATGTACCCTGAACGGGATCCACCCAGCCCCTGGGCTGATGCTCGAATCAACTGACCCACTGGCTGTGGGAGAGGAAGAGGGAGGGGAGAGGGAGAGAAGCAGATGGTGGCTTCTCTTGTGTGCCCTGACTGGGAATTGAACCCTGGAAATCCATATGCTGGGCCTACACTCTATCCACTGTACCAGCCGGCCAGGACCCCAGTGTGTTTCTATTTTGAAGGAACTTACTACACATGTATGTGGCGCCCAGTAGAACATTTAAACAGCCCTGCAATTGCACATGCACTTTGCCACCTGGATTTAAATATCTTACAATTAGAAAAATGTCATTTTGGGCATTACTATATATTGACATTATGCTGAGGGGTCCCTTTGAGAAAACAGTACGGGCAGGTTTGTGCCCTCTCTTGAACCACTTAGACCAACTCGACTGTTCAGTTGCCCCTCACAGGATCCAAGTCCTACCTTCATCTGTCAAATTTGGGCATGATCTAGTCCTCTAAGGGCTGAGAAACTCCCAAGTCAAAATATCAGTTATCATTATACCACCCAGTATACTCAGGCATAACACACATTAGGTCTTTTCATGTTCTGGAAGCAACACATGCCTCATCTCACTAGTTCTTTGTCCTGTATACACAATTGCATCATATCTGCCACCTCCCATCCCACGTGCAACTTGGGAGCTGTCCCACAGGCAATGCAGCAAGCTGACCAAAGATGAGTCTATCTGGCTTTCTCTATGGTTTTGGACTAAGCACCTACTCCCACTGTCAGCCTGATATACTTCCATTGAGAGTCAGCTTTCAGCATTCTATTTGGCTTGCCCCAAAATATCGCACGATGGTATATTGATTACTTTGATTAAAGTTATTTGACTTCCGGTCAAGATGGTGGTATAGGTAAATGCAGGACTTGAATCCTCCCACAACCACACCAAAATTACAACTAAACTATAGAACAACCATCATTCAAAACCTCCCAAAATCTAGCTGAGTAGGGGGTCCTACAACTAGAGGTTTAAAGAAGAAGCCACCTTGAGACAGGCAGGAGGGGCAGAGACTCGGAACAGGAGAATGGGCTGGTCCCACAGCCATGTGTGGCAGATAAAAATTGAGAGGGATCTGTCTACTGTGGAGGTTCCCCCTGAGGAGTGAGGGGGCCCTGGGCCCCACTCAGGGTTCCAGAGCCAGGAAGAGAAGTCCCCATCAGTCTGGCTGTAAAACCAGCAGGGATTGTGGCCGAGTGAGACAGAAGGGCTGTGCATGGACCTCCTTGGACTCACTGACCCTCTGAGCTCTAGCGCTGGGCAACAGCTTGACAGGAACCAGACACATATGGGGAAGAACCGGACTGAAATGAAGGCAAGAGCTGGTGGCAGCTTTCTGGCAGACTAAACTGTTGGCATAGGCCATTATTCCTTTTCTAAGAACCCCCCCCCTACACACACACACACACACACACACACACACACACACACTCAGAGCTGGCGGATGGGCATCGTATCTAAGTTTGCATCAACCTGGCTCACACTGTTTGCTCTGCCCTGGTAACCCTGAGCCCCCGCCCCCCTAGCCATTTCCTCTGCCTTTTCCATACAAATGGCCTCTCTTGGCTCACGCCTTGGACTTTCCTAAAATCTTTCGGACAAGCAGCATACAGGCCTCTGTGTACCCCACACCTCTTGGTAAGTGGCTCCAGTCCTGGCATTAGTGGCAGCCAGCCTTGGTTCACAGCTCGTCCTCTCCTGGCACCAGCCTTGGTTCACAGCTCGTCCTCTCCTGGCACCTCCCAGCCCAGTGCACATAGCAGCCAGCTGCACAGCAATCTGGACCTTGTGCCAGGTGACCTCAGGCAAAGCACATGTGGTGGCTGACTGCACATCCCAGGAGGCCCCAGAGTCAGTGCACCTGGTGGACAGCTTCAGATCATGACATAACAACCCTACCACTTCCATGAGCAACACACTCAAGGAGCAGACTCAGTGAGCACCAGAGCCCCACTGAAGCAAGTCCTGCTCCATAAGGTTGACTTCTTCTGCACAGCAGCTCCTTCGCTATAGTCACAGCCAGTCCTCACAGCAGATTGGCCTGGGGGTCAGCCCCTCCCAGTGATGCCAACAGCAGCCAAGACTCAACTACAACAGAATAGTGCACACAGCCCACACTGGGGTGTACCTGGAGCACCCAGCTCGGGTGACAGGAGGCTGTGCCATTAGGTCCTACAGGACACCTACTACACAAGGCCACTCTACCAAGTCTGGGAGACATAGCAGTTCCACCTAACACATAGAAACAAACGGGAGCAGCCAAACTGAGAAGACAAACATGTCCCAGGTGAAAGAACAGGAGAAATCTCCAGAAAAATAACAAAACAGAGGCAAGCAAACTATTAGACACAGAATTCAAAACAATGGTTATAAGGATGGCAGAGATTAAAGACAAAATTTTAAAAGCAGCAAGAGAAAGATAGTCACCTACAAGGAAGCTCCCATATGACTGTCAGTTGATTTCTCAACAGAAGGGATTGGCATGAAATTTTCAAAGCAATGAAAGGCAAAGACATACAGCCAAGACAACTCTACTCAGCAAGGCTATCATTTAAAATTGAAGGACAAATAACTTCCCAGACAAGAAAAAGCTAAAGGAGTATGTTACCACCAAGCCAGTATTACAAGAAATGTTAAAGGGCCTGCTTGGAGGAGGAGGAGGAGGAAGAGAAGGAAGAGGAGGAACATAATTAAAAGAAAATGGCTATAAATATGTACCTATCAGTAATTACTTTAAATGTAAAGGGCTTAAATGCTCCAATCAAAAGATATAGGATGGCTGAATGAATGGGAAAGCAAGATGTATAGATATGTGTGTGTATATCTACACACACACACACACACACACACACACACACACACATACACTGCCTACAAGAAACACACCTCAGAACAAAAGATACACACAGAGTAAAAGTAAAGGGATGGAAAAAGATTTCATGCAAATGCAAATAATAAGAAAAAAAAAGACCTGGGGTAGCAATGCTTGTTTTGTTTCCTAACATGTGATCTAACCTAGAAAATAGTCCATGTGCACTTGAGAAGAATGTATATTCTTCTGCTTTGGGGTGAAATGCTTTGAAGATATCAATTAAATCCAGATGAGGTAGTGTCATTTAAGGCCACCATTTCCTTGTTGATTTTTTGTCTGGAAGATCTATCCACTGATGTCAAGTATCAATTTAAGAAGATAGAAATTGTATCAAGCATCTTCTCTGATCATAATAGTATGAAACTAGCCTGACCAGGTGGTGGCTCAGTGGATAGAGCGTCGAACTGGGATGCGAAAGACCCAGGTTCGAGACCCCGAGCTCGCCAGATTGAGCACGGGTCCATCTGGCTCGAGCAAAAGCTCGTCAGCTTGGACCCAATGTCGCTGGCTACAGCGAGGGGTTGCTCGATCTGCTGAAGGCCCGCGTTCAAGGCACATGTGAGAAAGCAATCAATGAACAACTAAGGTGTTGCGACAGCAATGAAAAACTAATGATTGATGCTTCTCACCTCTCTCTGTTCCTGTCTGTCTGTCCCTATCTATCCCTCTCTCTGTCCCTGTAAAAAAATAAAAATAAATAAAAAATAAATAAAATCAATAGTATGAAAGTAGAAATCAATCACAAGGAAAAAAAAACACCACCACAAAGATAAAAGGCTAAATAGTATGTTACTAAACTAATTATCAACAAATTCAGGAAGATTGAAATTATGCCAAGCATATCTTCTGATCATACGGTTTTGAAATTAGAATTCAACTGTAAAAAGGAAGTAAATAAACCCACAAAAATGTGGAAATTAAGCAACATACTTCTAAAAAGTGACTGGGTCAAAGAAGAAAATATAGAGATCAAAAGATATATAAAGACAAATGAAAATGACAACACGACATATCAAAATTTCTGGGAGGCAGTGAAAGCAGTAATAAGAGGGAAATTTATATCATTACAGGCTTATATCAAGAAACAAGAGATCCCACGTAAACAACCTAACATCACACCTTAAGGTACTAGAAAAAGAACAACAAAGGCAACCTAAAGTCAGCAGGAGAAATGAAATACTAAAAATTAGAGCATAACTAAATGAAATAGAGAATAAAAAAGCTATAGAAAAATTAATACAACAAAAAGCTGTTCTTTGAAAAGATCAATAAAATCAACAAATCACTGACTAGACTGAGGAGAAAAGAGGAAGGACTCATATAAACAAAATCCGAAATGAAAGTGAAGAAATTACAACATTATAGATATTCAAAGGATCATAGTAGAATATTATGAACAATTATATTCCATCAATTTCAACAACCTAGAGGAAATGGGTAAATTCCTAGAACTATACAATCTTCCTAGACTGAGTCATGAAGAAATGGAAAAAACCTAAATAGACTTATAAGCATGGAGGAAAAAGAAACAACTATCAAAAATCTTCCCCCAAATTAAAGTTCGGGAACTGATGGCTACACTGGTGAATTCTACAAAACATTCAAAGAAGATTTGGTACGTATCTTCTCAAAGTCTTCCAAAAAATAGAAGCAGCAATACTCCCCAACACATTCTATGACACCAACATAACCCTCATACCAAAACCTGGCAAGCACAGTACAAAAAGCGAAAAATACAGACCAACATCTCTAATGAATACAGATGCAAAAATCCTAAACAAAATACTAGCAAATTGAATACAACACATTACAAAAATTGCCTGACCAGGCAGGTGGTGACTCAGAGGATTGAGTGTCAAACTGGGATGTAGAGGACCCAGGTATGAGACCCCAAGGTCACCAGCTTGAGCGCAGGCCCATCTGGTTTGAGCAAAGCTCACAAGCTTGAACCCAAGGTCGCTGGCTCCAGCAAGGGGTTACTCGGTCAGCTGAAGGCCCGCGGTCAAGGCACACATGAGAAAGCAATCAATTAACAACTAAGGTGTTGCAATGAAAAACTGATTGGTGCTTCTTATCTCTCTCTGTTCCTGTCTGTCTGTCCCTATCTATCCCTCTCTATCTCTCTGTCCCTGTAAATAATAATAATAATAATAATACACCACAATCAAGTGGGATTCATTCTAGGAGCACAAGGATGGTTCAACATACAAAAATCAATGAACATAATACACCACATCAACAAAACAAAGAACAAAAATCATATGATTCTATCTATAGATCAGTGGTTCTTAACCTTTTTTGAAGTACCGAACCCACCAGTTTCATATGCGCATTCACCGAACCCTTTAGTGATAAATAAAATGATTTTTTTTCCCAAATTCAAGACATAGGTATATGTTTTTTTACTGGTGCACAAAATGAGCCGTGCATGAACATCACCTTGCTCAAAGAACAAAACCATCAAAGTGCATGAACTCACAACAAATTACGGTATTACTTTATTCTGGCCTCTGCGGTAGAGGCTTCTCCGAACCCCTGAGACCGACTCATCGAACCCCTAGGGTTCGAAAGAACCCAGGTTAAGAACCACTGCTAAAGATACAGATAAAGCATTCGATAAAATACAACATCCCTTTATGTTTAACACTCAATAAAATGGGTATAGAAGGAAAATACTTCAACATAATGAAGGCCATAGATAACAAACCATCAGCTAATATCATACTAAATGGTGAAAAACTGAAAACTTTTCTCTACAATCAAGAATAAGACAAGGCTGCCCACTCTCTCATTCCTATTCAACATAGTTCTGGAAATTTTAGCCAGAATGATCAGGCAAGAGAAAGAAATAAAAGTCATCCATACTAGGAAAGAAATAAAGTTATCACTTTTTGCAGATGACATGATCCTGTATATAGAAAACCCCAAAGACTCCACCAAAAAAATAACTTAGAAACAATAAACCAATAGAGTAAAGTCACAGAATACAAAAGTCCACTGCTTTTTTATATGCTAAACTTTCCTATATGCTAAGACTTATCCCTGGTCAGCAAACTGCGGCTCACAAGCCACATGCGGCTCTTTGGCCCCTTGAGTGTGGCTCTTCCACAATAAGGAAGTGTTTGGGCGCTACCTCAATAAGGAATGTACCTACCTATGTAGTTTAAGTTTAAAAAATTTGGCTTTCAAAAGAAATTTCATTTGTTGTACTGTTGATACTTGGCTCTGTTGACTAATGAATTTGCTGACCACTGTCAGCTAAGTGATGAAACAATGAAAAATGAACTAACTGACCAGGCAGTGGAGCAGTGGATAGAGCGTCGATCTGGGATGCGGAAGACCCAGGTTCGAAACCCCGAGGTCGCCAGCTTGAGCGTGGGCCCATCTGGCTTGAGCAAAAGCTCACCAGCTTGGACCCAAGGTCGCTGGCTCCAGCAAATGGTGGCTCGGTCTGCTGAAGGCCCGTGGTCAAGGCACGTGTGAGAAAACAATGAACAACTACAGTGTCGCAATGGCAACGAAAAAATAATGATTGATGCTTCTCATTTCTCTCTGTTCCTGTCTGTCCCTATCTATCCCTCTCTCTGACTCTCTGTCCCTGTAAAAAATAAATAAGTAGAACATTTAAAAAAGAACTAAAAAAAAGACAATTTCTTTTACAGTTGCAATAGCAACAAAAAAATAAAATGCCTAGAATAAGTTTAACCAAGGGTGGAGGATCTATATACTCAAAACTACAAAACATTATCAAAAGAAATTGAAAAAGACACAATGAAATGGAAATATATTCCATGTTAATGGATTGGAAGAATCAACATAATTAAAATGGCCATATTAATATACAAATTTAATGCAGTCCATCAAAATTCAATGCCTTTTAAAGAAGTAGAACAAATTACCATGTTTGTATGGAGCCATAAAAATACCCCCAAAAGCCAAAGCAATCCTGAGAAAAAAGAGTGAAGCTAGAGGTATCACACTGCCTGACTTCAAATTATACTATAGATCTATGATAATTAAAACAGCATGGTATTGGCAGAAAAAAAGACATACAGATCAATGGAACGAAATTGAGAGCCCAGAAATAAAACCACATGTATATGGACAAATCATCTTCAACAATGGAGCCAAAAACACACCATGAAAACAAGGAATCCATCTGACCTGTGGTGGTGCAGTGGATCAAGCCAGCGTCAACCTGGAAATGCTGAGGTCGCCAGTTCAAAACCCTAGGCTCTCTGGTCAAGGCACATATGGGAGTTGATGCTTCCTGCTCCTCCCCCCTTCTCTCTCTGTCTCCTCTTTAAAATGAATAAATAAAAATGTTTAAAAAATAAAATAAGCTTTCCTTAAAAAAAAAAAAAAAAAAAAAAAAAGGAATCCTCTTCAATAAATGGTGCAGGGAAAATTGGAAAGCCACATGGAAAAGAATGAAACTTGACTAAATTTTTGTGCAGTGGGACAAACTGAAGTCAAAATGGATCAAAGACCTATATATATATAAGATCCGAAACCATAATTACATAGAAGAAAACATAGGTATTAAGCTGACAGACCTTGCCGTAGAGAACAATTTATTAATTTGACCTCAAAGGCAAAGGAAGTAAAGGCAAAAGTAAATGATTGGGACTATATCAAACTAAAAAGGTTCTGCACAGCAAAAGAAACTGACAACAAAACAAATAGGCAGCCAACTAATGGGAGATAATATTTGCAAACAGCTCTGATAAGGGGTTAATATCCAAAATATATCAAGAACTCACAAAGCTCAGCAACGAACAATCTAATTAAAAAACTGGGAGAGGCCCTGGCTGGTTGGCTCAGTGGTAGAGTGTCGGCCCAGCATGTGGAAGTCCCGGGTTTAATTCCTGGCCAGGGCACACAGGAGAAGCACCCATCTGCTTCTCCACCCTTCCCCCTCTCCTTTCTATCTCTCTTCCCCTCTTGCAGCCAGGGCTCCATTGGAGCAAAGTTGGCCCCGACGCTGAGGATGGCTCCATGGCCTCTGCCTGAGGCTTTAGAATGGCTTCAGTTGCAAAGGAGCAACGCCCCAGATGGGCAGAGCACCGTCCCTAGTGGGCATGCCAGGTGTATCCCGGTTGGGCGTATGCGGAAGTCTGTCCCTCTGCCTCCCAGCTTCTCACTTCAGAAAAATACAAAAAGTATTAATAAAAATAAATGAGGAGAGGACCTGAACAGACACTTCTCCCAAGAGGACATACAAATGGCCAACAGATGTATGGGAAGAATCTCATCTTCACTAGCTATTTGAGAAATGCAAATCAACACTTCAATGAGATACCACCTCACACTTGTTAGATTGGTTATTATCAACAACACAGGTAATAAGTTTTTGAGAGTCTGTGGAGAAAAAGGAAACCTCATTCACTGCTGGTGGGAATGCAAATTAGTACAACCATTATGGAAGAAAGTATGGTGGTTCCTCAAAAAGTTAAAAATAGAATTACCATATGACCCAGCAATCCCTCTACTGGGTATCTACCTCCAAAACTCAAAAACATTGGTAGGTAAAGACACATGTACCTCCATGTTCATTGCAGCATTATTCACGGTGGCCAAGACATGGAAACCACCGAAGTGCCCTTCGATAGAGGATTGGATAAAGATGCGGTACATATATACAATGGAATACTACTCAGCCATAAGAAATGGTGATATAGTGACACTTACAACAACATGGATGGACCTAGAAATAAATAAATCAGAAAAAGCTAAGAACTGTATGATTTTACACATAGGTAGGATATAAAACTAAGACTCATGGACATAGATAAAAGTGAAGTAGTTACCAGGGGGAAGGGGATGTGGGGGAGAGAGAGTGGAGGAGGTAGGGGAAGGCTGTAAAGAGGGACAAATATAAGGTGATGGAAAATTATTTGACTTTGGGTGATGGGTGTACAGCATAATTAACAGTTCAAATGCTATAGAAATGTTTAGCTGTAACCTATATACTCTTAATGATCAATGTCACAGTGTTAAAAGTTAATTCTCTAGCCTGACCTGTGGTAGCGCAGTGGATAAAGCGTCGACCTGGGAACACTGAGGTTGCCAGTTCAAAACCCTGCACTGGTTCGGTCAAGGCACATATGGGAGTTGATGCTTCCAGCTCCTCCCCCCTTTCTCTCTTTCTCTCTCTCTCTCTCACTCTGTGTCTCCTCTCTAAAATGAATAAAATAAAATAATTTTTTAAAAAAGTTAATTCTCTAAATAAAATGTAAAATCTTTTTTAAAAAAGCCCAAAATGAGTGTAAGGAAGGAAATAATAATGAACAGAACAGAAATAAGCAAAATAGAGTAAAAAAAAAATGCAAAAGGTCAGTGAAACCAAGAGCTGGTTCTTTGAAAAGATAAACAAGATGAACAAACCTTTAACCAGACTCAAAAAAAAAAAAAGGAGAGAGGGCTCAAATAGATAAAATCAGAAATGAAAGAGAAGTAACAACTGACACCAAAGAAATACAAAGGGTTGTAATAAATATTACAAACTATAATATATGCCAACAAATTGGACAATCTAGACAAAGTAAATTCCTAGAAACATACAACCTTCCTAAATTGAATCAGAGAATCTGAATAGATTACAACGAATGAAATTGAAGCAGTACTCAAAACTTCCAAACAAAAGTCCTGGACAGGATGGCTTCATAGGTGAATTTTATCAAATGTTCAAAGAAGTACTAACACCTATCCTTCTCAAACTTCTCCAAATATTTTAAGAGAGAAGACTCCCAAGCTTATTTTAGGAGGCCAGTATTATCTTAATTCTAAAACCAAATTAAAGACACTACAAAGAAAGAAAATTATAGGTCAATATCCCTAATGAGCATGATGCTAAAATCCTCAACAATATATTAGCAAACTGGATCCAGCAATACATTAAAAAGATCATACACCATGATCAAGTGGGATTTATTCCAGGATTGCCAGGTTGACACAGTAACCACAAATCAATTAATGTGATACACCACATAAACAAAATGAATAAAAATCACATGTTCATATTAATAGATGTAGAAAAAGCATTTGATAAAATCCAACACTCATTTATGATAAAAACTCTCAGCAAAGTGGGAATAGAGGAAACATACCTCAATGTAATAAAGGCCATATTTGACAAACCCACAGCCAGTACCATACTAAATGGGCAAAAACCGAAAGTGTTTTCTGTAATATCAGAAACAAGACAGGGATGTCCACTTTCATCCCTCATATTCAACATAGTACTGGAAGTCCTAGCCACGGCAATCAGATATGAAGAAGAAAGAAAAGGCATCCAAACTGGAAAGGAAGAAGTAAAGCAGTCATTATTTGCAAATGACATGATACTGTATATAGCAAATCCTTTAGACTCAACAAAAACACTACTGGTACTAATAAATTAATTCAGTAAAGTAGCAGGATATAAAATAAATATCTAGAAATCAGTTGACCCTCCCCCTTTTTTGAGTGGGCGGGGCAGAAGACAGTAAGGGAGAGAGAGATGAAAAGCATCAACTCATAGTTGCAGCACCTTAGTTCATTGATTGCTTTCTCATATGTGCCTGACCAGGGGGCTATAGCCAAGCCAGTGACCTTACTCAAGCCAGAGACGTTGGGCTTCAAGCCAGCAACCACAGGGACATGTCTATGATCCCACACTCAAGCCAGTGATCTGGTGCTCAAGATGGTGAGCCCACGCTCAAGTAGAAACCTCAGGGTTTTGAACCTGGGTCCTCAGCATCCCAGGCCAATGCTCTATCCACTGCACCACCACCTTGTCAGGCATAGTTGCATCTTTATACATTAATAATGAACTATAAGAAAGGGAAACTAAGAAACACTCCCATTCACATTGCTTCAAAAAGAATACTACCTGAAGAGGTGGTGGTGCAGTGGATAAAGCATCAGTCTGGGACGAGGAGGACCCACATTCGAAGCCCTGAGGTCTCTGGCTTGAGTGTGAGCTCACCAATTTAAGTGTAGGGTTGCTGGCTTGAACATGGGATCAGACATGACCCCATAGTCACAGGGTTGAGCCCAAAGGTCACTGACTTGAAGCCCAAGGTCACTGGCTTGAGCAAGGGGTCATTGGCTCAGCTAGAGCTCTCCTCCTCCCCCATCAAGGCACATATGAGAAAGCAATCAATGAACAACTAAGGTGCCGCAACTATGAGTTGATGCTTCTCATCTCTTTCTTCCTGTCTGTCTGTCCTCCTGTCTGTCCCTGTCACTAAAAAAAAATAAAACAATAAACTACCTAGGGATAAATTTAACCAAGGAGGCTTTTGGGTAATGGGTACAATGTTATTAATATTTTAACATTTTATTAATTTTATTATTTTTGTGTGTGTGTGTGGCAGAGACAGAGTCAGAGAGAGGGACATATAGGGACAGACAGACAGGAGGGGAGAGAGATGAGAAACATCAATTCTTCGTTGTGGCTCCTTAGGTTGTTCATTGATTGATTTTCATATGTGCCTTGACCAGGGGGCAAGTGATCCCTTGCTTGAGCCAGCGACCTTGGGCTCAAGCTGGTGAGCCTTGCTCAAACCAGATGAGCCTGCGTTCAAGCTGGCGACCTTGGGGTCTCAAACCTGGGTCATCCACATCCCAGTCTGATGCTCTATCCATTGTGCCACCGCCTGGTCAGGCTTCTTTATTAATTTTAGAGAGATAGGGGGAGAGAGAGAGGGAGGGAGGAAGGGAAGGATGAAGGGAGAGAGAAAGAAAGACAGTAACATTGATCTGTTCCTGTATGTGCCCTGACTCGGCATTGAACCAACAATCTTTGTGCTTGGGTCGACACTATCAACTGAGCTATCTGGCCAGGATAACAATTCAGTGTTTTTATTTAATTATTTTTATTTATTTATTCACTTTAGAGGAAAGGGGGAGAGAGAGAGAGAGAGAGAGAGAGAGAGAGAGAGAAGGGGGGAGGAGCAGGAAGCTTCAACTCCCATATGTGCCTTGACCGGGCAAGCCCAGGGTTTTGAACCAGCAACCTTAGCATTCCAGGTCAACGCTTTATCCACTGCACCACCACAGGTCAGGCTCAATGTTTTTTATCAATGTTTTTTAATTAAAAAGAAAAATAATTTTAACCAAGGAGGTAAAAGACCTGTACTGGGAAAATTATAAGACACTAAAGAAGGAAACTGAAGAAGATACAAATAAATAGAAATATATACTGTGTTCATGGATAGGAAGAATTAACATCATTAAAATGAACATACTACCCAAGGCAATGTATAGATTCAACACAATTCCTATCAAAATACTAACAGCATACTTCACAGAACTAGAACAAATATTCCAAATATTTATATGGAACCACAAAAGACTCCAAGTAGCCACAGCAATCTTGATAAAGAAGAACATAGTTGGAGGAATCATGCTACCTGATATCAACTACTACAAGGCCATAGTAATCACAATAGCATGGTACCAGCATAAAAACAGGCATATAGTGTGGGACTATGCTATGAAAATATGCAGGGTTAAGTTAACAGAGACAGCAAGGTGCCCTCCAGTGAAAGCCCTGACGGTTAAGAGTCCAGGGGCTCATACTGGAAACAGTGTGTGCTGAAAACAGCAGAACTGCAGGATAAGACTCAGTAACAAAATGTTTAGGCTCTCAGAACAGAGATTAGAAGTCAGCATGTTCCTTGTTCTCTACTTCACCCCCAAAAACTTCTGCTCTCTGCTTCCTTGTATTATTTCAACTGGCTAATAATATATCTGAAGATACAAATAAATGGAAGTATATACTGTACTCATGGGTAAGGAGAATTAAGATCGTTAAGCTGTCCATACTACCCAAAGCAATCTATAGATTCAATGCAATTCCTATCAACATACCAATGGTATATTTCATAGAAATAGAACAAATAATCCAAAATTTTATATGGAACCACAAAAGACTCTGAATAACCATAGAAATCTTGAGAAAAAAGAAAAAAGTTGGAGGAATCGTGCTACCTGATATCAAGCTATACTTCAAGGCTATACTCATCAAAACATCATGTTACTAACATAAAAACAGACATCTAAATCAATGGAACAGAATAGAGATCACAGAAATAAACCCATGTCTATAGATGGTCAATATTTGACAGAAGAGGTAGGACACCCAAGTGGTAAAGACAGTTTCTTCAATAAATGGGAAAATTGGACAGTTACATGGAAAAAAATAAAACTAGACCTCCTTCTTACACCATATAAACAGGAATAAATCCAAAATGGTTAAAGGCAAATGTAAATTTTTAATCCATAAAACTCCTAGAAGAAAATATGGGCAGTAAAATCTGATATTTCTCTTAGCAGTGTTTTTTCTGACATATTTACTTAGTCAAGGGAAACCAAAGAAATAAAAATCAAAAAATGAGACTACATCAAACTAAAAAGTTTTTGCACAGCAAAGGAAACCACCAACAAAATGAAAAGACAGCCTGCAAAATGAACAAAAATATTTGTCAACAATACATCTGGTAAGGGTTTAATATCCAAAATTTATAAAGAACTCATTCAATTCAACACCAACAAAATCCAAAAGAATCCAATTTAAAAATGGGCAAAGGACCCAAATAGACACTTCTTCAAAGAGGACATACAGATGACCAATAGACATATGAAAAGAGGCTCCGTGTCACTAATCAGAGAGATGCAAATTAAAACCATAGTAAGAAAGCACCCGTCAGAATGGCAATCATCAATAAATCAATGATTAAGTCTGGTGAGGGTGTGAAGAAAAGAGAATCCTCACACACTGTTGGTGGGAATGCAGATTGATGCAGTCACTATGGAAAACAGTATGGTAGTTACTTCATAAAATTAAAAATGAAACTTTTGTTTTTTTGACAGAGTCAGAGAGAGGGACAGACAGGAAGGGAGATGAGAAGCATCAATTCATTGTTGCATCATCTTAGTTGTTCATTGATTGCTTTCTCATATGTGCCTTGATCTGTGGGCTATAGCAAAGTGAGTAACCCCTTGCTCAAGCCAGCAACCTTGGGCTCAAGCCAGCAAGTATGGGGTCATGTCTATAATCCCACGCTCAAGCCAACAACCTGCACACTCAAGCTGGTGATCTCGATTTCAAACCTGGGCCCTCTGTGTCCCAGTCTGATGCTCTATCCACTGCACCACTGCATGATCAGGATAAAAATGGAACTTCCATATGACCCAACAATTCCTCTACTGGGACTTATTCAAAGAGAGCCAAAACACCAATTTGAAACAATATATGCACCCCTGTGTTTATTGCATTATTTATAATAGCCAAGATATGGAAGTAACCCAAAAGCCCATCATTAGACAGGTGGATAAAAAAGTAGTGGTACAGAGAACCAAGATGGCAGCAGAGTAGACAGATACACAGACTCCCAGCTCACACCACCAAACTGGATTACAAATTAATTTAGGAACAATCAGCATGAAAAACCAACTTTGGATTAAAAGAACAGATCTCAAAGACCAAGGAGCAAAGAAGAAGCCACACCAAGCCTGGTAGGGAGCTCTGAGCCATGGTGGGGGAGGCTCCCCTGCCTTCAGGAGTAAAGGTGGGGTGAGATTGAGAGCCCAGAAGGGCTCTCATTACAAGAAGAGCAGAAAATATCACTCACAGCCACTTGTCTGGGGACCTGGGAACAAGGTGTGCTGAGAGGGCTGGCTTGTCTTCCAAAAGGAAAGTGGGGAGAGAGACAGATGGTGATGGGCAGAGGAATGCATGGGATGACCTGAGAAGCTGACTCATCCAGTGCAGAGGTGGCCATAGCCGAGGGAGGCATTGATCCCTCAACACAGCACAAGCCTAAAGTGGTTCTGGATGACCCACCTCCGGAAAGCTCTCCAGCTCCAATCAGAGCAACAAGACACAGCTGAAAACAGGAAGTGGTGAGGAGGAGCAGTAACTCAGATCTCCATGGAGTTCTGAGATACACCTCCCCCTACTGAAATGGAGAAAGCTCCCTGCCCCTGGAGAGAAGCTGGCAGATCAGGCCTTCAGAGTCTCAGGTTACATCCACCACATTTCTAGATAGTTTCAAATAAGCCCCCTGCTGAGATCAGTAAACAAGATTACCACTGAGTTAAGAAAACTGAGAAGAAAACAAATCAAGACTAAAGAAGGCTCTACTAGGTAAGGAGATCACAGCTCGAAGAAGCATATAAGTCCGAGAATAATGGGTTGGCAGAGAAGCATAAGTCATATGCTTCAATAAGATAAATCTCTGATAAAGTCTTGGATGAATTGGAAGTAATCAAAATGATCAGATGCAGAGTATAAAATAATGATTTTTAGGATGCTTAAAGATGTCAAAGCTACAATGGATGGACTTAACACTTCAATAAAGAAATTGAAAGCATCAAAAAGGACACAGAAATCATAAAGAAGAACCAGACAGAAATGACAGACACAATATCAGAAATGAAGACTACACTGGAAGGAATTAAAAGCTGGCTGGATGAAGCAGAGGATTGAATTAGCGACTTAAAGGACAAGATTAGTGAAAGCACAGAAGTGGAGCAGCAAAAAGAAAAGAGACTGAAAAAATCTGAGGAAACTCTAACAGAGCTCTGTGACAACCCAAAGAGAAATAGCATCTGCATCATAGGAGTTCCTGAAGAAGAGAAAGAGCAAGGGATAGAGACTTTGTTCAATAAAATCATAGCTGAAAATTTCCCTAAATTGATGCAGGAAAAAAGTCACACAAGTTCAAGAAGCACAGAAAATTCCATTAAAGAGAAACCCAAAAATATCTAAACCAAGACACATCATAATTAAAATACCAAAGCTAAGAGATAAAGAGAAAATATTAAAAAGCTGCTAGAGATAAAAAGGCTATTGCCTACAAAGGAGCCCCCATAAAGATGACATCCAACTTCTCAACAGAAACATTTGAGGCCAGAATGTAATGGACATATTTAGAGTAATGCAGAACAAGAGCCTACAACCAAGACTTCTTTATCTAGCAAGGCCATAGTTTAAAATTGAAGGAGAAATAAATAACTTCCCAGACAAAAAAAACAAACAAAACTCAAGGAATTCATTACAACCAAACCAATGCTGCAAGAAATGTTAAGGGGCCTGTTGTAAACAGAACAAAGGGGCAAAAGAATATAGTTCAAGAGGAATGTAGATTTAAAGAATAAAGTGGCAATAAACAACTACATATCAATAATAACCTTAAATGTAAATGGATTAAATGCTCCAATCAAAAGACATAGGGTAGCTGAATGGATAAGAAAACAGGACCTGTATATATGCTGTCTACAGGAGACTCACCTCAAAACAAATGATAAACATAGATTGAAAGTAAAAGGATGGGAAAGAAATATTTCATGCAAATGTAAATAAAAATAAGCCTGACCTGTGGTGGTGCAGTGGATAAAGCGTCGACCTGGGAACACTGAGGTCGCCAGTTCAAAACCCTGCACTGGTCTGGTCAAGGCACATATGGGAGTTGATGCTTCCAGCTCCTCCCCCCTTTCTCTCTTTCTCTCTCTCTCTCTCACTCTGTGTCTCCTCTCTAAAATGAATAAAATTTTTTTAAAAATTAAATAAATAAATAAATAAAAGCTAGGGTAGCCTGACCAGGCAGTGGCACAGTGGATAGAGCATCACACTGGAATGCGGAAGACCCAGGTTCGAGACCCCGAAGTAGCCAGCTTGAGGGCGGGCTCATCTGGTTTGAGCAAAGCTCACCAGCTTGGACCCAAGGTCACTGGCTCAAGCAAGGGATTACTTGGTCTGCTGAAGGCCCACGGTCAAGGCACATATGAGAAAGCAATCAATGAAGAACTAAGGTGTCACAACAAAAAACTGATAATTGATGCTTATCTCTCTCCATTCCTGTCTGTCTGTCCCTATCTATCCCTCTCTCTGACTCCGTCTCTGTAAAAAAAAAAAAAAAGCCGGGGTAGCAATACTTGTATCTGACAAAACAGACTTTAAAACAAAGACTATAGTAAGGGATAAAGGTCACTACATAATGATAAAAGGAGCAATCCAACAGAAAGAGATAACCATTATAAATATCTATGCACCTAATATAGAGCACCTAAATATACAAAGCAGATTTTGATGGACATAAAAGGAGAGATCAACAGCAATACTATAATAGTAGGGGATATTGTACTTGGAAAATTATAAAACTAATATCAATGAATAGATCCCTCAAGAAAGAAAATGAACAAAGAAACAACAGAATTAAGGGACAGACTAGGTCAACTGGATTTATTAGATCTCTTCAGAACCTTCCACCCTAAAGCAGCAGAATATACATTCTTTTCAAGTGCTCAAGGTACACTCTCTAGGATAGACCACATATTAGGGCATAAAATGAGTCTCTACAAATTTAAGATTGAAACCATATCAAGCATCTTTTCTGACCACAATGGCATGAAACTAAAAATCAACTATAATAGGAAAACTGAAAAACACTCAAAACACTTAGAAATTAAACAGCATGTTATTAAACAACGAATGGGTCAACAATGAGATCAAAGAAGAAATAAAAAAATTTCTTGAAACAAATGAAAATGATCATACAACAACTCAAAATCTATGGGACACAGCAAAAGCAGTCCTGAGAGAGAAGTTCACAGTATTACAGACATACCTTAAGAAGCTAGAAAAAGCTCAAATAAACAACTTAATTCTGAAACTAAAAGAACTAGAAGAAGAACAGCAAGTAAAGCCTAGAGGAAGTAGAAGGAATGAAATAATAAAGATCAGAGCAGAAATAAATGACAGAGACTGAAAAAACAATATGGAGGATCAATGAAACCAAGAGCTGGTTCTTTGAAAAAGTAAACAAGATTGATGAACCCTTAGCCAGACTCACCAAGAAAAAAAGAGAAAGGAATCAAAATTAGAAATGAGGGTGGAGATGTAACAACAAACACAGCAGAAATACAAAGGATAGTAAGAAAATACTATGAAGAACTGTATGCCAAAAAATTAGACAACCTAGGTGAAATGGATAAATTTCTTGAAAAATGTAATCTTTCAAAATTCAATCGGAATAATCAGAAAACCTAAATAGACCAATTACAACAAATGAGATTGAAACAGTTATCAAAAAACTCCCAACAAACAAAAGCCTTAGGCCAGATGGCTTCACAGGCGAATTCTACCAAACATTCAAAGAAGAACTAACTCCTATCCTTCTCAAGCTATTTCAAAAAATTCAAGAGGAGAGAAAACGTCCATGCTCCTTTTATGAGGCGAGCATAATTCTGATTCCAAAACCAGGCAAAGACAACACAAAGAAAACTATAGGCCA
The DNA here is from genome assembly GCA_037038555.1 of Rhynchonycteris naso. Taxonomy (NCBI): domain Eukaryota; kingdom Metazoa; phylum Chordata; class Mammalia; order Chiroptera; family Emballonuridae; genus Rhynchonycteris; species Rhynchonycteris naso. The sequence goes on from CM073001.1 coordinate 23,544,537, forward strand.
ATATCCCTGATGAATTTAGATGCTAAAATTCTCAACAAAATATTTAGCAAACCAGATCCAGCAATACATGAAAAATATCATACATCATGATCAAGTGGGCTTTATTTTGGGGAGGCAAGGCTTGTACAATATTCGCAAACCAATCAATGTGATTCATCACATAAAAGGACAAAAACCACATGATAATATCAATAGATGCAGAAAAAGCATTCGATAAAATCCAACACCCATTTATGATCAAAACTCTCAGCAAAGTGGGAATACACAGAACATACTTTAACATGATAAAGGCCATCTATGACAGGCCCACAGCCATCATCATACTCAATGGGAAAAAAATTAAAAGCAATCCCCTTAAGATCAGGAACAAGGCAGGGATGCCCCCTTTCACCACTCTTATTCAATATAGTTCTGGAAGTCCTAGCCACAGCAATCAGACAAGAAGAAGAAATAAAAGGCATCCAAATTGGAAAAGAATAAGTAAAACTATCATTATTTGCTGATGATATGATACTGTACCTAGAAAACCCTAAAGTCACAGTCAAAAAACTACTGGACCTGATAAATGACTTCAGCAAGGTGTCAAGATATAAAATTAATACTCAGAAATCAGAGGCATTTTTATACACCAACAATGATCTGTCTGAAAGAAAAATTAAGGAAACAATCCCCTTCACTATTGCAACAAAAACAATAAAATACTTGGAGTAAACTAAGCAAGGAGGTTAAAGACTTGTACTCGGAAAATTATAAAACATTGATAAAAGAAATCAAGGAAGATACAAACAAGTGGAAGCATATACTGTGTTCATGGTTAGAAATAATAAGCATCATTAAAATGTCCATAATACCCAAAGCAATTTATAAATTCAATGCAATTCCTATTAAAATACCAAGACATACTTCAAAGATATAGAACAAATATTCCAAAAATTCATATGGAATCAAAAAAGAACACGAATAGCCTTAGCAATGTTGAAAAAGAAGAATAAAGTGGTGGTATCACACTTCTGGACATCAAGTTATACTACAAGGCCATTGTACTCAAAACAGCTTGGTACTGGCAGAAGAATAGGCATATGGCCTGACCTGTGGTGGTGCAGTGGATAAAGCGTCGACCTGGGAACACTGAGGTCGCCAGTTCAAAACCCTGCACTGGTCTGGTCAAGGCACATAGAGTTGATGCTTCTAGCTTCTCCCCTCTTTCTCTCTCTCTCTCTCTCTCTCTTTCTCTCTCACTCTGTGTCTCCTCTCTAAAATGAATAAATAAAAATAAATAAATAAATATATTGGCTTTAAAAAAAAAAAGAAGCAGCAGCAGCATATGGATCAATGGAACAGAACAGAGAACCCAGAAATAAACCCGCACCTTTATGAACAACTGATATTTGACAAGGGTGGTGATAGCATACAATGGAGTATAGACAGCCTCTTCAACAAATGGTGTTGGGGAAATTGGTCAGCTACCTGCAAAAAAGAAACTAGACCACCAACTCACACCATTCACAAAAATAAACTCAAAATGGATAAAAGACTTAAATGTAAGTCATGAAACCATAAGCATCCTAAAGGAAAACATAGGCAATAAGCTCTCCGACATCACTCATAGCAATATATTTGCTGATTTATCTCCATGTGCAAGGGAAATAAAGGACAGGATAAACAAATGGGACTATATCAAACTAAAAAACTTTTGCACAGCTAAAGACAATATGAACAAAATAAAAAGGCAAACCACACAATGGGAGAACATATTTGACAATACGTCTGATAAGGAGTTAATAACCAAAATTTATAAAGAACTTGTAAAACTCAACACCAGGAAGATAAACAGTCCAATCAAAAAATGGGCAAAAAAAAAAATGGGCAAAAGAAATGAATAGACACTTCTCCAGAGAGGGCATATAGATGGCCAATAGGCCTATGAAAAAATGTTCAACATCACTAATCATTAGAGAAATGCAGATTATAACCACAATGAGATACCACCTCACACCAGTAGAATGGCGCTCATCAGCAAAACAACACAGAACAAGTGCTGGCGAGGATGTGGAGAAAAGGGAACCCTCCTGCACTGCTGGTGGGAATGCAGACTGGTGCAGCCACTGTGGAAAGCAGTATGGAGATTCCTCAAAAATTTAAAAATTGAACTGCCTTTTGACCCAGCTATCCCACTTTTAGGAATATACCCCAAGAACACCATAGGACAGTTTGAAAAGGAGAAATGCGCCCCCATGTATATGGCAGCATTGTTTACAATAGCGAAGATCTGGAAACAGCCCAAGTGTCCGTCAGTGGACGAGTGGAATAAAAAGCAGTGGTACATATACACAATGGAATACTATGGGGCCATGAAAATGAAGGAAATACTATTTTTTGTAACAACATGGATGGACCTGGAAACTACTATGTTAAGTGAAATAAGCCAGGCAGAGAGAGAAAAATATCATATGACCTCACTCATATGAGGAATCCGATGAACAATATGAACTGGGCAGTGGAATAGAGACAGAGGCAGGATCAAAGGATCCAGAAGGAAAGCAGACAGAGGGAAAGGGGATGATAGGGTGAGAGGATGGGATGAGAGCAGAAAAGCAAATCCTGGAGGGAAGGGGGAGGGGGACAGGAGGAATATACTGGGGAAGATGGGGGACGTTAGAATCTATGTAAACAATAAATTAATAAATTTTAAAAAAGTAGTGGTACATATATACAATGGAATATTACTTGGTCATGAGAAACAGAATAAAATCTTATCATTTGCAACAGCATGGATGCACCTGGAGAGTATTATGCTAAATGAAATATCAGTCAGAAATACAAATACCATGTGATTTAACTTATATCTTAAATCTAAATAATATAAATGAACACACAAAACAAACAATCATAGATACAGAGAACAGGCTGATGGTTTCCAGAGGGGAAGGTGTTTGGGGAACAGGGTGAAAAAGGTGAAGGGATTAAGAAGTACAGATTGTTAGTTACAGAATTGTCATGGCGATGTAAAGTACAGCATAAAGAATATGGTCAATAATATTGTGATAACTTTGTATGGCTCCTAATGGGTATAGGAAATATTGGAGGATACACTTTGTAAAGTATATGGTTTTGTAACCACTATGCTGTGCACCTGAAACTAATACAAAATATTGAATGTAAACTATAATTGAAAAAAATAAAGATTTTAAACCTACAATGAGCTTTGACCGGTGGCTAAGTGGATAGAGCATCAGCCCAGCATATGGACGTCCTGGGTTCGATTCCCAGTCAGAGTATACAGGAGAAGCAACCATCTGCTTCTCTGCCACCCCCTCCCTTTTTCCTTTTTCTCCCTCTTCCCCTTCTGCAGCCAGGGGCTCCATTGGTTCGAGCATGGCCCCGGGTATTGAAGATGGCTCCAGGCACTGAGGATAGTTCTGTTGGAGCACATCAGCCTCAGGCACTAAAAATAGCTCACTACTTGAGCATTGGCCCCGATGGCGTTTGCAGGTGGATACTGGTCAGGGTGCATATGGAAGTCTGCCTCACTATCTCCCTCCCCTACACCTAAAAAAACAAATCTTACAATGAGATACCACCTCACACCTGTCAGAATAGCTATCGTCAACAAGACAAGTAATAACAAGTGTTAGAGAGGCTGTGGAGAAAAAGGAACCATCATTCACTGCTATTGGGAATGTAAACTGGTAGAGACACTATGGAAAAAGTATGGAGTTTCCTCAGTTAAGAATAGAATTATATATCGCCTGACCTGTGGTGGTGCAGTGGATAAAGCGTCGACCTGGGAACACTGAGGTCGCCAATTCAAAACCCTGCACTGGTTTGGTCAAGGCACATATGGGAGTTGATGCTTCCAGCTCCTTCCCCCTTTCTCTCTTTCTCTCTCTCACACACTCTGTGTCTCCTCTCTAAAATGAATAAAATAAAAATAAATTTTTTAAAAAAGAATAGAATTACATGACCCAGCAACCCCTCTTCTGGGTATCTGCCACCAAAATTTGAAAACATTTATAAAGATACATATATGTACCCCTATGTTCATTGCAGCATTGTTCACAGTGCCCAAGACATGGAAACCACCAAAGTGTCCCTCCATAGAGGACTGAATAAAGATGTGGTACAATGGAATAGACTCAGCCATAAGAAAAGATGAAATACTGCCATTTGTGACAATATGAATGGGTCTTGAGACTATCATGCTAAGTAAGCAAAGTAAATCAGATGGATCAAGTCAAAACCGTATGATTTCACTCACATGTGGAATATAAAATTAAAAGCAATAAATAAACAATGCAAATAAAAATTGATAGACAGTGACAACAGTATGGTGTTGACCAGAGGGAAAGGGGACTTGGGGGAGATAGTCAAGGGTAAAGGGGATTATATATGGTGACAGAGATTTGACCTTGGGCGGTGAACACACAGTGCAACATACCCATGGTGTATTATAGAACTGTACACTTAAAATCTGTATCATTTTATCAACTAATGTCACCCAAGAAAGGTTAACACAGTATTTTTTAAAATGAAATTATTTGACAAGCAGCCAGTCCCAGAAGGGCACCTTGATTCTCCCTTGTCTCCTCGAATTCTGGAAATAAACATCCCCTCTGAAAGGGGCCCTCCCTGCTCCAGGGGGCTGAGACAGCCCTATCGCAGAGCTGAGAGGTCAGGGCCCAGGCCCTGTGTATCACACCTTGGTGCCCCTTTATTAATTTACTACCCAAGCCCAAGTTTTCTTTAGGTTCCTTGCTAAAAAATGCTCAGACCTCGCTTACATTCTTTTCTAATGAGCATGAATTTCTTTTTTGGTCTTGTCAACTCTTCAAATTTATTGTGGTTTTTTTGTGGGTGTTTTTTGTTTTGTTTTTTTATCTACAAGGACATAGTGGTAGCTGGTTCATGATGTCTCCGAGCATCATCTATGAGCTCCTATGCACAAATGTTAAATTGTTTCTCCTTCCTACTCTTAATCTGGTTGTAATAATCTTATTTTTAGTCCAGCCATAAACACTTCAGGGGGGGTCTCTCCCTCCAAACAGGCTCTTTAGAAACAGACCCACACCCCCACACCCCAGTACTGCTCCTCCCCAGGTTCCCGCCAGGCTCTGGGCAACCAGGTGCTCCTTGGAAAATGGAAATGGTGCCTCCAAGGGAGCGCAAACCCTGCCATTAAAGGCCCGCAGGAGAATGTGACCTCCCCGTGCCCAAAAGCCTTGAGGAGGTGATTACTTTCCCTCCTGACTACCTGGGGAGCCACGGGGGACCAGCTGTCTGAGATGAGCAGGCAGGTGGCCTCCTTCAGCAAAAGGCAGGCCACCACCCTAGGCAACGCAGCTCCCCGTGGAGCCCCCCCTCCGCCACCTCCCTAGTGGGGGAGGGCACTCCTGGCCCAGCCCAACCGGCAGGACGTGTAGCTGCTCACCCAGCCTGTAAGGAGGTCATAAGCGGGGCCTCCACATTGCCACAGATTCCTGGGCCCTTCCTAACAGCTAGTGGTTTGGCCTGGCTAATGACTAAGGGACAGTCTTCTCACACAAGGCAGGCCCATCCGGGGCACCCAGATGTGGAAGGAATTAGAGACCCATTTTCTGCCACTGTTACTCATTTCCACACACACTAACCGCTCTACACCAGAAATCATCTTCAATAACATTGCAGACTCTGTCAGTGAGCCCTCTACACGCTGGCCAGCACCCACCCTCCCCACCCGCTGGGGAAATGGGCCCTCACACCCTTGGGTCAGCAGGCATTTCATGCCCTAACAACTTGGGCAGCAGCCAAGGCTGTGAAAGACAAGTTCATTCTCTGCTCCCAAACCAAACACTGGTGACTAGCCAGGGGACACAGCCCCTGGGGGGACCGGTCTGTCTCCCGTCTGCGGATGGGTTTCCTTGGCCTACTGCCACAGCTGCCGGGGCTCCCGGATACACTGCCAGTCACATGTGCCCACATGTGCCGGGTGGGACTCGCTCGGTGATTCCCACCCGGAATGCCTCTCTTCCCTTATGACACTGACTGGTGCTCCCTTTGGATCACCAGACATTAGGGGCTCTGTCCAGGGTGCCCACCCTCCTTCAACAGCGGGCTCTTCGACACAATATTCTCTGGAACTTCATCTGGGCGCTCTCCCCGCCCCAGCAGCTGGCCTCATTGAGCATCAGACCCACTTTTTTTAAAAAAGAGACTCTCCTTAAAGTCACTTTCAGGCACGTGGTACCCTAAATGGATTAAACTCTTGCCCCCTGGGCCTTCCCAGTCCATGTACCAATTAGTACACATGCCCCCCAAATCCCACTTTTGGTAATCTCTGGCCCTGCTCAAGTTCCTTCCTTCCAAGACGATGCTTTTTATTTTGTCCTCTGACTCCACTCCCCATCCCACCACGGTGTACCATCATCCCGCCATCCGCTTCCTGCTGGCACCCTGATGGAGGGCAGACAGTACAGTATGATCCTTCCATCACTGAATGCCCCCCCAGCCAAAGCCCACTCAGCAAGTGGGAGACCATCTCTTTGGAAAGCCTGCCACTAGAGGAGATGCTGCAGGAGGGATCGCCCCGTGCTGGCCTCTCCCCCTGTTCAGTGGCTACAAGGGCTGCTCATCAAACTACATTCCCTACCCACTTCCAGGAAGTAGGAATCGTCACCCTGGGACCATCAGTATAACAAATTAACTCCAGTCGGCAGATAGCCAGATTTGGAGAGGAGCGTGTGCCATGGAAGCTGTAAATTGTGGCCCTGCATTCAACTAAAAAAAAATAAACAGACATCTCAAAATGGAGCAGGCACCGCCATCCCAGAGGAAGAGTCTTATATGTCTTGTTCCTTGAACTTTGGAATTGTCAAGCAATTTTTATTGATTGATGTTTAGAGAGAGAGAGAAAAGAAGGGAGGAAGAGAGAGACACAGCAATTTGTTTCACTTACTTGATTTTTTATTTTTATATGTGCCCTGACTGGGGATTGAACCCACAACGTTGGCATATTGGGTTGATACACTAACTGAGCTACCCAGCCAAGGCCAGAACTTTTGGAATGTTTGACTTGGGCAAAATAACCTTTGGACTGGGTCAGAGCAGCACTGTCTTTTAAATAACTGCTTATAGAGCTAACAGGAAAACAGACCTTCTGATCACAAGGACGGATGACTAGGACATTCTTTGGAATCAATAAACAGTCATGTATAGCTAGAGCATCACTTAACTCATTAGCACCAATAGAAATTCCTTCCTTCTATTTATGTGATTACTTCCCTTCCCTTTCTCGTTGCCCTCACCCCGTAATAGGAACACTACCTGGGTTTCTGCCCGAGTCAGTGCTTCCCAACACCTATTCCTTGATCTCAGATAAATGCTTGCTGCCTCTACTTTGGCTCTTCATTTTTAGGTTAACAAAACCCACAACTTTCTCCCTAAGAGCAACAACACTCAGGTTGGTTAGTATACAAATAGCTCACCTGGAAGGAACCAGACCCAAGGTCATCAAATGTTGACATTCTGCGTGGCTGTGGCTATTAAGGCTTTGTCTGGCCGGGTGATGGAGTACTGGTAGAGCCCTCAGACCTGGTCACCAACAGATCCATGCTGGAACAGTGATGCTCCAGCTCAGTTGCACCACAGGGTAGAAATTGCGGAGGGTTGGAGAGCCCTGCTGGAAAGGCTCAGGCCAGCATGACACCAAGTCTCAGCAGCAAAGGGCCCTCGGGAAGCACTGTCTAAATGACATTTGCCCCACCCCACCCCCAATTTCTGTACATCCAACATTGCTATAAGCTAACTGGCCCTATGACTGACCCTATATAAAATTCATCTGGTGACTATGTTTCCATGATTTGTCCATTCCCCTCACCGTTGCCTAAACAACACCCATAAGACCTCCTTAGTCCAGGATATAAAAGCGCCCAGGATCATTACATGGTTTAGATGCGCTCTTCTGGGAATGAAACGGCAGCCACTCAATCTGTTACTGAATGTGCCCCTGGTGACTCCAGAAAGCTCACTGTGTTCCACCAACAGCAGGCATGACCAACACCCCAACTGGGTAGCCACATGGGACAGTCACCCACCCTCTGGGTGACCGTCACTCCAGAGGGCATATGACTCCATTGAAGACCTGGCTGCTTGCCCAGATGGCCCAAGATGTTAGTTAAAACACCCCACAATGTCACCTACGTGTTTGAAGAGTCCCAGCCTCCCCCTCCCAACCCCTTGAAATCACTGATCTATTTCAGGCTGGACCCTTCAAATTTGGGACAACAGCCAAGGATCAGATCTCATACTATTGCCTCTGTAATTCTTACAGGATTTGCTACTACAATTTTAACTAGACGTGTACTTTCTTGGTTACAACACATCCTATGCTTGACTTTTTTTTTTTTTTTTTTAATTTCTTTTTATTTTATTCATTTTAGAGAGGAGACAGAGTGAGAGAGAAAGAGAGAAAGGGGGGAGGAGTTGGAAGCATCAACTCCCATATGTGCCTTGACCAGACCAGTGCAGGGTTTTGAACTGGCAACCTTAGTGTTCCCAGGTCGACGCTTTATCCACTGCGCCACCACAGGTCAGGCCCTATGCCTGACTTTTGACATACCTGCTACCCACGCTGTTAAACTGGGTGGATTGTCTTGTTAGCTGTGGAGAATCCACTTATCGACAGCTGTCTCGAATAAACAGTGCCTGCCACACAAGATGAAGAGCCACCCTTTCCCCCTGAGGCTTCCTTTGTTTTGGAGACCTCTGATGGAATCAGGAAACTGGCCGCTGGTTTTTCCTTACCACATTTTAATCCCCACACTGATGTTTTACATTCACCGATCAAGAGTGGACTGGTGAAACTCTTAGCCCCACCCTCACCCCAATAAAAGCAGAACCCCAGGCCCGTGCATTGCTGACAAGTTCCCAGTGATGCCGCTGCTGTGTTGAGCACTTTGTTTTGAGAGCCCCTGCTAAGAGGGGACCCGCCCTGCAAAGCTCACAATGTAGCTGGAGACTGTCAAGGAAACAGGTGAGCCCAGTGGAATGCAATCAGTGTCTAACAGGGGCTGTTGGGTGCCCATGGGAGCACGGAGGAGGGAGCATCTAACTCTGGTCAAGGCAGAAAAAGCAGCCAATATCCCAAGGGTAAATCTCTTCCAAGACAGCCATGCTATGTCAAGGTCACAGCTCTGCAGGACAGGCAGCCCAGCATTGGCCCCACCTCCGCTCCTGGCAGTGACTGATGGTGGGCAGGGCCTGGGGTGAGAGGATACAAATTTGAGGTGCTGCAGAATGTCAGGTTTTTTACTGAAGCAAAGTTACTTAGCCTGCTTGCTACGACCTTGATTTCTTCTCCTTAGAGAGTGGGCAGCACCTTTGCTAGCAATTCTTCTGTCCTGCCCCAGGGTAGCCGGCACCGTTCACTACAGGCCTAACTGCTGGGTGGCACACGCTGCATCTCAGCGCTGTAGTGCCTCCTACCAACTCCCTGGCCTAGGGAGGGGGCCACATTGGGGCCCCTCTCCCCAACGTCCTTCCTGCTTTGGTAAGTGGGTGCATCTTCCAGGCCTCCCTGTGAAAGTCACCCGCTGGGCGCTCTGCCTTACACAGCTCGCCCACTCGGCCATGCCCATATCTCTGAGCCTTTTTCCACCACCGAGGTGGTGATTCTGCTATCTCTACCTCATCTAATATGGCCCAGGGCTGCTTGTAACCTTGGTGGAACCATCTGGCAATATGTTGTTACCATCCCCTGGGGGCCTGACCAGGGTGTTAAAACCTACATCCTGGATGAATGTGCAGAACCAATAAACTCTCCCTTGTCCATGTAGGCTCTGCCCCACGCCCCCAGTGCACACTCTCCCGACCCGGTTAGCACCCACTGCGGCTGCCTAGGCCCTGAGGCTCCCTGGGTGAACGTTCTCCCAGCCAACCCCCGCCCCAGGCCCTGCCCACCGTCACCCCCAGGAGCGGAGGTGGAGCCAATGCTGGGCTTCCTGTCCTGCAGGGCTGTGACCTTGACGTAGCATACCTGTTTAGGTAGAGGTTTACTCTCCGGAACTTGACTGCTTTGCGACTAGGTTCTGGACCCGGTCCTCAGCTTCTCCACCGGGCGGCGTCCCACCTGGCGGGCATCCGCAGGAGGTGAGGGCCCTTCCGCGCTCCCCAGGAGGCTCTCCGGCCTTTGCGGCTGCCTTTCATTGCTGAGAAACCACTCTCAGCTTGTCCCCTTGCCAAAGGCTTCATTGTGCTTAGCAGCCACACCATGTCCCTGTCCTGATAGCTCTTCCCTCCGTATTTCTCAAACCTCTGACACCTGGAACCCACAAGAGAATTCTCTTCGGCCAGAATAGCACCCCAGTTCATCGGTGACAGACACTTTAACAATTTCATTGTTACCTTGGGCCAGCTGTGAAGGGGTCCTCGTGGCCGGCCACAGCCAGCACTCCAGCTCCGGCTCCAGTGATCCCACTCTGGCGCCGTTTTCTGGGTTCCGCTCCTGGTCACCACGGCCACCACTTAAGCTCCTCAGGCAACAAATTCGAGATGAAGGTTAGTGTTCAGCAAGGTTCTCAGAGAGCACTGACAGAATTAACGCCTTGGAAGGGGCAGATGGGACGGATGGGACAGAGTGGATGTAGAGGCAAGCAGTGGGTGAAACTAGGTTTCAACACTAGCCCAAGTTTGGGGGAAGATACTGGGTCTTTAAAAGCCCCAGGGCCCAATCCGGGACCTGGGCTGCCCAGAAAGGAGGCGTGACCCTGGTCAAGATGATTCCCTTCAGCTGAGGAAATCTGCTGAGAAGGTGGACAGCTGAGGGTGGTAAGCCATTCCGGGAGCGCTGGGCACAGCCCGGCACAGCGCCCCCTGGACTGCGGGGGGCAGGTGCTGGCTGACACATGACTGGTGAATGGTGTGACATTCTCTGGACGTGAGTAGCGAACATCTCTTCTAAGAAATTCAGTTTCAGTTAATTAGGAAGCAAATTCACGTGCAGTCAGAAAGTGGGAAGCATACGTTGTGTTGAACAAGGTCTACCTCAGAACAAGCAGCGTGGCAGCCTTGCCCTGGGGGGATGGCTTTGTACTCTGATGCAGACTCTCGACTAAATATGGAACATTTTGCTAAACTGAACTTTTTAGTATAAGGACAAATTCAAATAAATATATTTGAAATAACTTGGGTATGTAAGTCTACCTTTTCAACTATCATCTTTATAAAATTTAAATGCAGATCAAGTGTTCCTGATGAAAATTTAGCATCTTAATTGAGATGTGTTGCAAATGTAAATTACACAGTGAGAAAAGAATGTAAAAGGTACCATTAATAGTGTTAAAACATTTAAATACATGTTGAAATTATAACATGTGGATATATTGAGTTAAATAAAATATGTCAATAAGTTACATCACCTATTTCTTTTGACATTTTTAGTAAGTCTACCAGATGATTTAAAATAGCTTATGTAGCTACATTATTTCTTCTTTCTTTTCTTTCTTTCTTTCTCTTTCTCTCTCTGTCTCTCTGTCTCTCTCTCTGTCTCTCTGTCTCTCTCTCTCTCTCTCTCTCTCTCTCTCTCTCTCTCTCTCTCTCTCTGTGTGTGTGTGTGTGTGTCTCTCTCTCTCTCTCCTCTCTCCATTCCTTCCTTCCTTCCTTCCTTCCGTGCAGCACGGGGTTAGTAGGAAGTCAGAGGCCAGGCACAGTCATGCAATTTTCACATTAGCCACCAGGTGGCAACCTTATCCCAAGACTGCGGTTTTCAGAGACCAGGAGGCTGTCTCCCCCCAAAATCAATATTTTTAAAAATTTTTTTCAAGATTAATCTTAAAGGAACTTTATTGGGAAACATCAAGATGGGGAAAGACCTGGGAGAGGAGACAATGGTTTAAACCAGGGAGTATGTGTAGTCATCTTTGTGAGCTTGGCTATGGGAGGATAAAATGGAAAATGAGCTGTTAGAATTGTCTGCTTCTCCCTCAGCTCCAGCGTTTTGGGGCAATGGGTGCGGCCCCAGACCCTCTCTGACAGCTGCGACAGTGTCCTCCAAATAAATGGGTGGTGCCGAAGCCCTGTGCAGGTGAGGAGCCAAGAAGGACAGAAAGAACACCCCCAGAACCCTACCCTGCCCCTCCAAACATTTTCTGGGTGCTGCTGAGCAGGAAGTGGAGCCCAGAGAAGTTTCTGAGTGGGAAAGCAGAGGATAGCTGTGGTTTTCTGGCACCTGGAGCTCCTTCACTACCTCCCACTCCTGAGCTCAAAGGACCCACACCTGCTAGGGACTTTGACCTCTCTCCATGGGTGTTGCAGGACCTTGTAATCAGTGCCCCTGTAGAAATATGTACTCATAGGCCAAAATAATGAGAATTCTTGATGAAGCTCCAATTTGTGAATTTCTGTTGAAATAACTTTAGTTATTTCACAAATTGGAGCTTCATCAAGAAAAAATAATTCACAAATTGGAGCTTCATCAAGAAAAAATAATTACAATAAATTGAAACCCCTAAATATGTTTAAATCCATGAGTACTTAATGATGGTAAAAAACAAAAAATAAAGCCTGACCTGTGGTGGCACAGTGGATTAAAGCCTCGACCTACAACTCTGAGGTCGCTGGTTTGAAACCCTGGGCTTGCCTGGTCAAGGCACATATGGGAGTTGATGCTTCCTGCTACTCTCCAACCTCCTCTCTCTCTCTCTCTCTCTCTCTCTCTCTCTCTCTCTCTCTCTCTCCTCTCTCCTCTCTGAAATGAATAAATAATAAAAATAATTTTAAAAAAATAAAATTAATTGGGCTTGACCATGCGGTGGCACGGTGGATAGAGCATCGAACTGGGATGCTGAAGACCCAGGTTCGAGTCCCCGAGCTTGCCAGCTTGAGCGCGGGCCATCTGGCTTGAGCAAAGCCTTGCCAGCTTGGACCCAAGGTCGCTGGCACCAGCAAGGGGTTTCTCAGTCTGCTGAAGGCCCACGGTCAAGGCACATGTGAGGAAGCAATCAATGAACAACTATGGTGTCGCAACGGCAACGAAAAACTAATGATTGATGCTTCTCACCTCTCTCCGTTCCTGTCTGTTTGTCCCTATCTATCCCTCTCTCTGAATCTCTCTCTGTCCCTGTAAAAAAAAAAAAATTAATTGGGCCACCTTTGGGAGATGATAGAGAACAAGTTCATTATCTTAAAAATCAGTAAAGGGGGGCAAATGTAAAAAAAAAATCTGTAACAGAAGAAGAAGTAAGCTAATACCCTGCATGAACAGTACCACTGGATAATTGAATGAGAGATGGAAATCTCTCTCTCCGAAAGTATTTAGTTGATAAATGAGGAAGCAATGTTAAAATGAAGTCCCACCATTTTTCAAACCCCCAAAGCACTGATAGTTCCAGGCACTGAGCATCAAAGTTGGCTGACCTCACAAAAGAGAGAAACGGCCATTCCTGACAGGGCGCATGGAGGAAGCCTGCCAGAGGGATTGAACCTGAATCTGATCAAGCCTCTAGATTTAACTGCTGAATCTCAGCAAGCACAGGGGCCAAGGAGAGAGATGAAAGAACAGTGACGTCAACCTCTGGCCCTGAATTGATATTTCCCGAGCTACACAGGTTAGTGTGTGTACCGTGCGTGTGCGGACCTGGGGTCTGGCGCCGGAAGTGAGGAGTGGATGCTTGTTCTGGGGCACTGGGTGTGGAGGGGGCTAAAGACAGAAAGGCGCGTGGAGCATGTCATGTGGTGGAAGGAGACGCCTTCATGGTTAGGGTATCTTGGTCCCAATGTCCACCCCTCACAGCTAAGGACTGCAAAGCCTGGACAGGGTCTCCTGCTTTCCAAAAAGGTCCATGTCCAAAGCTGGCTAGCAGGTAGAACCTGAATTATACCCCAGAGAGGATGAGATACAAAGACATCTTTCTAAGAAAGCAGGGGTTGTAGGGGTACCTGCCCCCTGGAGAGGGAGAGTAAGGCTGCCCCTGGTGGGTAACAGGGGAACTGCAGCCCCACATTCCTGCAGTCACAAAGGCCATGCAGTCAGTGCTTCTGTACAGATGCTTTTATTGAGGACACTCGGGGTTGGGATGGTAGGGGTCGTGGCTTCAGTTGTTGGCCAGGATCTCCTGGACCCAGGGCATGAGCTCTGTGACACGGGCGTACACAGCAGGTGTGGAGGTGGAGCAGGTGCCACTGCCCCAGGACACGATGCCCACCAGGGTCCAGGCTCCATCCTTCTGGCAGACCAGGGGGCCACCAGAGTCGCCCTGTGGGAGGAAAAGGGACTTATGTCCAAGCCTGAAAGAGGTTGCTGGGGCCCTAATCTGCTCTGACCTGGCTAAGCCCGGGGTGGGGGTGGGGAGGTAGAGCGTACAGAGAAATGACAAGTCTGAGCATAGCGGCCATGCACAAGGTACTGAGACCTGGTCAAATGGCAGCCCCAGCTCTGCCACCTGCCCTTGGAGGGCCTGGGGCAGATGGCTTACCCTCTCAACCCAACTATCATCTGTAAAGTGGGCTGAAAACATCTAGCTCACAGGGATGGTGTGAGACTAAATACCCCTGGGTAACCCAGGACCACATCTGGCCAGAGCAAGCCCTCCGCAGGGCATCTACAGTGCTGGTCTCGGTTTTCTCTGGGGCACCGGGCAAGGAGTGAGGTGAATTAGGTCACGCAGAAAGAAGTGGCCCTCCCGGCCTGACCCAGGGTGGGGTGAGGTCAGTGAGGGTGGCAGGTGGACAAGGAGACAATACCATGCAGGAGGACACGCCGCTGGCGCCAGCGCAGACCATCACATCGGTGATCTTGTTGCCCCAGAACTTCTTGCATTCAGCATTGGACAGGAGGGGCAGGGCGGCCTGCTGCAGCTTGTCGGGGGTCTTGTTGGCTGGAGGGACAGAGGGGGTGGGGTCAAGGCGCCACATCCCACCCGCCTACCCCGGTGGAAGAAACCAGGGGCTTCCTAGAGGCACTGCCCTCCCCCTGCATGGCCCTCATCCTTCTCCATCACGATGGTCATGGATACAGAGCTCCTCAGTCCCTGAGACCCCACCAGCATCTGCGGGACGCGTTTCTTTCTGGTTCCACACCAGGCAGTGGTGACTTTGCTGTGAGCCAGTTGTTTAAATCAAACCTGCCCTGCCAAGGTCTGTGTGCTCTAGGCTCTGCCAGCCCCGTTGGGGGGTGGCGGTGGACAGGTTGTGTCCTCCTTTCCGGGGAAGGGGGTTGATGTCCTTCTGACCGGAGACCCTGGCGGGGACCCACACTTGTGACAGCAATGAGAGCACCCTCGTCCTGGTGCTCTTTCCTGACGGCTTCTGTCCTGTTAAAGGACCAGCCAGGGCAGCCCGGGCCTGGGCAGAACTTAGGACGCTGGAGGAAGCAAGTCAGGCAGAGCCAGCAGCCGGGGAAGGGAAACCAGGCCTGACACTCAGAACTCAGAACCAGACCAGAACATCTGACCCAGCCCTGACTTCACCGCGAGCTGTACACACACCCTGCTCAACTCTGGAGAGAGTCCAGGCTGGAGACAGGACACTGGAGCTCGGGGCAGGTCAGTGACAGCAAACCCTGCTGGTCATTAGGTGTTTTCTGGGCAATTTACTGTTCAAGTACATATTGTCAACCAGTTTTACTCACATTTGGTAGGTTGCTAATTAAGACGGTTTATATAAAGAAATGTGAGTTATGACTGATATTGGAATTCAGACAGAAAAAAAAAAAGCCCCATGGGCCCCACCTGGAGACACCTGCCTCTCCGGCAGCCAGTGGGTGAAGAGGCCACACCGTACTCACCATTGAACTTGGTCTTGCCCCAGCCGGTGGTGGCGCACAGAGTCCCGGCAGGGAAGTCCTCGTCAGCATCAGGCAGGCACACGGCGGACACGGTCTGGGAGAAGCGGGCGGGGGTGGCCAGCTTCAGCAGGGTGATGTCATTGCGGACGGTGAGCATGTTGAACTTGGGGTTCTTGAAAACCTGTGGAATGGCACCAGAATGTGGAAGTGAGACCCTGGGAGAAATCACCTGCAGCTTTCAACTGGACAGACTCCTGTGGTGGCAGCCCACTCCGGGAAATAGACCCACCGAGCCCAGCATGAGAACTCTGAGGCCTCATCCGCTGGCTCCTGTCGCTTAAGCCGCAGAAGACGCTCCTCCCTTCCACCCTGCCCCTCAGCAGAACCCTGGCCAGTCCAGCAAGGCCTCGCATACCTTGGCAATCTTCAGAACCTGGATGTCCTCCTCATCTGAGCCCTGGTCAAACTCCCCAGCCACGACCACGTGGGAGGTCCTAGCAGAAGCATGTGAGAGTTAAACACCCAGAACATGACTGCTGCCCTCACTTGCTTCCCCCGCAGCCAGCTGAGTCCTCACCTGACCCCGCAGTGGGCGGCAGTGACCACCCAGTCCTCGCTGATGAGGGAGCCCCCGCAGAAGTGGAAGCCGGTGCTGTCCTGGAGGAGATGGGGAGGTCAGCGCTGGCCAGACCCCAGCAGCCCCAGCATGCCCACCACCCCAGTGAGTCCCCTCAGTCATGGGCAGAAGCCCCCTCACCTGCAGGGACACCTGCCAGGGCCAGGAGCCTGGGACAGCGTCCTCCCCATTGACGATCCTGGACAGACCGCTCAGCACGGGTTCAATGGTGGGGACCCCGCAGCCTGGGTGGGGGGAGGCAGGAAGAGGATGAAGAAGGTCTGAGGACTGGAGCCAGTCTACATAATCCTGATTCAACCTTGGGCCACCTACTGCCACACTCCCTCTTCCCTCAGGAACCTTCTCTCAGCACCTCCCAACCTGTGTAGGATGCCGCCGTGGAGCCTACTGACCCCAGTCACCCTTTGGAGGACACAGAGGGACAGGCCTGCTCCCATGCGGCCATCCTGCCTGAGGAGCAGAACCAGCCTGCCTGGCTGACTCCCGGCCGCCCCTCCTCACTGAGGTCCTGGACCAGCCACTGATACTGCAAGGTTCACTCTCCCCAGTGAGCCGGGGAGCAAGCAACTGGAACCGCACGGCCAAAGCTCACCCATTAGATTACTGGGGTGAGGGGGTGCAATTGAAATCTGACAACCCAAGTGCAGGAGGAGTGGAGAAGCTGGACCCTGCTGAGGGAGGGTGAAGGGGTCCGTTGGACACAGCTGGACCTGTGCTGGCTTCTCCTTTCTGTAGGTTTCAGGAACTACTCATTGGACAAAGTTTTTGATTCTTAATTAGTTATAGTAAAATGGGACTTTGATTGCACACCATGAAAGGACACATTGAAGAAACAGGAAACAAAGGACTTGAATTGTCATAGAAGAATAAGAAAAGACAGGTGTGGCCCTGGCCAGTTGGCTCAGAGGTAGAGCGTTGGCCCGGCATATGGAAGTCCCAGGTTCGATTCCTGGCCAGGGCACACAGGAGAAGCACCCATCTGCTTCTCCACCCTTCTCCCTCTCCTTTCTCTCTGTTTCTCTCTTCCCCTCCCACAAACAAGGCTCTATTGGAGCAAAGTTGGCCAGGGTGCTGAGGACGGCTCCATGGCCTCCGCCTCAGGCTCTAGTGTGGCTCCGGCTGCAATGGAGCAACACCCTAGATGGGCAGAGCATCGCCCCCTGGTGGGCATGCCGGGTGGATCCTGGTCGGGTGCATGTGGGAGTCTGTTTGACTGCCTCCCCGCTTCTAACTTCGAAAAAATATGAAAAAGACAGGTGTGCTTAGTATGTCCATGACACATTTGCAGGGTCAGGACCAGATAAATTCTGCACCTCCCCCAACCTCACTCCCATGCACAAATGTTAAAACTTGTAACCCCTATGACCAGCCTTGCTCTCGGCCCCTCCTGCCCACAGGAACAGGGAGAGGGGACAGCCCCTCACTGAAGGCGGTTATCGCCAAAACATGTGTCATCATAATAATCTATTTTCTTGTAATAGCAAAGAGATTAGAAATCAACTGTGATGTATTTGCACAGCTGAGTATGTTACAGTGATTAAAGTGAATGAACTGGGCCGTCAGTGGGGATAAATCTATAACATTATGTGGGTAGAAAATAGCATGTGGTAGAACTCAGAATATCATGCCGTCTATGCCAGTTTTCATAAAGGTCATACATTGTCTGTGGACTTACAAATATGTAGTAAGTTTGTAAAAACCCACACAGAAATGATACACAGGTGAGGCTTCGCCTTCCCAGGGGAGGAAGGAGGAGGGAGGAGGGGAGCTGAATCTATTTTATGTTTAAAAGAAATACTTCAAACAAATTTGCTAAAAGGTAACATTTGCTAAACGCTGATGGTACATGGATGTCCTATAATTTTCTGTATTTTTAAAAATATAATTTCTTCTTTTCTTAAAATGGAAAATAAAATGTTAGCAAGTGCCAGACACATAAATAAAACACCCGGGTCTCCACCTTGGGAGGTGTCTGTGACCACACCCTGACTGCCCACAGCAGCCTCCAGGGCCACTTCTGGGGCCTCAGACCTCAGTGGGGCCCAGACTGGCCTTTTCCTCCCATCTGGTGCCGGGTCTGAGGCTCAGAAAGGCTCAGAAGGATCCCTCTGCTCCCTGCAGCCTCAGCTCGCCTATCTCTGCGAGGGGCCCATGGGTGCAGGGAGGGGCACTCACAGCTCCCTCTTGGCCAGGCCCTAGGGTTTGCCCAGACAGTGCCCCTCTGTCACTGAGGTCCCTAGGGACTCAGGAACCTCCTCCCCGTCCTGGTTGTCCCCCTACACCACACTCACCGAAGGCGGCCCCCACGAGGGCGAAGCAGGAGAGGAGCCAGAGAAAAGCCATGTTGTTGCAGTCGGTGAGATGTGGATGCCTGCCGTGATGGCTCCACTTATATCCCGTGGCACCCTCAAATCCTGCCCAGTCAGAAGAGCCTGAGGGCCACCCTCCCTCTCACCCAGGAAACTTAGGTGATAAGTGGGGGCCAAGCCCCTTCAACAGCCAGGCCTGGCTCTCAGCCTGGGACACACCAGCCCTGAGAAAGGGGCAGCTGTCCTGGCCCAACGTCACCCATAAGACTTGGCAACGCCAGGCATTCCCAGGGCTCTGGGGGCAAGGCCAGCACCCAGGCTGGGAGCCTGGGCCCTGTGGAGCCTGGCCCTCTGTCGTCTTTGCTAGGATGGGTGGCAGGGGCCTCTGCCACTCCCAGTGCAACAGAGAGGATCCTCAGCTCCTAATTACAGATGATCCCCCCATGGGGGACCTCCAGTCCATGAACGTAGGATGCAGCCTCTCAGCAAAGAATGCGCTCAATGCGCCTGACCAGGCAGTGGCACAGTGGATAGAGCGTCGAACTGGGATGTGGAGGACCCAGGTTCGAGACCCCAAGGTTGCCAGCTTAAGTGCGGGCGCATCTGGTTTGAGCAAAGCTCACCAGCTTGGACCCAAGGTCGCTGCCTCCGGCAAGGGGTCACTCAGTCTGCTGAAGGCCCGCGGTCAAGGCACATGTGAGAAAGCAATCAATGAACAACTTGAGGTGTCACAACAAAAAACTGATGATTGATGCTTCTCATCTCTCTGTGTTCCTGTCTGTCTGTCCCTATCTATCCCTCTCTCTGACTTTCTCTCTGTCCCTGTAAAAATAAATAAATAAATAAAATAAAAAAAGAGAATGTGCTCAATGCATCACTCTTCAGAAAGTAAAAATACTATACAAATCTTCTGGGTTATCCAGAGGGTCACCTTGAAACCTGCTTAGCCAGAGTGCTTCCGGGCAGGTGTGAGGGGGTGTGGGCCCAAAGGAGCTGCCCCACGTTGGCCGCACAGTGGCCGGCAGCAGGTTACAGGTTGCTGGCTATTCCGTGTCTACCACTGGGCTCAACTAAATTCTCTTTCCCTGTGATAATTCACAACATAAGGAACTGGTCCTTGCATAAAGCTTTTGTCTCATCAATGGAGCCTTGATTCCACACCACTGAGGAGACAGGAAAGAAGCCATTTCTCGTCACAGGATGACAAGGACAAATGTGCGTGTGCATCTGCAGTAAGTGGAGGCAGGATGACTTCTCAGTGCCAGGACAACGGTCCCTCCTCTGCTCTGGGCCAGGCGCTGGTCCAGACCTCACAGAAACAGAGCACACGGCACCCCGGCCCTTGTGGGGCCGGGACCCCAGTGAGAGACAGATGCTAAACAAATAAGAATATAATGCTTTTGTAGCATATTTACAACAGCCAAGATATGAAAGTACCCCCAGTGCCCATTGATAGATGAGTGGACAAAAAAGCGATGGTCCATACATATGATGGAGTATTATTACTTGACCATAGAAAGAAGGAAATCTTCACCCTGGTCTGTTGGCTCAGCGGTAGAGCATCAACCTGGTATGTGGAAGTCATGGGTTCGATTCCCAGCCAGGGCACACAGGAGAAGCACCCATCTGCTTCTCCACTCTTCCCCCTCTCCTTCCTCTCTGTCTCTCTCTTCCCCTCCAGCAGCCAAGGCTCCACTGGAGCAAAGTTGGCCCAGGTGCTGAGGACAGCTCCATGGCCTTCTTCACCTCAGGTGCTAGAATGGCTTTGGTTGCAACCGAGCAACACCCCAGATGGGTAGAGCATTGCCCCCTAGTGGGCATGCCGGGTGGATCCCGGTCAGGTGCATGGGGGACTCTGTCTCTCTGCCTCCCTGCCTCTCACTGTAGAAAAATACAAAGAAAAAAAGAAAGAAAGAAAGAAAGAAAATCTTACCTTTTGCAACAGCGAGGATGGACCTAAAGAGTATTAAGCTAAGTGAAATAAGTCAGTTATAGACAAGTACTGAGTGATTTGTCTTATATGTGGAATCTAAAGGACAAAGTAAGTAAACAACAAAATAAAAACAGACTCATAGACACAGAGAACAGAAGACTGATGGTTGCCAGAGGGGAGGAGGGTTGGGGGCTGGGTGACAAAGGCGAAGGGACTGAGAAGTACAAATTGGGAGTCATAAAATAGTCACAGGGATGTAAAGTACAGCACAGGGGACACAGTAATACTGTAACCACTCCATGTGGTGCCAGAGATATCGGGAGCCTGGGACCGAGAGCTCGGTTGGTTAGAGCGCCGTCCTGAAACCTGAGATTGCAGGTGTCCCGGTCAGGGCACCTACATTGACATGTTCCTGTCTCTCTGTTGCCTTTCTGCTCTCTGACATCAATAAATAAATTTTTTAAAAAAGAAATATCAAGGGGAACACTTGTCTAACCACTAAGCTGTACACTTGAAACCAATACAAATCAAAATAGAAAGAAAATATAAAGACTGTAATGCTTCCAGTGGGGGTGGGTGGGGTGGGGACCGCGCTGCTCCGACCTCCAGCGAGGGGGTCCTGGAGGGTGAGGAGGTTTGAAAAGACAGGCTCAGCAGGCCAACTGAGTCTTCTTCCAACCCCAGCGGTCCTGTGGTCACAGGTCATCCAGGGAAAAGATGGTAAGAGCGAGCAGGACAGTGTGTCACTCTTTGAAGTTTTGTCTTTGATTTGTGGATTTCGGGTTTTTTCCCCAGAGTTGTGTATTTTGCACAGGAGGTAATATTCAAAATGTTTACCATATTCCCCATGTATAAGACACACTGTATTTGGAAAAATTTGGGATCTAAAAACTGGGTGTATCTTATACAGTGGTTGTAGACTTTTTACTTGCATTTCTCGCTTTTTCGCGTTTGTTTTTGCGCTCATTGTTGAAGACAGTGATTCGTCATCAGACACAGATGAAGACAAGTTAATGGATGGGAGTTTTGACAGTGATGAGTTGTATGAATTTTATGATGAATAAAACTTGAGTTCAATATCTTTATGTAATACATTTTTACTCAAATTTCGTGCCCCCAAATTAAGGTGTGTCTTATGCATGGGAGCATCGTATACATGGGGAAATACAGTAATAAACCACCCATTGAGCAGAGCTCACACTGGTGGGAACAGTGGCCACAGCTAGGACAGATTCCTAAGGCCCTGAACCCCCTCTGTGGGTAAGGGCTGAGGCAGACAAACTTTGGGGACATAAAGGGTAGGGCTAATGGCCTGACCTGTGGTGGCGCAGTGGATAAAGCGTCGACCTGGGAACACTGAGGTCGCCAGTTCAAAACCCTGCACTGGTCTGGTCAAGGCACATATGGGAGTTGATGCTTCTAGCTCCTCCTCCCTTTCTCTCTCTTTCTCTCTCTCTCTCTCTCTCACTCTGTGTCTCCTCTCTAAAATAAATAAATAAAAAGAAATTAAAAAAAAAAAAAAAAAAAAAGGGTAGGGCTAGTGCTGTTTACTAATGGGGTCTGTAGCTTCTTGATGTTTTAACAGGCTGTGTGTGGCCACCCACAGGTGTCCTAGCTGAGCGTCAGCTCCGACTTTGAACGTAAGTATCCATACTTAAATTCCAGACAAGGGTAATTTAATAAAATACTAACATTTCATTTCCCAGGGTTCCCCCTCCTTCAGTCATTCCAAACAGGTAGCCAAGCCAATTGTATTTCTCTTGACTCAGAGATTTTTCCAGAGCAGAAAACAGAAGCTGCCTGGAGTCACTGGCTCTTCAGCTTTATGTGACCGTAAACTCTCAGTATAGGAGGAATATGGCCTCCAATCAGTCTGCAGAGATGTGTGTGTATTTGGTGATTTGTTTTTTTACTTGGAGTAATTCCTTTGGCCTCCCAGCCATGCCCACATTCCAACCAGGCCATGAAGTAAGCACTGCCCAGGAGCTATTGCCCTCTGCCTAACGCCATCCCCTCCTTTCTGTCCAATAGAGGGTCCCCTTGGAGGGTCGCCCCATCCAGCTCTCAGGGGGTAGAACCCTGATTAATATAAGCCAGTGGAAACAAATAGGGGTGAGTAGAACCCAGCCCCAGAGCCCCTTGACAGTCTTGAGAGGTTGTGGTGCTTGGCACTTTGGCTGCCATCTTGAGACCCAGAGAAGAAACGTGGAGACCCTGACCCAGAGCTACCATCGCGAGCCACTAAGCAGAGGCGGGCAGCTGTGTGTCTGCTCCTGTGCATCCCGCCGAGGAAAGCAAGTTCCTATTGTTCAGTCCCTGTCAGCCATGTGTTTTTACAAAAAGCATCTTAAGTGATACAAAATAATCATGAGAAGGGTGTTAAATGTCTTCTATTTTCCCTGTCAAATCCACTCTTTCCTTCTCTACCTGGTGGGCCTCCAGCAGACTGATCCTCAGGGTTGAGACCCAAGGCGAGGCCCCAGCAGGGGCAGGGGGCCCCCGAGAGAAGAGAGTCGGTGTTTCCCCCCTCCTGGGTTTCCTCCCCTTCCCCAGAGGCGGCTGTGGGTAGGCTGCCTCCCTCTGCAGCCACCACAGCTCCATCAAGTGACCCTTTCTGTACAGTCACCCCCCCCCCCAGGTGCCATAACTGCTTACCTCTTGTCCCTTCCGCTCGTGCTGTGTCCCCAGTGTTGCTAGACCCACCTCACTATCCTTTGCTGGTTTCTCTAAACCCTGCCCATATCTTTGTGAAAATTCCCTTTAATAAAACTCCTTGACTAACCCAGTGTGAGTGTGCAGGACCCTGCTACTGTGACGAGTGTGGCCCCAGGGCCACCAGACACAGGGTTCTGGGGTGAGATTGCTCACACACTGAGGGAGTCAGGGTAACCTCTTTGCCAAGGAAGGTGAGACCCTGGTGGCATTACTCAAAATGACACTGGAGGTGACAGAGGCTGCAGGGCAGGTGGGAGCAGGGACCAGAGGTCGGTGGCAGTGGCACTATGTTCCTACAGCACTGACGGTGATTGTCAATACTGGGGAGTCATACAAATGGCCAATGAGCACAAGGAACCATGATCAACACCACCAGTCATTAGGAAACTGCAAATCAAAACCACAGTAACATACCACGTCTCAACCGTTAGAATGGCTAAGGTCGACAAAACACAACAACCAGAAAAGTAGTAAGAAAAAAAACTGGTGAAGGTGTTGAGAAACCCAAACCCCATGCTTGCCGGTGGGAATGTAAACGGGACCATCACTGTGGAGAACAGTATAGCAGCGCCCCCCAAAATAAAATATTTAACATACGATCCCGCAATTCCACTTCTGTGTAAATACCCAAATGAATGACAGGCAGGGTCTCAAAGATATTGGTACACCCATGGTGGTAGTCCTAGGGAGGATTCGGGACAGGGAAGAGAAACCACGGGGGAGGGCCACGTGCTCTGGCCCCTCCCACAGCTGGAGTGAGACACCTGCAGGTCCCACCCTCCCCTCCCCCACCAGCAGCTGAGTGGGTTCCCAGGCCTCAGTTGCCACTGCAAGAGGGGCAAAGCCTGCAGGGCCCGGCCGGCCAGCTGTCTGCTCCCCAGGCCCGGGCTGCCAGCTGCCATGGCCACAGGACGCCTCTGCCACCATGTCCCCTCCCACACCTGGGGCAGCCAGGGGATCTCAGCCCCTGTCTCCTGTGGAGCTGGATGTTGTGTCTGGTCCTAGCACGCTTGCTCGAGATGGGCCCTACCCTTTCCCAATGTGGGACACAAACTCTAAGCATCCCCATTTACACACATAGAAATAGTATCAGAGAGCGTAACTTGCCAAGGGCCCATTGCTGTCAGGAGCCATACCTGCACTGGGACCACCACAATGCAATAATCAATGCGAAAGGGATTAGACCAACCAGAGGGTCCTGCTGTCCCTGTGTTTGGGGGCCCCGCCCTGCGGCTGGCAGCCTCACCCTCAAGTCTTTCTCTCCCATTTCTCGTCGCTGGGGAAGGGCCCCTGCCTGGCCTCTGGCCCAGCCTGAAGCAGGCCTCCGGGCTCCCAGTATCCCACTGGCCCGGCCTGCGCTAGCTCTTACTGGGGCTGGCACCTGGGCCCAGTCTTGCCCTGGATGTCATAGGTTCAACTCCAGGGACGGATGGCCACTGGGGGAAGGGCCCAGGGCTGTGTGAACTAGCAGTGGGCTGCTTGCCTCCCCAAGTCGCACTGTAAACAGTCCGAGGGACGGCCACAGATTTGAAGGAAGATTTCACTAGAGATTCTTGGTCATCTACCCGCAAAAACCAGCCCCTCTGTCCCTTGTCACCTGTGCCCTCACCAGCACCTGTCACTGAGTCTGCCCTCTACTTGACCACACTGCCCAGAGGTTTCTGAACAACTAACAGACCAACTAAATTACGTGTCCAAGTTCCTCCAGACCATATGTGACTAGGCTGGGGCTCAAATCTTGCCCAGGTCTGGCTGCTGCCATGAGCCTCTTCGAGGCAAGGCCTGGAGGAGGAAGCCCAGAGCAATGGGAGAGAAAAACAGCCGTGACATCTCATTTTCCCCTTGGCTATGGGTCAAGGGCCACCTTGGCTGACCCCACCTTTGCCCTTGGCCCTGGTCACCAGCTTAGCCGTGGGCACAGCTGCTGCTCTCCCAGGTGGGTCTGCTTTGGCATATCCTGCCAGCTCTGGCACATGCTCAGGAAAGAGACTGTTACCTCAAGGTCCCCAGATAACAGCCCAGTGCACAGGGATAAAAGGTAGAGCCTCCCAAGCAGGCGTCCTACACCTCCCTGACTGGCATCATGACCTTCCTCTGGCTCCTCTCCTGCTTCGGCCTCCTGGGCTCAGCGCTCGGTGAGCACCTGGGCAGGTGGAGGCCGGGAAGGCTGTCCCCAACCCTGGAGCCAGCACGGGGCCCTAGGATCACTACTCCCAGTTCAACCGTGCATGGTGATGTGAGGCTAGCGAGTCTATGCCCCTCTGAGCTCACCAGCCCCATCTCTGCAATGGGGACCCCGGAAAGATCGGGTCAGACAAGCCAGTGAGAGGCCCCATGGAAGAGGGCATGTCCCTAGGGCTGCCCGAAGGCCTCACATCCTGTGCAGGCCATAGGGAAGACAAGTCCAAAGGGACAAAAACTTCTCTGAACAGTTGGTGGTGACCAAACAGACTTAGACAGTGAGCAGGTAGGCAGCCCCCACTGGCCCTTCTGGGTCCTTGAATCCAGCCCTTTTAAACTCGTTTGCTGATAGCTTACTACGTGCCAGGAACGAACAGCTTCCTGCTTTTCCTGCTAACTCATCTTATATCCTTACAGCCACTCTGTGAGGTTAGCAACTGTATGGCCCCCATTTTGCTGAGGGGAAGACTGAGACTCAGCGGTTAAGCTAGAAAGTGACGGGATTCGTTCCCACCAGAGCCCGGCCTCCCTGCCAGGCTTTGGCCCTGTACCACTGCACCCAGCCTGCCGTGTTCCTGGGCTGCGGCCCACGCAGACTGAGCTGTCCCTAGGGAACTGCTGGGGCAGTGGGGTCTTGGTCTCCATCTCTCACCCCATTCTCCCTCCCTCTCCCAGGCTGTGGGGTCCCTGCCATCCACCCCGTGCTGAGCGGTCTGTCCAGGATCGTCAATGGGGAGGACGCTGTCCCTGGCTCCTGGCCCTGGCAGGTGTCCCTGCAGGTGAGGGGGATTCTGCTCATGACTGAGGGACACACACACACTGGGGTGGTGGGCATGCTGGGGCTGCTGGGGTCCGGCCAGCGCTGACCTCCCATCTCCTCCAGGACAGCACCGGCTTCCACTTCTGCGGGGGCTCCCTCATCAGCGAGGACTGGGTGGTCACTGCCGCCCACTGCAGCGTCAGGTGAGGGGCTGGGGTCCCTGGGAAACCCTTGGGATAGGAGGAGGACCCTCAGGACTGAGGACTAGTCCTTTAACTCCACTCCTCAGTTTCCTAGTTTGGGAATGTAGACAAAACTCAAGTCTTACTGGTCTCCCAGGGATCACTGGGAAGGAAACACACGGTAAGCTGTGGGCACAGCTGTTTTCAGGGCAGCTGCTGATATTCTGAGCTCCGTACCACACAGAGGCATGCACATACACACACGTGCACACACATGTACTCACACTCACACACAAGCAACCTGCACCCCCAGCATGGCCCCACCACCTCAGAGCAGGAACTCCTTTCTTTGGCCCTCTCCAGAACCTCCCACCGGGTCGTGGCCGGTGAGTTTGACCAGGGTTCAGATGACGAGGACATCCAGGTGTTGAAGATTGCCAAGGTATGGTAGTCCCAGAATCCACGTGGCTCCAGGCAAGGCAGTTGCAGCTTAAGCTAACTGGCCTGGACCAACAGGTCTGAACTGCTGCTGTGCTCAGGGGAGTGGGACGGGAACCCCAGCTTCTCCCGGTCACCCCTATACCCCATCATGATGGGGCAAAGTAGAAGCAGGCTGTGCAAGGTTCCATGCAGGGATGGCCGGAACCCCGCGCCTGGGCCTCTGGCTCCTGTGCCCACAGAAGGACTTGCTGAGCTGAACAGGCCGTAGTCCAGAGAGGGGACTGAGGAGATCAGGGCTAGCCCAGCCCTGTGTCCGCTTCTTCCCAGACCCCAACTGCAGCTGTCGGTCCCACCCCACAGGTTTTCAAGAACCCCAAGTTCAACATGTTCACCATCAACAATGACATCACCCTGCTGAAGCTGGCCACGCCCGCCCGCTTCTCCCAGACCGTGGCCGCCGTGTGCCTGCCCAACGCGGACGACGACTTCCCTGCCGGGACTCTGTGCGCCACCACCGGCTGGGGCCTGACCAAACACAGCAGTGAGTGGCCTCCTGGGGTGGGAGGTAGGGGCTGCGGGTGGGAAAAGCTGTGGTTGCTGAGCACCCAGCCTGCCCTTCCAGATGCCAACACCCCCGACAAGCTGCAGCAGGCCGCCCTGCCCCTCCTGTCCAACACCAACTGCAAGAAGTTCTGGGGCAACAAGATCACCGACCTCATGGTCTGCGCCGGCGCCAGCGGCGTGTCCTCCTGCATGGTACGGCTTCCTGGGCTTGCTTTGCACCCCTTCCCTCCTGACCTGGGGGTAGGAGGGGCCAGGCAAAAGCCCAGACCAGGGGCTTAGGCAGACAGGAAGTGGAAGTAGCAGGCAGGCAGGCAGGTTCCTTTCTCGGACCCGCCCCTTTCGTGCTGGGCCTTCCGAGTAGTCGAGAAGGCAGGGCTCCTGGTGGATCACTGAGGACCTCGGAAGACGTGCCAGAGCAGGGGCTCTGGTCTTGGAGCGTCCACAATGCAAAATCCCACTGATGCTGGCATCTGAGCAAACAGCACCTCCTGGGGGTGTGCTGTGCACAGCCGAGGAAGTGGAACATGAAGCCCAAAGGGGCTCCAGAGACAGCGCCCCCTCCAGTGACTGCCCCACAGCCAGCAGCACCCTTGCTTTCCTGTCAAAGCAGCTTCATGAGCCTGTTACAGAACACCGCCCCAGGGGGTGGCCCAGACTTCCAGGGGTGCAGACCACAAAGGAGCTGCTCAGGTTTCTGTCACAGCCCTACCAGTGCTGGGGGGCCATGTCTACTGGCTGTCAGGCCCCGGACTGGGCTCTCAAAAAAACACTGACAGGCCTCTGGGCAAGGCAACCTGGGATGCTAGATCCAATGCCTTCTCCTCCCACAGGGCGACTCTGGCGGCCCCCTGGTCTGCCAGAAGGATGGAGCCTGGACCCTGGTGGGCATCGTGTCCTGGGGCAGTGGCACCTGCTCCACCTCCAGCCCTGGCGTGTACGCCCGTGTCACAGAGCTCATGCCCTGGGTCCAGGAGATCCTGGCCAACAACTGAGGCCCTGGCCCTGTCCCGGTCTCCCAGCCAACCCTGTTCCCATAAAGCTTCAATAAACCTGTGAAAAACATTGATGCTGTCTGCCTGCTATGTTGGGGGCTCCAGGGCCCCACTCTGCTCCTCAACTTGGGCTTTCACTGGGCCAGGCTGCATGGGGGTCCCTGGGATGGTCCCTCCTTAATCCCGAGAGTGGGCAGGAAGGGCACAGGCAGATGAATGGGACCGCGGCCCCCATGCTCTCACCTGGGCCGCGGGGTCCTCACCATCCACCCTATTCAGTGTGCTCAGGGCCCCGCGCCAGCGAACGGCATCCGGAGCGCGGGCGGCTACAGGCCCCATGTACCACGGCGGCCCGAGCGTGGTCCCAGGGATCCTCCCAGGAGCGGCCCCTGGCTGCCTGCCCCAGGCCTACACTGGAGACAGGGGAGAAGACCTACCTCTCAGGGGTTGACAAGGGAGCTGCTGCCCTTTCCCACCTGCTTCTGTCCTGCTAAAGAACCAAGGAGAGCTGTGGCCTGGGCAGAACTTAGGACACAGGGGGAAGAAAAGGCAGAGCCAGCAGCCAAGGAAGGGAAACCAGGCCCAACTCTCAGAACCCGAACCAGGCCGGGACATCGGACTCCCAGCCAACTTCACGGCAGGCTGGACACAGCACCTCCCCAGCCTCGCATCCACGAGCAAACCTCACGCCCACCTCGCAGGATGCACCTGGCCTTACCTCCCTGGCCCAGTCCCGTTTCTGGAGGTCTTGGTTTTCTTCTGCTGGGACCCCCCCTCCCGAGAGGCCACCCCCACCTCAGTGTGGGCCTCCTCAGCCCACCGCTCCTACCCTGGGTGACCATGCGGACACACCGACCTTCCCACCTGCGGGTCCTTTTGCCTCTCACATCTCAGGAGGCTGCTTTTCATTTTAAAATTTTATTTAAATGTAGACTATTAGTCAAATGATTGGAAAATCAATAATGAAAAATAGTTTTCAGGGTTTTCTCCTGGTGCTGAGAAGGAGCACACCACAGCTACACTGACCCCCGGGGAGGACACGGCACCCAAGGCCGCGCGGGTCAAGGGGTCTGAATGCTCTGGGCCTGCATTTCCTCAGGGAAAGCCCCCAGCTGGCTCCCGGGCCTTGGCTGCAGGGGCCTACTTCTGCATGGGCTCTTCTGAGCCCACCTCCGGCCCTGTCCTAAGTATGTACAAATCCCCAGACAGTCTGAGGCACCAGGCCCGGGTGGAGCTGGGGGTGCCTGTCCCCACATCTGCAGCACTGGCCTCTTGGGGTCGGTGACCGAGGCAGCTCGGACCGTCACTGCCCTCCTCCCCACCTCTATCCCTCAGGTCATCAGTTCTCAGGCAGCTGCCAGCTGGCCCAGGACCCGGCGGAACTGCTGGGTGCTATGGCCCAGCTCCTTGACCCTGTCCACCATGTCCTGGGCAGCGGTGGCCGACGGGTATTGCAGGGCGGCGGCCTTGGTGGTAGCCACGATGCCACGCAGCAGCTCGCACAGCAGGTTGCTATAGTGAGTCACCTGGCTGCGCACGTCGGCCGCCTTGGCCTGCCGTGACAGCGTGTCCCCAATGAACACCAGCTTGTGCGCGCTGAGGATGACGAACTTGCTGTGTGCCACAAAGATCTTGGGCGGCTGGTTGGTGGCCACGGCAGTGAAGAAGGCATCCACCGCATTGGTGAGCGTGGTCAGGTTCGCCTCGCACTGCTCCAGGTAGAAGAGCAGCAGCTGCCGGTCCGAGGGTCCCAGGCCACCGCTCCGCCCTGGGGCCAGGGACTGGGCCTGCGTCCAGTTGGTCAGGTCGTGGTCTATGGGCCGTGAAACCTCCTGCTCCAGCCGCTCAAACTGCTTCAGCTGGGGAGAGAGAAAGCAAAGTGAAACTGCAGGCACAGAGCTAGACGGGACACAAAGCCGGCGATGGCAGGAGCCAGGCCTCCTCTGCTGGAGGAGCACGTATCCTTAGCAAATAAGGTTTTTGTCCTAGGGTTTTGCCAAAAAGCTTTGCCAATCTTATCTGTGATGCCATATCTACAACATTTTTTAAATGATAAGATGACAGAAGCGGAGCACACAGGAGCACCGCAAGGGGTGAGGGGGTGTCTTTCAGTCCAGGGGCTGCTCCGCAGTCAGAGCACAGCCCCGGGGGACCCTGGGTGATGGCTACGCAGGACTGCCCTGCACTCTCTTCACAACGTCCTGTGATTCTGTAAATGTCTCCAACTGAAAAGTTAAAAGAAAATGTCTTTACCATATACAACATACAAAGATTCAAATACATCAAGCAGAAAAAATTAGATAGGCATCACCTAGAATCCCATGTACCCAAAATAACTGGTTAAAATTCAGGTAAATGATCTTTTACTATGTCTCATAAATTTTGAGTTGATGTATGCTCATTATCATTCGTTTCTAGAAAACGATCTTTTAGAACTACAAATTAAAGTATTTGCAGATGAAATCATATAACATCTTCAAAATGATTTGGGATAAGAGGGGCCAATGAAACAGGGTTAGCCGCTGTTCCGAGAAAGGCTGAGGTTGGGTGAATGAGACCTGGAGGACTATTCTCTTCAATTTTATACATATATTATTACCTTTTTCATAATAAAATATTTAAACAGGAGCCAAAGTAAATTCACACAAAAAAACTAGTGACTATTCTTCAAGATGTTTTCCTTTGAACGTGAATTTCCTTTTTCCTTAGAAAACTAGGAACAGTATATATATTTTATCACTTACTTTTAGCACTGACAACAAGTCATTCATTTCATGCCAGTGAGTTTGTACAAAAGAACACGGTAAGAGGGCTATTTCCATTAGCAGTAGACCTCACCTGGGAGTCATTGGTGTGACCAACATGTCCTTACCAGAGCTGGTTCTGACCAGGGGACTCAGTGGCTGTGACCAGCTGTGCACAAACTCAGAGGCAGAAAAAGTGTCAAGCCTTAATTTCATTGGTAAACTAACATGAAACCAATTTTCCCCTCTCTTAGCTATGGTGAGCTTCACCACTCAGTTCTCTTGTCTAGTAAGAGAATACACTTATTTTTGTTTTGTTTTGAAGTCTGGTGGGTCTTTAACAATTCTTTCTTTCTTTTAAGGTGAGATGAGAGAAGACAGCGAGGCAGACTCCCACATGCGCCCTGACTGGGATCCATCCAGCAACCCCTCTCTGGGGCCAATGCTCTGCCCACCTGGGGCAACACTCATAACTGAGCTATTGTTAGCACCTGTCGCGGAGGCTCCACAGAGCCACCCTCAGCGCCTGGGCTGATGCACTCAAACCAATCAAGCTGTATCTGCTGGAGAAGAGAGAGAGGGAGAGAAAGAAAGGCGAGAGGGAAGGGTGGAGAAGCAGCAGGATGCTTCTCCTGTGTGCCTTGACCAGGAATCAAACCCGGGACGTCCACATGCTGGGCTGACACTCTACCACTGAGCCAACCAGCCAGGGCCTGATAATTCTTAATAGCTACATAATAGTCTACCACATGAATGTTCATACTTTATGCAACTAATACTCTACTATTAGATGGCTGGGGGTTGGTTCATATTTTTCACTGATGTGGACTTACAATGGCAAGTCAATGGAGACTCCATACATGGCATATATAATTACTAACATTTATTCCTTTACTGAGCATGTTCTATGTGTCAAGGACCTTCTAAGCATTGTACTTTTAATTTATTGACCAATTGATTTCAGAGAGAGAAAAGGAATTGGGTGGAGAGAGAAAGAAACATTGATTTGTTGTTCCACTTACTTATGCATTCACTGGCTGATTCTTTTTTTTTTTTTTAACTTCTTTTTATTTTATTCATTTTTAGAGAGGAGACACAGAGTGAGAGAAAGAGAGAAAGAGAGAAAGGAGGGAGGAGCTGGAAGCATCAACTCCCATATGTGCCTTGACCAGACCAGTACAGGGTTTTGAACCGGCGACCTCAGTGTTCCCAGGTCGACGCTTTATCCACTGCGCCAGCACAGGTCAGGCTGGCTGAATCTTGTATATGCCGTGACCAGGGATCAAGCCCACAGCCTTGGTGTATCAGGATGACACTCTAACTGCGCTACCTGGCCAGGACCCGCATTGCACTTTACTTACTCATAGTGCTCACACTACTTTGAGATGGATACACCATGATCCCCATTTTACAGCTGGGGAAGACTGTGGCTTTGAAAAATGTCCGTGTGGCTCCTGGCCTCAGGGTGGAGCCCGTAGGCTCTGTGCCACCCTTCCCCATGGCCAGGGGAGGTGGGGGGAGAGAAACCTTGGGATATTTCTGTGTTTATGTTGTGCTAGTCATAATCAGAATAAAACTCCTTTAGGTTGTTTTTTTAAGTCTTTTCCAAGTGATCCAAAATATGAAGGAAATTCTGTTTGCAAATAAATTTATAAAGAAAATTGGGTACTATGCAAATGTTCAACAGTAGATACTGTATGACCTTTAAAAATAATTTATGAGGCCTGACGTGTGGTGGCGCAGTGGATAAAGCGTCGACCTGGGAACACTGAGGTCGCCAGTTCAAAACCCTGCACTTGTCTGGTCAAGGCACATATGGGAGTTGATGCTTCTAGCTCCTCCCCCCTTTCCCTCTCTCTCTCTCTGTGTGTGTGTGTGTGTGTGTGTGTGTGTGTGTGTGTCTCCTCTCTAAAATGAATAAAATAAAAAATTAAAATTAAAAAAAACCCAAAAGAACCCTGCACTGGTCCGGTCAAGGCACATATGGGAGTTGATGCTTCCAGCTCCTCCCCCCTTTCTCTCTTTCTCTCTCACTCTGTGTCTCCTCTCTAAAATGAATAAAATAAAAAGAAATTCAAAAAGAAAAAAAAAAAAGACGTTCCTTTAAAAAAATAAAATATAATAATAATTTATGAGGAATGTTTAATGCCATGGAAGAATGCTTGAGGTAAAAGCAGATGTAACTGCTCACAAAGTAACATGTTAAACACTCCTCTGGGTAGTTTTTTCTTCTGCTTTTCTATACTTCTCTGGGCGCTCTAAAATGTTTACACAATTACTAATAACAACATCAACCGAACAAACACAGGGGGCCAGTTATGCAGCTGAATGGGGACTGCCTGGCAGGCTGAGGGCTGGCTGACGTCGCTGACAGATGCAGAGCCTATGCCGGGAGGGGCTGGGAACCTGAGCGGCCTCACCTGCTGCAGCTCCAGCTGGCCCTTCCCCTGCCGCGTGATGTTGCCCTTTTCCAACAGCTCCTTCTGAGTCTTCTCAAACTCTTCCTTCCCCTGGAGGGGAGACACAAGGACTGGGCTGAGCCAGAAGTGCCACAGGCAGGTGGGGCGCAGTGACATGAGCAGCCACAAGGTGGAGGTGCACACTGCACCTGGGCTTGCACCGAGGTCACCAGGCCCAGGATCAGGGCAGCTTCCTGGGGTAGCAGCTCTTCTGGGCCTCCTTCATCTCTGGTCAGCACAGGAAGGGGTTGGGCACTTTCCATGTGCCCATAACCATCCTTCCTGCATTAATCCAGTGCCAGGAATCACATCCATGCCCATCCCTATGCATACAGGACCTGCCGACCTGACCTGTCTCTGACCCCTGCTAGCTCTCAGTCTGGAGTGCTGAGACCACACGGTTGGCACCCAGGTCTCTGCTCATAGGCCCACCCCTACCCCATCTTCCCACCATCCTTACTTATTCTCCTTTGTCTCTGCTTATACTTCAGACTCCATCTTCCCAAACAGAATAGCCACATCTGCCCTAGTCACCAAAAAAACCCATCCCTGCAGGTGCTCAAGAGGCATTCCTGGCTGGCACTGCCAGGACTCTGGTGTCAGGATGCACTGTCCCAAAGGCCCAAGATGGGGAGAGAAATGGGCTTCTGGGGGGCCACCTGGCTGGCCTGGAAGGTCAAAGTGAGAGGAAGGCACAGAGGGACTCACTGGGGCCCTGCTGGGACCAAGTCTTCCTCTGTACACAGAGTCTTCTCTGTGTGGGAGAGGTGAAGGCCCCATGACAGCGGTGGGAAAACCAAAGCTCAAAGAGCCTGGTAGGGCGGACACCCACCTGTAGGTGCACATAGTCGTAATCCTCCATCCAGCCCCCCTCACTGTTTTCATACTGCCCATCTGGTGAGTCCTGGGAGGTGAACTTGGGGGGTGAGGGCAGAGGCCGGGACTGGATGCTGCTGGTCTTGTCAGTGGGGTTGGGATGTAGGGAGCCACCCCCCTCAGGCCCTGGGACAGGGGCTTTGGTCCGTCTGAAGAGCAGTGAGGCATTGCCATGCAAGAAAGAGGCAAGCTGCTTGGCATCTTCGGGCACAGCCCGTGAGCAGGCCACCAGACGGTCCAGGTCTTCAGAAGTGGCTCCCTGGCCTCCCCGACTACTGTCAAAGGTCTGACCGTGGGCCACCAATGTCTGGTACACGTCCTCCATCTTCTGCAGTTGCCGGCTAAGCTTGGCATGCAGCGTGCGGTCAGAAGTATGAGCAGCGTTGCCCACAGCGCTGCGGGCAAACTCCAGCAGCTCATGGACGGCCCCCTGGACAGCAGCCATAGCAGTCCGCAGGTCCTGCGCCAGGGGCTCCTGAGGCTCAGTGGTGCTACGCCAGCCCCCACACCGGCTGGCACTGCCAGCCACGTCCAACAGGTGGGCTACAGTGGTGCTCACACCCAGCTGCAGCCGGGCCAGGGCCTCCATGGCTACCTCCAGCTCCAGGGGCTCGCGGCCTGGCACCGGCGCCTCTAGGGAGGAGGCCGACTGGCTGCTGCGAGTGCTGCCCGTGCTGGAGGCAGACAGGCGCTTGGCATCAGCGGGAGCCTCTCTCTCGGCTGGGGGGGGCACCACGTACACACCGTCGTCAGCCACGCTGCTGTCAGTCATCTCAGGAGGAGGAACCCGCTCACGGGGAACATCATAGAGGGTGCTGGGGCCAGGCCGCCGCAAGCCAGGGGGCACGTCGTAGAGGTCGGGAGCAGGGGGTGGCACATCATACACATCCTCAGCTGGCGGTGAGTCTGGGGGTGGTACAGTGAGGACCAGTGGATGGCGGGTTGGGTCAAAGGGCTTGGCCTTGGCGAAGGCAGGGGGCACATCATAGGTTTCCTCACGCAGTAGCGGCCCATCAGGGATGTCCTTGCTCACCGATGGAGGGACATCATACACCTGAGGGGCCAAAGAGAGTGGTCAAGGCTGCACGCCCCGCCGACCCGGGAGCCCTGGGGCTGGGCCCAGTCACGCACACAGACACAGCCCGGCCTATCCGATCACCATGAGTCTCATCCACACAGCTTAGGGTTAAGAGCCCAGCTCTGGAGCCAGACCCGAGCTCAAAAGCCTGGCTCCACTGTTCACTAGCTGCATGACATAAGGCAGGTGACTCAACCTCTCTGTGCCTGTCTGCTTCACCAAAGATGGGGGGAGCTCCCTCACAGGTTTGTTGTGAGGATGAAGTAAGTTAATTCACTGTATAACTTCAAACAGCGGGAGAGCAGCTGTCACACCACCACCACCGTCACCACCACGCCACCGTCCTCACCGCCACCAGCGCTTGTGGCTCTACTCTGTGGCAGGCACCTGGCTGAGCTATCTGTGTGTTATTGTCAGCGGACGACACCCAGGTTTGCCGAGGTCCTTGTTTGTGCCTCATACGCCCTCGTAATTACTGGTCACACCCCTTTTGCTCCCGGAAGTGTCCCAGTTTGGATGATAAATTCCGTCACTTTGTAGATGCTCTGTGTGTTCCTCTTGAGCCCCCCAAAAGGCCCTCCCTGGGACCTCTCAACGAGGAAGTTGAGGCTCAGAGATGCGCCCATCATAGAGCAAGTGAGGGGCAGAGGTGGGGTCCACTGTCAGGTCTCGATGACCCCAGCCCTGTAGATATGGTCCCCACCCCAAGCACACACTCGGTCACACCAGAGTCCCGAGCTCGGCCAGGACTCAGCCCATGAGGCCCCAGTGCCCGCCGACTGCTCACCGCGTGGTGGTTGGACGGCAGCAGGTTCTTCTCCACACTGGGGGGCACGTCATACACATCCAGTGATGGGTCCCAACCATTGGGACCCTTGACAGCCATGGGAGGTGTGTCATATACCTGAGAGGAGACATAGGTGCCAGGGCCTCCTAAGGGGATGGAAGAAGCAGAAACTCCACAGCACCCACCCCAGGAACCCCCTACCCTACCCAGGCTGAGTCACCCCCCACCCCAGCCCCGACACCTACCTCCTGGCCGTACTGGGTGGGAAGCAGCCCTCGGACAGGGGGCACGTCGTAGATGTCCTGGGGCCCTGGGCCCAGCAGGTGGCGTGGGATGTCGTACTCGTCCTGCTCTGGCTGGGAAGCCTCGAACACATAGCCCTGCCCCACACGAGTGGGCACCACCACCTAGGGGCAGATGGCTGTCACTATTAGCACTGGAAAGCCAGCTTCCAGGGTCCACCCTTGTATTCTCAGGGGAACTCCACTCCTCCAGGAAGTGGCCGAGACACACAAACATGGGAGGCAGGGTATCCCCCAAGGGTGGGCTCAGAGGCCACTCAGAAGCAAGGGCTTTCTCATCCCCTTGCATTCTCTGCCCTTTCTTCAATGCAATGCAATGCTTGGAACACTAGGACTCCAAGGGCTTGTCTGGAATGTTGGCTCTGGCTAGGAAAAGGAAGTGGTCTCTGCAGCTGGAAGACCCAAGTTCAGGAGAGGGTCCATATGGGCTGATGGAGGGTAGGCCACCCTAGAGTGGGGTGCTCTTGCCTCTGGGCACCTCCCTGCTGCACCGGACTCAGAAAGGGCTGCCGGAAAGCAGCTGTGCTGACTGCAGGGCCCAGCAGCCACCTTCAGACCCAGGACAAATGGAGGCAGTGGTGCCAGGCTGGGCTCAGAGGAGGCGGCCTACAGGAGATCCCAGCAGACAAGGCCTGGGGCATCCAAGGAGGGGCTGGTCTGGAGGAGCAGCAAACAGCCCCGTGGCCCCTCTCCACCCTTCCCCCCACATCCTGCAGACTCCTGAGGATAGTGACAGTAAGGACTCCCAAACTTCAAGGTCAGTTCTCAGGCAGATGGAGGGGCAGAGTGTGGGTGAGGGAGTAGCCAAGACTAGAACCAAGCCCCCACTTTCCTTCCCACAGGGCGCTGAAACCACCCTCACCCAGACAGGGAACACTGGCCCAGAGAGGAGGCCAGCCCTTTCCCTCCCCGGGGCCTTCCCTGGCCAGGATGCCGAGCTGCGAGCTGCCCACAGCCCTGCCTGTCAGCACCAGGCCCCACGGCCTGTGGGAGGGTCAGCCTGCATGGGGGCTGGCCCTAAGCTAGAGCCCTGCCAGATCTCCAAAGCCTGCTCAGGGCACGCCTCCCACAGGGCTCCCCACTCAGCTCTTCTCCGGCAGAAAGGCCTTTTGTTCCTTAATCAAAGGGGACGTCTGGGACAGGGCTGACTCGCCCCCCCCACCCCCACACAGACGGCCCGGAGGACCCGGAAAGCAGCAGGGCGGAGGCAGGGCCTGCCCCAGCTCAGCGCCCCAAGTCCTGTGTCCATGCTCGTCCAGCCCCCAGGACTCTGACAGCGGGCCAGGAGCAGGGAGTCTCCCCCAGAAGCACAGGTGCCAGCACTCTTCACCAGCCCAAGGCCTGGCAAGGCCTGCTGCCTGGGCATCCTTGCCCGCCTCCAGGGCAGCCAGTGCAGCTAAGTGATGCCAGCTCACGGGCAGGTTCCCCTTCGCCACTGGGGTGTTCCATAGGGCATCCCTGCCCACTGCCCCCCACCCCAGCGTGTCTGGGAGTGGAGTTGGCGGCCCTCCCCAGACTCATCTCCCTGCTTGAGCCCCAGACTTGAGTCTCCTCCAGAGCTATTTTTAGACACTGGAACCTGCCAACAGCAAAGCAGGCAGGCGGGAGTTGGCGGGACGTGGCAGGTTGGCGGGGCCTTGAGGCGAGGCCTGAGGCAACCCTAGGCCCTGCTGGCCTCCAAAGGGCAGCTGGGGACCCGGCCTCACGAAGAGGGGTATGTACCCAAGCCACGCTCAACTTCCCACAGATGAAAAGAGGGCAGGCAGCACAGGCGGAAGGGCTCTGGGAACTGGACTCTGACCCTGGGCTCTGGGCAGCTGGCCACTCCTACGGCTGAGCTGGTGACAGTAAGCAGCCATATTGGCAAGCAAAAGCTTTCCCAGTAGAAAAAAAGGGGAAAAGCTTGTTAGGAAAACCAACTCCCCAGAGAGCTGCTGAGCCCACTAATCACAAGCTGCCCTGCTCCGCACCTGGGGCCCCATTAGCAGGACCTGGAGGCCCCTGTGGACGGGGACATAGCCAGAGTCTGGGAGGATACACAGACCTCAACCCAAGATCCATATGTTCTCCCCACACACATCTCAACAGTGCAGCAGACACAGAAGCAGAGAAAACACACAAACCAACTGCCGCACGCACACCCAAAGACAGGGCCAGGCAGTGCAGGGCGCCGTCAGGGCGTCACAGAGCAGGGGTGGTGTGAGCTAACGGCTACCAAGGCCCAGTGAAATGGAACTGGCCACCTGCCCAGATCTGTCCATGTGCCTGACCACCTTCAGGCAGCTTGGCTGCCAGACTCCCCTTCTGCAATGTCACTGGCTCACACAGAACCCAGGCTGACTGGCCCTAGCCCACCCAACCTCCGCCTCCATCCAGAAGCTTTTTTCTCCTCTGAGAAACGGAGCAATACTGGAATGCTATGGGACAGAGCAGGTGACCATCTAAGCTCCTGTCGAGACTGAGGGACACACACGGGGTCCCCTTGCTCCTGGTCCTTCCAACGGCCCGGCGTCAGGAGCCTGGGGAAGAGACAAAGCTCCCAGAGGGACAGGACTGAGCTCAGCTGTCTCCCTGGCGCCTGACCCAGCAGCCCAGCTGCTCCCCTTAGGCACAGCCGCGGCCCCTGATCCAGAGACTCCCCACAAATGCACCCCTCCCCTGTGGTCCCTACTTACTTCTGCGCTCAGCTTCCTAAGGCCACACCCCAGCCCAAAGGGTGCTAACGTCCTGGTGTGGCCCTGAACTCTCTCTAGCCACTCTGCTCCAGGCATCTAACCCCTCCTAACCACTGGCCACATTTGCCTGGGTGTATTTTTGGTGCCTGGATCCCAGCCCCCCCCCCCCAAGGTCCCGGCAGGTTTCCTCCGCAGGTCAGCCAACCTCCACCACTGAACTAGGAGGCTGTTTCGGACTTGTGAGCGGGAGGATGCGACTTATGAAAGCACAACCTCGAATGTGGGTGCAGATGTGCACACACCAAGACGCCTACTGCCTTGCTGTTTGTAACCGCCTAGAGCCCACCCCCACGGGAGGGGCAACAGAGCAAGATTCAGGCAGCAGGCACAATCATGTTTAAGGAGCCAATAAAATGCTTTTGATATCAACCTGATATTAGATTTACAACCTCAAAATGCAAAAGTATGTTTACAAATCTGTGAAAACCAACAGAAAGTATGGTAGACAAAGTATGCAAAATTTCCCAGTGATTACCTCTTGATTGGGGCAGCTCATGTCTAGGCTTTTTCACACATGCATTTTCTATGACAAACAAGCATCACTTCATGATCATGAAATAAAAGCAGACCCAATCGAAGCTGCCCAGGCCAGGTCCAGTGACGCTTCTTGGGGCAGGGCAACCAGGCTCCTGCCAGGTGTGCCCAGAAGCTGTCTGAGAGCAAGCCCCTTGGGGGCGGGGGAGAGGAACAGGACCAAAAACCAAATTGTGGGCTTGTGTCCAAAGCCCAGAAGGATGGTCTCACTGCTGTTTCCTGGCCCCTGCCCAGCCTCCCCGATGCCCCGGGACAGGCCTGCTGCAAAGATCAGGAAGGGAGTGGAAGGTAGGGGAAAGGGTGTGCCTCTCTGGGGTGGCGTGGGTTGGGGTGATGTGTGTGCGTGCGCACACGCACGTGTGTACACTATAGCAAGTCACCAGCTAGGCGCTGCTCTCTGCCACCTCCCCACAGAACAGTGGTCCACTGGCAGGCTCAGCCCCTCCCACTAATGATACTTGGGAGCAGTCTTAGTCTGGGCTACCCCAGTCCAGCACGGGCCGTTTTGGCCACTGGCCCATCTCTGGCCAGGCAGCTGAAGGAGCAAGAAGGTAGGGCAAGAAGAGGGAGCCAGTAACCCAGGGTTCTTTGGTGGCCAGTGTCCCCTTGGTGGACTAGCCCACCTTTAGCCAGCCAATGATCTCTAAGCAGGTCTCCTGGCTGCCAACTCCACTCCCACCTCAGCCTTGGCTTGGCTCTGAGGACAGGACAGGCTCAGTGCTGTGGAGTGAGTGTCCACTTGGCTACTCTCTCTCCAGACACAAGCTGCCCTAGATTAGACGTGGCACAAAAACAAGGCTGGACCTGGGCCCAGGGACGCTGATACCAGCACAGCCCAACTGCTATGCCCACTACGCATCCTCTCCCACCAAGGCCTCCCAAGTCACACCACCCCCTATGGTCTCCCTCAGAGGAGGGGGAGCTGGGGCTGAGAAGGCTGGGAGGGCCGCCCTATTGATGTGGCCCAGGTGTCTCAGGGTCCCCCTGGATAAGCTGTAAAAGGTGAACAGCCATGGAGAAGAGTGGGAGAGCTGGGTGTGCCCACTCTGTCCTCCTCCATGTTCCCGGGACTTCTGTTCTCAGGCCTCAGCTAGCCCCACTGCCCCAGCTCCTGAAAGGATGTGTGCATGGGAAGACAGAGGCCAAAGGTGAGGAAATGTTGCCAAAGCCGTCAGAGGGCCCGGCCTCGCTCTTTAGTCCTGCCGCCTTCCTGCGGGCGGGCAGACTGGGGGGTTGGGGGACAGAGCCTCCCCCGGCCCAGCATCCCCACTGGCAACAGCTCACAAGGGGCTTGAGCCAAATGCTCTCTCAGGGCAACCCTACACTGACAGCAGGTCATTCTAGAGGTGCCCACAGGCTCACTAACATGCCGCAGAAGAGAAGGGTTGGGTACCTGTGGAGCCAGGGATGGCCAGAAGATGTGCTCCACCTCACCCAAGGGGCTGACACCTCCCCCCCCGAAGACCCCAGGTACATAACGGCTGGCCTCTCTCTTTGTCCCTCTCCTTTCCTGCTGGCCAGGGTGTGGACATGCTGGCTGGAACTCATGTGGCAACCACTCTGGTCCGTGAGACCCAGCCCTACATCAGGGATATCAGAGCAGTAAGATGGGAGGAGCCATGGCCCCTGATGGACGTGGAGGTGCTGTGTCCACCCCGCACTGCTCACCTCCAAACTGAGACATGTGAGAAAAAAACAGCTCCCCTTTTGTTCAGCCCATTCTTTTGGGTTTCCAGCCACTCTGCCCTGGCTGCTGTGCTGTGCTCCATGCTCGACTGCTCCCCTTCAAGTGCCACCCAACACGCCCAGCCTCCCTCCCGTTCCTGGGCCCCTGCCCCAGCCTGCACCCTTCGATGCTCCCACACCCTGCTGTGGGCAGAAGGACTTCACTAGGACATGGGCTGGCAAGTCACTCCTACTCAAAACCCCCCACCTTCAGTGAAGCATCCAGGTCTTAGGTGGCACCACCACACTCCCGCCGGAAGTCTGTCCCCAAACTGCTGCTCCGACCTCATGTGTCCACCCAGAATACAGAAACATTTTAACACTTCCGGGCCTTAGACAGGCTTCGTATTCTGCTGGTGACACCCTCCCACTGGGATCTGTCTGCTTAAGTACACCTCAGGGTCCAAGGCCAGTGAGAGGTCTCCTCTCCAGGCTGGCCCAGCCTATTCACACCCATCAACAGCAGCGGCAGAATGGACATATTCTCTAAACACTCACCTCCCACCTTGGCCCCAGATCAAACACACAGCTGCTGCTGTAGCCCTAAAGAACCCAGGGGTGTTTAGCTGGGCCCTGCTGGGCCCAGAAACTGGGGTCTGGGCAAAACCCACCAGGAGGGCTGCCAAGCCTTGCCAGGTGGCCTTACCTTTGCCAGCGGCTTCGTCCCCTCCCAGCTGCGTGTGTCCATGGATGGGGGAACCTGGTAGATGTCATGCCCTATCCCAGCAGAAGGTGGCACCTGGTAAATGTCCTGGGTGGAGCTGCCAGGCCCTGGAGGCACCTGGTAAAGGTCTGGGGCTGGGTTGGGGAATGGGTGATGGGGCATCTGCTTTGAGAACGTGGATGTCTGCTTGGCAGGGGGAGACTGGAACTGTGGGCTGGACCCAGGGGCTTGATAGAGGCTTTGCTGAGTCTTGCTGGGGGTGGGCACCAGGTAGACACTGTCAGACTGGGGTGGGTAAGCGACAGGCAGCATGGGTGTATATTGGGCAGCTGGGTTGTGGAGGCCAGCCTGGGGTGAGGCTGAGGGGGCAGGAGGGCCAGGCCCTGCAGGCTTCTTGTCGTGCATGCCCACCAGGATCTTGAGGCGGTTCCCGGGCACGATGCCTTGGCGCCCATGCAGAGAGCAGAGCCACCAGCCGTCCAGGCCCTGTGTGTCCCGCTCCAGCACTGTCATGATATCGCCCTTGCGGAAGGAGAGTTCATCTGGGGACTCAGCCACGTTGTCATAGAGGGCTTTCGCCAGTACATTCTGGGGAGAGAGGACAGAGTGGGCATGAGGGAAGGAAGATGTGCCTGAGGAGCACGGTGGCCTGCCCAGCTCCCCCGCCTCTCCGGGTCCGGGAAAGGGTGGCCTTGGCTCTGGGAAAGGAACTGAGTAGGGGCTGGCACAATCCTGGCACCTTGTCCCCACAGCCCCCAGCTGATCCTGGCATTTTTTCTAAATGTCTGGACAGCACCTCAAAATCCTCTAAACTGCAGCCACCACCTATGCTCCAGGGATGGCACTCAAGATACTCTTAAAAAACCACGCCCAAAGTCATACTGCAACCTGGACCAACACCAGGGAGAGCAGCGATAATGACAATAATGGCCACCATGTTCTGGGAAGAAAACAGGATGCACACCCTCCCTGTTCCAACTCACCAGTCCTGCTGCCCCACCAGTGCAATCAGACAAGAGGAAAAGGCCAAAGACCAGGGGTGGGGGGGGACGGGCAGGGACAAAACCATCACCATACACACTAGAAGAATCCGTAGGAGATGAGAATGAAAAGTCATAGAATAGATAACACCATTAACAACAAAAGCTACAAGTTACCCAGGTCCTAGGATTTAAGCAAAGACTGCAGGAGACCTCAGAGAAAGAAATGTTTACATTCTGTCAAAGGGCTCAGGGAGAAACCTGATAGGGGGAATGTGTGTGATAAGTTCATGGTGGGATGACTAAGCCTTATAAAAAGCCAATTAGTCTAAGTTTACTTAATAAATTATGTTTACAATCAAAGTGCCAGCAGAAACTTTTCTGTTGAGCAATCTGACCAAAGAAAAAGAATCCTTCTAGAATTAAATACAGGGACAGAGGCCCAGGAATAGGCAGGTTAATTCTGAAAATGAAACACCAAGGGGCACTCCCCCTCCCAGCGGTGAGGACATGTCACAACTTGACACCAGTGGGTGGCCCAGGAAGCAGAGGGCTGGGACAGGGCTGCAGAAGCGCCCCCACTGTGGGGAGCAGTGGGCCTCCTAGTGGAGATGGTGCCACACAGCATCGGGGAAGATGCGACAGCAGCATAGGAGAGAATAGGAAACCTCACTCTGTAGG
Organism: Rhynchonycteris naso; assembly: GCA_037038555.1. Lineage (NCBI taxonomy): Eukaryota > Metazoa > Chordata > Mammalia > Chiroptera > Emballonuridae > Rhynchonycteris > Rhynchonycteris naso. The sequence continues at coordinate 23,588,570 of CM073001.1, forward strand.
AAGAACCCACTTGGACATTTGCCTCACGTTATAAACAAAGAACAATTAGAGACCGAGATGTGAAATGTGCAACTCTAGGACTAATAAGAGGAAAGAGTGTGGGAGAACATCTTTGTGACCTTGAGATGGGAAAATTTATAAAACAAAATCTCAAAAATAAAGATCCCACCCCAAAGCACAAAACATAAGGTGATAACAATAAAAACAGAGTGACAAGTCACCAAGTGACAAAAGAGTAATTAATTTACAATCTGGAGGTGCTCCTAAAAATCTGTAAGAAAAAGACAAGAACACCGACAGAAAACCAACAAAATATGAAGAGTGAATTTTTGAGGAGAAAAGCAAATGACTAAGACTGTCACAAAAAACACTCAGGGTTCCAGCCGGCAAACTGGGACACATCTACGACTGACTCTGCCCTGTGTGCCAGCAGGTGCCCAGGTCTCTGGTGAGGCCTGTCAGCCACACCCTCCTGAGTCAGGTAACAGGAGAGCTGCAGCCTAGACCCTTTACTGTAAATGTTATAAACATCTACAAAACAAGCCCATGCATTTTTCACAGACACTTATCCAGGGAGATTCCAGACACATTACACTAACATGGGTGCTTCTAGAAGAGGGGCGGGAATGAGACACACCAAGAATAATAGGAAAAATAAAGCAAGACCAGGAAGGGCAGCACCCTCCCACCCCGCTCGGCTGCTGTAGTTCTCCTGTTAATTCGAACAGCCACCAGAAGGGAACCCTGCTACGGGGTCTGTTAGTCAGCAAACCCAGAGTAGGGGCAGGAGAGGCCCTGGAGGAGGCAGTGAGGTCAGAGGTAGAAGGACCACAGCACTGGCGACACTGAGCCACAGGTCCAGAGTTTTCAGCCCTTAGCCCCTGATACCACTGTTCACCTTGCAAAGGTGCCAGGCTCAGGCTGGACCCAGAGAGATCACAGAAGGTACCCCCATCCCCCGCTGGAGAGCCAAGGTCAGTTCCAAGGAGCTAAGGAGGTATCTGGAGGAGAACAGCCCAGCAGAGAGCTTGGCAGGGTGCAGTAGCAACCGAGGCCTCACGCATAGGGGATGTAAGGTCTGCGGAGAAGCCAGCGCCAGGCCTGCACCAGGCCAGCTGGGCTCCAGCCCCACCAGCTAGGCCTCTTCTCTGGTTGCCCTCTTCCGAGTCTCCTGGAATCTGAGGACACACAACCTGGGCTAGACCCCTGACTTGGAAATGGGGCCTGAGTTCTGGTCACCCAGTAGCTGTTTGACCTCCCCCGCACCTGGGCCCAGTCTCTGTGCCCTGGGCTTCATCTCCAAGGAGTCAAGCAGGAGCTGGAATTCCAGGCAGAAGGAAGAGCTACTCCCCCTCAGACTGAAACAGGAAGTGGGAGCCTGAACCCCGGGGTAGAGAAGAGTAAGGGTGACATCTCATCCAAACCCAGGAGGACCCAGCCTCCTCCTCGCACACCGTCCCTCTGTCTGCCACACTTAAGATTAGGGAAGAGGACTTAGCATCAGCAAGGTGAACCCCCGGGGCGGCGCAGGTCAGCAGCATGTGCTCCAGGCCCTCAGACTGCAGGCTCAGATCCTGGGACCATCACCTGGGAGCCCATTTCTTCAGAGCAGCTCAGAGCTCAAGCCCCAGAAAGGGCCAAAGGCAGGAAGTTGAGAGTCAGGAGGAGCAAGCCCCAGGGCAGTCCAGGCAGGTAGCTCTGAGCACAGGGAGGGCGGAGCTAGTGGAGTCACTCTAGCACCAAGGTGAGCACCAGGGCAGAGGCCCCTGGAACTGCTGACTGCTGCAAGGCCAGCCACAGGGGGTGACCACAGTCACAAACACATGGAAGTATAAACTATGTCTCAATAAAACATCACTCCATCCTAAATAATGAGAGGGTAAGAATAGCTGTGTTAATGTTTGAGACGATTGGGAGACGTTCCTCCTCCTGATTTTCAGAATTTTCAATTTGTATTTAACAAACAATTCTTGGCTATGGGATTTAAAAAAATACACATCCTGAAAAAGAGAACAGTGGACTACCTCCTAGGTTCCAAGGCAGAACAGGGGCTGCCCTGCAGCCCACTGGGGCTCAAGGGCCCTATCCCCAGGCTGCCTGCAAGAAAAGTAAGTTTCCCAAATATGGTCTGAGGCCAGCCTCAGGGAATCACATCCCTTCAGAGGGCGGGACACCGGTCCCCCTCCCCCAGTGACCCCAGAACACAAAGCCACCCCACTGGGTCCCCCTAACCCCTGCCCTGGTGACCACAGGAAGTGCCAGCAGAGTGAGTCAGAAGAAAATTCCCCTCTGGCCCAGTCAGAGGGGGCGGAGTGCAGACAGAGAGGACTGCCTTAGGAGGCCCCTCACCTCTCAGGAGGAGGGCAGCCCAGGGGAGGCTGGCAGATGGGACTCCGCCAAGCCCCAGGCCCCGTAAACAGGGCTGGGCACTTAGGGAGGCTGGAGGGCTCTGCTGAGGGTAAGGTCCAGCAGGGGAGGGGAAGGGAAAGCAGAGAGAGTCCATAAGGGCCCAAGAAGCTACTGGGACCACATGTGCAAGGATGGCCAGCCCCTACCCCCTTGGAGTGAGCTCTCTGAGCAGTCAAGGTCTGGGGCGGCTGGAGCCAGGCTGGGAAGCGCCTCTTGGGCTGGGCACGTGGCACTGGGCGCCTGGCACCAGAAGCTCCTTGCCTGAGTCAGCTGGTGCCCGTGTCCCAGAGGCAGCCTCTGCAGCTGTAGAGTCCTGGGCATTGCTGGCACTGAGCAGTCCAGCTGGCTGAGAACCCACCCCTTTGGGCTTCCAAGCTGCAGCTGCTCCTGAGACAAGCTCCTCTTTCCCCTCTCAGCAGTAGCTGAGAAAGCCAAGGCCAGGTAACTTCAGGCAAGTCTCTTAGCCTCTCCCAACACCCAGAGCCCGTGAGAGACAGCACAGGCCTAGCTCTAGGTCAACCAGGTCACCATCCACATAGGGATTACATCCAGCGGCCACACAGACACCAACCAGCTTGCCAGGGCAGGAGGCAAAAGTGTGGGGCCCAAAATAATGTGGGACAGGGCTACTGCACATAGGGTGGTCAGAGGCGGCCTCCCCAGGGAGGTAACATTTCAGGTAACTTGTGAAGAATGAGAATTAGGCAACCACGAAGGCAGCCAGGGAAGAGGAGGGGCACGAGCCAAGGAGCTGGAGCAGGCCGAGGCCAGTGGGGAGACGGGCTAAGGCCCTGGAGAGGCAGGCAGGCAGGCGTCAGTCACACTGCAGGATGAGATGGAATGCTGCATGGACAGCCCGGTAAATGTTTCCCAAATGGTGGCACTCCGTGGCAGGATAAGCCCAGACTGAGCTCTGAACATGGTCCTCAGGATCCAGGGAACTCTAGCTAGCAAAATAAGCCAGGTCCCCCATATCCTGGCTTCCCAGCCTTCCTTGCTGCTGGGACAACCAGGTGCTGCACTCCAAACTCATAAGAGAGCACAGCTGTGATCTCTACAAGGGGCACACCACCATGTCATCATCACAGTCCTGGCAGACAATGTCCGCCATCGGTGGCCAAGACACCATAAACACTGCTGCCTGATTAGTCCTGCATCTCTGGCTACCTCACTCCTGCCTCTAGGAAAACTCCTGTTGTGTCCTACTCCTTTTTCAGGACCTGACTAGGGTGTCACCCCTCCAGGAAGCAGCCTGTGGCCCCCACCTGGAAGTACTGATCAATACATCTTGTTATTGCCCACTTCATGACCCCTAACCTGGACACCCAGATGGGAAGGGCTGTCTCTCAGCATGGAACACCCCGGCCCCCACCAAGAGCACCAGGCCTGGCCCTGGATGGGGGTCGGGGCGGGGGGCGCTCAGGCAGAAGCCCTCCTTGCAGAAGATGGTGTCCCACCATCTCTGGAATCAGCGTGGCCTCACCTGAGGAACCGTTGGGGCTTGCTCACCCCAGAAGGAGGAGTTAGAGGAGAACTCCCAGCCAGGCTGGGTGGTCCTCAGCTGGGCGTTAGACGCTGGTGGTCATGCATCTGGGAGAATTGCAGCCATCAGATGGGTATTCAGGTCTCCCCCAGGCTCTGCAGGCTGCCTCAGGGACCTTGGATTTGCTCTGGGTACCCCAAAGCCCTGACTCTGGGCAAGGATGCTACCTGGGGCTGGGGGTGGTGGGGAGACACGACTGAAAGATTCCCAATGACTACAACAGTGACGAACGTGCTGACTCTATGTCAAAGGCAGAGCTCTTGTGTATATGTCACTCATGTCTCTTAATCCTATGAGAAACTATGATTATCTCCATCTTACAGATGGGGAAACTGGGCACAGACCAGGTGCCTGACTTGCCAGGGTCACAGTCAGGGAGCAGCACAGGTGGAGCTGGGCTAATGCTTAGGTTCATGGAAGGCAGGAGTGGGAATTTCACAGACCTTTTCCTCCTTCCCTGTTCCCCATCTCCAATACACACTCACTCCAGCCCCAAGTACAGAGCCTCACAAATAGCAGTCAGTCCAGAAACACTAGTTCCCTTCATACCAGAACCATCTCAAACATCGCCAAGTTTATTTCTAGGGTATACTGTTAGCTTGTCCCAAGGAGCCCCAGTGGCCAATGGATACAAGCCCAATACAAATGTGCTCGACTGCAGTCTGTGCCCACAACCCCTGCTCATTCATGCCCTGGATTACCCTGGAGAGGTAGTGGTACAGGCCACTGTCCTAACCATCCCCTGTCCTGCCCCTGTCCATCCCCTTGGTTGCATCCCCAACCAGGCTGCAAACAAGCTGAGGGCAGTGCCCCTTCCCTTCCCAGACTTCCTCACACTCACATCCTTGGTGGAACTGTGGGACCAGCAGCCTCGGCATCATTCTCCTAATACTACTCCCAGGAACAACTGAGTGGCCAGAAGCTGGGCTCAAGTCCTCAGTGCTCGGCCAGCAAGGAACAAGTGTGGGTGAGTTCCTATTCCAGAGCCATCCCAAAGAGAGCATGGCTCCTGCTCTGCCCACCTCAGGAGCCTGAGGCTCAGAGGACAGAGCCTCAGACCTCAGCCTGACTCTCAGCAACCAGGGGACAGGTCTGTAGAATGAAGGACTGAAAACCCACCTGTGGGTGGCCACTGCCAGCAGCTCCCTGTAACAAGCTAGGCCTGGCCTTGGCTGCAAGAAGCCTTTGTGTCCAGAGACAGTTCTGGGCCAGAAGCAGGTCCCCTTTCCCCCAGCCTCTGCTAGGAAGTCCTAGGCATTGTCTGTAGGAGGCTGGGTATAGGAGAGGTGAAGTGGGGAGGCCCTCCTACTGTAGGACCCAGCATACCATGGATGGTGGGAACAGGCAGGACGAGGCCAGAGCACCTGTGTGGGTGGTGTGAGGGCATAGACCTATACCCTACACCCATTCCAACTTCTGGTGGCTTGGAAATGGTCTTCAGCCCCCTTAAAGCCCTCACTGCCACCCAGCCCAGGGACTTGACCCAGGCTGACAGACCACAGACCTATGCACTTGATACCCTGCTGTTCTCTTTCCCTGTCCCTGGGACCCTGATGGGAGGATTCATAGGTTTCTCAGCAGCGGGCTCAGCATGAGGCTAACCTTTACTTCAGGGGCAGTATCAGGCCCAGAGTAGGGGTGACTACCCCCAGTTCCAGATCTGTCATCATGGAGGACAGAGGCAGAAGGGATAGCCCAGAGGGGACAGCAAGGATTTCACTCCTTACAAGGCCCTGGCTTCTACACCTTGGTATCTGAAGCCCCAGAGAGCTCTGTTCACTCCAGTCCTAAGTGAGAACTTTCAGCAACCCTTGGACCAGCAACTTTGCCTGAGCTGAAATGGCAGGAAACACAGTGGCATAAAAAAGTATGGTCTAGCCTGACCAGGCGGTGGCGCAGTGGATAGAGCGTCGGACTGGAATGCGGAGGACCCCGGTTCAAGACCCCGAGGTCGCCAGCTTGAGCGCGGGCCCATCTGGCTTGAGCAAAAGCTCGCCAGCTTGGACCCAAGGTCGCTGGCTCCAGCAAGGGGTGGCTCGGTCTGCTGAAGGCCCGCGGTCAAGGCACATGTGAGAAAGCAATCAATGAACAACTAAGGTGTCGCAATGGCAACAAAAAACTGATGATTGATGATGCTTCTCATCTCTCTCTGTTCCTGTCTGTCTGTCCCTATCTATCCCTCTCTCTGACTCTCTGTCTCTGTAAAAAAAGAAAAGTAAAACAAACAAACAAAAAAAACACACACACAAAAAGGTATGGTCTAGCTTTAAATAAAAGCTCCAATCCCTGATTTCTGGGATGCTCAGTAGAGGTGGGTTGGGAGATGAAGCCCTGCCCCTCCACCCCCGGCCCTCCCTTCCACTCCAGGCCAGTACTTCACCCCACTCCTCACGTAGAAAGAGGGTGACAAGACAGCGCGCTCCCTAGTATTGAGGGCCCAGCCCCACCTGCTTGGAGGAAGACCACTCTGAAAATCCTTATTTGGGGCCCTAAAGACCCAAAGAAGGTCTGACCAGGCGGTGACACAGTGGATAGAGCTGTGGACGGGGACACAGAGGATCCAGGTTCGAAATCCCATGGTTGCCAGCTTGAGCACAGACTCATCCAACTTGAGCGCAGAATCCTAGCAACCCCATGATTGCTGGGTTGAGCAAGGGGTCACTTGCTCTGCTATAGCCTTCGGATCAAGGCACCCATGAGAAAGTAATTGAACAACTAAGGAGCTGTAATGAGAAATTGATGCTTCTCACCTCTCTCCCTTCCTGCCTATCTGTCCTTCTGTCCACAGCACCCGGAGGAGGAGGTCCAGTGTCTTTGCTGGACCCCCACCCGATATCCCACCCACTAAGTCTGTCTCCAACACTGTCCCTCACCCATCTGAGAAGTCTCCTGGGTACACACCTGGCTAGTTCCAGCTGTGGGCTCCTATGGAATGGGGGTGGAATTTCTCCAGGTCCAGGAGAAAAGGGTGGTGAAATATCCTAAAAAAACACTAGGTCCCAGGAAGGGGCCACAAAGGCCCAGCCCTGGGCCAGAGGGACCCCACCAAACTGGCAGCATCAGGCCCAGAGTGGGGGTGACTACCCTACAGAGCATGGCAGCACCCCAAAGACCAGAGTGCCCCCAATGAGGGGGGCACATGTAGAGCAGAGCAGAAGAATAAGTTACGGATCCAGTCCTGTGCCTCTGTACTGTCTGTATAAGTGGTGGGAGAGAGGCTGTCTCAGGGGCCTTTCCTGCCCAGACAGGACAGTCCAGTGGCTCTGCCATACTTCAATCCCTTGCCCAGGCTTAAAGAGCTGGTGCCAGCCCACAACCTTCACACTGTGCTCAGCACAAACAGCCATGGCCAGAGGCATCAGGTCTCCTACCCAGAGTAGAGCTGAGGGTGACTGCCCTGCCCTGCCTCTGCCCAGCTTCTACTGGGCTCCTTCCTTGCCTAGGGCAAGCGGATAGTGATTTCCAGTGCCAGGAGGGCATGATAACAGCTCCTCCCAGACCTTCTTCCCTGCAGGCTCCACCTGTGCCCAACCCAACTCCTGCTTTTCCTGCACCTGGTACACACCTGCTCTTCTAGGTCTGTTAGCTGTCACCCCTTGACCCTTAATATCAGTTCTCCACCCACCCCCCAAAGGAAATGGCTAAGGAGGGTGTGTTCCCCTGCCCAGGTGGATGAGGAACATCCCCAAACCTGGCTGAAGTCTGCAAGGAAGCCTAAAGTGTGCCTCCCAGCCTATACCCTACCTCATGGTAGCCGTGTGGGAAAGAAACTCCGTGTTCTCAAGATGAATGAGGAAGCCCCAACCTCCAGTCTGGGACTTGAGACCCCATCATCTTCCCAGGCTCTAACCTGACCATTCTCCCTGCCCACCTCCAGCCCTCAGAAAATCTCTGCTTCTCCGATTCCCTCAAAAGGTCATGGGTTCCGCTTAGTGCAGCAGCAACGATGGGGATAAGGACACCAGAAAAGCATTCTGCCCCTACCTTGTCCCCACGCGCGCACTCGACCCACGGTGGCTGGGACTCCAGGGTCGGGGTGCAGCCTCAGACTCCCGCTCCCTGGATCATGCTTCCACTGTCGCTTTTGCAACCGGGGTAGGTACAGGTAGAGAAGTGCCTGTCCCCAGTCCCGGAATCCAGCGCCAACGGGCAGCGGTGAATCATTAACCCGCCCCGGACTGACGCTCGGGCCACGCCGACATCTCCGCAGACGCCCAGCACTCGCTTGCCCAGCCCTCAACCCGTAACTTGGGGGCGGGGCGCAGCTCCTACTCCAAAATACACAGATGGACCTACAGAAAGCCCACCACCTCGCTTCCTGGAAGGTCAATTTGACCTCCTGGAAGTTAACGGTCTAAGGGACCTCGGAGCCCTCCTCGGAGCCGAAGAAACTGAGGCCAGGGCTCAAAGGCCCAAGGTCACCCAGAAGGCAGCAGCCGGCAGGGGGGGAGCGGGCCTCCCGCCAGCAATTTTTCCGGATTCAGGAACTTTCCTGCCGGTCAGCATCCCCTGAGTGCGGGCCAGGGCCCCTTTCAACGGCCCCCGGGCCGCGCAGGCCCTCGGATCCTCCACATTCCTCGCCCCCAGGCGCTCGGATCAAGGCGCAAGGCGAGCCCAGGACCTCGGACCCCAGCCCGGTCGCACGTCCGCGGAGGCTCCAGCAGCCGGCGGTTCCCAGGTCTGACAGGAAATGCCACTCGCTTAACTCTTTCCCGTCTGACCTGCCCGGGGCGCGGCAGGGTAGTCGCCTGGAAGCGGCTATGCAGACCCGGACCGGACGCTCCCAGGCGCGCGTACCCCACCCCCGCGCCGCACTCACCAGGTAGTTCATCGTGTCCCGCCGACGTGCCTGGGGCCCCAGCTCCCCGCAGAGGCCCGCACGGAGCTGCCCGCGCCGCACGCTCTCGGGGCTCCAAGCGCAACGCAGCTGTCCGGGTCCGGGTCTCGCTGCCTCAGCTACCGCGCCGGCCACTGCCGCCACCCGGAGCGGGTCCCACCTGGCTCCGCCCGCAGCCTCCACCACCGGACCAGCCCATCCCGGCTCCCGGCATTCCCGGCCGCGTGCGCTCATTGGCTGCTGCGACTCCCAATGCAAATGAACCGCCAGCCCTTAGGGCGCGGACACTCGAGCGGCTGCGAGAGTGAGGGAGTGCTTGAGCACAGGCCGCCCAGTGGGACCACCCTCCCACCTCCCTACCAGCACCAAGCAGTAACCGCCTGCTGAAATGCCAGGCTTCAAGCCTAGTACGAGGGTTATCTCCCTTTCTCCAAATGCACGTCCCCCATCTCTACCACCCGAGAAAATGTGCCCTTCTTCAAAGGCCTAAGCGAACGCCTCCTCTCCTGGGCAGTCTGCCAGGATTGCCCCCCTCCTCCTTTGCAGCCCTCGAGGTTCCAGCCCCAAGTCGATTCATGCCTTCCCCGCCCACCAACCCGGGGGCATTCTGTGGGTGTCTTTGGGGTCATCGGACTCCATCTAACCCTAGAGGTAAAGGAAAAGGGGCGTGCCCCAGCAGGCAGAAAATAATAACCATCCCACGCACTCAGGTCAGGCTTAAAGTAAGAGCCTGAGGAAATAAAGGCTCAAGGCAGGGAGGCTTGGAGGCTCCGACTGGTGGCTGGTCCAGTAACCCAGGGACCGCAGGGGCGGACTCATCCCTTTCTACCAGATGTGCCGAGACTCCAGCCCATACATGCTCAAGCGGCCTGCCATCTCCCACCTTCACCACTTAATTGAATCCAGCTGCCCTGAATCCCCTCGCTCCTGCCCTGCAGGTCTCCGTTCTGTCCTAAGAGTTCTGACCCCATCCCAAACCTACAGTCAGTCCTGTTCAGGCTTAACACCCTGTGCCCCAACAGCTTATCTGTTTCAGTAACATGGGCTGGGGGGTCTGCAGGGAATGAGAAGAACCACCACCCCACCACCTTTGGGAAACTGAGTGGAAAGTGCCCTACTCTATAGGTTGCAAGTCAGTGACTGTCACCCCACATAGCAGAACCAGGGTGTGTCAGTCCCTGAGCTCGGTCAGGCTTGCACAGTGGTCTACAGAGAGATCTAGGATAAAACCTGCTCCAGAACCAGTCAGTTTGGTGCCTTATCTCCAGATCATCGGACAGTCAACATCCTGGGCCACTTGCTGAGTGTGTGGACACCATCAGGCAACTTGCGATGCCAGGGAAGCAATGCGGCAAGCTTCTCCCTGCAGAGAATCCTCAGGCATGGCCTATAAAATAAACCCAAGCTGGACTAACAGCTGTCCCTCTACCTGACATCTAGGCCAGGTGTACCACCTTGGGCAGGCCCTCTCTTATCTGTGAAAGGAAGGAGCTGGGCTAAGGCAGCCCAGGTCTGACTGGTCATGCGTCTCCTGGAGATCTTGTTAAAAAACACATTCCTGCCTGACCTGTGGTGGCACAGTGGATAGAGTGTCAACCTGGAATGCTGAGGTCACTGGTTCAAAACCCTGGGCTTGCCTGGTCAAGGCACATATGGGAGTTGATGCTTCCTGCTCTTCTCCCCCTCTGTCTTCCTCTTCTCTCTCTAAAATGAATAAATAAAAAGAAATTAAAAAAAAAAAACCACATTCCTAGGTCCCCCCCTCCAGAAAAACCATGTGGGGGAAACTGGATGTTGGGCAAATAAATGAGTTTGTAAAATCTGTGTATTTTTTGTTTGCTCACTTTTATTGTTGGAAAATGGTGCTGGGCAGCGCCAGGTATATGTCTGAAATTGCAAATTACCTTCCTGCTAGGGAAGTGCCATTGTCTTGCTAATGTTTGCTGGAGGAGAGGTTTTCACTCTAGAAAGTTTAGAAAAGAGAGAAGCCATGTTTGAAGAGGCAGAATAGAGAGAATGAAGGTGTGCAGATGGGGACCAGAGGTGAGGGAGTTTTGCGAACTCTGCTGAGACTGATGGGGCTTTTGATTCTAGGAGGAACCAGAGAAGAGTCTCCTGGTTGTGGAACCGGATAATGTGTCAGGGCTTTGTGAGCTCTGAATGAATGAAGAGGGAAGTGTTTTCCCTGTGCATTGCTTATCAGCCAGTGTGAGACTTTAGCAAAGGAATGCCCACCATTTTTTGGCTCCACTGTTTCTTTAGCGTCTGCCTGAATCTAATGAGAACCTGTATGTCCATGCCTATGACAACAGTGACTACTGGCCATACACTGGATATCTGCATTTCCTCAAAGCTTCTTGGGGAACCCTTAGACAGAACTCACAGCATAAGGAGTGGGCAAGGAGCAGTGGGATTTGGATACAATGTGACTCAGAGTCCTCAAGGAGCATATGTTATGCCCAAGACTGGCCCCCTTGTCAGCCTCAAAACAGCCCACTTCCCCAGAGAAGAGCCAGTTATGAGATAAACTTGCCTAGGGCATCCCCTCCTGCTGTTCCCAATAGCTTTGCCCCAAAGTTAGGCAGGAAGTTGTGGACCCCCCTAAAATATAAACCCTGACCTCATCCTCAGGCTGGCTGTCACCCAGGTTCCAAGGGAGCAGACTGGAACTAGCTGGGCCATGTCAGAGCATCTGTCTATGATGAGGACTGGAGAGAATCCTTAGGTTTTCCCCAGGTCACCACTCCTGTGGGGTGCAAGGTGGGGAGCAGGTCTCATAGCCAGGCAGTGTTCTATAGGCAGGACTCCACGCAGGAGGTTTCTGTTGAGGGATGGGCAGGGACACAAATGTCCTAGCCCTCAACTCTGTTGTAGCTGGCCTAGGGAGAGAGGAGGTAGCTGGCTGGGAACAGGGAACAGGAGAAAGAGACACCACCACCACCACCACCACCACCTTCCCCCCACCCCCACCCCTGACTCTGGGGCTGGATTAAAGCAGCTCTGGGGGAGGGGTTGCCTGTGGATGGGGGAGGAGGGGGAAGGGATCCCAGCTCAGGCACAGGCATTTCAAAAATTTGCTCCTTTTCCACTTAAACTCCCTCCCCCCAGCCAGTGCCTCCCAGAATGGCATTTCCGCTTTGGAGTCAAGGCCCTAGGATCTGTGCCCCACTGTGCTGGAAGGAAGGGAAGAGGAATGCCCCTTCCCAGGCCTATGGGGGGAGGGGTATGGAGAACGGGACCCATAGGGTAGGCTGTGGCTGGGGTGTATGGTGTATAGAGGAGCAGATCCTCCTGGGCTGACTGCCAAGGAGCTCAAGAGTGATACAGCCCCCAGGAAAGCCTCCGTGGAGCCCTGGGCCAAGGCTCCATGATCACATGCTCATTTCATGCCAATAGCAATTCTGCACAATTAGCCCCGTTTTCCAGATGAAGAAGTTATGACCCAGTTAATGGCCACTTTGCCCATTCCACCAACTCCAGCCACAGAGGGGACAGAGCTGGTAGCCAGGGAAGGAGCTGCCATACCACAGTCTACCCTGACTGCTCTTCAGCACCTTCAGGACAGAGCGGGAAGGGAATCATGGGGCTGGGGCACTTAGGTTAAGAAAGACAAGGATCCTGTGGCACTCAGAGACCCCAAAGGACAGGCAGCTGAGAACTGGGGCACAGCACTACCCCCTACACACTGAGGTTCAAACCTACCACAGTGCAGGGAAATGTGAAGACAGGAAGGAGAGTACCCACTCTGACCAGGAGGAGCGTGGGGAGGTGTTGGTGGGAGGCAATGCAGGAGTGCTGCCTGGGTACCAGCACTCCCCCAGATGGCTGCCAGTCACCCCAGGAGCAGCCTGACCCCTCCAGCCAGGCTGATGATGAACTCAGAGGCTGGAGGGGGATGTCACCAACTCCTTCCACTGGGGCCTGGAGTAAAGCGATCTGTATAGGGAACATGGTGGGCCCAGCACAAGGGGGTCACTGGTTCCCATCTGTCCATTAAGGTGTCCACTGGGTTGAGGGCTGCTGCTGCTCTTAGACTATAAGTGGGAGGAAGAGCTTGGGACCCAGCTCCCACTCTCTGGGTTTTCTGGGTCTTATTCTTTAGGTCAGACCCACTGCACAATGAACAATTCTTGCTTTAGGTCCAACAATGTCCTTTGCAGCATTTATAACTGCACACAGGGGTGGGGGTGGGGCATCACCGAAATGCCCAACTAGAAGGGACTAGGAGGCAACCACAGCCTCTCAATGGAATATTGGGCAGCTATTAGGATGACCAATTTCAACGACCAAAATCATGCAAGACAATGCTTATGACAATGGGAAGAGAAAAGAGTGGGCTCACATGGCATGTATAGTGCCTGTAGGCAGCCCTTTCTTCTCCTAAAGCCTTGGTTTTCCCAGCAGCTCAGGAGGGTGGCTGGATGGGTCAGCAGATGGCCTGGCCAGCTCTGGGAGCAACAGCGGGAAAGGATTTCCTGAGACCGGAAGTGAGTGCTGCCAGCCCCAGGGACAGGAAGAAATGATGCATCTGGAGGGCCACAGGGTGTTGAAGCCTTTCCCCTGGGCTGGCTACTCACCTGGGCAAGCTCAAAACCGGCCTCTGAGTGGGAGCCGGCTCTGCGTGAGTGAGAGTGCAGGGGACCCTGTCGATGGCCTGGAGAAGAGATGACCCCAGCTGCATCAAGAACCGCTGCCAACACAGGCTGGACACAGTCCTCACTGCCACCAGGGAACCAGGACAGTACTACCACCACCTAGAGGGTCAGAGAGGGGCACACTGCCAAGAAATGGCAGAGCTACAACCATAACCCAGCTACCCAGGCCTGTCCCCATGGAAAAGCACCCAGGTGACTCCAGACAGAGCAGAGTGTGCACTCTTTGGGCGAGTGTTAGAGCTGTCAGCCATTAAGAGCTTTCCTATACTTGCCTGCTCTTCCAGGGTGGAGTGACCAAGGGGTAGTTCATTTGTCATTACAGTGGTGACTCTGACTGTGGGTAGGTATGCGGGCCCGCAGCCGGGAGCTGTCCCCAGAGACTTGGGTGTAGGGGCACAGTCAGGACCAAGGATGTGGGGTGAGCGGCCAGGTGCAGGGACATAGTCAGGGGAGGCAGAGAGGACCTGGGTTTGGGCACAGGGCAGACTGGTCTCCCAGATCCAGGCCTGGATCCCAATAGATCAAGCGCCCCGCACCTTCCTGCACTTCCCTTCCTCCCCACTCTGGCTCTTTCAAGAAACTGGAAGGAGCAGCATTCTCTCCTAATTCAACTGCTTTTCTAATTTGAAAATTAAAAAGCAGCAGAGGCACCTGGAGGGAGGGGCTCTGCTCACAGCAGGCCCAAGACTGAAGTGGGGTGGGCAGGCCGGCGGCATATTCCCAGGGGCTCTTTGCCCCCGGGTACTGAAGCAGGCATCCTCAGTCTCCCTCATCTACAGCCCCCTCTTACACTCTGCAGCGGGGCCTCCCTGGGTGCTGCCAGCTCAGGGGGGTGGGGGGCAGTGTATATATATGAGAAGTTTGGGGCCTAGATGCGCTTGCCCCCTCTGGCACTGGGACGTCACTCCTGGCATCCTCACCTGGCACCCTGCACACGGCCTGGAGGGAGAATCAGGCTGGCGGACGAAATGAGGGTAGGGGAAGAGAGGGGCTCAGTCCTGGCCAGAGGAGAGGAGGGTGGGAGAAGGAGCTTAGCTGCTAGTGGCCGCCCAGCTAGGGCTGACGGCAAAGGCAGGCAGGGACAAGGGTGTGGTCAAGAAGTCGGCTCCAGCCCACCATCTGCTCTTGCCTCTCCCCATAGCAACCAGCTCTAGCACCTCAGGGCAGTCAGAGGGGGGTGACATCATAAGCCATCTGTTGGTCCCCCCACCCCGTCTGCTTCCATAGGAGCACAGGTGCCCAGACCCATGAAGACCCAGAGACTCACAGAGACCCATAGGGATGTACAGAAGGGCAGAACAGGGCTGCCCAGCTACTCAGCTGGGATTGGTGGGGCAGGGAGCCAGCGCTGCCCAGGACGGGACTCTGCAGGTGCTGGGAAGCAGGTGAGAGCACAGAGGGGTGGATGCGGAGCTGAGGCAGCCCCTGGAAAGGCGCTGCTTTTTCTCCCTCCTCAGGATGCACTGCAGAGCACCCCACCTGAGCCTGCTCCAACCTGTAGAGCAAGGCTCCATTTGCCCCAGGAGAGAACATGAAAGATTCTCGCAGGCGTGGGCCCTTCCAGAGCTGGGAGCTGCAGTGTTAGCGTTTGTTAGGTGTACCCACCAGCAGCAGGCCCGCCCATCACCAGGCCACCAGACTGAAGGCGCACGCAGGCTGCACAGGGCAGAGGCACAGGCGCATCCCTGTGCCTCCCCATCACACACAGGCCACCCGCCAGGCACCAGGGTGGGGGTGCTTCCCGCTTAGCCTTCCCTGCTCGCCCAGCCCCTGCTCAGGTGCCCTGAGCTTCCTCCAGCTCCTGAACCACAAGAGGGACAAAACCTCAAGTAAGGCTCTAGGGTAAGATCTTTCCGTGGAGCCCTGCTGCTCCCAGGTCCAGCGGCCACGGCAGGGTTCCCTGCGTTCCCTGTGGGTGCATGGTGGGGAGGGAGTGCCGTTTGTGGGCTTTATCCCCTGGTCATAGTGTGCTGCTCATTCCCCCGGCACCTACTTAACACTAGGCTGCTGATCCCTGCAAACACAGCCAGGTTCCTGGTAACTAACACTCCTAGGTGTGTGTGTGGGCGGGGGGGTGGGGGGGACACAAACATAAACACAAGGACATCTGTGGTGGTCAGGGATCTGAAGGAGAACAGAGCAGAGGGATGGCAGCGAGGGTATTTTATACAAAGTGTGTGTGGGGAGCTCTCCTGGGAGGCTGCATTTGAGCAGATGTGTGAATCTTTTGCTAAGGCTTATACAGAAAGAGTAACAGTGAAGAACTGTAAAAATAGTACAAGCGTGCCAACTCCCTTAGCATGAAGAGCAGAGCTGGAGGTGTTAGAGATGCAGGGAGTGACTCTCAAGCAATCCCCTCCCCCACCTGGGCTTCTTGAGTGGTGGGGTCTCCACTGGGCGGGGGCCTCCCAGAGTTGAAGCAGGAGCAGCCAGCAGTGTCTACCTGGTAGGGTATCCTGGTAGGCAGCCAGGGACAAAGAGGAGGGAGTCCAGGAGTCTGGGGAGGGTGGGAGGGTGGAAGGGTGCGGTCAGCTCCCAAGACAGCCTTCATCCTCTCCTAGAGAACTCTCCCCACCAGGATACAGCCTTCATCTTCTCCTCTTCCTCTCCTAGAGAACTCTCCCCACCAGGATACAGCCTTCCTCCTCTCCTCCTCCTCTCCTAGAGAACTCTCCCCACCAGGATACAGCCTTCCTCCTCTCCTCCTCCTCTCCTAGAGAACTCTCCCCACCAGGATACAGCCTTCCTCCTCTCCTCCTCCTCTCCTAGAGGTCTCTCCCCACCAAGACCTCTGGAGTGGAGAGGGGCCAGGAGAAACACAAGCAAGATACTTCCCTCCACAGGCAACCTGGGAAGAGGAGTTTAAACCTTAAATACTGGGGAGGTCTGGAACAGAATGTTTTCACACCACCTTCTGAACAAGCATATAATGAGGACCCAGGATATGGTGGCACAGACCAACTCCCTGGGCATGCCTAAGGCACACATAATTGCATTTCAGGTTTTATAAAATACTGACATACTGACAACACAAGTGTTCCAGGACTTAAAATTACACAGCATATAAAAACTAGAGACAGACATCCATCAGCAGGAGAATGGATAAGCACTGGTCAGGTAACTCAGTTGGTTAGAGCATCATCCTGATATGGCAAGGCTGTGGGTTTGATTCCGATGATGATAGAGACATGTATTATCTTGATTTGATTGACGGTTACGTGGGGTCTACATTAGCCAAAACTCATCCAACTGTATACCTAACATCTATCCATTTCACTACATGGAAAATCTACTTTGGTAAAAGAGTCTCAACTGGTAAAAATGAACAAGTCGCAGAGGAAAAAACACATGGCATTAGCGATACCAAAAATAGGCATTGCAGTCCTAAAGCCCGCTATGCTACTCTTTTTGCCCATGCTGCCAGGGAGCTTAAAGTTAAATTTGTATGACTACCTTCCCTATGCACTACCTAGTTCTGGATCTTTTGATGATCCTAGACTATTTGTTTCTTTCACTATAATCTGCTTCAAATCCTTCTTGGAACTTGGTGGGGTTTAAATAATATAAAATGACTGAAAAGCCCTCTCAGCCTCTAATCCCCCTTAGAGAAGGGATTAACTTTAGAGCCAAAACTTGTGACCATCTCTCCTGCCAGAGCCTGCAGCCATCGCTCCCTCTCCTGAGGTTCCCAACATGTCCCCTACTCTTTTTCCTTTTCTTGAAGAGAAGGAGACACTGGCCCAGCAAACAGTGATGAAGAGTAGCTGAAGAGACGACGCGCTAGATGAGGATGCAGTCATAGCAAGCTGCTGCGATGAAGCCAGGTCAGGCTGGGGAAAACGATGCGCTAGATGAGGATGAAGTCACAGCAAGCTGCTGCGATGAAGCCAGGTCAGGCTGGGGAAAACGGAGAGCACAGGAGCAGGAGCAGGGGACCACAGGGAGCACCAACTCCCGCCTCGCTGGGAAAGGTGGAGTCGGGAGATGCCAGTCACAGCCTTGCAGCCCACCTGCATCAACTGCAGGCTTGAGCCCCTCTCTTAAGGTACTGAGACCCAGCGCAGGGGTGCTCTCCTTCCTGCCAAGGGCCCTGCCCACCCCTTGCTGACCAGGCTACTGCCGACAATACCAGAGGACAGGCCCACACCGTCCCAGTGGCTTCCACCCTCTATAATTGCACCCACTCCTGGAGCACTCAGGGCAGGGCATTCACCTGGCCTGCGACAGGGTGGGCCAGTGTATGGCCCCCCTGGAGGTCACTGTCAGTGGGCTGAGATCAAGGACCACCCATCCAAGACTTATCCAAAGTTCAAGAGGCAGGGGTCCTGCAGGCAGGCCAGGGCAGGCGAGGGGCCACAGTCATCTGACCACTAAGGCTTTGGTGGGAATCACACTGACTATAAAGAAAGGGGCACTGGAGGCAGACTGGCCAGGCCACGGAGAATTGTTGTGCTGGAGCCAAGAGTGGGCCTTAGCCACCACACAGCCATTGGTGGCAGGATAAAGACGATAACCTCAACAACCGTAGCTGCTATGACCGATTAGCCTCCTACTAAGCGCTTTCTGCAACCCTTGCCAAGTTCTCACAAAACCCCAAGAGCTCAGTGCTGGTCACATCCCCACAATACAGATGAGCAAACAGGCTCAGAAACTCTCTCAAGGTATAGATGATCAGCACCATTTATTCCAGAGCCACTGCCCTCAAGCCACCAGACGTCCTCCCCGCCCAGAAGCAGCCTCTCTGGAAACCCCACTCGGCCTCCCCACAAGGCTTCCAGGACAGCAGCTGAATCACCAGGCTCTCTGCACAAGGACACAGCCACCTGTCTGCGGGGGCTCCTCTGTGCTCCCAGGGCCACATCCTTGGCAAGTATTCAAGGCAAGCTGGGGCAATGAGGCAGAGAGAGGAGCCAAGCAGGCCTGGGTCCTACCCTGAGGAAACCTGCGTTCTGATGAGGGAGCCTGAGAGCAACCAAATAACCCCAACAATCAATGCACAATCACAGATGGGGGTCCCAGAGGGCTTCTTGGGGTGATGCCCTCTGCCTGAGCACTTGAGAGTGAGCAGAAGTGATCTGGTGGGGCAAGGCAGCAGCTGGGGCGATCACTTCCTGCAGAGGGAGGGCCAGGCAGAGCCAAGGCCAGTGGGTGGGAGGAGGGGATGTGGCAGGAGGGGCATGCCTTACGCTTTGGAGACTGAACTGAGGACTTTAGACCTGGACACGGCCTCTTCCCACTGTCCTCTTCTGAACCTGTCCTACCAGGTTCCAAATGCCCACAGCCGAGCTGCCTGGGCCAGTGCCTCCTCACACTGGCCAGCTCTTCCATCACAGCACTGGCTGGCACACAGCCAGGCACAAGGGGCCCTGGGATCACTGGCGGAGGTTCAACCAGGTACCACACTCCATTCATCTCCATCGACCCCTGCTGGGGCCGCACAGGACTAGGCCCACCCTGCTGCACAGCCCTGGGCAAGCTGCCTTGTCTCCCAGGAGTGTGAAGGGGTTACACAAACTCATGCTTGGAAAGCCACAAGTGGAGGGTCGGTCTCTCAGCAGACTTGGCCTCTGTGGACAGATCAACAAGCCACAACCCCCACAATTAGAGAGGCCATGCAGGATGACGCTCACGTTCTGGCTTTGGATCCTGTCAAACTTTGTTCCCACCCTGGCTCTGTCTCTCAGTGGCCACGCGACCCTGGCAAGACACAGGTCCTCTCTGAGCCCAGCACCTGGCACACATGATACTCCTCACATATCAGCACCGTCACTCCTGGAAAGGAAGGGCCCATTCCTCAATAAAGGAGCAGAGGAAGGGCTGGAATGGCTGAGCCCATTTCACAGGCAGGAAATAAGCAAGAACAGACAGCAGGGAACTTCTCTACAAACTGGAAGCTGGCCTCTCACAGTGCCGGGGGGCAGCCAGCACTTGTCACTCCTAAACACGGACCGTGCCAGGGCCTGCCAGGGGTCTGGGGTGGGTGGCACAACTGTTTTCCTTTGAAATGCTTGCTGCCTACCCAGAGGCAAGAGACAGGCCTGGGACACCAGATGGCCATGCCCAAGAGGAAGGCAGGTATCTCAGACCAGCCAGGAAGAGTGTCTCCAAGTGCTGTATGAACACTGCCCTCAGCTCAGGGCACAGAAAGGAGCATTGCACAGGGAGTCAGGAGAACCTTGTATGCCACCCCCTTTCTGGGATCCAGACCCTGTTTGGGTCAAAGGACAGAGTGAGACCAGCTGATCCCTGGAGAGTCCTGCTCTAACACTCAGGAAGTCACTCCTGGCTCAGCCTGGACCATCCCAACCTCTTCTCTCCCGACCATCACCTCCTATTCCATTCTGAAGCATCCTGTAATTTCTATGGGTCAGAGTGCCTGCGTCAGCCCCATCCAGGAAAAGACCGCCCAAATGAACGGGTGTGCTTAAAACCCAAACGTGTCCATGAGTTCCACATGGGAAGTCACCATTCTGGGTTCCAAGAGCAGGGCTCAAGCAGGCAGCTTGGCCTAGAAACCTTCAAAGGGCCTCACCACTTACCAGCACATGATAGCAATTTTCTGAACATTTCACGGCTGCTCCAAAAGCAAACTTCTCCTCCCAGCCCCACAGCTAACACACTGCCCAAGATCCCAAGAGAAAGCCAGGGTAATCTGACAGCCCAGCCACATAGCAGACAGATGGTGAGACCCCTGCCAACACCTACAGAATCCCTGAGGGCTGTGGCTGCAGGCAGGAGGGTGGCAAGTGATTTGGAGCTGGCAATGGTGTGGACAAACCAAGCAGACCTTGGCTGCAGGTCTCTACAGCAGGTGTCCACAGCAGTGCCTGTCTGTCCAAGTCACACCCAGACCCTGGCCCTCTTGCCATCCCTCTCTTGTTACAGATGGGGCCACTGAGGTGCACGGCCCAGAAAGGCTGCCCAAAGTCCTATCAGGCACTCTCTGTGTCCAGACTGTGGACAACCTAACCAAACAAAATCAGACCTCCCAAATTGAGGCCCATCTAACCTCTGATGCAGCCTGAGTCATATTTCCTGTTCACTACTGCTCCAGTGACCCAGGTCCTCAATCAGGCACAGCTGATCCATCTCGTCCCTCCGGCCAGTGCCCACAGAGGCAGTGCAGGGCCCCAGAAAAGATCCAGAGCTTTGCAGGAAAACAAAGAAGGAAAGAAGGGCTTGGCAGGCATTTTCTATCTTCTCTCTTTCTAAAGATGAGGCAGTTATGCTCTGAACTAGCCAGAATAAATGATGGTGGGGGGGGGGGTGTTCACATCAGCACTGTCTAGAAGCTCTAATTTTTTCATCTGTAACTCTACATTACCACTTCTGTAGGCGGGCAGGAGTTGCGATCTTTAATTCCATAATAACAATGCTTTGCACTTACACACCATCTCTGCTCCAATAATCTCTATGGTGGTTAATTAAGAGGCCACTTGCCCTGCCAGGAAACCCCAAATGTCTGCTTCACTGTAAGGATGGGGTCTCCCAGGTGAAGAGCAGTCCCAGAAACAAGGCCAGGTGAACAGGCATTCTGGCCCATTGCCCCATCCTGTCAGAGGGAAAAGCCCTAATTCATCAGAGAAACAATGGCCTGAGGCCACAGCTTTCCAGTCTGCAGGAAGCACCCCTTCTATGAAGGACTCTGGGTGTTGGCCCCCACCTCAGTCTGTCCATCAGTAAAGCAGGTTGGGTCCTGCACCTGAGGCCTGCTGACTGGGGCAGCTAGGATCACTTGCCACCTTCAGGAGGTGAGGCCCAGAGGCCTCCAGATACTGCCGCCCTAAGTGTGGAGTCCATGGCCTGGAGGCTGCCCAAGCTTGACTGCTGGGCTAGGAAGAAGGGGTGTCAGGAGAGAAGATAAGCCCCCAAAGCTGGAAGGAAGAAAGGGAACTGGCCCTGCACCCTTGGGGGCTCAGCGGCAGAGGAAAACTTCCAGAAAAAGTGAGTGCATCAGCCTTTCTGGGGGACTGGCAAAAAAAGAACGCCACCGAGCCAAGCTGTCCTGCCTCACGGGTACAAACCCGGCGCCCGGCCAGGCAGTTCCGATGAGGTCCCTAAAGCACAACAGGGCAGCTATCCCTGGGAGACATCATAGACCCCCTACCCCATACTCGGCCCAGCGTCCTGGAGTAGGGCTCCCGGGGAGCGGCACAGACCTCTCCTCATGGGCCTGGCCATCCTAGTGGGGGAGGAGGGTCCTAGGGGACAGCACGGATCCAGCCTGGCCCAGCTGTCTCAGGGGGCCAACAAAGACCCCTGCTAACCCAGTTGTCCTGGGGTTCTCCCAAGGGGACAGCGCGGCTCTCCAGGGAGAGGACGGAAAGAAAGGCAGGGGTAGAGAGGCCGGCTTGAGGGAGACGCCCCCAAGCTGCCCTCATACCCCAGCCCGAGAAGGCCCAAGAGAGGGGGCAGCCCCCAGCCCGAGAGCCGCCGCGGCATTAGGCCTGCAGCGGGCAGCGCGAGGTCGCAGGCCTGGCCGGGGGCAGCCGACCCAAGGTCCAGGCTGGCGGTCTCTACTCACCGGCACGGACATCTTGGCCGCCGCTCCCGGGGCCCGGAAGAACAGCGGTGCCGGCCGGCTGCGGGCTCCTGTCCGCGGCGCCGCTCAGAGCACCCGGCGCAGGGTCCCGGCGCTCTCGGGGGTCCCCGCGGGATCCTGCGCACTCCCGGCAGCCGGACGGTCCGGCAGCTCCAGCCCATGTCGCGCATGCGCCTCCCGTGCCACCCCTCCCCCTCCTGTCTCCTCTGCCGGGGCCGCGTTAAAGGCGAAGACCCCGGACCCCGGCATTTTTCTGTCGGCCCAACTATGCTCCGAGGCTCGGTCTTTTCCCCTTAATCACCCCTCAAGAGCCACTTCGACTTGCACCATCTTCTGCTTGCCCCCCAGTTCCGGAGATCAGAACCATCACCCCCCACGTAGCCCAGCCCAGGGTGCTGGGTGCCTGCCCTGTGGTCTGGCCGTGCTCCCAGTCCTTGTGTCTGAAGGCGATTGCACGTCAGCGGAGCAGAGCTCCTTGAAATCCTTCCCACCGCCCCAGCTGAAAGCCCAGAGACCCCAGATAACCCCCACATGCCGCCCAGGGCTATTCTGCCTGCTATGCGCTCCCCCTACTGCCCCTCCCCCAGGGATGGGGAGCTCCGCACACTCCGGAAACAGCCTGGCTCATTGTTGGGTCACCCTGATAGTTGGAGTTGGACTGGCTTCTAGGGAGAATCCTGCCTCCTGGTAACCACCACTCAAGAGTGACCCATAGCCAAGTGTACCTGGGCCAGCCCTCAGAAATTGGAAAACAGACATTTGCAGACCCTACCTTCCTTTCCTCAGGTTAAGAACCGCTAATTTCTTCAGCTATTGCACCTCTAACATGGTGTCCCAATACCTACCTACAGGCAGTGGACACATATATGCGCATCCTAATGCCACCCCCTCCCCCGCAGGTAGGCCTCGCTGTACCCATGACACATTTAACAGACTGAGACTCTGTGATCCCTCAGGTACGAGAAGGCAGAACCAAGGGTCTGAACATTCTTCTGCCACCCACAACATACAGCCTGTCCCTGCTCCTCGCTGGCCCTCCCTGGGCGAAACCTCACAGGTGAACAGTTGCTACTGTGCAGGAGGACGAGTGAGCCCAAAGCCAAAGTTCCAGTAGGCAGGGCAGTGTCGGGGAAGCTCAGTGCTCCAGCCCACCCGGGGGAGGAAAGCCAGATCTGGTTCTATGAGACTGGCAGCAGCTCCGACTCAGGCAGGCACCTGGGGGCAGGAAGAGGGCTTCAGCCCCCTAGGAAATCTGTGGGAAGACAGGCTCTTTTGTCTGGCAGATATGCAGGGCTTGAGGAGGCAATGGCAGGTGGGCTTTTCCAGAGACTCAGATCTGGCCCTCAGCTCCCAGACCTCAAAATCCTCCATTAGTAGGTCATCCTGAGGAGTTGAGAAAGTTTTTCAGTCTTCTACCCAAAGAGGGGGAGCTGCCTTGATCTTTCTCCCAGGGATCCTGGGGAGAGTCCTAACAGTGGCCATCAGCAACAAGAAGTTACTAGATGTGCAAAAAGGGGGAAACTGAGGCCTGCCACAAGGGCCAGGGCCCAATTCTCCGATTGATAGGCTCCTTCCTGCTCCAACTGAGCAGGGTTGCCCTTACTTCACTCCTTGAGTGGGGATTCCCAACTGTGTACCTCAGCCCCAGGCTTGGCAAGGCGTAGCTGAAGGGGGCAGGCAGGGCCACAGAAAACAGAGAGGGCTCTGGGTTGACAGCTGCCACCTCTTCAAAGGGCACTCTGTGTGTGTCTGGCAGGCAGCCCTGCCCGTGCCCACCCGCCCGTGTCCAGCTGGCATGAGGACTCCTGAACTGGGAACAGCAACTCAGCCTGGCAGCGCCTGGGCTACCAGCCACACGCACCCACTGTCTCAGAAGCCTCCAAGGCCACCCTCGCCCCTCCCTTACTCATCCTTCCTCGCCTTTCTTTCTCTCCTACTTTGGCTGGATTCTTATCTCCCACTCTTTCTGTCTCCTCTCCCATCGGCCCCATTTTTAAGTGTCCAGGAAAGGGAAAGATTCCTTCCACACTCCTAGGTACAGAGAAATAGAAATAGAGGGGACGGGTGCAGGTGGAGCCAGGAGGGGTGCAGGTGGGGCCAGGACCTTGAAACCATCTAGTCCCTGGCTCCACCTTACCTCCAATGTCTGCTTATAGCTGTTTATTCGGGGAGGGCATCACTGATTCTTACTTCAGTGCAGGAAGAGGGATCCCTGGCCAGACCCTCACTTATTATAAGGCAAGGGACCCGGGCCGTGGGTGTGGGTTGGGGACAGGCAGAGGAGCCCTATCAAAGCACTGAGTGTCCTCCCCTAACAATACCAGGTGTCTCTGAATGCAGGGGTGCTTCTCTCTCACCACCCCTGTGTCACCCCACACCCCATCCCTAGCAGTCTAAGATCCTGGGGGATTCACTCAGTCCTGCAGACCTCAGGCTCTGGGGCCTCACGACTAGCAGTTCACACCAGAAGCAACAACTGGGCTGCCTGAGCAGGTGCCAACACCCAAGAGGGCCCTTGGGGGCTTACCAGAGTCCCAGGGAGACAAGGGTTATTTGTGTTCCTGGCACTGAGAGGGAAGGGAATTTGGACACAGCCATGGAATAAAACTGGGCAAAGACAAGCTTTCTACCTAGCTCTCTGGTCTCTGTTCCCTGGGCCTTGCTGTGTCTAGATGGGCTGAGTCCTGGGAGGTGGCTCCTTCTCCCACCCTCCAGGGTAACCGGGGACCTTCCTGGCGGAGGAGTCCCTGGCCTAGGAGAGTGTATTGGGTCTTCAGAGGCAGCTGCAGGCACTGTGTAATAGCCCTACATTAGCATTGTGCATCTGTCACCATTGAAGAACCAACATTGATACATTCTTATTAACTAATGCCACACTCTGGGCAGATGGCCTTAGTTTTTCCTTACTGTCCTTTTCCTGTTCCAAGAGCCCATCCAGGATCTCACAGTACATTCAATCATCACGTCTCCTTAGGTTCCTCTGTGATGTGACCATTTCTCAGACTTTTATTGCCTTTGATGACCTTGACAGTTTGGAGGACAGTTTTAGGGACTTTAGAGACTGTCCCTCAGTTGGGACTTGTCTGATGTTTTTCCCATGGTTAAATTGGGATTATGGTTTTGTGGGAGGAAGATCTTAGAGGTAAAATGCCATTCCCATCACATCATATCAGCAATACATACTATCAACAAGATTTATTGCTGTTGATGTTGACCTTGATCACCTGTTTGAGACAGTGTTTGTCAGGTTTCTCCACTGTAAAGTGACTCTTCCTCCCACCCCAACTCTGTGTACTGCACTCTTTGGAAAGAATGAGAAGCTATTCTCTACCTCCTTGAGGATGCAGTATCTACAGAAATTATTTGGAATTATTCTGTAATGGAAATTTGTCTCTTCTTCATTTATTTATGCATCCAATCATTTATTTATATCAGCGTGAACTCATAGATATTTATTTTACACCTCGGGTTATAATCCCATACAACTTCATTTTCATGCTCAAATTGCTCCTGCTTTGGCTATTGGGGGTTCTTCCAGTTGGCAAATAAGATTTTTCAAGAGAATTTAGCACATTTTCTTTTTTGTTTTCTTTTTTAATTTTTTTATTTATTCATTTTAGAGAGGATACACAGAGTGAGAGGGGGAGAGAGAGAGAGAGAGAGAGAGAGAGAAAGGGGGGAGGAGCTAGAAGCATCAACTCCCATATGTGCCTTGACCAGACCAGTGCAGGGTTTTGAACTGGCGAACTCAGTGTTCCCAGGTCAATGCTTTATCCTCTGCGCCACCACAGGTCAGGCTCAAGAGAATTTAAAAATCCAGATTGTTTTATAAAATCTCTGGATTTTGAAATGTTGACTGAGTAAGCCAAATGAAATTCTTCTGCAGGACAATCCCAGGCAGCTCTAGGCTCTGAAGTTGTTACCTGGTTGGAATCCTACTCTGCTGCTTGCAGCTGCACGATCTTGTGCATGAATTAACCTGCCTGGGGCTCAGTTTCCTCCTCTGTGAAATGAGAGGATAATTCTCTTTGGGTGTTTGAGGAGATTCTGTTGAGTGACTCAGGAAAAGTTTGGGGCACTGGACCTGACACAGAATCCTTACTTATTAAACATTATTGCCACATGCATGAGTCAGGGCATGGTTAAGCAACTCCCTATGGAGTACACGAACTCAGTTTGTTTTGGCGAAGCCTAGTGGGTCAGGGTTGAGGGTGACAGAAGGGACCCTGTGAGCTCTGGAGTGAATAAAAATGGGAACTCTCTGCCTCAACCCTTGTTTTCAACATGAGAGTCGAGTGTTACTACTTTGAAGTAGCACCAAATAATAGGTGGGAGAGAACCCAGAACCAGATGTCTTGTTTTACTCATTCTAAAATGTGAATGACTACCTCTCCCTAGAAAGCAAGTCAGATTAGCATAGAAGGAGAGGTTGAGCTTAGTGGAATGGGTGAGAAACCCACTGGTCTACCAGGCTAGACCTTGGGATCTGGTTGTGGCAGCATCTCCCACTTAACCTTGTGACCTTAAGCAAGTCAAGTTTCCAACATCCTTGAGGGTAATTTTATAGTCTGATCATGGGTGGGCCTAGGGGTTGGGCAGGGTACCTTTTTGTCTGTTCTCCATGCACAGAACCTTGGGGACATCTGATTAAGGGAGGGGATGATGTTCAGGTCATCAGGCTGCTGGGTGCAGAAGGAGACCGTTGCCCCTCAGACACTGGGGCTTCAAGACCTAGCAGTAGAGGGGAGATGTATTAGTCCCTTATTGCTGCTGTAACAAATTACTATAAACTTAGAGCCTTGAAACAATACTATTTTATTATCTTAAAAGTCTGGCAGTCAGAAGTCCAAAAGGGTTGGCAGGGCTGCATTCCTCTGGAGGCTCTAGTGGAGAATCTCTTTCCTTGAATTTTTCAACTTCCAGAGGCTGCCTGCATTCATTGGCTCATGGCCCTGCATCACTTTGTTTCCATCATCAGACTCTGGCCTTCCTGATTCCCTCTTTTTTTTTTTTTTTAAATCGTTAACATTAGTATTTTATTTTATTTACAGGGACAGAGAGAGAATCAGAGATGAGGGATAGATAGTGACAGACAGACAGGAATGGAGAGAAGTGAGAAGCATCAATCATTAGTTTTTCATTGCCGTTGCGACACCATAGTTGTTCATTGATTGCTTTCTCACATGTGCCTTGACCGTGGGCCCTCAGCAGACTGAGCAACCCCTTGCTGGAGCCAGCGACCTTGGGTCTAAGCTGGCAAGCTTTTTGTTCAAGCCAGATGGGCCCGCGCTCAAGCTGGTGAGCTCGGGGTCTCGAACCTAGGTCTTCCGCATCCCAGTCCGACGCTCTATCCACTGTGCCACCGCCTGGTCAGGCCTGATTCCCTCTTATAAGAACCCTGTGATAACATTGGACCCACTCGAATATTCCAGGAAAATCTCTCCATCTTAATTTAATCACACTTCAAAGCACTTTCTGCTTTGTAAGGTAACCCAGTCATAGATTCTGGGGATTCAGACGTGTGTGGGGTCCCCCTATTTGCTCCCCCACTGGGTACCATGGTCTGAACTGCCCCATGGCTAAATTTGACCAGCATGAGAACCCTCTCTCAGTTCAAGCCGCCTCTCCACAGTTGACGGGAAGAGCGATAAATGGTGTGTGCATGCAGTCTGGCAAGACGAGGCAAAACCCCTAATAGGCCTGGACCCTTTGACCCAAAAATTCCAGGAATTTATCCCAAAACATGCACTCACAAGTATCCCAAGATATACATGCAAGAACAGAACTTGCAGCTCTCCTCCTGATCAGGAAAACACGGGAATAAGTTACACGTTCAGTAACAGGTGCCCATTAAAGAAATCTCAGAACTTTCACACAACAGAATCCAATCCTGGGTGGCACCACAAATGACAAAGAATGACACGGAATTACAATATACTGTTAAGTAAGGGAACACAGTCTCCCAAATAATAAGCACAGTTAGATCCTATTTTCATAAAAATTCACACATTTATGTTTATATTGTATATGTGTATTGGGAAAAGTGTGGAAAGACAGATTTCAAAATATCAGCTGCTGTTCCCTTGGGGTGGGGCTAGAATTTTTTTTTTTTTTACCATTGTGTAATCTTTTAGGGCAGGCCTATTGGGTGCTTAGTAATCACTGTGCTAGTTAATAAGTAGGACATTTCCTATTCATGGATTAGAATTTCACAGATGTTTGGTTTTTTGGAGAAGGGAGGAAATTTAGTATAAATAAAATAATTTTCTCTTTTCTACTGTTTTTTTTAATGTTTATTTTATTTATTTTAGAGAGAGGAAGAGAGAGAACAGGAGTGTGCCCTGACTGGGGATCAAACCAGCAACCTCTGTACTTCCAGAAGAAGTACAGAGAGGAAGAGAGAGAACAGGAGTGTGCCCTGACTGGGGATCAAACCAGCAACCTCTGTACTTCCAGAAGATGCTCCAGCCAACCAAGCTATCTGGCCAGGGCTCTAATTGTTCTTAAACGAGCATTCATTACTTGCACTTTTTTTTTTTTTTTACAGTAAACACTTCTAAAATTGTGGTAAGACATACATAACATGAAACTTACCATTTTTACTTTTTTTTTTTTTAGATTTTATTTATTGATTTTTGGAGGAGGGGAGAGAGAGAGCAAGACAGAGAGGGAGAGTGAGAAAGAGGAGGAAACAGGAAGCATCTACTCGCAGTAGTTGCTTCCTGTCTGTGCCTTGACCAGGCCCAGGGATTTGAACTGGTGACCTCAGCATTCTAGGTTGATGCTCTATCCACTGTGCCACGTCAGGTCAGGCCATTTTGACTTTTTAATTTTTTTTTCATTTTGATTATTTTTAAATGGCATAAAGCACATTCACCATGTGGGCACCATAGTGGTGATGACCACTATCCATTTCCAGAACTTTCTCATAATCTCAAACAGAAACTCTGCCCCATTAAACAATAACGTCTCTCTCCCCCTCCGCCTCGTTCCTGGTGACCACCATTCTACTTTCTGACTCGAGGACTAAGCCTACTCTAGGTGGCCCACATAAGTGTACATAGAATATTCATTTGTTTGTGTTTGGCTTATTGCACTGTGCAAAATGGTTTCAAAGCGTGATTTTTTCCTTTTTAAAGAACCCTTTTTGATAAGTTCTAGGAAGGTTCCCACAGACCCTCTGGGGCTGGGTGCTAGGGGTTTTCCCAGGGGCTGACACCAAGTGAGGCTGGGGAGGGGTTCAACTGAACAGTGAGCAGAGAAAGGCCCTGGGTCACACACACCAATCTGCGCAGCCCTGTCACCCCCACGCAGGCAGGGGACAGAGTGAAAGGGACTGGCCAGGGGCCCCAGCATGAAACAGCTGAGTTGGGCAGAACTGCAGGCTCCCTCCTCAGCTCCCAGGGCCCTGGCCACTGGCCCCAGGCCTCCTAGGATGTTTGTAAACACCCAGAGACCCAGACCCTTCCAGGAACAGGCCTGTGTTTTCGGTGACTGTGACAAGTGGAATTTCACTCTTCACTGGAAACAATCCCCAAGGCATTGTGTTTCTAAATCCAAAGATGAAACTACCCGGCTGAATAGTATACATTCTCTAAATTATAAGAGCCCGAAAGAGCGGCTGCCACATTGAGGTCACCGGTTCGAGTACCCAGAGCAGCAGCTAAAGTTCTCAGTGAGGCAGGACCGACAGGTCCCCTCCCCCCATCAGCTGCTCTGCTGCCTGGAGGCTAAGGATCGGCCCCAGGGGCACTGGGAAGGTCTCCCTGCTCCCAGGGGTGAGACAGACCTTTGTGAAAACAGGAAAGTACTGCTGCAGGGAGTGAGGTCTGCACTTGCCTACTTGCGTTGCACTGGAAGCAGGCTCCCTCTCACCTTTGACCTCCAGTGGCAGGGTTGGTTCGGGTTTGGGCTAAGGCTGGGCTGGGTCTCCTGCTGTGTGAACTTTGGCTCTAAGCATGTTTCCCCACATGCCCATTGGGCTCAATAAAGCAGCCAAACCCCCACAGCTCTGGGCCATCCCTATCTCCTGCCACATAGGAGCCCCCGAGAGTGTGCGGTTTGGTGTCCTGGTTCAACATCCTGGCAGGACGGGGATGTGAGTTACATAGGGCTGGTGTAACTCAGAGGCAGGAAGCATCGGTTAGAAGCAGCTGCTGTCAGTATCACTGACTTGAGTCCTCCCACCCTCCGCCCACCAGCCTGCCTTTCCTGGTCCCGGCTTTCTACTTCCCCGGCTCCCCTAAGGCAGGAGACACCTGCTACTCCTTTACCACAGGGTAATAATGATGCTGGAGGCTGGCCCAAGTTCTAGCCTTGGGACTACGCTCAGGCACATTCTTTACACAAGGCCCTTGGGCTCAATGTTTGACAGAAGGAACCACTGGCAGAAGGTTCTAGAGCAGGGGTCCCCAAACTTTTTACACAGGGGGCCAGTTCACTGTCCCTCAGACCGTTGGAGGGCTGCCACATACAGTACTCCATACACTGACCACCAATGAAAGAGGTACCCCTTCCGGAAGTGGAAGTGCGGTGGGGGCCGGATAAATGGCCTCAGGGGGCCGCATGCGGACTGCGGGCCATAATTTGGGGACCTCTGTTCTAGAAAGACAAGGCTGTGCATTGCCTGTCCTGATGACAAACCACCTCAAACATCAGGATAAGACCCAGAGACACTGTGACAGGCCCAAAGGGCAAACTGGACTCAGGCCCTGCCCTCCTGGCCTGCCTGGGGTGGCAGGGGCTTCCCTGAGGAGACGGAACTGGAACAGAGGCTTGAAGGATGAGTGAGAGTTCAGGGGGCTGTGTGGGCAGCGAAGCCAGTGTGGAGGTTGGTCCCTCCCCCGCTTCACCTGGTCCCGCAGCCGAATCCTGTATGCTCCTGGGGAGAAAAAACCAAGGTTCCAGAAAGCAGGGCCCCGTACGGAGGCTTATGTTCAAACTCTGGCTCTGCCATGCTCTGACCTGTACCAGTCACCCTCTCCCACTCCAGACCTCGGTTCTGTGCAATGGGACAGTTGTGCAGGGTGCTCAGAAAGGGTGCTGGGGAGAGCTAGACACGGGACACCTGGGCTCTGCGTGTTTTCCTTGGACCCATGTGTCTTTCTTCCCCTGATAAACACATCTCTCAGGGTATTTGAAGGCATCAGGACCAGACTCCAATTGGGCATCTGTGTCCCCATGGAAATCTGGACCGGGGAAGCCCAGGAAAGCAGACACCTATACAAATGACTGTGTACCTAATATGGGCAAGACATTGTCTGTCATCTCCTAAAAGTAGAGCCTGAGATGGGATTCTGTGAGAGAAGGGGAGTGAGGGAGCCGGAGGGGCAGGGGACCATCAGGAAGCTGTAATCCAGCTGCAGCCAGAGCTCTGGAGTATGGACTGCACCACAGAATTGGTCCCACCTCGGGGTAGGGGCTGGACTGTTAGGCTCCCAGTTCACTGCCTGGCCTGGGGCAAGGGCTAACCTCTGGCCAGGCAGGTTCTACACTGCCAAGGGCAATTTTCCAAAGAGAGAGAGAGAGAGAGAGAGAGCCTGTAAGCAGTTAGCAGCCAACTCTCCCAAGCAGCTGGGGGAGGGGCGCACCAGGGAGAAGTGGTCTGGGCTGGCTAGGGCCGGTTGCCTCCAGCACCTTCCACAGAGCTGGATGAGTCAACAAGTCTGCAGTTCTACAGATTCTTTTGCTCTTAGCCCTTTGAGTAGTATGAACGTGTTCAAGTACATCCTCCTGCCTCCTGACCATCCAGAGTACGATTATTTAGTTTAAAAATGTGTAAGGCAACATTTAAAAAAGGCAAATGTGCCTGACCTGTGGTGGCGCGGTGGGTAAAGCATCGACCTGGGAACACTGAGGTCGCCAGTTCAAAACCCTGCACTGGTTCGGACAAGGCACATATGGGAGTTGATGTTTCCAACTCCTCCCCTCTTTCTCTCTTTCTCTCTCTCTCTCACTCTGTGTCTCCTCTCTAAAATGAATAAAATAAAAATTAAAAAAATAAATTAAAAAAAACCCGGCAAATGTATGTTTTTCTTGTTTCCATAAATTGATTATCAAACAAACATGATTTTAAGTTAATAAAACTGGAACTGGAACTAATTTCATTTAAAAAAACAACTCACTCTGGGAGGTCAGCGAGCATGAAAAAAACTCACTACGCAAAGCATTAAGGAGCCAATACCTATCGACTGCCCTGTCCACATGGACCCTGGGGCATATTTGGGGAGTTGCTTGCAGAAAGGCCCCAAATACAGGGGAGAAAAGGGTTTCCAGACAACCTTTCCTGTCGCCTCCTGACCCCAGACTCCCCTAGAATCTCTGCAGCACCCCACTCAGTGTCCAGGGAGGGAAAGTCTCAGCCCACACCCTCCCCTGCTCAGGACAGAGGTCCAGGGAGAAACAGGGGTTTGACCAAGGCAGCACAAAGCTGGGGCTGGGACCCTCGTCCTCTGACCTTCCTGCCAAGGAGAAAGCCCGTAGCAGACTCCCCTGTAAAGAGGAGCAGTATCTCTCTTTTGGGGGTTAGGGTGGGGAAAGCTCCCTTGATGAGCAGAGGCAGGCTTCCTTCTTAGTCTCTGAACAACCCAGGCCAGGGTGAGGCTAGGGGACAAGGACACAACATCCTGTGGGCCAGCCTGGAGGGACTGGCGTGACTCAGTTTGGAGAGGCCAGGCCAGCTGTCTGCGCGGCTCTGAACGTCGAGGGTGCCGTTCTTGCTGCCAATCTCAGGCTTTCTGAGAAGGAGATGACTTTTGGTTTTAAATGATTTCCTCCCAAATGATCCCTTCACCCATCTATGTACAAGGGAGTATTCTTCACCAGCCCTGAGGGCTGTGGTGGCCTAATCTCCACTCTCCCTGGAGGGCCTGGGGTCTTGCTGTAGCTGGTGGCACAGACCAGTTCTCCATCTGCAAGCACCCAGGCCTGCTGGCTCTCAGACTGCTTCATGCGCACTGGCTCCCTCTTGTCCAAGGATACACTCGATGGAGCAGTTGCCGCAAGTCCAATCTATGCTGCTGCATAACTGTCTAGAGGCACCCCCATTTTACAGAGAGCAAAAGTGAGGCCGCACAAAGCAGCCAAACTTAGAAAAGAAACAGTGACGCCAGATCTGATGCTCAGGGCCTGAACCACAGATCTGGAATCCAGTGTGCAGGTCTGACTGTCCCTGATCATATGGTAGACCCGGAGAACATGCAAAGGGGCGGCTGAAATGAGAGAGGGTGTAGGCAATTATCCAAGGAAGAGGAGCCTCAGTTTGGGAGGACAGAGGCAGAGAGGAGATGAGGTCCAAGCCACATGATTGTGAACGACAGGTTAAGGCAAACGTGGACCTGCTCACCACCTCACAACCACTGAGAAGCATGAGAGAAGTGAGGCCCCACTTCTTACCAGAACCAAACTCACTTACCCTAAGAGGTGACAGGGTCAATGGATTCAGATGTTTAGAGCAACTCATAAATGAGTGGGCCACAAAAAACTGGGTTTGTGATGAATCAAGAGTCACTGGAGCCTGTTTTGGATGCATTAGTCAGGGGCCTTCGGAGAAGCAGAGCCAATAGGATAGATATAGGCAGAAATCCCACGATCTGTCCTCTGCTAGCTGGAGACCCGGAGCCGATAGTTTAAGTCCCGGTGCAATTCTGAAGGTCCTAGAACCAGGAGTGCCCATGGACAGGAGGAGATGAACATCTGAGGTCAAGAAGAGGGCAAATTCACTCCTCCTTCCACCATTTTGTTCTGCTCAGGCTGTCAATGGATTGGATGATGCCCATCCACAATGGTAACAATGATCTACCCATTCAAATGATAATCCCTTACAGAAAAACCCATACAGAGATTATGTTACCAGCTACCAGGGCACCTCTTAGACCAGTCAAACTGACACATAAATTTAATCGTCATACCTGCCGTGTTCAGCTTTCCTGATACAACTGCCCTGTAGAAGTAATCTAGAAATAACCAGGGATGCAGAGCAAGATCTAAGGCCAAGGTAGTTCATCCCTATGTTATTTATAATAACAAAAAGTAAGTAACCTCAGTGGCCAAGGGTGGAAGGTTGGTAAAATAAATTATGCTATAAACATGATGGCATATTATACAGTCATTAAAAATCATATTCTCTTGCCTGACCATGTGGTGGCACAGTGGATAGAGCATCGGACTGGGATGCGGAGGACCCAGGTTTGAGACCCTGAGGTGGCCAGCTTGAGTGCGGGCTCATCTGGCTTGAGCAAAAGCTCACCAGCTTGGACCCAAAGTCACTGGCTCCAGCAAGGGGTCACTCGGTCTGCTGAAGGCCTGCGGTCAAGGCACATGTGAGAAAGCAATCAATGAACAACTAAGGTGTCGCAACAAAAAACTGATGATTGATGCTTCTCATCTCTCTGCGTTCCTGTCTGTCTGTCCCTATCTACCTCTCTCTCTGACTCTCCCTCTGTCCCTGTAAAAAAAAGAAAATCATATTCTCTTGCCTGACCTGTGGTAGTGTAGTGCATAATGAGTCAACCTGGAATGCTGAGGTCACCAGTTCAAAACCCTGGGCTTGTCTGGTCAAGGCACATATGGGACCTGATACTTCCTGCTCACCCCCTCCCTTTCTCTCTCTCTCTCCTCTCTAAAATGAATAAAGTCTTAAAATTTTTTTTTCTAGAAATCATATTCTCAAGGAATGTGTGAATGGGGAAATGCACATAGTACATATCATAGGTTAAAACATAACAGCACAGTTCAACAGAATTCTGTGATTATGAAAATGTTTAACACCTGCTCCATCCAATATCGTAGCTCCTAGTTACATGTGACTACTGAGCACTTGAAACATTTGGCAAATATAACTAAGGAACTGAATTTTGAATTCTATGAATTTAAAATTTAAATGTAAATAGCCAAGCATGTAAATTAAGTAGCTTCTGTGTTGAACTGCAGATGTAAAAGTGTAAGTTCAATTGTAAAAACATATGAACTTGGGGGGGGGCAGTAACACATAATACGGTGTACAGAGATGTGGTGTAGAGTCAGGCACCTGAAACCTGTATAATTATGTTAACCAGGGTCACCCCAATAAATTCAATCTAAAAAAACATGAAAAAAGACTGAAACATATATTGCAGTTCTCTCTGCAAGATCATGGGAGATTTCAATTTTAACTTTTTCTGCTCCCCAATTTTCCAACAGTGAATGGTCTCCTTCTATAATCAGAACAATCACTGAGACATATCACAACAGGATAGAAGGGAGAGGGAAAGCCTAGCGCAGGTGGAGTTTGTGATGCCAAGAAGGCCAGGGCGCTGGCCTGGGAACTGGGGTAATCTGCCCCGTGCAGGGCTTGTTTTGACAGGACTGTTGTGCGTCTGGTGGCCTGGGTCATCTCCAAGCTGCAGGGCAACTTGGCTGACACAACGCGGTGTGAACATGTGTATGTGCACGTGGTTCATGCCATCTGCTGCCAATCTAGCAGTGAAATGTTGCCTCTTTAGCTGTGTGTTGGGTCTTGTGGGGGGGTTTGTTGTGTGAACTTCTCTCTTGCTTCCCAGGCCTGATTTCAGCTCTTCTCCAAGTTACTCATAACTTTAAGGAACTTCCAGCAAAGCCATTTGCTGGCCCTCCAAAGACGTGAAAGTAGGAGAAAGTTCGGCAGGTGGGTCTCAGCAGACGGCAGGGATGAAACCTGGGCGTTCTGAGGATAGTTTGTTGGTGTATCAGGAATTTAAGAGTTTGAATTATTTGAAGTGGCAAGAATAAAGGAAGATGGAATTTTCCTAAATACATGGCTGGAGGCTTTTACATTTTTTACAAGAGGGGAGGCCATAAGCAGTGGTTCTCAAACTTCAGAGTGTATATGAGTCACCTGGTTGCCTGTTAGGAATGCAGAGTCCTGATATACCCTCCCCCTCCCCAGGATTATTTAATCCTCCCTCATTCTACAGATGCAGGAATGGGAGCAGGTCAGGCAGAGGGCCAAGAGGGCACACGCTGGTCAACAGAGCTGGGATTATACTCTGATGTCCTGACTCTGCTCCGAGCTTGTCTTTCACTGTATCACACTGCCTCTCAGTTGCCGGTGGCATGCATTTGGCATTAAGGGACAAGTTTGAAGTGGGATCCTGTGGACAAGGCCCACAGGGGGTGAGGACGATGGAGACGCAGAGACCTGACTCTGGAGACCAGGTTCAGTGATGCGGATCCGCTTTATTCAGGAAGCAAGCTAGCTTATATACACAGGTTCAGCCTATAGGGTGTTACAGCGTGTTCTTCAAAGCCAATGGCTGAAAAGATCAGGGAGCTGCCTGGTTGGCGCCGAGTCAATTCCTTACAATGGGCGAGCTCCCTCCTGGGTGTGCCTAGGAGGGGTTCAGGCACTGGAGTGTTCTCACAGCATTGCATCAGCCATAGCTGCTAGAAATGCACTCTGCGCTCTACCTACAGGGTCCCACCAATTCTCTAACACCAACCGGAGGTCCAACAATTCAATTCTGTTACTAACTACTCAGTTAGTGCAGGCCCCTCAGAGTGACGGCTCCATCAGACATGACTGCCCTCACATCAGACGCAGCTGAAAGTTGAATGCCCAGGCTACCCACACTTCTGTCCGGCCTGTGACCACCCCCACATATCAGGTTTGATATTTGCTAGAATAACCCACAGACTCAGAAAAGTGCTCTACTTACTATAACAGTTTATTATAAAAGCTTCAAATGAACAGCCAGATGGGAATGGTCCAGGGAGGGGGGTCTTGTGCAGAGGAGCCTCTGGGCCGATGAACTTAGGGTGTGTGCCACCCTCCAGAACGTGGATGTCTGATGTGTTCATCAAGTTGGAAGCTCCCCAAATTTTGTTGTTTAGGGGATTTTTATGGAGGCTTTTACTCCATAGGCATGGTTGATTAAATAATTGGCCATTGGTGATTGGGTTCTATCTCTGGCCTCCCTCTCCCTGGATGGGGTGAGGCTGACAGGTGTGGTTTTGCTGGTGACCAGCTCTCATCCTGAAGCTAGCTAAGGTTTCACCAGGCATCATTTCATTAGAGTACAAAGACAGTAAATTCCAAGGGTTTTAGGGGGTCTGTGCCAGGAATTGCACAAAGACCAAGTATTTATTTTTTATTATACCACATGGGATATTTGCGATCATCTGGAAAATACCATTTGCATTGCAAAGACAAAATAGGCCTCTACAATGATGCTTATTCTTATAATTTCTAGCCCCATTTGTCAACAGCTGTCTCAAGCGTACAAACAGGTCACACTCTTGGTGCAGGAGGGCAGCTGTGTGTTTGTGTGTGGGACTGGGGGATGGGCCATCTCCCCTCCCTGTTCTCAGGACCCCCAACCTCAAATTCAAAGGTCCCATAGTAAAACTTAATGGCAAAGCTGTAATAGAACTGCAAGGCCCAGCTACAGATGACAATGATGACGCAGTGTGATGAGGTGTCAGTGAGAGAGAGGGTCCACGTGTGCCCCAAACGCAGGCAGGCTTAGGTTATAATGCAAAGGTGTTAAGTGGGAGAAGCAAGACATTAAAATCATTAGCAGAGATTTAGTGGGGCTCTCAGAGGTCAGTTTCCTGGCCTTCCTGCAGAGAGGGCAGGGAGCTGGGCCCAGCACCCCAGCTTCACACGCTGGGGAGTTTGGCCACACCTTTCATGGAGAGAGGGCACCCACAGCAGCCTCATGTCACAACTGTGGCCCGAGGGACAGTTTATGACACTGGGTAGAGTTTGAAGATGGGCAACTCCCTAACTTCCACTGGAAAGCCCAGACACTGATTGTAATTCACTTTGGTGTCTTCAAATTTCAAGCTCATTTATCCGGGTCAGGAACCATTTATTTGCAGCTAATAAGTCAAGGCCTGCTGCAGCATCTTTCTACCATATGGCCTGTTC
Source organism: Rhynchonycteris naso (assembly GCA_037038555.1). Lineage (NCBI taxonomy): Eukaryota > Metazoa > Chordata > Mammalia > Chiroptera > Emballonuridae > Rhynchonycteris > Rhynchonycteris naso. The sequence goes on from CM073001.1 coordinate 23,626,442, forward strand.
GTGTCCTGTCTCTGCGCATCTGTCGAGGCTGTGTGGGTGAGAGGAGAGCTGATCGGCAGGCCTCACACCATTGGCTATGCTGGGGAGCGGGGCAAGTGGTCTGGCACAGAACCCTCAGCCCCCCCGCCCCACCTGCTTTTCTGCAAAAGGGGAGTTGGGGGCAGCTGGTAGTTCACCTATGTGAGTTACTCAACTCCTGGGGACTATTCCAGGAGCTGCTTCAGGGGCCACGAGTGGGGTGTATCATATTAGAACGCCTGCTATCCCAGAATGGGGTGCAGAGAAAGCTTCTTAACACCTAGCAAGCTCCATGGGAAATCCCTCCATCCCTGAACAGCCCACCCTTGGACATCTCATTTGTAAGAAACACAAGTTTATTTAAAAAAATTTTTAAATCAACCATATGAAAATGTACAATTCAGTGGCATTTAGTGCCTTTACAGTGTTGGGCACCCACTACGCCTGCATGTTTTTGAGCTTATCTAACTGGGGCTGTACGTTAGGTCTTCTGCAACTTGCTTTCACATCAGTGCTGCTCCCAAGGTCCATCTGTGATGATGCACGTCGCCCGGTTCACTCTATCCACCTCTGTATCCTATTCCACCGGTGACTATTTCACAGTCCATCCTTTCTCCTGATGGGCATTGGGCGGTTTCCAGATTTGTCCGGCCACCAATAAGCCTGCCTACCTGTGCACATGCTGGTGCTTCTCTGGTACAGGAGGGTACACGCTTGTGTGTGTGTGCGGGACTGGGGGATGGGCAGTCAGTCTCCCCTCGCTGGTCTCAGGATCCCCCACCTCAAATTCAAAAGTCCCATAATGGAGCTCAATGGCAGAGCTGTAACAGAATTGCAAGGTCCAGCTAGTGACGATGATGATGAGGCAGTGTGATGAGGTGTCAGGGACGGAGAGGGTCCACCTAGAACCCTCAGGCACCCAGTCAAGTTGCTGTGTCACGGCCGAGTGCAGCTCCAGATTTATTAGATGTGGCCAGTGTTCTTCACATAAGCTTGGCTGTCTTAGGGAGCTGCGAGCCAGGTGCACAATTTAATTATAGTAATTTAACACTTAGATAGTGTATTTCATTTGATAAAATGCTGTGAGGAAGGCAGGGCAGGATATTAACCATTCTCAGCAACCTTTTAAAAACAAGGAACCTGAGACCCAGAGGGGTTCAACCGGGATGGCAGCGCTGATTTAAGGGTAGAAGCAGGTCAACCCGTGTCTGACCCTCACACTGTTTCTCCTCCTTCCCCTCCAGGATCAACACCTGTACCCTACTTAAACATAGGTCAGGCAGTCTACCCATCACTTTCGGAGGTCACAAGAATAAGAGCTTGCTGGCAGACCCTGAGGAGGAGGAGACCTGAAGCAGGGTCTCTGTGCTTTGGGCCATGCCAGGCTGCAGGGAACCAGGGCAGAACTTCTAAACTTTCCCATCTCCTTTTCCTGTTGTCAATTTGACTTGCACAAAGATTGCATCTGATAGTATTTTTTAATCTAAGATGCACTAAGGAGTGGGGCACCAAAATTTAAAAAATGTAGAAAAAAATTCAAAAGACTGCAGAAAAGTCCCAAGCAGGAACCCTGGGCACACCTGTACTCCCAGAGAAAGAGGCGCAGAGGGAGTGACATTGGAGACACCTTGCCGTTTAAGATCTCTTGGCAGTCATCTGGGCACCCTGCCCCTCCTCCCCTCACTCCCTGAAACCAGGCAGCATCCCAAAGGGAGGGCACCACTGTACCCTGCTCCAGAGCTGAGCTTCTATATGAGTGCCACCTCACCAGGCTTGTCTGAACAAGGGCTGCAGGGAGGGCCCCTGGACTGGAGGCAAGGCCAGTGTACCCACCTTTGGTGCACCTCTGACACAAAGAGTGGGCACGCCAGCTGCTGTTGGGTTGCAAGGACTTCCTGGCCTTGCTCCTCCCGCCTGCTGGCACTCAAGTCCTTCCTCTCCACCGTGAGCCCGCCGCCGCAGAGGTCCGGAAGGTGGCGAGTGTTTAATCTTGCCTGCCCGTTCTCCAGTCAGAAGATGTGGGTGGGACTCAGGCTCTTCTGCAGTTTGACTTCAGGCAAGTTTCCTCTCCTCAGAAATGAGGAGGATCTGACGAGGTAGCGTGTGAGAAAGCACCTAGCACATGGGGCCGGGCTGTCATTTGTTCATGAAGCTCGGAGCTTCCGCTCCTTCCCCAGGCTCCGTCTCATGCCACTTACTACTTGTCCACTCGTTTTTGGGTAATTAAAAAGCAAGGTCAGGAACTCTTACCCAGCACGCCTGAGCTTCCAGTTCTGAACCCAAATGCCAGACTCTGCTCTCATGAGCCTGTTCTAGGTTCTTTTCACCCCTCCATGCCATGCGCACCCATACTATGCCACCCTAAACATGGGCACCAGGCTGTCAGGGGTCTTCGTCCAGTTCCTCCTCATCGGCTCACTCAAGATTTAATGCCGCCCCTTCTGCCCCAGAGACCTTATGCAGAGTTCTTAAATAGAGCTGTGTTCTAAAAAGGAACCGTGTTCCTTAGGAAATAGGTGAGCAGAACACAAAGAGCGGCCTATTTTATTCTTTGACCTTAAGCTGTTGTAAGGCAGTTTTATTTTTTTGGTAACTGGAAGGTGCCAGATGCCCTGGAAATCTGACACACCCATCCAGGACAAGAAGACAAAATTGATGGAAAGGTCAAGGCCAGGAAACCCAACTCTCAGGGATTCTCTGGACCCCGTAGACCAGTCAAGAAGTATCCATGGCCTGTCCTTGGTCACTCACTCCACAGCAAGGGAGGCGTGCAGTGCCCGGGCTGCCAAACTCTCTTTGAGCACTGACTCAGGCTTTCCACTTCCCACTTCCCGCAAACATTCTTGGTCATTCCTGACTCTGGGATAAAGGGACAGTATTTCCTTTGGGAGTCAGGCAGTTTAATTTTCGCTAAATGTGGATGTGAGAAGCTAGATAAAATATTATCCATTTGTTCTTAAAAACTGTAGGCTGCCTAGCTGATGGTGTCTGCCATGTTTCAAACAAGACTGATAAAAATGGTGATTACTGGTTGAAGATGAACACACCTCGACCGGCCCCAGGACCCAGCCTGACCTCAGTGGGCTCATTGAGAAAGGCCAGGCATTCACTGAAGCAGCTCTGGCCTTTGAAAGAGAGGTAGAAAGAGGGCTGGACAGGTGGCAATGCTGGCTGAGAAGGTAGATCCTGCCAAAGGCTCAGACGGGCTCAGGCAGGAGCACAGGTGACCAAAGGGAAGGCCCAAGGCTGGACCATGCCTGCCTCTTGCTCACCTCACCCTCTCCAAATTTCACCACTTACTGAGTCATGCAGGCCTGCTCCTCAGTGGCTGTGCCACTTCCTTCCTACGCTCCTACACCTCAGGCCTCTGCCTGGGTCCCTGGCAGGCAGGGACACTCCATTCCACAGCCATGATGCTCAGCCCACGATGGATGGTCAGGTAGGGCTGAGAAGACTCACGTCGCCTAGGCCTGGTTATACCTGCAAGAACAGCTGCTCATCTGGAGACCAGCTGTCCATGCCTGAGGACCTGTTTTGCTGGCCAGTTCTATTGTCCCTTCCAAGTGAGCCACAAGAGTAAGGAGTGAACACAGGGTTGGAGAAGATGCTTCAAAGTCTGGGAGATGAGATGTCATAGAAATAAGCATGAGATTTTAGGTGGGAAGTAACTCTTCCTATACCAGGGTCCCCTCCCATACATTCCTGGCCATTGCCAGACCTGCAGGGTGCAGAGCGGGGCTCTGGGAGGCCACCCACTCTGTCCTGGATTAGCCAGAGCCCTTCAAAGTCTTTTTTTTTTTTTTTTTTTACAGGGACAGAGAGAGTCAGAGAGAGAGGGATAGATAGGGACAGATAGGAATGGAGAGAGATGAGAAGCATCAATCATTAGTTTTTTGTTGTCGTTGCGACACCTTAGATGTTCATTGATTGCTTTCTCACATGTGCCTTGACCGCGGGCCTTCAGCAGACTAAGCAACCCCTTGCTGGAGCCAGCGACCTTGGGTCCAAGCTGGTAAGCTTTTTGCTCAAGCCAGATGGGCCCACGCTCAAGCAGGCAACCTCGGGGTCTCGAACCTGGGTCTTCTGCATCCCAGTTCAAAGATCTATCCACTGTGCCACCGCCTGGTCAGGCCAAAGTCTTTTCTTATACACAGCTCAATTCTGCCTCCCTGGGACAACTTTTAAAAAAGATTTACTGTAAAAAATTTAAGTATATAGAAGTAGAGAAAATAGTGTAATGACCTTGATGTGTTCCTCACCCAGCTTCAACAGTTACCAATGCACACCCGTCTCGTTTCACCTCTCATTCTATCTGCTCCTCTGGGACAATTTAGACCAAACAGAAAAAAGCCCATTAGCTTATTAATTAAAAAGAACGAGTGTGCCAGGTACCACTGGTTGGCTGACCTATCACCTAGTGCTCACCCCCTCCCCCGCCCCAGCCTCTGCCCACTTCCTGCCTTCCACGACAGAGGCTTTCCAGGCTCCCCCACAGCCAGGGGTGGCCGATGACCCAGCTACAGCCAGACACACATAAATGAAAGCCTTCTCTGAAGCTGTTTTAAGTCTCATTGTAAGAGGATAATGTACGCGCATACACACATGTGAGCCAGAGGAAGCTGCTTCATCAGTAAGGTGAACTTACTCAATACAGGTCGCTTTTAAGGTGATTACATGTAGCTCAAGAGGGAGGCAGCTGAAGTCAAGGCAAATGAAAGTTTCAAATGTGTAAGTCTGGTTACTCAGCCTTTTGGCTAAGATCAAGTGTAAATGTGAGTCTGGGAACACCAAAGTAAGGATCTCCAAGTTGGGAGGATGGGCACGTGTAACGAGAACAGTGCAAACAGCTACCCATTCGCATTCCTGACAGGCCGCCAGAAGCTGTCAGGAGACGGAACTAGGCTACAGGGCTTTTCAGTGGACTCGTGGATGTGTACCAAGTCATCGAGTGGAGATCAGATGTGTGCAGCAAATCTTCTGGGAAATCATGCAGCAAATTAAGAAACAGCAGAAAGAAACTGCCCTTTCTGCAGCGCTGTAACATCAATCTGAGGCAGAGGACACAGCAGCTGGTGTGAGGATTCTCACCGATATGGCTGACTTCTCTTGCCATGCCTGGAAGCCGAACGAGAATAGCAAACCCACCTGTGCCAAGAACCCAGCATGCTCTTGCAGTGTTTGTCTTAATCTCATTGGCTTCAAAGGTGTGAAGATCTGCTAAAAAGAAAAACCCTAATTTACAATGAGCGCAGCACCATTTATTCTACAGGATTACAATGCATTCTTCAGACCAGGAGGAGCCACCTCATGTTGCCAGAATGGCAGCTGAGATGAAGAACGGTGTGAAGGGGATTGAATGCTGGAGGCACTCAGAACTCCAGGCACATGCCAGGCAGCAGTCATCCTCAGGGCAGAGAAGAGTAGATGATGCCCAGAGGATACCACACGCAGGATCGGCACCTCAGTCTCGGTGGGTGGTTCCTGTGGGTCTGGATGTTTTGCCCTCATTAACAATCTGGCTGTTGTTAGGTTAAAGGACTTCCCCGTTATTTCTGTGTCCGTGTGCAGGACCACACCTGAAGCCTCACAGACCACCTGTTCTGATGCTGACCTGAAAACACTTTTTCACTGCTTCTAGAATCCTTCATCGAAGTGGGTATGAACAATGTATTACTCCCATGTAGCCTATAAAATACTTCTCTGAGAAGTAAGGTCCATAACCAGGGAGGGTTGACAATCAGGTGTTGGTTGCCATGAGCTTCTGACCATGTATTAGAGGCCTGCCTGGGGAGATGGGTGCTTATACCCCTCAGGTGTGTCATGAGCTCACGTTAGCCCTGTGAGGTACCAGCGTCACTCATGCCATTGACAGACCAGAAAATGGAGCTGTGGTTACGGTCCCACTGCTGGTAGCAGTCCAGGCCGAAACTGGATCCCAGTCTTTGGAACCTTACCTTCCCCTAGGATACCCACTAACCCCAGGATCAGGCTGTGGGGTTTACGGCTTTATTAATATAAAGTCTGGGATTTAAATTGTCCTAGGGAGTACAAAATAAAAATAGTCCTCCAGAGTCTTCTTTGACAAATCAAAAACTAAAGTATTATTGAGGTGGGTGCACATCTGCAGTCAACTTTAACTTTGGGATGAGGAAAAAGAGTGAAGGCAAAAAAAAGTGCCTAATTCTTCAATAATATGTCCTTATTTTCAGTCTTACTTTATACCAGTAATAGGAATTCCATTCAGGAGGGAAAGAGATCAGGAGAAAAGCCAGTGGAACTGAGAACAAAAGTGCCCAGGGACCTGGCGTTCCACCAACACTGGGGAGCCTCCTGCTGTCAGTCTCTGGGGCCAGGCTGACTTCAGAGCGAGCCTCACGGCCCCAGAAATCCACATCCTCACCGCAGCCAGCCTGGACAGGCCCGGAATGTACTGGCTGGGCCGGGTGGACTTTGTAGCAGAATGAACGGAAGGCGTGTGGTGTCATCATCTTCACCAGCCTCTTATAGGACCAACTTTTATTATTTTTTACTTTTATTTTTTTTAAGGACAAACTTTTAAAAGTATAATGGATGAAACCATGTGAGGCAAAGTTACAAAGACAGAAATTCGACGTAGAAAAAAAGGCCTTGCTGGGAAACAGCTGAGGAACAACACTGGAGACATTTCACAGACGCACAAGAAGCTCACATTGTAAAGAGGATTAGCGGCTATTGATTTTCCACCAGAACATCAGGGTTTCATTTTGCTCAGCCTGAGATCTCGCTCAATCTCAAACTGCCTGTGATCCACTCGGTCTAGAAAAGCTTTCCGTTCAATGTACCTAGAAGAAAATGAAAAAGGTGTTTGTCAGCAGAACCCTGTAAGAGAAACTGTCTCTGTTGCACTGTCCCATCGCCCTGGTGTGAACAGGTCCACTTGGGCGGGGTCACGGTTACAGCAAATGCAGATGACCGCAGCTGGTGCTCAGAATGACCACCCACGACTCTCAGTAACGACCCTGACATTTGGTCTAAACAAGGATGTTTCCGGTTCAGATGTGAATGAAAATAAAAAAAGAAAGCAACAACCTATCAAAGGGAAAATACACGAGATGCTTGGTGCAAGTTTGTAACAAGGCTCAAAGGAAAGAACAGGCTGAGCCAAGCACAGGTTCAGAGCCCAGCTCGTTTTTTACACTCTGGTCAAGGACCTCACTTCTCTGAGACTCGTTTTTCACAAGAGTGAAACAGGATGCCACATTTCCTGGTCTTAGTGGTGTGCTGAGTTGGGGAGACGAAGATATGCAGCCTACATACACACATCAAAATGTCAAACAAGGTCATCTGAAAATGGAAGAAACAAGGTAGTAAAAACAACCTCACAGGGCTGCAGTGATGGTGCGGTGAAGAGGTACAGAAAGTGCCCACATCAGAAGGGATGTAACTGCCTCTGCTCTTTCCTTCCCTGCACCTTCCTCTTCTCCATGTATCCTCCACTAAGCGGGGCCAGGCTGCTCCAAGGATGACAGAGAGGCCTTTCCCTAAATTCCCCGTCACCCATGGTCTACATACAGGGACAGCTTAAAAGGTCAGAGCCCTGCTCCTAATCTGCAGCCAGGTTCAGTTGACAAGGCTTCCCTGGGTCTTCCCAGGCAGGATGAGAAGAAAGCACAGGGTTGAAGCACGCAGGCAAGACGCAGCTGCTTTTTAATGCTCCCCGCCATAAAGTGTGCTGCGGTCTGCCTGAGGGAGGGGATCTCTGCTGCTAATTAATCTATGGAGAGAGCCAAATTGCCATTGAATACGGGATGCATAATTGAATCTCTGCATTAATTTTCCTTTTGCTGCATTGTGGAAAATGTGCACCTGTCTGTCATTACAAGGTCGTTATGTTTATGGTGAGAATATTTCCTGGTTTAGGAACCTGTGTTCCTGTGCTGAGTTCAGGGCATGGTTTCTCCCCTCACAGCAGCCTGTGAAATGCAGTCCGTCCTGACTGCTTTCCAGCCAAGCCGCCCCATGCCTTATTACATACAGCAGGGCTGGGCTTGAAGTTTGAATCCTCCCGAGGCTACTATTTGCAGGCTGTTTGCCTCTGAGTAAGCCACAGAACCTCGCCCATTTAGCCAGCACAGAATAGGTGCTCAATAAAATGTCAGTGAAAGCTGCACCATCATTTTGGGAAGCTAGCTTCCATTAGGGTCCTGAGGAAAACTGACCCAAGAGGATTAGTTGCTCTCTAGATGTATGTTATCAGTAATGGGTAGCCACCACCTGGTCGGGGATCAGGAACTAAGTGGCTGTGTCAAAACAGCCAACCGACACCAGAATGGCTGAGAAACAAGGGCAGGGCCTGCTCCTATGTTTGACATTAGCCCTGAGGGACAGGTTATCAGATTTTTAAAGTGAATTACAGGTTGTCCATCAAATTTGAATTTCAGATTCCCTGGTAGACCGGTGTTGGGCAGATGAAATATATTATGCTCACTTTGTTAAAGATGGCGCTGCTCACATGGAAGTTCGTTGATATTAATGTGTGTTCTGGAACAGGCTGTGGGCAGGCTGGGTCGTTATAGCCTAAGGCTTAGTTTTAAGAGTACGCTCTTCCCTGCACCCTTGACTGATTGGATGCTGTGGGGTGGTGCACTCTCATGAGGAATCCCATTGTGCCTCAGATGGGTGGCTTTGTATCAGAGACTTTCTTGTTGGTAGAGTGGATTAAGGGTTTGGATTTCTACATTATAAAGTGGGACAGACCAGTAGCTTGCACTCTCAGTTCCTGAAGTATTAGAAAGGAGAGCAGATTAAGGCCACGTAGAGGAGAGGAGGCAGCCAAGATGGTGGAATGCTGAGGAAGAAGCCAGTTTGTGCAGAGTTTGTGTAGAGAAGAGATGGGAAACAGAGGTGAATAAGTCTGGTGAGCTAGAAACCTTTGATGCTAGGAAACTCGGATAAGTCAGTAGCTTTGTGAGCCTGAATGAGTGGGTTTTGGAGCCCAGTGTGTGTTTTTGCTTGCCCGCCAGGTGCAAGCTAGAATTAAAGCTGATGGCTCACCAGTTCTTGGCTCCATTGTTTTATTACTGACTGTTCGAATCTAATGCGAACCTGCACGGGTCAGGCGGCTCTTATAGTGGCCGTGACTACTGGCTTTACAACAGGGAAGCCACAGAACCCCTTTTTGAAACAGAGAGAAAATAGGGGAGACTGACGGGGAGGTAGACACATGACAGAACAAATTCCCCTTCCATTTGTCACCAAGGAGCCCAGGATTCTGCAGTGGGGACTGTAAATGAAAGTCAAGTGAAGGACTGTCACACCAGTCACCGCCGGCGCCCACCCCAGCCAACCAGCCCTGCGTGAGGATCACGATGGGATCAGCATTTTGACAGCGGCATGCTTTAAATAACTCGGGAAGCTCGAGTAGAAAGAAAGGGGTGCACTGCGGCTCAGGAGGAATTTCGGGCATGTTTCTGGAGAGCCCTCACCCAGAGCTACCTGAGAGAGCGGGTTGTGGTAAGAAAAAGGAAGTATGGTATGCGGCTTTGAGCATTTGCGGTCTTCTTCTTGACTTTCCTTTAAAGAAGAGGAACTGATACTTAAATTAGGACACAACTGAGCATGAATAATGGCCTTGAAGGTTCCTGACAGCTGTCTGTGCTGGGTCCAGCTGACCTTGGGACTACCAAGAGGGAAGCCAGGCTGGGTGCAGGTTTAGGGGAGGCCCCAGGCAGCAAAGTGCAGCACATGTGCACGACGCAACTGAATTCTCAGGGGCACTCCACAAACAAAGGCCATCAAGTCAGGTCTGGTGACTTCATTCCCCCATTCACAACCATCTGCAGCTGCTAACGGGATCCTTGTGTTAGCTTTGATTTACTGCCAAGAGCTGCCCAGGAACACAATTGCTGTTGGATATGGATGCCCCACGACTGAGAGAAGAGAAAAGACGTAAAGGATGAGGATGGCTTTCACATTCATTATGTGTGACTTTGCACAAGATACTTAATTTCTGTGCCTTATTTTTCTTCTCTGTAAAATAGGAATAAAAATTATAGTATCCCTCTGACAATACGATGAGACTGTGACAACTGATTTTGTAAACAATAAAACCCCAGAGAACTAGAAGCATTGTGGGTTCTTGCTTCCCATTTCTGACTGGACTGATCACTATAAAGCCTCAGACCCTGGGACAGCTGGAACAGACACCCAGGGATCAAAAGCTCCAGAAAGAGGGAGGGCTCAGGGGGCAGCCCCTCCCCCAAAGTGGCCTGAGTAAACGGCCTATTGCCTATTCAAACTGAGCCTCAGGAAGTTTCCAGGCACTTAAGCAGGCACAGTCCTAGAACAGAATGCCAGCTGACAAGTGTAATGGTGCCTCTCTGGCCTGTGCCCAGCACTCCTGGGGACCTGCGCCAATTCGACCCAGTCCACTGGGAAGCTGGGGGTGGGCTGTCATTCCTGCTCACCACTACTGCGTTAGGTGGCCCATTTAAGAGGCAGCAGCTCTTCACTTTCATTACTAAAATATGCTAACAGCATCAGAACCTAAGGGATTTTCTAGCTTTTCCTTTCAGAACCAGGTTAGATATAATAGGCTTTGACATCTTTTTGATCTTTCAACCCAAATTACTTTTCTGCCATCAATTTCCTTGAGATCTAGGCCAATGAGGAGGAAAGGAAAAACAGAAGAGGAAAAGAGAGGGTAAAAAATGCTCCCAGGGAACATGTGAGCACCTACTTCTGGCCCACGCCACAAACGAAAGGATAGCCACTCTCCCTCCAAAGATGTCAGAGGTCTGTGAGGGTGGGAGGGTCTGATGGCTGTGCTCACCACCGAAAGCTCTCTCACCTGGGTGGCCACCTGCCCACTGGTCAGGAAAGAGCACAGGGAGGTGCAGGGACACCTGAGGCAGGGACAGAACTAGGGATGCTCAGGGCTGTGTTACTAGCCGGCTGAGAGTAGAGCCAACATGCACTCAGTGCAACACAAGCATGAGGAGGAACGGGGAAGTTCAGAGCCCAACACCAGAAAGCAAGGGCAGCAGTGGAAGTGCTCTGAAGCTGGAATAAAGCTCTGGGGTGGACCAGGCTGATCGGCACTTGTTTGCCTTGAGAAAAGCAACTGAAAGAAACAATCTGTTCAGTACTGCAAGAGCCTGTGTCTCCCACCCCTGCAGGAGAATTGTGACTTGTGAATATCTTGAGGGCCAGAGGGAAAGGGTGGTGACTTGGTTTCTTCTCCACTGCTTTCCTCCCATCTCACCTCCATGCTGGGCTGGTTCTGAAAGTCATTCTTGGGAGAGATGGAGACACTCTTTGGAGAAAGAAAATTATTTTCTCTGGTCTCTCCTTCATGCCTCTCCAATCAGACACACCTGGTTTCCAGTCAGCGAGCACCCTCACCTTCAATCTGACTGCCTAGCAGCAGCTCCACCCGGCCTGTACCTTTCATTTTCTTTCTTTCATATTTTATTTGTTCATTTTATAGAGGAAAGAGAGTGAGAGAGAAGGGAGAGCAGTAGGGGGCATCAACTCCCATATGTGCCTTGGCCGGGCAAGCCAAGGGTTTCAAACCAGCGACCTCAGTGTCCCAGGTTGATGCTTTATCCACTGCGCCACCACTGGTCAGGCTACCTTTCATTTTCTATGCATGGGTCCCTTGCCCTGAGCCTGCAGGCCTTGGCCTCAGCAGTGCCGGAGAGCTGTGCTGCTGACGACAAATGCTGGCGGGGAACCTGCTGTCCAGGTTCTCACCCAGTGCCTACAGGGGAGAGGGAAGCCCGCTAACACCCTGAGTGCTGACTGCTGACACGGACAAGAAACACCAGCCCTGGCCCTGGGAGTCTGGGCTCAGAGGCACCTTTGGTGGAGGCATTTTAATCTACTTTGCTGACCAAAAAAGGTGCCTGGGTGGAGACATCATTAGTATGTATCCTCCCCTTCTTTTCTGGGTGGTCAATTCTAATCCCACTGGGCTCCAAATCACAGCCAAGGTTGTCTGCTACCCAGAGGGTGAGCACTGAGACAGTGCAGTGGCTCAACACCTGCTCTGGGTAGGTGCTCTTTGAGGTGCTGGTGACAAAGTGGTGAACCAGACCCCACCCTTGGGGACTTACTATTTAGGAAACCAGCACAACAACATGCATCAGCTGGTCATACATGTGACAGAGAAAATCAAACAGGGAGATGTGATTGAGGGTCCCTGGGGTGGGACCACTCTAGAGAGGCATCTGAGTCGAGTCCATCGTGGAGGAGGGTGTGGAGAACTCCAGAGGACGGGCTGCCATGAGCTTGGGAGAAAAGGACATGAAGTAGGCAGGGGACTGCTCAGGGAGGGCCTGGCATGCCAGGGTAAGGAGCTGGATATGGATTTTAGCAGGGAAGAGAGGAAAAAGGGTTTGTATTTAAAAAATAACAACAGGCCCTGGCCAGCTGGCTCAGCGGTAGAGCGTTGGCCTGGCATGTGGAAGTCCCGGGTCAGTTGACCTGATTCCTGGTCAGGGCACATAGGGGAGGCGCCCATCTGCTTCTCCACCCTTTCCCCTCTCTGCCTCTCTCTTCCCCTCCTGCAGCCAAGGCTCCATGGGAGCAGAGTTGGCCTGGGTGCTGGGGACGGCTCCATGGCCTCTGCCTCAGGCGCTAGTGTGGCTCCGGCTGCAGCAGAGCAACGGCCCAGATGGGCAGAGCATCGCCCCCTGGTGGGCATGCCGGGTGGATCCTGGTCGGGCGCATGCAGGAGTCTGTCTGCCTGCCTCCCCACTTCTAACTTCAAAATAGTACAGCCTGTCCTGTGGTGGCGCAGTGGATAAAGTGTCGACCTGGAATGCTGAGGTCATTGGTTCAAAACCCTGGGCTTGTCCAGTCAAGGCACATATGGGAGTTGAAGCTTCCTGCTCCTCCCCACCTTCTCTCTCTCTCTCTCTCTCCCTTTCCTTTAAAATGAATAAATAAAAATAATTTTAAAAAAAGTTGTAAAAAATTTTTTTAAAAAGTACTAAAAAACCACCTGACCAGGTGGTGGCGCAGTGGATAGAGCGTCAGACTGGGATGCGGAAAACTCAGGTTCGAGACCCGAGCTTGCCAGCTTGAGCGCGGGCCCATCTGGCTTGAGCAAAAAGCTCGTCAGCTTGGACCCAAGGTCGCTGGCTCCAGCAAGGGGTGGCTTGTTCTGCACGGCAATGAAAAACTAATGATTGATGCTTCTCACCTCTCTCCGTTCCAGTCTGTCCCTATCTATCCCTCTCTCTGACTCTCTCTCTCTGTTCCTGTAAAAAAATAAATAAAAATAAAATCCTAAAAAAAAAAAAAGGGCTAAAAAACCAACGAAACAAAACCTAAACAATAATTTAGCTGCTCCATGGAGGAGAATGAAGGAAGGTACTGGACATGGAAGCAGAGAGCACAGCAGCAGATGTCTGTGGCACGCGCGGGAGTACGGGAAGTGGGGTGGACAAACAAGGGTGAACCAAAGTATTTGATGACAGAATTGTCTATTGGACTGTCAGGATAGGCGTGGGAAGAGAGGAAATCAAGGATGACTCCTAGGTTTTCTTCTAACAGTTGGGTCGATGGCAATGGTATCATTTTTCAAGACGTCTGAGGGAGGAGTCTGTTCCTAGAAAGAAAGCAGGTATGCAGCTTTGGATGTTAACTCTGACGTGTGTCTTGGACATGGAGATGCCAACAGGTGACGTGGGAGTTTGGAGCTCAATTAGAATGGTCACTTTTTTGGGAGTCAGCAGCAGAAAGAGTACCTAATCTGTGGAACTAGTGAGCTTTGCTAGGGGAGAGGATGTGAGGAGGGCTCAGCCCTGGGACTTCCCAAGTTCAAAAGCTCAGAGAAACAAGAGGTGGAGAATGGGAGGAGATGCCCCAAAGCTGTATTCACCACCACTGTGGAAAGTATTTCTAAAGGGTGGGTAATGGACTGTGAAGGAATTTAAAAAAACAGAGCACCTATTTTTCCTGTAAGGCCCTAGACTTGGTGTGGTCAGGCAGATGAAAGAAAGGGGTGGGGTGCCAGATATTTTCCCTACTTACTTAATTCTCATAATGAACCTGAAAGGGCCTGACCTGTGGTGGCGCAGTGGGATAAGGCGTCAACCTGGAACACTGAGGTCGTGGGTTCGAAACCCTGGGCTTGCCTGGTCAAGGACATATGGGAGTTGATGCTTCCTGCCCCTCCCCCTTCTTTCTCTCTTTCTCTCCCTCTTCCCCTTCCCCTCTCCTCTCTGAAAAGTAATTGAATAAAGTCTTTAAAAAATAATAAACCTGAAAGGTATACTTTATACAGGAAGAACTTGGTGTTAGAGCTCTTGGCAGGCTGCTAGTAAAGACAGGATTTGAATTCAATTTCAATTCAGTTTATGGTAAAATGTAACACAGACACACACACAGAGAAAAATGCATAAAATGGCCAAGGCAAATAAATCGCTATAAAGCAAGCATGCATGTGGCCATCACCAAGTCAAGAAGCAAAATGCTGCAGCCTTGCAGGGACCCAGCCGGCCAGGAGTGAGCTGGCCCTCGTTTCCCTGTTCTCCTTTCAAGCTTCTGTTCCCCTGACATTACAGTCTAGTTGTGCCTCATTCTGAACTTGACAGACTTATACTATGTGTCTTCTTTTGTGACTTGCTTCCTTCACAGACTGACCTAAGGGGTACATTGGTTTTGCCTGTTTTCGACCTTGATCGAAATGAAATCATACTGCATGAATGTCTTTGTATCATGTTGTTAAAATTTTTTCCCACTCATTCCCATTGCTGAAGAGTAACCCTGCGTGTGAACATATGACATTTTGTCTGTCACACTACTGACACATTTAAGTTATTTCCAGTTTGGTGGTATTATGAAAAGTGCTGTTATTTAAATTCTTATAGGTGGCTTTTGGGGGACATATAATTGAATTTCTGTTAGGAGTGAAATTGCTAAGTCACAGAAATAACTATACTGAGCTTCAGTGTGTAATGCCAAATGGTGCATTTGAATTGTTATATCTCCCAGGTAAATTGAACATTTTTATAATGAGGAGACCGCTTTCTTTATTTCTAGTACTGTTTCTGCCTTAAGTCTATTTTGTCTAATATTAACATGGCTCTATCGGCTTTCTTTTTTTTTTATTTTTTATTTTTTTTGGTACAGGGACAGAGAGTCAGAGAGAGGGATAGATAGGGACAGACAGACAGGAACGGAGAGAGGTGAGAAGCACCAATCATTAGTTTTTCGTTTGCCGTTGCGACACCTTAGTTGTTCATTGATTGCTTTCTCACATGTGCCTTGACCACGGGCCTTCAGCAGACTAAGCAACCCCTTGCTGGAGCCAGCGACCTTGGGTCCAAGCTGACGAGCTTTTGCTCAAGCCAGATGGGCCCGCATTCAAGCTGGCGAGCTCGGGGTCTCGAACCTGGGTCTTCTGCATCCCAGTCCAACACTCTATCCACTGCGCCACCGCTATCAGCTTTCTTTTGGTTACTGTTTGATTTGCTTTATCTTCTCTTCCATCTCTTCTTTTAGTCAACACTTTTGCATCCCATTGCTTTAGATATGCTTCTTTTAAACAGTAAACAGTTGTTTTTTATTTTTATTTTTTTAAAATTTATTTATTCATTTTAGAGAAAGGGGGAGAGAGAGAGAGAGCGAGAAGGTGGGGAGGAGCAGGAAACATCAACTCCCATATGTGCCTTGACCAGGTAAGCCCGGGGCTTTGAACCTGCAACCTCAGCATTCCAGGTCAACACTTTATCCACTGCACCACCACAGGTTAGGCTGTTTTTTATTTTTTAATTCAATCTCTCTTTTAAAATAATTTATTTATTGATTTTATAGGGGTTGGGGAGCGAGAAGTATCATTAGTTTTTCATTGCCGTTACGACACCTTAGTTGTTCATTGACTGCTTTCTCACATGTGCCTTGACCGCGGGCCTTCAGCAGACCTAGCAACCCCTTGCTGGAGCCAGTAACCTTGGGTCCAAGCTGACGAGCTTTTGCTCAAGCCAGATGGGCCCGCACTCAAGCTGGTGACCTCGGGGTCTCGAACCTGGGTCTTCCACATCCCAGTCCAACGCTCTATCCACTGCGCCACCGCCTGGTCAGGCTCAATCTCTCTTTTAACTGGAGCATTCAGTCTGACATTTAACAAAAGGTCTAATAAACTTAGTTGTAAAGCCACCATCTTATTTTGTGCTTATTACCTGTCTTGCCTGTTTGATTCCTTTAAGTCTGTCTTCTGTCACAAATCATTTCATTATTCTCCCTCCATTACTTTGGGATTTATTCAATCTATTTCTATTCTAGAAACGTCAATATACACACTTAATCAACACCCTTATTCTCCTCCTGGATAATATAAGATCTTTGGAAAACTAAACTCCATTTATCCCCTTCCAACTTTTATGTATTTGTTGTCAGGTGTGTTAATACTATCTTGCTTTAAGAAAATAATCCTAACAATGTATAAGACATTAACATTATTAATATAGTCAGCGCTCATTTAAATTCACCACATATATGCCTCCCTGTCTGCTGAAAATGTCCATATTTGCCGTCATTCTTGAAGGAGACACACACACACTCTCTCTCTCTCTCTCATATCTTGCACACATGTAACACAGAAACCTAGGCTGGCAGTTGTTTATTTCTGCACTTTGAATAGATCATTCCAGTGTCTCTGGCACTGCGGCTGATGAGAAGCCATCAGGCAGTCTAATGCCCCCTCTTGCAGAGAAGTCTCTTTTATCCGGCTGCTCTTAAGATTTTTCTCATTGTCTTTGTTTTTTTGTAGTTTCACTCTGATATGTCTATTTTATTTATCTTGGGATTCTTTGGGTTTTAAATAATATGTATAAAGAGGTGTCCTTCATCTTCTACTCTGTTCTTCAAGTTGCTTAACTCCCCATCTATATTTTTTGTCCCTTTGTCTCTCTGAACTATACTCTGGATTAACCTCTTCTGACTGTTTTCTAGCTCATGGGTTCTCTTTTCAGCTGGTCCAACTATTATTAAATTTATCCATTTAGTTTGTAATTATAATCATTGTATTTTTCATGTCTAGGAATTCTGTTTGTATCTTGTCCAAATCTGCTAGGCCATTGTTTAAAGTTTAAAATCTGTATCTGACATTTCCATTGCCTAAAAAGTCTTTGTGGACCTCATCCTGTGCTTGCTGTTTCTCCAGGTGCCCAGAGCCGCTGCGCTTAAAATATCCTCATGTGGATATTTTAAGATAGCAAAATTGCCTTTTAAAATATCAGAACTAATAACCAATCTAGCTTCAAATTCTAGGAAATCTTTACAAGGGGTCAGACACGATTGCACTTACTAAACTGGAATTATCATCAAAACACAAAAGCATCACAACTTTTTAACCTCAGTCCAATCTTATGTTAATCAGAAATATGTAACAGGAATATTTTTATCACCAGTCATGACCTGAATTCTGGTACACGAGAACAATTTAAATATGGTGCTTGTAAAAAGGTCACAGTCTCATAATAAATATGTCAGAGGCCATAATTACGCATAGGTAGCTTTTCTGAGACATTATCAAATGTGCCCTTTCCCTTTTCTGTTGAACAAAGATCACTTTTGTCCCAGGGATACACTTCTTAGAATTCTCCCACATTCAAGCAGAGGACCCACTCCCCAGGTGATCAAGCCTCGGCTTTTGTTGGCACTGGTGTAGGAGAATCCGGGGTCTGCCCTGCCTCTGCCCAAACAGACCTGACAGCTCTTGTGCTCCCTCCCTTCAACACAGTGGCTCTGGGCACACTTCTCAAGAGAAATCTGCTAGCCCTTCTAGATATCCCCTGGTTTGAAGTCGGTTCTCTCATTACCATGTGCTGGAAGGGCTTAGCTAGCAGTTGGTTTTCTTACTCTCACCTTTAGAATTTTTAGAAAATGTTATTAAATTTATTGGGGTGACATTAGTTAATTCATCTCTAGAATTTTGATGCTGTGATCTAAGTGATTATCAACCCCTGGTTATGCATCAAAAGCACCTAAGAAGCAATTTTAAAGATACCGATGACTATGACTCTTGATTTAGCAGCTGTGTATTAGAATGGCCCCGTCCCCTGAACTGTGGGACAATCCCCAGAGGATTCTCATGCTTAGCCAACATGAAAACCACAGCTCCAGTCCCTTCTCTAGATGAGGATGACCTGCCTGCAGGAGCCAGGAAAGACAAGGGAGTGGAGCTATGGGGGCAGACACTGCAGAGGACAGGGGAAAAGAGCCAAAGGCAAAGCACAGAAGTCGTCAGATCTGCTGAGGAAAAACTCGAGAAGACTCATGGAAATCACTGGCCAAGGGGAAGTCTCAGAGAAGGAGGGGAAAGCAGGGCACTTCAAAGGTGCCCGCTTATCAGCTGTTACTCAACAGTTACTCAACTTTCCACTGCCTGAAAAGTCCTCCTTATGGGCAGATATAACTTTTAATTTCGTTTTCTCTTTCAGTGTACATTTTATTAACTCTCCCTAATCTTTAATGGCTCCACTCCTTATTGCTATAAGACCCTATTAACTCAAGCAGAATGAACACCATTCAACCCACATGCAGGACTCAATAATCAGAGAAACAACAGAGTGTAGCACACGCTGGCAGCTCCCCTGCTGCCCTAGACCATTAGGCAAATGTGGAGAAGAGGAGGGACCTGGGAATTACTAGAGCTGACTCAAAGAGTGGGCAGGCATGGGGCAAATGCCAGAAGCCTTCTCGATGACACCAACTCCTGCCGGCGCTTCAGCCTGGGCGCCACTTCCACCTCCACCCTCTGCCAGTCCATCTTTGATGGACCTAGAATAGAAGTCTGCTAGTTAAACAAGCTCATAAAGTCAGTAAATTTTTTTTAATTTACTGATCAGTTTCCAAGTTCATTCAAATAATCTTGAAGCCCTAATTTAAAAAACATGACCCCGAAAATGAATCTCTCATCTGTCTTTATTATAGTTTAGTTTATAAATAACCTGAATGCCTACCACTTTATGCATGGCTTTATGTGACAGGAGCTATACAAAGGGCTTTATGTATATTACTTATATATATTATACACATATGTATTATTTCATGAGACCCTCACAACCATCAAGGGTGGTATCATTACTCCAGTTTTACTGGTGAAGGAGCTGAGCCTCAGGGATGGCCAGTATGGCACAGGGAGAGCTCTCACTGGTGAGGGGCAGGGTGAGAGCACCCAGGGCTGCCTGATGGACCACACAACACTTCCTTTTACTGTTAGGGGTGGGAGTGTTGTCCTTGCACCACGGACCCACTTCTGTAGTAACTCTGTTCCTTAGCCTTCTGAGATTCCCAAGTACTCGCTGAACAAACACTGTTTCTTTCTTGATATTCCTAAATACATAGTTTATGGACATCCTCTCTGTATTCCAAAGTGAAGAGGAAGGGCGTACAAGTGACAGTCAGAATGCTGTCTGAGGGCTGGAGTGTCATAGAGATTAAAGCCAAGGGTAAAGCCCCACCCTGGGTCATACGGTGAGGAAAAAAATAAAAACCACAGTAAGGAGACATCTAGGCACTCTGCTGGCTCTGCCTCAAGCGCTGAGCTAGCCTGGCTTCTCGGAAGGCCAAATCATTCAGGTCAGGCAAGACTGATAAAGTGAGCCACCTCTGACCACGTGACTAAACAAGGTGACTTACAGTTCACAGAAACTGTAACTCAGCAAATTCAGCTCAGCAGATGTGACTGTCCCCAAGAGAAGTGTTGCTCACATGCCCCTCCCTTCCTGTCACCCCAGCATTTTTCTCACAGCCGGGACCTGCCCCCCATTAGAACAGAGCTTCTGCAAAGTATTTACTTTTTTTGTTTAAGTTGGGTTGCCTGTGTGCAATAAACTTTTTCAGAGTTCTTAGGATTTTTCAGAGGAAGAGAATCTGTTTGTTCTTACCCTTCCTTCCCTCGATTGTGGATGGCCAGTTCTTCACCGATGCCTTCTTCCTCCTTGAAGCTCTCCCAGTCCAGTTTGGACTTCTCTAGGGTGCTCATCTTCTGCTTCTTGGCTCCAATTTTTCCCAAAAGGCTGCTCATACCACTTGATCTTTTTAATCTAGGAAAAGTGAAAACATGAAACATGTAGCATGTGAAAACTATAATCTCTTTTTTTAAATTATTTTGTTTTATTTATTTAGTTAATTTTTTACAGGGACAGAGAGAGAGTCAGAGAGGGGGATATATAGGGACACACAGACAGGAACAGAGAGAAGCGAGAAGTGTCAATCATTAGTTTTTCTTTGCCATTGCGACACCTTGGTTGTTCATTGATTGCTTTCTCACATGTGCCTTGACCGCGGGCCTTCAGCAGACCGAGCAACCCCTTGCTGGAGCCAGCGACCTTGGGTCCAAGCTGGCGAGCTTTTGCTCAAACCAGATGGCCCCACACTCAAGCTGGTGGTCTTGAACCTGGGTCTTCCGCATCCAGTCCGACGCTCTATCCACTGCACCACCGCCTGGTCAGGCGAAAACTATAATCTCTTGATTAATGGTTTCTCCGATTCGCATGGGGCTTCCTAGATTCCAGCTATATATTTATCTTTATGGGGCCCATGTTCGTATCTAAGGTACTTCCTCTCTGATGTGGCGAATATGTTAAATAGACCAGAATTCTACTGCACTTTTCCTGCTTAACATCTCTGACAGCTCTAAGGACCTGGGGATAGAAAATCCTGAAGGCCTCTGCATGCTCTGACAGGTCTCTGCTTGCAAGGAGGGAGAAGCACAGCATGCTTGCAAGGAGGGAGAAGCAGCACAGCTTGAGTCAGAGGTGGCTTTAGGATCACATGCCTAGAGTCATATTCCAGCTCTGACCGACTTTAGGCTATTTAACCACCTCTGCCTCGGTTCTCTAATCTACAAAATGAACAATTACTCATGGGCCTACAGAGCATCTTATTCGTGAAGTGCTTAAACAGCACCTGGCACAAGACACAGAGTAAAGGTGCAATAAACGTTAGCCGTCCTGAATCACTGTCATCATTTGTGCACTAAAGCCCCAGGGAATTCTTCTAAGAGAATGAGAACCAGATCCCAACACTGATGATCAAGAAGTCACAGTAACTTATAAGGATTCTGAGATCAGTTTCCTTTTAACTCCTGTGAGTCAGGGCCCTGGTTTTTTCCCAGGAGGTGGAGAACATTCCTTACCCTGAAAGCAGGGAATGTACAGCCTGTGCTCTGTTTGCTGGTGTTGCTCTCAAAGACTGTGGGAGAAACCCCATATGCCCAAGTTCAAGTCTTGGCAGGTCAAATGTTTCCAGTCAATGTTAAATGTATGAGATACAACAAGAAAAACAAAATGCAGCTAGTTAGGAAAACGGTGGTATTAGGGGAAGGAATATAGCTTTTGGTCTCTTTATAAAACTAAGACATTATATACCAACCAGCATGCAGGAAAATGAAAGTTATTTTTGGCTTTATTGGGATATGCGAGAGAAGTAAAACATGTAAAAACCTCTGAGCTAACATCACAAGACTAACTGTTAACATCAATAATACCTTTCACTTGCCTAGAATGCTGATTCTCCAAGTGCTTTCTCAGACATTTTCTTTTCTTATTCTCTGTGAAAGAGGAGCACTGTGTCTCACAGTTGGAGGAGAACACTTCGAGATGACCTTGTGTCACACACACATTCTGAAACCCCACCTTCCGGCAGCAGAGCCAGTGAAGGATGGGTCACGGCCTCTACCCTGGAGTGAGCTGACAGGCCACTGTCCACATTGTACACAAGGCTCTTGGGGCTGTACAATTTCCCTCCACACTCTCATTGTATTTACCTTGATTGAAGGGATGTTAGCTTCCCTGTTGTGGTCATATCCCATTACGGGCTGTTAGCTTAAGATCAACTCAGAATAGCTGGGCAGGCATATTCATCCTCAAGGCTCAATGATAATAGCTGTCTTGAGTTGGACAAATAAACAGAGTTTGAAGAGGTTAAATGATACAACAAAGGTCAAAGCAATAGAAAATGCAGATCCAGGATGAAGCAAGGTTTTTCTGACGCCCAGTGTGGCGCTGTGCTATCTTGCCTCTAAGGTGAGAATTTATTTGAAATATTTTCTGACAGCTATTTTATTTCCCAATTTGCATAAATATTTTCCAAACAGCTCTTTATGAGCTTACAATTTACATCTTCTAAAAATTCTCCCCCTACAACAATCTTTCCATCAACACGCACATTCTTCCCCCCCCCCCCATATATATTTTTTAACCAGGAGCAGAGCATGAGTGGGGATTTAGAAAGTTAATATGTCAAATCTTTTTCTCACCTGCTTCACTGCCACTGCCTTGGTTCTCACTTATATTCTCTCAGCTGCATAATGTAGCAACCTCTTCACCCATCTCCCTGACCTGCACTTAACTGCTCCAATCTGGCATCTGTTCCACATGCCATCATTAGAATGAATTTTGTAAACACAGAGCTTATCATGTCTTTCTTCTTAAATGTCTCTTCCTGGGCCCCTGCTGCTCATATAATAAGTCTAAACTCCTAAACTTGCAAAGTTCCTCCTGATCTTCTCTTCCCACACCTATCCTTGCAATCTGTGCTCTCACTATACAGTCCTGAACCTGTACCTCTCTTTTACCTCCACCCTTCATCTGGTTCTGTCTCAGCTTAGAAACCACTCCCTCCAGGAAGCCTTCTAGGATTCTTCCCTCAATCTCTAGATTAACTACCTCCTGGTGGTATTTCTATTGCACCCCCCTTCTTTCCCTATTATAGCATAAATCCTTCCCACACCAGATGCTTGAGGAATCTAATTTCAGCTTTCCCCTGCACTGGTCAATTCTGAGCAAACCTAGAGTCACTAATATTGACAAAATTTCACCAAAAACACACACCTGAAGGCTTTCCATTTCTGGCTACAGGGCCTCCTTTGACCTTGTCTACATGTCACAAGCACTGCCTAGACATGTGGTGGGGTTCATATCTCTGAGGCCACCCTCACGGGGACTGGAGCTGATGACTAATGGTCCAGCCTCTTGTCCTCACAAAGGCAATTCTGGGAGGTACTACAAATTCTTAGAAGTGCTGGTGGCATTGAAAACTCTGGCCTTGGAAATGTACTCCATATTCGCTTGTCCTGCTTCCCCGTCTTACTCTTCCCACCCCCTCAGTCCTGCTTCCTGGGATGACTTCCTCAATAACCTACCTGCACTCAAAGCTTTGAGAGAAATCTAACTAAAACATTTAGGAGAAACATGATTTTCCTTGTGCATGCCCTCTCTTTCAGCAGATATGCCAAATCTCTCTAGAGAACATGAATATAGTTTTGCAAATAGCAGGCACTCAATAAAACTAACAATGTCACCTAGATCCCAGAACCAGTAAGTGAGAGAGAATCAGATCTTTGTAGAATAAAAAAATGTTCAGGCCTGGCCAAGCGATGGCGCAGTGGGTAGAGCGTCGGACTGGGATGCGAAAGACCAGGTTCGAGACCCCGAAGTCGCCAGCTTGAGCGCGGGCCCATCCGGCTTGAGCAAAAGCTCACCAGCCTGGACCCAAGGTCACTGGCTCCAGCAAGGGGTTGCTCGGTCTGCTGAAGGCCCGCGGTCAAGACACATGTGAGAAAGCAATCAATGAACAACTATGGTGTCGCAACGGCAATGAGAAACTAATGATTGATGCTTCTCACTTCTCTCCGTTCCTGTCTGTCTGTCCCTATCTATCCCTCTCTCTGACTCTCTCTGTCCTTGTAAAAAAATTTAAAAAAAAATGTGTTCAGAACACTTTTAAATCAGATAATTGTAAAGGGAACAATTTCCACTTGTATTCACCAATCAGCTCTCAACAGCCCAGGGCTATGCACTGTACCTGGACAGCGACACAGGCTTTGGGCGGCCCCATCTCTGCCCTCAGCCTGCAGCTCTGATGCGTTTCCCAATTATACCATCTTTTCCACAAGTCACTTCGAGAAGACCATAGAAAATAAATCTTTTTTGCTGCACAGTAGTGAAGAGGCTTTCAGCAAAGCAAAAAAGCAGTGGTTCTTAACCTTTTTTGAGGTACCGAACCCACCAGTTTCATATGCGCATTCACCGAACCCTTCTTTAGTGATAAATAAAATATGATTTTTTCCCCCAAATTTAAGACATAGGTATATGTTTTTTAACTGGTGCACAAAATGAGCCGTGCATGAACATCACCTTGCTCAAAGAACAAAACCAACAAAGTGCATGAACTCACAACAAATTACGGTATTACTTTATTCTGGCCTCCACGGCAGAGGCTTCTCCGAACCCCTGAGACCGACTCATTGAACCCCTAGGGTTCGATAGAACCCAGGTTAAGAACCACTGCAAAAAAGCCATAATTCCCCTCTGCCTTATTCACCATTAAAGATCAGTAAAATGTCATCTGTGCTATTTCGCTTTAGGAGAAGCTAGGTCTGCTTTCACTGGATCACTAACATAGTTTATAATTTCCTCATTTGATAGTTTTGAAAGCAAAATTACCTGTCTTTTGTTTGAAGCTAAATCAAAGTGAATGACACATTTATAGTAGCAGCCAGAACACACAGACTCATTATAACTGAGAGACCGGCACTTTCTTCCTGGAACCTGGCAAGTGGGGTCCCTGCAGGCCTTTGAGTCTCACATTCACTCTCCCAGCTCGACACGGAGCTTTAGTGGCATAATCCCAGTGTTATGCCATCAGAGTTTTCAGGAAGGCAGATTTACCAGGACCTTGGCCCTGTCTCTGCTGTTAAGGCTAATCCATCAGGCTTTAAGGAAAGGTGAGGCAGGCAAGAAGGACTCAGCTCTGGGCGGGGGCTGCTGGCTCTCTGTGCCGCAAAGACACTACTACAGAGGGCACCGTGGTGGCCCGCCCCCTCTCTGAGCTCTGTGGCGGGTGGGGAGGAGTCAGGCAGCACTGGTGTTCCACAGGCACTTGGTAGCTGTGCAGAATGGAAAGCTGTGGAGAGGGAAGGTCAGAACTCCCTTGGAGACCTCTCTGTTGTCAGCAGGAACCAATGCAGTTCCAGGCACCACTGAGTCCTCTCTGTTCTGGATCCTAAGCCGTAATGGCAAGACCACTCCTACGCCAGCCGTGGAATTTTTGGTCTTGCTTCTGAAGTGTGGTGAGCTGTGCCACAGAAGACCACAGTACTTCATTCAAGAGAACCCTTGTTACAAGTCAAAGTTCAAAGAAATGTACCATTCACTTGTGCACTCACAGGCTACATCCAGAATGCCCAGTTTTGCTGCCAAGATGTTTTCGACATAACAATGACATTTCAACTACCTCCTCCTGAATGTCATACTCTATTGACCTTACTGCCATAAATTCGATGTAAAGCCTAATCCTGTCTGAGGAGCATGGCCATCACTCTAGCCAGTCGGCTTCCCTGCTATAAGAGAGCGTGGCCGAGTACAGTGGGCATGCTAGGGAACGAGACTCAGCAAGCTTTTCTCTCTTGTGTACTCTAACTAGTTATCAATCAGCAACTACCTTCCAGTCCCTGTCCACCTGACCCAGGGGCCTCTCCCAACACCAGATACCAGCCAAGACCTCAGAAACTCAGAAAAAAAGGGGGACAAAAAAAAAAAAGGAAAATGAGTTACCTTTTCCTCTCTGAACTCAAAGTTTACAAAAATAATTTCCTAGAATGTATTGTTTCTTTTTAGCCCCAGAAATGTTAAGCTTAACAACAGTGAATGCAGCTAAGTGATCACCTCCATCCTGCTGAGTCTGTCACAAAGATATTACAGTAACTTGTTTGCTTGGCTCCCGCCCCACACCCAGGGGCTCAGGTTCACCCAAAGACCATAGCAAAAACACTGCTTTATCAGGCCACCCTCAGCCAGCTTCTGGATCCTGTTGTTATTTTGTTATTTATAAGAGCTACTAGAAAGGAACTGGAAAAATAACTTGAAGTGGAACTACACAGGATGACAGAACACAACTAGTTGTGAAGGAAAAGTAGGAACATTTACCCCATTATCTTTAAAATTAAAGCACCCAGCCATCCCACAGAATAGAATTTTAGGATTGGGAATACATTTAGAATCATTCATTTATTGTATTTATCCAACAGATTACTGAGATTACGGTATACCAGACATTGTGTTTGGAATCTTTGGCTTTGAGGAGAAAATATAACAGATGAGATAATCATAACCACATACTGAGGGCACCAGGAGGGAGCAGCTGAGAGGCTGTTTAATCTAACCTCCTTATTTTAGAGACTCCCAGAAGGATTCCAAGAGGGTTAAACTGTTCACAGTGGGAGGCTTGGTGCTAGTATTCAGTGTTTTTGATACCCAGCCTGTTTTCTCCATCTTGCTCATGCTGGAGATGGGGATAGATAACCCTTGAGGATGCCTTCCACACTTCAATTTCTATCATTGCTAATCTGGGGGAGGAGATGTTCTTATTTTTCCTGTTGTCCTGGAGTTAAATGTACACAGGCCCATGTCTTATTCATTCCTGACTCAATCACAGTGTAACATAAAGCCCTGCCATGGTACGTGATCACTACATGTTTAACAAACTAAATCCCGATGACTTGACAATTTTTTCTCATAACAAAAAGATTCAACACTACACTTTAACTGACAGGCCAGAAAATGTAGCTCTGAAACTAGACCAGCGAGGATGGGCTCAGCACATGTGCTTGGAAGCACTACTGATCTTTATTTAGAACTTCAACATACAGTGCCTGGCTCAAATCTATGCCTTCTATCTCATAACTTGCATAACCACTAAAATGCAAATTATTTGGAACAAAGATTCTTTGGCAGAGATATGCAGTTTTGTTAGTATTTGTCATCTGTTTACAAGGCAGGAGTGGTCTTTTTTTGTAGCTCATACAGGGACTATTTTCCAGAGCCATACAAGGATCTGGAACTGGCATAGCACTTCCTGAATAATGGGAGGGCAGTTTATGATGATAATTCTCCAGTGAGAACTGTATGCTTAGAACCACTGTTCTCTTTGAGATCTTCTGTGGATTTAGCTGAAATCCGTAAGAATGAAAAGAAAATCCCCAATCCCTGGTCCAATTTCACTCCACACCTGTGTAAATCTCCAAGTAATCTCCCCAAAGCCCAAGAGCAGACCACTCAAGGAATGGAATGGAAGCCAATAGGGAGAAAGTTTAAATCCTATTCACTTCCCAACTGACAGTGGTTTCAGGAAACTGGAAAACCAGAAACAACACAAGAAGTTTCAAATCACCTTTAATATTCTGTGACTTGTGAAAATTGTTAGTCTCTTAAATTATTGATGTTGATACAGTGCCAGCAAAAAAGAATAAAGTGGCATCTATCAGCAAAAAGGTAAAATAAAAGTTGACAAACAGCAACAGCTTCACAGTTTTTCTACAAATAGAAAATAATCTGCTACTGAGTTTCATTGCTCTTATATAGATGCCAATCCAAGAATGAATCGCACTTAAGTGTGTGTGATTTGATTTCAGCTGCTTTACATCTTTATACATGTCTGTGGAACATACCTACTTTATCCCACATCTGAAGTTTCCTTAGGCTCCTTTAACCTTTTAATCCAGCACGGTCTTTTACCTTTTCTTTTGTTTTGTGTGTCTGATTTTTGGTCCTTGATGGCACTGCCGATTTTTGGGGTCCAGAATGGTTTTATTACATAATATCGCTAGTGTAGGGTTTGTCTGTTTCCTAGTTCAAGTATGTCACATAGATAAAACCAATACTTCTTACTATACCATCACACCACCACACAGTGATGGGCACACAGTGTCAGGTCAGTCCACGACCGAAGACACTAAATGTGGCCCCTGGGTAAGATGGTAGTCTCCTCTCTCCAATTAATGTGTAATACATAGGATAATACCCTCAGGAAGTTCAGGAAGTTTTGACTACTAATTTCTGGTGCTTCATCTTCTAATTCCCTGACCATGTCTAAGGATCCTATCTGAAGGCCAAATATTCAGAAAATCCAAAGGGATGATATAAGAAAGTCTCTAAAAAGTGAGAGTAGTAACTAGAGAAAAGGCCTAATTTCATAGATCATCAGCAGAGTACTAGACTGGACAGGCCAATGGTGAGAACAGAGGTCTCCAGCCAACCTAGGAGCATTCACCTCAATACCTGGACACTCTCTTCTCAAGGCTCTAGGGGCCTGGTATATGTAAGGGTTAATGACATGAAGGTCAGTGGCAAAGAAAAACCCTCTGGACGGTCCACAAAACCTCTAGAAAATGATACTCCTGAATTTCCCCTTCTGTCCTACTCCCATGTGGTTTCATCTCATTCCCTGGGAAAAGATAATGCCACATCCCTTCCTGCCTCTGCTCCAGCAATTCCCTTCCTTGTGCCATTCCCATGGTGGGGAGTCATGACAAAGGAGGGAAGGGCCTCCATCTTATAGCAGCTGGGGAGTGAAGAGGTCTAGGGCTCTCCAAGGAGGAAATATTTGATTTACTGGGAATGAGGATAATGTCCAGCGAGGAGGGATGACTTCCCCTGAGGTGACAAGTACTGTTGTTTTAATTTGTATGATCAGGCACAGCTGGGAAAAATAATTTACTGACCAACACAAACTGGCCATTTATATTTCTGAGACAGAATTTTAAAACAATTATTAAAGACAGTTTCTAATAAAGCCCATAATGACATTTTTATCTATGCAGAGCCCTGAGAACTCAACTGAGGAGGGCATAGCTTGCTTTCTAGATACTGGCTCCATATGGGCTCTTGAACAGTCTCAGTCACAGAGGAAAAGACAAAACGAGGCCGAGTCAGGATCTGGCAGCTAACGAGTCAATAACCTCTCTATAGGTGAGCTTTGTTGGCTTTCTCCTGTGACAGAGCCAGGCCAGGAAGGGTCTGCGACCTACCTCCCTGAGCTGAGACCTCGCCCTGATCACTCCCTTCAGCAGCGCGCAGTTGGGCAAACAGCACATCTCTCAAACTAGCTAACTTGAGACGCAAAGCATGGGGCATGGAAGATAACTGCCTTGATTATGGGCTGCTTGGCTAATTGCTGATTAAGGAGTTGGCATGCTTTCTCAAACCTCAGCATTCTGCTGCTTCCCTGATGTTCAGCTTTCCTTTTCTTCCAGGCAGGTCTCTTATCTCCTCATGAAAACATCTCAGGGTGTCAACATAAAATAAATTTTCAATTCTTGGCACCACCCAGGTTGAGACTGGGTTAAAGTTCCAGGATGTGGGGGTGTCCTCAGCCAGACCAAAACTATTCCTTTAGTCTGACATCACAGAGACCTCCCTGAGAAGAAGTCATGCCTGTGCTCCATTCTGGAAATGGGTAAGCACATTAACCACATGGCTTTATATAAAACTCACAAGTTGGCTAGCATACATTTTGCAAAATTACTTCCCCTCCTTTCCAAATTTCTCAGTGCTACTAAATAAGCATGCTAAATTCCAAATGTGAAGGATATAGATATTGGACACAGCTGTGATTCCTGACACCTCAAAGTTCTGTCTGAGGAGTGTATTTTATGGTCTTTTCATTAAGGAGGCTGAAGTGGTAAGAAAGGCCATTTTTAGCACTTGGTACTCCTGCTGGGGCCTGACTCCAAATCCTTCTCATGATGGCATCTGCCACATTGCTTGCTCACTTAGTTGCCAGGTTATCTTCTGCCTCTTAGAAGCTGTAATCCTGCTAACTCAATGGACAACTGAACAAGGCTCAGACCTTAATCTGACCCTCTCCCCAGGGCTGCTATCCCTTTCCTTAAAAATGCAGGGCACACTGTCACCAGCATCAGCCGTTTGCCCCTTGTCACAGTACCCCTCACATCCAGGATTTAAAGAGCCTGTGGGAAGCAATTATCTGCACAAGGATGATAAAAAGGGGGCTTTTTCAGCCTGAGCCCATGATATCACTTTGCTAAGGCAATGCAATGGATTTCAACAAAGAGAAATAACTGTTCCCATGTAGTTTGGTAGGGAAAGCAGAAAACCTTTTTTACTTCACGCAGGAAATGGTTTTCATAGATGCTAACCACAACTGGGCAATCGGTATAACCACAACATAGTCTAATAAATGGAAGGTTTTTACCCATTGCATCACTGACCACCAAAAAGGATTCCCACCCTCCCTTCTCTAAGGCAAGAGAGAACAGTAAGTAGAGTTTCTTCACTTACTCTGCCAGCCAGGATTGCTAAAGCAGTGTTTCCATTCAGAGATGTAGACTCTTCTTCAAGGTTCCTGTCATCCAACCCCACTGCTGAATGATGGACAGACCTTGAACAAATCTCGTTTCTTTGCACTCTGGCATCCCTTTAGAGCACGTGCCTTTAGGACCACGATCCACAGAAGGTCATAATGTGAATGTATGACTGTGTAGCATTGCCAAAAGATTAGAAAAAGGTGCTTTAGCAATCACGGGCTGAGAGATGAAGGTTTGCTGAAACGAAACTGGAGAACCTGCCATGCACACATGATTTGAGGGAATTAAAACAAAACAAAACTAATGTGATCAACTAAAGATGAGAACGGAAGTAGGCATCACTCTCTCCCTGCTGTGAGAGGAAAGCTCTTTGCCCCAAAGTCAGCAGAGCAGCCTATGAAATTCTGTGACCTCTCCTGGGGAGGGAGTTGGAGGGGGCAGTTTCATGACACCCTTCCTCTCACTGTGAGGCCTAGCTGGTAACTCAGCAAAGACTGTGAGCATGTTCACCATCCTTACTGTTCGGATGAAGGCAGAAGGCTTGGAGCTGGGTAAACTGAGCCAGCTGGTTGGTACAGGAACAACTTGATGTTCCTGTCCGCCCCCCTCGCTGAAATACAAATATAAAAATTAAAAACAAAAACTGAAATGGCACTCATATAGAAGACCAAAACACTGCCTCTACCTAGCCCTACTGAGGAAGAGTTTTCCTCTGAGATTAAAAATAATGGAGACAATAACCCAATTATATATGAGCTGCTGAATTTATTTGTATTCTAAAAGAATGCTGGAAAATCTGATGACCAACCATTTCTTATTCCCAGCTAATACTTTAAAATAAAAAACAGCTTTACTGAGATATAATTAACAAACTAAAAAAATCCATCCATGTAAAGTATCCAAATCAATGATTTTTACTATATTCAGTTGTGCAGCCATTACCATAATCTAATAGTAGAACATCTTGTCACCCCCTCAAAAAATACCCCTCACACCAGTTAGCAGTCACCCTCACTCCTCCAGCTCTAGGCAACCACTAATCTACTTTCTGTCCCTATATATTTGCCTGTTTTCTCAGCTAATACATTTAAATCACAAGTTTAAGACTACTTTAAATCATTCAGAAGCAATATATCTCTCAGTTGGTATCTATTTATTACAGCTTCCTATAGGAAACACATTTAAGCTTTCAATTTGTTTCTTCTATGTTGATGGTCATAGTTAACTTCACAAGGGCCAGGAAAACCTGAAATCGAGACTTCAGAGAAGAACACTGGAATATCTGAACACTGTTTGTAGAGCAAAGTCCCCCACATGCCCAACACTACTGCATTTCCCCATGTATAAGACTCACCTTAATTTGGGGGCCAAAAATTTGAAAAAAGATGTACAGTATTATATAAGGTTACTGAACTCAGGTTTTATTCATCATAAAATTCATACAACTCCTCATCACTGTCAAAACTCCCATCCATTAGCTTGTCCTCATCTGTGTCTGATGACAATCACTGTCTTCATATATTGCCTTGTCCTCAGTTCCATCTATGGCATTTGAAATGCCACACTTCTACAACCACTGTATAAGACACACCCAGTTATTAGACCGCACAGTTTTCTAAAAAAGGTGTGTCTTATATATAAGAAAATATGTTATTTTGGAGCTGTGTTTTTAAAGCAGTGGGGTACAGTGGCTTTGCATGCTGTACAGAAACCTGTCTCTGCCAATTAATCGTTAAGAAAACAAAACAAAAACCCTGGCGAGTTAAATCTCTCTGAGCCTCAAGTAACTAATTAGTAAGTGAGGATAATAATAACTACCTTGAAGAGTGATGATTATTACATGAGCTATTAGTCAACTCAGACCTTATTTACTGAATGCCTTCACCGTGCCAGACTTTGCTGGCCACTGGAGATAGAAACACAAATTTCTAGCCTGCATTTAATTCATTTGTGCAAGAGACAGATAATGCAAACAATACATATGAGACAATGGCTGCCCAGTAAGGGCAGTAGGAGCATAAGAGTAAGAGTTGGGAAAGGCTGCAGAGAGGGAGGAGGAGGTGCCTGAAATGTAAAAGAGAAAGAATTTGTCAAGGGGACAAGCTGGGATGAGAAGTCCAGAATAACGCCTGCAATGAATGTGAAGCATTTAGCACAATGCCTGGCACAGCGTAGACCAGGGGTCGGGAACCTTTTAGGCTGAGAGAGCCATGAACGCCACATATTTTAAAATGTAATTCCGTAAGAGCCATACAATATGTTTAACACTAAATACAAGTAAATGTGTGCATTTTATGTAAGACCAACACTTTTAAAGTGCAATAAGTCTCTGAATTCTTTTTAATAACGTTGTTATGCTGTTGCTAACCAGTGATGAATAAAGTACTTCTTACCATTAATGCAACTTCTGGTGCTGCATGGTTTTGCTGATGGCTCTGTAGTCTGGTTGATACGTGGTGAGGTTAAGCTTCATGCAGGAGTTGAGACTTCCATCCGTAAATGTGATTGTAGGTTGGTCTTAACGTTCTTTAGATGTGAGAAAGACTGCTCACATGCATACGTAGAGCCAAACATTGTCAGTACAGCAATACTCACACGCTGCAGTGTGTGGTATGTGATGGGAAGAGCATTCCAAGTTTTGACAATCAGCTGGTCTGCGTGTTGAAGTTTTTTCATTTCTCCCCACTTGTGTTTGCTCGCCAACTCTGCTTGCTGTCATGCAAGTCTTTCCAAATCTTCATTCAGTGACTTGAACTTATTCACCCACATGTCTGAGGCCTTCAGGTCAGCAGCTTGTAGCTCAAAATCTCTGGTGGAGACACCGGGGATATAACTCAGGTCGGTGCTGTCCACTGCACACTCATGTGGATAGGTGATGAACTTAAAAAGACTAGTGAGCTCACAAAATTCTCCAAAGCGCACTTTGAATGACTGCAGGAGATTAGATGTGAAGCCTGCTAGCTGCTAGAGATCAAGATGTTGAGCAGGGTCACTTGCTGTGCATGCATCTTTAAACTCTCCCAGTTTTTCAAAGTGTAGTAAACAAACTGTTTCAATGTCGGCAATGAAGAGTTCTAGCTTGTTTTCAAATGCAAACACTGCTTGTTGAAGGGATAAGACTGTATTTCCAATGCCTTGCATTTTCACATTGAGCTGGTTCAGATGTTCAGTCATGTCCACGAGATAGTAGAACTTCAGAAGCCACTCAATGTTAGCTAACTCAGGATGCTTGACGTTTTTCATTTCAAGAAAAATCGGCATTTCACTCAGACAAGCTGCAAAACGGCTGAGCACCTTCCCTCTTGACCACCAACACGCACTGCTATGCGGAAGCAGACCAGAATGATTATTTCCAAATTCATCCAGCAGTGTTTTAACCTAACCTGGTGATCATTTAAAGCTCGGGCAACAATAAAGTTGATCACCTGAATGACCAGTGACATCACCTCACCAAGCTGCTCGCCACATATCTGAGCACAAAGCGCCTCCTAATGTAGGATGCAGTGAAAACTTAGGTTGGGTCTCTTTTCATGTTCATGAAGAAGCGCTACGAATCCTGTTTTTCCCCACCATGCACGGAGCTCTATCAATCAGTACACACCGAAATAAGTTTATCCATCGGTAGATTTTTTTCTTTAGCGAACTCAGTGAAAGACTTGAAGAAATCCCCCCTCTTGTTGTCTCTTTCACAGGCAAAACAGCAAGACTTTCCTCACGTAGTGTGTCACCACAGCAGGACTTTCCTCACTTAGTGTGTCACCGACAGCATACCTTGCAATCATGCTGAACTGGGATAAATGGCTGTCTGTTGACTCATCCAAAGCGAGAGAAAAGAATGGTGCTACATTTATGTCCTTAACTTGTGTTGCCTCAATTTGATTTGCCATCATGATGGTACGATTGTGAACAGTTCTTGCCCACAGAGGCATGTCTTTTATTCGTTTGATTATCTTGTCTTTATCTGAAAAGTCGCCAAAAAGTTCATTGGTGCCTGACCAGGCAGTGGAGCAGTGGATAGAGCGTGGGACTGGGATGCAGAGGACTCAGGTTCATGGCCCCGAGCTCACCAGCTTGAGTGCGGGCTCATCTGGTTTGAGCAAAGCTTACCAGCTACGATGCAAAGTCCCTGGCTTGAACAAGGGGTTGCTCGGTCTGCTGAAGGCCCGCAGTCAAGGCACATGTGAAAGGGCAATCAATGAACTATGGTGCCACAATAAAAAAAAAAACTCATGATTGAGGCTTCTCATCTCTCTTCGTTCTTTTTTTAATTTTAATTTTTTTTTTTAATTCATTTTAGAGAGGAGACAGAGAGAGAGAGAGAGACAGAGAGAGAGAGAGAAAGAGGGAGGAGCTGGAAGCATCAACTCCCATATGTGCCTTGACCAGACCAGTGCAGGGTTTTGAACTGGCGACCTCAGTGTTCCCAGGTCGACGCTTTATCCACTGCGCCACCACAGGTCAGGCCTCTCTTCGTTCTTATCTGTCTGTCCCTATCTATCCCTCTCTCTGACTCTCTCTCTGTCTCTGTAAAAAAAAAAAAAAGTTCATTGGCAACATCAAGCATGAATGTTTTGGCATACTCCACATCTGTGAATGGCTTTCTGTTTCTCACAATTGCTAAAGCACCAGCAAAGGTAGCTGAATTCCAGTCACCTTGTTGGGTTCAAACATGAAGTTGCTGCTGACTAGCTTGCACTCTGCACAGTAGCTCTCTTGACATGCTTTCTTCCTGCTGTCCCCTGCTGGATATTTCTATGCAAATGTAGTATGGTGTGTTTCGAAGTGCCGCTTTATATTTGACCGTTTCATCGATGCAATTTTATCATTGCATATTAGATACACTGCATAACCTGCTCTCTCCACAAAGGCAAATTCCTCTGTCCATTCCTGCTGAAAAGTACGATACTCCTCATCTATTTTTCTTTTAGCCATCTTCTTCGTCAAAAGGGTTTCTGCAATTAGCTAGCTGACTACTTGATTAACAGTAATTTTTTAAAATGTTTTTATATTTATTTTTTACAGGGACAGAGAGAGAGTCAGAGAGAGGGATAGATAGGGACAGACAGACAGGAACGAAGAGAGGTGAGAAGCATCAATCATTAGTTTTTCGTTGCCTTTGCGACACCTTAGTTGTTCATTGATTGCTTTCTCACACGTGCCTTGACCGCGGGCCTTCAGCAGACTGAGCAACCCCTTACTGGAGCCAAGGACCTTGGGTCCAAGCTGGCGAGCTATTGCTCAAGCCGGATCGGCCCCCGCGCTCAAGCTGGCGAGCTCCGGGTCTTGAACCTGGGTCCTCCGCATCCCAGTCCGACGCTCTATCCACTGCGCCACCGCCTGGTCAGCTTCTGACTGCTTGATTAAAAGGAGAGAAGTTTACTTCCTGACCGCACAACGACCTATGTACGTTAAGCATTATCCAATAAAAATTTGGTATTGTCCCGGAGGACAGCTGTGATTGGCTCCAGCCAACCGCAACCATGAACATGAGCAGTAGAAAATGAATGGATTGTAATACATGAGAATATCTTATATTTTTATATATTTTTTAATTTTTAAAATATTTTTATATATTTTTAACATTATTTTTTTATTAAAGATTTTTCTGTGAGCCAGCTGCAGCCATCAAAAGAGCCACATCTGGCTCGCGAGCCATAGGTTCCTGACCCCTGGAGTAGACAATCAATACTTTCTGTCATCCCCACTCTTATCTTCCTTGAAAGGATGTTCTTTAGAATCCAGAAATAAAAATCTTGCTGCGGCTAGAGAAAAATTAGCGTATCTGAAACTTTAGGAGTTGCTTGTTCCCTTTTCTGAGGCTAATTGTTCTTTGGCAGAAAAGTGTTATTTTACATTTCGACTTCTTTTTCCCCCTCACACACTTCTTATTTTGAAAATTTTCCAACCAAGGAAAGTTGGTCTCCTTTAATCTAGAACAGTCCCCCTGCATATACAATGGCCCATGATTTGATTTGTCGGGTTGTTAACGTCGGCTGCTTTGAAGGCATCTGGGGGCCTTCCAGCATGCTATTCTTGGACTGCTTTTCTCCATCTACACTCACTTCCTGAGTGACTTCATCCAGTCCCGAGGCTTAAATACCAGTTATATGCCTCTGAGGCCCAAATGTCTTATTTCAGCCCAGACCTCTCTTCTAACTCCAGCCTTACATATCCAACTGGCCAGTGAACATTTCCACTCAGATGCCCAGTGGACTTCCCTTAGCAGCTTCCCATATCTTAGTAGAGGACAACACCTGGCATAGGACTTACCTTTCAGACTTCCTCTCCTACAACTAACCCCATTCATTACCCCTTGGGGACGTGCCACCTTACAGGCCTTGCTTCAAGACACCTCTTCTGCCTCAAATACTCTCTTCCCAGAGAGTAGTAGCTTGGTTAACTACCTCACCTCCCTCAGGTCTTCGCTCAAATCTCAATTTCTCAGTGAGGCTCACTCTGACCATCCTATTCAATACTGGAACCTTCAGCCTCACCCTGAACTCCTGAGTCCCCTAACCTTCCTCAGATCTTCTTTTAACCATGACACTTGACATTTTCCAACGCAACATGTAATTTATATGCTTATTGTCTATCTCCCCACAGGAACAAAAACTCCACACAGGCTGTAACCTGTGTCTGTTTTGTTCACTGATATAACCTAAGTGCCTGGCACAATAGTGGCACATAGTAGGTATCTGATAAAAATTTGTTAAAAGAATGTATGACTATCGGGAAAACATATCACCTTCATACATTGTAAATAGATTCCAAAAATGATACCTACACTAAAGGAACAAATCTCTATGTTGGCTAATCTTGTAGCTGCTGCCCATCCTTAGCTGGGTTTTCCACAGGAGAACGAAGTACTTCATACTTCATTCAGAGCAGGCTCAGGAAAAGCATTTGTTCACTGCAACAGATGGCAGACTTCCTTGAATGGCTGTCCGTAGCCTGGAATTGTCCAAGTTTGGCCTTGGCACCACCCCACAAGAGCCTGAAGTGTTCAACTACCCTGTTATTAACTATAATCTCAGGTACAGGGGCAACGATACCTTTACTAAAACACAAATGAGGGACAGAATTAAGGGCAATGCTGGACCAAGATTTTCTTTTATATTCTGTCCATAATAAAATTTGCAAAAAAACCCCCACAAAAAATGTGATATTTGGATTCATTTTATGTGAATGAAGTTCTGGAATAACCAGGTCAGGAGACCTACTGGGAGACTTAGTTGCGTGGGGCAAATGAGTTATTTCCCCTAGCTATTGGCTACCTCACAGCTTGGCTGCCTTTCCCCCCCCTTTTGGGGGGACAAGGTGGAGGCTAGTTTAAAGTCAAACACACTATTTATTATCTTATGAGCCAGAAGCAACGCCTGAGGTCCAGCCTCAAAGCTAAAACCAACAGTGGATAGATGTAATTGGAGCTAACTAATTAGCTAATTAGCTAACTCAATACTCAGCCAACAGAACAACTTCTTGTCAGAATCTGCCAGAAAGAATTATTCAGGTTTGCTACAGCCAGCAAACTGAGCTTGAGCAAAGATGATCGCTTCTGCCAGCAGTCACAACCACCATATATATCAAGGTAAAGAATTATGCAGACGACGCTTACTTCTCTCTTGTTCACTGGAAATCTGGCTGCTGCACACAAGGGGAGGGGTAAGACTCTGAATAGCAGCTAGAAAAAGATGCAAAAAGGAACTGGTGCTTCTCACTGATGGAGGTCTTGGTTCCTAGTGAGAATCTCAGCAGTAAAGAATCCTAAAAACTTCCAAGGTTGGGGGTCAAAATGAGATCGATCATATACAAAGACTCAAGACTTCCAAATAGCTTCAGACTTGTAGACTCCTGACCATGGAGTAATGGCCTCACAATTCTGAAGGAAAATAAATTTTCACCTATAATGTCATACCCCACAAAACCACCAAAATATGTGAAGGTAGGACAAATCTATATTTATTTATTTATTTATTTAAGTTTTTTTACAGGGACAGAGAAAGAGTCAGAGAGAGGGATAGATAGGGACAGACAGACAGGAACGGAGAGAAGTGAGAAGCATCAATCATTAGTTTCTCATTGCCATTGCGACACCATAGTTGTTTATTGATTGCTTTCTCACATGTGCCTTGACCACGGACGGGCCTTCAGCAGACTGAGTAACCCCTTGTTGGAGCCAGCGACCTTGGCTCCAAGCTGGCGAGCTTTTGCTCAAGCCAGATGGGCCCGCGCTCAAGCTGGCAAGCTCGGGGTCTCGAACCTGGGTCTTCCGCATCCCAGTCCGACACTCTATCCACTGCGCCACTGCCTGGTCAGGCACAAACCTATATTTAGACAGGCAAAGTTTCAAAAGTTTACCTCCCATAAACTGTTTCCTCAGAATGTTACAGGAGGATGAGCTCTATCAGAATGAGGGAATAAACAGACGAGAAAGACTAGGGAATACAGGAAACAGGAGCTACACGAAGAGGGACAAAGCACAGGCCCAGACCATCAGCTACCCAGAAAGCCAATAACAAAAAGCTCCGGTTTGAGCATGATAATGGAAGACTCTAGAAAGAACTGGGGGTGGGGTGAGGGATGGAAATGACAGATTATCTGACTTAGCAGAGAACAGTATTGAGAAGAATTTTACACCAAGCAAAGTAATATATATACATGCACATACACGAAAGGAAATATAAGGCAGTCTAGTAACTGCTCTCGGTCAGCAGTGAACATACTAACAGTGATAGTAACGGCATTATGTTGGGAGAATGGAAGGAAAACTGGGATGCTGAGGGGTAGGGGTGGTTCAAGAGTGTGGATTCCTCCTTTTCCAAAACAGGAGCTAGTGCTTTTTTTTTTTTTTTTTTTTTTTTTTTTACCCTTAAGTGAGAAGCGGGGAGGCAGAGAGACAGATTCCAGCATGTGCCCCATCCATCAAGCCTCATACTGGGGATGCTCTGCCCATCTGGGGCTATTGCTCAGCAACCGAGCTATTTTAGCACCCGAGGTGAGGCCATGGAGCCATCCTCAGCACCTGGGATCAACATGCTCCAACTGAGCCATGGCTGCAGGAGGAGAGAAAGCGAGAGAGAAGGGGGGGTGGGGAAAGGTGGAGAAGCAGATGGTCGTGTGCCCTGTCCATGAATCAAACCCAGGACATCTACAAGCTGAGCCGATACTCTACCACTGAGGCAACTGGCCAAGGCCTGAGCTGGTGCTTCTTAAACAGGAAGTTAATAATGGCTAAAATCGATAAGCCAAGAAAGAATGGCTTTACACATGTTAGTTTAAAATATAGACAAAAAATATCATAAGTAGCTAACGATTTAAAGTGGTTGGCTCTGGAGAGCCGGACCCAGGACTGGGTCAGAAGAGTGCCTAAGAAATTTTGACTTTCCAAACTATGCTTTGGTTTTGGTTTGATAACCAATCTGGGTTAATAAATTTTTTTTTTTAATGCAGGATTATTTGATTTTCTTTTTAATTTCTTTTTATTTTATTCATTTTTTTTAGAGAGGAGACACAGAGTGAGAGAGAGAGAGAGAGAGAAAGGGAGGAGGAGCTGGAAGCATCAACTCCCATATGTGCCTTGACCAGACCAGTGCAGGGTTTTGAACTGGTGGCCTCAGTGTTCCCAGTTCGAGGCTTTATCCACTGCGCCACCACAGGTCAGGCTGGGTTAATAAATCTTAATAGCAGAGAAGAAGAAAAGGAGTTTTTCTGAGGAGTCATAAGTCTGGCCATATTTGGATCTTAGACTTCCTAATTTTGAATATGTCCTCTTTGACCTCCGCTGCTGTTGACACTTACATGTTTCTTATTGTTTATTCCTAGTAAAGATTTTCTACAGGTATAATCCGTTCTATAACACTGAAATACCCCAAATTGAGCTATATTTGATAGTGTTCTGTGTGTAGGTCACTTGTACATTTGTTTTAGTATCTTTACTCATTAACAGTGTCTTCTATTCCTACTATGTGCTAGCAATCACATAGATACCAGAATACACAGAAAATTCAAGCCTCATTTCTCTTCTTAGGGAGCTATGGCTCCTGACAATGCCTGACAAGTAACAGGAACAAAATCCTCTTTCTTGCTTTTCTTGTGAACATGTGTTATAATATTTAGTGCATCATAGTGCTATCCAAGAACTACCTGCTTCAGAATCCTCTGTGGTTATTAACAATGCAAAGACCTCCTTAATCAGAATGTCTGGGAGCTGGACCCTAGCACCTGCACTTTATAAGACGATGCTACAATTTGAGGGCCACTGGTTTAGAGAAAGCTCCTCATGTCTCCCATTGAAGCACATGACTATGTACGTAATCATCCAAACATTATGATTTAAAGAGAACCTGAATGGGATGTCCAAACATTTGGGGAAGGCTGTGAACTCAATGAGGGTCAGTGAAACCAAGTCACTGAGGAGTCATGAAGCTGGTTTTCAAAAACAATGAAGGATGTAAAGATTTAAGGTAGAGGCAACACCAGGTTGTGGGTGGTTTTCTCCTCTACATCTGGTTCTAAACTCCTTGTTAGACAAAATCATTCAACTTATAGCTATCTCTTCATTGAAAAAGCAAGTGAAATGATCTGCTCCCCAGTGAGTGAGTATACTGATGAAAGCTAGACCATTCTTCCAGCACTTAATATAAAAGTTTTTGTAAAATCCTATTTGTTTCTCAGTAGGTTCTGTATGCTGCTAATGAGAATATGAGACACATAAAACTGTTCATAAGTTTCATAAGAATGCCCTCATTTTACTAACAATCAAGCTCCACAGTCTATCCCCAAGTACAGAGTCCAAATAGCACATTTTTTTCATTATTCTGAAGGCTGCTGCTCAGGCAGACAAGCCAGCCCTATGATGACAAAATAAAGCAAATTCCAATTACTGAGAGTTAGGAAAAGCACAAAGTGGGCCTTATTCACCAGGACTCTTTCAAGGATGGGCCTCTTCTTTCATCAGGCTCCACTCCACCTGCTGAGTGGGGTGTCAAGCACTGATGGCTACACCTCGAACTTGCCCCCTTCCAATGGGGGCCCAAATGTAGCCTGTGGTTTGTCTTTGTAATTACTTTCATAGTTCTTTGTACACACACAGACACACACACACACACGTCAGGTATAAGTTTTGCAAATATTTTTTTTTAGTTTTGTGGCTTGCCTAATCACTTAATGATACTATATTTTTTTTCATGGACAGAGAGTCAGAGAGGGGGATAGACAGGGACAGAGAGACAGGAATGAAGAGAGATGAGAAGCATCAATCATTAGCTTTTCGTTGCGACACCTTAGTTGTTCATTGATTGCTTTCTCATATGTGCCTTGACCGTGGGGCTATAGCAGACCAAGCAACCCCTTGCTGGGGCCAGCAACCTTGGGTCCAAGCTGACGAGCTTTTGCTCAAGCCAGATGGGCCCGTGCTCAAGCTGGTGACCTCGGGGTCTTGAACCTGGGTCCTCTGCATCCCAGTCCGACGCTCTATCCACTGCGCCACCGCCTGGTCAGGCTTAATGATACCTTTTGATGAACAGAGGGAGAGGTAGCTGCATGGGTACTGGTTCAACATAAAGGGAAAAAAGTATTAATGCTACAGATTTAAAAAAACAAATAGATCAGCATTTCTTCCTTTAAACTATTCACTTTTACAAGCCAATTCTATATCTTAGTGAATGCAGAACAATCATAGTCATTCCACTGTCTAAGAGCAAGCTAAATTTTGGAAAGACAAGATTCTTGGATGGCTGCCCCTTCAGATATACACGGGACTGCAGAGCCAAATCACAAAAATGGCTAAGAGATGTGCCTCTGTCAAGTGAGAATTAGGAGGGAAAGTTCTAAAAGGTACTGTCATCAAACCAGAAAGTTTTTTTGTTTTAAACAGGGGAAGTAAAAAAGAAAAAGAATCATGAAAGGAAGTCTTTAAAGTCTTCCATACCACATTCTGGTTATTAATACTGCCCTTTTTTTCTTAAGCTGATTAAAAAATAAGGAAGCTATGGTGGATAGAGCAAGGCGCTCAGCTGCTGGGCTGCACTCCTAACTCATCTGCTGCGTGGGCTGCCCCCACCCTGGATAAATCAGTCCTTCTCATTTTCTACTTCGGTGACTGAGACACAGAGAGACCAATTTAAGTGTGAGAGGCTGAAAGCATTATTAATCATTAATGTTCTGCAACAGCCTCTATGGAACATGGCATTGCAATATTAGTTACTCAGGATCATCTGGAAAGGCCAACCATCATTGCCATCCCCCTTGCCTCCTTGTAGCATATGATCCACAGAAACTGTGGGAAAGTTTGGTTTTTTTC
Organism: Rhynchonycteris naso; assembly: GCA_037038555.1. Classification (NCBI taxonomy): domain Eukaryota; kingdom Metazoa; phylum Chordata; class Mammalia; order Chiroptera; family Emballonuridae; genus Rhynchonycteris; species Rhynchonycteris naso. The sequence goes on from CM073001.1 coordinate 23,668,864, forward strand.
TCTCTTGTAATTAACCAATCTAAACAAAACCCTTTAAAACAACAGAAACAGGTGAAAAGGAACAAGAAAGAGGATAAATAGTAATAATAATAATAATAATAATGATGATAAACTGTTGCCACAAACCCACATGTCCAGACAACCCTGCCAGTCTGAAATGCTCTGAGAACATCTGCTCTTCCCTGGGATGCAAGCCCCAGAATGAGGCTGTAATGCAAAGCAAAAGCTGTCAGTTGGAGGTGAGGCAGTGGGGGATGTCTCCATCAGAATAAAGGAGGGAGGAGGGAGAAAAACTCATGCAAGGCACAAGAATAAGTCTCTTATATTCATGTTAAACTTGGTCAAAGCAGGGCTGAAAAAGAAACAAAAGGTGGAACACTCCCAGCACAACTATTATATGTGTAAAAATGTGAGTCTTCTTAAATTGATAAATTCGCTGTGGGCATTCTCTGGTGGGCCCCTTCATTCTAAGGATTTTTGTTTTGCTTCTGTGTAGAAATTTTTCTTCTCATTTCTTTGGGTATTTATTTCCCCCTCCATTTTCTCTTTTTTTCCCCCTCCCATAACTCATACTGGATGACTAAAACTTCTGAAATAACCCCCTTTATTGCATTCACTTTGTTTCTCTATATTTTATGATTTTATATTCTAGGAAAATCCTTTAGCCCTTTCCTCCTCCCTAGGTGCTTTTAGTTGTATCCATTAATGCTATGCAGCCCCTTTAACAAGGTTCTAGCTAAACGATCAGGTTTCATTTCCAAGATCTAGGAAATAAAATTCACCTTTTCCCATACTAGTCTGTTCTTCTTACATGAATGTAGTGTTCTTTTTCTCTCTCTTTCAGGATATAAACACACTTCCCTTAAAGTCTCCTTTTTTGTGTTCTATTTACTTGAATCCTCCAATGTTAGCTCTTCAATTTCTTGAGCATGGAGCTTCTCTTTATGATGTTGGTTTTCCTCTGATATTTGGCACTGCTTAGCTCTGTGCTTGCTCATGATGATTTAGATCCTCGGTGTGCAAATGCTCCATTTATTCCCCACTGCCATATCTGGTAATTATAGGGGACGGGCGGGACATGCAGGGCTTGTGGACTCTGATTTCTACCTTTAATACAATTCCATCTGCCTTTTCTCCTTCAGTAATTCCTCAAATTTCTAGATTACCCAGGATATTTCTTTTTTTCAGCTCTGTGAAAGACATATCTCTTTCAGATATGTTTAGAGATTTGGGCACATGTGTAGTGGTATGTGTTCCGTTTACCATCTTGAGGCCTTTTAATACTAACTAGATAGTGTTCTAAATATAAACCACTAATACCTTAAAAGTCTCCAAATGGCATGTGGAGAAGTTGTCTTTGATCCATTTTTGTTTCTTTGCTTACCAAACAAAGCCTCCTGTCACTTTTTATCATTTTCCAGGTACCGCTTTGGGATGCCTCAATGGGACAGACTGTTCTGGTTAATGGGATAGCAACGATAAGTTAATAAACAAGCATTCTAGTTTTCTAAGCCAAATGTAATACCAGCTTTATGAGCATGGCAGCCATGAATCAGCTCTTTGGAATCACATCAACTGATAAAATCACATTTCTAGAATTACAAAGCCTAGAAATAACCCTTAACAGAGGTACATACAACAACTCTGGGGTCCCCTTCAAATCATGGAACTTCACCAGCAATCAATCACTACAAGAAAAAATAATATAAGAGGAGAAATCATTTCTGGTTCTCAAAAATAATCTAATTTAAAGGAGACTGTTCTTTCTCTAGTAAGCTAGAGATGATCTGCCTCTTTAATAAAGGCTAGTTTAATAACATTTACTTACAGAAGTAAAATTTATTTTCTTTTTCCTACATTTAAATGTTTTCATAGAATCCAAATACTTAAGTTGCTCCATTCAAAGTAGTGTCTGGTCAGCGTAATGGCTGGGGAAATCCCTCATTAAAACATCACTGTCTTGGGTAAAAGGCAACATAACTAATACAAGATCAGTTTATTCAGTTTCTACAATAAAAGGAAAATATTTTTTTGGAATGAAATTTCTGTCTGCAATAAAATTAATGTTCAAATATTATTTTAAAAAAGAAGTCCCTTAGGAGACTCTTCGCTTCTCTGCTTCATGGTTCGTTTTCTAACCTCTGTTTCTCATTTGCTGAGTAAGAAAGAGTTAACTCATAAATTAGAGGAATGTTGTTTCAGCTCCACAGAAAGCTTTTAAGGAGAGGGTCAGTGCAAGGACCAGATTCTTCATTAACTCATTAACAAGACAGGTCACTGTGGCCTCAGAGTTCATTTATCAGCAGGAAAACCTCAGCTGGTAATGGCTGGTTGTTTCCTGCACATCTCAAAATCCAGAATGGAGAAGTAGACTCCATTGTGAGTGTTTCCTGCCTTGGAAGGAAGGAAAATATTTTCATGGTGACTATTCTTTTCTCAGGCTGGTGTCACATTTGGCCCAAAGGTACAATGGGTAAGCAAGGCGTTTCTGCTCTCAGAGCACTTTCTAATGCCTGTTTGCTCCCAGTTAATTATGTTCTAATGATTTTATGTGTAACCTCATTGGATCTTACTGACAATGCACTAGTTTTTAAATAAATTTTTATGGAAATGTTAATAGCTGTAAATTAGGCGCATTTCAGCAGTCACTGCCTGCCCATCCACCTGCACCACATACCATCAGCTTCAATTCTCCTTGATGGCTGCTATTCCTGACTGTGACCTACAGTTCTTAGTCCAAAAGGGATTCAAAGCTATTAATTACCCTGTGGAAACCCAAACGGTTTTGCCATAACATTCAGACAAACATTCTTCTGTAATGCTGAGCCTGGCATCTACCTTGAGCAGAAAAACCATGAAAGATTGAGCAATGTCAAAATAACACTGGAAGCCTAACCAAGCGGTGGCGCAGTGGATAGAGCGTCGGACTGGGATGCGGAAGAGACCCCGAGCTTGCCAGCTTGAGCGAGGGGCCCATCTGCTTGAGCAAAAGCTCGTCAGCTTGGAACCAAGGTTGCTGGCTCCAGCAAGGGGTTGCTCAGTCCGCTGAAGGCCCGCGGTCAAGGCACATGTGAGAAAGCAATCAATGAACAACTAAGGTGTTGTGACAGCAATGAAAAAACTAATGATTGATGCTTCTCGCCTGTCTCCATTCCTGTCTGTCTGTCCCTATCTCTCCCTCTCTGTGACTCTTTCTCTGTCCCTGTAAAAAAAAAAAAAAATAACACTGGAAGTTCCTCTCCAAAATAAGTGATTGGTTGGATTAGCAGAGAGCTTAAAGCAAAACTCCAAAGTAAAAGCTCTCTGTGGGGGAATTATAAGAGCTCCTATGTATTTGGTATTGCTCCGACAATTAAGCCCTGGGAAGGCTCCTTTGGCCTCACAGCAAACAGAAGGTTTCCGTAGAGTATAGGAAGAAAAGACCTGGTTTCCCAGTCTTCCCTCCCAACCCTGACTGGCAATGCTGACACACCTTCCACAGCTCCAGGAAAAGAAAGAGCAGTCACAGCATTTTGGGAGAAGGCACAGCTGCTGTGCTCCCTTTCCACATCTTCCTTTGGCACTTGCCGCCAGTTCTAGGGCTTCCTTTCTCTGCTCACCTGATTGCTCTTCTCAAGCAGTCTGCTCAGGAGGCAGTGTGGTGCAAATGAAAAACCTGGCTAGGGGAATGAAAAGGTCTCAGTCTTCTGACTCTGCTCTAGTCCTTAGCCTCCTCAGCTACCTTTCCCATGGTCTCTTTCACTTCTAAAACTCTAGTGGCACTTAAAAAAAAATCCTAATACTTGTATGGCACACACTTTCCAAGCTAAACACTGTAACATACACCTCACGTGCCTGAATATCACAGGCTAGCACCATGCCTCAGACCCACTGCCAGGACCAGTCTGTGGCGTGCTATGCGAAGGGTTTTATAATCCTTGTTGACCAACCAGAGTTTACTTTTTACTATAAGATGTAGAGATTAGTTTTACTTCCTAAAGGTTACTGACGGGAAAAATAATCTCAGATTTACCGTTTTGAAAAACTGCTACTCACTATAGTCACAAATCCATTATGCATTTCTATTTTTACTGGACTCCCTCCCTACGCTCAGGAAGAAAAAGTACAGCAGGAACTTATGTGTACAAACTCTGCTTATCTCTGTCTCATAACGGCGTAAGAAAAAAAAAATGTTTTCTTCACCAGCTGACTCATTAACAGAAAGACCATAAAAGTTTGTTTAATTAGAACAAGAGGCCAGGTAAGTAAGAAGGTCACTGCTGGCTCATCACTTCCGGCCCCCGGTGGTTGCTAAAGCCAAATGCACTTACAGTTCTGACCAAATCCTGTATGTTAGCATACCCACTTTCAATTTTCACATAAAAGCAGAACAGGCATTCTTTCTCTAGGCTCTTGGGAGAATAAAAAAGATATATATATTTAAAAATTATTTTATTGTTATTCTTTTTAGGTGAGAGGAGGGGTGACAGTGAGCCAGACTCCTGCATGCACCACAATTAGGATCCACCTGGCAACCCCATCAAGGCTGATGCTTGAGTACTGAGTTATTTTTAGCACCTGATGCTGATGCTTGGACCAGCTGAGCTATCCTCAACTGCCCAGGGCCATGCTTGAACCAACTGAGCCACTGGCTGTGGGAGAGGAAGAGATAGAGAAGGGGAGGAGGAAGCAGATGGTTGCATCTCCTGTGTGCCCTGATCGGGAATCAAACCCAGGACGTCCTCATGCCAGGCCAATGCTCTATCCACTGAACTACAGGCCAGGACCAAGAAAAAATATTTTGAGGTTAGGTGGCTGGGTTAAAGGTCAGGAACCCTCATCTTGACTTGGGAGAAAATTTAGGTCCATGACTCTCAATCTTGGGTGATTTTTGCAACCACGGAATATCTGGCAATGTCTGGAGGCATTTCTGATTGTCACCACCTGGGAAGGGGAGAAGAGGTATGACTGGCATCTAGAAGGTAGAGGCCAGGGATGCAACTAAACATCCTGTGACTCACAGGACAGTTCCCTACAACAAAGAACCATCCATCCAGCCCAAGTGTCAGGGGTGCAGAGGTGGAGAAGCCCTGCCCTAGGTGCAGTGGCATTCCCTCTATCCAATGGCAGCAACTGTTTAAATCATATTTAAACAGTTTAAACATATTTAAATCATATTTAAACAGCCCCCCTCATATAGCAGTCTGAGCTCCTTGAAGAAAACAACTGGATTTAAGGTCAGGTCCATCAGTGAACACACTCTAGGAGTCCTAATTTCTGGTTGTTCTTGAGGGAGACGGGCTTGGTCCTGGGAATGAAAAAAGCCTCTGGGCTAAATTTAGACTCTACTATATGACACTAAATATTTCTAAATATCATTCAGCAAACACCCTTTCACATTTTAGCTGGTTAGAGAACAAAATGCTGGCAGCACTAGATAGCCAGTTTTCCCTGCATGTTCATGTTCTTCTCTCCTGTTCAACACAGTTCGTTTGTTGAGGATTCCACCACTGAGCAGCCCTCACGTGGCTTGGGAACAGCCTGGCTTTGATTCCCTCACACTAATGTGCTGACTCCATTTCTTCTCCAGCAAAAAGGTGCTGGCCCACATCATGTAGATGAGAAACAAACGCTAATGGAACTGTTCCAAAGCGGAAAGGAATTTCATAGAGAATATATGGATATGACAAATAGGGGCAATTCCCACAGTCTTTAGGGGAGCACAGGGCCCCAGAGCACATGAGAAAAGCCTGGGAGAGAGTTCATGACTTCATCACTAGCTCAATTACATTAAAAGCTTTCAAATTGAAACTAAGCAATAAGCTTTGGAACTGCCTTACTAGGAAACCAAGTAGAACCCTCGAAAGTGGCCTGGTGAGCTGAAAATGATAGATATTCTAATACTGACTAACCATACTCTCTCTTCTGCTATACCACTATAAATCAGCTATCAATGTAAGATTATGCAAGATGGATTTCCTAAGGAGGCAAAGAAAATAATAATTTGGTGGATAATTTGATAGCTGACTACATTGTGCAACAAATGAATATGTAATCTTTTGTGCAAAAAATGTATAGACATTTGTTTAATTATGAGGACATTTTAAGAATCTCTGTAAGAAACATTTTCCTCTTATGCCAAAATTAAAGCAACATGAACAATTTTAGAGTTCTTATTTAGAGCAATTATTGGTCAGAAAATGGACTATAATAAACCACAGTTACTTAAAACCCAATGGAGCAATTGAAACTAACTAATCTTCAGCAATAGTGCACAAATTCTAAAACTAATGAAAAGCCTGTCCTGTCAGCATATACAGGATGTGGAGGCCTATGTGTGTTTTTTCACTATTATACACAAATATAAAAAGGAATCATGGTAATGATTGCACGACAATGTGAATGTATTAAATACTACTGAATTGCACACTTCAAAATGGTTAATTTTATGTGAATTTCATCTCAATAAGAAAACAAAAGAATCAGGAACTACGAAAAGAAGAAATGCGCCCCCATGTTCGTGGCAGCATTGTTCACAATAGCAAAGATCTGGAACCAGCCCAAGTGTCCGTCAGAAGACGAGTGGATTAAAAAGCTTTGGTACATATATACTATGGAAAACTACTCAGCCATAAGAAACGATGACATCGGATCATTTATAACAAAATGGATGTACCTTGATAACATTATACGGAGTGAAATAAGTAAATCAGAAAAAAAGAAAAACTGAGAACAGCATGATTTCATACATAGGTGGGACATAAAAGTGAGAATATGAGACATGGACAAGAGAGTGGCGGTTATGGGATGGGGGGAGGGAGGGAAGAGTGGGATAGGGAGGAGGGGAGGGACACAGGGAAAACCAGATTGAAGGTGACAGAGGACAATTTGACTCTTGGTGATGGGTATGCAACACAATTGAATGATAAGATAACCTGGAGATGTTTTCATTGTACATATGTACCCTGATTTATTGGTGTCACCCCATTAGAATTAATAATAATAAAATATATATATAAAAAAAAAGAATCAGGAACTAAACTACTTTAATTGCTTTAGAAAGCAAAACCATGTAAACTATGCCAATTAGAAAAATACTTATAAAAATAATAGTATAATTCAAGACCAACCACATTATAGCTCATGTTTAGATGATTTATAGTAGACGTATATTCACGAGAAAAGCAAAAAAGATGTAAAGCTGAATGAAAGACTACTTAAAATAAAATTTTAGAATAAAAACAATGATCCTTAAGAAGAGCCCAGAAATAATAATGTTTAGAAGAACACCCCCCAAAGCTGAGAGTTTGGTAACAGGAGATCAAGACTATTTGTTCCTATTGTTACTGACCTGAGGTAGAACAACAAAGAAGTTTGAATGTAAGAAATGTAACTGGCCTTGGTTGATTTGCTCAGTAGTAGAGCATTGGCCCAGCGTGTAGATGTCTCAGGTTCAATTCCTGGTCAAGGTACACAGGAGAGGCAACAATCTGCTTCTCCACCCCTCCCCCACACCAAGCATAGTTGGCCCTAGGAGCTGAGGATGGCATGGCCTTGCCTCAGGTGCTAAAATAGCTTGGTTGCTGAGCAACAGAGTAATGGCCCCAGATGGGCAATGCATTGATCCATAAGGGGGCATGCAGGGCGGGGATCCTGGTTGGGGCACATGCGGGAGTCTGTCTCTCTGACTCCCTGCTGCTCACTTAATTTTAAAAACAAATAAATGAATAAATAAAAAAATGTAATTGAGTAAACTCTAAAATCTTGGGAAATGTTAATCCATTTAAGACACATATTATTTGGTCCTCAGTTGGTGTCCAGCCGCCACAAGACCTGGTCAAATACTCAATGGCAGCACCTAGGCTGCACCAGGGAACAATCAACATCTTGAGATGAGGCCTGAAGGCTTCCAGATCTCTACCCAAGAACCTTAAATGCCCATTAAAAGAGAATTAACAGAATTGTATGATAGTGTGAACAACACTGAGTGATAGCTCAAATATAAATGTTCAGTGCTCAAAATATATCTACCACAAGGACGCACCTAACTTAAATTTCACAGGACACATCGAGTGTTAATAACAGAAAGGTCATGACCTGGATTCTGACATAAAAGTACCTGGTAAAATGTAAAATGAAGTAGCCCAAGAAACAGGAATGTTAATTTGACAAAGTTCTCTCAGAGTAAACTCTACTACACATAGTAATAGTATCAGATGGACAGACAGGATGAAGAAAGCCAAGAATAAACTATCACATGTCCAGATATTCTACACTGTGTATACTTTGATTTTCCAAGATAGTTCTAAAAAATGCCACTTAAAAAAGTAACACTCCCAGCCCTGACTGGTTGGCTCAGTGGTAGAGAACTGGCCCGGCGTGTGGAAGTCCCGGGTTCGATTCCGGGCCAGGGCACACAGGAGAAATGCCCATCTTCTTCTCCACCCTTCCCTCTCTTCTTTCTCTCTATCTCTCTCTTCCCCTCCTGCAGCCAAGGCTCCATTGGAGCAAAGTTGGCACAGGTGCTGAGGACAGCTCCATGGCCTCCACCTCAGGTGCTAGAATGGCTTTGGTTGCAAAGCAGCAACATCCCAGATGGGCAGAGTATCAGCCCCTAGTGGGCTTGCTGGGTGGATCCTGGTTGGGCGCATGTGGGAGTATGTCTCTCTGCCTCCCTGCTTCTCACTTCACAAAACTACAAAAAAATAAAAATAAAGTAACACTCCCTGCAAAACAGATGCGTATGCCATCCAAGCTCTGGAAATCAACCTATTCCACTCCTTCCCTCTGAGGTAATGCTGCACTGCCTAAGAAAGACTTGAAAAGCCAGTCATTAGGACCTCCCCACCCCACTCCCAAAGTGACTGAGCTATTTTTTGGAAAACACAGATGGCCTCCATCTATGCTTCCTATGTAACAGGAAGTCACTGGTGCCACAGTGTTTTCTGGGAGCTCAAGTTCAGTAAAACGTGTCAGCTTGTTACTGAACTTGATTAATTATTAATAGAACATTAATCCGAAGTGACCTGAAAAGAATCTGAAAAACAAACAATAAAAAAATATCAATTTAATGAGGGAAAAAATACTACCTTTACAGTAGAGAAACTTGGCAGACTTCACTTAGACCAAATGATCAAGGTTACCGTCACCAGTGATAAGTTATTATGTGCCATAATAAGGGCACGTCACCTCTGGGGCAGTCTTTCCCAACATCCACTATCGCAGTCTCATTATGAGAAAACATGAGGTCAACACAAATGAAGGGACATTTTACAAAATACCTGACCAATGCTCTTTCAAAGTGTCAAGGTCATGAAAAACAGACTTAGAAACTGTCACAGATTAGAGGAGACTATGGAGACATGACAACTAACCACAAGGTGAGATCCAGGTTTGGATACAGGAACACAAAAAGGCCAGGAATAGAAAAACTGGTGAAATTTGAATAAAGTCTGTTGTTGAGTTAAAACTACAGTAAACTGCAAGTCGTTTCTTCTTGTTTGGTTTACCTTAAAGCAAATTTTATTAAGGTAATAATTTACCGCAAGCTTTTTTTTGTATTAAAATATAATTTGGAGCCTGACCTGTGGTGGCGCAGTGGATAAAGCGTCGACCTGGGAACACTGAGGTCGCCAGTTCAAAACCCTGCACTGGTCTGGTCAAGGCACATATGGGAGTTGATGCTTCCAGCTCCTCCCCCCTTTCTCTCTTTCTCTCTCTCTCTCTCTGTGTGTCTCCTCTCTAAAATGAATAAAATAAAATAAAAATAAAAAAATATATATATAATTTGGTATCATAAAATGTGGGTGGGGTCCCCCAGGATGAATCTAGTCACTAGAAACCCAAGTAGTTAGAGGGTTGGAACATTTAGCCCTATGTACCATCACCTGGCTCTATGAAAACTCTCGAATAGTAAAACATGATCAGTTTTGGCTTAGTAAACACACCGAGGTGCCGGCAGAGTGCTGCCCCTGGAGAGGGCATGAAAGCTCTGGGCATACTCTGTCTTCCAACACTCTGCCTTGTGTAGCTCTTCCACTTGGCTGTTCTGAGTTATATCTTTTATAATAAACTGGTAAACACAGTAAAGTGTCTGAGTTCTGTGAGCCATTCTAACACATTATTGAACTTAAGTAGGGGTCATGGGAACACAATTTATAGTTATTTGGACAGAAGTATGGGTGGCCCAGGACTCTCTCTTGGCATCTGAAATGGGGGCAATCTTGAGGGACTGAGCCTGTGTGTGGCGCAATGTACTCAAGTTCTGGGTAGTGTCAGAATTGAACTGACTTACTGAACACCTAGTTGGTGTCTGGAGAATCAGAGAATTGGTTGCTGGTGTTGGAAAACACCTCAGAATGAACATACAACATTTTGTTTATTTACTCGTCAGTTGATAAACATTGAGTTGTTTCCACTTTTTGGTTCCCATGAATAACACTCTTATGAACACTTGTGTACAAGATTTTGTATGAACATATGTTTCAGTTTTCTTGGGTATATACCTAGGAGTGGAACTGTTGGGTCATACAGTAACTCTGTATTTAACTTTTTGAGAAACTGCTTAATTCTTTTCCAAAGCTATATACATGCTACATCCCACCAGCAACATACATAAGGGTTTCTTTCCATCTCTCACCTCTTCACCAACACTTGCTATTTCCATCTTTTTGATTATAGCTGTCCTAGTGGATGTGAAGTGATACCTCATTTTAGTTGGATTTCCATATCCCTAATGAATAATTATGTACAAGCTCTTTTTAATTTTATCTTGTTATTTTAGAGTTATTGCAGACATTTAATTGGACACAACTTTAGAAATGATAGCCTTACATCACAAAATCCTTACCAGAAACCACAAAAACATATAGACATAAAACTATTCATTGCAGGACAAAAGACTAGCAACAACCCAAATAATTATCAAAGAAAACTAACTGAAAAACTGGTACGCCTGACCTGTGGTGGTGCAATGGAGAGTGTGTTGACCTGGAACACAGAGGTCGCCAGTTTGAAGTCTTGGGCTTACCCAGTCAAAGCACATGTGAGAAGCAATCAGTGAAAAAAAAAAAAGTTGAGTAACTATGCTCTCACTACCTCCCTCTCTTTCAAATCAATAAATAAAATCTTAAAAATAAATAAAAAAAGAAAAGCTCTGGTACACTCACACAGTGAAATACCTTCCTTCTGGAAATAAAATGAGGAAACTCTCTAAGTACTACTATCAAGTACATCTAGAAGACATTCTTAAGTGAAAAAAGCAAGGCAAAGAAAACTACATAATATAGTACTATTAATCTAAGTAAGAGAAAATAAATGTTATCTTTTTTGGTTAAAGGAAGGAGAAATCACTAAAAAGAAAAACTATTTCAAGTGAACAGTCATTTGGATATACAGCGGTACCTTGAATTACGAGCAGACCAACATACGAAAATAAATTTTTAAGATATGAGCTGTGACTCGGTCTGTATTTTTGTTCAAGATCAAAGCAAAATTCTGAGATACGAGCTGTGATTCGGGAAGCTGCTGCTAGTTGGCACGTTGGTGCACAGGTCCAGTATCGGCAGCACCAGCATCTCATTTTTTCTCACATGTTACCTGCAGAATCAAGTCAAATCTCGTGGGCTGTACAGGTTCTTGCATCATTTTTGCATTTTTTACTAACTTTTTTTGTGTGCTATCATGGGGCCGAAGAAAGTGAGTGTAAAGGACAGTGGAGAGAAGAAGAGAATGATGTCAATAGAAGTAAAGCAAGAAATAATAGAAAAACTTAAAAAATTGCTGCCTAGCCTGATTTGTGGTGGGGCTCAGTGAATCTGGATGCTGAGGTCACCGGTTCGAAACCCTGGGCTTGCCTGGTCAAGGTACATATGGGAGTTGATGCTTCCTTCTCCTCCACCGTCTTCTCTCTCTCAAATGAATTAATTTAAAAAAAATTGCTGCCTAAATGCAATGAGCTATTTTGGATTGTGTGCTATTCAACTTGGGATGCTGATGTCTTAGGTTCAAAACCCTGAGGTCTGCCAGCTTGAGCGCAGGCTCATCTGGCTTGAGCACGGGGTCACTGGCTTGAGCATGAGATCATAGACATGATCCCATGGTCGCTGGCTTAAGCCCAAAGTTGCTGGCTTGAGCAAGGGATCACTGGCTGAAGCCCCCTCCTGGTCAAGGCACATATGAGAAGCAATCAGTAAACAACCAAAGTACTGCAACTATGAGTTGATGCTTTTTAGCTCTTAAAAAAATGAGTAAAATTAAAAGGTTGGAACTGTCTTTAAGAGAGAGTTTTTCTCAAAAGATTTTGATGTAATAGTACAAAAGGTTTATTGAAAGTTTTAGATTCCCCCTGACATGTGATGGCGCAGTACATAAAATGTCAACCTGGAACACTGAGGTTGCTGGTTTGAAACCCTGGGTTTGCCTGGTCAAGGCACATATGGGAGTTGATGCTTCCTGCTCCCCCCCCCCTTTTTTTCTCTCTCTCCTCTCTAAAATAACAGATACATAAATAAATAACTAAAAATTAAAAAAGAAAGTTTGAGATTCCACATTGCAGCTAAACTTTAAGCAACTACCACTATTCATATTTTGGTATAGTATCATAGAATAATTTCCAAAATTATTTGAAAAGCTATTAAAATACTCTTTCCTTTTCCAACTATATATTTGTGTGAGACTAAATTTTTTTCATATAATTCAACCAAAATGACATATCAGAACAGACTGAATGGAGAAGCAGATCTAAGAATCCAGCCGTGATACTGCTATTAGTGTAACAGAGTTTGCAGCTTTGGGGCAAGAAGTAGAGCAAGAGCTGCAAATCTCATCTCAAAACAGAATGTGAGGTCAGATATAACAAAAATTTAGAAAGGGATAATGATTGAAGAGCTCAGAGAATGAAAGAACTTTTACAATACACAATAGAACTGCCAAGGCACCTGTCCCTTCCATAAATATACTGTAGAAAATAAGTGAACGCACAGGCATGTTCTCTACTTGTAAGGTTTCTTTATGAATTCCTCATGTCTGTTTCCTCTCTGGATCCCCTGGTTTCCTTGTATTTTTTTCTAGAACCTTTGTTATTTCTTTGCTCTCTTCCTTCTCCTATTCCACAGCGTACAGTTATGGAATGGGGTGGAAGTGAGGCCTAAGAAAAACAAGCAAGAGAGCCTGTCTTGACCAGTAATTCCCATACCCACAGGAAGTTATTTGTATAAGATAAAAAAAAACTCGGAAAAGCCCCCCAAGTATTCAATGAAGTTATTCTTTCCCAGCAGAGGTGCTTTTGCCACCATCAAACACTCACTAGTTCCTACAATGTATGATCCACACAAACTAGGTGGCGACCAACAGGACAGTACTGAGTCACTACTGTCTTCTCTTTCCATTTTTCTGCTCTACAGGCTTCGAGGCAAAAATGTCCTTCATACCAGAAAGCAAGTCTCCAATACTTCTGCCTATAACAGAATTAACTTTGGGTCAAGGGGTAGGGCCAGGCTGCATATTTAGTAGTTGATAACAATACTGTGCTGAAAAGACCAGTCAAGTGGAAATTAACATCCTTTTGAAGAGTCAATCTCCCATCTTCCTTCCAGGAAAGAATACCAACCCTATATTTTGGGTTTTCCTAGACAGCCCCAACTTAATTTTATCCATCAATGTATGAACTACATTTCACATTAGCTCAAAAAAACATGTGGCACAATAATGAAGACAATCTTAATATACAACACAAACTGAGCTGAATACTTCCAGAGGAGTACTCTGTTCTTCGTTTCTACACGTATAAGCAAATCTAAGTTAAAGTTCTGTTTATAAGAGGGAAAAGAATTAATTTACTATAACATTGTACTTCACAGTGGGCCCTTCTACCAAGGACTAGAAACCTTCTTTTTGCTGCCTGACCAGTGGTGGCACAGAGCACTGACCTGGGATGCTGAGGTCCCATGTTTGAAACCCCAAGGTTGCCAGCTTGATACCCAAGGTTGCTGGCTTGAGCCCAAAGTCACTGGCTTAAGCAAGGGGCCAAGCAGTCAAGCAGTCAGCCTGAGCACCCCCTCCCCCACCCCATCAAGGCACATATGATAAGCAATCAATGAACAACTGAAGTTTTGCAACTAAAAGCTGATACTTCTCCCTCCCTCTCCCTGTCTTTCTCTCTCTTGCAAGAAACAAACAAAACAAAACCTCTGCTCCACGGGGTTATTTTATTTAAAACAGACGTTAATTCTGTTTTTAAACAATGATATTACATAAAACCAGAGGCAAGGGCAGGAGGCCACTGAGTGGAACTCAATGGCTGCAGCAAGAGCTCCAGCTGAGGCTTTGTCCCTACGGCAGTGGCCGATCTGTAGCAATGGAGGGCTTTGTATAAGAAAACTGCTGGCTCTGAAATCAGCCGCTTGCCTCTGATGACCCAGTGATGAATGAGCTGAGAATACTGAAAGAATCACCACAAGGAAACAGATGAAACATTCGGCCAACTTCATCCAGGCACAAAGAAGTATTGGTGTAATGCTATTTACTCTGGCACTAGTGTCAGGTTTGGCACAAAGCCAAAGAAGGTCTTATAAAAATGTTTATTTAGAGAAAAATATAACAAATCAAAGAATGAGACAGAGGGAAATCTTTATAAAAAAGTAAAAGATTTCATGTATGAGAGTCTGGGCACAAAAGAATCATTTTGTGGCCCTCTCCTGACACTCACCTCTAAACTGCATATTAATACTTACTGCTCATCTAGCGCACAATCCATGGGGAACTAGAACTCATGCAGGAAGCACTTTACTGAACTGTCCAGAACAGCTCAGCACTGACAAATGGGAAACTGATATGAGCTTCCCCAAGATCCTTATTCAGTCATTTAACAAATATTTACTGACAAACTATTATATGAACCAAATACTAGATTGAGAACAGACAGGATTCATGTGTCAGGGCGCGAGCTAACAGTCTAGTAGGGGAGAAGAGAGGTGAAAAACTATTATACATGAAAATCCACATAATTACAGAGTAAGGTAAGAGCTATAAAAGAAAAGGATAAGGGGTTGTGACAGATGATGACAGGGGGAAGTAAATTTAGATTGGAGAGGTGATTGATTCCTGAGGCCCTTCACCCTTTAAATGTAAGTATCTAAAATCATTTTTTAAAGTCCATTTCTTTAAGCATCTTTTTTCCAGAAGGAAGATAGTGCTTTATTTAATAACACCTTTTAAACACTAAGACATTACCTGCCTTTTCTCGCTCGCTCCCTCACAAGCGTACAGGGGAGTTTTCGAGAGGATACACGGTAGATGATGGCATCAACACTCCAATGACTAACAGAATGCGTGATGCAAGTATGAGATTCTGGCTATCTCCTATTAAAGACAGATATTAAAAGAGATTTTTCAAAATGTAAAACTATGCCATTCTTCTCAGTAAATTCTTTATTGTTTTGGAAATATATTGATTTTCCCTAAAAATGCTATTTATATTAACATATAGTGAGCTTATTACTATTTGAAAATAAGTGTTTTATATTTATGAGTTTTAATTTCTAATATAGTAAATATCAAGAGATATCAAAAGCTCTTTGGGATCTTCAATAATATTTATGAATGTAAAGAAGTCCTAAGACCAAATAGTTTAAGAACCACTAACTAAGCATTTAAATTATTTGTTTATTTATTTATTTTGGGGGGAGACAGGGAGGAAGAGAGAGAGGCAGGAACATCAAGCTGCTCCTTTATGTAACCTGACCAGGGAACTGAACAGGCAACCTTTGCACCCTCCAACAAACCCAGATATTTGGCCAGGGCTTATTTTTTATTGATTTTTTTTTTTAAAAAGAGACAGAGAGAGGAAGGGAGACAGAGGGGACAGGAAGGGAAGCATTTGTTGTTTTTGTTGTTCTATTCAGTCGTGAATTTTTTGGTTGCTTCCTGTGTGTACCCTGACCAGGGATTGAACCCACAACCTTGTTTCATGTCCCAATAGAGCCCAAGCTCTAAGTCGATGAGGCGACCCTGATTTGACTTCCCTGTGCAGTGGGACACTCCTGCTTATTGGCAGGGCTGGCAGCCTCTTCAAGACTACTCATGAGGTGGCTATGAGGATGCTACTGTTAAGTGCCACGGGAGGAAAGACACAACCGACACGCAAATTAGTTGCAATAATCACATAGGCAATTTATTATTCACAAATTCTTTTGGCGTGCCGGGGTACAGCTTAAGGGGGCCCTGTTGGCGTGCTTCTCTCGGCTGGCTTTGGTCAGAGCTCAGAGCGGCGTGGAGACAGTCCACATTAATGTTGGAGTCTGGGCGACTAGTGCAGCACGGGGCCCCTCAGCTTTAGTATCTTTTCTGGCCAACGCCTTCTAACAGGTGTCAATCTACAGGATTATCACCTCAAACCACCTTTTTGGGAGTTCCTCGCAGGGAATCCCCTCTATGTCAATCTACTGAAATCTTTACATTAAACCACTTTTTAAGATGTTCTTATTTTCATTAATTTACAAAGTTAATGTAAATAACACCAAGCCACTTCTTATCTATGTATAACTTCACACACACACTAACTGGGCTCTGCTTGTAAGTCAGAGTCTGTTTATCACATTACAGAGTTATGGCACTAACCACTATATTAATTCTTATCCAAATGGCTTAACTTTATTTAATTTTAATAACTATTTTAAATATCCTTTTAATTACCTTTATATGTCTTCCATATTTTTAATTTCTATATATTTAATTACTATAACCTTGTATTATATTACTACAGCATTTCAGAGTCTGAGACCTATATATTTCCTTACTGGTATCAACACTATTCATTTTTCAATAATTCAAACAAAGTAAGGGTAAAATGCAATAAAATAAAATATTTCAATACTTTGTGAAATCACGTCCTGCTTTACAAAGACCAAGGCACTTAGGTGGCTAATTAGCTCATGTATCACATTCAAGGTCTGGTTAAAATAGTTAGATCAGACCCTGGCAAGGTGACTCGGTGGAGAGCATCGTCTCAGCGTACCGAGGCTGCGGGTTCAATCTCTCATCAGGGCATTTACAAGAAGCAATCAATGAGTGCACTAAATGGAACAACTAAGTAGAACAAGTTAATGCTTGTATCTCACTCTCTCTTCCTCTCTGTCTTCCTCTCTCTCTTTTTGAAATCAATGAAAAAATTAAAAATAAAATAGGCACATCAGAAACATTATACATATTAGTTGCTCAAAAGTCAAAAATAAATATATCTTCCCTTCCTTTGTATAGTTTTAAAGGTAAAATGAAACTAATTTCATTAGGCATAGAATAAATATTCTTTATTTGAGGAACCATAATAATTAAAGTTGCTTAAAGTATAAATTTCTATGTAGAAATCTAGCTAGATGCAGTCTTATACTTTTACTCTATATATTCAGACTCAAGCCTTTGCAGTGGGTAGCCTAATTATTCTGCAATGATCTAAACACGAACTATTACTAGAGACATATATCCCCACACGTGTTTCCTCTGACAAAAATGGAAAAGCAATGATTACATATCTGTCCACCAGACACAGGAGAATTAAAAGGGGGAAAAAGAATCAATCCAACCTCTACAGTTCAGTCTCAAGAACTGGTTAAAGAATCAGATTGGAGTTTCCAAAATGGCTTGCTTTTGTCTGAACCATATATTGTTCTTTAAAAAACAGAAAAAACTCACACAAATTTATATAAAATAGAGATATTCAACATCTGTTGAAAAAATGTAAGACCGGGCAATGTTTCTATGTGGCAACAACTGACTGGCAGATAATGGAGTTTGGGACTGCTGCCCCACAATAATATAAGGACAAACATGATCCCTGACCTTGTGTTAATAAGGTAGAATTAATTCAGTTGTAATTAATGTAATGGTGGTTATGTGTCAGAAGTTCCTTTAAAATTTTCAGTTTAAGTAAATCAGAAAAAACTAAGAACTGTATGATTCCATACATAGGTGGGACAAAAAACTGAGACTCATGGACATGGACAAGAGTGCAGAGGTTACCAGGGGGAGGGGAAAGGAAGAGAGGGAGGGGGTGAAGGAGGGGAGGGGCACAAAGAAAACCAAATAGAAGGTGATGGAAGACAATTTGACTTTGGGTGATGGGTATACAACATAATCAAACCTCAAAATGACCTGGAGATGTTTTCTCTGAATCTATGTACCCTAATTAATCAATGTTACCCTGTTAAAATTGTTTAAAAAATATATTTTAGTCTATCTGTAATGCTATATATTCTGTCACCTGAATATACACTGTATCACATATCCCACTTATATTCCTTAGGAGCCTTTAACCGGCACTAGGCTCATAACAAACAGACCATACTGTTTTAATAAAAAAAATTAAAAGATTTGCAGAATTCACTTTCGAAAGGACCTGCCCACAACAAAATTCAAGATTGGATCAGGTTTAGTTAATTTGTTTGTATATTCACTCAACAAATATGTCCTATACGAACATATAATGTGTCAAGTACAGAAAAAGGCAAATTTAGAATTATAAAAACCAACTACCAGATGTTCCCTTGGGCTTCACTTAGTGCTATGCAGGGTTTCAACCTGAGCTCTACTGTATTTAGAATCGAGCAGTCTTTGCTGGGGGACTGCCCTGTGCACTAGAGGCTGTTTAGCAGCATCCCTAACTCTTGCCTACTAGATGCCAGTAGCATCCTCCCCACACCCCAGCCCAGGTTATGACAACCACAAATGTCTCCAGACATTGCCACAAGTCCTCTGGGATAGGTCACAAATTAAAACATTTTAATTAATGTCAGTAGACATATGTACAAACTTCATAATTAATGATCTTTCCCTCTACGTGTGTGTGTGGGTAAATATATGTAAAATTATCAAACATTACCTAATCAATGATACCAT
Source organism: Rhynchonycteris naso (assembly GCA_037038555.1). Taxonomy (NCBI): domain Eukaryota; kingdom Metazoa; phylum Chordata; class Mammalia; order Chiroptera; family Emballonuridae; genus Rhynchonycteris; species Rhynchonycteris naso. Next base: position 23,687,734 of record CM073001.1, read on the forward strand.
AAGTAAATAAAATTGTGGGCTTTGAAAAAAATTGTGACAACAAAGTATACTAAGAAACTTAAACAAGATTTATATAAAACTCAAATAAATGTTTTAAAACTAGTATATCCAACTTTTAGTCCTATGGTTAAGCTTCCACTGTAGTTGAGTTCTGCTAACAGGCTCTTTTCTGAGTACAGGTTTCCATATTCTAATACAGAAAAACGAAAATACAGCCTCACAGTCTCAAAAAGAACCTCCATTCCTAGCCTTCCCTCTTATATGTTTCACTGTACATTAGGATGAGCAGAGGAAAGAAAATTAAATGAATATGCAGTCAGAGAGTATCCTCTTCTAATTGAAAGTGTTTAGTAGGAAGCAAATGAAAATATTAATTAAATCTATGCAGGTTTTTAATTAGTTTTAAGTTTCATTTATTTGTTAACTCTGCTTCTTATTTTTCCTGGTCATTTTAAAATTTCCTTGTCCAAATATTAATTAGTAAGTGAAGACCAACCCTGTTTTTAAGAAGGAGTAAAAGGGAACAACAACTAATTTTTATCGAGCTCTAACTTTGCCAGAAACTTTGTTAAGACACTTCATCTCATTTCATTCTCAAAACAGCTCTATGAGGTAGGAATTATGATCCCCATTTTACAGCTCAGAGAGTCATGCAAAATTAGGGTTTGAACTAGCAGGACTGGCCAAATCAAAAGCAGATATAACTATACTCTACCTACTTTCAAAGAAGTAGTTGGCAGTATTACTCATGACGGCATTCTCTTCCCCCTACTATATAAAATAGAAGAGGCCCAAAACAACAGTTATAAGAAGGGATTCAATCTGAAGAGTTCGACATAGAGCTAAGAATCCCCAAATAAATAAAAAGTGAACATAATCTAGTGGTAACAAAATTCAGATGTATATGGTTTTCATATCTGTTCACAAATAACTCAACACTGGGCAGCAGGAACACAACCACAATTTTAAGATTCAAGCCAGGAGGGCTGACTAGCTTCAATAAAAATGTCAATTTATTGCCAAAGGATCCAGATCAGTGGAACTTTCCAGTTCTCTAAAAAAGCAATATATAGTTGCCTGGAAAATGGTTCCAGAATCCAAACAGAACTAGAAATTAAAAAAAGAAAACAACCTCAGACCAGGTTCAGAGCATGAAATATCTTCTTCATAAAAGAATCAACAGAAAAGTCTGAGAGAGGCGCTGTAGTTGTGCCTCAAATCCAGGGTTTAAAATCTGGAAGTTTGCTGACTTTTGCAACTGCTTACAAAGTTCATTCAACTTTTCCTTTCAGGTTTTGTTTCATAGAAGAAAGATAAAAACATCTTTTAACATGAGGGAGTGTTAACTTTTCTTCTGGGCACCCAGTACTCCACATATTTAAAAGCACACACGTGCCTGACCAGGCAGTGGCGCAGTGGATAGAGCGTCAGACTGGGATGCGGAGGGGCCCAGGTTCGAGACCCAGAGGTTGCCAGCTTGAGCGCGGGCTCATCTGGCTTGAGGAAAAGCTCAGCAGCTTGAGTCCAAGGTCTCTGGCTCGAGCAAGGGGTTACTCTGTCTGCTGAAGGCCGGCAGTCAAGGCACATGTAAGAAAGCAATCAATGAACTAAGGTGTCAAAATGAAAAACTGATGATTGATGCTTCTCATCTCTCTCCGTTCCTGTCTGTCTGTCCCTATCTATCCCTCTCTCTGACTCTCTCTGTCCTTATAAAAAAAACCACACAAAAAAGAAAACATTAAAAGTACACATGTGCATGCGCACGCACACACGCACCCCCCCCCCTTCAAAAGCCTGTTGAATCTTAAATAAACCAGACCACGTGTGTCAGGGAGGGGGAAAGAAAATCCCTAGCAAGGAAACAGTTTAGTTCAAAAGTTCTAGCAAATTGTTAACTGAAAGAGAAATCAACTTTACCAACCAGAAGATAAAGAAAAAAGTTCACGACCTTGTTGTTTTAAAGGAATTCCCAGGCATAGAATTAGATCACAGACTTAATTCCCAGTTTAGGAAGTGAAACAGCTCTTGCCTGGAGATAAAACACTGACAATTTGCTTGACACACCTTTGTGCGAGCAGCTGCTCCCATCTGTTCACTTCCCTCCTTTATTCTAAAAGCTAGTTTAAGGCCTGGATTTATCAGTTACATGTGCTAATTAGAAAGAAAGGCACATTTCCCAGGACAGAGTTATGGAAATAACATGATGTCCTATTTCAACACTTATAAACAGATGTTAAATTGACCAAAGTATATTTAAATAATTTTATCTCATTCATTCTTACTAATGCTTACAGATTTGTTCTCTTTTGGGACATTCTTCCAAAATAACTGGCTAATATACTAAGTTTTAGAAATATGAGGAAGGTTATTTTGAAAAAAAGGAAAAATATTGGAAAAGAGGAAGACAGTTATTTTTACACAGTGGGCCTTAAAACTTTCCTAAGCTGAGACACAGACACCGGGTCTCTACTGTCTAAATTCAGTGCAGCTGATCATGAACAAAAGCCAGGCACAGTTAGAACTTCAGCAAGAGAATACACCATACCTAAAGGGCCTCTTCCCCAAGACTGTTCTGAGTCTAGCTCTGAAGCCATTCTACCCTTTACAAGGGAAATGCTTTAATTTCTCTACAAAATTCACCCATCCTAGCTGCAATAACCATTTCTATTTAACAATACAACAATAATGAGTTTTATCACCTTTCTAAATACAAAGCAGCCTCTACAAACATACTATTTATCAGAAAGCAAAACAGTAAAAAAAACCTAAATGTCCTTATTGGGAAATGGTTTCATAAATTAACAGAAGATTCAAAACAGAATACCATGCAGCCATTAACAAGAATACCAGATAAATCTACATGTAATATATATATATATATATTAGCATTTTAAAAAATGTTTGTTTACTGATTTTAGTGAGAGAGGGAGAAAGACAGAGGAACACTGATCTGTTCCCATATGTCCCCTGACTGGGGATCAAACTGGCAACCTCTGTGCTTTGGGACGATGCTCTAACCAACTGCGCTATCCAGCTAGGGCAGTCTTTTTTTTTTTTTCTTTTTAAGTGAGAGGAGGGGAGACAGTGAGACAGACTCCCACATGCACCCTGACCAGGATCCACCTGGCAACCCGTCTGCGGCTGATACTTGAATCAACTGAACTATGCTCAGTGCCTGAGGCTGACGCTCAGACCAACCAAGCTATCCTCAGTGCTTAGGGCCAATATTTGAACCAATCGAGCCACTGGCTGAGAGAGGGGAAGAAGAAGAGAAGGTGGAGAGAAAGGGGAAGAAAAGAAGATGGTCACTCTCTCCTGTGTGCCCTGACCAGGGATCAAACCTGGGATGTCCACGTGCTGGGATGATGCTCTATCTACTGAGTACACTGGCCAGGGCCTAGTATTTTTAAGCAAAAATAAAAAATTTCAGGAAAATAGGCTTATATGATTCCATTTATATAAATAAAAACACTTTTTTTTAATGTGAAAGAAATCCTATACAGATACATATATAGATTACTAAAATGCTTAGGGAAAGGCCTAGACTAGAGCTGTCCAACTGAAATATAATGAAAACCATAAACTGGAGCAACACATGTAATTTTACATTTTATAGTAGCCATATTAAAAAATGTAATGTAATGGTGAAAAAAAATTATAATCATTTATTCTATTTAACCCAATATATTAAAATGTTAGTTACCATTTCAATAATTAAATTAATACAAAAATTAAGCTAGCTTTTTATTTCTTACTAAGTATTTAATTTAGTGTGCATTTCATACTTACAGCACATCTCAATTTGAATTAGCCATATTTCAATGCTTAATAGTCATATATGGCTACTGGCTACTACATTGGACAGAGGAGGCCTACAAAGAAACATATCAAACCATTAACTTTCATTTTGTCTTCTATTTTCTGCACTATTTACATGTTTTAAACAACCAGGTACTGCCTGACCAGGCAGTGACGCAGTGGATAGAGCATTGGTTTGAGACGCAGAGGACCCAGGTGTGGAAACCCCAAGGTCATTGGCTTGAGCATGAGCTCATCCGGCTTGAGCTAGGTTCACCAGCTTGAGTATAGGGTCACTGGCTGAGCATGGGACCATAAACATGACCCCATGATTGCTAGCTTGAGTCCAAAGGTTGCTGGCTTGAAGCCCAAGGCCGCTGGCTTGAGCAAGGGGTCACTGGCTTGGCTGTAGCCCCCAGTGAAGGCTCATATGAGAAAGCAATCAGTGAACAACTAAGGTGCCACAACAAAGAATTGATGTTTCTCATCTCTCTCCCTTCCTGTCTGCCCCTATTTGTCCCTTTCTCTGTCCCTCTCTCTGTGTCTCTCTCTAAAACAAACAAGAAAAGCTAAAGAGTGAATGTCTATGTATAAAAATTAACTCAAAATAGATCAAAAACCTAAATATTTAAGCCAGAACAATAAGGTTTCCCAAGGGAAATAAAAAAGGAGAAATTTTCTCAACCTTAGGATAGAATTATCTTAGGATGCAAATAGCAGTAAGAATAAAAGCAAAATAATAATTAAATTTTATCAAAATTTAAAATTTATGTTCATCAATACACACCATAAAAAAAAAACCAGGCACCTGGCCTGTGGTGATGCTGTGGATAAAGCATTGACCTGGAATGCTGATGGCCCCAGTTTAAAACCCTGGGCTTGTCAGATCAAGGCGCATACAAAAAGCAATCAACAAATATCTAAAGTGAAGTGAAGCAACTATGAGTTGATACTTCTCGCTCCCCTCACCCTCTCTCCTCTCTCTGTTAAATCAATAAACAAAATCTTTAAAAATAAAATAAAATAAAGGCAAGATACAGACTGGGGAAAATAACTTAAAAGCATTTACATCTGACAAGGTACCCTTATCTAGAATATATAAAGTACTCCTACAAATCATCAACATACTGATGAGCAACCCAATAAAAAATACTAGAAGAGATGTTTTACAGAAGATACAAATGGCCAATAAGCACATGAAAAGATGTCATCATCCTTAGTATTTAGAGCAATGCTAATTAAAACCACAGGAGATACCATTCCCCACCCACTAAAATAAGAGTGATGACAATGAATGGGGGCAAGGACATGGACCAAGTGGGTCCCTCATGGGCTGCTGGCAGGAATGTAAATTATAGACTCTTGGAGAACTCTGTGGTAGTAATATTAAACACACATCTACCCTATGACATAACTAGCAATCCTATTCCTAGGTACATCGTAACCCAAAAGAACTAAGAATATATGTCATGAAAAAGCTTTGGAAATAACCTGGGTGTCCATCAACAGGATGAACAAACTGGTATAATCTCATATAATGAAAATACAAAGGAATGAACTACTGATAGAGCAACATGGATAAGTCTAAAAAACATTATGCCTAGTGAAAGAAGCCAGGTATAAGAGTTACACAAGGTATGATTTGATCTACATGAAGTTCTGGAATAGACAAAACTAATCTATCATAATAAAAATGAAGGTAGAGGTTTGTCTGGAGTAGAGAGTGCAGGGGGTGGATGAAGAGAACTAACTGGAAAGGGAACACAGGGAACTTTCTGGGATGATGTTCTTATACTATACCTTATTTTAGATTGTCGCTACATGGATTTATACAACTGTCAAATCTCACTGAACTGGATGCTGAATACAACTTCTGAATAGATGAAGACTGAGTAAATAACGAAGCTTGGAGTTTGGAGAACTGTCACTAAAACACTATCATTCTTGATGAGTGATCACAAGAATGCCTTCAATGTATTTTACTCTAGTTTTGTCATTTATAAATGAGATGAAGAAATTCTAACTACATGTAAAATGATATACTTTTCTCTCTGAAATCTTGTTTTATTTATATCTCACCTCTTTCTCAAATATTTTCAACGAATGTCTATAAAACAAGGCATTTAACTGAATTAAAAAGAAAAAGAAAAAGGTGGCAAAGAGAAGAAACTAAGTATGAGAGAAGATATAGAAAAAATTTCCTATATCCAAGTACAATTTAGTTCTTAAGGAGAAAAAATATGAATCCATTAAATACACTCATACTGAAAGGGGAAATTCCACAAAACCTCTTTTCCCCACTGCTCCTCGTAGAGAGGCTACCAGCTCACTCAGCTCTTTTCTTTTTCTTGTAGTAAAAGTCATAAGAAAATCCCCAAAGCAATAAAGAGGAGTCACCCTGAACTGGCTGGGCAATAAACAGGATATTGTGCCAAATGGCATAACATTTAACTCACATCCCTGTAATGTCTCCTACATCTATTCCATCTACTCGACACAGAAACTTTGCTAGTGGTCCCCAGCCACAGCCAGAACAGATTAATAATGGTGTGTACATCATATAACAAAATCCCTTATGTACATTTTAACTGGCACCTATACTAAATGGGAGAAAACAACTGAAGAGTTATCCACAGGGAAACCCAAAGTTAAGTGCAGGAAAGATTGAGGGAATACCATGTGTTTCCTGACTCGGAAACAAAACTTCAAGCACATATCAGAGCTTTTGCTCACTTTAAGAAGGACGTGCACTGTGAAACGTACTGCTATGGTAACACTTCTACAAAAAGAGGACAAGGCAACCTGAAGGAAATAGCAGAGGTTGTGAAATAAGTCTTGTGGAATGAGTAAGGAACTTCCCACATGTTTATGCTTGAACTATGGCATGATTAAGCTGAAAAAAACTGTCATTCCAATCATATAATAGACATTACAGTCTGTTTCTGGGGTCAGTTACTTCCTGAACAGAAGCTATAGAACCAAAAGCATTGTTTTTGTTTTTTCTTTTTCTCCTGGGACAGAGAGAGGTATAGACAGGGACAGACAGACAGGAACAGAGAGAGGTGAGAAGCATCAATCATTAGTTTTTCGTTGCCGTTGCGACACCATAGTTGTTCATTGATTGCTTTCTCACATGTGCCTTGACCGTGGGCCTTCAGCAGACCGAGTAACCCCTTGCTGGAGCCAGCGGACCTTAGGTCCAAGCTGACGAGCTTTTCCTCAAGCCAGATGGGCCCGCGCTCAAGCTGGCGACCTCAGGGTCTCGAACCTGGGTCTTCCGCATCCCAGTCTGACACTCTATCCACTGCGCCACTGCTTGGTCAGGCAAAAAAACATTCTGTTTTTAAGATTAAGACTGATAGAATATATATAACCAAAAGAATAAGAATAAAATCTCCTTAGATCAACATTACCCAAGACTTTTAAAAAATGGTGATCACTAATAAAAGCTATTCATTCATTCATTCATTTGACAAACACCTATAAATTATTTACAGTGTATCAGACTGGACATACAAAACAAAGATACAAGGTCTATGCCTTCAAGCTCACAATGCAGTGGTGAAGACCAATATATAAACTGACAAAGTACAGTGTAACAAGTGCTACAATACAGGCTATTAACAAATGTAGTTGGAAAGGGTTTTTAGACACTATGGCATGATTAAGCTGAAAAAAATTGTCATTCCAATCATATAACAGATATTACAGTCTGTTTCTGGGGTCAGTTACTTCCTGAACAGAAACTATAGAACCAAAATCATTCTGTTTTTAAGATTCAGACAGAAAAGGAGCTTGTTTAAAAGATACTGGGCCTGAGCACGTGGTGGTGCAGTGAATAAACAATTGACCTGGAATGCTGAGGACCCAGGTTTGAAACCCGGAGGTACCTAGCTGGAACACAGGCTTATCCAGCTTGAGCATAGGGTTGCTGGCTTGAGTGTGAGATCTTAAGATGACTCCCTGGTTGCTGGCTTGAGTCCAAAGGTCGTTGGCTTGAAGCCCACAAAGTCCCTGGCTTGAGCCCAAGGTTGCTGGCTTGAGCCCAAGGTCGCTGGCTTGAGCAAGGGGTCACTGGTTTGGTTGGAACCACCCCCTCACCCGATCCAGGCACATATGAGAAAAAATCAATGAACAACTAAAGTGCCGCAGCTATGAGTTGATACTTCTCATCTGTCCCTTCCTGTCTTTCTCTCTTGGAAAAAAAAAAAAAAGATATTGGGAAAATAAGATAGTGGGCTTTGCAAGTATCCATGAAACATATACCAAGATAGACCACATTCAGGGCAATAAAATTAATATCACAAATTTAAGAGTTGAATCATATCCCAGACAAGAAAAATCTAAAGGAGTTCATCACGACCAAACCAATATTATAAGAAATGTTAATGGGACTTCTTTAGGAAGAAAAAAAAGAAAATATGAATAATAAAATTTTAATAACTGCATACTTATCAATAATTATTTTACATATAAATAGATTAAATGCTCCACTCAAAAGAGTAAGAAAACAAGACCCATACAAGAGATTCACTTCAGATTGAAAGACATACACAGACTGAAAGTAAAGGGATGAGAAAAGGCATTTCATACAAATGGAAATTAAAAAAAGCTGGGGTAGCAATACTTGTACCAGACAAAATAGACTTTAAAACAAAGGCTATAAGGATCATTTATAACAAAATGGATGTACCTTGATAACATTATACGGAGTGAAATAAGTAAATCAGAAAAAAAGAAAAACCGAGAACAGCATGATTACATACATAGGTGGGACATAAAAGTGAGAATATGAGACATGGACAAGAGAGTGGTGGTTATGGGATGGGGGGAGGGAGGGAAGGGTGGGATAGGGAGGAGGGGAAGGGACACAGGGAAAACCAGATTGAAGGTGACAGAGGACAATTTGACTTTTGGTGATGGGTATGCAACACAATCGAATGATAAGATAACCTGGAGATGTTTTCATTGTACATATGTACCCTGATTTATTGGTGTCACCCCATTAGAATTAATAATAATAAAATATATATATATATATATAAAAAAAAAAACAAAAAACAAAGGCTATAATAAGAGACAAAGAAGGACTTTTTATAATGATAAAGAGATCAAACAAAAGGAAATAACCCTTGTAAATATTTATGACCCAAAATAAGAGCATCTAAATATGTGAAGCAAATATTGACAGTATTATTTACAATAGCATGAAAACTAAACAATATACAATGCTCACAAAAATTAGGGAATGTTTTATTGCTTCATATTCATTTTGAAATATCCCCTAATTTTTGTGAGAAGTATATTTCTAAATACAGTAATGCATGGGTCAAAAAGAAAATCTCAAGAGAAATTTTAAAAATGTTGAACTGAATAAAGACGAGAACACCACATATAAAATTTCATGGGGTCCTGGCCAGTTGACTCAGTGGACAGAGTGTCAGTCCGGTGTGCGGATGTCCTAGGTTCAATTCCTGCTCAGGGTACACAGGAGAAGCGACCATCTGCTTCTCCCTCCCTCTCTTTCTTCATTTTTTCCCTCTTCCCCTCCCACAGCCAGTGGCTCAATTGGTCCAAGCACTGGCCCCAGGACTAAGGATAGCTCAACTGGTCTGAGCCTTGGCCTCAGGTGCTGAGGATATAGCTCGGAGCTTGGGTGATTGGAGCATTGGTTCCAGATGGAGATTGCCAGGTGGATCACAGTTGGGGAGCATGCAGGAGTATTTCTATCTCCCCTCCTCTCGCTTAAAAAACTTCACGGGATACAGCTAAAGCAGTTCAGGAGGGAAATTTGTAGTACTAAAAACATATATAGCCTGACCAGGCGGTGGCGCAGTGGATAAAGCATTGGACTGGGATGCAGGGGTACCCAGGTTCAAGACTCTGAGGTTGCCAGCTTGAGTGTGGGTTCATCTGGCTTGAGCAAAAAGCTCACCAGCTTGGACCCAAGGTCCCTGGCTCGAGCAAGGGGTTACTCTGCTGAAGGCCCACGGTCAAGGCACATATGAGAAAGCAATTAATTAACAACTAAGGTGTTGCAATGAAAAACTGATGATCGATGCTTCTCATCTCTCTCCGTTCCTGTCTGTCTGTCCCTATCTATCCGTCTCTCTGACTCTCTCTGTCCCTGTAAAAAAAAAACAAAACACAAAAAACATATATTATAAAGAGGAAAACTTTCCAATCAACAATCTAAGCCTTGCCTGACCAGGCAGTGGCGCAGTGAATAAAGCGTCGGACTAGGATGCGGAAGACCCAGGTTCGAGACCCCGAGGTCTCCAGCTTAAGTGCGTGCCCATCTGGTTTGAGCAAAAGCTCATCAGCTTGGGCCCAAGGTCGCTAGCTCCAGCAAGGGGTTATTCGGTCTGCTGAAGGCCCACGGTCAAGGCACATGTGAGAAAACAATCTAAGCCTACACCTCAAGAACCTAGTAAAAGAAGCATAATACAGTGTGTCCGTAAAGTCATGGGGCACTTTTGACCAGTCACAGGAAAGCAACAAAAGACAATAGAAATGTAAAATCTGCATCAAAAAAGTAAAACCCTCCCAGTTTCTGTAGGATGATGTGGCAGCATGTGCGCATGCGCAGATATAATGACATAACACTGTGTATACAGCGAGCAGCCCACAGCCATGCCAGTCGAGATGTGGACGGTACAGAGGAAAGTTCAGTGTAATCTGTGGCTCGCTAAATTCGAATCCGTGACCAAAGTGCAACCTATCCTGACATATTGGAATTGTATGCAGTGCCACAATTTCCAGAAGATGTCATCTTTCAACAGGACAGCGCTCCTCCACACTACGCCACCATTGTTGTGAGTTTCTGGATAGAACATTCCCCGGTGGTGGATAGGTAGGGGTTTTGTCAAGCCATGGCCACCACGATCCCAGATCTGACACCCTTAGACTTTTACTTTTGGGGTTATGTGAAGCAACATGTGTACATTGAACGTATCAACGACATTAATAACTTAAAACAGAGTATCAGACGTTATTCACTCTGTTACACCAGACATCCTTACCCGTGTGTGGCAAGAACTTCACTATCATTTGGATGTGTGTAGGGCAACAAATGGAGCCCACATCAAACTGCACTGAATAGGTATGAAACTGGGAGAGTTCTCCTTTTATTTGGTGCAGATTTCACATTTCTATCATCTTTTGTTGCTTTCCTGTGACTGGTCAAAAGTGCACCATGACTTTACGGACACACTGTATATATGCAAAATGAGAAGTAAGGAAATAATAAAGAGCAGAAATCAATGAATTAAAAACAAATACAAGAGATAAATCAATGAAACAAAGAGCTAGTTCTTTGAAAAGAGCAATAAATCAATAAATCTTTACCATGACTGACAAATAAAAGGAGTAGATATAATCAGGAATAAAATTAGTAATCACCACAAACTTCATAGACATCAAAGGGCTACAAAGAACTCTACACATACAAATTTAACAACTTAGACAAAATGGCTCAATTCCTCAAAAAACACAACACTCTTTCTAAAACAGAAAATCCAATTAACCCTACAACTATTGAGATAAAATCTGTAATTTAAAAACTCCCAAAAAACGAAATCTCCAGGGCTAGGTGGCTTCACTGGAGAATCTACCAGTTTAAATAAAAAGTAGCATCAATTTTATACAATTTCTTCAAAAGAGAGAGAGAAAGAGAGAGAGAAGGTAACACTTCACAATTCATTTTATGAAGTTAGCAGGTCACACTGGAGGTTAAGCCTTCAAAATTATGTTAGGGTGAGAGGAAAACAATTTAGTCCATAACAAGGTTTAGTGCAATTCCTATCAAAATACATTTGTGGGTTTTTTTAGATACTGACAAAATTATTCTAAAATTTAGATGAAAAGGCAGAGAAACTAATCAAAACACTTTTAAAAAAGGAATAATATAGTAGGAGAGATCAGTCTATGAAACTTCAAGACTTATCACATAAATTAATAATCTTGTCTGGTCCTGACAGAGGGAATCAATGAACAGAAAAGAGCTCAGAAATAGACCCACACAAATATGCCCAACTGATTCTGACCTGGGTTGTTACCCAAGTAATAACAAGACTGGTCTTAGGCATATAAGAAGGTGGAAACATAGAACTAAAACTCTAAATAAAGTGAAAACTCTGTGCATCCTTAGGGAAAGGATAGACTAGAAAACATTCACCTAAAATCCCAGGAAACAGCCCAGGAAGAAGACAAGCCCCGGCTTGGGCTATAGGTAATGGAGGAGGGGAAAAGTATCTCCTGACCACTGGTACCTTGGGTAGCAAGCACAAGAACTGTGGCTCATAATTATTTTAATTATAATACCTGAATGTTCCAGGAACTCCAAAGCAAGAACTTAATATAAAAATTAGCTCAAGCCAGAGCATCTAGAAGAAGGAAATTCATCTCCACTTTAGAGAAATACAACTTTACCCCAGTCCATATGAGATCACCCCACAAATAAAACATAGCTGAAGTAAAACAAAAAAACAAAAACTAGGCCCTGGCTGGTTGGCTCAGTGGTAGAGCGTCAGCCCGGCATATAGATGTCCCAGATTTGATTCCCAGTCAGGGCACACAGGAGAAACACCCATCTGCTTCTCCACCCTTCCTCTTCTCCCTTCTCTCTCTTCCTCTCCCACAGTCAAGGCTCCACTGGAGCAAGTTGGCCGTGGGCACTGAGGATGGATCTATGGCTTCACCTCAGGTGCTAAAATGGCTCTGGTTGCAATGCAGCAAGGGCCCCAGGTGGGCAGAGCATTGCCCCTAATGGGCTTGCCAGGTAGATCCTGGTCGGACGTATGCAGGAGTCTCTCTGCCTCCCCACTTCTCAGTTAAGAAAAATACAAACAAAACAAAACAAAAAACTAAACTAAACACAAAAGGAAATAATCTACTATAACAGAACCAATAAGTAATATAAGGAGCTTTAGAACCCTAAGAACTTCTAATAAAAATATCATCAGATAGTAACTATAAAGGAAGTATACTTAAAATGATTTAAATATAAAAGAAAACCTCAAAACTGTTAAGAATAAGACCCTATGGAAAATGAACTGGCAAATTTGAAAAGTAACCAAATAGAATTTTTAAAATAAAAAACTTAGTCACTGAAATTAAACTCAATGGACAAGTTAAAACAGATTAGACAAAGCTGAAGAAAAAGTAAAGAACTGGAACACAGGTAATAGCCAGAAGGCAACTCAGAGAAATGAGATGGAAAATACCACAGAGAAAGACATAAAGTGATATGGAGAATAGAATGGGAAGATCTAACATATACCTAACTTAAGTTCTAGAAGGAGGTAATAGATTGCAAAGAGGTAATATTCAAAGAGAGAACACCTGACAATCTTTCAAAAGCCAGGAATCCTTAGACTTAAGAAAAAAAACTAAATGCACACCATCCATATTATTGAAACTACAGAAATCCAAAGTCAAGGAGAAGCTCTTCAGAGTCTTTACTCCTGCCTGACCAGGTGGTGGCACAGTGGTGCAGTGGATAGAGTGTAGGACTGGGACGTGGAGGACCCAGGTTTGAAACCCTGAGGTTGCTGGCTTGTGCGGGCTCACCAGCTTGAGCATGAAATCATACACATGATCCCATGGTCGCTGGCTTGAGCAAGGGGTCACTCGCTCTGCTGTAGTCCCCTGGTCAAGGCACATATGAGAAAGCAATCAATGAACAACTAAGGAGACTAAGAAGCCACACAAAGTATTGATGCTTCTCATTTTCTCCCTCCCTATCTGTCCCTCTCTCTATCTCTGTCACAAAAAAAAAAAGAAAAAAGAAAAAAGAGTCTTTACTCTTTCTAGGGTATAAATAAGAAAGAATAAAATAACTATACTTCATGGGCAAATATTTCAAGGGCCATTAGTGGAACAGAAATATGAAGAAAGAGGACATGTATCAGGGAAGGGTTTGGGAGGGCAGAGGTGGGGCTTGAAAAATAGGCAGGATTCCTATAGATGGAGAGAAATGAGGACTACTGGGGAGGGGGTTGAACAGTCTGAACAAAGCTGAAGGAGAATATGGATCAAAGGAAAGGACTCCTTTCTGGCTGTCAAACAGAGTAACTCAGAAAAGGTATGGCTGGCTAGAGCTAAAACATGGTGCTCACTAATATGAGGCTAAAGAATATGAATATAATAGTAGGCAACAAGGATCAAATATTTAAGCGAATGATGTGACCTAAATTAAATCTCTACCTTAAGTTATTTAAGAAACAATTACAGTAGTTCAAACCTTTCAAAAGAAAAAAAATATTCCAATTACAAGAAGACAGATGCTTTAGAAAGTAAGACCCAGAAAAAAGGCAATGGGAATGAAGATGAAATATAGAGAAAAGAGGGCGGAGGGAGAGGAGGAGGAAGGGGAGGAAGCAGAGGGAGAAGAAGGAGAGGAGGAGGAGGAAGGGAGGAGAAGGGGAGGAGGGTGAAGGAGGGGGAGGAGGGGAAAGAAGGGAGGAGGGAAGAGATGAGGGGGGAGGGGAGAAAGGAGAGGAGGGAAAGGAAGGGAGGAGGAGGAAAAGGGAGAGAAGGGGAGGATGGGAAGGGGAAGAGGGAGAAGAAGGGAAGGATGGGGAAGAAGGGAAGAAAGGGGAAAAAGGGGAGGAAGGACAAAAATGAATATTTATGGACATTTTAAAGGTGAAATTAAAAAAAGTTCATGGACAGGGCAGTTAGGCAGGGAAAGGACAGGAGAGAATTAAAGATGGCACTGAGGTTGGGGCCTGAGTGATGGAGAGAACAATGGTGGTTCATTATTTTTCTCCAGCAACATACCAGCAGTTTGGCCCAGCAAATGAGGACACTGTATTGGAAAGAAGCCTTCGATTCTACTCTAGGTTCACTCTCTTAAGCAAGCTATTTAACTTTATAGGTTGTGTTTCTTAAGCTTTGTAAAATGGCAAAATTTATCCCAAGATATATCTTGGGAAAACCCTAAACAAATGGAGAAAAGACTGCAGTAGAAAGCTCAGAGGTGTACCAGCCTTATCAGAAAGGGGTGTCCTATCACACTGAGAGAAAGGAGTTGTGTGCTATTTTCCATTGCCAACCAATTTCCTCAGTGATTGATAAAATATATATAAGGAAAAGAAAAGCCTTTATCACAGACTTTCCCTTCTATACCTGTGAAACAATGATCCTTTACTTTCATAATGGTGTTAGACAAAAGCCTATTTCAAAGGAGTTTTAAAAATAAATATAATTTCAATTCATAAAGATACTTCATAAGCCTTCACAGATCTGAAATTCTGCCTGGCTCACACACAGCCAACTCACTTAGTCCAACAGCTTCATCACATCAAGACTGAAAAAACGAGGTTCAGACTGATTCAACATAAGTGAAATCGGAATGACTTTCTGAAATGATATAAAAACACATTTAGTTAACCTGCAGCACAATACAGAAGCATGGCTGGGAAGCAGACACAAAGTTTGTGGTTACTGTTCTAAAGGAAACTTTTCCTCAAATCTTTTTTTTGAAGCTAGTTATACTAGACAAAAGGCCAAGCTCAAGAATGTTTTGTACCTGGTGTTCCTTGGATCTTTCTAATTGTTACTTCTGACCCAAAGAAGTCATGTCACATTGTATCTGACTGGAGAGAAAACTTTTCTACTTTGGTTTCTGCTTCTTATAGCTCACCATCTCACAGGCAGCTGGGCCTGAAGGATCCCAATTTAGAGCAAAAAAGTCAATGCAAAGGTTTGTTTTTTTCTCTGGTCATTCTCAAATTAGCAGCCATTGAAATTGTACCACATTTCAAAGTCAAGGAAAGGCTAGTAATCAAAAGGCTGTGACTTTTTTTATGGTCATATACATCCAGAACTTCGAGATCTAAAAATGAAGACTTGTTCAACTCTTCCATTTTCTCACTGGTATGAAAATATTAGCCTAGTTTAAAAGTTTTAAATTATTTTGGCTTAAATTTGTCATAGGTTCCCTCGGGTAGTAGCATTTTGGCAAGAATCCAGGGCTAAGTAACTGAATATAGTAAATGCTGAACTTCAGATCAGCCTGCTCTTCAATCCCTGACCAAAATAATTAGAACACAGCTGCTCAGCCTCTCCCATAAGAAAAATTCCCCAATCCAAATTAAAATATTTACCAATATGAATCTTTCTGTATAATTACAACCTTCCGTGAAATGGCAGCAAGATACCTGTATTAGAATCTGATCAGAACATAACAATCATTGATTGCTATACTTTGGACAAATGACATTCTTCACTGATGTTAAACATTTAGAAATACATAGTAACTTCCAACACTAAGGACCTAAAACAGAAGTAATCCAGGGTTTTAAAGCATCTATAATATACAGTCCCTGAATTGGTTTACAATTTCCTTCAGTATTTATAAAACACAGATTTTACTTGAAATTTTAAATTATTATTATTAATAGGTAGGGAAGTAGAGACAGACACCCACATGTGCCCCGACCAGGATCCACCTGGCATTCCCCCTATGAAGCGATGCTTTGCCCATCTGGGGCCACTGCTCTGTTGCTTGGCAACTAAGCCATTTTAGTGCATGAGGCAAGGCCATGGAGATATCCTCAGGACCAGGACCAACTTGCTCAAACCATTTGAGCTATGGCTGTGGGAGGAGGGAGGGAGGAAAGGAGAGAGAGAGAGAGAGAGAGAGAGAGAGAGAGAGAGGACAAGGAGGGAGGAAGGCAGGAAAGAGAGGGGTGGAGAAGCAGATGGTCACTTCTCCTGTGTGCCCTGACCAGGAATCGAACTCCTGACATCCAACTGCTGGGCTGATGCTCTACCATTGAGCCAACTGGCCAGGGCTTTTTAAAAAAAATATATGGAATGTTTCACGAATTTGTGTGTCATTCTTGTGCAGGGGCCATGCTAATCTTTTCTCTGTATTATTCCAACGCTAGTGTATGTGCTGTCAAAGAGAGTGCCTGAATTCTTAAATGACTGAGAATTAATTCTGATGATTTGGATTTGATACAATATGGAGACTATCTATAGGTATTACAGATACCCCAAATTTTAACTTATTCTTTCTGTAACATCTGACAAATGCACAAAAATGTAGCATTAGTTTAATTCTTGGGGGGAAAAATGTATGTTTTTGATACAAGTTTTCAAAGGAGAGAAATTTTAAGCCACAACTCAAACCAGTAGTTTGTGAAGACCCAGTTAACATAATGATTGTGGAAAATAACCCTGATGACTACTGGTAATGGTGTGCAAAAATGGGCTCTCAAGTAACACCGGAGAGATTTCAGATTGGTACTGCCTAATGGGCAACATCTCTCAGGATTTATGGTGCACGCACATCTGATGACTCAGCAATCACACTTCTAAGAATCTATCCTCCAGAAATAATAGCATGAGAACATAAAAAAATACACACAAGGATTATTATAAAATTATTCATAACTGTATAATCTGGAAAACTAATGTTCATCAATAATGGGATGGTTACTCAAATTATAGAATATCCCCACAATAAAATCCCACGCAGTCATAAAAATAAAATGGAGGTATTTAAACTGATCCTGGGAAGATGTCCAAGATAGACTGTTAAGTAAAACTTCAAGTACAGACTAACATAGAGTCCATTTTAGTTTTACTGTATAGATGGTTACAATATACTAGTATAACATAAGAAAGAATCTGCACAAAACTGATAACCAGTTAACAGCAGTTAGCCTCTGGGGCTGGCAATGAAGAAAAGGCAGGTAGCAAGAAAATGTCACTGTCTGCTTTCTAAAAAAATTTAAGCAGGTCATTTTCACTTTCTTATATTCAATAAAAAAACAAAAACAAAAATAAAAGTTTTTCATCTCAAGGAAAAAAACGAGGAAAGAAAAATTGTCTTTACTTTCTAAACACAATGGAAGAGTTGAAAACAAAAAAAAATTATAATAAAAAAATGTATAAACCGTATAGCACACAGAAGGCTCATACCAAGAGACTAATCTAAAGGCTATTTTTAAATTTTATTTATTTATTTTTTTTACAGGGACAGAGAGAGAGTCAGAGAGAGGGATAGATAGGGACAGACAGACAGGAACGGAGAGAGGTGAGAAGCATCAGTCATTAGTTTTTCGTTGCTGTTGCGACACCTTAGTTGTTCATTAACTGCTTTCTCACATGTGCCTTGACCGCGCGCCTTCAGCGGACTGAGCAACCCCTTGCTGGAGACTAACCTAATTAGCTAAAGGAAAATGTGCAGCACTTATATAACCAAACCTTGGGAATGCTTCAAGTTTCTGGACTATTGCCAAAAGCAAGCTCTCTTTTTCAGGGGGGATTCTGCCCTCTAGTGTACACTATTTAATAGAAGCGAAAACACATGAAACAAATCAATAAAGCAGTGAAATTTAGTTATTTCATTTGTGAAATGAAATACTTTCACTACATTCCTAGAGCACGACAATTTTCTCCTTAAATTGAAGCCTCCATATCCTTGTCAATCACTTTCATTATCATTCTGAATAAACTCTGGACGTTTTAACTGTGGCCATCTATTCTTTCTATTATTCTTTACATTCCCACGATATGCCCAAAGAAAGCACTTGATTGTCTCATAATTCACACCAAAAGTAATTTGGCTCAACCGAGGGTAAAGAAATATAGCAAAATAAAGTTTAAAAGTTTATAACAGATATAGGAACCTAGTTCTTAAACTCAGATTTTTAAAACTTGTCGGCACTGTAACTCAAGGCTAAGGGCAAAGAAAAAAGGCTGCACGGTGCAATAAAGTCTATGTCCTCACAGTATTTTCTAAGAACACCAGAGTCTGTTCAACCCTGGGCAACCTTGAAAACCAATAGGGACACTTTCTATGTTCATGGTATTTGCGTTAGCTATTGAATCAAAATTAACAGAGGTTAGTTACCCCATCCTGGTGACCACAAATGAAAAAAGTTCTTGCTTTGAAAGCTTATCTGTGTTTGGGATCTCACTGAGATGCTCTCAATGGCAGGTACTTCATTGCTTGATTCAGTGTCAAATATTGCCTCCCACAATAACAAAAAAAGAATATTACTAGTCTCTCCATAATTCTTTGAGTTAACAGCCTGGCCTGAAACAATCTCTTCAAATCAAGAATGAGAAAGCCTGACCAGGCAGTGGCGCAGTGGATAGAGCGTTCGACTGGGATGCGGAAGACCCAGGTTCGAGACCCCGAGCTCGCCAGCTTGAGCGCGGGCCCATCTGGCTTGAGCAAAAGCTCACCAGCTTGGACCCAAGGTCGCTGGCTTCAGCAAGGGGTTGCTCAGTCCACTGAAGGCGTGCGGTCAAGGCACATGTGAGAAAGCAATCAATGAACCAAGGTGTTGCAATGGCAATGAAAAACTAAGGATTGATGCGTCTCACCTTTCTCCGTTCCTGTCTGTCTGTCCCTATCTATCCCTCTCTCTGACTCTCTCTCTCTGTCCCTGTAAAAAAAAAAAAAAAAAAGAATGAGAATGAGATTACCTTTAATAAATTCAGCATATTCCAAAACTATCCACGGGGAAAGCTTTAAAGAATTATGTAATTTTAATTTCAAATTCATTTACTCTATACCTGTAACACCTGTAGAGGTATATTTAAAAAGCAAGTTAGGGATAAATTAAAACAAAATGAAGCAGAGTTTGCATACATTGAAAAACACTAAAGGTAAAAATCTGATACAGGCTTTTTGTGCCCTAACACAAAGCACATCATTCTGGAGCTGGTAAGATAACAGCAGTACCACTAGGCTGCCAAAATCAATCTTTTCCATTTGCCACACTAGCTCCTTGAAGAATCCCCTTAAAAGCTATTTCTAGCTAGTCCTATCCTTGAACAAATGGCTGCCAAAATAAACGCACTCAGCACAAGCTGGATATCTCCTGACTTCCCTGGGAACACCCTCATAGAAGCTGCCTACTATGACTCAGACGACGGGAGGAGTCCATTACCATACATAAACATCAACAGTCGTTATTCCATAGCTTACTGATCACATCTTGTCCACAGCTTTATTGATGATTATTACAAGATTATCAATGCACACATAACCGGAACTCAATTTTTAAATCATGCTAGCTCCTTCAATTTCACGATAGGAATGAGACTGAAATACAGGAAAACTGGACTAGCCATGGTAAATGGGGAAAAGGCTTACAAAGGAAAAGGGAGGAAATAGCCATCTCACTTCTTTCAACAATAACAAAATACAAAATAGCTTTCAAAGAGCCCTTCATCAATTATAAGGCTGAAGATACGCTTTTCACATAAAAGACCAATCAGAAGGGTAAAAAAGGGGGGTTGTATAGCATAGTGGCTGAGAGCCCAGGCTTTGGTCTCAAATAGATCTGGACTGAAATCCTGAAATACACTTAGCACTGTGCCTTAAATTTGGTAAACTATCAGCAGAAGCTATTTAGTCTTTTTTAAAAGGTAAAGAAATGTTTAACCTATAGTCTGAGAAGATAATGTGTCTGATACTTAATCTAAAGATCAAACTGGTTTTAAAGGGAGACTGATCTGGTCACTAAAGGGAACCTGTCTTCCCAGAGTGTGAGAAACACCCGACTGCAGGAAGCAGGCAGGTGACATAAATAAGTGAAGCAGCTGTGAAGGGACCAGGAAAGGGCAAACCCTGTCCACAACGCTCCAGTTCACTGCTGCTGTGAGGAAAAGAGGGAGGGCAGTGGCACAATTTCTCATTTCTGAAAAAAAAAGCCAACATCTCAGATTTTTATGTCAACTTCCCTGGTTTTAAATACAGGCCCACTAAGGGCAGATTCAGTCCATGGACTGCCGGTATGTGAAGGTCCACTCTGGAGAGGGGTCTCCAGAACCTGAAAGAAACTTAGTTGTTATAACCGAGGGGCTCTAGCTCCCGAGAACAATGTGTCTCAAAGGGAACACTGCAGACATTTGGAAAAGAAAACACTCTGTACAAACTGTCCTAAGCAATGCATGATATTTAGTATCCCTGAACCCTATCAGTGGTCTCAAGTCCTATGCCAACCCAAATATCTCAGCACACATTTCTGAACACCTCCCACTGGCAATACCATATCCGCTAAGAATAACAAAGTTAAATTTGAAGTTGGTGGGAAGGTCAAGAATATCTATTTACAAACAGTAATAAAATAAGGACAGGGCCAGTTTGGAGTCAACCAAAACTAAAAGCCAAAATTATCATCAAACAGGAAATCTTACTGAATAGAAAGCTTAGAGGGGTGTGTGTGTGTGGGGGGGGGGGGGGTGAATCAATGCTTAATTCCCTTTTCTTACTTCTAATTAATTATGACAGAAGAAAACTTCCTTATCTTTTCTGTAGCCATTGCTTTTATAGTGTTACTAGACATTACCATTTTCCATCGATCTCTTTTTTCCTAGCACAGGGGCTTACATATAGAACTGCACATGCTTCAAAGAAATAATGGTGGAAGAAATCTAGGCACCCAAGTCACTTACTCCCTTCATAAGTTAACAGTCCTAGATTTTTCTCTTACATCTCATTCTCCTAGTCAAGACCATATTCAAGTAATCATATGACCCAGCAATTCTACACCCAGATATATCCGAGTGAAAAGAAAATTTCATGCCCATTCAAAAACCTGTACATGAGGCCCTAGCCGGTTGGCTCAGTGGTAGCACATTCGCCTGGCATGTGGATGTTCTGGGTTCGATTCCTGGCCAGGGCACATAGGAGAAGCACCCATCTGCTTCTCCACCCTTCCCCCTCTTCTTCCTCTCTCTCTCTTTTCCCCTCCCACAGCCAAGGCTCCATTGGAGCAAAGCTAGCCCAGGCACTGAGGATGGCTCCATGGCCTCCGCCTCAGGGACTAGAATGGCTCTGGTTGCAGCAGAACAATGCCCCAGAGGGGCAGAACATCGCCCCCTAGTGGGCTTGCCAGGTGGATCCCAGTTGGGCACATGTGGGAGTCTCTGCATCTCTGCTTCTCACTTCAGAAAAATACAAAAAAACCCACAAAAAACAAACAAACAAAACCTTGTAAATAAATGTTTATAGAAGCATCATTCAGAACTGCCAAAAGTGGAAACAAACCTATGTTCATCAACTAATATACTACAAAATGCAGTACGTTCATACAATGACATATTATTGGGCCATAATGAATGAAGTAGACACATGGATGAACCTTGAGGCCATTATGCTAAGTCAAAGCAGCCAGACACAAAGTGACAAATATTGTACAACTCTTTTTATATGAAATGTCTAAAAAGGCATATCTAAACACAGAAAAATATGCTAAAAACCAAAGAACTGTATAGTTTAAATTGTTGAAAAAAAAAAAGCGCAATAAAGCCATTTTTAGAAAGAAAAAAAAGCAAATTTTAAATCATTATATTTGCAAATACCATTTGTTCTCATAAAGACTAGAGTCTAAAAACTACCACATGTCACATCTACTAGAATGCTGAGGACGGCTCCATGACCTCTGCCTCTGGCGCTAAACGGCTCTGGTTGCAACAGAGCAAAGCCCCAGATGGGCAGAGCATCGCCTCTTAGTGGGCATGCTGGGTGGATCCGGTTGGGCACATGCAGGAGTCTGTCTCTCTGCCTCCTTGATTCTCACTTCAGAAAAATACAAAAAATAAAAGTAAAAAATAAATAAAAATAAAAATAATAAAAGAGCCTCGTCCTGGATGGATAGCTCAGTTGGTTAGAGTCTTTTTTAGGTCATTACCAATAAACAGGGATGGACAAAAGTAGGTTTTACAGTTGTGAGTACAGAAAACAGAGTTTATTCTTATATTATTTATTGTATTATATATTGGTATTATTTACCATCTTACTATTGTTATTATTTCATATCCTTACTTATGATTTATCTTTTAGGTAATGATGGCTAGTAATTCAACTTATTTTTGACCACCCTGTATGGAGAGGCAACTAAATAATAAGCCCTTAATTTAAAAAGTTAATGCCTCCAGTTAGGATTATCAACTTCTTTTAAAAAACTGATTTGAGATAGAGAGGAAAGGAAAGAGAGAGAAACAGGAACACTGATCTGTTCCTATATATGCCTCAACCAAGGACTGAACTGGCAACCTATGGGATGATGCTCTAACCAACCAAGCTATCAGGCCAGGGCAGGATTATAAAATTTAATGAAACTAATCACCTAGTGGCCCACTGCTGGAATAAAGTTAAGTAATAAATGTAGGGTTAAAAGCAAGTAGGAAGAGTGCGGCTGAAGGCTGAGCAGCCAGATACCCACAAACTGGCCAACAGTACTGGTAATGATGGGGAGGAGGGGAGAGAAGTGGGTCAAGAGCTTAAAGTAACAAAACTACGGGAATTTAGGCACACTGAGCATTGTACTTTCTATTGCCAAATGTAAAGACTGCTTCTTGTCGTGTCTAATTCCTGCCTCTAATTAAAATAGGGTGGGTGCGTGGTTTGCTCCATTCCCAAAGCATAAACCTTGGCTTTTTATAGCCTACACAGCATGCTATTTTAAACATGTGGAGGAAATGCACTTTCAGTTACAAACATTTGCTCCTGTGAATCTGTTTTTATGTGCTAGCAAAGGATGTGGGACAGGATGTTTTACTCTGCTGCTCTGGTTTTCCTGTATTGCTTAAATCTATTTAGAGAAAAGAAAAAGAAATAAATAAACTGTTTCTGTTGGCCAATTTCTATAAACTGAAGCAACTCCAAAAATGAAAATGAAGTTTGTGAAAAAAATATCAGAATAATTTTCTTTAAATAATTTGGATTATATCGTGTCCTGGCTGCTTAGCTCAGTTGGTTAGAGCATCCCCCTGAAGGGTGGAGGTTGCCAGTTCGATCCCCGGTCAGGGCACATACAGGAATAGATTGATGTTCCTCTCTCTCTCTCACTAAAGTCAATAAAATAAACATTAAAAAAAATAATTTGGATTATTACTATAGATGTTTCCCCTGAAAAGACTTCCCATACCATTCACATGCAGCTTGCAGCAGATAGTAGTGGCAATGATAAAATGTGCCCGCTCCGACACCCAAGATCATGTGAATTCCTCCTGAGCCTGTCTTTGCCCAAGCACAGTTACAACTATAGAAGTTTTCTGAGATGCAAGAAAATCATGCCAACCTTAAGGGTGATCTTCTAGGTTTATTCAGTAGTACACCGCATCATAATTTAGTGATTACTCATTTTCATGTACAACTCTAAGAGCTTTTTTACTCAGGTAAACATATTCTTGTGATCTGCTATGTTCCATGGGAGATTCATAACTTTCAAAAACACTCATTTTGATAAAATTTCACTTTATCCTTTATAAGGGAGTCAGCAGTTCATTAATTTACTAAAAGATCATTTCATCAGTTTTTGCCTCCAGATGCCCTCTAACTCCTCCTCCAGCTCTGCCCCAGATGCTGACCTGTGTAGACAGAAGACTCTCCTCTGGATCAAACCTCAGCCAGGCCCCTCTGAGTCATCTTCTTGACTAGGCCTCAGGTATGGCCCCCATCTTTGCTTGGCTTGCACAGAATCTTGCAAAGTTAGTATGAAAAGAATCCCCCCACACCCCATTTCTCTTGAAGCACCGCGATAGTGCTCTGCTGTCAGTGCTCCACTCACGGCAGGTGGGACCGCGGCGAGTAGCCTGGTCGTGCGATGAGTTTGCCCCTTAATCCGAAACCTTTCCTCGATGGATTAACAGGAAAGCCAGTAATGGTGAAACTTAAGTGGGGAATGGAGTACAAAGGCTACCTGGTATCTATCTGTACATGGCTGTATGAACATGTAGCTTGAAAACACAGAATACATAGATGGAACACTGTCTGGAAGGAGAAGAAGGAGAAGGAGAAGGAGGAGAAGGAGGAGGAGGAAGAGGAAGAGGAGGAGGAGGAGGAGGAGGAAGAGGAGGAGGAGGAAGAGGAGGAGGAGGAAGAGAAGGAGAAGAAGGAGGAGAAGGAGGAGAAGGAGAAGAAGGAGAAGGAGAAGGAGGAGAAGGAGGAGGAGGAGGAGGAGAAGAAGAAGAAGAAATAATGAAAGAATAGCATCTTTTGCCAGGATTTTTCTTTTTATATACATTGCTAGACAATAAAAATTTGTTTTTCAACTTGAAAAGAAAAAAAGAATCCCCCATTCTCAATATCTGATCACTCTCATTATCTGATCAAATTCCTCATTTCCCACCTTTGATGTACAATTCCTAGCCTACCTTCAGCAGGAATCACCCCATGCCTGCTGTCTCCTCTTAGTCATATTTCATCTACTGACCCCACCCTGTCACAGGCTCCTTGGCTATGAATTCCCAGCTATCTCTGCTGTATTCAGAGTTAAGCCTGATCTCTCTCCCATACTGTGAATCTAATATCTATTATAATAATCCTTATTGAGTCTTCCTTACCATTTTAACAAGTGTCAGAATAATTTTTTCTTTCAACAGATTGAGTGGTCAATGGAGAATCCTGGCAAGAGATGGGAGGAGGAGGAATGAGAGATCTGGGTATTTATTCCCCCAGCATCCCCCAGGAGGGTCCATCACTCAAGTGAAGGTCTTAGCTCCCTGTCAGGAGGCCCCCTCTGTCTGCTATAAACTGCCCTGCTCTTGCCCCTTCAAGTCTAGGGGTGGTAATGGAGCCTCATTATTACTAACCCCAGGGACACCGCACTATTCCTATCCCTGTAGTTTTTCTCATCACTTTGTGAGTTATTAAACTCTTCTCACAGTATCCTAATTTGAGGATGCCATCTGTTTCCTGCTGGGTCTCCCTAATACAGACATCATCTCCAGAGAGTTCTTATCCTAGAAAGGCTATTCATTCTTTCTAAGAAAGGAAGGCATGGTTACTGAATGCAGGGATCTCTTCATGTGCAGGACTCAGTGACTTAAACAAGCTGATCTTGTTAAATTGCCACTTCTTCCTCCTCTAGTTGTCTTCATAATCATAGTAATAGAGTATTTTCTGAAACACAGAGTTACCATGTAGAATCTCTAAGTATCAATAGGGATTATTTTAAGAAATAGCCAAGGAGGCTAGGAGTGAAAATTGTGCTAGTTGAAACCGTGCTAGAAACCTAAGGTAAAAGAACATTGGCCTTTATATCTATCTGGTACTTAATCGAGAGGTAACTTTCACAGTAACACTTAAAAAATGCAAGAGACGCCTGACCAGGCAGTAGCGCAGTGGATAGAGCGTCCGACTGGGATGCGGAAGACCCAGGTTCAAGACCCCGAAGTCGCCAGCTTGAGCACGGGCCCATTTGGCTTGAGCAAAAAGTTCACCAGCTTGGACCCAAGGTCGCTGGCTCCAGCAAGGGGTTGCTCAGTCTGCTGAAGGCCCGCGGTCAAGACACATGTGAGAAAGCAATCAATGAACAACTATGGTGTCGCAACGGCAACGAAAAACTAATGATTGATGCTTCTCACCTCTCTCTGTTCCTGTCTGTCTGTCCCTATCTATGCCTCTCTCTGACTCTTTCTCTGTCCCTGTAAAAAAAAAAAAAAAAAAAGAAATGCAAGAGACATTATTTAACAATACCAGATACAAGCCTGCTAACCCAAGAAAAAGCCTGCAGAGACTAATTCCACATGTGGTCTAAAGCTGTATTTTTTTCAAATTCAGGTTGTAGTAGACTGTAAAATCAATTCAGTAAGTCATAACATTTCAAAAACAACACATACTCAACAGCATAAAGTAAGAAAGAACACCAGTTCATCATATATAATGATAAGAAATATTTCATTAACTCTTTATTTCACTTTTTTACATACTTATATTTAATAGATGTACTAGGACATACTGTAAAATGTATTCCTTACTATGAGTGGCAGTCAGTAAAGTTTGAAAGCTACTGGTCTGAAGAGAATCCTATTCAAATACAATGATTATAAAGCTGAAAATATGTTGCTTCAGCCTATAGCCTCACTTTTTAAAAATCTCACTAAAAATACAGTTTATTTTGTGACAAGCACATCAATAACGGAAATAAAAATGTTTTGAAATATTTACTCTTATTATGTGATGTACTATAATATTTTTTACCCTATTTCATTTGTTTTTTAAATGATGATTGCAAACCACAGCTTATAGAGTTCAGAGCCAGGCCTGGAGAATGCTGTGCACATTACTCTGGTCCTTCCACAAACTGCCTTTGCAGGTGTGTGTCATTTCCATTGCTCCAGCATGGAGCAGATGTGGGCACAGGTCCCATCACATGTCCTTGCACTCCTCACCCCGGCGCCCCCTGAGGGCAGCACCTCACATGGCCAGAGGACTGAGGACAGGAGGGAGCAGCTGAGCCAGCCACTTGTGGGAGCTGGGGACAAACATCCCAGCCCCCTCCTCCTCGCCCTGGCTGTGTTCCTCACCATCTCCCTAGCTCCACGGCAGAACTGAGGACCAGCAGCAGCAGCAGCAGCAGTAGCCTGCTGGGTTACACACCCCTTTTCACCTCCCTACTGGGGCTCCCTGGAACTACCTCTCACATCAACGACCTGCACTCAACCCTCCATGTCAGGGTCTGCTTCAGGGTAGGCATAACCAGGTGAGCATGCCAGTGTAACAGAGTACTGGCTGGAGCCAGGGCTGCAGAGATGAGAGCAGCCCACCCTAGAAAAGCTCATCATCTGACAGGAAAACGAATAGGCTTAGTTTTTTCAATGTTAATAAAATACAAACAAAAGAAAAAACAAAAAACACCTTTCCTGTCCATAGCAGTGACATAGTATGCTTGGCATGGGAAGGAAGAAGCAGCAACCTCTGCCAGGAGGGTCAGAGCAGTCCCTGTAGGTGACTCTTCTACCCCAAACACCGAATCAGCAGGTGGCCAGTGCTGCCAGGAGTGGGTCCTGTTCATGCCTCTGTGGGCTCACTCCCTGGCTTTTCATACTTGCTGTGAGGCTTTACTTCTTACACACAGGTTAAGAAGAATTGGATTTTTATTTTCTCCAAAGAGAAATTCTATTCTAGTCTTCAGCTAAAAATAACTTAAGTAATATGGAAAATATGATGAAAAAAAAACTAAGTTAACACACCCTGAAAGTATATTAATAGAATTATTTGTCAATCAGCTTTGACCTTTTTATGTTCCTTTGAGGTCCTTGTAGGATGAGACCTACAAATCTCATTAGATGTTCTGAAGAATTGCTGGTACTTTTATTTAAAATTATTTTTTAAATGTAACGTTTACTACGTATTCAGCCCTGTGATCAACACTGTAAGTCAGGACATTTTTCAGGCTGGTATCAAACGAGAGACCTGTGGCTCATTTTCCTTTGCATCTTCCATCTGCAAAGGTTTCAGCAAAGGCAAAGCCGCAGCATAATTCCTTCTCTCAGCAAGAGTCATGACAGCTAAAGTTAAAGTGGGTCCTGAAACTGAAAACCGCTTCTCCAACAGGCCAGGTTTGCCTCCGCCTGGGACTAGAATACTCACCCTGACCCAGCAGGGAGTGACGGCAGAGTTGAAGGGACATTAGCTTGTGGTTTTTCTTTCTCATTTTGCTTGAAGAAGGATTTGGCCTCTTTAGATGTAGCATCCACTTCCTTAGTCACCCTGTGCCAAGGAAGGAGACGTGAAATTTATAAGAGGAATTAAAAGACAGAAACAAAATCTTTAAAAAGAGAATGAAAGATAACTTCTGGCTGCTGAGCTTTATGATTCAAGTTTACTACAACAGTACCGAGCATTTTTCCTTGCTAATGAAACAACAATGCATAAACATTTCATCTCTCCAAAACCCCCATTACTGCTGCCAGCATGAAACACTCCAATAGTCACCACTGAATCACAGCCCTTGTCACTGATGCAAATGAAAAAGGCCCTCCACTTCACCACACATGGACATTAGGACTCACACTTAAAGGCCCAGTAAAACTTGGAATAGGGAGATGGAATATTTGGGAGAAAAACACTGGTATTATTCCAAAGAGAAAAGCAATAGTACAAACAATTGGAAATACCCTGCAAAAGACTCCTATACCACACCTAAAACAACTCAAAGATGAAACAAGATCCCTTAAAACTGGCTAATTCAGCACTAATTTGGGAATGAAAGAAAACTATAATTGAGAATTCTGCAAAAATTGCCCTTGGTAAAACTGACAATCAAAGAAGGAGCACAGAAAGATATTTATTGTTCCTGAAGTTTCAGATAAAGAAAGAGAAATGCCTAATGCCTGCCAAGGTTTGCCAACTGAAAAAAAAAAATCAGAAGAATTCTGTTTAAATTCTGTAATTTCTGTTTAAATTCTGTAGAAGGGTTGAAAATTATAGTCATTGCACAGTGTGTCCGTAAAGTCATGGTACACTTTTGACCGGTCACAGGAAAGCAACAAAAGACAATAGAAATGTGAAATCTGCATCAAATAAAAGGAAAACCCTCCCAGTTTCTGTAGGATGATGTGGCAGCATGTGCGCATGCGCAGATGATGACGTAACACCGTGTATACAGTGGAGCAGCCCACGGCCATGCCAGTTGATATGTGGACGGTACAGAGGAAAGTTCAGTGTAATCTGTGGCTCGCTAAATTCGAATCCGTGACCAAAGTGCAACGTGAATATCGGTGCGTTTATAATGAAGCACCACCACATAGGAATAACATTACTCGATGGGATAAGCAGTTGAAGCAAACCGGCAGTTTGGTGGAGAAACCCCGTCTGGTAGGCCATCAGTCAGTGACGAGTCTGTAGAGGCTATACGGGATAGCTACCTAAGGAGCCCTAAAAAATCTGTGCGTGTGTGTGCTCGACAGTTACACCTAAGCAAGACTAAAGTTCATAAGGTGTTAAAGAAACGTCTCTGTTTTACGGGGTACAAATAGCGGCTGTTGCATGCTATCAAACCGGCGGATAGATCATACGATGTGCGTTTGCTACAGATATGCTTCATGAGATCGACAATGATGCAAGATTTTTGCAGAAGATTATGTTTAGCGATGAGGTGACCCTCCATATCCCAGTATGAAACTGGGAGAGTTTTCTTTTTATTTGGTGCAGATTTCACATTTCTATCGTCTTTTGTTGCTTTCCTGTGACTGGTCAAAAGTGTACCATGACTTTACAGACACATTGTATTACGGGTGTTCAACCAGGTCATCTAGAATAAGAAAAGCCAAGAATAATGGCAGGTGAATCCTATAAATGTCATCTAGCTCTTCTTTCCTTCCTTCTAGGTGTCTTAGGATCAGAACCAAATTTTCTTATCCAGAGCATCTCACTCCTGTTCAGTACTGTGTCACCCACAAAAGTGACACAGAATAGAAGTTTGAGAATTTTGTATTAAGATTCTTCACTAGGAAAGATTGTCAAGTTAATCTTGAAGGGTTGATTAAAAAAACAAAACAAAAAATTTATTAGTCCCCTGCTCAAGTTCTTGTGATGTCTCAGTACCACTCAGATAATCAAACATAGGCTGCTGAACCCTGCCTTTGAGGCTAAAAACTGGGCCTACTTTCCACTAGGCTTAATTTGTGTGTCCCTCAACTCAACTCTCCGAGATGAATCTCTCAGTAACAGGAGTCAAGGGTAAAAATGAGAATGATAGATTAAACCATCATTCAGCAAATATTCACTCCTTCCCTCTTGACTAAAACACTTCCACCCTAATGATGCTGATTTGACAGCAATAGAAGCTTTAAATGTGTTTCTGCTGTTTCACGAGCCCCTGACACCCTTTAGCCATAAAAAGAATATGCCTTAAGCAGCTGCTGGTCCAAGGTGGGTGAAAAATATATGCTGTAGATCTGAACCAAACTAGTATCTTGGAGTCAAGTCTAGATCAGCTGAGCCCCAGACAGCCAGAAACACAGGAGCAACAAATAAATGCATACTGGTGTATATCACTGAGTCCTTGGATGGTTTGTTACACAGTAGTTCTGTAGCAATAGCTAACACATTTACATTTCATGAGTGAGAAAAATAAAATCTTAGGGGTTAAGTTACTTTTTCAAGACTAGCCAAAGATGCAGTAGCAATGCCAGAAAGAACCGTGTAGATGTGGGACCTATAAAAAAAATGACACGGCCTCTATCCATAAGGGGCTCACAGTCTGTCAGGGCTGCCAACCATGAGAACAAGTCATGACAATACATGGTTTATAGTTCATAAAGGAAGCATGCAAATAGTATAACCATGTGAATATCTGTTAATTTCTTAATGTCAAAGTCCGATTCATATTCATTGGGAAAAACGTTCTATAAACTGGTGTATTTCTCTCCAGGGGTTTGCTAATTGACACAAAGTAGTATTAGCAGATTACTCTTCACTGATAGTATACCTACAAAAACAAGCTGTAAGAGATGCAGCTATTAAAATATCTTCAAGTAGAAGATCACTTCTAATATACAAGAGGGAACCCTGAAAGGAAAAGGCCTGCTATTAGCAGTAGTTAATTCAAATGTTATCTGCAGAAATTCCATTTTAAGTTCATTTTCACTTACTCAGAACTTCCTGAACAGTCTCTATTTAGGCAGAAACTTTCCGTGACTAGCCCTTTCCAAAAGGTGAATCATTTAGGAAAGTCTGAGCTAACTGGCTCAGCTGGTTATGTGAGAGGGAAGAATAAAAAATACCATTTTTCCTCATTCCTCAAGATTAATAAGCTACAAAGCTACATATTTTTCAAGTGGGAATAAAACAAAACAAAAAGATAAAGATCTGAATTTAACAATTAAAATATGATTAGAGAAAACTAGAAGACTAATAACTTGGTGCTAACACCACTATGCTTATGCTGACAAATTCTCCCCAGTCTTCACGAGCTCTTTCTCACATTTCTTAAAGATGCAGTAATGCTCTTAACTTGACACAGAGACAAAAAGAAAAAGCAGAATAACAGAAGGATATTAAAAGATATACTTAAATCTATTCACCAAGTTTGTACCTGATTGTCAATTAAAATTCAGGCCTCCCAAGTTCCTACATGAGAGTTCCTAATGATACCTAAATTTAAGTATAAATAACTTAAGATAAAAAAAAGTTCTGCTGAATTGCCACTATTAACAGGGTCTTTTTCTTTAAAAGGGAGTTAGAGAACTTTTGCTTGTCTTGCTATATATCGCTATAATGTATGTTTTTAAAATAATAAGCATATATTATTTTTAAATATGTTTTTTACATGAAAAGAACTCATATTTGTTGACAGACACAGTGTTGTGCTCTTCTGACAAATTGTAGAAATAACAGGCTCCCCGAATACCCTTCCAGTATTCAAAATTACCATTCATTTGCTTTAAAACTGAAGTAAAAAATGTGTCAGATGCCTGACCACGCAGTGGCGCAGTGGATAGAGCACCGGACTGGGATGCGGAAGACCAAGGATCGAGACCCCGAGCTCACCAGCTTAAGCGCGGGCCCATCTGGCTTGAGCAAAACTCGCCAGCTTGGACTCAAGGTCGCTGGCTCCAGCAAGGGGTTGTTCGTTCTGCTGAAGGCCCGCGGTCAGGGCACGTGTGAGAAAGCAATCAATGAACAACTATGGTGTTGCAAGGGCAACGAAAAACTGATTGATGTTTCTCATTTCTCTCTGTTCCTATCTGTCTGTCCCTATCTATACCTCTCTCTGACTCTCTCTGTCCCTGTAAAAATAAACACTAAAAAAAAAAAAACCTTTTTTAAAATGTGTCGACAATTATGTTAATAAATATTAATAAGTCCTCACCTGACCAGTGGTGGCACAGTGGCTAGAGCCCTGACCTGGGATGCCAAGGTCCTAGGTTCAAAACCCCAAGGTCACTGGCTTGAGAGTGGACATGCCAGCTTGAGCACAGGATCAACATGATCCCAAGATCACTGGCTTGAGCAGGGGGCAGTAACTGGCTCACCTTGAGACACGCCTGCACCCGCCAGTCAAGACATATATGAGAAGCCTTCAATGAACAACTATGAGTTGATGCTTCTCATATTTCTCCCTTCTCCCCACTCAGAAAAAAAAATTAGTAAGTCCACAAAATTTAATTTGATCAGGAAATGTAATGACTTCTCATAGCAACAGCTATTCACCAGCTTTTCTTACTCTCATGTAGGGCCCATGGTTAATTATAATAAATCTTCCTTAGATATACTATATGACACTGGAAAAATAATACAAGCCAAGAAAGATTTCTAAAAATTTTTAAACCTTATTTCTAATGGTATACTAAACACTTTCTGTATTATTTTTGTAGGACTTCCAGCCCATTAAAAATTCACCATCAGTGTTCTGCTACCCTCTATTGGACAATTTCAGTTTCTAGTGTGATTTCTAGTAGCAAAACATATTACTAATTCACATCATCAAGTATTATTTACTGGATTGCCCAAAATGACTGACGATTAAGGAAAAGGGTGTTTTTACAATGAATAATTTAGAAGATACTGCCTTAAGTGGTCTAACTGACCACCACCAATACCGGGTGCTGCTGAAGCAGTGTACTGAGGGGGACAAAACACCATCAATACAGTATTTTTGTCTGAAGTGATTAACCTGATACTAATCATGAGGAAACAATTCAACAATCCAAAATGAGGGACATATTACAATATAGATGAACTCAAAAAATGTCCAGCAATACAAAAAGGCCTGACCTGTGGTGGTGCAGTGGATACAGGGTTGACCTGGAATGTCTGAAACCCTGGGCTTGCCTGGTCAAGGTACATACGAGAAACAATTACTACAAGTTGATGCTTCCCGCTTATACCCCTCCTTTCTCTCTTTCTCATCTCACTTAAAAAAAAAAAAAAAGCAAAAGTGCCTGACCAGGTGGTGGCACAGTGGATAGAGTTTTGGACTGGGACATAGAGGACCCAGGTTCAAGACCCTGAGATCGCCGGCTTGAGTGCGGGATCACCAGCAAAGCACAAGGTCGCTGGCTTGAGCATGAGATCATAGACATGACCCC
Organism: Rhynchonycteris naso; assembly: GCA_037038555.1. Lineage (NCBI taxonomy): Eukaryota > Metazoa > Chordata > Mammalia > Chiroptera > Emballonuridae > Rhynchonycteris > Rhynchonycteris naso. The sequence continues at coordinate 23,721,328 of CM073001.1, forward strand.
ATGGTCACTGGCTTGAGCGTGGGATCATAGTCATGACCCCATGGTCTCTGGCTTGAGCAAGGGATCTCTTGCTCTGCTGTAGCACCGCGGTCAAGACACATATGAGAAGGTAATCAATGAACAACTAAGGAGACAAAAGAGCCACAATGAAGAACTAATGCTTCTCATCTCTCTCCCTTCCTGTCTGTCCCTAGCTGTCCCTCTCTCTGTCATAAAAAATTTTTTTTAATAATAATAAAAAGAAAGCAATACAAAAAGGCTTATAAACAGTTCTAATTTCAAGGAGGCAAAAAAGACTAAATACAGCCTTGGCCGGATAGCATGGTTGGTTAGAGCAGGGGTGCTCAATATGTCGATCGCGATTTACTGGTCGATCGCGAAGGAAGTGTGGGTAGATCGCATGACATTAAAAAGACATTTGTCTTTTGATTGGCATACAGGGTAGCCAATCTGACGTCTGAACTTTTGATACCCTACGCATGCGTGTTAAACCGCGCTAACTTGTTCAGTTACATTGCTGCGTCGTTAGCCTTCAATTTATTTAAACTAAATACAACAAAGGGTATAAAAATGAGTGCCGTAGCTAGTCCAGTAAGAAGCCTAAAACCTACCACTTTCATACAGAATGGGAGGGGATTTTTTTCACTATGTCATATTCTAAGTGCATTTCCCTCATCTGTCTGTGTGCCATTGCTATTCCAAAGAAGGGAAATGTGGAGCGGCTTTTTCGGACTGTTCATAAAAACTATGACATTGACTTTCCTCCGAAAAGAGAGTTGAGAAGGAGAAAGGTGAAAGAAGAATACACAATATTAAATAGTAATAGTAGTAACTTAAATAATGATAATATAGAAGAAATAAATTTATGTTTTGCATTTTTATTGTAGGTAGATCATTTTGACTTGGTCATCTTATAAGTAGCTCGCAAGCTGAAAAAGTGTGGGCACCCCTGGGTTAGACCATCGTCCCAAAGTATAGAAGTTGCTGGTTTGATCCTTGGTCAGGGCACATACAGGAAGAGCACATTGATGTTCCTATCTCTCTCAAATAAAATAAAAAAAAAAAAGTAAAAAGACTAAATACAGCCTGACCAGGCGGTGGCGTAGTAGATAGAGCATCGGACTGGGATGCAGAAAGACCCAGGTTCGAGACCCTGAGGTCGCCAGCTTGGCCATGAGCTCATCTGGTTTGAGCCAGGCTCACCAGCTTGGACCCAAGGTCACTGGCTCCAGCAAAGGGTTACTCGGTCTGCTGAAGGCCCGCGGTCAAGACACATGAGAAAGCAATCAATGAACTAAGGTGTCACATCGAAAAACTGATGATTGATGCTTCTCATCTCTCTCCATTCCTGTCTCTCCCTATCTATCCCTCTCTCTGACTCTCTCTCTGTCTCTGTAAAAAAAAAAAAATTTTTTTTAAAGACTAAATACAGTGTACAACCGTGAACTGGATGTTGGACTGAACAAGAATAAAGTTATAAGAACATTATTGAAATAACTGGGGGAAATGAGTAGAAGCAGATACGGAGCTACTTAAAATGTATGTGGGCTACAAAACTGTCATTGGTCCAACAGGATATGGGTACAGAAATACGTAATAAGTATTTAGAAACTTGTTTGCAGTTTGACAACATCATATTATCCAAGATATGATCAGTGGACTTACTCATTTAACCGAATATAGATCAATTCAGGTAATATCAGATTTGTGATTTTAGTGTACTAGTCATGTGCAGCAAGACCACATTACTATGTGCTTAGGTGATTTTGTCAACTAAAACCCAAAAATGTGAAATATAAGCGTGCAAATATATATTTTTTTCTTTTTAAAGATTTATTGATTTGAGAGTAAAGAGAGAGAAAGGGAGGGGGAGGAGGAATGGGAAGAAGAATCAACTCGTAGTAGCTGCTTCTTGTATGGGCCTTGACTGGGCAAAGGCCAGGATTTTGAACCAGTGACCTTAGCATTCCAGGTTGACCCTTTATCCACTGTGCCACCACATGTCAGGTTGTTTTTTTTTTTTTCTAATTTACTTACTGATTTTTAGAGAGAGATAAAGGGAAAGAGAGAGAGACAGAAATATTGATTTGTTTCTGTATGTGCCCTGACCAGGAATCAACTGGCAACCTCTGAGCACTGAGACAATGCTCTAAACAACCAGGCTGTCCAGCCAGGGCTTATTTTTCAATTACAGTTGACATACAATATCATATTAATTTCAGTGTACAGTACAGTGGTTAAACATTTAATTTACTAAGTGATCCCCCGATTATACCTGTACCCACCTGACACCATACACAATTATTACAGTATCACTGCCTATATTCCCTAACCTGTACTTTATATCCCCATGATTATGCTGTAACTGCCAATTTGCACTTAGTAATCTTTTAATCTTTTTCAGCCAGCTCCCAATCGCCTCTCTCATCTGGCAACCATTAGTTTGTTCTCTGTGTCTATGAGTGTGTTTTTGTTTTGTTAATTTTGTTCTTTAGATTCCACATATAAGTGAAATCATATGGTATTTGTCTTTCTATGACTTGTTCACTTAGCATAATAAATACCCTCTAGGTTCCATCCACACTGTCACAAATGATAAAATTCCATTCGTTTTTATGATCAAGTAATATTCCATTGCTTGTATGTACCACTTCTTCATTGTACAATTACCTATTGGTGGACACGTAGGTTGTTTTCATATCTGGGCTACTTGTAAGTAATGTTGCAATGAACATAGGGATGCATGTATCTTTTTAATGTTTTGGATTTCTCTGAATAAATATCCAGAAGTGGGATTGTAAGCATTTATTTTTATAAACTATTTTTACAATCATTTAAATTGTTAACCAAGTATAACTTTTAAAAATTATAGTTGATATTAACTAAATTAAGAAAGTAAAATTGGTGTTTTTTTAATCCCCATTTACTGATGGCAAAACAAGCCTCACTGTGTTTGCAAAGAAAACACATCTTTTCTGAATGCAGCTGTAATGATAAACCACATGATGATATTGGAAATAATTCCAAAGAAATGAAGGCCAACTGAGGTCACACTGCTTTTGACTTTGGTTTTTGATCATGCAGTACTAAAACCAAAGTAAGTTCTTTGCAGTGATGTTTTGGCTAATGAAGCATTTACATATAAAACATAAAGAAATAAGTTGAAAAGAACTCTTTGAAAGAGAGAGTACTGAACTACAGAGCCAAAAGAAACAGAGGCAAAATCCCACATATTAACATGAGTGCACTGCAGCTTTCTGAGAAAAGAGTACTCTCTGTTGCTAACTGAAAAAAAAAACAATGCGAAGATAATAGTAAAAGACTGTATCAAAGATGTCTGCTTGGAAATCTTGGTGAATCTGTGATTGGTAATTCAAGTACAACTTTCCAATGACACCATAGCTATACCAGAATATAAATTAACATGCTACTTCCTTCATTGAGAAAAGTCTTGCTACCAAAAATATTCTTGCTACAGTAGTAAAAATGATGGATTATGTAAGGCTAATGTCTTAAAATTTTAACCAACTCTCTTTATATGTGATAAACTGAGAGCTGATCATAAATGTGTATATTATATTGTGTGCTGAGGTACAATGGTTATGAAAGAAAAAATGCTGTTGAGACTGAACTAGGAAATAAACAGTTTCCAAAAGAAAACTAAACCAGTTGCTTTCCAATTTTAACAATCTCAACTAGGCAGTAAAACTTGCTTATTTCTCTGATATCTTTGGTATTTTAAATAATCTTAGTATTCTCATGCAAAGAAGTGATCAATCCAACATGTTTTTCAGTGGCAAATAAAAAATAAGGGTAAAAATAAAAGTTACAAAGCCTGGAAGAACAAAGTTCCTATAGATTAACATGCTCCATGGAAGGCTTGGAATCGTATTTTCTATCACAATAATATCCACACACAGGAAATTCACTCATCCAGAATTCCCTTTTTCCCACCTGATAGAAATTTAATTTGCCTGACCAGGCAGTGACGCAGTAGATAAAGCATTGGACTGGGATGCGAAGGACCCAGGTTCGAGACCCCGAGGTCGCCAGCTTGAGCAAGGGCTCATCTGGGTTGAGCAAAAAGGTCACCAGCTTGGACCCAAGATCACTGGCTCGAGCAAGGGGTTACTCGGTCTGCTGAAGGCCCGCAGTCAAGGCACATGTGAGAAGCAATCAATGAACAACTAAGGTGTTGCAACGAAAAACTGATGATTGATGCGTCTCATCTCTCTCCGCTCCTGTCTGTCTGTCCGTCCCTATCTATCCCTCTCTCTGACTCTCTCTCTCTGTCCCTGCAAAAAAAAATTTTTTTAAATTAATTTAATCATAACTATTGGAACTGGATACTGATAAAGCATCCAAGATGAACTCTGAAAATACAGTATCAGTGACTTCATTTTAGATAAGAGTAAAAATGAAAATCATGGAAATATCTCTGATAAATACTTTATGATGAATGCTATTTTAAAAAAAGAAAGTAATTTATATACACATTATCCTCTAGGAGTAGCGCTGTCATCAACTCAACTTGGATTAGATAATTAACAACAAAAAATAAGCTATTCTGTCTCATTAAAAACATTTTTTTTGCCTGACCAGGCGGTGGCGCAATGGATAGAGCATAGAACTGGGATGTGGAGGACCTGGGTTCGAGAGCCCGAGGTCGCTGGCTTGAGCACGGGCTCATCTGGGTAGAGTAAAAAAAAAAAAGCTCACCAGCTTGGATCCAGGGTCTCTGGCTTGAGCAAGGGGTTACTCAGTCTGCTGAAGGCCCGTGGTCAAGGCACGTATGAGAAAGCAATCAATGAACAACTAAGGTGTCATGAACAACTAAGGTGTCGCAACGAAAAACTGATGATTGATGCTTCTCATCTCTCTCCGTTCTTGCCTGTCTGACCCTATCTATCCATCTCTCTGATGCTCTCTGTCCCTGTAAAAAAAGAAAACTTTTTTATTTTAGTTAAGTGAGAGGTGGAAAGGCAGAGACAGACTCCTGCATGCACCTGAACAAGGACCCACCCAACAAGCCCCCTACTAGGCAATGCTCTGCCTGACTGGGCCACTGCTCCATTGCTCAGCAACTGAGCTAGTTTAGCGCCTGAGATGAAGCCATGGAGACATCCTCAACACTTGGGATCAACACTGCTCAAACCATTTGAACCATTCAAGCCATGGCTGCAGGAAGGGAAGAGAGAGAGAGAGATTGAGAGACGGGGGGAAGGGCGGGAGGGGGAGGACAACACTGGTGGTCGCTTCTCCTGTGTGCCCTGACAGGAAATTGAACCTGGTACTTCCACACAGTGGGTCAAAGCTTTATTGCTGAGCCAAATGGCCAGGGCTTCATTAAAACCATTTTTTTTTGTTTGTTTGTTTGTTTTGTTTTTTGTTTGTTTTTTTTTTTAATTTTTTTAAATTCTTTTTATTTATTCATTTTTTTTTTAGAGAGGAGACACAGAGTGAGAGAGAAAGAAAGAGAGAAAGGGGGGAGGAGCTGGAAGCATCAACTCCCATATGTGCCTTGACCAGACCAGTGCAGGGTTTTGAACTGGCGACCTCAGTGTTCCCAGGTCGACACTTTATCCACTGCACCACCACAGGTCAGGCTAAAACCATTTTTAAAATATATATATATAAAAATAATAATAATAATAATTTTTTTTTAATTGATTGATTTCAGAGAGCAATGAAGGGAAAGAGACAGAAACATGGACCTGTTTCTGTATGTGCCTTGACTGGGGATTGAACTAACAACCCTTGTGCACTGGGACGTTGCTCTACCATGCTATACAGCCAGGGCTGTCTCATTAAAAACTTTAAAAACTGCCCTAGTCAGTTGGCTCAGTGGTAGAGCGTAGGCCTGGCATGTGGAAGTCCTGGGTTCAATTTCTGGTCAGGGCACACAGGAGAAGCGTCCATCTGCTTCTCCACCTTCTCCCTCTCCTTCCTCTCTGTCTCTCTCTTCCCCTCCTGCAGTCAAGGCTCCACTGGAGCAAAGTTGGCCTGGGCACTGGGGATGGCTCCATGACCTCCACCTCAGGTGCTAGTGTGGCTCCGGCTGCAGCAGAGCAATGCCCCAGATGGGCAGAGCATCGCCCCCTGGTGGGCATGCCGGGTGGATCCTGGTCAGGTGCATGTGGGAGTCTGTCTCCCGCTTCTACCTTCAGAAGAATAAAAAAACAAAAAAACAAAAAAACCCTCTAAGAATTAATATACAAAGTGAGTGTCTAAATGTTAACTACTGAGAATTGACATTTAGATTTTTGTTTCAATTACTGAATAAAAAGATATAAATAAAACGGCAATTTTCTGTATCAGTCATTAATACTCACATTTTCAATGAAAAGCAGGTATAGTACACCATTCTTTCCTATCTTATGCTCATTTTGACTATGTATATTGAAATGTAATTGTATGCCTCTTAAATCTTATCATTAAAAATTTAAATATGTATGTTGTATCTCTTTTTATTATTTTATAATTTCATTTATTGTGTTTAAGAAAAGTACTGGTCTGCAACAGGTTAAAAATTTTAAATAAGGGTCTTTCACCACAGAGAGTTTAGGTAACAATCTGCTTTAATGTGAAATTTACTGAATGTGAAAGTTACATTGTATTTCAAAAGAAAATGTCCTTGTTCTTAGGAAACAGTGTTGAAGTTAAAAGTAAAGAATTCTCTAATGTCCACAAGGAGTTCTCAAATGGTTTAGCCAAAACAAAACAGGGAAATATACAGAGGTGAAAGAGGCAAAACGTTAAAGTAGTAAATCTGCATGACAGGTGTATGGGTGTTCACTGTAATACTATTCTTACAACACTTGTGTAAATGAAAATTTTCAGAATAAAAAAATTTTTTTTAAATGAGTGATTTCATTTTATTCTTAGATTTTATTTATTCATTTTGAGAAGGGGGATGTGGGGGGGGGGAGAGTGAGAGAAGAGGGGAGGAGTAGGAAGCATCAACTCCCCTATGTGCCTTGACCAGGCAAGCCCAAGGTTTTGACCTGGTGACCCCTGTGTTCCAGGTCCACGCTTTATCCACTGCGTCACCACACTACAGGCGAGAAGAAAAAAAATTTTTAAAGTTTTGAGTCCTGGCCAGTTGGCTGTGGTAGAGCATCAGCCCAGCATGTGGATGTCCTGGTTCAATTCCCAGTCAGGGAACACAGGAGAACAGAAGCACCCATCTGCTTTTCCTCCCTTCCTCCTCTCCCTCTCCCTCCCCTTCCCCCTCCCCCTCTCCCCTCTCCCCTCTGCTTTCTTTCTTTCTTTCTTTCTCTCTTTACTTTCTCTTTCTTTTCTTTCTTTCTTTCTTTCTTTCTTTCTTTCTTTCTTTCTTTCTTTCTTTCTCTCTCTCTCTCTTTCCTTTCTTTCTCTCTCTCTCTCTCTCTCTTCCTCTTCTGCTCCTGCAGCCAGGGCTTGATTGGAGCCAGTTGGCCCCAAGTGCTGAGGATGGTTCCAAGGTCTTGGTGTCGGGGGCTAAGAGGTTGGTTGCTGAGCAACGGAGCAATGCCCTGATGGGCAGAGCATCGCCCCCTAGTGGGCTTGCCAGGCGGATCCTGGTCAGGGTGCATGCGGGAGTCTGTCTCTGCCTCCCTTCCTTGCACTGAATTAAAAAAAAACAAGTTTTGTTGCACATCATTTATAAAACTAATCATTCCAAATTCTTTTTTCCAAGATGTATTTTCACTGAATGAAATAATTGTTGGATACTATATAGATATTATTTTTAAGACTATTGGCCTGACTTGTGGTGGCACAGTGGGTAAGGCATCAACCTGGAATGCTGAAGTTGCCGGTTCAAAATCCTGGGCTTGCTCAGTCAAGGTATATGTGTAGTTGCTTCTCATTTCTCTGCCTCCCTCCACCCAGCTCTTAAAAATTAATTAATTTTAAAAAAAAAGAATATCAATTTTAGGGGAAATTATCTTTTCAGAGAGCATACAGGTCTAATTAATGACTGTCAAAGAAAATAAATGTGATTACCTAAACAATTACTGATTGGCACTTCACCTGTTCTCATTATCTCTGAATTATAGATCTGCTGTTTTCACATAATAAAATTTAAGTAAGTAGGAAAGGAAATTCTAGGTATGTGGCTCTTACCTTGAATAGCCAAGAAGTTATTAAGTCCCTACTGTTTTTCTAAACTAGTAGCAAACTGCATGAATCAATCTAAAAAATAATACTAAAACTAGGAAATAAAATTGGAACCAGATTTCTCTCCTGGTATTTTCAATTCTTACCTGATTTCAGAGGCTTCACTGGGGTTCATAGCTTCATAGTCAAAAAAGTAATAAAGGAAGAAATGACTCAGCTAAAGTCACAAAGCATAGCAGAGTACGTGGAACCATATACTTTACTCCTACATTTATTTATTTATTTTTTACAGAGACAGAGAGAGAGTCAGAGAGAGGGATAGATAGGGACAGACAGACAGGAACGCAGAGAGATGAGAAGCATCAATCATCAGTTTTTCGTTCTGGTACTTTAGTTGTTCATTGATTGCTTTCATATGTGCCTTGACCATGAGGCTACATCAGACCGAGCAACCCCTTGCTGGAGCCAGCGACCTTGGGTCCAAGCTGGTGAGCTTTTGCTCAAACCAGATGAGCCCACACTCAAGCTGGTGACCTCGGGGTCTCAAACCTGGGCCCAATCCGCATCCCAGTCCGATGCTCTATCCACTGCGCCACTGCCTGGTCAGACTCTCCTTTTTTTTTAAAGTGTGAGAGAGAGAGGGACAGACAGACGGACAGAAAGAGAGATGAGAAACATCAACACATAGTTGCAGCACCTTAGTTGTTCATTGCTTTCTCATACATGCTTTGACCAGTGGGTTCCAGCTGAGCCAGTGACCATGGGGTCAGGTCTATGATCCCATGCTCAAGCTAGTGAGCCTGTGCTCAAGCCTGCGACCTCGGGGTTTCAAACCTGGGTTCTCAGTGTCCCAGGCCAACGTTCTATATACTGCGCCACCAACCTGGCCAGGCTTTACTCTTGTTTCTGCTCAACCACTTCAGAATACCCGAAAACTAAATTATGATATATGAAAGGATCTTTCTCAAGTTCTCTGATAATTCATGGAGCCACTGTTTTCTTTGAGTTCAAATATAACTCTTCCAAAATATTATGATGGGATGGAATGAGGACAGATGACTTGTCACCAACAACATTTAGAAAGAAAGTGAAGGGATTAAAAAACATATATCATGCAGAGACACAGAAAACAGTGTGGTGATAGAGGAAAGGGGGGTGGGATAGGTGGAGGTGGGCAAAGGGGATACATGGGGATGGGAAGAGACTTTACTGGGGCAATGGGCAGATAGTGTTTTATTGAGTTGTACACTTGAAATCTGTGTGGTTTTGTGAACCAATATCACTTCAATATATTCAATTAGAAAAAGAAGAAAGATAACTAATTTTTTAAAAGAACTATTTTCAAAGTTTGTGAAGGTTATCTTACCTGACTTCTTCACCAGCAAAATCAAACACCTTGGTGATTTTTACTTTTTCTGTTTCTTTAGGTTTTTCTAGCTCTTCTGCTTTGACGAACAATTTACTTGAACTCGTCTCTTCAGTCTCCTCTCTTTTCTATGGAAAAAAAGTAAGAAATGTAATTAGTTTCACCTATGGATGAAATCTAAAAGAACTACTCAAAGATGCTGTTAATGGTTATTCTTAAATGTTTCATCTCTATACTGTTAAAGACTTATTGAAAATTTATTTGATTGGCAATGAACAGCTTAAGTGAGGCAACTATGAGTTTATATTTCTCACTGCCCCCTTCGTAAAATCAATAAATAAAATCTTAAAAAAGACCAAAGAAAAGAAAATGTATTTCATTGGAAAAGCTTATGTTTTCTACCATAGGGAATGCTTGCTTTGTTTTTCCCTTAGCAGAGTTACTATCAAAAGGTATCTATGTAGTCTTATATCTGCTGTATGCTTCACATCTGTTTGTGAAGGGAAAAAACCTATCTGGAGAACTTAGGGCATTTCTGGGAAAATAGTCATCTCATTCATTGGTAAACTTACTTTAACTTGTGGCCTTGGGGGCACTTTTGATTTTGTTCCCACATCATTGAGGAAGCTGGCCCACAGTTCATCCTCCTTCTTCTTCCTGGCATCCTCTGACCCAGCACCTTCATCCTGCTCTGCAGCCATGTCTTCCTCCTCGCTACTACTGCCTCCAGACTCCCCGCTGCCATCTTCCTCTTCCTCTTCTAATGACAGGCCACCTCGTTTACTCTTCCTAATTACCAACAATCACAGGGAAAAGGAAAGAGACAAGACATGCAAAAGGATTTCAGTGATCCATGAATGTTGCAAACTCCAGAACACTGTTAAATCTAGGACTGCTGATTAAGCTGCTCACTGAGGGGCACCGGAGAGGTACACTGAGATTTTGTGGAAGAAAAAAAGAATTGTGTTCTTAGCTTCCCTGTCCCAAACACAGTACTCTACTTCTAAGTCAGGACCAGCTATTTTCACTAAGAAATACCCAAATCACCTCACCAACTCAATCTGTCCAGAAAGAGTGTTCCAAAAACATATGTCAGATATTTTTGACTTTTTGAAGTCATAACATTTGGAGAACATGTTCTATTGAGGAGAGAGAGACTCAAGTTTATTTGTACTGTTTCTTCCTAGAATTCTCCAATGGTTGGGGGGATACCCATTATTTCTTCCCACTTTCTGAAGAATGAAAGCTGGAATACAGAAAATTTCAAGGACAAAGGAACTGGGCCCAAATCTTACGAGAGTAAACTAATTCTAATCTCAAGTGTTTCTACTACCTAAAATTCCTTTTCCCCTTTTTACAAACTACAATCTGGTTTTTGCTTCAAATCCCGGAAAGACAGAAACAGCAATCAAAGAAAATAAAATATTCCTATGGAAGAGTTTCTTGTCTGAGATAAATAACCCATCAGAATTTTCCTAATTTTTATAGGACTGTAATTTACTACCCAAAAAGGTAATCTGCTATTTTTTTTTTTTTTACTGCCTATAACCCTGGATCAAACAATTCTACTTCTACAGATCTGACTTTACAGATAGATATACTTCCACATTTATATAAAGATACATACAAAAAGTATGAACTGCAGTCTGGTTTGCTGTAGTAGAGATGAGGTACAAATGAAATGTGTCTCAATAAGGGAATCCTTAAATAAAGCAATGTCTATCTACATATTTTAGGGGATATTTTATCGCTTCATATTCATTTTGAAATATCCCCTATTTTCTTTTTTTGGTATTTTTCTGAAGTGAGAAGCGGGAGACAGAGAGAGAGACTCTCGCATGCACCCAACCGGGATCCACCTGGCATGCCCACCTGGGGCGTTGCTCCGTTGCATCCAGAGCCATTCTAGCACCTGAGGCAGAGGCCATGGAGCCATCCTCAGTGCCCGGACCAACTTTGCTCCAGTGGAGCCTTGGCTCTGGAAGAGGAAGAGAGAGATAGAGAGAAAGGAGAAGGGGAAGGATGGAGAAGCAGATGGACGCTTCTCCTGTGTGCCCTGGCCGGGAATCAAACCCAGGACTCTCACACGTTGGGCTGACGCTCTACCACTGAGCTAGCCGGCCAGAGCCTCCCCTAATTTTTGTGAGCAGTATATTACGCAGTCACTGAAAAGAATGAGGTATAGCTAGATGTACTGCCATGGTATCATCCCCAAGATGTGAAATAATGAAAGTGAGAAACAATGAAGAGTATGCTACTATTTGTTTTGATTTTAATAGAGTAGGAAATATATCTGACTGGTGGTGGTAGAATGGATACAGCATTGACCCAGGACACAGAGGTCTCAGGTTCAAAACACCGAGGTCGTTGGCTTGAGCAAGGGCTCACTGGCTCAGCCTGAGACCTCTGGTCAAGGCACATATGAGAAGCAATCAATGAACAACTGAAGTGCCACAAATACGAGGATATGCTTCTCATCTCCCTCCCCCTTCTTATCTCTCTCTCTCACACCCTCTCCCGCATAAAAAGAAAAAGAGAGGGAGACAGTAGGAAATATACACAGACATGCTTGTACATGCATAGACTGTCTCTGGTAGCACAGTTCTTCTGAGGCACAGCAACAAGGGCTAGAGATGAAGTACGCATTTTTGCAGTAACTGAAATTTTCATTTTAATTGTGTGTACGTATTAGCTATTAAATTTTTTAAATTAAAGCTCAAAATATTTTAAAGCTTGACACAGGCCCAAAATTTAATCCTAAAATGTCACCAAATGTTTCCTTCAAAGAGAAAATGCTAAGAAACCCTAGCAGCAAGAAACCTATCAGACCAACCCCAGCAATCAGGACAGCAGCCCTGACTTCTGAGGGCCCAGAAGGCAGCATCACCTGGCAGGAATGCTCTGAGTCTTTCTTTTTTTCCCTTTGGTTTTCTGTGTCTGCTCTTCATCATCCACTTCATCTTCCTTCACTAATTCATTTACATCATCTTCACTATACTCTCCACCTGAAATCACATAATAGGGTGGTCAGACAGAAATAAAGGTTTTCACATCAAGTTGAGACATTTGCATTAGGGAAAAAGTCTAGTACTTTCCTCTATTCTTCACATAACTGAAATATTACTTCCTTAGAGAAGTCTTCCCTGTACCTGGAGACTAGGCTAAGTTTCCAGATTATAGGCTTCCATGGAAGTCCATATTTTCTTCCATAACTCATCCTATTTATATATATATATATATTTTTAAGGCTTTGTTTTTTACAGGGACAGAGAGAGAGTCAGAGAAAGGGATAGATTAGGACAGACAGACAGGAACAGAGAGAGATCAGAAGCATCAATCATTAGTTTTTTGTTGCCATTGAGACACCATAGTTGTTCATTGATTGCTTTCTCACACGTGCCTTGACCGCAGGCCTTCAGCAGACCGAGCAGCCCCTTGCTGGAGCCAGCAACCTTGGGTCCAAGCTGGCAAGATCTTTGCTCAAGCCAGATGGGCCCGCGCTCAAGCTGGCGACCTTGGGGTTTGAACCGGGGCCTTCCACATCCCAGTTCAATGTTCTATCCACTGCGCCACCACCTGGTCATTTATATTTATATTTAATGGTTGCAATTTCTGCTATGCTCTACACGCCATAAGTACATGGATTCTGTTTTGTCTTTATAGGTATCTGCTTACTAGATGAATACATTCATTAATAAAAATTCCAATTCTATCTACTGTGCTTTTCAAAGAAAAAACCGATATTCCCACTTCATCTTTGATATCTTTCATAAGTAAGCAAATAATACCTGGTCTTGTCAATAAAAAAGGTTTATAAAGAAGTCTACAGACTTGCAGTAGACACAGCAGAAAGAATAAACATATCTATTCCCTATTCTCAGACACTGACATTCAGGCATCCTCAATGAAGTTGCCTGGATGCCCAGTCTGACCACACTGTGGGCAGCAGTCAATAAATCCTATCCACACGGATTTTCAACTAGCTTTTTTACTTCATATGAACTTTTATTTGAAGCATAACACATGGTTGAAAAAACACACAAATCTAATGTGTAGTTCAATAAAATTCACAAAGTAAACACACATAACCAGGACCCAGCTCAAGAAGCAGGACATGATGATCAGCATTCCAGAAGGCCTGTGTGTTCCCTTCAGTAACAAGCCACTGGCCCCATCCCAATGGCAACCACTATCCTGACTTCTAACACCACAGATTAGTTTTGTGTATTTGGGGGCATTAAGCAATCAGACACCTACAGTATATACTCTTTTCTATCTGGCTTTCACTCAGCACTATGTTTGTGAGAGTCATCCTTACTGTTGCATGTGCCCTGACCAGGATCCACCTGGCTATCCCATCTAAGGCTGATGCTCAAGTACCGAGCTACTTTTAGCGCCTGAGGCTGATGCACTCCAATGGAGCTGTCCTCAGCACCCGAACCATGCTTGAACCAATCGAACCACTGGCTGTAGGAGTGGTGGAGAAGTATATGGTAGCTTCTCCTGTGTGCCCTGACCAGGAATCAAACTTGGGATGTCCATACACTGGGTTGGTGCTCTATCCACTGAACCACTGGCCTGGGCCCTAATCAGTTTTTTGGTTTTTTTTTTTTAATTTTTTTTTTAAACTTTTTTTTTATTTTATTCATTTTAAAGAGGAGACACAGAGTGAGAGAGAGAAAGAAAGGGAGGAGGAGCTGGAAGCATCAACTCCCATATGTGCCTTGACCAGACCAGTGCAGGGTTTTGAACTGGTGACCTCAGTGTTCCCAGGCTGACGCTTTATCCACTGCGCCACCACAGGTCAGGCCCTAATCAGCTTTTAAATGTTTCACTCACAATGAACCAACAATCACCAAACACTTCAGGAAAGCCTCCAATATAAAACGCAATACTGAAAACAAGAAGAAAGAAATTCAGAGAAAACAGATTTAGAAAAAATAAACAAACAAAAAGTTTAAACTTTTTAAAAAAAACCTTTATAATTAATATGATTTAAAAATGTTTTTCAGAAAACTAAAACAAACAAAAAAAACAAACTTTTAATAACTACAAATATGATAACAGAGATTAGAAAAAGAGAAGAAGAAAGGTGCTGAGAAGAAGCCAGCCATGTGAAAATCTGAAGAACAACGATGTGAGGCCGAGGAAACAGCAAATATAAGGGTTCTAAAATGGAAACAAATTTGGTATCCAGACACCAAGTGACAAGTGAAAGTGTTTCATGAAGAGAGGAATAGTTTCCAAGGTAAGATGGCAGTCTAAACACACTAACGTAATTTTGCTTCCTCCTGACCAGTGAAATCACTACAGCAAAAGGACTTTTAAAAGATATAAACCAGCGCGCTCTTCCTCTTGGAGGCAGGCCTGCATCTTTTCCATGCCCTCTTCTTCCCCCCAAGTACCTTACCACTGCCCTTCTCTCTCCTGGGCTTAAAGGGCCCTTCTTCTGCTTCTGTAACTTTCTAAATAAACTTTCTCTTATAATTTGAAAAAAATAAAAATAAAACAAACACACAATGGTGGGTATCTAGCTGCACTGTATGTGTTTATATTTACAAAAGGCAAGACTGAAGGATAAATAAAAACACTAATGAAAATAGCTATCTATAGGGGCTAGGGGTAGAACAGGGTGGAAGAGGCAGAGGCAGCTAGAGTTCTCTGTTTATCTTTCTATAGAATTAGAAACATCCTTAAGAATATTTTGAATAAACAAGCATAACTATATGCCCAAACAATAAAATAACCTGCAAAGAAAGGATTCCAAGGAGTTTAGAAACACAGTTGTTTGTGTGTGTGTGTGTGTGTGTGTGTGTGTGTGTGTGTGTGTGTGTGTGACAGAGAGTCAGAGAGTCAGAGAGAGGAACAGAGAGGCAGACAGACAGGAAGAGAGAGATGAGAAACATCAATTCTTCATTGCAGCTCCTTAGTTGTTCATTGATTGCTTTCTCATATGTGCCTTGACCAGGGTGGGGCTACAGCAGACCGAGTGGTCCCTTGCTCAAGTCAGCATCCCAGTCCGATGCTCTATCCACTGCGCCACCGCCTGGTCAGGCTAGAAACGTAGTTTTTTAATTGCACATCCTTAGCAAAATGCAGTCTAAAGACAAAGAAAGTTCTACTACTTGTAGTAACATCAATGTTGATATTATGAAACTATTTCCTTTATATGCTAGGTGAAAGCAAGTAATTATGTCAAGTATGTTAGGAATCCAGATGTTTAAAAGAAATGACACATAATTATCAAATCAAAGAAATTAAGTGTGAAAACACATGTTAAAACAGAATTTAAAACATCAAGATGGGGGACGGCAAGATGGCGATGGAGTAGGCGGACGTACCAACTTCCAACCCCCAGAACCAAAGTAGATTATAACTTAATTTTAAGAACCATCATCTGGATAAACCAACTTTGAACTAAACTAAGTGGACTCTTCAACCAAGGAACACAGAAGAAGCCACATTGAGACTGGTAGGAAAAGCGAAAACGAAGAGAGGGCTGCCCAGCTCCCTGGAGCGAGTGGCAGCCCGGAGAGACTCGTGTGGCGGGAGGAGTGTTTAGCGGAGAGGAAGGGACCTGGATCCCAGGAACAAAGCCCCAGCCTGCTTCAGGTGATGGGTATGCAACATAATTGAATGATAAGATAACCTGGAGCCTGACCAGGCGGTGGCGCAGTGGATTGAGTGTTGGACTGGGATGTGGAAGACCCAGGTTCGAGACCCCAAGCTCGCCAGCTTGAGCGTGGGCCCATCTGGCTTGAGCAAAAGCTTGCCAGCTTGGACCCAAGGTCGCTGGCTCCAGCAAGGGGTTCCTCTGTCTGCTGAAGGCCTGGGTCAAGGCATATGTGAGAAAGCAGTCAATGAACAACTAAGGTGTGTCGCAACGAAAAACTAATGATTGATGCTTCTCACCTCTCTCCGTTCCTGTCTGTCCCTATCTATCCCTCTCTCTGACTCTCTCTCTGTCCCTGTAAAAATAAATAAATAAATAAATGAAAATGTGAGAAACTGATTTGATTTACTTAATTCTGCAGCTATCAAATACATAAACTCTCAGACAGAGCAGTCATCAGCACACTTCTCTGCAGAGCCCAGAGGGGATGGGGGGAGAGAGCAAGAGAAAAAGAGAGAGAGAGAGAGAGAGAGAGAGAGACAGAAACATAGATCTATTCCTGTATGTAACTTAACAGAGGACCGAACCAAACCGGCAACTTCTGCACTCCGGGAGGATATTCCAACCAACTGTGCCATCCAGCCAGGGCATGGGAGATACTAAGTTTAAAAGTGGTCAAATCAAGCTGAACTGGAGCAGGTCATAAGGCAAAGATGGACTTTAAGATCAAAGTGAAAGATTATCTAATAAATCTGAATATCTTGGAAGATGATTTGGACCACTGTTTTTCAACCTCCAGTCTGTGGACCAGTCCACCAGAAATGTCACGCAGGTGGGTGCAAGAATTGCTGTATGAATGTTGTATGAGGAGTAGCGACCCAATGATCTTGTCAAATTCACTTAAGATCCAGGTGATTTCTGCCTTGGGGTCCCCAAAATGATTCTATTTTCACTGGTCCCCAAGTATAAAAAGGTTGAAAACCACTGACTTAGACAATTCTGAAAGCTTAAGGTCAAATCAGTAGTAAGTACATAGACTAAAAAACAAAATGGCATTAATTCCAGAGAAAACAAGTAGTGCAGGAAGAGCAACTATAGTATGTACCACATGGTTCAGCTGCGAAGGTGGTGTTCAGTCATTGCAAAAATAGTAAATCCTTGTTGGCAAAAAAGGGGTTCTATGGAAAGTAACTTCCGAGGGTAAGCTGAATATACGTTCCTAACTGGGCAGGTCGTGGTGGGTAGTCACACTCCATGCTTATTACAACTTCTTTAGTAAAAGGCTTATTTTTGCCTTAAGCAAGCTCTGTCCATTGTGTCTATGCATCTAGGTTAACACACCTTTGAAATGCCCCCTTCCAGACCCTTCCTCCTAAATCTGCCCAACCAAGAGAGAGCACAGAACCTCAATTATCCTGTAATCTGATCCCCAATCCCCCTGATGCTCTCTCCCTCCTTCAGTTTTCTTCTTTACTAATCCTTCCTTAATCTTAAATGCATAAAAGAAACTGCAAACTGTTATTCTCTGGAGCATGTGATTTTGCTCCCCAACATCCATCCATCAGTTGGGCTTAAATAAACTCTTACAAAAATTCTCTACAGGGTTAGACACGTTTTACATGGACCCACTGAATACGGATCTAACCAAAACTGGACGTGGGAGAACCACGGCAGGCTGGAGAGTTGGGGAGGGCCTCAGGTGGAAGGAAGTGTGCACTGGGAGTGGGAGCGAGGATGGGGGAGACAGGTTTGGAGGGGGGACGATCAGAACTGCTTGATTTCAAAACAAGCCTTCCAGATTAAAATGAGAACTCGTTTTCAAGCGATAACCCTGGCTGTTAGGGTGGGCCAGACTGGAACCAGGGAAACCAGTGGGGACGCTATGACGAGTCCTAACGAAGGATCCTAGTAGTTCAGTAGCAGAAAGATTGGTCAGAAAGTGGTCAGAAATGAATTTTCCACCTAGACACACAGAACTTACTGATCGGTTGGGCCAAAAGTGAGGAATAAAGTTGACTCCTCTCCTAGGGGGCTTTGTTTGTTTTCTACCCAAGCGACTCTATGGGGGCTTTTTAACAAAATGGGAAAGTCTGGGGAAGGCACAGGAGGACGGAGGAGATGGGTATGTTTGGGTGATACGATTTATTTTGGCCCCACTCGGTTTGCGATGTCTATACAACACACACACAGAGTTCTGAGAAGGGAGCAATGAGCATATACGTTGCAAACGATAAAAAAATCATGAGCACTTTGTACCAACCAGGTCCCTTCTGAGGGCAGGAAGTGGACAGATCTATCTTGGACAGGACGCTAGCTGGCACTTCCCTCGGGACGCGAAGTCTTAAGATAACTTCCAACACTCGGACTGCCTTTCAGAGGGTGTCAGCGCTGCTGTGACGGGGGGGACGGCCGACCGCCAGCGCCCCCGGAGGAGGGCCGTGTTCACGCACCGGTTCCCGCGCTCCGAAAGGGGGCTGCGGCCGAAGTCAGGCCGCGGGAACCGGCTGCGCGAGAGGTCCTCGTGCACACGACTCGGGCCACAGGGGCGGAGCGGGCAGGGATGCTCCAGGCCCGCCGCAGGGCACCCGTGCCACGGAGCCCACGTACACCGAGCCCAGCGCGCCTCACGTGGGGCACGGGGCGGGGCAAGCCTCTTCAGGAGGAATCGCTTACCCGAAGGCACGTAGTCCTCGTCTTCCTCTGAGGTGGAGAAGTCTTCGGAGTCAAATTCCTCCATGTCGCTGCCACGCGGGGCGGGGCGGACCGTGCCACAGGACAACAGCAGCTGATCCCGAGGCAAAGCTCTAGGGAGAGACCATAAAGCTGAGGCGGGGGCGGCGGCGGCTGGGGCGGGCCCCCTTAGCGTGTGCACATGCGCAGAGAGTGTACGTGAGGGAAACGCAGCACTTTCGGGCCAATGCCGCTGCCTGACGCTGCTATGGCAGTAGACCGAGCGCTGGCTCCGTGGTGAAGCGGTGCGTGCTGGGACCTGTAGTCTTCGGCGCTACTTAGCCTCATTAATTTAGTAAATATGCTTCAACAGGATTACACGTCTGTGGAGGTTGTCGGATTCCATTCTGGTCAGGGCTCATATAAGAACAGATTGATGCTCGTCTCTCTCTCTCTCTACCTATTCCTTCCTGTCTCTCTAAAGTCAATTAAATAAACATTTTAAAAAGTATTATTTAAAAATGATTATGCATAAGGGGGTGCAGAGGGGAATAAGGGGGTGGGGGAGATATATTCGGTGGGACTCTTGAATCTATGTAAACACAAAATCATAAAAAAAAAAAAAAAGATTATGGCCCTGGCCGGTTTGCTTAGTAGATAGAGCATCAACTGGCGTGGGCAAGTGAGGGTTCTGTCCCTGGTCAGGTCACATATGAAAAGCAACCATTTGTTTTTCTTCCCCTCCCTCTACCTCTTCTCTCCCTCTTCCCTTCTGGCAGCCAGTGGCTCTATTGGTCCGAGCCTGGGCCAGGGTGCTGAGGATAGCTGAGTCGATTCCAGCATCAGCCCCCAAATGGATTACCAGGTGGATCCCAGTGTGGGTGCATGCGGGAGTCTATCTCCCCTCCTCTCACTTAAAAAAAAATTACACGTCTGTGGAAATACAGTTGACCTCATTATTCAAGGTTTGTGTTTTGTTTTTTTTTCAACCGCATTTTGAATTTCTTTTTATTTTATTAATTTTAGAGAGGAGACACAGAGTGAGAGAGAGAAAGAGAGAGAAAGGGGGGAGGAGCTGGAAGCTCAACTCCCATATGTGCCTTGACCAGACCAGTGCAGGGTTTTGAACTGGCGACCTCAGTGTTCCCAGGTCAACGCTTTATCCACTGCGCCACCACAGGTCAGGCCGAGGTTTGTGTTTTTTGTATTCGCTTACTTATTTCCAAAATCAGTAGTCGCGGTGGTTTCTGGGGTTATTTGCAGACATGGGCTGAGGGTGAAAAAATTGCGCCAATGATGCGTTTTACCAGCTGAACAAGGAAGACGATCAGATTTTTGGTTTAATTAGCATACTATGTCAAAGTGTACTTTTCTCAGTCTATGTACTGCCACGTTTTTTGCATTATTTTTGTTTTGCATTTTTGTGCTTTCTATAGTGATTTTGCTGTTTAAAATGTCCCGCTCCCCCAAGTTTATAGTACTGAAGCGCTGCCTAATGTTCAAAAGCGCAAGAAGGCTATATGTGCCAGAGACGACTCTAAGTGCAAATCACCAATGGTGTACATAGCCCCAAATCCACAAGTATTTAAAAGGAAAAGGGTGACCCATATACCCGTCCACTGGAGTTGGAACAAAAAAACATGGACGACATCCGATTGGTTCCACAGCTGCTTGGTACCGGAAGTTGAATGCTATCTCCAGGGAGGAAAACTTGCCTTTAAGGTTTTATTAATTTTGGATAATACCCCAGTCCATCCATTGCTGTGAAGAACTCCAAAATGCCCACCCCCATGTAGAAGTTCTTTTCATATAAATGGAACTATACAGCATGTGGTTATTTGTGAAGATCTTCCACCTTGCAGGTTTCTTTTTTTTTTTTTTTTTTTTTACAGGGACAGAGAGAGAGTCAGAGAGAGGGATAGATAGGGACAGACAGGAACAAAGAGAGGTGAGAAGCATCAATCATTAGTTTTTCGTTGCCGTCGCAACACCTTAGTTCAGTGGTTCTTAACCTTCTTTAGGTACCGAACCCACCAGTTTCATATGCGCATTCACCGAACCCTTCTTTAGTGATAAAATATGACTTTTTCCCCAAATTCAAGACATAGGTATATGTTTTTTTACTGGTGCACAAAATGAGCCGTGCATGAACATCACCTTGCTCAAAGATCAAAACCAACAAAGTGCATGAACTCACAACAAATTACGGTATTACTTTATTCTGGCCTCCCCGGCAGAGGCTTCTCTGAACCCGAGACCGACTCATCAAACCCCTTCAATAGAACCCAGGTTAAGAACCACTGCCTTAGTTGTTCATTGATTGCTTTCTTACATGTGCCTTGACCGTGGGCCCTCAGCAGACAGAGCAACCCCTTGCTGGAGTCAGCGACCTTGGGTCCAAGTTGGCGAGCTTTATGCTCAAGCCAGATGGGCCCGCACTCAAGCTGGCGACCTCGGGGTCTTGAACCTGGGTCTTCCGCATCCCAGTCCGACGCTCTGTCCACTGCGCCACTGCCTGGTCAGGCCCACTTTACAGATTTCAAAATTCATTTCTCTTCAGTATATAACTATGGAATTGCATGCTAACATAGTAACTCTATGATTTACCTTTTGCAGAGCTGCCAAACTTTCCCAAAGCAGTGATACCATTTTATATTTTCACCAGGTCGTGTATGAAGTTTCCGATTTCTCCACATGCTTGCCAACATTTTTAATTATAACCACCCTATTGGGTGTGAAGTAGCATTTTCGTTGTTTTGATTTGTACTTCCCCTCCATATACTGTATATTCTAAGTAGCAGTGTCTTATAAAATATGACTTGAAAATATTTCCTCCTATTCTGAGGTTTCTTTTCACTTGATGGCATCCTTTGAAGCATAAAAGTTTTTAAATTTGATGAAGTCCAATTTATCTATTTTTGTCTCCTTGTGCTCTTGGATTTGTATCTAGGAAGGCTTCGACTAACCCAAGAGCACAAAACTTACTCCTGTTTTCTTCTAACAGTTTTTATAGTTTTAGTTCTTACATTTTGGTCTATGATTTCAGCAAATCTTTCTTGTGGGAAAATAACAGAAGAATAGATAGGAAATTAGGACCCATTGTTTGGGAGTTTGCCATTCTTAAGCTAATTTTCCTTGAACAGTTTGAAGAAACCCTGCAGTGACAATCTGGGATGTAGCCGTTTGCCCCATCACTGGGGTTTGAGTCTACAGAAAAGGATGCATGGAGTTCTCCAGCATCATCCTATTTCTCTGTCTCTTTAGCTCATCAGCACTCCATACATTTGTGCAAAATCACAAATTTCCAACCACATTAAGGGTAACCAGGGAAGGAACTATTTTCTATCATGTCAAGGAGTTTAGTAAAGAAGTCAAAAATTGATTAGTGGGCCAAATCCAGCTCAAAGATATGTAATGTATGGCCCAAAAAGATTTTACATGAATTGAAATTGCCAGCACTTAAAAATTGAGCGGTTTTAAATAATCTTGATTTCCAAATTCCCTTAAACTACTGGAGACCATCTCCCACAAAGTAGGAAGTCAGCTGGAACTGAGCAATGGCTTTAGACAGGGCTCTCTAGTTGGCTGCAATACAAATCACTATAAGTTTCCTGGTTCATTATTACCATGTTATCTTGGCAATAGTTACCAGGGACCTCTCTGCCAAACTCAGCACCTTTAGTCCTCATTCGCCAGTCTCTTTGCACTACCCAACCTCGATGGTTTCTAGCTGAACTCTACAGGTATCCTCTGGGGTGCTAGAAACATGTTGTACCTTGATCTAAGTGGTGGTCACTTAAGTGTGTAAATATGTAAAACTTCATCAAGCTATATATTTGTGCACTTTACTGTCTATTGTTCCTCAAAAAGAAAAAAAAGAAGAGAAAGAGAGAGAATGGATGGGCGTTCTTTTGTCATACACTGTATGTCTTCCTACAAGGCCTGGAACTGCAGCAGTCATCTTATGACCAAGGTAACCACCCAAATTAGATAATGGACATGGCATGAGCAGAAAAGGTTTATGATGTCACAGAAAGTACTAACCTAACCTTGAAGTCTCTCTTCATGTAGACTTTCTACTGAAGTAATAAAGTTTCTCACATATCAGCTTTCCATCATTCAAGTGCATAATCACATAAAAGCTTGTTGAATAGTAATATACAGCCCACAAAATAGAGGTAATAAGATTCAAGGTCACGTGTAACTACAGTTTAATCACATCTGTGAACAAGAATTTTACCGGAAATTAGTAAGAAGTTGAACATAAAAGAAATAGTTAAATATATATATTAAGTACTAAGTTACTAAAATAAAACCCAAGAACTTAAATCAGATTTTATTAGAAAAAAATTAAACTCACTGGCCACTGAAAAAGAAATTACAGTTCCATTTCACAGATTTGAAAGTAATTCTTTATTGGTAAACATTAATACCAGAATTAGAAATGTCAGTAGAAAAATAAAATTTAAATAACTTTCTGTTGTACAAAGATTTGATCCTTTTGACTGTAGCAGTTAGTGAAATAATCTAATACAAAAAGGTAAGCTGATTTTAGTCACAACCAGCCCAACAGAGCGGGCAAAAAGAAATGCAGGTACACAAACTTTTCTGTGTGGACAGCTAGTGGCACCAGGGCTTCACATTCCAGGAGACAGTTTCTTAGGGAAGGTTATATGCACTGTCGTCGTAATAAGAACTTAATTCAAACCACAGTAGTCAGAAAGGACTTGGGGGTCAAAAGCCAACATACAATTGAAAAACTTAGAAAGTATAAGAAAGGGTTTAAAGGTAATTATTTGCATGAATTTTTTTCTCACTAGTTTAGACATTTCCAAAGAAGTAAAGTTTTGCTGCAAAATAAGCTGAATAGCACAAGACATGATTCTCTTGGAATATTCATTACACGTTTATATATGGACTTAAGTTTTCAAAATTTTCCGTTACCCCCAAACACCCATTTTAAAGAATCCAGAAATCAGCTTTTATGGTTGGGGGCTGTCTCCTCCCACTACATAAAAAAAAGAAAAGAAAAAGGAAAAGTGGATGCACAGCTGGGGGATGGAGTGGTTGTGTATGTCCCTTAATAAAGCCAGTTTTTGGTAAAAATTCTCAAGAAACTACATATGGTAAAACAAAATGTTCAACACAAATGCCATATCTTTTCATCTGAGCAACTACCCCCAAATAATTATGTATTTAAGATGAGAATTTATTTTTTTAAGATGAGAAATTTTTTTAAAATGAGGAATAGACATTCTTTATCATTCAAATAATTTCATCCTGAAAACATTTCAAGCTACAAGCTCAATTTATATAAAGTATGTACACATATATTCACAGGAGAATGTTCACATAGTGGGATGGAAGAAACATTCAATAATTTGAAGTCACATTTTATATTTAGAGTTCTTAAGAAGCAGACAATCAAAACATAGCAATCACAAAAGAGATGAAAACAGAAGACACCTTTCAAAATGCATTAATTTTTGTGTCCTGGCTCTAAAAGAAAAGTAATCAAACATTTAAATCATAGACCAGTATGTTCAAAATTTAGTATTCAGGGGTGGGTCCCCCCGTCACTGGCCCACTTGTTCAATTTGTGAAGTTCTGTCCAAAAGAATGTTTTAGGTGAGAATAACTAAGAGGCATCCTTCAACAAAGATGATTAAAATAATTTCTTATAATATAGGATACAACACCCCAAATTTCTTAGACTGAGGACTTACTTTTCAAAACTATAGCTCCTTGAACTCAAAAACAGTCTTTAATTAAGACTTAAAATTTGCCTGAAAGAAAGATTTGAGCATTGGAAAGTAAATCTTGTTGGGGCATTTGTAAGGATGTTTATCTGCATTCTAGCTCTACCTGTAATTTTCCACCTAATCTGAGAACATGTTACTATAATATTGATAGGTGGTCTAATGGCCTGTTACTTAAAAGGAAATGTCTAGTTTATTCTTCTGATCCCTTTGTAATTTTTCTCTTTGACTATCCCTGGTATATTGGTCCTCCTAGCTACTTTTAATCGGAAACCAGAATGCTTATTTCTCTAAGTGGAACAGACACGTTCAGTGTGTACATGACCTCCAGGGCTGCCAGACATATTCTCACGATGAAAACTTTCCTTTAAGACATCAGACTTAATTACCAGAAGCTATTTTGAAAACAGGTAACAACATTGATTGTTATTCCATACAAAATAGTTTTGGTGATAAAGTTAGATACTTAAGTTTTGCAATCCTTTCTGTTTTGAACATCACAATTTTCAGGCCTTTTGATGAAAAGGAACATTAGGCAGTAGAAGAAAAATTTAAATAGCTAAAATTGGGTTTTAAAAACCTTTTAATATTTAATTCTCTTTAAGGACATAAATTTTCTTAAAGGAAAATGTAAAGGACACAGTAGAAGGCATATCTGAAAATTAAACTTGAGGCACTTTCTGGGAGTGATACCCAATACTGTAAAAGTGGGCTGAAGACTCATCTCTAAGTAACTAAGAAGACTAAGTAGTTATTAAAACTGAGAAATCAATAACTCTAACACTAGTTTCAGCTGCACTTCTACAATTTTTCAAGAGCCAGTAATAAACCAAAGTCACTAAGTAAAACTATAACAGAATGTTTAAAGTATTTTTTTATGTGCCTTAATGTCAAAAGAGTATCCTAACCCATCCGGCTTAAAATTTTCAACTTGAGCCTGACCAGGCGGTGGCGCAGTGGATAGAGATGCGGACTGGGATGCGGTAGAACCAGGTTCGAGACCCGGGGGTCGCCAGCTTGAGCGCGGGCCCATCTGGCTTGAGCAAAAGCTCACCAGCTTGGGCCCAAGGTCGCTGGCTCCAGCAAGGGGTGGCTGTCTGCTGAAGGCCCACGGTCAAGGCACATGTGAGAAAGCAATCAATGAACAATTAAGGTGTCGCAACGGCAACGAAAAACTAATGATTGATGCTTCTCACCTCTCTCTGTTCCTGTCTGTCCCTATCTATCCCTCTCTCTGACTCTCTTTCTGTCCCTGTAAAAAAAAAAAAAAAAAATTTCAACTTGAGCTATTTAATAGGGTATGTTTCCAATTAAACCAAATAAAATTGATAGAATAAGAGAGATAGGAAAAGGTAGTACTGAAATTCTGAAAAAAAAAAGTCTCAATTAGCTAGCTTATTTTGATAAAATGCATAAAACAACAAATTCACATCTCTTAATATATATTAAATAATCAGAGGTCAAGATAGTTATCCATGAAATGTCACATTGCTCAGTAGTTATCTCCTTTTTGAAAAATACAGTGGCATAAAAGCCACTACTTGTGTTATAGATTTATTTTCTGTTTTCTTTCACCAAATTTGTTCACAAAGCGATACTCAACCAAAACCTATTTGGCACTTACTATCAGGAAGATGTAGCAAAACAAGAGTCTGCCAAATTTTAATCAAGATTATATCAAATATTTTTTAGTACAGTACACTCTGCTGAGAAATAAGCCAGTATTTTCCATAGTTTTTCTGAAATATCCATCCAACACTGCATTTTCTCACAGAATATTCTCGATTTCAGTGCAAAGACAGCTAACGCAGAAGCACCGTTGACCTGGCTTTGGGAAAGGGTGCACCTGTCAAACTGTTTAAATAGCAAAACAAAAAACAAAATGAAACTTGATTTGTTTTGGCTGAGATCAATAGGAGTCCTAAAAGATCTTCAATTCCTGGAGCTTCACATTGAAGAAAACGCCAAGATGCTGTTCTTCATATACTTTTTCATCCGTGTTGCTTCTACTTGAAAAATTAAGAGAACACTACGTTCCATGTTGTCTTCTTTTTGAGGATTCTATAAAACTTCAGTTCGACATCATAGCATCAAGGTATGTGCTATAGAGTAGCTAAAACCCGTAAAAAGGAGACCACCACGACACAAAACGTCTGCCCAGTGCCCAAGGTGAGGGCTTCAAACGGGATCATTTGTTTTCCTGCTGCTCGGTATACTCCGGCAATTGCTGCACCTGTTTAAAAATTCAAGAGTGTTAAAAGAAAAATCAAGATTAATATAATCAGGAAATGATAGCATTTACAATTCTACCTTAAGAAAAATGTTCCAATTCTTGTACAGTAAAACTTAAATTTATAGAAATACTTTGTTTTCCCTATTCCTTTTGCTGACTAGTCAAGGCTTTAAGTATTCCTTATAAGGTTTGCAAAGTACTGATATGTGCTTTTAGATGTTGAAAGGTGACTCCTTAAACTGAGTCTCCTAGACATAGTGAATAAAACCTTCTGGAAGTCACAACCCAAATCACAAAAACTGCAATTTCCACATGACCTGATTACAAACTAAAAAACATCTCTTTATTCCCCATGGATTTAACAGGCACCTAACAAATTCTTGGCAATAAATGACAAAGAACCTTCTATGTGAGACAGAGCAAGAAATATTTCAGGAGAAACCACAGGGAATCCCCAATCCACTATACTCAGAGTTCCCTTCAGGAACTGGATGGAGGAGGCAGGAGAGGGGTAGGAAAAGGAAGAGAGGAGGACTCCAAGCCTATAAAGTTGCTATTAATTCAAAAGGTGCGAGGGGAAAAATACTCAGGGATTTCTTTCTGTTCCCTATGTCATTAATCATGTTTCTTATGTCAGTAATTATAACTCCCTAGAAACTTTGTAAACAAAACAAACACAAACATCTGTATCTACTTAAGTACTGTCTGAGTTGCTGCAAGGACTCAGCAATGTACCAAAAAAGTGAAGATTTCACTTGTTTGAACAGAACTAATCCAAAGTTCTTAGATGACCCTCTCAAATGCTCCAAACAAAATTCTCCTTGGTCACAAGTGTGTTCATTCATTCAAATATTTATGTACTACTATGATTTGTAAAGTGTGATCCCTATTCTTATAGTATACAGAATCTAGCTGGGGCCACAAGAGAGAGCACAAGCATGAAAGAGATTCTGAATGATTCAAGACATACAGTGTCTCAATCAAATGTCTACACAATTTATAAATGTGATAGGAAGGTATATTAACATATTTTAAGAACAATATTAACCAATATCTGAATTGGCTTTCTGGAAAACTGTGACTTTGAAATGCCCACCTCTAATGACAATGCATACACGCTGTGCTACCAACATCTGAGAGGCACATGTTTCATTGAGCCCTTTTATAATTTAGCTCCCTAAAAAGTGGGTTGGGTAGAAAGAAGCCCAAGCAACTTGAACTGGGCCCTGAAGTGGGATCTGGATGATGAAGAAGGGAAGAAAGGAAAACACTTACAGAAGGAGTAGCAATATAAGAAGCAAACAGACTCTATGCATAAAATCTTAAAGACAGAAATAAACGTGGCATTTACTGCACAGTTACGATGTGTATTATGTTAAATACTTATATACTCCTCATTTTATTTCATCATCACACAGCATATGAGGTGGGCAGTATTATCCCTACTTCACTGATGAGAAATCTGAAACAGGTCCTCAGAGTCAGCAATCCAGGAAGCAAACCGGAGCAGAGGGCCTCAAAAGATATTGGATAAGGTCAGTTACGGAAACTCCTTAATGCAAACAGGAGAAAACTGGCCTCCTTCCTGTGTTATCATGAAGGTTTCATTATTTACAGAACACATAGGAAAAAAGGCCACTTTGTCACTAAAGCACCCCTCAAATCAAAGAGACAAAGGAAGATTTCTGCTTGAAGCTCAAGGTTTAAATTTTAGGGGAAAAAGTAAAGTTACAAATTAGTAGAAACATTAAGTTTCCATCCATTTTTTAAGACAATATTTATGTTTAAATGTATACCTAGAAAAAAAGTCTGAAAGCATATACCAAAATGCAAACTGTGATTACTATTTAGGGATGTGGCAATGGAGGATTTTTATTTTTGCTTTCTTATACTTTTTAATTTATATAAAATACACGTTATTTCTATTTAATTGTAAGCTTTAAAAAACTTAAACTTATTCTCATCCCTGTGACATGAACAAAAGCCAAGGGAAAAAAAATAGGTAAAAATAATTTATAATATGAATGCTACTCCAATTCTTATTCAGAAAGTCTTGAGAGGAAAAAATAACCAGGTGCTTTTTAAAACCAGAATTCTTGTCATTGGAATTCTTCCTTCCTTCAAGTAACCACACCTGAATGAATGGAAGTAATTCATCAACCATCTTGTAATGCTACCAGTCAAGTGACAGCTGATGAGAAAGGAGCAGCAGCTTCCAAAAAAACAAATATCCTTCTTATGCTAGGAACCTGTGTCAGAAGATGTACCTCACAAAGCTTAGTATGGCTTCCCTGAAGCCAACAAGAGAAAATCTGACTCAGGAAATCAAAGATGTTAGCCAAGTAATGGGGGCCCAAGGGTAAGGGAAAAAAACAATAAATAAAAAAAGGGACATGTGGTTAAAAACCACTCTTTTTCTTCATCCCACTCACATGTTTCTAAAATGGGTCCTGAAATTGACTGACAAGTCATAGGAAATATTTTGACTGGTATTTTAATGTCTAACATACTTGTCAAGATTCCAGCAGTAATTGGTCCCACGATGCCCATCAACAGGATGCTTACAGACATGAACCTACCATATTTGTGATGTCTGAGGGTGAAGAGGGCCAGTAATCCAGCAGGGACATGAAAGAAGAGAGAGGACACCAGTGCCCACAGGAACACACCATACCACATCTCTGCAGAGGAAAGCAAAGAAAGGTTGCAAATCACTGCCTTTCCCGGTGCGGCCATTACAAAAAGGTGGTCGTTATACCTAGTTATGTCATTATCAAAACCATTCACCTGCAATGTAGGTTCATCAGTCAAATATCCTAATATTGTTCCTTTTAGAGGGATCAGCAAACTACAGCCACCACCTGTTTTTGTACGTAAAGCCTTACTGGAACACAGCCATATCCATTTGTTTAAGTCTTGTCTGTAGCTGCTTTCAAGCTACAAGAGCAGAGCTGAAATGGTGACAAGAACCACATGGCCTACAAAGCCTAGAATATTTACTGTCTGGCCCTTCACAGAAAAGTTGATCAAACCCTGATAAGCTACCTCTATCTCCAAACACTGAAAAAAGGGTTCACCCAGATTTGAAAATGGCCTTAAGTCATTTACCCCCCATAAGTACAAGCCTAAATTCATTGACAGGGTACCATGCAATAAATCCCTGTTGATCTTTCCTGGCTTTGTCATTATTCAGTTTCCTAAAATGGAAAACTATACAATTATATTTATTCAATAATCATTTTCAGGAAGACAGTGAGGTAAATACCAAACCACTGCCTCCTTTTAGGATATCAAAGCTCTTTGAGATACAAAGTAAATAACAAGAAATAGAAATGTTTGGCTTGAAGACAAACAGCATGTGAGAGGCAGGTTAGAGGAGGAGCTGGTTCCTACAGACAACCTCTAATCGCTCTTAATATGACACTAATTCAGGCAATATTAAAATATTTGATCATCAACTATATATACAAACCTATGCATGGGACACCTTGGAAAATACAAAACAAAAGGGAGGAGATATCATGTTGCCCTCCTGACTTTATAATTTGGTAAATGGCAGGTATAGCATTTCCCCTCAGTGAGCCCAGGCAGGGCTTTAGAATTCTCAGGATAGCTCGCTAGCCACCATATGGGTATAGTGAAGGTGACACGTTAGATAAAATCTTGTCCATCCTAGCACTAGAGGCAGGTAAGTAACAGGCAATTTTAGAGATTAGTCAACAGCTTAACTCAGGGTTTCTCAATCACAGCACTACTGCCACTTGGACCAGATACCCGGTGGGTGGCTATCCTGTGCACGCTGAGATGTGGAGCAGCACTCCTAGCCTCTACACCCCAGATGCAAGCAGCAATTTCTTCCCAGTTGTGAAAATCAAACATCGCCAAATGCCCCCAGGAGGCAAAACTACCCTAATTAAAAACTACTGGCCTGACTGAGGCAGAGGGTTTATAAGAGTTGTAGCAGTTACAGCTGCAAAGATAGATGGGGTCACGTTATGGTGAGCTATGAAGGCCAAACTAAGGAATTCAACCAATATGAACCTGACCAGGTAGGTAGTGGTAGTGGATAGTGTGTCCACCTGGGATGCTGAGGACCCAGGTTTGAAACCCTGAGGTCCCTGGCTTGAGTGCAGGCTCACCAATTTGAGGGCAGGGTTGTTTGAGCATGGGATCATAGACATGACCCATGGTAACTGGCTTGAGCCCAAGGTCACTGACTTGAGCAAGGGGTCACGGGCTCAGCTGGAGCCCCCCAGGTCAAGGCACATATGAGAAAGCAATAAATGAACAACTAAGGAGCCCCAGGTCAAGGCACATATGAGAAAGCAATAAATGAACAACTAAGGAGCCACAACTATGAGTTGATGCTTCTCACCCCTTTCCCTTAAAAAAGAAAAAAAGGAATTTAACCAATGTACCATGAAATGTTCTGGGCAGTAAAGCGTCAGACATTATTCTCCAAGCCCTGTCTTACACTCTTAGTAGGAGTACAAACTAGAAAGCTTTCTGGAGGGTAATGTGGACATTTGTATTCAAAAGTCAAATGTGCATAGCCGCTGCTGTAGCGATTGTACTCCCAGGAACACAGCCTACAGGAGCACACACGTCGGCAAGGACAGGAGCAAGACGTTCGCAGCAGCACTGTCTGTAATGGCAAACACTAGATCCAACTGCATGGGACATTGCAATGTAAGACTGCTTGTGAAACATTCTGGTGCATCCACATAATGGAACATTACACACTCACACAAAAATGTGAGCTAGATCTTTCTATATCGATAGGGTAAGATGCCCAAGCCACACTGGCAAGTAAAAAAAACACAAGTTGCAGAATAGTAGAGAGAATAAGATCCCATTTTGTGTAAAAAACAAAACCCAGCATTTACATGTAAATGCTTCTATGTACTCAGAAAAGGCTGGACATGTTTATTTAATAAATATTTATAACATGCATAGGTGCTGTTCTAAGTGCTCTACCAGTATCAACTCATGTAACCTCTAAACAACTCTGTAACATCAATACCCAGCTCTGAGAGTAAGGAAATGGAGGCAGAGGGTGGTGAAGAAGTTTGCCCGAGCCCACACTGCCAGCACAAGGCAGGCCCGGGTTCAACCTGACTCCGGAAGCAAGCCCCCATCCTCTACGCTACGCTGCCTCTTGGCGTATACTAAGCAACGGGAAACCGTTATTTCTGGAGAGTAGGATGAGTGGTGGGAGGGTTGGTGACAATTCACTTTTTACTTTGATAAAAAACAACCAAACTTATGCTTTAAAAGGAACATTTCAGGAAGGTTGGTCCGATTGGGGTGAACAGTTAAAGAGGAACTAATGAGGACCATCAATGAGGAGCATCAATCGGCTTGGGGAGAAGGGAGAGTGAAGAGCGAGAAGCAGGTGGACCAGCATCTTTTCTTGAAGCTGGATTTGAGTTTTAAGTACCTACTGTGTGTAGTTTTTTCTCCCCAGATCAATTCCTTTTTTCGTCCAGATCAATTTCTTATTCTTAATGGGGAGAGGTGTTTAAGGAACTAACAGAGATTAGGGGTGGGAATCAGGCCCCCCAAACCCCCCTTGGCATTGTCTCTGATGACTGCACTAACCTTTGCTTATTTTGAGTCAAATACAGCGTCAATTAATACTATATTCTACATATACCTAAAATAGGATGCCCAGCTCTTGTTCTGAAAGAAAGTATACAGGGTACCCCACCTACATACAGCTCAAGGCTTGTTAAAAATAACAAATGACTGAGAGTGTTTGGCACTTTGGTTCTGGTGAAAAACTATCAGATAGCCATAAAAAGTTTCAAACAAGTTTGTGAGCTTTTAGTTTTCTTTTTGCTGAACAAGATATATCTTCAGAATTGTTTTATAATACTGTTGAAACTGGTCTATTTTGTTTGATGACTTTCTGTAAATTCGGTGAAAACAAGTTAAATCATGCAATATGGACTATAAAGTGATTGAATAGTTGTGTTCCAAGCTTAAAAATTAAATATATAACATTTAAATGGCTAATATACATGTACTATATAAAAAGGTATTTACTAACTACTACCCTTTCTCTACAAAGAAAAAACCACCTTTCCAGTCAATAGTGTTGATTAGAAATTGCTGATTAGAACTGCAGGCAGGATGGCCCTGGCCAGTTGGCTCAGCGGTAGAGCGTCAGCCCAGCGTGTGGAAGTCTCAGGTTCGATTCCTGGTCAGGGCACACAGAAGCACCCATCTGCTTTTCCACCCTTCCCCTTCTCCTCTCTCTCTCTCTCTCTTCCCCTCCCACAGCCAAAGCTCCATTGGAGCAAAGTTGGCCCTGGTGCTGAGGATGGCTTCATGGCCTCTGCCTCAGGCGCTTAAATGGCTCCAGTTGTAGCGGGGCAATGCCCCAGATGGGCAGAGCATTGCCCCCTGGTGGGCACACCAGGTGGATCCCGGTTGGGCATATGCGGGAGTCTATCTGACTGCCTCCCCGCTTCTAACTTCAGAAAAAAACAAAACAGAAAAACAAAAAAGAACTGTGGGAAGGATTCTGATTCCTGAGGGTTTGAGTCCTCTACAGAAACAAACCTACACTACTTCAGCTTCCTTTCCAGCCGCAGGCTGGGAGCTATTCTTGCTTCTGCTGCCAAGGAGACTTGCCCTCTGCTCCTCCCCAATAAAAGTGCACCCACCAGAGCTCTGGCACCCACAGATCCCTCTTGTGTGGCCAGCTTCTGCTGTACCCTAGCACAGTGAGAGTAGCCTGGCCCTGCCAGCCTAAGGTCCTCTTATATGCCACTCTACCACTAGCTCATCCCCAAGCCACAGCACAGCACCATGCATTCCCTTCCAAAGTATGTAGTTAAACCCCATCTTAAATCTCATAGTCCTTACCAGCTACTCCCCAAATCACTCAGAGACTCTGACCTCCATAACACCAGCCAGTGTGCAAACTAAGCTCTATGATGACACTAGGAATGCCACTGCCCCAGGGAAGACAAATGGGATTGCAAATCTGCCTCCAAGACACACAGCAGCTGCCATGCTAACTGCTGGCTGCCACCACTGACCTGACAGTGCCCCTTTGCCCTGTTGGAGCTCCCCAAATTTTAGAGATAAGCACTGCTCTCTGCGGTGACTCAAGGCACTGCTGGCACCTGGCTTCTTATTGGCTGCCACACAATCATTGGGGCAGTAAACTTGGAGTGAGGCTTTGATTTGCCAGAGAAACACGAAGTTAACTTCCATAAAAGTGGGTTTGGGCCTGGCTAGTAGATAGAGCGTCGACCTGGGATGCTGAGGTCCCACGTTGGAAACCGTGAGGTCACCAGCTTGACACAGGCTCACCAGCTTGAGTGCAGGGTGGCTGGCTTGAGCATTCTCTCTCTCTCTCTCTCTCTCTTACTCTCTCTCTCTCCCTTCCCTATGAGGACATGGTGAGAAGGCAGGCCAAAAGGACCCTCATCATCACACAACCATATTGGCATTCTGATCCTAGACTTGCAGCCACCAAAACTGTGGGAAAATAAATGTCTGTTATTTAAGCCACTCAGTCATGGCATTGTGTAACTGCAGCCTGAGCAGACTAGGACACCAATACTCACCTGGTGCCACATCTGGAGTATAGGCCCTGCTCAAGGGGACCTGACAGGCTACCAACCTACACCTCAATTTTCCTAAAAGCTGAAAGAGCTATTAGCAAACAAGGTCTGGCATAGCAGGTCAGCACCTCCGAGTTTCTGAGAAGGGTAAGCACACTGCACCCTTCTACAACCCTGAGCTACATCCACTAGCTACCTTAGTGCCTGCATATTTTATATAGTGTCACTTAAATCACTTTATGTAGCAAAGAAGGCTTTATTACATTAGATCAGTAGTACACTTAAGGAAACACTTTTCAGATGGATGGGTTTATTATAGAACTCTAATAACAAAGGCAAACCGCAATCAATAAAATACTTGAAAAAAAACTAAGTCATTTCCCTTTAATCTACTGCACCTTAATTTGCTATTTAATAGCTATTTATTGATTATCATATAGTACTTTTTATTTCCGTTGTTCAATGCTGTTGGGAAAACAGCTGTGTTAGGCTTGCTCACTGGTTTACTGGCTGCAAGCACTTTGCTTGCTCAGTGCACGAGCAGGTGGCAGCGCCACACGTGTATCTATGTAAGGCTAGGGGTGCTTGCGCTCAGGGTGGAGTGTGGATTGCGGATGGCGGATTGCCTGTCCGCTAATGTGAAGGGCCATTTTGCTGTTCAATTGCCTGAGAAGCGGTTTTCCCTGCCTGTTTGTTCGTCCACTGTTGCGAGACTCTATGAAACAGGAACAGCCCAACGCTTTCTGGCTCTGCAGTTTCTTTACTGTCGGCCCGAATCCAATGTGGACCTGCCTGGCCTCGGCCACCACCATTACAAATACACTATCAAAAATCTTTGTCTTCATATCTCACAGTATTTCCTTGTTCACTGTTTCAAACCAAGTGCATCATCAGCTTTGTTTATTTTGGTAGCTAATGTCACATCACTTCCCAATGTTGAAGTATAAATCAAATAAGTAATCTGTAATAAAAGATAGTCAGAGGAACTCAGATTAAGCACTGGTGGCCAGAATGGGCCTCAAAGATGTCCACATATCCCCCCAGAGCCTGTGGATGTGTGGCAAAGGGAGTTTGCAGGTGTTATTAGAATAAGCATCTTGAGAGAGTATCCTGGATTTTCCAAGTAGGCCTAATGTAAACAGAAGGGTCCTTGTAAGAGTGAGGAGGGAGGGTCAGAGTCAGAGAGAGTTGAAGATGCTATGGCTTTAAAAGGGAGGAAGAGGCCAAGAACCAAGGAATGCAGGTGACCTCTAGAAGCTGGAAAAGGCAAGATATCATTTTTTCCCAGGGCCTCCGGAAGGAACACAGCACTGCTGACCTAGTTTGGACTTCTGGCTTCCAGAACTGTAAGATGATAAATAGTGTTGTGTTTAAGATACTAAAATTGTAGTAAGTTGTTATAGTGGCAACAACATTAAGAGTTCACTCCTTCAATAAATATTTATTTAGCCCACTCCATATGCCAAGCACTTCAGTGAAAACAACATGAGAAGACAGAATCCGGCCCACAGGAAACTAATTATCTTTAAAAATCTATTTCTCAGAAAGACACTTCAGTTAAAGAAAAAAGTCACATAGATTATACAATCCTCCAATTGAGTTCTATATTAATAACAGGGGTTTATAATGGTTGGCTCCCTAGCCCTCCTCCAGCTGAGTCACCTAAATTCCAAGCAAGACCTCAGGTCAACCCAACCCCAACCAACAGAAATGGAAGAAGCCTACGCCGAATGGGCAGTGAGGCTTAGCGCTCATTCAGCCGTCCTTTCAGCTGGCCCCACTCTACCTTATGTTCCAGGTCCAACGACTATATGAACACAGCCAGTTCCTCCGCAGCCGAGGTTCTAAGTAGACCACATCAATCTTCCTGGTGGCTGCGGTCCTACCCTGTCCTGCAGCTCAGTGCTGCACTGCCTTGAATCTAACTGCCCAAAAGCCTGCACCTCGCCACACTGCCCACTGTGAGGTCCCTCTCTCACCTGAATCCCACCACCTACCTGCCAGGGAGTCCATCTGTTCCCTTGTAAAATAAGAAATACATATACAGTGTGTCCCTAAAGTCAGGGTGCACTTTTGACTTTTAAAAGTGCACCCTGACTTTAGGGACACACTGTATACCGGTCTCCACCCCTGCTTCCTGACACAGCTTCTAAACCCTTGTAAACAGGGCTGCTATGAAAATCTTTGGTTCTAATACTTAGTCTTTGACCCTGGTTCCTGACAGAGCTCCTAAATGCCTTAAAATCTTCAGAATCATCTTTTGTTCTCCCAGGGTGACTCTTGGTGGTCTCCTGGATGGGCCTGCTCACCACAAAGCCAACATGATAAGCTTGGAACTGGCAGCACCTCCCTGTTCTTTGGAGACGGGAGAGGGGCTGGAGGCGGAGTTAATAATCGATCATGCCTATGTGATGAAGCCTCCACAAAATAGCAAAGTGCAATTAACCAATGTCACCCCAATAAATCCAATAAAATAAAATAACAATAAAATTCTCTCGAGACTTCCTCTTTGGCCTCTATTGTTCTCAAATGGTTGGAGATCTCATTATCTTTTCTTTTTTAATTGACATCTAGTTTGATTCCTTTGTGGTCAGAGAACACACTCTGTATGGAAAGAAAGATTACAGACTAAGGAAAGAATGGGAAGAATGAAAAAGATTAAATAAATAACTGGGTCCAAAGGACATATAAAAACTGTAATGTTCTCTTTAGGCTTTGTCTTCATGGAGTTAGACACATGCACACTGTAAAAGGCATATGGTGCCGAAAAAGATGTGGTGTGCTGTGAAAATCACCGAAGGAAGCATAAAACATGTGTCCATTCAAATGGGTGAACTCCACAGACATTACTGAACTAAAGCAGCAAATACAAAAATGTATCCTATGATTCCATGTAAGCAAATTACCAAAATGGACAATGCCAACTTGCTCTATTCGAAGTCAGGATAACAGTTGCCCCATTACAGACAGATAACGAACAAAAGGGACCAAAGTTCTGTGCTGGCAATATTGTTTCTTGATCTCGGTTCTGGTTACACGGATTTGTTCTGTTTATGAAATTTCAGCACGTTAAACCTAAACAGGTACTTTGTAATTATAACATTCTTCATTTTTAAAAGGGAAGCCTGCTATTGACGAAGAAGTTCTTTTCCTCCTCCCCAAAATAAGAGGAGAGTTATTTCTCATTTCTCAAATTTCAGAGTGTTATAGAGAACCGTTATCCCAATGGTGGGTTTGCAGGGAGGTCAAGGTTGAAGTTCATATTGAAGCTCTTGGGATTGTCTTCTGGAGAAAAGGTCCGCCAATACCTCTTCCTCCCTTTGTCTCTTCTTGCAGGTTATAACCCCTTATTAGTTGAGACAACACTGGAGCAGAAGTTATTGCTCTGGAAGGTGAGACCACTAGAGAATCACAGTTTCTGATGATCCCTCCCTCTTATTAATAAATTTTTTCTCGATTGCCCTTGTGCACATTAGAGTTGTAACAACCAGGAATAGTTCTAGCATATGTCATTAAATCAAGGCTTGACTAGATCAGCTTTTAATCAAATCAAGGTTTGACTAGCTTGGTCTTCAATCAAATCAAGGGTTGATCAGAACTTGCCCACCAGAACTACCAACTATGGGCTGCCACCTCTCTCTTGACACTCCTGACTGCCCTCTCACCCCTGATTTCTGAGTGAGCCCCCTGGCTTGCCTCACCCCAATGGTCTTGATCCTAGCATAGCTAGATCTTGTCTGTCCTGATCTGGCCTTCCATCCATGCTCCACACAAAGGCAGAAAGTCAGTGATAATGGGAATGAGGCTTCTTGTTGAGGTGATGAAAATATTCTCAAGTTCCTTACAATGATGGTTGCAAACTCTGCAAATATACTAAAAATCATTGAATTGTACACTTAAAGAAAACAAACAGTAAGTCAGATCACCCCTCTTCTGCTCAAAACCCTTCAATAATGATCCCCTTCCTGTCCTGCTTTGCCCACACTGTACCATCCTTTGCGTTGGTCTCCTTTATGTTTCTTAAGCAAGCTCCTGTTCCAGGGCCGTTGAACCTGTGGCTCCCCTACCCAGACTACTCTTCTCCCAACAGCTATGGGGCTCACTCCTAACTTACTTCAGATTTCAGTTCCAATGACATCATGATAAAGGGCTTCCTACCCTATGTAAAATAACATTCCACCTGGTCATAAAGAGCCACAACTTACTATTCCCCCACCTGGCCTCACATTCACCACCAGCTGTTCTTCACATGCTTTTGAATTTTGTTTATTTTCTCTTTCTCCCATTGTAATGAAAGCTCCTTTGTTAAGTACTGTATCTTACTTGGTGCCTAGAAAACAACAGGTATGTATGCCTGACCCACGGGGGTACAGTGGATAGAACATCAACCTGAGATGTTGAGGCCCCACGTTCAAAACCCTAAGGTCTCCAGCTTGAGCACAGGACCATCAACATGATCCTAAGCTTGTTGTCTTGAGCAAGAGGTCACTGGCTTAGCTGGAAACCCCACCTCTACCCTTGGTCAAGGCACGTATGAGAAGCAATCAATGAACAACTAAAGTGATGCAACTATGAGTTGATGCTTCTCATCTCTCTCCCTTCCTCTCTCTTGCTAAAAAAAAAAAAAAAAAAAAAAAGGTATGCTATAGGCACTGAGTAAATATTTGTTGAGTGAACAAATAAGTAACTGGAACAAGTGTGACCTATTCTTTTTATTTTTATTTATTGATTTTAGAGAGAGACAGAGAAACATCAATTTGTTGTTCCACTTATTTATGCATTCATTGGTGGATTCTTGTATGTGCCCACACTGGAGATTGAACCTGCAACCTTGGCATATCAAGACCAGGGCTATGTGACCCATTCTTTATTATTTTTTAAGATTTTATTTAGTGATTTTCAGAGAGAGAGAGAGAGAGAGAGAGAGAGAGAGAGAGAGGTCTGGAGGGTGGGTGAGTGGGAAGCATCAACTCGCTACCGATTCTCACATGTGCCTTAACCATGCAAGCCCAGGTCCCAAACCAGCGACCTCAGCGACCTCAGCAACCCAGGTCAATGCTCCATCCACTGTGCCATCACAGGTCAGGTAGTGTGACCCATTCTTGATTCCAGAAACCACACAACCAAACATTAGTAGGTTTTAGTTTAACTATCACAAGATACACTTTGACATTGATTTTAATGAAATTCATACCTTCAGAAAGTTAATGGCATTCCTGATACAAAGAAAAGATTTGCCTTTCTTGGCATTCAGATTTGTTATAAATGA
This sequence comes from Rhynchonycteris naso, assembly GCA_037038555.1. NCBI lineage: Eukaryota > Metazoa > Chordata > Mammalia > Chiroptera > Emballonuridae > Rhynchonycteris > Rhynchonycteris naso. The sequence continues at coordinate 23,760,918 of CM073001.1, forward strand.
CAAGCAGCCCTGGCCAGAGAGCTTGGTTGGTTAAGCAGTGTCCTGAGGCACAAAGGTTGCTGGTTTGATCCCCTGGCAGAGCACATATAGGAACAGATATTCCTGTCTCTTTCCTGCTCCTTCCCTTCCCCTCTCTAAAATCAGTAAGATGAATATGTTTTTAAAAATGACAACAACCAATAAAAATGACAACAACAGAAGAAATCTGTACAACTTGTTGTTATAAGGAAGGTTAAGCAAAAATCTAAATGGCTAAATTGCAAATGCTGGTTCAAAAACAAATCAATTCAAAGCTTCCTAATAGTGATAAACCACAGAATATTTCAGAGCAGTGATTTTGCCATATTGAGTTAGCATAAAGTACAATTAACCTTTTCAGTGGGGCTAAAATAGAAACTACTCCAGATTCAGGTCAATGAATGAAATTCACTGTCAGCAGGATCAAACTTCATGTACCTATTATATCCATCCTTCCCTCTAAAGATGAGACATAGCAAGGCAGTTAAATGTTTACTCATTACATTCTAATCAACTTGATATACAGGACATCTCATGCACATTTATACCCCCAGCCCAGAGCCTGCACTTTGCCAAATGTGTACGGGCATCTTTGCTTTTCAAAAGTTTACATCCTGCCCCTTGACTTTTACCAAAGACCTATGTTATACTGTTTTTACTAACCAAAAGAAATCCAAAGATTTTCACTTTTACAAAAAATGGCAAAAAGCAAAAATAATGTTCAGCGTTTATTTCAGTGAGCTATTATTATTATTATTTTTATTTTTATTTTTTAGAGTCAAAGAGTGGGACAGACAGACAGGAATGGAGATGAGAAGCATCAATCATCAGTTTTTTGTTGCCGTTGCGACATCTTAGTTGTTCATTGATTGCTTTCTCATATGTGCCTTGACCGCGGGCCTTCAGCAGACTGAGCAACACCCTGCTGGAGCCAGTGACCTTGGGTCCAAGCTGGTGAGCTTTTTGCTCATGCCAGATGGGCCCACACTCAAGATGGCGACCTGGGGTCTCGAATCTGGGTCCTTCCGCATCCCAGTCCGACGCTCTATCCACTGCGCCACTGCCTGGTCAGTCTCAGTGAGCTATTATTATAGGTAGCACACACCCCAAACAGTGAGTGGTACCACCAGTCCCCTTTCCCAGGAACTCCCCTCAGCTTCAAACCCCCATAGCTTTGAACAGTCTGTGAGCATCTGTACTTTATTTTGATTTTGTGCAAACGTTAGCAAAGCCTGTCTTAAGATGATTACTTCTTCATTTTATGCCATTTTGGCTTAGGCAAAATTTCACAGGAACTCTCTTTTGGATAGCAGGGGAAACCAGTACTGCTGAATAATGATCACTGGTGATCAACACCTACAATTATATCTCCATAGAAATACCATAAACTCGCCTGACCAGGCAGTGGCGCAGTGGATAGAGCGTCGGACTAGGATGCGGAGGACCCAGGTTCAAGACCCCAAGGTTGCCGGCTTGAGGGCAGGCTCATCTGGTTTGAGCAAGGCTCACCAGCTTGAGCCCAAGGTCACTGGCTCGAGCAAGGGGTCACTCAGTCTGCTATAACCCCACCCCCTCCAAGGTCAAGGCACATATGAGAAAGCAATCAATGAACAACGAAGGTAGGTGTCACAACGAAAAACTGATGATTGATGCTTCTCATCTCTCTCCCTTCCTGTCTGCCTCTCTCTCTGACTCTGTCTCTGCCACACACACACACACACACACACACACACAAAAAGAAATACCATAAACTCAAGTACATCGCGGTTCAATATTTTCAAAACAATTTCTGAAAACAAAACAACTCCCATAGTTACAGATTCTCTACTACTATGAGGTAATGTTAAAAGTATCGTCCCACCTTGGCCACGTAGCTCAATTGGTTAGAGATTCTTCCTGATGCACCAAGATTGTGCGTTTGATTCCTAGTCAGGGCACATTCAAGAATCAACCAATAAATGCATAAATAATTGGAACAGCAAAGTCAATGTTTCTGTCTCTCTCCCTTCTTTTCTCTCTCTCTCTAAAATCAATTTAAAAAATTTTAAAGGAAACAAAAACTACAAATGATATTCTTTGGACAACTGGGGAACTTTAAATAAGGTCCATACATTAGATAATATTCTATCAATGTTAAATTTCTTAGGTGTAGTATAGTGTTTTGGCTACAACATAAAATGTCCTTGTTTTAAAAGATCCGTGCTAGGCACTCAGACTAGCCCAGTTTGCTGGCTTGTGCCTTGTGCCAAGCGTATAGCTTTGCTTAATAAACTGCTCACTTTGCTTAAATGCTGGGAAAAAAGAAAAAAAGATCCATCCTAGCCCTGGCCCCTTGCTTGGTTAGAACATAATCCCCATACGCCAAGTCTGCAGGTTAGATCCCAGGTCAGGGCACATAAAGAGTTACCTAATGAATGCATAAGTAAGTGGAACAAGAAATCGATGTCTGTCTCTCTCCAATCCTGCTAAAATCAATTAAAATAAAAAAAATCCATGCCATCAGTTCTGTAACTTCCTTTCAAATAGCTCTACAGAAAGTAAAAATATTATGTGTATACATATACATAGAAAGCAAAAGAGTCTGAATCTGAATAACAATCCTAAGGAACGGGAATAAGGGTACTTGTTATATGTACTATCATTTCCATTTTTCAGTAGGCTTGAATATTCTCAAAATAAAGAGTTGGGGGGAAAATAAAACAAAAACAAACTAATCTGGTCCAGAAGTTGCCTCCAGACTGCATGCACATTTCAGTTTTTGCACAGTGTCTCCAGAATATCATATTATCACTGTCAATGTGAACTTAGGCCCATCTGAAAAAAGATGAACGGCCAGATTATCATTTTGGTCCTGATTTCAAGTTAACATTTGCATCTGCTCCATTACCAGCTATTTCACAAACCTCTCTGGGAAAATACCAGACAGGTAATACACAGCAAGTCCAGGGTGTCCACTGAATGGCGCCTGGCAGTCGCTGCCCAGTGAACGAAAAAAGATCAGAAGCCTTGTTTTTAACAGCAGACAGTAATCCAATCCTGCCCCCTTTGCAGGTTTCAGGTCCCTTCTCGCTTTGTTTACTAAGTCAAGGTCTCAGCTTAGCTGGAGAGCCCAACCTCATCCTTCAGTGGCCAGTGTTGTTGCCTTGAAAGGTCCAAAACACATTAACTGTGCCCTCCCTTTCATTAGCCGTCCCAAGTAATTTCTCCTCTCGGTTTTTGGAGCACGGATGGTTTTCTATCTTCTACTATGAATTTGAAAAACCCGTCTATCAGGCCCAGCAGAAAAGCTTCAATGGGGGCAAGAAGAGCTAAAAAGAAGTCGTGCCAAATCTCCAACGCGCGAGCGTGACACTCGGCAACAAGTCTCGGAAAGTGAATCCTAGAAAGAGAAGCTAGTCAAGTGGGTGGATTTGGAATGAGCAGATAACCTCCCGGCGAAGAGGGGATGGACTAGACTAGAAACAAAGAGTGTGAGTTCCAACCACCCCGCGGCCAGGCCGGGACGATTCGGCGTCCGGCTGCGGCGGCCGCGAGGCCGGCGCCGACGAGAAAGGGCCCCGCGCAGACGGCGCCCTAAACAAGGCGGGGACGATCTCCTCCAGGGCTCAGCTGAGTGTAAGTCTGACACTAGCGCGTTTGGAAACTCCAAAGGGCAAGACCAGTTCGAGTGGAGACGGAGCTCCCTTCATTGACGGGTACGCCCGCAGCCGCTGCCTGCGACCCCGTCCCCAGCGCGGGGCTGAGGTGGCCGCGTCTAAGGGGCCGACCCGGAAGCGGTGGGGGAAGGAGCGAGAGCTCCCAGCTCTCGGCCGAGGAAGCGGGACACTCCTTAGAGGAGGAAAACAGCCCCAGATTGAGGACGGAGGGACCCAGCTTGCACTCGGGGAGAAAGGAGTCCCACCGTCGGGCAGCCGCGGCGGGGAGTGTAGAGCGCAGGCGCGGGGCCGGTACCTGGGAAAGAGCAGAGAGAAGTGGAGTTGGGGCACAGAGTCCCGTTGCCCACTCGCGGCACGAGCTTCAGGCTGAGGATCTGCTGCAGGAGCCCGGCCACCGCCCCGCTGCCGCCGCTCCCCTCGTGCTCCATCCCGCCGCCATTCACCACAGAGAGATGAAGGAGAGCGCCTGAAGCGTTGCCGTGGCTCGCTCTCACTTTTCAGCCCGTTCGGCTCTCGGTACTTCCACAGGCTCAGCGTCACCTTCGGCCGGGCTCTCTTCCTCCTACCCCAACGGCGCTGTCAAGTGATGGTCCCTTCCTCCAATTAGAGCGCGCCCAGATGGCAGGGGCGGGGCAAGAATTGTTCCCGCCCCTCACGTTGCGTACAGCTCACCGAGCCACAGCAACCACGGAATACACCCCCTACTGGTAAAGTCTCCCCTGCTCCAGTAGGGCCTGCTCTGCTCTGTCCTTCTCTTCAGCGCCACCTATAAGAAAGCAGGGGAATTGCATACAATTCCCCTGACCAAGATGTAGATTTAAAACGGATCTGGCGATGAGAATAAGATGGTTGGCGCAGTGGATAAAGCGTCGCCCTGGGAACACTGAGGTTGCCATTTCAAAACCCTGCACTGGTCTGGTCAAGGCACATATGGGAGTTGATGCTTCCAGCTCCTCCTCTCTCTCTCTCTCACTCTGTGTCTCCTCTCTAAAATGAATAAAAAATTAAAATTTTAAAAAAAAAGAAAAAGATGGTTCAGCAACCAAGTGAAGGAAGCTGGAAGACAATGCAGCAATAACTTCAGTATTTAGAAGGAAAATTAGTTTTTGAAAGATTAATTTACTTTAAATTTAAAAGCACTGTGTAGAAAACACGGATCCCAGTGGGGTGCATGCAGAGCAGAAGTCTGTCTATCTCCCTTCCTGTCACTTAAAAAAAAAGAAAGGAAAGGACTGATAATCTTAACTAGTCTAAATCAAGATTTTCTGTTATTTGAAAATTACCATAAAATAGAAAGTCAAGTTATAAAATGGAAGAATATATCTGCAATACATATAACTGACAAAGGAGTATTATTCAGACTATATAAAGCACTCCTAAAAAATCAATAGGAAAATAACAGAGACAAAGACCTGAATAGGTACTTCATCAAGAAATAACACAAAGAGCCAACAAAAACCGGAAAAGTGCTTAACCTCATTATTAATCAGTGAAACACAAAGTGAAATTACAGTAAGATACCATCTGTCAACTACCCAATAGCTAAAAGATTTAAAAGTCTGAGAATGCTAATAGTTGGTGAGGCTGTAGAAAAATTGGAACTCTGGAGGTGTAAATTGATATAACCATTTGGGAATAATGTTGAATAAAGATGTTAATCATCCAGCAATTTCAGTCCCAGGTGAATATTATATAGCATTTGTACCAGGACATACATACAAAATTATCCCTAGTAGCACTGTCATATCAATTAACTGAAAACAAGCCAAGTAAACATCAATAAAAGAATAAATAAATAAAATTGCGGTATAATTTTTGATAAAATACAATTCAGTAATGGAAATAAATTAGCTGAAGCTGCAAGCAACAACATTATGAATCCCAGGAATGGAAAGTTTGAGGGGAAAAAGCTATTGACAGAGAAGACCCTATATGATTCAACTTAAATCCAGTTCAAAAGCTTGCACAGCCTGACCTGTGGTGGCGTAGTGGATAAAGCGTCGACCTGGGAACACTGAGGTCGCCAGTTCAAAACCCTGCACTGGTCTGGTCAGGGCACATATGGGAATTGATGCTTCCAGCTCCTCCCCCCTTTCTCTTTCTCTCTCTCTCTTCTCTCTCTCTCTCTCTCTCTCTCTCTCTCTCTCTCTCTCTCTCTCTCTGTGTCTTCTCTCTAAAATGAATAAATAAAAATAAATTTAAAAAAACAAAGCTTGCACAACTAGCCTGACCAGGTGGTGGCGCAGTGGATAGAGCGGCGGACTGGGATGCGGAAGACCCAGGTTCAAGACCCCGAACTTGCTAGCTTGAGCGCTAGCCCATCTGGCTTGAGCAAAAGCTGGTCAGCTTGGACCCAAGGTCGCTGGCTCCAGCATGGGGTTATTCGGTCTGCTGAAGGCCTGCGGTCAAGGCACATGTGAGAAAGCAATCAATGAACAACGATGGTGTTGCAATGGCAACAGAAAACTAATGATTGATGCTTCTCACCTCCTTCCGTTCCTGTCTGTCTGCTGTCTGTCCCTACCTATCCCTCTCTCTGACTCTCTCTCTCTGTCCCTGAAAAAAAGAAAAAAGCTTGCACAACTAACAATATACATTGCTCACAAAAATTAGGGGATATTTTATCACTTCATATTCATTTTGAAATACCCTTTAATTTTTGTGAGCAGTATATTAATGCATGATATTAACTTGGGCAGCAAAATTATAATAAAATATGTATTTAACTGGGTACTTGTTATTTTATTTAAAATTTTATTAATTGATTTTAGAGAGAGGAAGGAAGAAAGAGAAAAAGAGGGAGAGAGACCTTGATTTGTTGTTCACTTATTTATGCATTCATTGGTTGATTCTTGTATGTGCCCTGACTTGGGATCAAACCCACAACTTTGGTATATCAGGTCAATGCTCTAACCCAGGGTTCCCCAAACTTTTTACACAGGGGGCCAGTTCACTGTCCCTCAGACCGTTGGAGGGCCGAACTATAAAATAACTATGAACAAATCCCTATGCACACTGCACATATCTTATTTTAAAGTAAAAAAACAAAACAGGAACAAATACAATATTTAAAATAAAGAACAAGTAAATTTAAATTAACAAACTGACCAGTATTTCAATGGGAACTATGGGTGCGGATGTATCCTGTGCTCCTCTCACTGACCACCAATGAAAGAGGTGCCCCTTCTGGAAGTGCGGCAGGGGTCTGATAAATGGCCTCAGGGGGCCGCATGTGACCTGCGGGCCGTAGTTTGGGGACCCCTGCTCTAACCAATGGAGCTACCCATCTAGGACGGTATTATTTCAAATACCAGACATATTACACATACATATTACATTATACTTATATTTGCTTATTCAACTAAGGAGGGCAATAGAGTGATTGTGGCCTTGGACATCCTATGTCTCACTCTGAGTAAAAACCAAAATTCTTGCCAAGGCCAACAGGTCCTACATGATCTGACTTATCTCTTACCTTCTTTTCAAGCACGCTACCTTCCACCCTTCACAGGAGACCCACTAGCCCCTTGCTGTTCTTCCAATACGCCAGATATTACCCTTCTTAGAAGTTTTGTATTACTTGTTTCCTCTTCCATGACACTTTACCCATAATTACCCATTAGTTAACTGCCTCACTTCCTTTAAGACTTTGCTCAAATGTCACTTTCTTAATGAGACTTACCCTGATTATCCCATTAAAAATTGCAACTCACACCCCTACCCACATACACCCGCAGTCCCTGTGATCCTTTCCTACTTTTGCCCTTAGCACTCAATCCACAAGGTGTTGAATGGATGGATGGATGGATGGATGGATGGATGGATGGATGGATGACTAGAAGCCTGGGGTCAGAATAGCACCAAACATGCAGGGCCAACTAAGCTCTTCAGTCTTACCACCCAAGGGAGAAAATACTCAGTAGGTTGAAGGACTTGCCACCCTGGAAAAATTCCAAGTCCAGTCGGTGGTAGTAGCTTCAGTCCCTGTGAGGTTGGCCAACTCCTCACATATCAGCAGCACTCCTACACCTGCCTGAGGGTACCAATGCTTTTTTGCTTCAGTTTTTTTTACAGGGACAGAGAGAGAGTCAGAGAGAGGGATAGATAGGGACAGACAGATAGGAATGAAGAGAGGTGAGAAGCACCAATTATTAGTTTTTCGTTGCCGTTGTGACACCATAGTTGTTCATTGATTGCTTTCTCACATGTGCCTTGACCGCGGGCCTTCAGCAGACCGAGCCACCCCTTGCTGGAGCCAGCGACCTTGGGTCCAAGCTGACGAGCTTTTGCTCAAGCCAGATAGGCCCGCGCTCAAGCTGGTGAGCTCGGAGTCTCGAACCTGGGTCCTCCGCATCCCAGTCCAACGCTCTATCCACTGCGCCACCGCCTGGTCAGCCTGCTTCAGTTTTATAAATTTATTTTTTGACTTAATTTCTTTAAGAACAATTTTAGGCTTACAACAAATAGAGAGGGAGGCACAGAGATTTTCCATATCCCTCCTTTCCTCACACATGCATAGGCTTCCCCATTATCAATATCACTCACTAGAGTGGTACCAAAGATGACCCTCCATTGATACATCACAACCACACAAAGTCCATAATGAGGTACAGCCCTTAATATTCTCTCATACAGAGTATTTTCACTTTCTAACAATCCTCTGTGCCCCACCTATTCACCCCTGCCCTCCACACTCCCAAACCCTGGCAATCACTAATTGTTTTACTGTCTCCATAGTTTTGCTTTTTCCAGAATGTCATACATATAGTTGGACTCACACAACATGTAGCTTCTTCAGATTAGCTTCTTTTTTAAAAAAAATTATTTATTTACTATTTATTCATTTTAGAGAGGAGAGAGAGAGAGTGAGAGAGAAAGGGGGGAGGAGCAGGAAGCATCAACTTCCATATGCGCCTTGACCAGACAAGTCCTGGGTCCCGAACTGGCGACCTCAGTGTTCCCAGGTCGATGCTTTATCCACTGCGCCACCACTGGCCAGGCCAGATTAGCTTCTTGACCTTAGAAATACACATTTCAGTTTCCTCCACTTCTTCTCATGTCTTCTTTTTCTTTTAAGATTTTATTTATTGATTTTACAGAGGGAGGGAGGGCAGTGGGAAGTATCCACTCATAGTTGCTTCACGTTAGTTTTCATTGCTTGCTTCTCATATGTGCCTTGACCAGGCAAGCCCAGGGATTTGAACTGGCGACCTCAGGTTAACGTTCTATCCACTATGCCACCACAGGCCAGACTTTTTTTCATGTCTTGATAGCTCATTTTTATTTACTTTATAGAATTTATTTATTTAGGGGGGGGGAAGAGAGAGAAAAACATCAACCTGTTCCACTTAGTTGTGCCATTGATTGCTTCTCATATGTGCCCTGACCAGTGCTTGAACTGGCAACCTCAGCAGCCAAGCTGGTACCCTCAAGATTGAGCCGATGACCCCAAGATCAAGCCAGCAACTCCAGGATAGAACCAGTGACCTTGATGCTCTGGATCAGACATCTTCAAACTTTTTATAAAAACGGCCCACTTTTGCAGTGCTGGTCAACCTGGACCGTACCTCCCACTAGTAGGCGTTCCAGCTTTCATGATGGGCAGTAGTGGAGCAACCAAACAGCACCGCGATTGGCCCACCATGAAAGTTGGAACGCCCACTAGTAGGCAGTAGGGACCAGGTAGACCAGCACTGCAAAAGTGGGCCCGTTTTTATAAAAAGTTTGAAGACGTCTGCGTCTGGATGATGCTCTACTCACTGTACCACAGCCAGCGCTTTGATAGCTCATTTTTAAAGCACTGAATAATATTCCACCAGGTAAGTGAGAATAAAAATGATTGATGTAACCTTGTATAGTAAGGGTGGGAGTTGTCAGTGGGAGAGGATTAGAAGAGCATTCTTTTTTCTTTCTTTTTTTTAAGGTGAGAAGAGGGGAAGTAAGCAGACTCCTGCATGTGCTCCGACTGGGATCCACCTGTCAACTCCATCTTGGGCCGATGCTCAAATCAACCAAGCTCTTTTTAGCACCTGAGGCTGATGTGCTTGGACCAATGGAGCTATTGCCTGTGGGAGAGGAAGAGGGAGAGAAGTGGGAGAGAATGAGGAGAGAACCAGATGGTCACTTCTCCTGTGTGCCCTGACTGGGAATCAAACCCAGGATGTCCGCATGCGGAGCTGACGCTCTGTCCACTGAGCCACTGGTCAGGGCCAGAAGGGCATTCTTGACAGGGTTCCAGAGAGGATAAATTGGTATACCCTTTTTATAGTAATTTGACAGTTTTAAACATGAATGCTCTTTGATCCACCAGTTCTATTAGGAACTGCTACAGACAGGCAAACTCGGTCATCTCCTGGGGGATTCTCCCATCCCAAGTCCTTGTATTTCCCAGTAGAGTGTCTTTTGCTTTGTCAAGGAAACTTGTTTGCAAGGGGATCAACAAGGAGTCAAAGTTCCTTGAGCTACAACCCAATCCCTGTCTTTTTCTGCTTGTTTCTTCATCCTGTACTCAACTCTTATTCCTCCTTCACTTATTCAAACCAAATGTTTCAAAGAGGTCTTCCTGACTCCCCTTACTAAAACAGAGCTACCCATCCTTATTGTTTCTTCTTAGAGAATAATCAGCAATTAAGGTTGCATGTTTATGTATAAGAATATTTATATAGGGTCTGCACTCCCCACAGACAAGAGCTCTAGTCGTCCGCAATGTCCCCAGAGCTGGGTACTGGACCTGACTCATTGGCACACTCAACTGGGTACTGCCTGTCTGTCCTGAACGTAATCTGGTTTCACCCCAAGGCCAGGGACTCACCCAGAGGCTTGACCAGAGTGCCACACATCCTCATCCTGGGGCCTCAGGAGTCAGGTGAGAATGGATGAATTATATAGAAAAGTCCACTAATTGTGGCCATCAATACAATTTGTGACCCAAGCAGAGGTAAATAAACTTGTGGGATGCCTCAATTAGGCTGGGCTCTGAGCTCCACCCTAAAGCCTTCACGAACCTCACTAGGGATCAGTGTCTCCCCACTCTTAGCTCTGGCACCATGAAGCTCGTGCTTACACTCCTTTCCCTAAACACATCACAGTGCCTGAAAATGTCCTCAGCTGACTCCTCCACTCCCAGTGTACTCTGTTCAGTCAGGGCCCGCAAGCTGCTATTATCCCCAGTGTCCAGCAGAGGGTGGAGGACAGCTAGGGGCAGGCAGGGAGAAAAGGCGCCAGTGGCAGAGCCCCGATGCCCCAGCCAATTGCCCACCACGCCTCAACATTCTGGTCCCTGAGATATTTGCAGTCAAATGCCAGAACAGCTCTCCAATACCCAGAGATGTGTGTCATCGCCAGAGAGAAATGATCTGGCTTTCCAAGCCTCTGGTGGGGTCCTCTGCTGCATGTCTTTTGGTTTACCTGTTAGAAGTATAAGCATTGAAGTCAAAGATGTGAGTTTGAGTCTTACCCCATATATTAAGTAAGCTACATGACCCTAGCCTTTCTACATTGCAGAGCTCCTATTAACACACATGGGTTCTAAATACCTTCCCATGATATTGTGAGCAGGGGCAGATCTAGGTTTTATGGAACCCGAAGCCCCTACAGCTTGAGGGATCTGCCAAGGAGGTATACCAAAGCTTCAGCTTCAAGATCAACATACCACTGCTTCCTGCAAGAAGCAGAAAATGCCACATTCCCCTTGCGCCTCCTGCTTTGCAGCAAAGATATGGATCCACAATTGAAATCCCACCAATCTAAGGTCACACTCAGGCTGAGAATCAGAAGCTAGCACCCTCCAGAACCCCTTCCGGCAGCTGATGGCAACACTGAGGGTTGCTCCCTCATTTCCAGAGGTAATTGGCACAGCAGTTCTGGTGGCAACTGTCAGTCCCTGCACCAACCCTGTGCCCTAGTGGAATTTGGGGTATTCTATATGTGTGGTCTCACATCTACTGCCTAGACCTTCCTAGAGGTTTTGAGCTTTTTCCCTCTTTTAGTCATTTTCTGAGCTCTGTGCCTCTACACCTCCAGCATCCCTTTGAGACTGTGCTTCCAGAGTTAGGTATTGTGATTTGCAGTTAGGAATCTTAGTCTGCTCTCCTCTAGGGCCTGGCCTGGAAGGACCAAGAGAAGACAGAGCCTTTTTTTTTTTTTTCATGGTGACTGTTCAGGAAGTGAATCTTTATTATTTCTTTTTATTTATTTATTTTAGAGAGGAGACACGAGAGAGAGAGAGAGAGAGAGAGAGAGGGGGGGGGGGGAGGAGCTAGAAGCATCAACTCCCGTATGTGCCTTGACCAGACTAGTGCAGGGTTTTGAGCTGGCGACCTCAATGTTCCCAGGCCAACGCTTTATCCACTGCGCCACCACAGGTCAGGCAAGACAGAGCCTTTTTTTTTCCCTCTAAGCTCGTAGCAAGCCTGATCTAGTTATATTTGCCCTGTGACCTGTCCTCCAAGCACTGCTCTTGCTACCAACCTCTTGCTACACCACCCGTTCTGCCTGGCTTCCCTCCCAGACCTTCTCAGACTTCTCTCCCTCCGCCTTTTCTCCTCACTGCCTCCTTCCAGGCTTATCCAGGCAGCTCCCTAGATTCTGCACTCTGGGCCCAGAGCTCACCACTTCCTGTATCTGGCAGTTGTGGCTCCAGCCATGGCTGTTTGCTCTTCCTAGGGCAAATAAGATGAAAAAAAATGGGACCCATCTTTATCCCAGAGACAGGTCTCTGCAAGTCTGACGCACCCTCTCCTCCCCCCTGCCGCCTCAGAGCAAAACCTTCCTCCTCTCTTCATCCTTCTTATTGTGTGGCCTTGGACAACTTCCTTCACCTTTGTGTTTTGCTTATCAAAATTTACGGGCTATAAACTCCACTCTTTATTACACAGGTTATGTTTATTTCTGTAAAGCAGGATCTTCCTGTCAGAACAAATCAAAGGTCCACTTTACCTGGGTGAATGAGGGGCGTGTGTGGGCTCCTGTGAGATGGGGCAGAGAGAAGCTAAGGGGAGACACAAGGTAAGAGGCATCTTGTCTGATTTCTTTTTTCTTTTTCTTCTTTTCCAAGTGAGAGGAGGGGAGATAGACTCCTGCATACGCCCCACGGTGATCCACCTGGCAACCACCATCTAGGGCCGATGCTCTGCCCGTCTGGGGCCATGCTCACAACTGACCTATTTTTAGGGTCTGAGGTGGGGGCTCCATGGAGCCATCCTCAGTGCCCAGGCCGATGCGCTCGAACCAATTGAGCCATGGCAGCAGGAGAGGAAGAGAAAGAGAGAGAGAGAAAGAGAGAGAAGTAGGAGGGGGAAGGGTGGAGAAGATGGTTGCTTCTCCTGTGTGCCCTGACTGGGAATCAAACCTGGGACATCTACACACTGGGAAGATACTCTATCCATTGAGCCTCGTCTGATTTCTTAGGAAAATTCAGGTGGATATAAATGTCAACAGCTTTGATGGAGTGTGGTGCCAAGGACAGGGAGGTGTGGGGGGAGATATACAGATTTCAGGGGCCAGCTCACCCCAGTGATCCTCCGCTCCCAGACTGAGAGGAGACACACCCCTCAGCTGCTGGATGATGCGACATCCCAAGGGAGGAGAGGGGTAAAGGAGAAGAAAGAGTAGAATCCAAGTTATCTGGACTATCCCCAGTGCCCAGAGGAAGTGGGGACACCGCTTTGCTTTCCATGAAGAATGTGCCTGAAGGGAACCCAGCTCCCAACAAGAACTAGAAGGAAAGTCAAGAAGTGGCGATAAAGAAACAAAGAGTTTGGGGACACAGTCCTTTCCTAGAACAATGGAGGGCTACCAAACTCCCAGCCCCTCCAGTAGTGGCCAGTGCCCTGGGTACTCCAGCTCTCTCCCTACCTAGTTTCCTCCTGGCCCTGGCGACCACCACAACGGCTCCTCTACTAAGGCCCAGGGTGCTCATCAGTGGACGATGCCCAGCTGAAGCTGCTTGGACCGCGTGGCAGCACCAGGTCCAGGGTGAGGTCACGCTGCTCCTCCTCGGAAAACACAGGCCGGTAGCCCAGCAGCTGCAGCGCTCCCGCACACAGTTCCTGCACTCGGCGGATCTTGGTGAAGGGCAGTGCGTGGCGCCAGGCCTGGGAGACATTGAGTGCATCGCGAGAAGTGGTCTTGAAGGCCTCCCTGCGTGCACCAGGCCCGGACCCGTGCGTGATGTTGTGGATCCAGGCCTCCAGCTGCGGTGTGAGGCTCAGGCCGGCAAAGGCGTAGAGTGCACGGATCTCTGGCAGTGGTGCTCGCGCCAGGTCCTCAAAGCGCACCAGGCGGTAGCGGTCACGCAAAAAGGGAGGTGGCTTGCGGGTGGCAGCCTCAGCGATGCGCACGTGGCTGCGGCACACCTCGCGTACCACGTGCAGGCCTGGGTCAGCCTCCACCCATGTGCCGTTGGTGCCCAGCACGATGCCATTGTCGCGTGCCAGTGCCTTGGCCGTCTGCTCACGTGAGCGCAGCACGGCCCGTGGGTCACGCACCAGGTGCACGATGTGCAGGTTGAGCGCTGGGTCGGTAAGCAGTGGGTAGAGCACCTGCAGGTTGAAGAAGCGTACCTCCTTGAGCACCACGTGGCTGTAGGAGCGGCAGGTTTCCTGTGCCAGGCTGAAGGGCCTCCGTGCACACAGCGGCTTGCATACCGCCTCGCTGCTGATGGCTCCACGCTGAAAGGCATTGCAGGCTGGTGGCGAGCACAGTGCACGGCTCACCGCCCATTGGAAGAGGTCCGAGAGGTTGCGACGCCATGGCAGGTAGGCGTCAAACACGTCCATGTCACACAGGAAGACCGAGCGCACCAGGTCACGCACGGCCATGTGTAGCGCCGGCGCACTGCCTTGCGACAGGGCAGCCCACACGTGCCATGCAGGCTCCATCAGGTAGAAGACATCCGGATGCTGGCTGAAGAGCTGGCCCACGAAGGACGAGCCTGAGCGCCACGAGGACAGCACCAGCACGTGCACCCGTTCCTCACCACCCGTTGGGGATGTCAGCTTGGGCCGGGAGACCAGGAAGACCAGGAGGCCAGTCTGCGCCAGCAGGAGCGCGGTCACCGTGGTGCTGGAGATGCGTGGCAGCCACATGCTTCAGGCAGGGAGCCTGCGGGAGGGGAGTTTAGCCGTTAGGGACCGTGTCCCGCTCATCCCGCACCCCAACTCCTGCACAGCGATTGCTGGGAGCAGCCCTAGGAATGTGACATTAAGACCTAAGCCATTCTAGTCTATGCAGAGCAAAAGGCCAGTGGCAGAATAATGTGGGAAATCTCTTCTGCTCTCTTCCTTTTCCTCTCTTCCTCCCTCCCTATCTGGTGAAGGAAATATTTACAAAATAAAACCCTTGCCTTTTGGTTAAGAATTCTTTTAGGGAGACACTTTTAGGTTGTTAGCTAAACAGCTTGACAGGTGATTTGGCTCCTTCAGGTTGAAGCCTAACTCAGATATTTGCTGGCCTGTGAACTTAGATAAAATAAACTCTCTGTGACTCAGCTTACCCATAGTAAAAAGGGGTGAGTTTCTGCATTGTTTCAAATTTTTATAACAAGCAGATACAACTTTTGTTGTTAAAAGTAAACAAACAGCTTGACCTGTGGTGACGCAGTGGATAGAGCACCAGTCTGGAATGCTGAGGTCACCTGTTCAAACCCCTGGGCTTGCCTGACCAAGGCTCATACAGCAAACAATCAATGAACAACTAAAATGAAGCAACAATGAGTTGATACTTTTCATTCTTCATCCCCTCTCCCCTCTCTGTAAAATCAATAAACAACAACAACAAAAAAGTAAACAAATAGCCCTAGCCAGATAGCTGGGTTGGTTAGAGCTTCGTCCTGAAGCACAGAGGATGCCAATTCAATCCCAGGTCAGGGCACATACAGGAGCAGATCGATGTTCCTCTCTTCTCTCCCTTCCCCTCTGGCTAAAATCAATAAATAAAAAAAAATTTTTTTAAGGAAACAAATAACTAAAAGAACACCAACTGTTGCCATTACCGCGGGGAGTGAAGGGCTGCAGGATGCAGGGACTCCAGAGGGAGGCTACCCCTCTGGAGCGGAGAGTTTGCAGAAGAAGTCAGTGCAGGGAGAGGTAGGAAGGAGCTAGAGAAGCTGGGAAGTGCGAGCCGAGTCAGGCCCCTGGTGGCTGCTTGCCCTCTCTGCTGAGGTGACTCACCACTGTCCAGGGCTGCTGGGATAACTGCCCACCTCAGTCACAAATCCAGGGGCGGCACCTGGAGCAGCCTCGGGTCCTGAGAAGGCAGGAGGGAGGCTGGGTCAGAGCCCCACTGGGGAGGCTAGCCCTGCACATTGGGAGGCTGCCCTGCCCCTGGCTGAAGCTGGGTATGGACCAGGTGCTGGATACATTTTCCAGATGAGTGAAGTGACTGTCCTGCTCAGTGCAGGAGGTGACTGGCTTTGAGTTCCTCCCGTGCCACTTAGGAGCTCTGAGACTTGGGGCTAATGACTTCACTTCTCCAAGGCTCAACTTCCTTTGTATTTGGGAATAACGTTTAACCTCTTACAGTTGTGAGGACTGCTGACACAAACACATGTGAGGAAAGAGGTTGGTAAGGTGCCGTACTTCTTCTCCGTGTTATTGTGGTGGTGGTGAGCGCTGTTGAGGGGGAGGAACCATGGCACGTCACCTGGATGAGACACCCTGAGCTCACCTATGCTGGGAACCCCAGCACTTCTCAGGCCCACCTCTAGCCCCCAGTGCCCCCTGAGTCCTTTGGTCAATCTAAAATGTCATGCTTGTGCTTCAGAGAGGAACACCGAGCCTCCCACGCTCCAAGGTCTCCAAGTTCTCTCCTCTTTGCACCTGTTGTTCCTGCGATGATCTCGAGTATGAGGTGCTTTGGAAGGAAGGGGCCTGGAAGTTTCTTCCTTGCTTTCACAGCACTTGCTCCCTAATAACACCTTCCCTATCTGTGGCACCAATGAGAGAAGCCAGGGTCTAGACAGCAAGCAGATCCCTTATCAGGAGGCTACAGGAGTGGGTGGAGGATGCCCAAAGCTGCCATCTGCTGACTCCAGAAACTGCCTCCTGAATCCCATGCCCACTCCTGGAAAACCTGGAAGACAAGGGGAGTAACCGCTTATCCCCTCCGCACTTGATATCTCCTTTCCTTGAGGGTGTGCTTCCCCTGGGAACAGGGTGGGACAGGAAAGGAACTCATGGCTCATGTGTGCTGACATAAGTCATTTCAAGTGCGAGATGCTTTCTATCCATTCTATGATTTAACTCAGTGACCCCTGAGTTGTATTATGATCTCAGTTACTTAGGCGAGGAACCCAAGGTTTGGAGAGACAGCAGGAAGCTGGGATTCCAACCCAGGACTTCTATTGCTAAGTTCCTGGTGCTCTTTGATTACAGACTACCAACCTCTCCAGTCCCTGGGAGGTCCCTGCAGAGTGCAGAAACCTGATGCTTTGGCTCAAACACAGCTGCCCTGGACAGCCTAGGCCTCCCCTGGAGACAAGGATCTTGACCACAGGCCAAGGCGTTTGTTACCCGCACGACAGGGAAGTCAGAGGTCTCTTAAGTGACTCCCACAACACAGGAACTGCTATCTGATCCTGTTATTGGAACTCAAGAGCTAGGAAGGGAAGTTGAAACATCCTATGTCACACAGGGTGTCCAGAGAAGTCCAGGTCCCCATAAGGAGCCTTAAGTTTAGCATGCCTACCAATTGCCCCAGGGTTCAAAGTTAGGAAGAACATGTTAGGCAACCCTGTGACATGTACTTTATCTTCATGATTGAATTTTACCCTCCCCAAGTCCCTAGAAAGTAGAGATTATTGCTATCTGTTTTCATTGAGGCAATGAACTCAGAGACATGAATACTCAGCTAGTAAGTTAGGCACAGGCAGAGGTTTAAATCCAAGTGCCAGATGCTCAGTGGAGAGTTCTGGCATGGATCTCATTCCTAAACCCTTGCGCACTGAAGGTTTCCCATCCTGGAAGTCCTATCCCCCTCCTTTACGATTTTTTTTTTTTTGTATTTTTCTGAAGTGAGAAGCGGAGAGGCAGAGAGACAGACTCCTGCATGCGCCTGACCGGGATCCACCTGGCAAGTCCACTGGGGGTTGATGCTCTCCCCATCTGGGGCTTTGTTCCATTGCAATCAGAGCCATTGTAGTGTCTGAGGAGGAAGCCATGGAGCCATCGTCAGCACCTGGGCCAATTTTGCTCCAATGAAGCTTTGGCTGCAGGAGGGGAAGAGAGAGATAGAGAGAAAAAAAGGGGAAAAGGGTGGAGAAGCTGATGGACGCTCCTCCTATGTGCCCTGACTGGGAATAGAACCCGGGACATCCACATGCCGGGCTGACACTGTATACCACTGAGCCAATCAGCCAGGGCCTGAATTTGTTCCTTTTTATAGTCTTTTCAAGAGGTATATATTTATTATATGTTAAATTTTTGGAAAACGTAACACATAGAAATAGCACAAAATAATAAGTATACAGATGAGGGCATCGTGGGCTCATGTTTTATTTGTGAAAAATTAGGGAGTCCCATCCTTTGTCAGACACAGACCCACATCGGAGCACAGGAGCCACTTAGTAAAAAAAAAAGTGACATTCTCTGTCCTCTCCACCTCCCCCAGGCCCTCCCAGAGGCAACCCTACCTCCAACTTCCATCAAGTCTTCAGTGGTGTTGATAATGATGAAAATAATAATCTGTTTCAGGGGAGGAGGGTGGGAGTAAAGTACAAGAGACAGTAGAAAGAATAGAAAGTTCCCTCTTCTACCCAAATGCCCAGGACCACCTTCCACTTTCTCAAGTTACTGAAACTGTTTTGTCAGAAAGTCTTCTGAAAATTTATTTTTGTCAAAATAATCCACATAGCTTGAATGAGCCTAAGGTATCCGGGAAGTTTATACAAGAGAGTGACCATACCCGTTCCCCCTGAATGGGGACTGAGACAGCTGGGAAAGACACTTTGCAGTAAATCCTCTTTTGTACCTTCTGAATGGACCCATATGAACATATACCAACTTAAAAATAACTGTATTAAAATGCCTTTAAATGTACATAGTTTAAAAAGTGAAATAGTTATGTCATTTTCTTGCTCCAGAATCCCAATAACAAGAGGCTTTAATGTTTGTTACCTGTTTCTTCTGCTAATTCTTTCTTTCTACTTCTTAAAAAAAAAAAGGCATCAATTATGACTGTTTAAATTGATGGCATTTCAGGTCACTTATTATAATGAAAGATAAGGATTTATCTTCATTATATACGCACACACACTTCTTTCCTTTCCCATCTAGCCTTCTCAGATAAGTTTTAGCTATGGCAATATTCAAAATTTATGTTTTATGACTTTATAAAACAATTCACAGTTCAAGTATGTAAAGCAGTAAGAGTACATGTCCTTTCTTGAATAACCCTGTATGTGTGTTTCCTTTCCTTTTTATTTTTAAATTTTATTTTTATTTTATTCATTTTAGAGAGGAGACACAGAGTGAGAGAGAGAGAGAAAGAGAGAAAGAGAGAAAGGGGGGAGGAGCTGGAAGCATCAACTGCCATATGTGCCTTGACCAGACCAGTGCAGGGTTTTGAACTGGCGACCTCAGTGTTCCCAGGTCGACGCTTTATCCACTGTGCCACCACAGGTCAGGCTCCTTTCCTTTTTTTAAAGATTTTACTTATTGATTTTAGAGAGAAGAGAGAGAGAGAAAGAAGGGGATGGAAGCATCAGGAAGCATCAACATGTAGTAGTTGCTTCTTGTATGTGCCCTGACCAGGCAGGCCCAGGGCTTCGAACTGACGACCTCAGCATTCCAGGTTGACAGTTTATCCACTGTGCCACTACAGGTCAGGTATAACACTGTTGTTTTTCTTTTAATTTTTTTATCAGAGTTAAGTTGCCTTTACAGATAACTGTAATGGAAGGGTTGAAAGATAAAATTAAGGAAATGGAAAAAGTAAAACAAAATTGACAAATGATGAATAAAAGATGAGAAATAGAGAAAAAATAAGAAAGCAGGAGGTGCCTGACCTGTAGTTGTGCAATGGATAAAGCATCGGATACCTGGAACGCTGAGGTCACCGGTTCCAGTTCGAAACCTCAGGCTTGCCTGGTCAAGGCACATATGGGAGTTGATGCTTCCTGCTCCTCCCCCCTTCTCTCTCTCTCCCCCCTCTCTAAAGTCAAGAATGAAAGAATGAAAGGAAGGAAGGGAGGGAGGGAGGGAGGGAGGAAAGGAAGGAAGAAAGGGACAATCCAGGAGGTTCCGTGTCCAGGGTCCCTATCATGGTAGAGCTGATAATCTAGTTGGGAACATTAAAGACACAGACACAACCATGAGATAGTCAGAAGAGCAGGTGGTGGACTGAGTGAGTGGCCCAGACATCCAGTGCCATGGGAGGGTCATGATGATCCTGGCATGCACACTGCCAACCTTGGTTCTAGAAGAACCCCCACCTGGTCTCCCTCCCACCCATACTGCAGAGCCAGCAGAGCTGCCTACACCACACGTTTGATCATGTCATCCTCCTACTCAGCCACCTTCTACTCTACAGACTCACTTCCCACAATCCCAAACAGCATCCTATGCTTAAGACGATCTGGAATCATTACTGCTCCTCAGGCCAGTTCCATGCTTCCCCTCCACCGTTGTGAGGACCGAGCCCTGACTCCCACCTGGAGTCATCTCAGCTTCCTCTGCAGACACCTCACCCATGCCTCCCTCAAGGGGTGCACCACAGTGCCTTGCATGATACGTATGACACTGCCTCCCCTTCTTGTCTTTGAGCAACCGAAGAGCTGAGGTTGTGAGCATCCATTCTCAGGCATCCAGTGTGGGGGCCGACCCTACATGGGTGCACTAGACAGGGTTGTTTGTGTCCACTCAGTACCCGTTCCCCTTTCTTCTGATAACAGCCTCTAGATTTCTCTTGGAGGAACCACCCTTCACCCACACAAAGTGCATGTGGTTTGGATGGGGCTGACCCACCACCCTCTGGTTCTTAGGGGGCTATGTGACTCGAGCCTGGCTTATCTGTATATTCCACACTCTATCCACCCGCCACAGTGACTGGCTTAAGGAATGGGTATCTACCCCAAGTACAACGCGATGGTTTTTGTAGCTCTGGCCTGGGTATAAAGCCAAAATAGAAGGAAACTGAGCAGAGAAAGGAAGGATGAGAGTTCATGCAAGCTGACTACATCTGGATCCAGTTGTGCAGGACTCACTATGGACTTCTGGGTTGGGGAAAATACTTCATTTCTGCTTAAGGCAGCCTGAGTTGAATTTCTGTCACTTACCACCAACAGTTTTGATTCGATAGTGGATCCTCTTGGTGGGTGGGGGGTGGCATGATGGGTAGCACTGTAAAAGAGCAGGGGCAGAGCTTGTGGGGAGCTGGGCATGCTCTGTTTCTTGATGATGAGGGTGCTAATTGCATGTGTGTGATCCACTTGTGAAAAGTTATCAAGCTCTATTTATTTATTTATTACAGAGACAAAGAGAGAGCGTCAGAGAGAGGGACAGACAGACAGGAACGAAGAGAGGTGAAAAGCATCAATCATCAGTTTTTCATTGCCATTGTGACACCTTAATTGTTCATTGATTGCTTTCTCACATGTGCCCCGACCGCGGGCCCTCAGCAGACCGAGCAACCCCCAGCGGGAGCCAGCGACCCTGGGTCCAAGCTGATGAGCTCCTTGCTCAAGCCAGATGGGCCCACGCTCAAGCTGGCGAGCTCGGGGTCTCGAACCTGGGCCTTCCGCATCCCAGTCCAACGCTCTATCCACTGCGCCACCGCCTGGTCAGGCTCAAGCTCTATTTATATGACCTGTAATCTTTTCTGTATGTAAATAAAATTCTGTATTTAAATAAAAAGATAAGAATCCTGCCTGACCTGTGGTGGCGCAGTGGATAAAGCGTCGCCCTGGGAACACTGAGGTCGCCAGTTCAAAGCCCTGCACCGGTCTGGTCAAGGCACATATGGGAGTTGATGCTTCTAGCTCCTCCCCCCTTTCTCTCTCTCTCTCTCTCTGTCTCTTCTCTAAAATGAATAAAATTTTAAAAAAAATTAAAAAAAAAAAAAAAAAAGATAAGAATCCTGACTGAATAATATAGTAAGTGTCATATCAGGGAAGGTCCCCAAGATTGAATGAACAAATAATAAATACTTGTTGATCGAAGTCAGATACTTTGTGATCCAAATCCAAAGGGAGTAATTCCCCACTTATCCCACATCTCTTTCTGTCCAGCATCTTAAAGTTACGATACCTTCTACATCTCCCTGACTATTTCTTGGCTTCAGAGATATAGGAAGGAGCTATTGTTCTGATTGGCAGATGAGAGAACCAAGTACAGGGCAAGGGATGGTTTGCCATGGAAGGGGCCAAACCGGAGCCCAGGAATCTAGCTCTCTGGGCAGCACGGACTTGCAGCCCAGCTCTGCCTGCCCTTTAACGCAGCTCTCCTGTCACCAGCCTCTCCCAGCCCTGGCAAAGAATCTAAGGCTGTGAAATGTAATAGTAGGTACAAATCCCTGGCTCAGATTTCTCTGTTTGGCATCAGCTGGAGGCCATCCCTGTTCAGGAATCCCAAAGAGCAGAGAAAATGGATTATGGATGTGGGATCAGTGGACTCTAGGTATCACGGGCTACCCCAGGGATGTAAAACAGCTCTAATGGAGCCCAGGACACCAATCAGGGAGAAAGCTGAAAAGTAGGGAAAGAAAAAAGAGAAAAGGAAGAGGAGGAAAAGAGAAAAGGAAAATAAGAGAAAAAGAAAATACAGCAGCGAGGGAGGAAAAGATAGAGAGGAGGAGGAAGATGAGTGTTTGTGGTGGGGTGGGAACAAGGACCATCTCTTAAGGGCTTCGCCTTTCCCACCTACCTTCAGATTTACTCTTCACAACAACCCTATGAAGATGACCAGAGGTTCATCCCTATTTAACAGATGCAGAAACTGAGGCTTAGAAGGATTAAGGAATTTGCCTAAAGGACCCACACAGCAGCTGAGTCAGAATTTGAACCCTACTAGTCTAAGTTTAGAACTTTTAACTATTAGCGTGTCAAGTGGAAAAACATCACAAAACATACACATAGTACACATATCAAGTGTGTTAATTGTGAATGATACCAATTGTGTTAAAAATACATGAATATATTGCCTGACCAGGCGGTGGCGCAGTGGATGGAGCGTCAGACTGGGATGCGGAGGACCCAGGTTCGAGACCCCACTTGCCAGCTTGAGCGCGGGACCATCTGGCTTGAGCAAAAGCTCGTCAGCTTGGACCCAAGGTTGCTGGCTCCAGCAAGGGGTGGCTCAGTCTGCTGAAGGCCCGCGGTCAAGGCACATGTGAGAAAGCAATCAATGAACAACTGTGGTGTCGCAATGGCAACGAAAAACTAATGATTGGTGCTCTCACCTCTCTTCGTTCCTGTCTGTCTGTCCCTATCTATCCCTCTCTCTGACTCTCTCTCTCTGTCCCTGTAAAATAAATAAATAAAACATTTAAAAAAACTACATGAATATCAAAGGACACCATCAAGAAAATAAGAGGACACCCACAGAAAATATTTGCAAATCATATATATAGCAAAGGAATTATACCCAGAATATATAAAGAGCTGTTACAACTCAACAGTAAAAGGCCCTGGTCGAAGCTCAGTTGATAAGAGCATTGTCCTGATATGCCAAAGTTGCAGTTTCAATCCCTGGTCAGGGCACATACAGGAATCAACCAATGAATGCATAAATAAGTGGAACAATGAATCAATGTTTTTCTCTCTCTCTCCTTTCCTGTCTCTATAAAATCAATTAAAAAAATAACAGACAACCTGATTTAGAAATGGGCAAAAGATTTGAGTAGAAATCTCTCTAAAGACGATGTATTGATAACCTGTAAGCACATGAAAAGATGCTTGGCATTTTTAGCTTAGAGAATGCTAATCAAAACTACAATGAGAGCCCACTCTCCAGCCACTCGGATGGCTATAATGAAAAAGACAGATAATAACAAGTGTTAGTGAGAATGAGGAGAAATTGGAACCCTCACACACTGCTGATGGAAATGGGAAAGGTGCAGTTGCTATGGAAAACTAGGCAGTTTCTCAAAAGTTGAAACTGTCACCAAGTGATGTAACGCCACTCCAAAATATATATCCAAGAGAACTGAAAACATATGCCCACACAAAAACTGGTTTACAAACTGTCATAGCAGCATTATTCATAATGGCCAAAAAGTGGAAACATCTCAGATGTTCATCAACTGATGACTGGATAAACTAATTGTGATTTATCCATACAATTGAATATTACCTGGCAATAAAAAAGGAATGAAGTATTGATACATGCTACAGCACAAATGAGCTTTGAGATGATTAACACACAACAATAAATATACTATGAACCAGTGAATTATAGGACTCTGGCCAGTTAGCTCAGTTGGTTAGAGTGCTCTCTGGAAATGCCAAGGCTGTGGGTTCATTTCCCAGTCAGGGCACTTATGAAAAGCAACCAATGAGTGCACAACTAAGTGGAACAGTAAATGAACGTTTCTCTCTTTCTTTCTCTCCTCCTTCCTCTCTCTGTCTCTCTAAAGTCAATCAATAAATAACAATAACAAAAATAAACCAGTGAATCATATACTTCAAAAGAGTGAACTTTAAGGTATGTGAATTATAGCTCAATAAAGCTGTCATAAATAATACAAAAATATGTACAGAAGGAAATCTGGAAGAATGAGTGCTGAATATTAGTGGTTATTTTTCAATGGCTAGATTACAGGTAATGTTTTTTCTTGTGTTTTGCTGTATTTTCCAGATAATCTACAATAAACTTTTTATTACTTTAATAATCGTAAAATCAGTTCTTTTTAGTTGGTTAAGGGAGGCATGGGTAGAGTTTGACTGTTCCCGCTTCACTACAGGGAAAGAGGAGCCTGCAGATCTGTCTCCCAGTGACCAGAGGAGAGGGGCACGGGCTGAATGACCTTCTATGCAGTGATAGGCATCAAGACTCACACCTCCATGCACAGCCCTGTGAGCTGGGCTGGGCTGGGGCAGGACATGTGCCAGGCCCCAAGCCCTAGCCACATTTGCCATCTCTCTGCCGGCCCTATGAGGGACTGGGTGGCATCAGCCCGAATCAGGGAGGCTGCAGCTGCACAGCCCAGATGCTGCTGAAGAAAACACACTTGTCTGCAAGAATCTATTAGGAAATGAAATTGAATTAGTTTGGAAAAGGAACCTCAAGCCCCAGCTCTGAGTCCCCCTGGGGGCACTTCAGAGCAAATAACACAGAAACCTCTTTCCCTGGCTCTGAGCTTTGGGGATCCTCAAAGTACACCTAGCATAGCAGCTAATTTGGTCTAAATCATAGAACCTGCTAGCTAGAGGGCCCTACAGTTGGCTCCCACCTTTTCTCTAGCAATACTCGTATGGAGGGGAGGTAGGGAGTGTACATTTGGTACCTTTCCCTGTGTTCCCAGATGCTGACTGAGCCCTTTTATTACAAAGACCATCTAGAATGTTCTCTGCTTTATTTTTGTAACTTTTATTTTTATTTTATTTATTCATTTTAGAGAGGAGGCACAGAGTGAGAGAGAGAGAGAGAGAGAGAGAGAGAGAAAGGGGGGAGGAGCTAGAAGCATCAACTCCCATTTGTGCCTTGACCAGACCAGTGCAGGGTTTTGAACTGGCAACCTCAGTGTTCCCAGGTTGATGCTTTATCCACTGCGCCACCACAGGTCAGGCGACTTTTATTTTGATTGATTTATTTTTAAGCGTAAATCATTCGTGCAAGTCAATGACATATAAAAGGGCACTGTTTAAAGAAAACAACAACTCAAAACACATAACAAGTTGTGGACCTTGTTTGAATTGACTCAAACAAACCAACCACAAGAAGATATCTTTAAAGTAATCAGAGAAATTGTAATATGCACTGAGTATTGGGTGATATTGAGAGATCATTGTTAATGCTATTATCACCACCTGTATCTCTCTTGTTCATGCATTTCTCTACCTATCTCCACTGACTAGACTAGAGGCCGACTGGCTCAGTCTCATCAGAAAGAGTAGGGGTAGCACAGTAGCTAATAGTGTGAACTCCACTTAATCATTTACTGTGCGATCTTGGGCAAATTATTTAATCTCTCTGTGCCTTTTTCCCCCTAACCCATAAAATGGGGGAAATAACACAGGAGTGGGCAAAAGTAGGTTTATGTAATACAAATGAATAATACAATAATTAATAAATAGCAATACAGGAGTTAACTGTTTTGTGTATTCACAACAGTAAACCTACCATTGCCAAACCCTATACAACCCAAAGCAGGGGCTTAATTTGATGATTAAATGAGTTACTATTTATAAAGCCCTTAAAACAATGTCTGGCAGGTCGTATACTTACTTATACCTATTTGTTCAGGAACGTTCCAAACCCTCGGTTACAACTATGGACTCCGTGGATTTCATAAGGAAAAGGCAAAGACGACAGAGCCTACCCAGGTTCAGGCGATTCTAGCACCTTGCCACAGAAGGCGGCAAGCCAGGTAGGGCAGAACATGTACAAGCAAAATAAAACAGACTGGGCTCATATTCTGCCTCTATAACCAGTAAGCCGTGTGACTAAGCTCTCTGTGCTTCAGGTGACTCCTTTGTAAAGAGGCTGCCACAGCACCTACCATACTGGCTGGAGAGGAGTAAACGGAACAACTGAGTCCTTAGCGTGGCCGGCGCCCAATGAGCCGCACACTATTCTTACTAGCTCCGGCACTCGGCTCACTCACTCATGGTTTCAAGGCAGCCAAATCCTTCCTGCTCGTTAGGCCTCAGTTTTCCCATCCTCATGCCTCGGGTTCAAGAGGAAAGAGAACGGAGGATTAACGTTTGTTAGGCTCCTGTGCTGAGTGAGGCCAAGAGAGGTCTCTACTGTTGCCCAGGCAGGGACTGCCAGACTCAGATCAGCTGAATCTGGTTCCAAATTCACTCGCCAAGAGTTCCGTGGAAAAGCCTTTTGAGAACTATCTAGATTAAAAAACCATAAGCCTTTGAAACTCAAGTTTCAAGAGATAAGGGATTCCCAGCAGTGATCTCGCGTGCAGCTGAAGCCCCAGGAAGATACTCAGTGCCCGGGACAGCAATGCCTTTTGCACGTTCAGATACAACCACCACCTTCAGCTACCGCCCCCTAACCCGAACCCCAGCTGCAAGATCAATGCCCCCACGCCCGCTCCAACTGGCCCAGCCCCAGGTCCGCCCAGGGTGAGGGCGTCCGCGCGGAGAGCAGATGAACCGACGTACCCCAAAGCTTGGAGTCCTTGGCTGACCTGGCGCTGCTCCCGAGGCTTCGCAAAGGCTTCTTGTCGTGTCTTCCAAGTTCCACTCGCACAGACTGCTGTCTCTTCACTGGGAGTCCGCTGGGGCTGATTTGTTCCGTAGGGTTCCAAGCCTACTAAGGGGCACCGTGCTGGTGATACCAGGGATGGGGCTTTACGCATACCAAGATATTGGAGGCACCTGGGGACCTAAGGCGGAGGGAAAGTGGAAAAAGGGCAGGAGTCTCCGGAAAAGAGAGGCGTGGTAAAAATGGGTTGTTGGGCTGGTGACAGTCCTGAGGCTACAAGGACCAGATTTCTCCTGACCCAGGGTCCCCACCCGTGTGGGCCCCCCGCTACCTGTGAGGCCGCCGGCGGCCCGCGCGCGACTCGGCGCTGCCCGCCTGGAGCGGAGCGCACACAATGAGGCGCTTTCAGACGTGGCTGTGGTCCCGGAGCGGCGGGCGGGAGCCAGGGCGGGAGGGAAGGAAGGAAGAAGCCGGTTGGCCCCCGGCTCCCGCTACCCTGCCCCCTACAGACCGAGGGGCGGGAGCGGGAGGGCCCCCGGATAAGAGGGGCACAGGTGGGCTCAGTGGCTGCAGGAGGCGCAATGCTGGGACGAGGATGTCAAAGGGCTCTGATCAGAGTCACCTCGCATCTCACTCATAGACCAAAACAGCTGTCTCCTTCTCCAATCCAGAGAAGACAGGCTCCAGGGAGCACAAAAGGCCCTTGTGAAGGTAAATGAATCCCTTTTTTAAAATGTTATTTATTGATTTTTTTAGAGAGACAAGAGAGGAAGGGAGAAACATCAGTTTGTTGTTCCACTTATTAATGCATTCCCTGGTTGATTCTTGTATGTGCTGAATCCACAACCTTGGTGTATTGGGACAATGCTTTAAGCGACTGAGCTACCCAGACAGGGTGAAAAATGAATCTTAAATTTTGTTCCTCCTTACCCTTGGCGGCATCCTCTCAGCAAAGTGACTTGGAATCCAAACCTGCTTCTCAAGTCCTCAACCTCAGCCCTAAGCCAAGTGCAAGGCACCTTGAGGGCAGGCAGACCCACACAGTAGCCAAGTTGTGAGAGGCGGTGACACTGGTGGCCCCCAG
This sequence comes from Rhynchonycteris naso, assembly GCA_037038555.1. Lineage (NCBI taxonomy): Eukaryota > Metazoa > Chordata > Mammalia > Chiroptera > Emballonuridae > Rhynchonycteris > Rhynchonycteris naso. The sequence continues at coordinate 23,788,991 of CM073001.1, forward strand.
GAGCTAGGCCCACTGCTGGCTGTCTCCTCTCCTCCCCTCCCTGCTCTAGCCAAAAGAGCAGCAAGTCTGGATAACTACAGGGTAGGTTTCAATAAATAAAGCAGAGTTGCCACTCTCCACCCCCCGCAGATAACGATAACAGAGCACATTTCAGGCATCTGAAAATAATAGACAATCCTGACCTCTGGTAATCCGTGGTAGATTCCAATTCTCTGCTGCTGGAGTACAGACTAGTGCATTCTTTCCAGGATGCAGCTTGGCAAGATGAGTTAAAATCTTTAAGAACGGTCATAAGCTTTTTGAATTAGTAACTCCTTTCTAGGATCTATTTTAAGGAAATAAACCAGCAATAAGGATTTATACACAGGGTTCACAGAAGTGTTGTTTATGACAGGAGAAAAATTTAGAAACAATACGAAAGATTAGAAAAATGTGTACCAGAATGTCGTAACTTCTGGGTAGTGAAATTACAGACAACTTATTTTCTTTGGGTTTTTGTAATTACACACTTTCTCCAATAGGCATTTAGAACTTCTCTACTCAGAAAGAAACTTCTCTTTAAAAGCATGAATATAAGAGAAAGAAAGAAAGGGGAAGATACAGAATTGCTTTATTAACCTTACATGATGGGACTTATGCAGGGTTTTAAGAGCCTTACCTGAATCAAACAGAAACTGCATAATCATTTGGCAAAATTAGGGATCAACTCCAAATACTAAGTAATCATCTCAAACCCTGACTTAGCTACTGGTTACAGCTGTTGATAAAATCCTGTATATTTCTCACCCTTTCTATCGCAATTACCCTCTGTGATTCAGGTTCAGAAACTACCAACATGTGATCTGTAAATAATATGATATTCACCAGACACAGTTGTAATTTTCCAGCTTGTGGTTTTCACATGCCATGTGGAATGCACCAAAAACTCACATTTACTTGGGGCTGAACCAGGGGACTTTGGCCAAAAAACTAACAAAAGCTCCAAGGTCTTTGGGCAGAGCCCTGGCAAAGCAAGGCTGCTGGTGAGTAACTAGATGTGTGTGTCACCTCTGCCCTCCCCATTCTTCTCCTTTCCAAATCCTTTCCCTCTAAAAAGCCACATGCAGCCTCCATTTTGAACATTTTAATTAGAGAGTTATAAAACATCATGGTTCTTTGTACAAATTTTGCATTAAAATAATTTAACAAAATGCAAAGCAATGTTTATACATCTTTAGCTGTCTCTCCATATTTCATTACCTTTTTGTAATTCAGAAAATTCAGCAACCATTTTTCATTTAAATTTCAAAAAAATTTTAGGCAATAAATAAGCAGCCCTAAATTTTCAAAGAAAAATTAGAGGGGCCAGTGTGCTTGAATACTTCAAAATAGCTTTGTTTCCAAAACATGTATTTTGGTCAGCCTGAAAGAAAAGAAAAAGTGGAAAGAGTGCTTTGGAAATAAGAACTGGATCTCCAAGGTAGACTGAGGCACACACCCACAAGTGTGTTTGTGAATGGGCATGAAGCATGAGTAAGCATGGGCGTGTCCTCCCAGTACCAATGACACCTCCGCATCATGAAGCAGATCCATCTGTCCTTTGAGGAAACATGTTTTCTCAGGACGAGAACAGAGACTCAGTCTTCTGAGTGTGACAGAGACTTGTTTCAGCACTCTTCTGCACTCACTTAACCATGAGGGTAATCTGGCTGCACTGCCTTTGTGCTATTGGCCAGACTGGATTGGGCTGCCCGCGCTAGCATCCTTCCCCCCCCCCCCCCCCACTGCTCCTTGTGTGTCCTCCCCAAAGCCTCCTGCTCTAATGGGCACCCAGTCCCTCAGTCAAGGGAAATACAAGAGGCTGGGCTTCCCGCTAGCCCTCCAAATAAACTCTCTGGTTGTCGGGCAGGGAGCCAATACCAACAACGGGTCCTCTGTCACCCATGTCCTTTTCAGGAAGGGGCAGGGGCTGTCGAGAAGGAGGAGTGGCAAGTGTCCAGGTTGTGGGGTGAGGGCCAGAGAGAAAAAACCTGTTGCTAAAATCCTTACTCCCCCCACTGTTGCTGAGAGGATTGTGAATGAAATAGCACCCCTGACTTCAGCCTGCTATTCTAGGGGCACAGACAGAGAGCAAAAGGCAGGGCAAAGAGCCAGCCACAGCAGGGCAGGATAAAGGGCTTTTCAGCTGAGTGGATGACAGACGCTGTCTGTTAGACTGAGGGCAGGTGGATAGTCCTAGTGTCCTCAAGTTGCCCACCCTCACGTGCGTGCACACATGTTCTTGAGCACTCAGGCTCTCTCTCTTCCTCTCTCTCCAGTGTTCTAGTTAAAGGCCTCTCAGTTCTGGAAATCCAAGTTCTGAATGGGAAATTTAGAAGCTCAAGAGTGGAAAGTGCTAGTGATTTACATATCCATCATGAGCCCTGAAAGAATAAAAAGAGGGAAGAAATGCATAGCATGTTTCCCGGTTCAAGAGAGAAAAAGTCTTTGCTTGACAAGAGATGGGACTTTTTCCAATATGTCTAAACTAACTGTAGTTTTCATCACTTCTTGGCCTTTTGAATAGATAGTAAACTGACTGTAGTTTTCTCCTAAAATTCAAGTCTAAGGCGCAAAAAGAAAATAAAAGCAGGGGGACTAATCATAGCCTTTAGGAACCCTCAGACCTTTCCACAAACCAGTCTCTGATGATTTTGGTAGGCACTTAGAAGACAGGGAATTTGTGTAGACAAAAATTAGAACTCTTCTTTGTCTCTGGTAGAAAAAGCACACATGCTGACACGTGTACCTGGGCTCTTTTTTCAGGAGTATCCCAGGATGGCAGTTCCCAGAAGACAATACGAGGTAGGCATGATCCTGCTCACACTTTTCAGTGATGGTCTTCTTATGATAAGTGCTCCTTATACAGTTCTCCATGTGGCATTACTGTTATAGGTACTGTGGTGACCACTTGATTTAGAAACACAAATCTTTTGATTCTTTCAAATAGCCAGAGGAAGATAAGTAGGATACTGACATACTGGATCCAGGCAAACTTTATAATTTCCCAGAATCCTGGTAGATAAGTATATAGAGTTAAGGAGTCTCAGATGACATTTTCTAAGTATATGTTAAATTTTAGACAGGATATGACAAAAATATTTCAAATACCTTAAAGATGAGAGGGATAATAAAAGAATTATTAGGACATAAATATGGATGATTCTGACCTAGAAATATTGCTTGTAAAGAAATAGGAACAGGAAATGAATTTTTCCCATGTATGAAAGCAGAGTTGTGTGGGACTACAATGCTGAAGCAATTTCCATCTAAGGCTGCCGACATCTGTTCCTTCTTGGGACAAGTGAAGAATCCTTTTTTCTTTTTCGAAACTGAGCTACTGTTAGTTTCTCAACAGAAAGGATATTAAATGACTTCCACAGGGTATCGGATGACAGCATTAATCACAAATGGAGCTTCGGCAGCCCTTCCCACCAGCCAGATGGGGTTGGGGTCAGCCAGGATGGTGGTTACTGCAATACAATCAGGAATTAATCCATGAATGTTCTCTTTTGCAATAATACATATACACACACATATATATGTATATATATATTTCTGAGAGATAGAGAAATGAGAAGCATCAACTTGTAGTTACGTCACTTTAGTTGTTCATTGACTGCTTCTTATATATGCCTTGATCGAGGGGCTCAAGCAGAGCCAGTGACCCCTTGCTCAAGCTAGTGATCTTGGGCTTCAAGCCAGCGACCTTTGGGCTCATGCCAGTGACCTTGGAATCATGTTGATGATCCTGAGCTCAAGCTGGTGACTCTGTACTCAGGTTGGCAACCTTGGGGTTTTGAACCTGAAAACTCAGTGACCCAGGTCAATGCTGTGCCGACTGTACCACCACTGGTCAGGCAAGACAATAAAATATTGAGGGCTGTGAAATACTCTTTTGACCTCTCAGGCAAATTCTGGACTTCAGAACTCATCTCAAAGAAATGATTCAAAAGGAAAGTGAAATTTGAATGTGCAAAGTTGCTCACATATTACTTATTAAAATACTTGTCAAAACACAGTTTTAAAAACATGGAAACAATCTACATGTTCCCCTATAATTGTTGAGTGGCTAAGCAAAGGAATACTATGCTACCACTAAAAATAATACCAATTAAAACTTTGTAGTAGCATGGGAAAATGCTTATATTACAAAGTAAATAAAGCCTGAGCAGGTGGTGGCGCAGTGGGTACAGTGTTGATCTAGGACACTGAGGACCCAGGTTCGAAACCCCAAGGTCACCAGCTTGAGCGCAGGGTCATTGGTTTGAGTGTGGGGTTGCTGGCTTGAGCATGGGATCACAGACATGACCCCATGGTCGCTGGCTTGAGCAAGGGGTCACTGGCTTGGCTGGGGCCCCCTGGTCAAGGCACGTCTGAGAAACAATCAATGAACAACTATAGTGCTGCAACTATACTGTTCACAAAAATTAAGTAATATTTTATAGCTTCATATTCATCTTGATATGAATATGAAGCTATAAAATATCCCCTAGTTTTTATGAGCAGTATATAAGCTGATGGTTCTCATCTCTCTCCCTTCCTGTCTGTCTCTCTCTCTCACTCATTAAAAAACAAAACAAACAAAAAAAAACAAAACAAGAAAAAGTAAATAAAAATAAACTGGATCTAAAAGTGTCTCTAACCTATGATAGCAGCTATACAAAAAACCTGATTTGTAGCTTTTTAGTTTAGTTTCAATGTGTTTTAGTTTTCAAATTTTTTTACTTTTAGAATAATGTTGTTAGTGTATTACATAAAATCAGGAAGAAATACTGGAACTGCAGTCTCCCCACTTGTTAAATTTCTGCATGTAGTATCCATGATATCTGGTTGCCAAGCAATACTTTAGGTGCCTTTAGTGAAAACTCAACCACCAGCCAGCCAAACATGCCAAGTCAAGCACGTGGGATGGCCTGAGCCTCACCTCTGTAAGGGACAGACACACTCTGTCCTAGAGCCAGAACCTTGGGTGCACCTCATCTGTTCTAATTCAGTTGCTGATATGGAGTGAGTCACTCGCATTCCCTATTTCCATCTGAAAACTACAGACAGTAACCTGGCTTTGGCTTCTTTTATAAGTGTGTAGAGGAAGCACCTCAATTAAGCTTACATTTAAAAAAAGGAAACCCATCAAACCAGTGGTGGGATAAAGATGGTAATTAATAGCACTAACCTGCTGGATCATACAAGTCAGGGGTGGATGGGGTGTGGGTCTTTAGATCAGGAGAAAAATGACAAATCCTGGGTAGCCCGTTTGCCTCCCATTACTGGGCATTCACTGGTTTTGACATTTTCATCATAAGCTTCCAATTCTCTCTCTCCAAAGCCCCCACTAACCTGGAAAGTCCTTAAGAGGCACCTCAATGAAAGTTACTCACCGTTCCTTTCTTGATAGGCAGCAACGATGTGAGTGAGATCATAGTCATGGGCGAAAGGGCTGGTCCCGTTGATGACAGACACCTGAAACACAACAGGAGGACCTGGCGTGAGCATGCGTGCAGCTCCTCCTCGGGTCTTTCTACCCCCCTGACCACCCAGGTTGATGGCAGAGACCAACCTCTTACTCCTGGTGGCCTATTCCAGTATCAGTAATCTTTTTTTCAGGGAGGAACGAACTCTCCTGTAGTAATTTATTTACTACCCACCTTTCCCCTTGTGGGATGGAAACAAGGAGTCATTATACACCTTTTACAGGTTTTAAATCTATTTATAATACCTCTCTCTATTCCAATGGGAGAAATGATACCTTTAAATTTTAAAAAATAGCGTATTTTCAACTCCTTTGTCTTTTCCTTGCTCTTCTCTGGATGATCTCTAATTTATCTCTTTTAGTTGTAGATTTGGAAATAAAATAAAATATAAAAATACAAGCACACAGTCCTTTGAAGAAGGAAATAACTTCCTGCCCTCTAATATCATATCCCTATTGATATAAACCTTCAAATAAAATGTACTATGGGTTTGTAGGTGAAGCCAGGACTCAAAACTCTGAAGACTCAGAGGAAGCATTAAAAGAATGTTTAGCCTGGCCTGTGATGGCACAGTGAATAAAGTGTCAACCTGGAACACTGAGCTCACTGGTTTGAAACCCTGGGCTTAGCTGATCAAGGCACATACAGAAATTGATGCTTCCTGCTCCTCCCACCTTCTTTCTCCCTTCTCTCTTTCTCTCTCTTCTCTAAAATGAATAAATAAAATCTTAAAAAAATTTTTTTTAAATGTTAAAAATAAAAAGGTCCTAGTCCAAGATGGCAACAAAGGAACTTCTTAAACTCACCTCCTCCCCCTGACACACTGAATCTACAGCTACAACTGGAGCAACTCCCTCTGAAAGAAATCCAGAAACTAGCTGAGTGATTCCTACACAGTAAGCAAATGAGAAATTACCCTCATCACCCACACTGAAGTGATCTTAGCACAGTCTCAACTTTTGGGAGCCACTAAGAACAAAGAATAAAGCTTGGACAATGACCAAGTTTTGAGAGTAAAATAGAGATCTGGTAGGCTGATTGATAAGATTCATTTCCTATCTAAGACCACTCTGTCAAGATTGGGAGTGGGGGATGTTTTATCTAATGCACAGAAACCAACACAGAATCAAGAAAAATGAAGCCCTGACTGGGTTGCTCAGTGCATAAAGCATCATTCTGGCACACTGAGGTCATGGGTTGGATCCCCAGTAAGAGCACATATGAGAAGCAAGCAATGAGTGCACAACTAAATGGAATAATTAAGTGGAATGAGTTGATGCCTCTCTCTGTCTTTCTTTCTAAAATCAATCAATGAAACCTGACCAGGTGGTGGTGCAGTGGATAGAGCATCAGCCTGGGATGCTGAGAACCCAGGTTCAAAACCCCAAGGTCGCGGCTTGAGTGTGGACTCACCAGCTTGAGCACACAGTTGCTGGCTTGAGCGTGGGGTCATAGACATGACCCAATGGTCCCTGGCTTTAGTTCAAAGGTCTCTGGCTTGAGCAAGGGATCACTGGCTCGGTTGAAGCCTCTCAGTCAAGGCATGTCTGAGTAAGCAATCAATGAATAACTAAGGTGTCACAACTATGAGTTGTTGCTTCTCATCTCTCTCCCTTCCTTTCTGTCTGTTCCTTTATCTCTCTTACTAAAACAAACAAAAAGTAATAGTAATACTTCCTCAGAAGGGTTCCTTTAAAAAAATAAAAGTAAATACAAACAATTTTTAAATAAATAAAGCCTGATCTGTGGTGGCGCAGGGGATAGAGCATTGACCTGGGACCCTGAGATCACCAGGGTTGGAGGCCCTGGGCTTTCCCCATCAAGGCACATACAAGAAGCAATCAATGAATAACTAAATTAAAGCAACTATGATCTCGTTCTCTCTCTCTTCTACCCTCTCTTTCTAAAATCAATAAATAAATTCTTTTATATATAAAAAAGAAAAATAAAGAAATAAAAGATATGTTCCAAACAAAAGAACAAGATAAAACTCTAGAAATAGACCTTAATAAAATAGAGAGAAGGAATTTATCCGATACAGTTCAAAATATCAGTCACAAAGATGCTCACTGAAGGCAGGGGAACAATGTAGGAACTAAGTTAAAAAGGACACTGTAAGAAAATCACAGGTATATATTCCTGATGAACACAGATGCAGAAATGCAGCAGACAGAGACTATGGCACAATGAAAATAGGCGAACCAAGCATATCCATACTATGTAGGTGAACATGCATTGAGAGATTCCAAAACCACCGAAGCCCTGACCCCAGATATCCTAGCTGAGCAATTAGCTGCTGCCAAAGTATTGGGTCAAAAACAAGAAAGCAGTGGAACTTGAAACCATGTCAACATAATAAATTAAAAATAAAGAAAAGAAAAAGAAAGCAGTGGAGATGAAGACAGTGAACTCTCACTTGAAGAATAGGGGGAAAAGCCTTTACTGCTGTTTACTCTTTTTTAAGTGTTCTGTGGGATATGCTTCAGGAAACTTCCAGACCAGCTGGAGAAAAAATGTGACAAAGTCCTGACCAGGTAGCTCAGTTGGTTAGAACTTCATCCCGATATGCCAAGGTTGTGTGTTCAATTCTCAGTCAGGGAACATGCAAGAATCAACCAATGAGGCCTGACCTGTGGTGGCGCAGTGGATAAAGCGTCGACCTGGGAACACTGAGGTTGCCAGTTCAAAACCCTGCAGTGGTCTGGTCAAGGCACATATGGGAGTTGATGCTTCCAGCTCCTCCCCCCTTCTCTCTTTCTCTCTCTTTCTCTCTCTCTCTCTGTGTGTGTGTGTGTGTGTGTGTCTCCTCTCTAAAATTAATAAAATAAAAAGAAATTAAAATAAAAAAAATTTACTTAAAAAAGAATCAACCAATGAATGCATAAATAAGTGGAAAACAAATTGATGTTTCTGTCTTTCTCCCCCATTCACCACAGCTCTAAAACAATTAAAAAATATTCAAAGCAAGAGTTTGAAATGAAAATAAAGCTTCACTACAATGAAGGACTGAATATTAAATTAGCTAGACAATTAATTTCTAAAGACCAACTGATAGTGAGTAAGATGAAGAAATGTCAGACACTGCAACTCGAGGAAGTGTGAATAGGGAAGAATCAAATCAAGGATCTCAATAGGTGACTAACTGCAAAACAAATCACAGAGTTCATAGAAGGAATCTGTTCAACACTGTAACTGATACAAACCCTGTCACTATATTATATAATTGTCTACAGTTCATGAATGAAGTACTGAAATGCATCCCAGTTATTATGTTGCCAAGAATTCAATAACTTTAGAGACAAGTTAGACTGAAAATGACTAATTGATACATATATTTTTGTGCCTAGTACTTCACCATAAATACAGCATGATATCATCAGTCCAAAACTGCATTAAACAGACACATACCAGTGGAACAGAATAGAGAATCTAGAAATAAAGCCACCAGTATACAGACAGTTCATTTATGATACAGAATCCAAGAATACAACAGGGAAAGGACAGTCTCTTCAATAAATGGTGTTAGGAAAACGGGGTAGTTACATGGGGAAGAATGAAACTGGATCCCTATCTTACACTATACACACAAGTCAATTCAAAATAGATTGAACTTATTAATTTAGGACCTGAAACTATAAAACTCCTAGAAGAAAACATAGAGGGCATGCTCCTTGACATCAGTCTTGGCAATAATTTTTTGGAATTGACACCAAAAGTACAAGCAACAAAAGCAGAAACAGTAAGTGGAACTATGCCAAACTAAAAAGCTTCTTCACAGCAAAGGAAATCACCAACACACTGAAAAGGCAAATTGCAGAATGGGAGAAAATATGAGCAAATAATATATCTGATAAGGGGTTAATATCCAAAATAAATTTAAAAAAACCTTACACACTCAACAGCAAAACAAACAAACAAAAGCAACAACAACAAAAACCCTGATTTAAAAAATGGGCAGAGGATCCAAATAGATATGTTTCCAAAGAAGACTAACATATGGCCAACAGATACATGAAAAGGTGCTCAATGTCACTAATCATCAGGGAGATGCAAATCAAAGCCATGACGAGGTGCCACCTAGGAACTGCCACCAAACAGATGATAAGTGTTGGCAAGGATATGAGGAAGAGGGAATGCTCATTCACTGTCGGTGAGAATGTAAACTGGTGCAGCCACTATAGGAAACAGTACGAAGGTTCCTCAAAAAATTGAAACTAGAACTACTATATGATCCTGAAATCCCACTTCTGGGTGTATATCCAAAGGGAATGAAAACAGGATATTAAAAAGGTATCTGGACGCCCGAAAATCCAGCGAGGTAGAGGTAAAGTTGCGTCTTGACTGTGGAGGCGGTAGCTTCTCGAATTCATGAAGATGGCGGCATCAGGGAGTTGTATGGCCCAGAAAACCTGGGAATTGGCCAACAATATGCAGGAAGCCCAAAGCATCGACGAAATCTACAAATATGACAAGAAACAGCAGCAAGAAATCCTGGCAGCGAAGCCCTGGACTAAAGATCACCATTACTTTAAGTACTGCAAAATCTCAGCATTGGCTCTACTGAAAATGGTGATGCATGCCAGATCCGGAGGCAACTTGGAAGTGATGGGCTTGATGCTGGGAAAGGTGGATGGTGAAACGATGATCATTATGGACAGTTTTGCTTTGCCAGTAGAGGGCACTGAAACCCGAGTAAATGCTCAGGCTGCTGCGTATGAGTACATGGCTGCATATATAGAAAACGCCAAACAGGTTGGCCGCCTTGAAAATGCAATTGGCTGGTATCATAGCCACCCTGGCTATGGCTGCTGGCTTTCTGGGATTGATGTTAGTACTCAGATGCTCAATCAGCAGTTCCAGGAGCCATTCGTAGCAGTGGTGATTGACCCAACAAGAACAATATCAGCAGGGAAAGTGAATCTTGGAGCTTTTAGGACATACCCAAAGGGCTACAAACCTCCTGATGAAGGACCTTCTGAGTACCAGACTATCCCACTTAATAAAATAGAGGACTTTGGTGTACACTGCAAACAGTATTATGCCTTAGAAGTCTCATATTTCAAGTCCTCTTTGGATCGCAAATTGCTTGAGCTTTTGTGGAATAAATACTGGGTGAATACGCTGAGTTCCTCTAGCTTGCTTACTAATGCAGACTATACCACCGGTCAGGTCTTTGATCTGTCTGAAAAATTAGAACAGTCAGAAGCGCAGCTGGGACGAGGGAGTTTCATGCTGGGTTTGGAAACACACGACCGAAAGTCAGAAGACAAACTTGCCAAAGCCACGCGAGACAGCTGTAAAACTACCATAGAAGCTATCCATGGATTGATGTCTCAGGTTATTAAGGATAAACTGTTTAATCAAATTAACATCTCTTAAACAATCATTAAGTAGTACTTTCGCCTGAAAGCCAGTATAAGAAAAATACTCAAGTAACATTTTAAAACCAATTACCAAAAACCTGATTAGAAGTATAAGGTGCTCTGAAGTGTCCTGAACATAATAACATCCTGTAATAAAGGTCTTTAAAATGAAAAAAAAAAAAAAAAAAAAAAAAGGTATCTGTACTCCCATGTTCACTGCAGCATCACTTACAATAGGCAAGATGGAAAAAACCTAAGTGTCTGTCAATGGATGAATGATAAAGAAGATGCGATAGACATACCATACACACACATATTTATATATACACAGATACACATACATACTATACATACCATGTCACCTCTCTCTATATATCTATATCTATATCTCTATATAGATATACCTGTAGATAATATATATCCTCATATATGAAAAGAGAAGGAAATCCTACCATTTGCAACAACATGGATGAACCTTGAAGGCATTGTGCTAACTGAAAAACGAGATGAAAGTATAGATGTCAGTGCTTTTATTGCTGGGGAAGACAGCAAATAAACAAACTGAAAACATATCTTTAGTATTTCAGGTGGAAGTAATAAAGAAAATCTAGATGAGGGATGACGAGAGAGGGGAATGCTATTTTAGAAAGAAGTGTCAGCGAAGGACTGTGTTCAGGAACATTTGAACAGGGAACTGAATGGAATGGCAGAATAAGCTATGTGGCTACTCAGCCAAAGGGAAAAGCAAGTGCAAAAGCCCTGAGGCAGGAGCCACTGTGTGGGTTTGAAGAACTGCATAAAGACCTGTATGACTAGAAAGGAACAAGGGGGACAATGACAGGACAAGAAGCTGTAGTGCCAAGAAATGGCAGGGTAGGCATCTCCTGAGGTTGCCGTGCTGATTAAATGAGATGATCTAGTCAAACCTCTTAACTCAGGACTGACATATAGCATTAGCTCAATAATTAGTCGTTAGTATTATTTTTGAAATGTTTTACATGAAGTGAAAAAGATCACTTGGAATATGGTGTGTGTGTATCCAAAAGCAATAAACAATTTGGTTCTTAGATAAAAACAGATCTTTTTTCTCTCTTTCTAGATGTAAATATAGGCACATCTGTCTCCGTCTTTTGAAAGAATTCATGACAGGAATTCCTCAGAAATCCTCTTCTGTTCCCCTACAGAGAAATGCTATTTCCAGCTCCCATTTCTCCATCTTCAAAGAACTGGTAAACACTAACATATTGAAACAAAAGAGATGGACAAGAAGAAGCATCCTTACGTTGTATCGGACATCTAGGCCATTGCAGCGGAGGGGCTGCTTCTGCAGCAGCCTCAGGTCTCCATTCACGTATAAGTGGGACCCTGGAATAGTGAAGGAGGACTGCAGAAATGCCATGCTCTGCATCACGAATGTCGACATCCTCTGAAATCATTAGAGGGAGAGACAACACCAATTTCAGTAGGATCTTAAGGGCTCTGGGTTCTAAGTGTCACCTACCTGCGGGTGAAGCCTAACGGTCCCTCACATACTTGGCTTAGCCATGCAGGAAGCGCTCTACCCAGAATTCTCTGAGCTGTTAATAGCTTGTATAAGTTAATATGGCCCTAGTGAAAAACACTTGATCCAGGTTAAACCCCAAACTACACCTCAGAAAACGAGCTTTTCTATAGTGTGGGTTTTCCTAGAAATCAGAAAGAGGACTCTGTTCTATGAAAAGACAAAAGGGAGAGGAAAGGTTTCCCTCAGGAATTGACTCACATGCAGTTGGTAGGAGAAAGTCAAGATGAGCTGCACACCAAGAACATGCTCCGTGGACTGCAGGGGAAGCTCCAGTCTAAAATGCAACATGTCCATTTTCCCATCCTGGTTCCTGTCTTCTTCTCTAGTCTAGAAAACCCAAAGAAGGCAGTGACCCTGGTCCTTACTAGGTCAGGAAGAATCCATATCACTGTTGTATATACACAATGACCCACTGTTCTGCTATACACAGGGATTATCTCCCTCATCAAAAGAAAAATAAATACATATAAGAGGATAAATATTGAATATCATCTTTGTGATTCTCAAATATTTAAGGGTCAAATTGAACAGAGAACTTAGAGTGGAAATAACAACAATAAACATCCGGATGGCATTTTTCTTTTTCAGTTGTCTCATTTTATTCTTTTTTTTTTCAATATGGTTAACATGTATTTTTATTTTCCCTGTCTCTCTTTTTCTTTTGTTTGTTTGTTTTACAGGGACAGAGATGTGACACCATAGTTATTCATTGATTGCTTTCTCACATGTGCCTTGACCACGGGCCTTCAGCAGACCGAGCCACCCCTTGCTGGAGCCAGGGTGGGTCCAAGCCGGCGAGCTTTTGCTCAAGCCAAATGGGGTCTCGAACCTGGGTCCTCCGCATCTCAGTCCAATGCTCTATCCACTGTGCCACCGTCTGGTCAAGCTCATTTTATTCTTTTTGTTTGTTTGTTTTGTTGCCGCCATCTTCCGAGTTTGTATAGAAAATTTAAATAGCACAGCAGAACTGTCTTCTACTTGCCTAGAAAAGAAACTAATACTAATCATTATCCATTCCCCAGAGTCAGCAGGAAAAAACCAAGCTCTATTTATAAAGCCTTTAACCACAAATGTCTGCTTCGGATTCTCAATATTGGATCTCATCTCATTATTGTCAGGACTTTAAAGGCTAGTGCATCTTTTAGTACCAATCAATAAAATGAAAATGGAAGCTCTGGAAAAATCAGTAAGCAAATGAAACTACACAGATATTTTATAAATTATGAACGTGAAAGGAGGAGAAACAGACATTAAGAGGGAAAAAGACAAATTACAGCTCATAAAAAAACACCAGTATCTAGCCTTGTCATCTGTGGTCTTGCCCCAGAGTGACCCTAAAATGACTAGCAGGAAAGAACGGTTACTGAAACATTGCTGACATGATTCTTCACACAATGCTGGCCCTTATTCCTACAGCCTATCATCTCCCAGACTAGGTTCCCAGGGTTTTACTACAGTGTATCAACATTCCCATCTGAATTCTCCAGCTACTGATTCATCTTTCTTTCCACCAACACCATTATGCAAGGAGGACTTTGTTCTTTTTCAGGCTAATAAGGTCATTTAAGATGGAGATATCTCAGTTTTCAGAAACTTTCAATGGTTTCTTTCCTTCTAGACAATAATGTCCTTTTCCTAGTCCTTGTTATAGAGGAACTCTCTCTTCTGTTGGATACTATTGTCTCTGTATTGTTCCATCAGCTTTCCAGGTACAGGGGAGGGATATCTGTTACCTGAGCCGAGGATCAAGTTACTGAGGCATTTTGTATTAGTAATTATGATTAGGATAGGAAAGAGACTCCTTGTCTTTCTGTGAATCTTCTTCAGTTGGCATCTAGGAAGACTTCGAAAACAAATTCAGGTTAGCTCTGTGGAGTGGAGATATGCCTTCTGGATCCTTAGGGTTAAACAGGAAGAAAACGATCAAATGTCTCACCTTGCAAGATAGGATCATAGCCAGAAGGGAATTGCCAGAATACAGACTCCAAAAAAGTGTGGGAGGGAAGAAAAGCAATTCACTTTATCTTTAAAATAAGTCTAGCTTGACCTGTGGTGGTATAGTGAGTAGAACACTGATCTGGAACACTGAGGTCGCTGGTTCGAACCCCTGGGCTTCACTGGTCAAAGCACTTATGACAAGCAACCAATGAATAGCTAGAGTGAAGCAACTTTTTCTTGTCCTCCCATCCTCCTCTCTCTGTAAAATCAATAAATCTTTTTTTTTTTTTTTTTTTTAAGTGAGAAGAGGGGAAATAGACAGACTCCCACATATGCCCTGACCAGGATCCAACCAGCAATCGCCGTCTGGGGCTGGTACATGAATCAACCGATCTATCCTCAGTACCTGGGCCTACGTTTGAACTAATCGAGCCACTGGCTGCAAAAAGGAAAAGAGAAGGGGAGAGGGAGGAAAAAAAATGCAGGTAATTGTTTCTCATGTGTGCCCTGACTGGGGGTAGAACCTGGGACATCTACACATCAGGCAAATGCTCTATCCCACTGAGCAAACAGGCCAGGGCCTAATAAAATCTTTAAAAAATAATAAGTCTAAGGTAAGCAGAGCAAGCATTATCTCCATTGTATAGATGAGAAAATCATGGCTCAGGGAGGTGAATGGACTTATTGGGTGCCAGTAATGGTAAAGACCGAATTTGAAACCACACCTTGACTTCAAATATGGGTTTTTCGAGGGCTAAAATGTCTGAAGAAAAACAAAAACCCAAAACAATTCAAGAAGATGCTGGACAGGACAACTATTTTTGCAAGAGCCAGTGTCAAAAGTATATGTGGAAGTCTGTATACTTGTTTGTACACACACTTTTACTCCAAGCTCAGAGAGGACAGAGATCTCGCATAGCACAATTCGTGACTACTTGTTCAAGTCACTCATTAATCTGTCAAGTATTTTTTAAGGGCCTACTGTGTGCCAGACACTATTTCAGATGTTAGGAATATAACGGCAAACAAAATAGACCAAGTCCTCCCTCCCTCCCATGGAGCTTACATTCCCAGCCAGGGAGGCGGACAATAAACTGATAAACAAGGAAATACATACCAATATTAGGCACTAATAATGCCTCTTGAATCTTCCCTTACCCATTCTCCATTTGGCTCTTAGGGGTTAAAATAATATTTTACTATCTTATTATTTTGTCAATTATACCTCAGGAAATCTGAAAACAACAGCGTCTTACTACTGTCCCTGGGTTTTCTTTCAAGTTGCTGATGTCTGTCCCTCCTGCAACATCTAGTGCTGGCACTTTTGGTGTTTGCACATGTGTAGGCAATGACCTGTCCTATGCCAAGCCTGTCCTATGGTCAACAGCCATCATAAGATACCACAGACAGGAAGACACACTCTGATTTTGGAGATGTAAAAAAATACGGTGTCTCAGCCACATGGAATCTCCACTCACCTTCCTGCATCTTCCTAGCGTCCTCAGCACCCATATTCTCTGGCTCCACAGATGCCTTAAAAAACCAAGTCACTCACTGAGGGAAATAGCCTATCTGGGCTTTTTTTTCCCCTCTCAATTGAAATAAGAAACTCGACTATTAAGGCATTAAAAACGTAAGGACTTTAGAGTCGCTGTCCAGAGTGAGCTGACCAAAGCAGAAACAAGGTAATTTCTTATTTCTGAAGCGTTTTTCCAAATTAGACACAGAAAAGCCACCACCCAGCATTTGATGGAAACTTGATCTAAAACCACTGGCTCCTTGACTTCTTGGGCAGTTTCTCAGATGGGCTGTGGTCAGTCTAGGTTTATGTTCAGAGTTAGAAAAGTAAAGTATTTTGCTGCAATAAGGGTTAAGAGTATTATATATGGAATAAGAAATCCTTGAGGCCCTGGCCAGTTGGCTCAGCGGTAGAGCGTCGGCCTAGCATGTACGTGGAAGTCCTGGGTTCGATTCCCGGCCAGGGCACACAGGAGAAGCACCCATCTGCTTCTCCACCCTTTCCCCTCTCCTTTCTCTCTCTCTCTGTCTTCCCCTCCAGGAGCCAAAGTTCCACTGGAGCAAAGTTGGCCCCAGCTGAGGACAGCTCCATGGCCCCTGCCTCAGGCATTAGAATGGCTCCCACAGCAACAAAGCAATGCTCCAGATGGACAGAGCATCACCCCGTGGTGGGCATGCTGGGTGGATCCCAGACCAGCACATGCGGGAGTCTGTCTGACTACCTCCCTGTTTTTAATTTGGGGGTGGGGAGAAGAAATCCTTGAGCTCAGCCAGGGAGAAGCAAATAGGTCACTGAGAAAGGCTGTAGATGACAAGGACATAAATTATGTATAAACGCTAACCTAGAATGGAGGGGGAAAAAACAGAAGAATGAGCTTTGGTTTTGTGTTTTACACTATAAAATTATCCAGTATTAAAAAGTATAAATAGTTCTGGACACCATAAAATAAGAGTTGGTTTTGCATATTTAAAATTCGAACACTGCCTGAACTGTGGTGGCACAGTGGTTAAAGCAACAACCTGGAATGCTGAGGTCCTGGGTTCAAAACCCTGGGCTTGCTGTGTCAAGGAACAAAAAACAAACAATTAACAAACAACTAATTATAAGTTGATACTTCTCACTTCCTCTTGCCTGTCTCTCTGTAACAGCAATAAATAAAACATTAAAAAAATAAAAAGTAAAACAAAATTGGAACACACACACAACCAGAAGTAGGGGGCACATAGGCAATGCTTTCATGGGAGTAGTTTCTGGTTACAGAGATAAGAAAGAGGCTAAGTAGCAGATCAATGGGGAGTCAACCATCTGTGGTAGATGAAAAAGTGAAAAGAACAAATAATTAAAACTTAATGTTATATACTTGTTTTTAGGATTATTTTAAGTTTTCATGATTATTTCTTAGACTCAGGTAACCAGAAGAGTATCATTGATAAGAATCTACAAATGTATAAAACACCCAAAAACAACAACCAAACTGCTATTCAACATTTAAAAGTCAGAGAATGCTAAACGCAAGTACAAATATCAAGTTAAGTGTTGGTTTGTTTGTTAGAAATATAAAACCTATGTTTCCACTTTCAGAAAGGAAACATATGAACATGGAATGTAAGAATACCTCCATACTGGCCTCTCATTCACAGTCACCCTTCCTCAGAAGTATTATAATTTCAAATAAGAATAAAAATGGGCAACATGGTCCTGGCGGTTGCTCAGTGGATAGAGCATTCATCCAGTGTATGGACATCCAGGGTTTGATTCCAGTCAGGGCACACAAGATAAGTGACCAACTGCTTATTCCTCTTTTTTCTTCTGCTTCCCCTCCTTCAGCCAGTGGCTTGATTGGTTCCAGAATGCCCCCCCACCCCCCTGCGGGAAGGGCGGAGGATATAGCTGTGTCCAGCAATAGCTTCAGGTGCTAAAAATAGCTTGGTACTCCACCATCAGCCCCAGATGGAGTTGCCAGGTGGATCCCTGTTGGGGGCCATGCAGGAGTCTGCCTATCTCCGCTCCTCTCACAAAAAAAAAAAAAGAAAGAAAAGAAAAAGGGCAACATATCATAATTAGTGAGGTACTATTGAAAGAAATTTGTCTCCTATTCCAGTTCAATTTTTTTTATTTTTTTATTTTTTACAGGGACAGAGAGAGAGTCAAAGAGAGGGATAGATAGGGACAGAGAGACAGAAACAGAGAGAGGTGAGAAGCATCAATCATTAGTTTTTCGTTGCCATTGCGACACCTTAGTTGTTCATTGATTACAAAAAGAGTCCTGATTTTTGTTTTTCAGCTACACAAATTTGGCTTGCCGGACAATCATCTCAAAGATGTTTACAGAGATTCAACTTCAGAAGGAAGACCAGAATTTTTATACTTCTAAAGGCAAATGTTTTCAAAAAATGAGCGGAAAGGGGGTGACTGTAAAGGAAGCACTCACTTATCTGAACCAAATACTAAATTACTGACCGTAAAATGCTTCACTTTCATCGTGGACAGCTGCAGGTTAGAACAGCATCTAATGAGACAAGCCCAGAGAGGAAGAAGGGCCACTCCGGACAGGTCGCTTAACCAATCAGGGCCCGGGCTTCCCGGTGTCAAGTCTGCATATAAATGCCTGCTCTTTCCGTTCCTAGTGTCTGGATGCACTATTGCAGCGACACTGTGGGGTTGTAACAAGTACACCGCTCGTCCTTCACGACTCGAAAGGGAACTTTCGCGACCACAAGCTGCCGCGGGCTCCAGGCTCTGGGTCTGCAAGCATACGCCGACAGCAGTGGCTAACTTTCTCGGCGCTGTGGACAGCTTGTGGAAGTCGAATGAAACGAGATTTACGCCCCAGGAAGTTAAACATACGTGCTGGCCACCGAGCCTGTGAACACAACTTACCGTGGGTTCGCAAACCCATATGACCTAAGCTGGGCTCCCCCAGGCCGGGCCGGGCGGCTCGCCCCCGCCCTCTCCCTGCCCAGTTGAGTGGGCAGCTGGCCCAGGCAGGAACCACGCACCGAAACGAGTGGGACGCGCAGGTGATCCCCCTGCAACCGGTTGAAGGCAGGGAACGTGCTCCAGGCAAGGAACCCGCCGGGCTCGGGTCCCAGCAGGGCCAGGAGCAGCACCTGGTGCTGGAAGCGCACGGTGGGCTGCTCCTCGTAGCTGCTCCGCTTCAGCCAAAACCCTGAGGTAAAGAAAAGAGGGCGGGAAGGCGGTGGGGAGAATGTCAGGAGAACGGCGCGCAAGCAGCGGGCCCGGGGAGCTGCGGCGCGCACCGACCCGGGGCAGGCTCACCGTGGCTCCGGAAAGCCACCAGCAGCGGCGGGATGTACGTGAGCGCGGTGACCAGCAGCAGGAACAGCGCGGCCTTGGAGCAGAGGCCCGCGCGGTAGCCGCGCTCGACTGGGTGGGAGAAAAGCTCGTAGAGCGCCATTAACGTAGCGGACGAACCCTAGACCCGTTCGCGGTTGGGGAGGGACGAATAAGTTTGGCTTTTCCTGGTTGCCATAGCCTTGGTCTCCACGGTAACCGACGACGCAAGGAAGGGAACCAATAGCAAGGACGCGGGGCCTTGGTAGGGGTGGAGCTAATGGGGGGTGGTGCCCACTGGGACCAGCATCCTCGCTTTACAGGTTCCGAGCGTTTCTTCAAAGGCTGAGAGGAAATAGCCTATTCTGTGCAGCAAAATTGTAACTATCGTGTTAATATTTGTGTAAAATAAGATTTTTATAAACTTACTCAAAGTAAATACCTATTCTTGTGTCTTTCATTAAGTATGAATGAATGGTTCTTAAGTCCAACCAGTCTCAGCACACTCTACATTGGACACAACATAAATAAATATGTGCGTGGCCTTGGACCTGATCCTGGGCTTAGACCAAACTCAGGTCCCTTTGTTTCCAGATTTTCTATTTTTTTTTTCACTATACTCCATAGCAGCACAAACACAAATCTCCCAGTTCTTCATGGGATAAAGAATAATTAGTTCTCTCTGTTATACTTTGTTACCCTGTATTGGGTACAAGCTTGGCTACCAGTTTTAGCGGAAGCTGTGGCCCTCCCCAAAGATAACACTGGCTTATCACTGAATTGAACTCTCCTGCCCCCGGCCCCAAACCAGTATGTCAAACATGGCAGAAGGGCTTTCTTTTCTTCCTCCATTCCTTCCTCCCTTCCTCTCTTCCTTTCATTCAAACCATGGTTCACCTCCAAGTGCATCAGACGCCCTGAAGGGTCACATTACAGTGTGAGGTTTGTGCTCATAGTAGAGCCCAGTAGGTGATACCTTATTATTTTTTTAATTGATTATAGAGAGAGAAAGGAAGGGAGAAAGAGAGAGATTCGTTCCACCCAGCTGTGCATTCACTGGTTGCCTCATGTATGTGACTAGAAATCGAACCTACAACCATGGTGTTTCTGGATGAAGCTCTAATTGAGCTAACTGGCTAGAGCTTGATACTCTTATTTTGAAAGCAACCTATAAGTGGGTAGATAAAGAGAACAGTCAAGATTCTAACACAGACAAAAAGAGAGAGTGCAAGACCTGCCTATCTGGAAAAACTAACCAGGGTCCTTACCACAGTCCAAGATGACAGTGTCATTTACCAAAAAATGCTTTTGACACCCTGTCCAGTACTAATCATTCTTGCTTTAAAGCTGTTATGGGGTGGCCACATAACTCTTAAACACAGCAATTATATTACCGAAATCTTATGATTCTGACATTATATTGTATTTATGCTTTAAGTGGATGACTTTCATTTAACTGTTCAAATAAGATTCAAGAATAGATGGTTATAGTGTCATCTTCTGCTCTGAGGAAAGAGATGTTTGCTTTCAAAGTGCCTTTTTATTTTTTTTAAAGCAGAAGGAAACACATATTGTGGCTAATGTTAGCTTACTTAGTCACTGCTGAAACAAGGAGGTAACTGTTAAGAATTTAGGTGTATGAAGTGCTCCAGCCTCCTTTGAGATGCTAGGAGCTTTGCAAAAACTATTTAACAATAATGGCTACTAATATTTACTCTTTCATGTCATGATTTGAGGAAGCTATTCTTTGTAGTTTTATTTCAATTATTTAAGACAGACATTAGATTTTTTTAAAATGCTAAAGATCTGTGCATATTGTGTCATTTTCACTTATTCATGACTGAGAACTGACTTTTCTGTTGCTATATCCATAATTATTTCCTGTTACATACAATTCACCTCCCAGGACAAAAAAGAGTCGTTGTCTTAAAACTACACATTTTAATCATGTTCTGTCCCATTCTAGAAGCTCTCACTACGGGTCTTTTGAATCAGTATAGATCTCTGGAATGTTTTCTTCATGGCTTTCCAACACTTCTTTTACCTTGGCATTTACCTACATCACTGAACCTTTAGCTTCCCAATTTCCTCTTCTAAGTTCAGCTTTTGTTTCCTTTTTGTTTGTTTTGAGAGAGGGAGGGAGAGAGAGAGGCAGGAACATCGAGCTCGTCCTGTATGTGCCTTGTCTGGGAATTGAACTGGCAACCCTCCAGGGTGAGGCTCCAACCAACCAAGCTATCTGGCCAAAGCTTAATTTTTATTGATTTTTAGAGAGGCAGAAAGAGGAAAAGGCAAGCATTTGTTGTTCCACTTAGTTGTGCATTTTTTGGTTGCTTCCTGGGTGTACCCTGTGGATCAAACCCACAACCTTGTTGTTTCAGGACGACAGTCTTAACCTACTGAGCTAACTGGCCAGAACTTAACTCCAGCTTTTGTTTCTAATGTTAAGGAAAATTTATCCTTTGAAAAATGTGCCCTTCCCAAAACATAAGATTTACATTTTCTCTGAAGTTTTCCTTGATAAGCCTCACTTGGCTTTGTGTCAGCCCCATTACCTTAAGCCATCCCTCAGTATCCATGTTCACACACCTTTTCAACATTTGAAAGTTATTCTGCATTTTTATAGGTGTGTTAATGTGTTATTGCATATATTCATTATCCTGTTTCTCCTACTGACTCGCTTCTTCAACTAACAACTCCCTCAAGGAAGGCATCCAATGTCCTTAGAACATTCAATAAGCCAAATATAAATACCCAATAGGTAAAGAAGGTAATATATACCAACAAGGCAGATCAGAGAAGCCAATTGGAAAGAGACATGAAAGTAGGTAAAGATAGAGAACAGAAAAGACATTGTACATCATTGAAATCATTAGGTGTCACACCCATGAATTGGTGGGTGCTGGATTGCTCTTCTGAAAAATGCACTATGTGCAAGGTGGTGTACACGTGTCTTGTACTAGGACATAAAGGCCAGCTCTGTAAAGGCAAGCAGGGGTTTTAGTACAATTTCTAACTCCTCCACTGATTCACTATCAAATGGTAAACAATCATCTGCATTCCTCAGTGTTTAATTCTATTTATTAAGGTGACCAACTTTTTTAAAATGAAAAGGAGGACAAAAATAAATTGAAGAAAACAATATCGTAAATAAAAGAAACATTTTATTCATTGCAACAATAATACACTATAATATGATAAATGCATAATAAAAACATTTGTAATATTTTATATTGTACTTATGCTTACATGCCTATTAAGTTTTAATAATAATAGTAAGAAAAAAGTACTCATTTAGTAAAACTAAATATAAAACAAAACCACTAATTTGGAGTAATATTTGGGTGTACTTATCATTTTCTAATTAAAAAACATCTGTTTTATGCAACTATTTAATCAAAATGCATTATTAATAGATATGGTTTGAGGTTAGAGTTCCACTCTAAAACCGAATTTCAGGAAAGTACTTGTAAATAAAATTATACATGTTTGGAAATTATTAAATAGATAATGAACTAATAAAATGTGAATTGTGCTTACCTGTTTATGATTGAATATTCACTGAGAAAGAAATAATCATGAGTTGTATATGCTGTGTCATGTTTCAGTAAGAAGTATACAAAGCCATTTGCACGCTTGGTATATCGTGTGCTCTCTCAAGGTCTCCTGTGCGGAGTGCATGCATCTCATAATTGCGTCTCACTGAACTGTACTGATCCTTGATGAATCGTCATGTCAAATACAAATACGTCACATCACATGCAATGGATCGACTCTGCATCGATCAAATACCAACATTTACAGATTAGTCTTCCAATATCAAAAAGGAGGACATGTAGGAGAACACTTTTCAAGGGAGGGCAGTACTTACAAAAGAAGGACTGTCCTCCCTAAAGGAGGATGATTGGTCACCTTATATTTATAGAACAGGTATTTACATTTTTTTCACTCACTCTCTAGCTAATTTTATTTAGTTCAATAGCTTTAAATACTTTTATCCTGGATTTGAAACTCATAGATTCATTTACCTACTCTACATCTTCACTTGGATGTGTCTCCTGGACACCTTAAACTTAATATATCCCAAACAAAACTCATAAGTCCCTGACCAGTAGTTCAGTTGGTTAGAGCATCCTCTAGCCTGCCAAGGTTGTGGTCAGGGCACATACAAGAATCTCCCTCTCTCTCTCTCCTCCCTGTGAGCACAAAGAGGCCATGTGAGAACACAGCAAGAATGTTTCTTCTTGGTCTGAGCCATCATCTTTCACCTGGATTATCACAATAGTCTCTTAATTATTCCTCTTGCTTCCATCCCCAACCTCCCATAATCTACTGTCTACACAGGAGCTAGCCTTAACACTTAAAGAGAAAAGTTAGCCCTGGCCGGTTGGCTCAGTGGTAGAGCATCTGCCCAGCTTGTGGAAGTCCTGGGTTTGATTCCTGGTCAAGGCACACAGGAGAAGCACCCATCTGCTTCTCCATCCTTCCCCCTCTCCTTCCTCTCTGTTTCTCTCTTCCCCCTCCGCAGCCAAGGCTCCATTGGAGCAAAGTTGGCCCTGGCGCTGAGGATGGCTCTATGGCCTCGGCCTCAGGCGCTAGAATGGCTCTGGTTGCAAAGGAGTAACACCCCAGATGGGCAGAGCATCACCCCCTGGTAGGCATGTGGGGTGGATCCCTATTGGGCACATGTGGGAGTCTGTCTGACTGCCTCCCTGCTTCTAATTTTGGAAAAATACACACACAAAAAAAAGTTATATCACATCATACTTCTACCTAACACGAAGTTCAAAGATAAACACTGTTTTGTTTTAGATCTCTTTATCTTATCTCCTAATACACTCCCTCTTTTTTATTCAGTTCCAGCCATAAGGAGTTCCTTCCAGCTCCTAGAATATGCCAACTACTTTATCTAATAAGCATTCTATCACACCACCACTCTCTAGTCACCAACCGTTTTATTTTTCTAAATAGCACCGATCATTACTTGACATTTATTTTTTGTATTGTTTCACCAGAATACAAACTCCATCAGAGCAGAGGTGTCTGTTCTGTTTACTGTTTTTTCCAACACCTAGAACAGTATTTCTATATACAGCAACAATAACTTATGATATAAAATTCAAAGGCTTTTCACTTCATTAGAAACAAGCAAGCAAACAAAAAACTGTTTTGGTTGCTCAGACACACAATCTAAAAATAACATAAATAATTTTAGAATGAAGCTAGATTCCAGACCATCCATCAGGAATTGCAACTGTAGGAAATGATGACAATGTTCAAGCATACAGGCCTTTCAGATGCATCACAATCACAGGCATGTGGCAAGGATCATGTGCCCAATTAAGAGAATAGTCTTGTTA
Organism: Rhynchonycteris naso; assembly: GCA_037038555.1. Classification (NCBI taxonomy): domain Eukaryota; kingdom Metazoa; phylum Chordata; class Mammalia; order Chiroptera; family Emballonuridae; genus Rhynchonycteris; species Rhynchonycteris naso. The sequence continues at coordinate 23,813,521 of CM073001.1, forward strand.
CATATTCACCAGTTGGTAAACATATGATGACCCAGAGCAGACTGCCCTGATGACTTTGCTAGGAAGAAAGGAATGACATCACTGGAGTTCCTGAAGGCTCAGGCAGATGACACATACACAGAGCTTAGGCTGTGATTGCTCAATCTCATAGTGACTACCACAGAAGTCCATCTATCTCATGACCAGCTATGAGGGTAATTCTCCGAGTCTGATAGTCACCTCTAACTCCTCAGCCTGTTAAGGTTAAGGGGTCTCTTTGTGATAAGTGTGATGTTACAGTCCTCAAATGCATACTTCTGACAATTTTTGTTTATTCAAATACCTATTCATGAATAAAGGAAAGAAATTGGATTTGTTTAAATTCAATTTCTAGGTCCAAGGCAACCATTTATGGCTGTCCCTAATATTGAACCCCAGGTTTGTTACCAGTATTCCTATCCATATAGTCCTGTATGGAGACGCCAACTTGTTACTCCCAGAGGTCCCCAAACTACAGCCCGCGGGCCAAATTGCGGCCATCTGAGGCCATTTATCCGGCCCCGCCGCACTTCCGGAAGGGGCACCTCTTTTATTGGTGGTCATTGTATGGAGTATTGTAGGTGGTGGCCCTCCAACGGTCTGAGGGACAGTGAACTGGCCACTTGTGTAAAAAGTTTGGGGACCCCTGCAAGTTCCACACAATCTCCCCAAACTGTCATGCTCTAAACAGAACCATCCCCCCGCCATCACTAAACACCAGAGACTCCTCTTCTGTCATTCATACCTCCAAAATCCCCCTGTGGTCACTAACGCCTCAGTCAGACTTCCCTCCTGAACGCTTACTCTGTACGAGTCCTATTCTATCAGCCAGATCCTCAACCCCCCTTCCCGTTACCAGCGTCCACCGACACCCTACTCCTATTACCAGTTCCCGAATATCTCCTCCCCAGTCGCCAATATCTCTCCCAGATGCCCCTGTCGCCAATGTCATCAACCCTACACCGGGGTTTGCAACCCCAGGCGCCCTCTCCAGATCAGTCCCTTTGCGTGCGGCCCCGCCCCTTAGTACTGCGTCCCGGTGTGTGGCGCCGGAAGCCCCGCCCCGGCCGGTTGCTAGGCTCCGGCAACCGGAAGTCCCGCCTGCCGTGTAGTCACTGTCGCCGCTGCTGTCGTTGTTGTTGTGGTTGGTGCTGTGAGCTCCGCGGCTCCGAGAGCCGGCTGCGTCCCTTTCCAGCCGCCGCCATGAAGTGGATGTTTAAGGAGGACCACTCTCTGGGTAAGCGTCCAGCCACTGGCTGGAAGGTGGGGGCCGGCGCGGTGGGTGGGCCCCCTCCCCCACTTGGGCCGCCCTGGGCTGGGCCGGGCAGGGCGGATGCTGCTCTTAGGGCTAGTGTCTCCGAGGCCCCGATCTCCCAGCCGGCTGCCCACGGACCCCGTGCCACCTAAGGAAGGCCCTCCCGGGAGCCAGGGAACCGAGGACCGAGGCCGCCGGGACGCACGAACGAGGGGCCGGGGCGTGCGTAGGACGCGGGAGGAGGAGGAGGGCTAGGAGCCGAGAATCGGCCAGCGGGCAGTCGCGACCGTCAGCCCGGTGTGTTTCTCCCACAGAACACAGATGCGTGGAATCCGCGAAGATTCGAGCGAAATATCCCGATCGGGTTCCGGTGAGTGGACTCCCCGCCCCTTCACCTCACTGTCACCTCTGTCTTCTAGGACTCGTGATAGGGCTCAGACCATTCAACAGTTGACTAGTTGAGGTTCCAGTTCCGGTTTCAGTAGCAGACGGGCCAGACTGGGTTAGGGGTTGTCCAGCGCCTCAGCAAGAGAGGCATGAGCTGGTGCTGTTTAGGGTGCTTCAGTGCTGAATCTCCCGATCTAGGCCAGCGAGCTGCCTGCAGCCTCTGGGCTCCCTCGCCAATTATGTAAGGAATGATTATTCTAGGACAGGGCAACAGGTCACTGCCACTTTGGGGAATGGTGGTGAAGGAAGACTGTCACTTTGGTCTTGGAAGTAGTACTTTAGTCTGAGGACATTCTCATCTTTAACTTTGAGCCCCTATCTTTACCTGGCTTCTAGCTCCCTTTTCTCACCCTGACCCTTTCATCCTTTCCTGACAAAAAAAAAAAAAAAATCCAAGAAGCTGCTGAAAATCCCTTCTCCCATAGTTTTTCCTTAATCAATAATAAATATCCTTTATTTATTCCATGGTAGGGGAGATGGTTTCTGTAAATCTTTTTTATTTTCAAAAGACCTTAGTTAGGCCTGTTATTGTAGTTCATTGCTTGTGAACACTTCTTTTGGAGAGGGGGCAGGAACCTAGTTCAGAGAGAAGCAACAAGCCAAATGAAGAGCTTGGTTCTTGGCTGGCTAGGATCGCCAGTTGTTCCCATTAGTCCAGCCATTCTTTTTTCCCATGTTCTTGGGATCTTCATTTCCCTGTAGTGTGAGGGCAGATCCATTCTGGGGTCCTGGAATAACAGGTGCAGATGAAACTCCCACAAGATATTCTCAGGGAGAAAATGTTAAAAAGCTGCGTATTAAAGGCTGTATTTCTTTTATGCACGCAAAGATCAGGGATGAGAAATAGAATAATTGACCACAGGAAAGCACTTACTGTTTCCTTATGACACATTTCTATAGGTTCTTAACCTCCAGAGTGTGTGGTTTATTAAGTAAGGGGTGTATTTCTGCATGTAATGCAGTTCCCCACCCACCTCCTTGCCCACACACTATTCATCAGCTCCCTGACAATGCAAGGCCAGAATTGCACATGAGAAATCCAGTCCCGACTTCTCTTTGCTTTCCTAGGTGATTGTGGAAAAGGTCTCAGGCTCTCAGATTGTTGACATTGACAAACGGAAGTATCTGGTTCCATCAGACATCACTGTGGCTCAGTTCATGTGGATCATCAGGAAAAGGATCCAGCTTCCTTCTGAAAAGGCAATCTTTCTGTTTGTGGATAAGACAGTCCCACAGTCCAGGTGAGAGGTGTTTACGGGTATTGGCACCTGCTTGACTGCTTACAGAACTCAAAATTTTGGAGGTCTGAAAACCAAGGTCCTGTTTGGAAATCTGGACTTTGTGCTTCCTGACCTCAGGAATGCAAAAAAATTAAGGTCTGCAATACATGGGATTGTGCTTTGGGTTAGGAAAATAGAATAAAGAGAAAGAAAGAAAATGGAATAAGACCTGGACTTAAAAAAATGATGAAATTCAGCCTCAGACCCCCAAGAATACTTTAAAACAGTTGAGGACTTAGGCTTAAGCCACCAGTAGAACTGAAGCCTGAAATGGTTTTCTCTAAATGATTCATGAAATGAGTCCTGTCATTCTCCACCAGGAGCTTATGGGCCCTGCTGAGGCTCAGCTTTAGTTAATCACCTTGCTTGCTTTCCAACTCAGTTAACTCTGCCACTGTGAAAGTCTCTAGCTGCCTGATCTTCAATACAGTCAAATGGCTACTGTCCAGCTAAGGGCTCTGAGGTCTCCCTATAGACTTAAACCTCCTTTATTACTACCTCTTCTCATTGTCAGAGTCTGACTGGATAGAGGAAAATGGACTGGCTCAGTCTGATTCCCTGGTCAGTCCTTCCCGGTTACTGATTGAATACTTCTAGGCCCTGTGCCAGATGCTGGCCCCCTCTTCCCTGAATGTGAGTTCCTGGCCGCATTTCATCTTGGTGACCCAAACTAGTTTCATTTGTTTCTCTTCCCCCACCCCATGTTCCTTTTAAAAATTTTTGAAAGCTCCAGAGGAGGCCTAGGCCATATTCTAGTCCTTTTCCTATGAAAGGTAGAAAACAGAAATGCTACTTTTTAGTCTGGTTTGCTCCTTTCAAGTTTCCGCCTCCTCCACTTCCCTGGTGTTTGGCGGGGAAGTGGGATGGGGAGAAATGGGAGGTTCTTCCCTAAGGTTTGTTGACATAGGAAATGCCCAAACAGAGAATGTTTGTAAATTTGAGCCCAGACTGAGGACAAAGTAGCCAGGAAGCAAGATCACAAATGCTTGGGGGCGACAGTTTTGCAGTTTCTTTTATGCATTTGAAAATTAAGGAGGTCTCAGGGACATAAATAAAGGTGAAGTGGTTACCAGAGGGGAGGGGTGGGGGACGGGTCTAAAGAGGGACTAATATAAGGTGATGGAAAACGATTTGACTTTGGGTGATGGGTATACAACATAACAGTTTAAATGCTCTAGAAATGTTTATCTGAAGCCTATATACTCTCATGGATCAGTGTTATCCTATTAATTTTATTTTCTAAATAAAATTAAAAAAGAAAATTAAGGCGGTTGGTTATATGAAGGTGGGAGAAAGCAATGTGGCGGATTGGATTACAGGGTAGTTAACAGGATTTTGTGCTTTTTTGAAGGTGTTACACTTATTTCAAAGGCGTGTTAACCTAGATGCACACAAACAATGCACAGGGCTCGCTTAAGACAAAAATAAATCTTTTACTAAAAAAGTTATGTGCTACCACTACGCCCTTTTAAAAATTTGTGATCAAATCACCCTGTGTAGTTACTTTCCATAGAACCTCTTTTACATCCACAAGCCTATGTCCTGCCTGAGGAGTAAGGCCACACCCTTCTCCTGGGTGCCATTGTGTTCTGCTACCGCTGTTCCTCAGGGCTGATCTTGTCCCGTCAAACCAGGGTTGGGCTCTTCCATCTTTCCTTCTTAGGCTTCTGGGCAGTGTGGTGCTGGGTACACTGTTCACTAGGGGAGGAAGCCCCACCCATGTGTGTCATTTGGCTTTTCTTAACGTAGTAGGGGAGGTGAATCTTCATTCTTACCACCTGCAACTTCTGCAAGCCTTAGTGATTATTTCCTCCCTCCTGGAGGTGGCTTCTTAGTGGGAGGAAGTAGGTGACTATGACCTATGGCAATTAGTATTCCTTGGATTCTGATCCTCTGTTACATAAAGGAAATGAAGGAGGCTTCTGGGGCCATTAAGATTACTCTGATAGCTCCACGTTAATCTTGCAATTAAAATGGCTGCAAATTTTAGCAACTTCCTCCTCCCCCCATTATCCCTGAGATATAAATAGAATTGGAAATGAAAAGTGATTCTCAGGGCAGCAGAGGCTGATTCAGGGCCACTTTCTCTCCCAGGTCTCATTTGCCTTTCCAACCTGGTAAGAACCTACCCTAAAGCAGCTTTACACCAGAGATCCAGGCCGGGATGTTTGAGTCTCGAAAGCCGGGGTCCCCTTGCTCATGACCTCAGAGCCTTTGGTCCCAGTTAATGACTTCTTGTCCCTTACTTAATGCCTCAGTGTTTTGTTTGGGGGTTTTATTCGTAAAAACACATTTGTTTACAAACGAGGTAAGTGACATCATAGGCTTTATGCAGATGTTAATCACCTGACAGCACAAACAAAATTGCCACAGGGTCTCCTTCCTGAAGCTTGTGTGTGGCTCAGAACTCCATCTCCTCCCGAGGCAGTCTAGCAGCCTTTTTCTCAGTGCTTTCCAGACTCCTTAACCTACAAGAGCCCACCCCCACCCAGTAACAGACAGATCTGCACAGGGATCACTTATGCCTGAGGCTGATAGTGTCTTCCATTATACCTGCCTTGGAGCAGAACTTTGGGAGTTTTCTGACTGAAGGTAATCTCCATGTAGAATGTCATGATTATTGTTTAGAGTAGTTAGTAGTAAATGTTGATTCTAGAAATAGAGACAGAGGCAAGTCCCTAAGAGTTTTACTTTCTAAATTCTGAGTTCTATTTTTTAAAGAGGGGGATCTCCTTAACTGCCTTCTCGCATTTAGCTTTGGGAATTTGAATTCTCTGTCTAGGTGCCTCATCCAGAATGAGGCCAAACACTAAGAGAGAAATACAAGTTGGTGCAAACAGGACTTGAGGACACTCACACAGTGTACAAGTTTCCTAGTCATGGCAGTAGAGGGGAACCCAGACCTGACAATAGTGATTACATTTTGGATTTTGTTTAGAACACAGACAATAGTCATGTTAATTCCCTGTTTTAAGTAGAAACAGGATTAGTAATTATTAAATAAAATGTCTCTAAGATGTGATAATTTGGGAATGTTACATTGGTAAACCTGTGCTGTTTGGATGGTGCTTAGTTGCTTCTGGATCTTAAAGAGGAACTAAGTAAAAGGAAGTTGTGATGTCTTTTAAAGGTTTTATTTATTGGTTTTACAAGGTGGCGGTGGAACAAGAAGTATCAACTCCTAGTTGCTTCACTCTAGCATTCATTGATTGAATTGCTTGTCATGCGTGCCTTGACCCAGCAATCCCAGGGTTTCGCATGGGCGGCCTCAGCATTCCAGGTCAATGCTTTATCCACTGCGCCACCACAGGCCACACAGTTGTGGTGTCTTACAGTCCATTTAAACTTTATTTAGAAATGTATTTATATCAAGGACTTTTGATTATTTCTGGGAAAATACTTCTTTAATATGGGGTTTATTTCAGTCATTGAACAAGGTTTATTTATATCAGAGAAAAATAAGCGCATGTGCTTCAAAGCAGATGGGTGGCCAGGTGTGCTTATCAGTCCAGCTAATTCATGAGTCAGGCTGGGTCCCACGGGTTCCATGACCTGACCTTGTTTGGGGAGCAGGGGAGGTTCTGCAGGGAATGGGCATCCACACAGTTCTAGGTCAGCCTCCTGCTTCATAGGCTGTTGAATAGCTTAAAACTACTGTTTGCCCTCAGCAGTATGGCCATTCCTGGATGTGGGTCCTTCTCAAAAGCTATTTTTCAGTGGTCGGCAAACTCATTAGTCAACAGAGCCAAATATCAACAATACAACGACTGAAATTTCTTTTGAGAGCCAAATTTTTAAAACTTAAACTATACAGGTAGGTACATTCCTTATCGAGGTAGCACTTGCACGTGGTATTTTGTGGAAGAGGCACACTCAAGGGGCCAAAGAGCCGCATGTGGCTCGTGAGCCATGGTATGCCGACCACTGGGTTAGTTTGTTTGGATCTGTGACCCTGAATAGAGTGGTGGGAAACAAGGTTTTAGGGGCAGTTTAGGTTTGTTCCGTTCAGTACTTCAGGGTCCCACCACACCTTAGATTGGGCTCTGTGGCTTTAATCTGTTGTTGGCTTTTCCCATTTCTTTCCTTGTCAGACTCAGAGCTTGGAAGGTGGCAGTATCTCTTGTCCTCAGCAGCGCCCTTCTCGGATGTGTACAAGTAATACTTGATGCTTCCGTGGTGTGCATTAGTATTAGACTGGAGGCCACTTGGGTGCCTTCTGCAACCAGTGACTTAGGCAGGAAGCCTGGAGTTGCAGCACTGTTTGTGAGTTGTCCGGCTCTCCAGCAGGCCTGTGGGGCCTAGCCAGACACACGTCAGCTGCTATGTGCTTTAGGGGCCTTGGGCGGGGCAGCAGTGGTGATGCCTTTCCACTCTGAGGGAAGGTCGTCTTCTTGGAGGCCTTTGGAACTTGTCTTAACTGACACAGCAGCCTTCTGCAGTAGATTGCCTGTGGACCAGGGCCCGGTTCTGCATCCTGCACTTCCATTCGACTATTCTCTTTTTTTTTTTTTTTTTTACAGGGACAGAGAGAGAGTCAGAGAGAGGGATAGATAGGGACAGACAGACAGGAACGGAGAGAGATGAGAAGCATCAGTCATTAGTTTTTCGTTCCCATTGCGACACCTTAGTTGTTCATTGATTGCTTTCTCACATGTGCCTTGACCACGGGCCTTCAGCAGACCGAGCATACCCTTGCTGGAGCCAGCGACCTTGGGTCCAAGCTGGCAAGCTTTTGCTCAAGCCAGATGGGCCCACGCTCAAGCTGGCGACCTCAGGGTCTCGAACCTGGGTCTTCCGCATCCCAGTCCGATGTTCTATCCACTGCGCCACCGCCTGGTCAGGCTGACTATTCTTTTAATGAGACTTATAAACATTTTTTTGAAAACTGTATTTGTGGCCCAGCTCTTTTTGGCTGCAGGTTTCTCCGACTGTGTGTGTGGCCTGGAACTGCAGGTGTGTTTACCAGATCAGCCTGTATGGACGCGCAGGTCTTCTTCTATGCTGCCCAGGGAAGCCGCCCAATCAGGCGTTCAGTCACGGGCGGCTGAATGGAGTGGTTAACTCCTAGTGTTGAGCATTGTCAGTTTTCAAGTTCCTGCCAAAGGGGGTATCCTGAGTGTAAGGACACGGTGCTACTGCCAACTGAGTAAAGTTTCCACACAAGGCTACATGACAGAAAAGGAGAGCAGTAAGGGGACTCTTTAAGTCATTAGGCACAGCCGTCTCGTCAGATTACAGGATCTGAAGGAGAGAGCGCTAAGACCTGGCTACTGGGTGTGTGATGCAGAGGCTGGCAGCGGTGGCCTTACCTGGGAACTTGTTAGAAATGTTGGGTCACAGGCCCCACCCTGACCTGCTGCTGATTCCGTGTGCACAGCTCTTTGTGTGAGAAGCGCCGTGCTGAGGAAGATCTCTCGAAGGTCCAGGGGTGCTGACATCGGGCACTCGACCTAGCTGTGTGTATACTTGGAGGCAGCACAGCTTGCTGGCAATAATGTCTCTTGGATTTGTGACCTGGGGTAACTTATTTAACCTCTGCCTTGTTTTTATCTATGAAATATGGATTATGATAGTACCTGCCTCATAAGATTGTTGTGAGGATAGAGGATCATGTGTGTAACACACTTGAATTGTGCTAGGCACATAAATGTTAGCCATTATAATTAGGATTTTTATGATCAGCTTCTATAGCTGTGAGGGCCTTGGTAGCAAATTAAAAAACTCAAGTTTTACTTAAAAGACAATGGAATCTAAAGACAGAAAGTCCCCTGATTATCTCCACCTCCCACCTCGGAGTCTCAGAGCCTGCCGTAGACAGTAGTGGTTCCAGTGGTCACTATTTACGCAGACAGCATACAGAGAGTCTGGGGTGGGACACTGGGGTTTACAAAGCTACTCACAGGCTTCCAACTTGTTAGGAAAAAGAGCAGAGCTTCGTCTGTTAGAGGGAAGCAAACTTGACATAGGCACCAAGGGGTGGCTGCCTTTGAATTGTACACAGTGTTTGTTACTTCTGTGTCTAAACCCCTGTGGTGATAGTGAAGAGATAGTAGGGACAGGTCTCCTCAAAGTCACCTTGGCCTGGACTGTTGGACCAAATGGGGCAAAAAGGTAGTTGTGGCGATGGCTGTAGCTGTTTCCCCTTAGCCTGATTCTGAGGAGTCTCAGAGAAAAGCAAGTTGCTGGGACATTCCCAAACACCAGGGCAAAGGTCTTGAGAGACGCAGCTATTTGTTCAAGCCCTTTGTTAGTTGCTGGCTCTGGGCTCGACTTCCTGTCATGTCACTGTGCTTCCTAATCACGTGGTGCTTAAAGATAAGCATCTCAAAAACAACACAAAGCAAAACCAGAAAGGACAGACATCTCCCTTCCTCTGGCACAGGGACTGGCTCTCCACCTGAATGCTCTTGGAATCACCTTTGCCATTTTAAAGCATACTGATGTGCTGATGCCTGGGTCCTGCGCCTCCAGGGGTTCTGACCTAATTGGTCTGGGCTGGGGCTCATGCAGGGAGCCCCTGTTGTTTCAGCTGTACAGCCAAGGTTGAGACCCACCACTCCACGTATTCTCATGAGCAGGGGTTCCTTCCTGTCGGCAGTGTTCCCCAAATCCTCACCTGTTCAGGGCAGTGTTGTCACTAGGAATGGAATGTGAGCTACATTTGTAATTTTAAATTTTCTAGCAGTCACTTTATGAAAGAAAAATGTGAAATTAATTTTAATAATATATTTTATTTATCCAGTATATCCAAATGTCATTTCAAATTGTAATCAAAATTGAGATATTTTATATTTTATATCCCTTTTTTTCATACTAAGTCTTTGAAATCTTGTGTATGTTTTACATTTTCAGCACATCCCTGTTTGGACAAGCCACATTTCAAGTGCTGAATGTAGCTAGTGGTTACTGTACTAGACAGTAAAAATATCATAGCAGAAATTTCTAGCGGATGGTGCTATTCCAGGGAGTCTTAGTTTTACAAATTCCAGGTTAAGAGATGCTTACAAGGAGCACTGATTCACTGCACAAGATGCTGATGACAGGCCATTTCGTATTCATACGTATCCACCCCCACTCTGTTACTTAATAATTCTCATCAACCCACACAGCCAAAGGGGCTGAGCTTGAAAATGGGTAGGAAGAATAAAAAAGGAAAAACTTCCTTTACAAATGTAGTCTGTGTCCTGCTGGTAAATGGAGGTCCCGCCCAGCCTGCCAGGACCACAGCAGCAGAGTGAGCTGCCATTGCTTCACAAGCTTAAGGCCTTGGAATCCTCGTTATTCACTCCAGGGGGCCTTGTTTTACTGAGTCCTGCACTTATTAAGCATCTGTGTGACCTGTCCAGGCTAGTGATGGCTGATGTCTCCATCTGGCTCTTAGCTACCTTACTGCTGGTTCTGGTCGACCTAACCACTCATGGTTGTGTTGATGTTTAGCACATCGTCAACTTCTGCTCATCTCTAGTAGTATAGCTACGTGGCCAGAGCTTGTCGGGGTGGCAGGTGTTACTACTCTTACTCAAGCTGGTGGTTTCACAGCACAGACTAGAGTAGGTCTCCTCTTCTGCAGTCTGGTTTGTAGCTTAGGCAAAGCCAGCTTGCCCACCCACACGTTTAGTTTGAGCAGTATCTATTTCTGGAGGCTTCTTAGAAAGTTGGGCAGGCCTTCTTTGGATCCCATATACAGTCTGAGAGTCTGCATTATATGGGAGGAAAATAACTTCACTTTGATGATGCTGACACAGGTCTCTGGGGCATAGGGTTTTTGGAGGGGGAGCTTCCCCAAGAATGAACCCACTTGTACTTAACGTTAGGTGCAAATTACAAATCTTCAATGAAACAGTCTGAAACAAAAGAAAGCTCCTTGTACTTAACCGTACGTTGGCCTTCTACCCATACAAGGATGGGCTTCGTAGACTCTTAATTTTGCTTAGTTTTTTCCCCTTGCCCTTGGCATTCAGAAAGCACTCTAAATGTACCAACCAACCAAGCCCACTCACCGAGCTAAATAGAGCTGGCCTCTGAAGGATTGACCTTGAGAGGGTGTGTGCAGATGGCCTTGCCTTAGGGGCCAAGAATGGAGATTTGCTTCAAGTCTTATGACTCCCAGAGGCCTAATTTACTATAATCCTTTGTGGCTTCACTTACCTTCTTTCCAACAAGAATGCAGCACTACCCAGATCTGAATTTCTGGTTACCACCTACCACCAGCAGTGTGGGGGAAAGGAGCTAGTTGAAGCAGTCAAGTTCCTTATCCACAGTCATCTTTCTCCCGACACCTAGGCTCAGTAACCAAACTCAGTTCTCGTGTTTTCTTTTTTTCCTTTTAAAATTTTTATTTCAATATAACTATGTTTACAGAAATATACTTGTATTGGTTAATAGAATGCAATTTAAGTGTAACTTAATTTACATGATTTGGATCAGAAACTTGGTACATGGTTTAAGCATTTATTTAAAAAATAAAGGATTTGCAATCTGGTTTATATTTCATTTATTACAAATGTATGTATAAAAGATCGTACATCAGATTGCTGCTAAAGAAGGCAGCAAGAACCTTGAGAAATTAATCTTTGGTTTGTCTTTGGAAAAAACCATATTGATTGTACTGTAAAAGTTTATGAAATTGGTGCAACAAACAGTGTTGCAGTGTTTCCATGGCCCATTTACAGAGTTGAGCAACTAATGGTGCTGAAAAGGGTGGGGGAGCCCCTGCACACATTTAATGATGGCTTTTGTTCTTCCCTTTCAAGCCTAACTATGGGACAACTTTACGAGAAGGAAAAAGATGAAGATGGATTCTTGTATGTGGCCTACAGTGGAGAGAACACGTTTGGCTTCTAAGGCCAAAGCTGAGCGAGGTGCACTGTACCTGCTTGTGTATCTTGTAAATAGCCGCCGTTTCAGTTACTCAACCCGAACCTCTCCATATAGACCTATTAGCGCATTTGTAACTGGATCGATTTCTTAATATATTGGAAGGTTTTTGTTTCCTTAGACTAGTAAATTATCATACAGAGTTTTATTTTGAATTTTTCTTTTTGTGCACTGTCCTCATGGCTATTCTCTCCAGAGAACTTGTTCCTCTAAGAATTATGTTTAATGAAGATATTTCCATATTGAAGTGAGGTAGGTGGGGTATTAAAGTGAAAGAGCGGGAGATGATGAATTTATTCTGGATTGTGTTTGAAGTGTTAGATGGCTCAGTATTAAAAGTACCCAAATTAAATCCTCAGCAATCAGAAATCTTGCTTCACTAGATTTTGCCAACTGCCAGTCATGTTGGACTGAACTAGTATGTTCCTCTTTCAGAAACTAATTAACAATAAAACTTCCTCTTATAAAGGCATTGCAGTGTGACCATGTCCTCTATTCACACGGGTCAGAGAAGTAGCTCCTACTTCTGCCTGGCCAGGAGGAGGGTTTGTGGGGCCATGGCAGCAAGGCTGGGAACAGGAAGCTGTGCCCTGTGTCATGGAGGGACTTTTTTTCTCTTAAGTGAGAGGAGGGGAAACAATGAGACAGACTCCCACATGTGCCCAACCAGGATCTACCTACCTGGCACCCCCCACCCCCAGTCTGAGGCCAATGCTTGAATCGACCAAGTTATTTTTAGCACCCGAGGTTGATGTGCTCCAACAGAGCTATCCTCAGCTCCTGGAGCCATGCTTGAGCAACTGAGCCACTGGCTGTGGGAGGGGAAGAGGGAGTGAAGGGGGAGAGAAAGGGAGAGAGACACAGATGGTTGCTTCTCCTGTGTTCTCTGACTGGGAATCGAACCCAGGATGTCTGCAGGTTGGCTGATGCTCTATCCACTGAGTCAACTGGCAAGGGCCATTAAATGATTAATATGTCCGCATAGTTTAGATATCAGGCCTCTATAAAAAGGTATACACTGAGAGGTCCCACCACTGTCTTCTGACTACCCTGACCTTTTGCCTATGGGAAACTACTTTACTATTGGCTTTTCTTTTTACAAATGTCTTTTAAAAAAAATTTTTTTTATTCATTTTAGAGAGGAGACACAGAATGAGAGAGAGAGAGAGAGAGAGAGAGAGAGAGAGAGAAAGGAGGGAGGAGCTGGAAGCTCAACTCCCATATGTGCCTTGACCAGACCAGTGCAGGGTTTTGAACTGGCGACCTCAGTGTTCCCAGGTCGACACTTCATCCACCGCGCCACCACAGGTCAGGCTTTATTTTTGAGAGAGAGAGAGAGAGGAGCACAGAGCTACTCCTGTGTGTGCCCTGACCAGGGAATTGAACCAGCAACTTCTGCACTCTGGGATGATGCTCCTTTTTTTAAACTTTTTATTTATTTATTTATTTATTCATTTTAGAGAAGAGAGACAGATAGAGAGAGAGAGAAGGGGGGGAGGAGCAGGAAGCATCAGCTCCCATATGTGCCTTGACCGGGTTTTGAACTGGCAACCTCAGTGATCCAGGTCTATGCTCAATCCACTGCGCCACACCAGGTCAGGCTTAAACTTTTTAAAAATCGATTTTATAGAGACAGAGTAAGGGGGGAGAGAGAGAAACATCGATTTGTTGTTCCACCCATTGATGCATTCATTGATTGATTTTTATATGTGCCCTGACCAGGGATTGAACCCACAGCCTCGGTATATTGGAATGATGCTCTAACCAACTGAGCTACCTGGCCAGGGCCTTCCCTGGCTTCTTGTTTCTTTTAGTACTTATTTTTGGAAGTACAATTAAATATGAATATATGTCTTTATTTTCTTTTTCTTTTTTAATTTTATTCATTTTAGAGAGGAGACACAGAGTGAGAGAGAGAGAGAGAGAGAGAGAGAGAAAGGGGGGAGGAGCTGGAAGCATCAACTCCCATGTGTGCCTTGACCAGACCAGTGCAGGGTTTTGAACTGGCGACCTCAGTGTTCCCAGGTCGACGCTTTATCCACTGCGCCACCACAGGTCAGGCTATTTCCTTTTTCTTACACACAAAAAACCACATTATATATTTATGTTGATTTTTTCATTTAACAGTATATCCTGGTGACCTTTCCATATCAGTCCATAGCCTTTCATTCATTTTTACAGCAAATAGTAGTATGGATCGCTCACTAGTTTCCTATGAATAGCATTTAGGTTGTTTGCAGTCTTACAATGTTGGGGTGGTACCTATATACATATATAGCCTTTGTATGTACCTATAGTCATTTAAAGTGCTGCTCTTCAAACCCTTCTTTCTAAAAAGATCAAGATTTAGATTTTTCCAGGCCCATGAGTTTCATCATTTTCTAAGAGGAAATGCTTGCTTCCTTTTAGGGCTAGAGCCCTACACAGATCATCAGAATAAAGAAATTAGGTGTCCCTTTAGAACATGTAGTTAAAGTAACTGTCAAATTTCTGCTGGGAAAGAAACAAAGATCTTTAGCTTCATCTTTACTAAACTATATAAGCAACCTATCAAAGCTCTCTACTGATTTCACCTTCCCAGTTGGGATCAGAAGAAACATTCTTGTCATAAGCGTCATCTATTTGGTCTTTCCCAAACCTGACCCAGTAGTATCTGTGGTCTTCTTTGCTGGTTTTGAACTAGAAACAAACTGACTTCTGAGTGACAGCAAAATCAAGGGAAAAGAATAAGTTCTATGTTATAAGGAATCTTACTGGGAGTGACATAACACTTAACTCAAACTGGCTTACACTCTAAACAGGCAATTTATTATTTGGACTATCAAATAAGGATGGTTCACTGGTTTCAGATGTAGCTTGAACCAGAGATCAAATGATCACATCAGAACTCTCCATCTCTTGGTTTTGTTTTCCTCTATGTTGACTTGTTTCTCAGGCAGACTCCTTCTATGGCAAAGATGGCCTCAGAGCTAAGCAGCTCCAGGAGAAGGAAGAGCATTTCTTCTGAGAACAATGTCAAAAGTCCCTCGGAGGACTCTGGCCTTGCTTGAATTACTAAACAGCCCCTGCTTGGGGAGGGTTTGGTGGGAGGGAATGGGGACTCCTGTCTTGACCATGTGAGCAGAATAGGGTTATACAGACATGAAGGAGAGGACAGCTTTCGATATGTTTCTGTTTCACAACCACAAACCCACAAATGGAACTGAGAAGAAATGGCAGAAGAAAATCAAAAGGTAGGTGTCACCGAAGCCCACTGTGTTTTTCTTTTAAAAGTAATTTTTATTTAGCATTTATTGAGTAATCAACTCACTGGATACCAGATGATATACATACATTATCACAATCTTCTAAAAGCCCTCAGAAGATAGGTAGTGTTCCCACAGCCACACTGCTACCAAGTGGCAGAACTGAGACAGCAAACTAGAGAGTTAAGGGAAAAGACATAATTGGCAGTGTCACGAGGTTTGTTTTTCTCTGCAGTGTGCCTCACCCGATGCTGGACCACGGGGGTATGAATATGCGTGAAGCATTACCCCATCCTCCATCCTCCAGGACTTCATGATCTGGTGGTAAACCAGCACATGAATAATTACAAAGCAATGTTGTAAGTGCTACAGTAGAAAGTACTATTGGAACAGCGGAGAGAATAACTATTACCTATAAAAACTACTTAAGAAAGCAGCCTTATTTGTAATATCAATAAAAATGAAATTGTCAGTCTTTAAAATGCAACATCTGAGTGAAAGGTTTTAAAAGTTATATTAGTAAATAAAATTCAGCAATATGCTTAATCACTCCCCACATAGAACTTAGCCCAAGACTGGGTTATTTAGTACATCATCATGTATATTAATACAATATACCAAATTAACAATTAAAGGAGGAGAATATAGGATATCATAGATGAAGAGAAACCACTTAAAATAACTCAAACCCCATTCATAATTTTTTTAAAAACCTCTTAGCCTGACCAGGTGGTGGCACAGTGGATAGAATGTTGGATTGGGGTGTGGAGGACCCAGGTTCGAGACCCCGAGGTCGCCAGCTTGAGCGCGGGCCCATCTGGCTAGAGCAAAAAGCTCACCAGCTTGGACCCAAGGTCACTGGCTCGAGCAAGGGGTGGCTCAGTCTGCTGAAGGCCCGCGGTCAAGGCACGTGTGAGAAAGCAATCAATGAACAACTAAGGTGTCACAATGGCAACGAAAAACTAATGATTGATGCTTCTCACCTCTCTCTGTTCCTGTCTGTATGTCCCTATCTATCCCTCTCTCTGACTCTCTCTGTCCCTGTAAAAACAATAAAAAAATTTTTTTTAAAAAACCTCTTTGCAAATTAAAAGGATGGAATTCTTCAATTTGATAAAGGGAATTGATAAAAAATCCACAGCAAATTTTATATATATATTATAAACCTATGGTAAATAAGGCAATGTAGTACTGACATTGGGAGAGACAAAGCCACTAATGGAACAAAACCCAGAAATAGGTCTGTAGAAACGTCAGAGGTGGCATGACAAGTCAGTAGGGAAATGGTGAACCAATTGGCAAATACAGATGGTACTGTGACAACTTGTTATTTATATGGTAAAACTTTGAGGCATAGCCATTAGAAATAAGAGCTAAAGAAGGAAGTCTGGCCTGAGTAGGTGGTGGCACAGTGGATAGAGTGTCGGACTGGGATGCCAAGGACCCAGGTTTGAGACCCCGAGTTCGCCAGCTTGAGCACGAGCTCATCTGGTTTGAGAAAAGCTCACCAGCTTGGACCCAAGGTCGCTGGCTTAAGCAAGGGGTTACTCGGTCTACTGTAACCCCCACGGTCAAGGCACATATGAGAAAGCAATCAATGAACAACTAAGGTGCTGCAATGAAGAATTGATGTTTCTCAGCTCTCTCCCTTCCTGTCTGTCTCTATCTGTCCCGCTCTCTGACCCTCTCTGTCTCTGTCACACACACAAAAAAAGAAGGAAGTCTGAAGGGTAAACTATGGTATGTGAATTATATCTCAATAAAGCTGTAAAAGTCTATCACTGTTTTTACTAAACACTACTGCCATAAAACCAATACAGTAAAATAGGAAAAGTAAATGAGAGGCATACATATCAGAAGGAGGACTAAGTGTACTTATGTGCAGTCAGTGATAATCTACATAGAAAAATCCAAGAGAATCTATAGAAATTAGAACAAAATTCAGCATGGTTTTGGATACCAGAGCAGTAACAAATGTTTCTACATACCAGTTCAACCAGCTGGGGAATAGAAATAAAGATCTCATTCTTAATAGGAGAAAAATAAGCATATAGGAATAAAATTAATATAAGATATTAAGACCGTCACTGAGAAAGTAACATTATTGAAAGACACAAAAGAAGATCTTAATAAAAGGGGCCTGACCTGTGGTGGTACAGTGGATACAGTCCAAGCCTTGACCTGGAGTGCTGAAGTGGCTGATTCGAAACCCTGGGCTTGCCCAGTCAATGCTCATACTAGAAGCAACTATGAATTGATGCTTCCTGCTCCAACCACCTTTCTCTCTCTCCTCTCTCTAAAATCAATTTTAAAAATTGTTTTAAAAAGAAGAGCTCTACTAACATACCATATTTAAGGATGAGAACAAGCAATATTATAAAGATGCATACTGCTCCCAGATTAATCTGAGTTTAATGCAATTCCAAGAAAAATCCCAATCAGGTTTTGTGTGTGTGTGTGTGTGTGTGTGTGTGTGTGTGTGTGTAATCTGACAACTGATGCTCAAATCCGTGTAGGAGAGCAAAAGGCCAAGAATAACCAAGAAATGTTAAGAAAAACAAGCTGGGGAGATGTGTATTTGCAGTAATGAAGACTGTGCCATATGACAGAGATAAATAAACAAGGGAACAAAATAGGAACCCAGAAAGAGACCTTGTGTGTGTATGTATTTTTGTTAATAAAGAAAGTTTATTGAGAAAGTCACAGAGGTAGCAATGAGATGTAGAGGAAATGGGCTTAGGAAACTAAGGCAAAAGAAGGGCCCCTGGGGTTTAGGAGGAAGAGAGGCAAGGAAAACGGCCTGGGGAGGGTGGGGGGGGGGGCACTGGCATGCTCCATAGAGCTGCCCAGACCCGTGTTCAAAATACAAGTGATGGCATGAAAATCAAAGGGGAAATGAACTAATTAATCCATGCTTCCATTCTTGGTTATATATATGAAAATAATAATTCCTATATTACATCATGCCTAAAATAAATTCAAGATGAATTACAGATCTAAATGTGGAAAAGCAAAGCTTAAGGAAAAAAAATCTAGCCTGACCTGTGGTGGTGTAGTGGATAAAGCATCGACCTAGAATGCTGAAGTCACAGGTTCAAACCCTGTGCTTGCCCAGTCAAGGCACATACTAAAAGCAACTAGTAAGAGATGATGCTTCCTATTCCTACCCCAACCCCTTTCTCTCCCTCTCTTCTCTCTAAAGTCAATAAACAATATCTTTTTTTTTAAAGTGTGTGTGCAAGAGAAAGGCAGGAAGGGAGAGAGAAGTAACTCATAGTTGCGGCACCTTAGTTGTTCATTGATTGCTTCTCATGCGTGCATGAACCAGGGGGCTCCAGCCAAGCCAGTGATCCCTTGCTCAAGCTAGTGACCTTGGGCTCAAGTCAGCGACTCTGGGCTTCAAGCCAGTGATCTTTGGGCTCAAAACAGTGACCATGCATTATGTCGATGACTTCACGCTCAGGCCAGCGACCCTGCACTCAAGCTGGTGAGCCTATACTCAATGTGCTTAAGCTGGTGACCTGAGGTTTTGAACCTGGAACCTTAGCAATGAATAAAATCTTTTATATATATATATATATATATATATATATATATATATATATATATATATATGTGTGTGTGTGTGTGTGTGTGTGTGTGTGTGTGTGTGTGTGTGTGTGTGTGTGTATGTGTGTATATATATATATATGAGAATATATATAAAATGAGAATATCTGTCACCTTGGAGAAAGAGGTAAGTTCTTAGACAAGATACAAAAATACAAAAAATAAAGGTAAAGACTGATAAATTTAAAATCTTTTTTTTTTTTTTTTACTAAGTGAGAGGCAGGGAGGCAAGGAGGCAGAGAGACATACTCCCTGCATATGCATTGACCAGGATCCACCTGGCAAGCCACCTATGGGGTTATGCTCTGCCCATCTGGGGCCGCCACTCCATTCTTCATCCACTGACCTATTTCAGCACCTGAGAGGCAAGTCCATGGAGCCATCCTCAGTGCCCAGGGCCAGCTTGCTCAAACCATTTGAGCCATGACTGCAGGAAGAGGAGGAGGAGGAGGAGGAGGAAGAAGAAGAGGAGGAGGGGGGGAGAGAGAGAGAGAGAGAGAGAGAGAGAGATAGGTGAGAGGGAGGAGGGAGGGGTGGAGAAGCAGATGGAAGCAGATGGTTGCTTCCCCTGGAATCAAACTCAGGACTTCCACATGCCAGGCGAATGCTCTACCACTGAGTCAACCAGCCAGGGTCAAAATTTAAAATCTTAAAAGTAAAAAACTTTTATACATTAAAAAGGTACTATAAACAAAATAATGGAAACTGCCTGACCTGTGGTGGCACAGTGAATAAAGCATCAACTTGGAATCCTGAGGTCACCGGTTTGAAACCCTGGGGTGCCTGGTCAAGGCACATATGGGAATTGATACTTCCTGCTCCATACCCCCTTCTCTCTCTCTCTCTCTTTTTCTCTCTCTTTCCCCTCACTAAAATAAATATTTAAAAATTAAAAATAATGGAAACCACAGATTGGGTGAAAATGTAACAGATATCAACCAAAAAAGAACATCCAGAATAAAGAACTCTTCCAATTAATAAGACAACCCAAGAGAACAATGGACAAAAGATAACAAAATTCTTAACTTCACTGAAGCCTCTCCACACTGTGTCTTTTGCAAACACTACAATGTGGACAGTGCCCTGTAGAGTTGTGCAGTGCAGCGACTCCACACTAAAACATACAAACTTACACTATATAGGTGGTGGCCCTTTGAAAATACAAAGGAAAGTATACTATGGAAAATGATTTCACACTCATCAAATTGGCCAAATTAAAAGTTCTGACATATAAAATGTTAGGGAGTACACGAAGCATTTGGAATTCTCAAACTGCTGCTGTGAGTGTAAACTGGTACCATCACATGGAAAAGCAGTTTCACAATATCCAGTAGAGTTGAGATCCAGATAACCCGTGCCCTAGCAAGTTCCTTATCTAGGTACATATTTTACAAATATCTCTATCCACACACGAGACATGTACAAGAATGATTACTGCAGCCTTGTTTGTGTGAACAAAGAATTGGAAACCAACTAAATGTTAACCAGAGAATGGCGACTTAATATATGGCATATTCTTACTAAGGAATACTATACAATAGTTAAAATGAATACCCTAGAGCTACATGTCAACACAAATAAATCTCTATAATTTATCATCTTCATACAACATCAGGATGGTTAACTCTTTCATGGACCAGCAAGGAATTTCTGGCACACTGGCACCAGTCTGCACACTGCCTGTGGAAAAATACTGCTCTGAATGATTTTACTCTAATCTGTTGCTTCAAGGCTTCATGTATATCAAGTCTCCAAAATCTCTGTCTCCTAAGCCAAACCAAGTGCCTCCAAATGCCCACTCTAGGTCCTTATCCTGTGATATCACAGAAGCCCCAGACTCTGGAACATCATCCCCTACCTGCATCTCCTGCCCCACAAGAACAGCCCCTCTTGCCTGACCAGGCAGTGGCACAGTGGACAGAGCATTGGACTTGGGACACGGAGAACCCCGATTTGAAACCCTGAGGTCGCTGGCTTGAGTGTGGGCTCATCCAGCTTGAGCACGAGGTCACTAGCTTGAGTGTGGGATCATAGACATGACTCCATGGTACCTAGCTTGAAGCCCAAAGTCACTGGCTTGAGCCCAAGGTTGCTGGCTTAAGCAAAGGCTCACTTGCCCTGGTCAAGGCGCATATGAGAAAGCAATCAATGAACAACTAAGGTGCCACAACGAAGAATTGATGCTTCTTATCTCTCTCCCTTCCTGTCTGTCTGTCCCTATCTGTCCCTCTCTCTGATTCTGTCTCTGTAAAAAAATAACAGCCCCTCTTCCTCTAGCCCCTTTCCTGATACATGGCACCACATGCCATCCTGTCACCCACACAGTAACCTGGGAGCCATCCTCAATACTCCCTCATCCCCTACCTGCAACCAGCCAATTAATTAGCCTCACCAGCCTCTGTGTTTTTCTCAAGTCAGTGCCCTCCTTATGGTTCCTGCAACCATGTCTGTGTGGGCTTCATCATTTCTCTAATTACTACAGTAATCCCCCAACTATGGCTTCCCTGTCACCATCCTTGCCTCTGCCAACCCATCCTCCTTGCTACAGAAGAAAGCAATCTTTCTAAAATGCAACTTTCATCCCAATATCCTTTGATCAAAAATATCTGCAATGTTGAGTCTTTAGGGTAAGAGCATTCTCCTTCGCAGAGCATATAGTCCTCTCCAGCCTGTCTCATCTCCCCGCCAGCCCAGTCATGATGTTAACCGAAGACGCACCACTAAGACGCTAGGACCAGGAGTACAAGTAGAAGGAAAAGTTTATTACAGACAAAAGAAAAAGAGTTTAGTACACTCGCGAGCGGGCACTAGGCAAGTATGCTGCCAGGCGCGCCATACAGCGTTTTCTCAGCATTTTTATACTTTACTTTTTAGGGAAGGGCGGGGGGCAGGGGATTTAGGTATTTGCTTTGATCAAGCAGTGTCTCGTAAGGTGGGTTTGAGCAATGTCCTTATCTGTTTACAGCAGGATGCAGTTTATCTAGTTCCTGTCTGTGTACAGCAGGGTGCCTGTCTCACAAGCCCTAAAGGTCATATGGAATTTTTCCTAGTTCTTGTTTTTCCCTTACAATGACATGCTCTCATCTCTGGCCTTTGCATATGTTGATTCTCTACCTCAAATATCCTTCTCTCAAAACTGTCCCTGTATGCACCACCATTTGTTTCCCTTTGCTTGCTAACCCCAATCCTTCCCCTTCCACTCTGTGCTCAACTGTATCTGGGCCGATGAAATTTTCTTGCGCACCTTCCTCTCCCAGGTTGGGTATTCGACATCTGTCATAGCTATCATCATATTGTGCTGTTCCACTGCAAAGGCGGTGGCCTGTCTTTCCTATCGGCCAATGAGCTATCCCTGTACCTCAGGAGCACAGCGCATTTGCCTGGCATATTGATGGTGTTCAGAAGATACACCATGACTGGTCCACCTGGAGCTGAGAGCTTAAGGTGTCCATGCAATCTTACTTTTGCAGCAGTAACTGAAACACTGTGGACATGGACAGCAAGGGGCAGGTTTGTGCACCAGGACACCGATCCCAGAGGTGGTCTGAGGGTCTCCTTCAAGGAGAATTTGCAAGGAGGCAATATAAATGTTTTTATTCTTGAAAGACTCACTCTTCATTAGAATGAATGGTAGAATGCTTTAAAAAGCACCACAGGTTCCCATTTTCATCTTTTATTTCCTTAGGGGGAAAAAGCCTTAGGAGTTAGGTAGGAGGATCTATATATACCTCTGTGAACAATAGCTTTGCTTCCTCGCCTTCTCAGCTGCTGGAGATAGGCTTTGTCTTGCAGATGTGGGAGGGAGAGGTGCCTGCAAGTAAATCTGCACATGCCTAGTATACAGCCAAGAGGCTCCACAAACATTTTCCCAGTAGGCTTCTCCTGAAGACCAGCTCTTAGTTTTATTTATTTATTTATTTATTTGACAGAGACAGAAAGTCAGAGAGAGGGACAGACAGGGACAAACAGGAAGGAGAGAGATGAGAAGCATCAACTCTTCATTGCGGCACCTTAGGTGTTCATTGCTTTTGCTTTCCCATATGTGCCCCGACCAGGGGGCCACAGCAGACCAAGTGACCCCTTGCTCTAGCCAGTGGCCTTGGGCTCAAGCTGATGAGCCTCGCTCAGACCAGATGAGCCCGCGCTCTAGCCGGCGACCTCCGGGTCTCGAACCTGGTTCCTCTGCATCCCAGTCCGACGCTCCATCCACTGCGTGACTGCCTGGTCAGGCCAGCTCTTAGGTTTATAAGCAAAAGCTCTGGAAATTGGGACTAGCAAATTAGAGAGGCACATATGAGCTGAATAACAGACCAAGGCTGGTGTATCCTGTGTGCCAGGCACTGTACACATGGTGGGCAGCCCTTCTCATACTCATGTTGTACATGGTCTCATCTCATCCCCAGAGCCCTATTGCCAGGGGGTAGTGTTGCCCTCTGTTCAAAGGTGAGCATACTGACACTCTGAGAGTACATATACCTTGTTCGGCAGATAAAATATAATATGCTCACTTTGTTAAAGATGGCGCTGCCCACATGGAAGCCAGTCACCCAGGTGATATTATTTGCCCTTATGCTTGGAATGGGTGTGGGGGAAAGGCTGTAATATAAGCAGGCCGGGTCGTCATGGCCTAAGGCTTGGTTTTAAGAGTAAGCTCTTCTCCACACCCTTGACTGATTGGATGATGTAGGGTGGTGATGTAGGGAGGAATCTCATTATGCCTCAGATGGGTGGCTTTGTATCAGAGACTTTCTTGAATGTATAATTGGATTAAAGGTTTGGATTATCTATGCTATAAAGTGGGCGGACCGGTAGCTAGATCTCTCTCTCTTGGTTCCTGAGTTCCTGAGGTTAGTATTAGAGAGCAGAGCAGATTAAGGCCATGTGGAGGAGAAGTAGGCAAGATGGCGGAGTGCTGAGGAAGAAGCCAGTTTGTTAAGAGTTTGTGCAGGAGGAGATGGGAAACAGAGGTGAATAAGTCTGGTGAGCTAGAAACTTTGACTCTAGGAAACTCGGGTAAGTCAGTAGCTTTGTGAGCACTGAATGTGTGGGTTTTGGAGCCCAGTGTGTGTTTTTGCTTGCCTGCCGGGTGCAAGCTGGAATTAAAGCTGATGGCTCACCAGTTCGTAGCTCCTGTGTTTCATTACCGACTGTTCGAATCCAATGCGAACCTGCATGGGTCGGGCTGCTGTGATGGTGGCCTTGACTACTGGCTTTACATACCTCCCTAAGATCACACAACCAGTATATATTCTGGGGTACAATTCAAACTCAGGTCTACAGCCAAAAGCCATCCTTGCTCTCTTGACCAAAGGTTACAAACTGAATGCCTGTGTCTGTGGCCCGTGGACACGTACACATAAAACTCCACATTCTTGGTTCTTCTGAAGAAATCTGGAAGATCTGACAAAAATCAGATGGAACAAAATAATGGCTCCTCATTGGATAAGGAATACATTTCTCAGCTCCTTTCTTTAAGGTTCCTACTCCTGGAAATATTTGGGTTTATCACCTTTGCACCACAGTTTATGTGCCATCCTTTATTTTACAACAGAATTTCTCCAAATTTTATGCAAACAAAATACTAACCCACGCTGGCCCTCATCTTTCATGAGAGAGGCAAACAGCTGGGCTGCACGGTGCACCTGTGTCAGCATAGGTGACGGAACACTGCCGCCTGGAGCTGGTTGGGCCTGGGCTGCCACTCTGTCACCCCAAGGCCTCATTTCTCCTGCTGCCAGCTGGTTTCTTAGGCCAGGAGGCCCTGCTGTGCTAGGTCAGAAGGACAATCACAATGGCACTGGGTAAGTGAGGAACAAAACATGTTCATCATGAGGATACCAGCTAAAATGGAACTCACTGGAGGTGAGGACAGTTCACAGTGTCAGCAGTAATAAAGTAACTTGATGAATCTTGGGGTGGCCAGTGGAATATATACATCAAGAGGAGTTCTCTTTCTCATCATCAGAATCTAATGCAATGAAAAGCGGTGAACTAGATTGTGTGCATTTATTGTCGGGCAGAGCTTGGGTTGCCTGCGGTATAATTTCTGAGATTTCCTGAGAGGTTGCACATAAAGGTCTTGTTGTTGAACTGAAGAAAGATGCGGGGAATGGGCTCTATTGTCAGGTGGGTTTCACCACCAAGGGGCCCACCGTGCTTCCCCCCATGGAGACACTGTGGGTTTCAATGCGCTTTTCATTCTTTTGGCTGCCTGAGCAAACAGCCATCACTGTTTCCATTGTGAGCTCTTCTCCTTCTGGAGCCAAGCCCAAGTTCAGGGGAACATGTGCTTGAGACAGACATTTGGCAGCCTGGCTCCCCACTTGGGAGTGACTTTTTGCCTTTGCCTTTTTCCCATCAAGACGCTTTCCTGCATTTGGAGATTGAAATGCAGTGCTGAATATGCTTGGTTCTAAAATATGGTTCCTAATCCTGCTGGCTCATTGGGATGAGAGACAGCAAATCCACATCTAAATACAGAACTTGGGTTATTCAGGTAAGATTTATGTCCATTCCTTCCTGGTTAGACACTGCCGAGGCCATATGTATCGCAAAGTGACAATGGGTTCCTTTTTCTGGAGAAAATTTCTCTCTGCCTCATTTACTCCATGAAGAATCATTATGAGAAATTCTCTCTCACAGTTAGAAAAAGCTGAGCACCCTAATAGCTGGCACCTTATTTTGTAGATTAGGGAACAGGTTAGAAGTCAGAGATGAAATACTTCCGCTACATTTACATAGGTAGTGGCAGAGTTGGTCCTAGAACATAAGTACTTGAGTAGCCAGACCGATAAGGACTAGGTTTTTTACATTTTTAAATTGAGGTATAACTACATGCAATAAAATACACAGATCTTAAATATTTATTAATTTACTAAGTGTAGAACTTAATAAATTTTGACAAATGTTTGCACTCATGTAATTAGCCCTCTAGTCAAAACAGAATGTTTCCATCAACCCAGAAAGTTCCCTTGGGTCTTTCCCCACTGGACCCCAACCTCCCTTCTTCCCCCACCAGGCAACAATCACTGTTCTGATTTCTGTCCCCTTTGATTAATTTGGGGGTCTCACTTTTAAGAAATTAAAGTTGAATTCATGAAACATTGCCTGCAGCCCTGAAGTGTCTCTGCAGAATTTTCCTCTCCCTTTTGGAACACAAGTACTACTTAAACTTTTTTTAGAGCCACCTGGAAAGCCTTCCAGGAAGTCAATCTAAGTCCCAGTACAGGCATATTTAGGTTTAAAGGGATTCACATTACAGGTTATGAAGGCCAATTATGATTCCTCAATATGCAGTATAAAAAGAACTCCTCTTTCTGGAAAATCAAGTTGCTCTCTCCAAAGCATCTGCCTTCTTATTTAATGTATTAATTTCAGAGAGAGAGAGAAGAGAGAGGGAGAAACATCATTTTGTTGCTCCACCCACCCATGTACTACTACTCATTGGCTAACTCCTGCATGAGCCCCGACCAGGGATTGAACCCGCAACTCTGGCACATCAGGACGATGTTTGAACCAACTGAGCCACCAACCAAGGCTGCCTTCTTGTCTCTTTCTCCACCCAACCATTCCTTCAGGATAGCTGCCTTTGTTACTATGGAAAGAATTGCTTGAGTCCTAGAGGGTAAGTACATATGCACACTAGCTTTTTACTTGGAAGCCATTTCCCAGTGTTGGTAACCTTCCTGCTGCAGTGGGAGTCCTCTTAACTGCTCATCTGACTTCCCCAGACATCACAGGAGGAGAGTGGTAGCTGTTAATATAACAGTCAGCAAGGGAACTTAGAAACTGGAAACTGTATTAGAAACTGGAAAACTTTGAGTAAGGCTTGCTCAGAACATGGTCCTTAAAGCCAAAAAAAAAAAAAAAAAAAGCTGCCAAGGCCCAGGTGGAGGGAGCTTTCCCACAGCCACAGACGCGACCAGATCAGGCGGAGCCAGCTGCTCCTCTAAACTGAGCGCTGGCAGCCAGGCCAGGCCATTTTCTCCACGTCAGATTCACCCCCCCAGACAGTGAGCTAATGTTTGGCATGGGCAAACTCCATAAAAAGAGGCATTTAACCCCATGATTTGAGGCAGAAATTACTACATGGAATATAAACACAAAATTAAACCAAGCCAAGTTTTTTTTTTAAATTTTTTATTTTTATTTTATTCATTTTAGAGAGGAGACACAGAGTAAGAGAGAGAGAGAGAGAAAGAGAGAAAGGGGGGAGGAGCTGGAAGCATCAACTCCCATATGTGCCTTGACCAGACCAGTACAGGGTTTTGAACTGGCGACCTCAGTGTTCCCAGGTCGACGCTTTATCCACTGCGCCACACAGGTCAGGCAAACCAAGCCAAGTTTTAAAAATTCTAAAGAAAAAGAATAAAATTAATGCAGAGTCATAACATTAGAACCCACTGTGAACACGGAGCAAAAATGCAATGCTGGCGCTGAAAGAGTAAACTTCCATCAGAGAGCCAAATCCCAGGAGGCATTTTGTTAGAAAAGAGATAATTATGCGGAATTATGAGCAGAGCTGTCAAAAGCATGTGGTGAATCCCTATATCCTACACAATGTCATTTCTGAATATTTTCTGGTGCATCTACAGTTAAAATTGAGAAAGCTTTTTTCATTTTATAATTTCTAAAATGTATTTTTTAAATAGGTACTACACTGCTCACAAAAATTAGGGATCAGGGACCCTGCTGATACTCCAGTACTTTCAGTCTTTTGTATAGCGCATTTTTACCAATGAAATAAAAGTTGGTTTTGCATCTCATTTGCATAATCAAACAACTTTCTTTGACTTGTCATTTGCTTTTCTGATGTTCTTGTTTAATGAAAACAACCAAATGCTTCTTTTTCTATCACTTCATATTCATTTTGAAATATCCCCTAATTTTTGTGAGCAGTATATATTAACATAGTTCAAAAAATATTTTAAAGTAACAAAATATAAAGGGTATTCAGGGACAAGTGGGGACAAATGTCCCACCCACTCCTGGGCCCCAACCACTCCTTTTCCTTCCCCATAGGCCTGTGTTAGTGGTTTCTTGTATATTTAGAGATAGTTTAGCATATATAAACAAAACTTAGATATATCATTCTTTTTTACAGAAATGAAATGCTATAATGCTGTCCTGCATTTTGCTTTTTTTGCACTCATATTTAGAAACATAACTTTGAAGATATATTTAAGTGAAACAAAGTTATATGTTCATTTACCCTTTGACCTAGTCAATCCCACTTTCTAAATCTATCCAAAAGACACTGGCAGAAATGCTAAATATTTTATGTAAATTATTCACAAAGCATTTCTAAAGGAAATAATGAAATGTCCACCAATAACCGAAAACAAAATGAAACAAAATTAACTGTGTATAGATTCGGAGCAAGAGCGAGAGAGGAAGTATTTTAAGCGACTTTAAAACACCCACAATCCCTAGATTGGGTTTCTCAACCTCAGCACCGCTGAAGATCTGGGTCAGATAACTCTCTGTTTGACTCCACTGGGGGAGTGTTAAAATGTAAGAGGATGCAGTATACTATGGCACAAGGAACATGGGGGAGCACCAGGGTCTGTCAGGAGGCAGAGGGACTGGGGAGGAAATGTGGGCAAGAACCATTGATGAGAAGGAAGGGGTCAGACAGGGTAAACTGGCCTGGGATTGGCTAGTTTGACTATTTCAGTGTACCCTGAGGTATAGAGGCTATTCCTAGTTTTCTGGTACCTGGTCCTCGGTGATTAGGGCAGGTGGAAGGTGGCCCAGAGTGTGAGGCCCCAGAAAGAAGGTGGTTGGAGTATAGGCTCTGAATTGGTTGATTTGCATATAAAAGGTATACTCATAGATGGGTCTTTTACTATCTCTAGGGATTTGCTACTCCTGGGAGGGGCAGTCTCTCTGGGGTCAGCAAGGCCTATGGTGTCAAAGCATCAGAAACACATGGCTACCTGACCAGACGGTGACGCAGTGGATAGAGCATCGACCTGGGATGCTGAGGACTCAGGTTCTAAACCCCAAGGTCGTTGGCTTGAGCACAGGCTCACCAGCTTGAGTGTGGGCTCATAGACATGACCTCATGTCTTGAGCCCAAAGGTCGCTGGCTTGAAGCCCAAAGGTCGCTGGCTTAAAGCCCAAGGTTGCTGGCTTGAGTCCAAGGTTGCTGGCTTAAGTAAGGGGTCACTGTTTTAGCTGGAGCCCCCTGGTCCAGGCATGTATAAGAAGCAAGGAACAACTAAGGTGCCACAACTGTGAATTGATACTTCTCATCTCTCTCCCTTCCTGTCTCTCTTTCTTGCTAAAAAGAAAAAAAAAAAAAAAAGAAACACATGGTTAGTACAGAGAAGAGAACTAAAAACTTGTACCTGCTTTCTCCTGGACTTTGCCATGTGCCTTTCCCCTTTGCTAACTTGAACTTTCCCTCTAATAAATGGTAATTATAACAGCTTTTCTGACTTCTATGAGCCTGTCGAGTGAATCATAGAAGCTGGGCGTACTCTTAGGGACTCCAACACAGCTACTTTAAGCATTAGGTGAAAGGGTGCTAGGGAACTTCAAAACAGATCAGGCAGATACCCTGAACCCACTGCTCAATCATGGAAAGTTGGACAACCAGATGTTATGTTCCTCTTGATATGATGGAAGGGAAGTATGCAGAATCACCTTCAGTTCATGTCAAATGAACTGAATCTAAATCTAATCAGGCCTCTCCATATAACTGCAAATTTTTAAGAAATGTGGGGAATCGAGGAATCTGTTCTCAACACTAAAGGAAATATGCAGCCTAACCCAGAACTGGGGTGATTTTACAGGACAAATGACCTATTTGTTCAAAACATAATAAAGGAGAGTGAACTCCTACAGATACAGTGAGACAAATGAAAAATCATTCAAATGCATTGTGTAGACTTCGTTTGGATCCTAATTTGAACAAACCAAGTCAAAAGACATAAAATCTTTTTTGGAATCAAGTCAAAAGACATAAAATCTTTTTTGACAGATGGAATGGAATAAAGTTCCCGTTCTAGACGTGACTTCTGGTTCATCTTAAGAGTATTTTCTTCCATTGCTCAAACAATTCTTTTATAGAAGATCTTCTAAGGTGAAACCCAGGCACTGCATCCATGGAAACATAAACAGCTCTTCCCACTCCTCCTCAATTGAGAAAACTGGAAGAGAACCTGGTGAAACATCCAACCTAATTGTCAATTCTTCCTTAACAATACCAGTAAAGGAGTGTGTACAACCTCTTTTAGGGTCATCAGAATAAACACCTTACACAAGCTTCTCAATATCAAGGACTGTGTTGATGTGCCAGCCAGGTACTAAGCAAATATTTGTTGAGTGACTTCGATGTGTGTATGCTGTGCTAGAACCAGTGACACATAAATGAATACATAGAATAGAGAGCCCAGAAATTAATCCTCGCTTACACAGTCAATTAATCTACAACAAAGGAAGCAAGGATGTACAATGGGGTAAATACGTTCTCTTCAATAACTGGTGTTGGCAAAACCAGACAGACACATTCAAGATAATTAAATTGGACCACTTTCTTACACCATATACAAAAATAAACTCAAAATTGATTAAAGACTTAAATGTTAGACCTGAAACTACAAAACCCCTAAATCCCTAAATCTCTAGAAGAAAACATAGACAGAAAACTAACATTGCTCTTATCAATATCTTTTTGGATATATTTCATTGAGAAAGGAACATAAGAAAAAATAAACAAGAAAGAAAGGAAAACATAAATGAGATCACATCAAACTAAAAAATTTTTGCACAGTAATGGAAATCATCAACAAAATGAAAAGACAACCTACTGAATGGGAGAAGATATTCATAAATGATATATTGGATAGGGGTTGATATCCAAAATATATAAAGAATTTATATAACTTAACAAACAAACAATCAATCTAATTTAAAAACGGGCAGAGCTGGACCTCTGGTGGAACTGTGGATAAAATGTCAGCCTGAAATGCTGAGGTCACCAGTTCCAAGCCTCGGGCTTACCCAAAGCACATACAAGAAGCAACTACTGCAAGTTGATGCTTCCTGCTACTCCCCCCGCCCCCGCTCTCACACTTCTCTCTCTAAAATCAATAAATAAATAAAAACATTTTTTTGACAGAGACAGTCAGAGAGATGGACAGTCAGACAGAGGAAGGGAGAGAGATGAGAGGAATCAACTCCTTGTTGCAACCCCTTAGTTGTTCAGTGATTGCTTTCTCATATGTGCCTTGACAGTGGGGGACGGGGAATACAGCAGAGCGAGTGACCCCTTGCTCAAGCCAGCAACCTTGGGCTTCAAGCCAGTGACTTTTGTGCTCAAGCCAGCAACCATGGGGACATGTCCATGATCCCACGCTCAACTCAGCGACCCCTCACTCAAGCTGGTGAGTCTTTGCTCAAGCCAATGAGCCCGCGCTCAAGCAGCAACCTTGGGGTTTTGAACCTGGGTCCTCCGTGTCCCAGTCCAACATTCTACTGACTGCGTCACTGCCACATCAGGCAATATAAATAAAATCTTTTAAAATATTATTTTATTATTTCTTTTCATTTATTTATTTTAGAGAGGAGACACAGAGTGAGAGAGAGAGAGAGAGAGAGAGAGAGAGAGAGAAAGGGGGGAGGAGCTAGAAGCATCAACTCCCATATGTGCCTTGACCAGACCAGTGCAGGGTTTTGAACTGGCGACCTCAGTGTTCCCAGGTCGACGCTTTATCCACTGCGCCACCACAGGTCAGGCTAAAATATTATTTTAAAAAATGGGCAGAAGAACTGAATAGATAGTTCTCCCAAGAGCACATACAGATGGTCAGCAGACATATGAAAAGATGTCCAATATTATTTATCAACAGGGAAATGCAAATGAAAACTCATACCTATCAGAATGGCTCTCATTAATAAATCAACAAATAAGTGTTAGCAAGGATGAGGAGAAAAGGGAACCCTTATACACTGTGGGATTGTAAATTGGTGCGGCTACTCTGGAAAATGGTATGGATACAGCAATTCCACTTCTGGGCATTTATCTGAAGGAAAAAAAACACTAATTCAAAAAGATACATCCACCCTCTGTTCACTGTGGCACTACTAGTAATAGCCAAGATATACAATCAACCTAGATGACCATGATTAGAACAGTGGATAAAGAACACACACACACACTGGAATATTTTTCACCATAAAAACGAATGAACTCTTCCTATTTATGACAACATGGATGAACTTAGAGGGTATGCTAAATGAAAAAGGCAGACAGAAAAAGATAAATACTGTGTGATCTCACTTATATGTAGAATCTAAAACAACAAAATAAATAAACAAAACAGAACTAGCCCCACAGATATAGAAAACAGGCTGATGTTGCCTGACCAGGCGGTAATGCAGTGCATAGAATGTCAGACTGGGATGCAGAAGGCCCAGGTTCGAGACCCTGAGGTTGCCAGCTTGAGCGCGGGCTCATCAGGTTTGAGCAAGGCTCACCAGCTTGAGCCCAAGGTCGCTGGCTCGAGCTCGGTCTGCAGTAGACCCCAGTCAAGGCACATGTGAGAAATCAATCAATGGACAACTAAGGAACCGCACCAAAGAATTGATGTTTCTCATCTCCCTTCCTGTCTGTCTGTCCCTCTCTCTGACTCTGTCTCAGCCATGAAAACATGCTGATATTGCCAAAGGAAAGGGGGTGAGAGGGTGGCAATAAAAATAAAGGCCCATTTTTGTGGCTGTGGTGGGCATCAAATTATTATTTTTTAATCTTTTTAAGATTTTATTAATTGATTTTACAGAGGGTGGGGAGGGACAGTAGTAGTTGCTTCTCATATCTGCCTTGATTGGGCAAGCCCTGGATTTCAAACCTGTGACCTCAGCATTCCAGGTTGATGCTTTATCCACTGTGCCATGACAGGCAAGGCTTAAATAATATATATTAATTGATAAATATTTGTTAATCATCTACTACATACTAGGGGCTGTTTTAGGCATGCAGATAAACTATAAATAGGAAAAAGATGATAC
Source organism: Rhynchonycteris naso (assembly GCA_037038555.1). Classification (NCBI taxonomy): domain Eukaryota; kingdom Metazoa; phylum Chordata; class Mammalia; order Chiroptera; family Emballonuridae; genus Rhynchonycteris; species Rhynchonycteris naso. The sequence goes on from CM073001.1 coordinate 23,846,268, forward strand.
TGTAACATGAAGTGGTACCATGAATCACTTTATTTCTTTTTATGGAATAAAAATAAAATTGTCTTGAATGGATATACCCCGTTTTGTTTACTCAATCATTAGTTCATGGACATTTATTTCACTTTTTGGCTCTTGTGCAGTGCTGCTGTGAACATTCATGTACAAGTATGTGTGTAAGCATGTTCTTATATTTAAAAAAAATCACAGAAGTAACATGTTTCCACACAAGTTATTCTTAATTTGTTTTCCATAAGAAATCCCTTTACACCCTGGCAGGATAGCTCGGTTGGTTAAAGTATTATCCGAAGTACAGAGGTTGCCAGTTTATTTTTTTAGTTTATTTTTTATTAAAGATTTTATTTATTCATTTTAGGGAGAAGAGACTGAGAGAGAGAAGAGGGGAGGAGCAGGAAGCATCAACTCCCATATGTGCCTTGACCAGGCAAGCCCAGGGTTTCAAATCGGCAACCTCAGCGTTCCAGGTCCACGCTTTATCCACTGCGCCACCACAGGTCAGGCAAGGTTGCCAGTTTGATATCCCTGGTTAGGGCACATATGGGAACAGACTGATATTCCTGTATCTCTCTCTCTCCCTTCCTCTCTAAAAACCAATTTTAAAAAAGTCCTTTTACATAGCAGGAAAGATAGGTAAAGTCACACTACCTGAAGGCCAGATTCTACCATATGCTGCTTTAATCAAAGAGATCCCTACCTGACCCCAAATCCTGTATTTTAGCAGCAGTTAGGATACCCTGACTGGCAGAAATGCTATTCACAGAAGATTATGCATCGCTCTCTAATGAGATTCTATTTCAGAGGATAAAGATTCATAGGAGAATGTAAGGGGGTAATGTCTTTTTATTACTAAATTATATTGTAAGTTTGTCAAATTTGCACCAAAAATCTAAGTACAAAAGTACCCACAGCCTGATGAGGCGGTGGCGCAGTGGATAGAGCGTCAGACTGGGATGCAGACGACCCAGGTTCGAGACTCTGCACTCACTAGCTTGAGTGCGGGCCCATCTGGCTTCAGCAAAAACTCGCCAGCTTGGATCCAAGGTCGCTGTCTCCAGCAAGGGGTTGCTTGGTCTGCTGAAGGCCCGTGGTCAAGGCACACATGAGAAAGCAATCAATGAACAACTAAGGTGTCGCAACGCCAATGAAAAACTAATGATGGATGCTTCTCACCTCTCTCCGTTCCTGTCTGTCTGTCCCTATCTATCCCTCTCTCTGACTCTCTCTCTCTGTCCCTGTAAAAAAATAAATAAGTAAATTAATTAAAAAAAAGAAAGCACCCACAAATTGCCTGCTGATGGTGTTGTAGTGGATAGAGCGTCAGCTTAGGATGCTGTGGACCCAGGTTTGAAACAGGCTTGAGTATAGACTCACCATTTTGAGCATGTAGTCGTTGGCTTGAGCATAGGATCATAGATACGATCCCATGGATTCTGGTTTGAGCCCAAAGGTCGCTGGCTTGAATAATGTCTGTCCCCTCCCAAATTTAGGAAAAAAAATGTTCTAAAATTTGTGGTAATGTTTTGCACAACTTTGTAGATTTACCAAAAACCACTAAACTAGATACTTTTTTTTTTTTTTTTTTTTTTACAGAGACAGAGAGAGAGTCAGAGAGAAGGACAGATAGGGACAGACAGGTACGAAGAGAGATGAGAAGCACCAATCATGTTGTGACACCTTAGTTGTTCATTGATTGCTTTCTCATACGTGCCTTGACCGCGAGCCTTCAGCAGACCGAGTAACCCCTTGCTCGAGCCAGTGACCTTGGGTCCAAGCTGGAGAGCTTTGCTCAAATCAGATGAGCCCGCACTCAAGCTGGCGACCTCGGGGTCTCGAACCTGGGTCCTCTGCCTCCCAGTGCGACACTCTATCGACTACACCACCGCCTGGTCAGGTTAAACTAGATACTTTAAATGGGTGAATTTTATGGTATGTGAATTATAACTCAATAAAGCTCTTATTAAAAAATATTTAAAGCTATAAAGAAATGCTGAAGATCCAATAAGGGCCTTGAATAATCCCAACAAAGAGAGTTTCTATTTTCAGGCAATAATTTTTTTATTTGCTTAGGTGAGAGGAGGGAAGATAGTGAGGCAGACTCCTGCATGCACCCCAACTGGGATCCACCTGGCAACCCAGTCTGGGAATGATGCTCGAATCAACTGAGCTATATCCTCAGTGCCCAGAGCTGATGCTGAGACCAATCAAGCCACTGGCTGTGGGAGGGGAAAAGGAACAGAAGGGAGAGACGATGGGGGAGAAGCATATGATTGCTTTTCCTGTATGCCTTGGCTGGGAATTGAACCCAGGACGTCCATATGCCAGGCTGATGCTCTATCCATCAAGACATTTGCCAGGGCCTTCAGATAATAATTTAAGGTGTGTAGAGTAGGGAGAGTTAAATGTTAGATGTTATTTAAACAGGCTTGGTTGCTAGGTCTGTTAATGACACGAACTTCTGGCCTTTTAGAAAGAACTCTTTCCATTGAAAGTCATCTCAAACAGGCTTACTCAAAACAATAGGAATTCATCATATATAATTGAAGTCTAGTGTGGGCACTGGGTTCAGGCACTCAAACAAGGTCACTAGCTCTCTGATTCTCTGGCTGTTTCATTCTCAAGCAGGATATCTCTAAACGGTGGGCAAAGTTCCAAGATTCTGCGCCCCTCCCAGCTCCTGATACGAGACAGAACGTTTCCCGATAGCTCTGGCAATAGTTCTAGGACTGTCCAGGGCTAGCTCACATTTCTGGAGCCAGGAAAGATTTGCTTCAATCAAGTCTCATGGCTGCACAGTTTCCCATTGAGCAGGAAAGGATGGCTCTTCAAAGGTATAATGGCTGGGTATACAAAATATATGTCCACTATGCATGCAAGAGTCTAGAACTTGCAGATTCAAACATTATCTCAGCTGAATTAATGTAGGAACACACAAAACAGAGCATTACTTTTAAAGCGTCAAATTTCAAATTCATATTCTGTATTTTAGAGAAGCAGTAAGACACAGGTGTCAATTTAAGAAATGTTCAAACCTGTAAAGAATTTTTTATGAATTTATTTGAGCCAAACTCATGACAATTGCTGGGAAGCAAAATCTCAATGGGCTGAGAACGTTCTCTAGAAAATGGTAGTTTTACCACTTAGCTTATACAACAGGATCAAAGGAGGAGGTGTAAAGGGGAGTTTACATTAAATTCATTGGTGATGGATTAGGGAGGCAGGGGAAAGCAAATCTCTGGAATTGGATGAATAGTAAAAGGAATAGACACATACTTCTTTTACACAGGTGGGCATAGGACAGTTAACAGTCAACAATTTTCTTTCTTTTTTTTTTTACAGGGACAGAGAGAAAGTCAGAGAGAGGGATAGACAGGGACAGACAGATAGGAATGGAGAGAGATGAGAAGCATCAATCATCAGTTTTTCGTGGGATTGTCTTATACATAGGAAAGTACAGTAATAACAAGTATGTATCGAAGATAAAAAAATAAAAGACAACAGACTGTCTCAGTTAAGGTAAAAGACCTTTCTAAAGGAAAAATACTGGCCTAGCACATAACTACCTGACATGACTTACAGTTAGAAAGTGTTCATTTCAAACCATCCTGTGTGGTTATTTGAGCTCTCTGAGTTTGTAAGGCCTCCATGCAGGCCTTCCCCAGCTTGTCAGGCTTAGAATGTGGTACCTTTTTGTCCACACAAGTTAGGACACATGCCAAGGTCATTAATAAGATGCCATCATAGCAGAGAGCTACTTCAATCAAGTATGGATTGTTCCATGTTCCAGATTTCCACCCCTCTTACACAGAAGGGATATGTTGCTCTGGTAGGCGGCCGGCTTTTTGTCCTGATTCAGCCATGAGAAAAGCCAAGGCTTGTCCAGCACAAAGGAAGAAGGTGGTTCAGCAGGAAGGGCTTGCTACCAGTAAGCTCTTTGCAAACTGTTTCTTCTCATTTAAACTGGTGATAATCTGGTGGGTTTCTGATCCAGGATCCAAATGCCTGCTTCCGGAGTGCGCTCCAGGCTTCCTGGTAAGCAGATGCAGCCTCCTTGTACTCCCGGTACGTCTCTAGCTTCCTTACCCTAATGCACACAGACCAGCAAGCACATAGGTTCTCACTGAACAACTCACAACCACGGCCAACAAGACATCTGATCAATCAACTAGACAGATTTATTATAAGAGACTTAGAAACAGAAGAACGTTGCTGTTTTCCTAGAGATACTTGTTCCTCTGTAAGGAATTCACCACAAAGTAGCATGGATTAAAACAGGCAAGATTGAACAGAGTGCTAGTTTTGTCTGATCCTGGTGAAATCAAATAAAACAAGAATAATCATATCATTTGGGGGGGGTTAAGGTTTTCTAAGTGGCTATAATTTCCACCAGAGGATAGATACAGCCACTAGAAACGCGTGGCTGCATTCTCGCAGACAGGCAAAGCGCCTTCCATTTGATCCATTCTCTCTCCTCCTATGTACCGCCAGCCAACGCCCCTCCCAACCCCTTAGTCCTCTCTGACTAATAGAAAATGGCTGACATGTTGAGTAAATCTGTAATATTTATGTCCAGTTAAAAGATTTTCATTGTGGCCTGACCTGCGGTGGCACAGTGAGTAAAGCATTGACTGGGACACTGAGGTTCCGGTTCGAAACCCCGGGCTTCCCTGGTCAAGGCACTTATGGGAGTTGATGCTGTCTGCTCCTCCCCCCCTTCCCTCTCTCTCTGTCTCTCTCTCTCTCTGTCCCTTCTCTCTAAAATGAATAAATAAAATAAAATAAAAAAGATTTTCATTGTGACAAAGACTCTTCTCCTTTGACCAAACTTGCGTCAGGCTCTTAAGTCCTCTTCTCGACTTGGACCTTGAGCTTTGTCCTTGCATCTTACAGTTGAAGAAAGGAACACTCATGTCATGTTGATCCAATTTTACCCTGCTCCTAAGTTGCATCTTAGCTCACTTCAGCAGAGCAAAGTTGCTAAATGCAGCAAAAATTGATTTCAGTTGTTTGATCCATTTCCTACAGCTATTTGTTGGCTAATGAGTGGGATTTACACAAATGACAATGTTAAACTTACCTAAGCCCTGAGTTCCTAAAAAACAGCTATGGTTAAGAAAGTTCATTCTGTTAACCAGTCTCACCCCAATAAATTCAATTAAAAAAAGAAAAAAGAAAAAAACAGAAATCTCCCTCCCAGCCTTCCGAGTTCTGGGAAAAAGCTGATGGCAAAGAACTGCCCTTCCCCGTGACTTAGATAAGACTCATGGATGTCCCCTGGTTTACCTACAACAAGGCCAGACACAGACCCTCCAAATTCCCACTCTTTGTCTTATAAATGATTAGCTGAACCCACTGACCAATCCTGACAAAATACCTGCTAACTTGATCAGATATTAGTTATACTTCTCTCCTGACCCCAGGCCCAGAACTTTGATCCATCCTCAACCTGTGCCAGCATCAGAATGTGCAACAACCCCTCAATAGCCCCTCCTAAGAACTGACCGACAGCAAGAGAAGACATTTCCTGTTCAACTGTCCCATCATACAACCTGCTCATCCCACTCCCTCGTTCCAGGTTCTGTTCAGCCTTGTTTACCCCTCCTATAAAAGAAAAGAAAACCCTTTCCATCTGCCCTTTGAGAGGCTTACAAAGCTTATGATTGGAGTGTTCTTGCTATTGCATTTGTCTTTCCCTATTTAATAGGTCCCTTCTTTTTTTTTTTACAGGGACACAGAGAGAGAGAGAGAGTCAGAGAGAGGCATAGACAGGGACAGACAGACAGGAACGGAGAGAGGTGAGAAGCATCAATCATTAGTTTTTCGTTGCCGTTGCGACACCATAGTTGTTCATTGATTGCTTTCTCACATGTGCCTTGACCGCGGGCCTTCAGCAAACCAAGCAACCCCTTGCTGAAGCCAGCAACCTTGGGTTCAAGCTGGCGAGCTTTTGCTCAAGCCAGATGGGCCCCATGCTCAAGCTGGCGATCTCGGGGTCTCGAACCTGGGTCTTCCACATCCCAGTCCGACGCCCTATCCACTGTACCACCGCCTGGTCAGGCAAGGCCCCTTCTCTTAGTACAATAATCCTTCTGAGTGAAGTCTCTCCTTATCTAAGTCCAGATTTGTTTTTAATACACAGAATATATATTTGTTTATAACCCAGTTCCAGTTGGATTCATTTTTCTAGGCAAGAAACAAGCAAACTGACCACAGATGAGTGGAGGGCATCACCACTGACCACAGTATGGATGATGGTGATAACAGCAGCTCGCCTCTTCATATAGTAGTTTCAGTTTATTCCTTCGTTTCCCTACTGGTGTATAATAAAGACTTTGGCTGGTCTTTGTTGCCAGTTCCTGGGAAGGAACCTCGAAATCCTTAAAACATCCCTAGTGATAGGACTGTCTTTGTTATTCATGGTGGATGCCTCAGATCACATGAAGTTTATATTTAACAAGGTGACTCATGGTGGGCCCTAGAGAGTTTCAGGATGGGGCCAGCCATGCCAGAAAGACCACCTGGGAGATGAGAGAATTGGAGCACCAGGCCACCTGAGAGCACTACTATCTCCTCGGGTAGGAGGAGGAGATGAGGATTGAGTTCGATCACATCATGTGAACTACAATTCGATCAATTATTCTTATTAATACAACCCCAATAAAAACTCTGGACCCTGATTACAGGCTACCTCCTGGCTGGTGCAGAAAGGATGATGCATCCTGAGGACATAGAAACATGGTGTTTGGGACCCTCCCACACCTCTCACCCTGTGGGTCCCTTCTTTTAGCTGGTCCTGACTTGTAAGTGGTGACTGTAATGACAGTGCTTTCCTGAATTCCATCAGTTGTTCTCATGAATTACTGAACCTGAGTAAGTAATGGGAAGCCCTGAGTTTGGAGTCAGTTGGTCAGAAATGTGAGCGGCTTGGGGCCCCCAAGCTTGTGGCTCGCACTGAAGTGAGCGCAGTGAGTGAGGACTGTGCCCTGAGCCTGTAAAGTGTGGCCTAACTCTGGGGAGTTAGTGTCTGAATTGCACCCACCACCCGAAGTGGTTTTATAGTCAATTCTCCGCATTCTTGTCTGGAAAGCGATTTTACAATCAGTGATGTGAACAAAAGAAAAAGAAAGGGGATAGTGATGCTCCTTAAAATATACTGCTCTCAGAGTACTCCCATTTCCATCATGCTCTCCATCTGAAGGTGGAGTGAGAGGGGCGCCTGGAATGGGCTCAGACCCAATTCTCCCCCTAACTCCCTGTGACTTCCTACCACCGAACCCCCTATCCTCCACACCTTAGATCATACACATGTCTGCAAGCAGAGCCAAGGGGCTGGAAGAGCATGTGGTCAGTGGTAAATGCCCACCGGCCTACTGAAACACCGCTCCTGCTAAAGCTTCCCGCTACTCATAAGCCAGAATTAAACCGGAAGTCTTCCTAACTATGAAAAACATGGGTCATTAGTGTCACCTGAGAGAGTTTGGCCACTTGTCCTCTGAAATACTGCTCAGCAGCTTCTGAAATGACCTAAACAGCTCCACTTTGCTGATTCGAGATCTGTTTGGAAAAAGAGAAACAGGATTTATTAAGTGTTTGCCATATATCAGGTCCCTGTCAAAGATACCACGCTTCACGGGGTACTTAGGTTTGAATGTGCCAGAGCCTCCATTTTCACCTGTACTTGGCAAGGAGAAAATCTATACCCGAGCATCTGATGAGGTCAAGGCACAAAAATGACTATCATCTTAAGAAATGCATCAGTGGTGAAATGATCAAGGTGACAGGTTCAAAGTGGGTAACGCCAGAGGTGAAGTTATGCATTCCTCCCAGGATACCTGTGCAGCCATGTTGGCTGCCTCCTTTCAAGGGAGCTGGCCCCTTGGGTGATTCCACCCCTTAGGTGAAACTCAAGTGCTGCTCTCTGTATGAAGCGCCCTTGGATGAGCCATCCGAGGCAGAATTTCCACACTCTCCCTTTGGGTATTATGGGCCTTTAGAGGTCAATCCTTTGCTTCCAACATTAAGCTTCATGGAGGCCACAGTTTGGAACAGTGAAGGAAGTGAGTGCGGATTCCTTACCAGCCCACCCGAACCTTCCCAGTTTGGTCCATCCATGTCGGCTGTGGCCTTTATTATATAGCAGTCTCTTCCCTTTCCCTCAAGTACACAACTCACGAGCTGATCCAGATGTTGGGCACTGTTGTGTGTGCCCACATAAATGTGCATTCTCACATGTACATACCAACCCTTCCTGTCCTCACCAACTGGATCAGCCTGGACACAGTGGCCGTACTGGGACATATTATATAAGGGATTGTACAGGCCCGCATCTGGCTGACCTAGCCTACCGAAGGATCCCTGCTTAAAGAAGAAAACCCTGAGCCCGCACAGGGTCCTCTCCCTGGGCCTTAACTGTGGTAAGTGGCTGCTGGTACTCAAGAATATAAAGCTACTTTAACATAAAAAACTCCAAAGCCAAAAAACTAATGGACCTCATTAACAGAATAAAAGAGAAAAGTCATATAGCTATGAGGAAAATGTATACAAACAAAGCATTTGTTAAGAATTCAACATCCATGATATGATTTAAAATCTTTCACAAATGAGGACTAAGAAAGGTATTTAAATTCACAGAGGGTATCTATAAAAAGCTACAGCAAATATATGTCCTTAAAATCAGGAATAAGACAGGGCCTGACCTGTGGTGGCACAGTGGATAAAGCGTTGACCTGGGAATACTGAGGTCGCCAGTTCAAAACCCTGCACTGGTCTGGTCAAGGCACGTATGGGAGTTGATGCTTCCAGCTCCTCCCCCCTTTCTCTCTTTCTCTATCTCTCTCTCTCACTCTGTGTCTCCTCTCTAAAATGAATAAATAAATAAATTTAAAAAAAATCAGGAATAAGACAAAGGTGTTTGCTATCACTATTTTTCCAACTTTATATAAAAGGTTTTGGCCAGTAAAACAAAAAATAAAAAGAATAAGGATTGAAAAGCAAAAACCAAAGCCATTATTTGCAGATGAGAGTGATACTGTCAGTCTAGCCAGCACAGTAAGTCAAGAAATGAGAGGAATGGAGGATTAGAAAGGAAATGCTACTTGCAAAAGATTATCTACATTAAAAAATGCCAAAAGACCTGATCAGGCGGTGGCACAGTGGATAGAGCGTCGGACTGGGATGCAGAGGACCCAGGTTCGAGATCCTGAGGTCACCAACTTGAGTGCAGGCTTATCTGGCTTGAGCAAAAAGCTCACCAGCTTGGACCCAAGGTCGCTGGCTCCAGCAAGGGGTTTCTTGGTCTGCTGAAGGCTCGTGGTCAAGGCACATGTGAGAAAGCAACCAATGAACAACTATGGTGTCACAATGAAAAACCAATTGATGCTTCTCACCTCTCTCCATTCCTGTCTGTCTGTCCCTATCTATTCCTCTTTCTCTGTCCCTGTAAAAAAAAAAAACGCCCAAAGAATGTCCAGATAAATTAGTGGAATAATAAGCATTAGCAAAGTTACTGCATATAAACATTGATTTTAGCAGAGAGAAACCAAAAACAGGTTGCAACAGCAATAACTAGAAAATGAAATAAAAATGAATAACTTAAAATAGCATCTAGAGTAGCCATCCTCTAAGATGGTGATTCTTGCCTCCTGGAATTCATGCTTCTGTGTAATCCCCTCCTACATGGAGTAGGGCTGACCTGTACACCCATTAGGAGGCTGCAGATGCAGTGTGACACCTGAGACTAGGTCACAAAAGACACTGTGGCTCCTGCCTTGCTCTCCTGGATCACTTGTTCTGGAGGAAGCCAGCTACCATCTTGGAAGGATGAACACTGGTAGCCATATGAAGACAGCCATGTTGTGAGGAACTGAGGCCTCCTGCCGACACCAGCACTGACCTGTCAGCCATGCGAGTGAGCCATTTTGTAACAGGATCCTCCAGCCACAGTCAAGCCTTCAGATGACTGCAATCTCATCAACCCCTGAGTCAGTTATCCAGCTAAGCTCCTCCCAAATTCCTGACACACAGAAACTAGAAAATAATAAATGTTGATTGTTGTTTTAAGCCACTAAGTTTTGGAGGGTAATCTGTTACAGAGCAAGAGATAACTAATACAACATGCAAGAAAGAACTCTAATAAAATTTGTGAAAGATTTATATGAAGAAAATAAACATTACTAAAATATATATAAGGAGACCTAGGAAAACTATACATACATATGTAATTTTTTAAAAGATTATACATTCACATTGATACTTTCAATTTTGCACTATCCTTACTCTAACATACTTAGATACACTTAAACGTATTTTTTAATCCCTTAGTCTTTTCTTTTACAATCCAATGAGTCATATAAAGATTCTCTAGGATGCCCAGTATCTGGGCAGGAAGGGGAAGAAAATTTTCCACTTGAGGGCAAAGGAATTTACCTGTAGTAGGCAGAGTAAAATAAAGCTTATTAAAAATGAGGGTTCTATTATATCTCATTATTGGTTAAAGAAAAAATGAAGATTTAAATAAAATAGTTCTGCCTGGCCTGTGGTGGTGGCACAGTGGATAAAGCATCGACCTGGAACTCTGAGGTTGCCAATTCAAATTGCTGGGCTTGCCTGGTCAAGGCACATATGACAAGCAAGCAATGAAACTAAAGTGAAGTAACTATGAGTTGATACTTCTTGCTCCACCCCCCCCCCCTTTTCCCTCTCTCTGTAAATTAAAAAAAAAAGCAGTTTCTTTAGTGCTGCACTAGTATAACTAGTATATTAAATGTCTCTGACCTTGCAGACTGAGTTCATATTTCCTATAGCTCTAAAGAAGATGGTACCTGGATGTCAGCACTGAGAACTGAGCAATGAGAAAAACTGTTTTTACCCCAGCAGCTGCTGGTCTTTAGAATAAAACTAACCGACTCTTTCACAAACAATGTAAAGCTTTATTTGACAAATGAACGAGATGTCTACTGCAAGCCCTGCACCATGTTAGCACTCTCTCTCATTCAATTCTCACCACATTCTTGTGCAATAGATACTCATAGTTACCCTGGCTTTATTGCTGGGGAAATGGGGGCTCAGAGGTGTAATTTTCCCAAGTTCACACAACCAGGGAGAGAGGGAGCCAGGAACTATAGTGTCTGTTCTTACATCATATACTTCCTCCCTGTGTGGAGTTTGCCTTCTAAATGGAGAGATATCTACAATTTGCCAGAAACCTCAGATCATCTACTCAATTACCCTCATTTTACAGATATGAACACACTGCGGCTCAGAGAGGAAGTGGACTTGTTCAAATCCCCTGGATAACTGGAGACAAAGCGAGGGTGAGAACAGGAGGCACTCCCCATAACACAGAATGACACAGAAAGCAATGACATTGGGAGAAGCTGGAGGACAATACAATGAGAATTTAGAGAAAAGATGGTAATTTTGAGCCAGAGGCAATGGTGGTTGAGTTGAGCTTTTAAAGTAAAAGAGGGTGTAGATCTATAGTGAAGAAGAGCATTTTATTTTATTATTATTATTTTTTTGAAGAAGAAGAACACTTTAGACTTAAGCAAAGCAGCAAACCAAAACCATAGTCAGGTGGGTGGGTCTAGTATGAGTTGCTGTTGGCCTGTCACCAGAGCTCAGCAGGAAGCGTGTGGTTCATGACCTGCTCTGATCACACATCCTTGGTCCCCTGAGAGGTGCTAATAGTGACTTGAAGCCCGGAACACCTTTGGGGAAAAATTCCAAATATCACTACTCACAAGAGTTCTATAAGTATTACTAAATTCAACATCTTAGGCCACCAGGAGACAAGCTGAGTCTGCCATCTAGGCCATTTGACAGCTGGTTAATTGAAGCAAGGAATAAACCCTTGTTTTTCTTCTTTTCCAAGTGAGAGTTGGGGAGATAGACTCCCGCATATGCCCCAACCGGGATCCACAAGGCAACCCCCATCTAGGGCCACTAGCAATGTAGCTATTTTTAGTGCCTGAGGCAGAGGCTCCATAGAATATTTATCAGCGTCTGGGGCTGACGAACTCAAACCAATCAAGCCAGGGCTGCTGGAGGAGGAGAGAGGGAGGTAGAGAGAGAGAGAGAAAGAGAGAGAAGGGAGAGGGAGGAGGGGTGGTAAAGCAGATGGTCGCCTCTCCTGTGTTTCCTAACTGGGAACAGACACAGGACATCCACACACCAGGCCAATGTTCTACCACTGAGCCAACTGGCCAGAGCCTGTTTTTTTGTTTTGTTTTGTTTTGAGAGAGAGAAAAAGGAAGGGACAGAGATGAGAAGCATCAACTTAGAGTTGTGGCACTTTGGTTGTTCACTGATTGCTTCTCATACATGCTTTGATGGGGGGGGGGGTGCTCCAGCTGAGCCAGTGACCCCGGGTTCAAGCTAGTGACCTTTGGGCTAAATTGGTGACCCAGCACTGAAGCTGGTGAGACTGCGCTCAAGCCAGATGAACCCATGCTCAAGTCGGCAACCTTGGGGTTTTGAACCTGGGACCTCAGCATCCCAGGTCAAAGCTCTATCCACTGTGCCACCACTGGTCAGGCTCTTTTTCTTTTCTTTCTTTTTTTAATTCTAATAAGATGTAAGTTGAGGCCACGTGAAGGAGGCCAGGAGAAGCAGCCAAGATGGTGGAGTGCTGAGGGAGAAACCAGTTTGTGCAGAGTTGGTGCTGGAGAAGGAGATGGGGAACAGAGACAAAAACAAAACAAAACTGAATAAGGATAAGAAGCAATTTGCTTGGAAAAGACAAGCTGAAATTAACTGACAAGAAGAAAATACACGAGGGGCAAGATGGTGATGGAGTAAGTGGACGTACCAACTTCCAACTCCCAGAACCAAAGTGGATTATAACTTGATTTTAGGAACCATCATCTGGATAAACCAACGTTGAACTGGACTGAGAGGACTCTTCAACTGGGGAACACAGAAGAAGCCACATTGAGACTGGTAGGAAAAGTGAAAACGCAGAAAGGGCTGCCCAGCTCCCCGGAGCGAAAGGCAGCCCGGAGAGACTCGTGTGGCGGGCAGAGAGGCCAGCGGAAAAGGAGGGACCTGGGTCCCAGGAACAAAGCCCCAGCCTGCAGCCCAGAGCCTAGAAGAGGCGTATGAACAGTATTTAGCTGGGAAATGGGTTAGGATACTGTTTGTGAGAAAGAGACAGTTGTCTCAGACCCAGGATTCTTCTTAAAGGGATGGCACAGAAAACCTCTCTCACAACCACTCATCTGGGACTCCGGCAGACAGGGAGAGAGGAGAGGACTGGAGCAGTGGGAAGAGAGTGTGGTCTGGAAGGCACAGGGAGAAAAGCTTTGAGGGACAGCCACCCTAAACCCTGGGCTGAGTCACTCCACAAATCTGAAACAATATTTCCCCTGGAACCAGCAAGGGGAAGCAGGACACCAGCCAAACAGGCTCCCCTACGGCAATCAGAGCACAGTCGCTTAGAAGGAAGGAGCTTTCAGGACTACAGGATGGAGTGTTAGGGTCTGAGCTGCAGCACCCCCACCCACACTGCTGAGGGCTTGCTGGGGGCAGGCGGCGGCGGGACGCAGAAGAGCGGTTTCGTCGGCGGGGGCAGAGGCCGAGCTGGCTGGCGTGAGCTTGGTCTAGCCAGCGGGGGCTAAGGGGACGCGCGAAAGTGGTCCGGTGGCTGCGGGCCACCTGCGACCCCACCTGTATGGGAAAAGCGGGAGCCCAAAACAGGCAGATATGTGACGCTGGGCAGGGGAGAGTGGGTGCACAGCCTCTCCCAGCCTCCAAGGCTTGAAGGCCTGTATGAACTGGCTTTGCCCATGGAGGTAGGGTGGAAGCCCAAGCTCGAAATTGAGCGCACACCAGTAGCCCGGCCGAGGAGCCAAGGTTGGCAAGGGCGGGGCGGAAGTCTGGCTCGCAGCTGAACACACACCAGAAGCCCCTCCTGGCCGGAGGAACAGGCTGACAGGGACCAGCAGCTGAGCAAAAGTGCTCACCCTTGCCCTTGGTGTCCAGACTTGTGGCCTGAGTGTGGTGCGTAGTCCCACCCATGGGAGAGGGGTAAAGGCCTAGACTGGCTGAGGCTTATAGAGTCCGGCATGAGAACACAGCCCCTCCTGCAGAGGTGAGGCGGAGACCACAGCAGCAGCCGCAGCGACCGGCGCCAGCAACACCCACACCCAACCGCCCTAGGCAGCGGCAGAGGGGGTGGCGGGCCTGCAGACAGACCACACCTAGGGAACACAGAGGCAACACTCATTGGACTCTAGTAGCCAAACCCTTCTTACACACAGAAAAAATGGGCAGGCAGAGGAATGCAACCCAGATGAATCAAGAAAAATCCCTAGAGAAGGACCTGAATGATTCAGATATAACCAAACTACCTGATGCAGAGTTTAAAATAATGATAGTTAGGATGTTCAAAGAGCTTAGAGCAACAATGGATAGTCATTACGAACACCTAAATAAAGAGACAGCAAGTATAAAAAAGGAAATTGAAATAAAAAAGAATCAGACAAAAATGACAAATACAGTGTCAGAACTGAAAACGACAATGGAAGGAATTAAAAGCAGGATGGATGAAGCAGAGGATCGAATCAGGGAGTTAGAGGAAAAATAAACAAAGGCACAGAAGCAGAGCATAAAAAAGAAAAGAGACTCAAAAATTCTGAGGAAACTCTAAAAGAGCTCTGTGACAACATGAAGAGAAATAACATCCGCATCATAGGGGTTCCTGAAGAAGAAGAGAAAGAACAAGGGATAGAAACTTTGTTCAAACAAATGATAGCTGAAAACTTCCCTAAATTAAGGCTGGAAAACATTTCACACATTCAAGAAGCACAGAGAACTCTATTAAAGAGAAACCCAAAGAAATCTACACCAAGACACATCATAATTAAAATACCAAAGCTAAGTGATAAAGAGAAAATTTTAAAAGCTACTAGAGAAAAAAAGGCTATCACCTACAAAGGAACCTCCATAAGGATGACATCCGACTTCCTAACAGAAACACTTGAGGCCAGAAGAGAATGGCAAGATATATTCAAAGTAATGCAGAACAAGTTCCAAAAATCAATCTGGAAGAATCAGAACACCTAAACAGACCAATTACAACAAATGAGATTGAAACAGTTATCAAAAAACTCCCAAGAAAGAAAAGTCCTTGGCCTGATGGCTTCACAAGTGAATTCTACCAAAAGTTCAAAGAAGAACTAACTCCTATCCTCCTCAAGCTATTTCAAAAAATTCAAGAGGAAGGAAGACTTCCAAACTCCTTTTATGAGGCAAGCATAATTCTGATCCCGAAACCAGGCAAAGACAACACAAAGAAAGAAAATTATAGGCCAATATCCCTGATTAATTTAGATGCTAAAATTCTCAAAAAAATATCAGCCAACTGGATCCAGCAATATATGAAAAAAAAAACCATGATCAAGTGGGATTTATTCTGGAGAGGCAAGGCTGGTTCAATATTCGCAAATCAATCAATGTGATTCATCACATAAACAAAAGGAAGGACAAAAACCACATGATAATTTCAATAGATGCAGAAAAAGCATTTGATAAAATCCAACACCCATTCATGATCAAAACTCTCAGTAAAGTGGGAATATAGGGAACATTCCTTAACATGATAAAGGCCATCTATGACAAACCCACAGCAAACATCATACTAAATGGGCAAAAATTAAAAGCAATCCCCTTAAGATCAGGAACCAGGTAGGGGTGCCCCCTTTCACCACTCTTATTCAACATAGTTCTGGAAGTCTTAGCAACAGCAATCAGACAAGAAGAAGAAATAAAAGGCATCCAAATTGGAAAAGAAGAAGTTAAACTGTCATTATTTGCAGAAGATATTATATTGTATATAGAAAACCCTAAAGTCTCAGTCAAAAAACTACTGGACCTGATAAATTAATTCAGCAAGGTGGCAGGATATAAAATTAATACTCAGAAATCAGAGGCATTTTTATATACCAACAATGAACTGTCAGCAAAAGAAATTAAGGAAACAATCCCCTTTACTATTGCAACAAAAAAAATAAAGTACCTGGGAGTAAATTTAACCAAGGAGGTTAAGGACTTGTACTCGGAAAATTATAAAACATTGATAAAAGAAATCAAGGAAGATACAAACAAGTGGAAGCATATACCGTGGTCATGGTTAGGAAGAATAAACATCAATAAAATGTCTATATTACCCAAAGCAATTTTTTTTTTTTTTTACAGGGACAGAGAGAGTGTCAGAGAGAGGGATAGATAGGGACAGACAAACAGGAATGGAGAGAGGTGAGAAGCATCAATCATTAGTTTTTCGTTGTCGTCGCAACACCTTAGTTGTTCATTGATTGCTTTCTCACATGTGCCTTGACCCCAGGCCTTCAGCAGACCGAGCAACCCCTTGCTGGAGCCAGCGACCTAGGGTCCAAGCTGACGAGCTTTTGCTCAAGCCAGATGGGCCCGAGCTCAAGCTGGCGACCTCAGGGTCTCGAACCCAAGTCCTCCGCATCCCAGTTCGACTGCTCTATCCACTGTGCCACTGCCTGGTCAGGCCCAAAGCAATTTATACATTCAATGCTATATCAATTAAAATACCAATATCTTTAAAGTACAGAACACATATTCCCAAAATTTATATGGAACCAAAAAAGAACACGAATAGCCTCAGGATTCTTAAAAAGGAAAAATAAAGCAGGAGGTATC
Source organism: Rhynchonycteris naso (assembly GCA_037038555.1). Classification (NCBI taxonomy): domain Eukaryota; kingdom Metazoa; phylum Chordata; class Mammalia; order Chiroptera; family Emballonuridae; genus Rhynchonycteris; species Rhynchonycteris naso. The sequence goes on from CM073001.1 coordinate 23,862,951, forward strand.
ACTCTTCTGGATATCAAGATATACTACAAGGCATTGTACTCAAGACAGCCTGGTACTGGCATAAGAACAGGCAGATAGATCAATGGAACAGAACAGAGAACCCAGAAATAAACCCACACCTTTATGGACAACTGATATTTGACAAAGGAGGAAAGAGCATACAATGGAGTAAAGACAGCCTCTTTAACAAATGGTGTTGGGAAAATTGGACATCTACCTGCAAAAAAATGAAACTAGACCATCAACTTACACCATTCACAAAAACAAACTCAAAATGGATAGAAGACTTAAATGTAAGCCGTGAAACCATAAGCATCTTAGAAGAAAACATAGGCAGTAAGCTCTCCGACATCTGTAGCAGCAGTATATTTGCCAATTTATCTCCACGGGCAAAAGAAAGAAAAGGCAGGATAAACAAATGGGACTATATCAAATTAAAAAGTTTTTGCACAGCTAAAGACAATATGAACAGAATAAAAAGACAAACCACACAATGGGAGAACATATTCGACAATACGTCTGATAAGGGGTTAATAACCAAAATTTATAAAGAACTTATAAAACTCAACACCAGGAAGACAAACAATCCATTCAAAAAATGGGCAAAAGAAATGAATAGAAATTTCTCCAAAGAGGACATACAGATGGCCAATAGGCATATGAAAAAATGCTCAACATCACTAATCATTAGAGAAATGCAAATTAAAACCACAATGAGATATCACCTCACACCAGTCAGAATGGCACTCATCAGCAAAACAACACAGAATAAGTGCTGGCGAGGATGTGGAGGAAAGGGAACCCTTCTGCACTGCTGGTGGAAATGCAGACTGGTGCAGCCACTGTGGAAAACAGTATGGAGATTCCTCAAAAAATTAAAAATCGAACTGCCTTTTGACCCAGCTATCCCACTTTTAGGAATATACCCTAAGAACACCATAGCACTGTTCGAAAAGAAGAAATGCGCCCCCATGTTCGCGGCAGCATTGTTCACAATAGCGAAGATCTGGAAACAGCCCAAGTGTTCGTCAAAGGGCGAGTGGATTAAAAAGCTTTGGTACATATATACTATGGAATACTACTCAGTTATAAGAAATGATAATATTGGATCATTTACAACAAAATGGATGGACCTTGATAACATTATATGGAGTGAAATATGTAAAACAGAAAAAAACTGAGAACCACATAATTTCATATATAGATGGGACATAATAACGAGACTTGAGACATGGACAAGAGTGTGGTGGTTATAGGGTGTGGGGAGGCAGTAGAGGGAGGGAGGGAGACAGGGGAGGGGAGGGGGACAAAGAAAACCAGATAGAAGGTGACAGAGGACAATTTGACTTTGGGTGGTGGGTATGCAACATAATTGTATGACAAGATAACCAGGAGATGTTTTCTTTGAACAAATGTACCCTGATTTATTAATGTCACCCCATTAAAATTAATAAAAAAAGATGTAAGTTGTTTTTATCGAATCAGGCAAATAAGTATGTCAAAAAATAAACAAATCCACCTTTGAAATTTAATTACAGTTCGATAAGGGCATAATTAAAAAATGGAAAATCAACTTGAGTGAAAAAGACTATCTGTAAACGGTGATAATCCTACTACAACAGTCACTCAGCACAGCTCAACCCAGGCTGAGATGGAAATGCCTTTGGTGGAGAGCCCACAACCCCTTGTACCCTCACTCAGGCTATTGCAGAGCACCTGTGGTCTTGTAGGAGGAAAAAGCAGGGTAGATGAGACCAGATGTGTAAGCAAAAGAACCAGTGAGATAGATGTATGAATTTCCAAACATACGACAATAAAAACTGTCTCATGTCCTGCAGCTCATAAGCTCTATACTTCAGCAAAACTCAATTTGAAGACAAAGTCCTATTTCCACGGTGTTATTTACCAATCCAATCACTATGAAGCTTTATAAGTAATTTTTCGGTTACAACCTTGACCTACTAAACCACAATCCCTAGTGGAAAAGACCAAGAAAGTGTTCTTTTCAAAATCTCCCAGGGGAAAGAATCATGTTTCCAAAAAATGAATGCCAAAGAATGAAGCTGAACCTACTTCATTCACACCTTATAGAAAAAGTAACTCAAAATGGATCAGTCATAAACATAAGAGCTAAAACTATAAAACTATTAGAAGAAAACAGAGACTAAATCTTCTTGACCTTGGATTAGGTAATGGTTTCTTAGATATGACACCAAGAGCGAAAATTACCAAAGAAAAAAAATAGATAAAATAAAAATCAAAATTTTAAACTTTTTAAACATTGTCAAAAAGTGAAAAGAGCCTGACCAGGTGGTGGCGCAGTGGATGAAGTGTCGGACTGGGATGCAGAAGACCCAGGTTCGAGACCCCGAGCTCGCCAGCTTGAGTGCGGGCCCATCTGGCTTGAGAGAGAACTCGCCAGCTTGGACCTAAGGTTGCCGGCTCCAGTAGGGGGTTGCTCGGTCTGCTGAAGGCCCACGGTCAAGGCACATGTGAGAAAGCAATCAATGAACAACTATGGTGTCGCAACAGCAACGAAAAGCTGATGATTGATGCTTCTCACCTCTCTCTGTTCCTGTCTGTCTGTCCCTGTCTATCCCTCTCTCTGATTCTCTCTCTGTCCCTGTAATAAAAAGAAAATCATCTAAAAAATGGGCTCAGGACTTTCTAAGGTATATGGCATGATACAATTATTAGTTATGTATTGTTATTATGACACTTGAGGTAAAGCAGATATACCAACTGTTTGTTTGACTAAATTGAAGGTCAACGTAGTCTAGCTATATAATTCATTTGATCACCAGCAAGACAGGATGGGTGGGTTGGAAAAGAAGAATTAAGAAAGGGAGAAGGCAGGGAAGAGAGAACAACAAAAGAGAGAATGAAAGGACGGAGAATTGTCTTTGTTCGCACACTGTACAAGGCATTTAAAAACCTGTTCAAAAAAAATATAAGGGGCTAAGGATCTGAATGGATAGTTCTCTAAAGAAGATTACAAATAGCTAATAAATATGTGAAAAGATGCGCAACATCATTAGTTATTAGGGAAATGCAAATCAAAATCACAGTGAAATAGCACTTTACACTGACTAGAATGGCTTCAATAAAGAAGACAATAGCCTGATCAGGCGGTGGTGCAGTGGATGGGGTGTCAGACTGGGATGTGGAGGATCCAGGTTTGAGATCCCCAAGGTCGCCGGTTTGAGCAAGGCTTACCAGCTTGAACCCAAGGTCGCTGGCTTGAGCCAAGGGTTCACTTGCTCTAGTGTAGCCCCTGGTCAGGGCACATGTGGGAGGACAGTCAATGAACAAGTAAGGTGCCGCAACAATGAGTTGATGCTTCTCATCTCTCTGCTTTCCCGTCTGTCTGTCCATATCTGTCCCCTCTCTCTGTCTGTCACACACACATATACACTCAAAAGAAGACAATAAGTATTGTAAATGATGTAGGATAATTAAAACTCTCACACATGACTAGTGGAAGTTTTAAAATGGTGTAACTGTTATGGAAAACAGTTACTCAAAAGTTAAATGTAAGGTTATCATATGACCCAGGAATTCTACAAGAGAACTAAAAACATATGTCCACTCAAAATCTCCTACACAAATGTTCGTAGCAGCATTATTCATAATAGCCAAAAAAGTGGAACTAGCCAAAAAGTGAAACAACCCAAATGTCCATCAGTGGATGAACAGATAAACAAAAGGTGATATATCTATACAATGGAACACTTAGCCATAAAACAGGATGAAGGTTTCATAAATGCTACAAAATGGATAAACCCTGAAAATATGCTAAATGAATTGTTAGACATGAAAGGCCACATAATGTATTGTTCCATTTATATGATGTGTCCAGAATAGGCCAATGTGTGGAGACAGAATGTAAATTAGGAGTTGCCAGGGGTGTGGAGAAGGGGGTGTGGGAGTGGCTGCTAATGGGTAATAGGGTTTTCATTTTGGGGTGATGAAATGTCTCGGAACTAATGGTGTGGTGTGAGTACACAGACGCCACCTCCTGCCCCAATAGGCTGTACCTGGCCTGCAGGCTTCCGATACCCTTCTTTGTTGTTCCCTGAGGAAAGCCATTGGCAGTGACGTCCAATGGCTGCTCCGGAACTGCGCTCCAGCTGATGGCTGTGAAAAGATAAGATGCTGGAGTTAAAACTGTTCAGTTTTCTACACATTCCAGGTGTTTCAATGAAAACACTTCCCTGCCTCTGCAGACGGCTGAGAGCTGGATAGAACATCAAACACAATGGCTGTCACTCTGACACTTGGCTTCCAGAGTGTAAGTGGTTCATAGTTAATCCTCCTCCTCCTCCTCGTAACAACTAATAATCATTGAGCATTTCTTATATGCTAAACATACAGTAAAGAAATGAAACAGAATTTCTCATTTAATCTGCATGACAACCCTGATAAAGAAATAATATTCTTATCTGAAGAGGAAGAAATTTGGGCACGGAGAGGATGAGTGAGCTGCCTCGGGCCCCCCAGGACACGAAGATGACACAGTGTGGGAATCTCGAAAGCCCACATATTGACCCTCTGGGTGGTAAACTGCCCCCCAGGCTGGGAGGATGCAGCCATCACGAGCCACTCCACGGTCTGGGGACGAGCTACTCCAGGGTAAGTGGAACCTGGATCCCTTACCGGCTCCACAAGGAACAAGTCGGTCTGGGCTGTCAGCTCTTTTTGCCTGCACTGCACAGCGGCTCTGCTCAAACAGTAAATCCGATTGCTGTATTTGTAATTCTTGAACTCCAAAGCCTTTGGGTAAAGCCAGGACATTCTGACACCTACGTATGAGAGAAAACGCATTTAGTTTAGGTACACTGCTTGAGGAAGAGAATACCTAGGACTGTGGACCACATCCCTGCCCCTGGGTTTTGGTGGGAGGCAAAGGCCTTAGGAGGGGTGAGGATTTACTTGTTTATGTATTTATGGGGAAGGAAGCACAGGAGGGTGAGACAGAACAGAATCTAAGTCATATGAACCTTCCTACCACTCCGAAGTGATAACTATTTGAGTCACCACCCCTCAGTGACTTCAGTAACACCGAACTCCTTTCCTGATACTAGTTTGAAAGAGTTGAAAATCCAAAGCAGAAATATTAACATACTGGCATCTGTTTCCTAGGGAAGCCTTTAAACACACCAGAAACCAAAATTATTCTACAATATAAAAGTGTCATTTGTTGCTCTTGTATCTTTCACATAAACTAGATGCCAACATGATGCCACTTAGACCCGAGTGGACAGCACCTTAAAAGTGTCAGAATAGGGGTAAACATGGAAAACACAGAAAACATCTTGGGCACACTACCTAGGGTTACTTTTTCTTAAAAAAAAAACATATATAGTTTCTTAAACTATATATAGGCATATAGTTTACATACCAAAAAATTCACCCATTTGAAGTGTATAATTCAACTTCTTTTAGTGTAGTCACAGAATTGTGCAGTTATCACAATTTAAGTTTATAACATTTTCACCATGCTAATAAGAAACCCTGCACCAATTAGCAGTCCCCTTCTCCAGCCTCTGGCACCCACCAATCTACTTTCTATCTCTATGGATTGCCTATTTTGGACATTTCATTACATAAAATCATACATCACGTGGCTTCTTTCACTTAGCACAAGGTCTTCAACGTTGAGCTATGTTGCAACATGTCTCCGTGCTTTTTGGTGGCAGAGCATATGGCACTGTATGGATATATCATTTCTGCTTTCTCTATTCATCAGCTGATGAACATTCATGTACGTGTCATTACGTGGATATGTTTTCATTTCTCTTGGGTATGTGCCCCGGAGTGGAATCAGTGGGGCCATATCCTGGGGCTGAGCCCTGGAGTTGGCTTCAGGAACGGTCCTTTGCCACAGGCCCACGGGCTTCCTCTGGCAGTGGCTGCAATCATGTTCTTTAGGGAGACCACACTTGAGCAGTCATTTATTGTCATTTACCTTTATAAAAATTAACACTAATGTTTGAAGGTTTTTAAAAAACTTTAACAGAAAAACTACCCATAATTCCACATCTCAGAGATGCATATCCTCCAACAACTTTTTCCTATACGCACTATACACTTTAAGACTAAAATGAACATATTTTTATCTTCTGAATTGCTCTTTAAGCAATAGCATCTTACCATATTAAATTTCTTCAAAAGGAGCCTTAACAAAAATCACTTGATTTATAGTTGGCCATAGATCCTTTCTTTTATTTTTTACCAAAAGACTACACACAGCCCTGGCCTCAGTTGGTTAGAGTATTATCCCTGATCCTCAGTCAGGACACTTACAAGAATCAACCAATAAATGCATAAATAAGTGAAACAACAAATGGATGTTTCTCTTTTTCTCTCTCTTCCTCTCCTTAAAATTAAAAAAAAAAAAAACTCACAAATTTAAATGTGTGAACACTTTCTGAGTTATTTCCTTAGGACAAATTCCTAGTAGTATATAACTGCTGGATCAAAATGTGTGGCTACTTGTAAGGCTCTTTGGTCATACTCTCAGACAGCTTCTTGGAAAGACTTCTAATGGATCCCTCCCTCCCTGCCCTCTCACCTCCCAATTAGTGCTCTCTGTATGGCTTCCTGGCTGTACGGGCACTTCCCGATGACCACAGCTGACAGATAGATGGGCTCCTCTAGAAAGTGCATCAACAGGGACCCCTGGCATCCAAGGACGTTCCACCGTGCCAGCTTGTCACTGCAGGACATGGAGCAAGTCCTGTCTCCCCGACCTGGCTTTACTCGCAGCAGCCCCACCCGGTGATATGCGGCCCCGGGCTGCCTCGAGTCCCCTGCTTCTCCAGGCACACACTTGGCTCCAGTTCTGTACACATCCACTGCTTTGCCACCACCAGGGGCCGTGCTGGCGGCAGTGGCCAGTTCCTCTGAGGTGAGATCAGAGCTGCTGACACTCAGTGGGACTAGGCCACTTTCATGACTGCCAAAACTCCGATGGTGAGCCACACCATTGGTGACTTTTCTGGCAGGAGTTCTGAGCTCAAGCCTCATTTTCTTGGTGACAGGACTGTTCAGGTCTTCACATCTTTTTTTATCTTCAGTAGTGTCCAGGTTACCACTGGCTTCTGCTGCCGCTAGGTTACTGGCGCAGTCTCTACTGACCGGACGGCAAGGCTGATCTTCGGAGGCGAGCGCTGGAATGATGGAGGCATCCCCACCTACAGGAGAGGAAACCCCTTAAACCAGTGGTTCTCAAAGTGAACCCGTGACAGGTTCCCTTGGGAACTTGCTAGAAATGCATTCTTTTTTGTTTGTTTTATTGTATTGATTTTAGAGACAGAGGAAGGGAGAGAGAGACAGGAACATTGATCTGTTCCTGTACGTGCCCTGACCAGGGATCAAACTGTCAACGTTTGTGCTTCTGGACGATGCGCTAACCAGCCGAGCTATCTGGCAGGGCAGAGATGCAAGTTACTGGGAACACAGTAGCTCTGCTGCATCAGAAACCCTGGAGGTGGCATCCAGCAGTCTGTGCATTACCAAACTCTCCAGGTGATTCTGTTACAAGTTCAAGTTTGAGAACCACTGCATTAAACAAAGCTTAATGTTATTCTCCCAGCAGACGTGAGATGAATTAAGATCAGTTGCCCAACTTTGACTAATATGAATCCTCTTGTTGACAATCCCTGACCCCCTTCTATACTCAGTAAGTTAGAATCTCTGGAGAGGAGGGGTCTGGAAACCTAGGGGGGGGGAAATATATATATGTATTTACAGGGAGAGAAAGTCAGAGAGAGGGATAGATAGGGACAGACAGACAGGAACGGAGAGAGATGAGAAGCATCAATCATCAGTTTTTCATTGCCGTTGCGACACCTTAGTTGTTCATTGATTGCTTTCTCACATGTGCCTTGACCACGGGCCTTCAGCAGACCGAGCAACCCCTTGCTGGAGCCAGCGACCGTGGGTCCAAGCTGGCGAGCTTTTGCTCAAGCCAGATGGGCCCGCACTCAAGCTGGTGACCTCGGGGTCTTGAATCTGGGTCCTCTGCATCCCAGTCCGATGCTCTATCCACTGCGCCACCACCTAGTCAGATGGAAACCTGAATATTTTAACCAAGTTCCCAGGTAATTCTTATCACAGGAAGTTGTAGAAACACTTTAGGCAGGGTCTCTCAACCTCTGCATTATTGACATTTGGGCTAGATAATTCTTTGCCATGGGGTCTGTCCTGTACATTATTATAGGATGTTTAGCAACCTCCCTGGTATCTACCTATTAGATCAATAGTATCTCCTACTCTGACCATTAAAAATGTCTCTAGATGTTGCCAAATGTCCCCTAGGGAAAAAATAGCCTTAAATTGAGAACCACTGGTTTAGAATGAGCTCAGTTTTTCAAGTGCATTTTGTGTAAAGTTATTATACAAGATGTCTTGGAAGACAAAAGAGGGTGGCTGATTTCATTGTTAAGTTTGGCAAACAGTGCTTAGAATTTCTCCATCTAGGAGCTGCATGTGCATATCCTCATAGTAAAAAACTCTGCAGGGAAACTCAGCTGCTGTTTCCCTGTGCTGGTTTACAAATTGCTGACTTACTCTGTGCAGGTTAGTAAAGAGCACAGCTTCCCATTTAGAAGGAGCTAGTCCTTCAAACACTAACCTAATGTGTGTTGCTTTTCTAAAGTGTGTGAATAATACATCTGCAGCCTTATAACCCAAGAGTGGGAAAGGCAAGAGATGCAGAAGTGGGAATGTTGCCAGAGAGGCTGGCTGGCAGATTTTCAGAGACCTCGCAAGGTGACAGTGACTTTGGAAAATTCACCAGGGCTTACCTCCCACTCTGCAGGCTCACAGATTCAATCTTGACAGATGCCTGAACTCGAGAGGCTGACTCATGCTAATAAAACAAATAAGCGTCTAAAGTAGCTAACCCAAGCATCAAATCAGTTAGTAATATGGAATAAAGGCCATTCTCTAGGCAGTGTTCTTTCTTTCTGCAAACCATGGGTGGACATTTAAAAAATATTTTTTAGGTGAAAGGAGGGGAGAAACTGAGGCAGACTCCTGCATGCACCTCAACCAGGATCCACACAGCAACCCCATCTGGGGCCAATGCTCGAGTAACAAGCTATTTTTAGCACCTGAGTCTGAGCTATTCTCAGTGCTCGGGGCCACGCTTGAACCAATTGAGCCACTGGCTGTGGGAGGAGAAGAGGGAGAGAAGTGGCGGGGAAAAGCAGATGAGCACTTCTCCTGGGTGCCCTGACTGGAAATCGAACCTGGACGTCCATACGCCGGGCTGATGCTCTATCCAGTGGGCCACAAGCCAGGGTCTAAAATTAAAAAAAAAAAATGAACCAGGGGAGTCACATCAGTGGCTCTAGATTTTGATTTCAGAGACCAGTGAAATTTCCAAAAAATGTTAAGATCAACACCGGGTTGTTAACATTTTATTCCATCAAGTAAGATCTTTAAAAATCCTATTGCCATTGCCTGACCAGGTGGTGGCGCAGTGGACAGAGCATCAGACTGGGATGTGGAAGACCAGGGTTCGAGATCCCGAGGTCGCCAGCTTGAGCGCGAGCCCATCTGGCTTGAGCAAAAGCTCATCAGCTTGGACCCACGGTCGCTGGCTCCAGCAAGGGGTTGCTCGGTCTGCTGAAGGCCCGCGGTCAAGGCACATGTGAGAAAGCAATCAATGAACAACTAAGGTGTTGCGAAGGCAACGAGAAACTAATGATTGATGCTTCTCACCTCTCTCCATTCCTGTCTGTCTGTCCTTATCTATACCTCTCTCTGACTCTCTCTCTCTGTCCTTGGAAAAAAATAAATAAAATCCTATTGCCATTATTAAAAAAGATTAAAGTCTCATAACCTTTAAATGGAAAGAAATGAGCTTTTTGAAAAACTTACTATAGTCCTAATTTTTCTCATAGATCAGTATATTCTCACAGAGCAGTACCAGCCAATGATATTTTTGTATTTATTTATTTTAATTTTTCTTTTATTTACTTATTTATAGTTATTGAGTTTAGGGAGACAGAGAGAGGAAGGGGGAGACAGAGAGAGGAGAGGAGCATTCATTTGTTGTTCCACTTAGCTGTGCATTCATTGGTTGCTTCCTGCATGTGCCCTGACCGAGGATTGAACCTGTGGCATTAGTCTTGGAATGATGCTCTAACTGACTGAGCTAAGTGGCCAGAGCTTCGGACCACTGATTTGGCAGTCAGGCTGGCTTGCTCCCCAGATGCATCTATCTCCACAAAAAGACTACACCTACTACTGGAATCAGTCAGGCCCTGGCTACTCAAGTGTGGGCCAACACCACTGACATGAACCATTAGCTGATTAGCAATGCAGACCTCAGGCTCCACCCCAGAATTTGAATCTGCATTTTAGCAAGATTCCTGGGTGATTCATATGCATATTACAGTTTGAGAAGCACAGAGTTAGGAAATATCCTTTGGTTTTTGGACCAGAGCACCTATTACTAAGCCCAGCAGGGATGAGCCCTGCTACCTCCATATATCATTTTTCTGGCCTTTGACTCTTAACCAACTCTTTTTTGATACATATTCTTTCTTAAGCTTTATTCTCTCTATATATTTTCCTTTCTTTTTGAGAGACAGTCAGGGGAGGGGGGCAGCGGAGAGACAGGAACATCAAGCTGCTCCTGTACTTGCTGTGACTGGGGAATCAAACCACCAACCTCACTGTCCTCCAGGACGATGCTCCAGCCAACCGAGCTATCCGGCCAGGGCTGTATTATATTTTTGATCTACGTTATGATCAAGTCTTGACAACTAGTCTGTTTTTTAAAGTAATTACCTATCTCTGCTCTAAATGCATGTGTTACTTTTAAAGTTTAATACTCAAAGATTAATCTTATATTCTTATTTCAAAGTTTTTAGGGTGAGGAAGTTTTACTGCCATCCCTGAGTCTTGTCTACAAAGGGCAGAAATTATTCTTAATTTTCAAGACAGAAAAACAGAGGATAAAAACAACTCTCTGTACTCTAGGTCTGGTTTCCTCCTTAAAGCAACCACAACACCTGAACATCCCCTTGTAACTCATTAAAATTTACCTTAACTAACTATGACTGTCAGTATTTCCTAAAAAAAGTCTATGAGAGTAAGGAAGGAACTAGTTTTATTCACTACTGTGCTCCCAGTATGTCAAATTGTCCTTGAAAAGTAGTAGAAAATATCTGTTTAATGAATAAATGAATGAATGAAATGAGTTTGGACTTTTATGTCTTTTTTTTTTTAATTGATTGAATTTAGAGAGACAGACAAGGAGGGGAGAGAGAGAGAGAGAGAGAGAGAGAGAAGAGAGTATTCATTTGTTGTCCTACTTAGTTGTGCATTTGTTGGCTGCTTCCCATACAAGCCTCGACTGGGCATTGAACTCACAAGCTTTGAGTTTCGGGGACAATGCTCTTATCAATTAAACTAACCGGATGGGGCTAGACTCCTAAATCTTATTGTTGGTTTCGAACCTTGTGGGTTTCAGCTTTAGGTTTCCCAGTCCTGATTGGGAACTGAGAAATGAGTAATATGTAAGTCCCCCAGAACACCCACCCCTGTGTTTCCTTAGCAGAGAATGATCAGGCACACTGGCCTGTTTACAAAAGGGCATTGTTGCTGGTTGTACCTACACGTCAGTCAGAAGTGCTCTTCTGAGAAACTATCTGTGTCTATGACAAACATTAAGAAGTAGACAACGCACCATTAATCCAAAGGCTTGAGTACACTTACAGGGCGTATGGCTGGAGAAAAATACAAACAACAGGTCTGGTCTGAGTTTCCACAGTCCTCTCTGAGTTCCTGGGACAAAGATACTATCCTCCTTCAGCACAGCCGCCAGGTGAAGTTGATGGAGAAGGTACCTAATGGGTGCAGGATGTTATTAGAACCAACACCAATCTCTGTGGGGAAGGGGAAGACTCTGGCTGGGTGGTTACTAAGAAAGTGTACTAAAGACCAGTGGGACAGACAGCAATTTGGAATTATGAGAATGATCTACACCAACGATTCTCGAAGTGTGGTCCTGAAACTGGCAGCATAAATATCATCTGGAATATATTAGAAATGCAACCTCTCAAGGCTCTACCCTTGACCTGCTGAATCAGAATTCCCGGGGGTGGGCCCAGCAACCTGGATTGTAACAAACCCTTTAGGTGACTCTGATGCACACTCAAGCACTAGAGCCGGGGTACAGACCAGTGCTATTCAAAGTTTAGTTCACCGGCCAACATAGTTATTATTACTTGGGAATTTATTAGAAATGCAAATTCTGGGCCCCCCAAGCCAGGCTAAAATCAGACTCTGGAGATGCGACTTTACCTTTGGAGACTTCTTCTGGCTATGACCTCAGCATGGCTATCATTGAGGATGTCTCCTGTGGCAAAGACAGGACATTAGTGAAGACATACAGAATTTGGAGGAGCCCTGGTTCCTAGAAGCAGAACACAGCAGTTTCCCCCAGCCCCCATGGTGGCCAAGCAGCTCCCGAAGGGTTTTTCCTGAAAGCATCACAAGTACTAATGACAACGCATTTACAGCAGGGTTCCTCAACTCAGCACTACTGACATTCTGGCCTTGAAAATTCTTCATTTTTTTTCCTTGAGAGAGAGAGAGAGAGAAAGGAGGGGGGTAAGTAAAGAGAGAGGGAGAGAGAGAGAGAAAGGGAGAAGGAAAGAGAGAGAGAGGGAAGGAGAGAAAAAGAAGCATCAACTTGTTGCTTCACTTAGTTGTGCATTGACTGCTTCTTATACATGCCTTGAAAGGGATCAAACAGGCGACCTCAAGCTCACCGCTGACCCAGTGACCCCTTGCTCAAGCTAGTGAGCTCGGGATCTTGTCGATGACCCTCCGCTCAAGCCAGTGTCCTTGGGTTTCAAATCAGCAACCTCAGACTTCTGGGTTGACACTCTATTCACTGAGCCACCACCAGTCAGGCTAGACTGGAAAATTCTTTGTTGTGGTGGGGGGTTTGTCCCATGCACTGCAGGATATTGAGCAACATTCCTGACAGGCCAGCAGCATACTTCCCTCCCCCAGCTGTGACAAATAAGAATGTCTCCAGACTTTCCCAACTGTCCCCAGAGGGACAAAATCTCCCCTAGCAGAGACCTACTGATTTATAGGGGACTCTTTACCTGGAGGACAGGAGGAGTCCAGATCTTTTGTGCCCTGGAATCATACTGTATTCATGGTGATAGAATTCCATACTCGTCCTGGAACAGCTTCCTTACATACAGGAGGAAAAGCCACGAGTAGGGGAAGCAGACTAGGAGGCCTCTGCTAACAGCACGCAGGTGAAGATGCCAGAGCTCTAAGGAATTTCCATATTCTTTTTGGTGCACAAGTCTCCATTTAATTCAAGATTGCTTTCTGGGGTTTCAGAGATAACATGAACCAGCTAAGTCCAGGAAACTTCTGGTTTCAGCATGAAAACAATGGCCAACTTTCAACTCACTCGGAAAGCACATTCCTAGTGCTTTGCTTCCATCATTTATTCCCATTCTTTATTTTCTCTATTGATTGCTTTTAGAGAGAGTAAAGGAGAGAGGGGGAGAGAAAAAGGGGAGAAAAAGAGAGGAAGGAGGGGAGGGGGGAGAGAGAGAGATAGAGAGAGAGGGAGGGAGAAAGGGAGAGAGAGAGAGATGGAGAGAGAGGGAGGGAGAAAGGGAGAGAGAGAAAAGCATGCATCACTGGTTGCCTCCACTATGCACCCTGACTGGAGCTGGAACCTGCAACCCTGGTGTTTTGGGATGACGTTCTAACAGACTGAGCTGCCAGCCAGGGCTCCCATTCTTTAAATGGGTTCTGTCCTTCCAACTAGACAGTCAGTGCAAATTGAAATGTCAGCTACCTTAGGAATATCACCCCTTTACCCTGAAGAGGAGAGGAAAGGGCAACAGGGATACCGTTTCCAAAGCTCCCTAGAAAGGCACTGTTTAGACCAGGGACCCCAAACTTTTTACACAGGGGGCCAGTTCACTGTCCCTCAGACCGTTGGAGGGCCAGACTATAAAAAAAAACTATGAACAAATCCTTATGCACACTGCACATATCTCATTTTAAAGTAGAAAAACAAAACAGGAACAAATACAATATTTAAAATAAAGAACAAGTAAATTTAAATCAACAAACTGACCAGTATTTCAATGGGAACTATGGGTGCAGATGCATCCTGTGCTCCTCTCACTGACCACCAATGAAAGAGGTGCCCCTTCTGGAAGTGCGGTGGGGGGCCAGATAAATGGCCTCAGGGGGACGAATGCGGCCCCGGGGCCGTAGTTTGGGGACCCCTGGTTTAGACCCCAGGTGGGCTTACCGCTCTTCCTCATTTTGGACTGGCCTATGCATTTTGTTCCTGTTCCCAATGAGACAACTTCCTTTGTCACTGAGGGGAAAAAAATAAATCGTTAAGTGAGCTTTTAGAATAGGAACAGTCTCCAGTCCTCAGGTTTAATAAGTCGGCACTTTACTCTAGATAGAGCACTCCCAGACGCTGACCCATTTGAGAGGATGGTGGTTCCAGCAAGGCCATTTCCCACCACCTGAAGTACTGCGCCACCTGGCAAGAGGTGGGGGAACATGCCTAACATCCCAGTTTATACCTGGTGATGACTGTCCCTGTAGAGCCATGTACAATTAATTCTACCATCTCTGACAAGGAGAGGGAGAGTTTCATGGAGAAAAGGTCTCACCTTGCATCTGTTTGTCAGGGCAGTTACTGGTCTGGTCAGCTATAGTCTGTATCTTCACTACAGCTGCTAGTAATGTCCATTCACGGTTGGGCTCAGGCTTCCCCTGCTTGGGCAGCCTGTTCTTATAGTGCTCATAACACAGGTGTGCAATCTCATCCGGGGTCCACATGGTCTGAGCTGGTGCTGAGATCCTGGTCAAAAACCACAACCATCAGAATTACAGAAACGAAGGCCAATGCCCCATTTTACACCCTCACACCAGTGTGTTTCAACAGGCTTTCAGATGTAGCCCAACCGTATTCAACCTGAGATTTCTCTATCTGAAACTCTATGGGTCCTTTTTTCCTACTTTGCTGCCCATTTTCATCTTTAAGGAAAGACCAAAGAAGTCTCAAATCCCACCAACCCTAGGAGACACCATAATTCTTCAAGTTGTTTCTTTATCCTCTTTTTCAGGCATTTTATTTTTCTCCCCCCCCCCATTGTTTCTTTACCTCCCTTTGGTAAACCTTCACCGATGATGCCCCCATCGGGAAAGCAACCCTTTAATTTCTCTGATAATGTATTATGATGCAGAGGGGAGAAGTGTAGAGCCCAGTGGTTTATCACCAACCCAGTGTCCTCATAGAACTGTGCAGTGTGGGCTTTAGAGTAACCCTTTCTGGGTTCTAATTATGGTTTTGCTTATTATTAATGGTGTGGAATTGGGTGGATTACTTAACCGGAGTCTGTTTATTCATCTGTTATAATAGGGATAACAGTAGTATTTTTAAAAATTGATTTTAGAGAGAGGAAGAAAAGGGAGAGAGAGAGAAACATCAATCAGTTTGTTGTTCACTTTTACTTACGCATTCATTGGTTGATTCCTGTGCGTGCCCTGACTGGGGAACACACTGTTGCAGGTTTGATCCCCAGTGAGGGCACGCACAGGAATCAACCAATGAATGCGTGGAGAAGTGGGACTACAAATCAATGTTTTTCTCTCTCTAATCAATTAAAAAAATATTCTAACTAAAAGTTATGGTGGGTAGTCCTACCCAGGCCTTCAGCTTCCTTGACAAAGGTCAGTATTTACTTAAGTGAGCCTGTTGTCTTTTTGCACCTAAGATAACATACTTTTGAAATAGAGCAATCTTCTTTTCCAACCCTTCAGGGCACAACCACCACCAGAGTACGAGATCACAGAAGTCTTCATTGATATCCCCTCTAATACCATCTCCATGTGCTATAAATATTACTATTCTGTACCCACCAATGTAAAAGAACTGTATGTGTCTCTCTTTTGCCTTTTTTAATACAATCTCAGAGATTTCCCTGCTTTGTCTTCTCCGGACCCCTTATTCTACATGGATTTCATGTAACCCTCCTTATGTCTCCTAAATTGCTATACATAAAATAAGCTGCAAAACTGTCCATTTCCAGAGCATTTTCTTAATCCATTAAGATTCTGCTTTCTGCCTGACCTGTGGTGGTGCAGTGGATCGAGCGATGACCTGGAATGCTGAGGTCGCTGGTTCAAAACCTTGGTCTTGCTCTGTCAAAGCACATATAACAAGCAATCAATGAACAACTAAAATGAAGCAACTATGAGTTGATACTTCTTGCTCCCCCATCCCTCTCTGTAAAATCAATAAATAAAAACTTAAAAACACAAACATGATTTTTCTTCCTGCCAATTGTCAGTTTGATTCAAAAAAATTCTCTATAGGTTTAGATGTTTCTTACCTTGACAAAGCTTACATCAAAACACTATGGCCTGACCTATGGTGGTGCTGTGGATAAAGCACTGACCTGGAAGGCTGAGGTAGCTGGCTTGAAATCGAGAAGCAAGTACTATGGTTGATGCCTCCTGCTCCTCCCTCTACCTTTCTTTTCTCTAAAATCAATAAATAAAATATTTACTAAAAAAACAGTATGCACAAGTAATCACAAACAGCCAATTAGGCTTTAAGCTATATAGCCTATCAAATAACTTATTTTGCTTAGGCACTCACTTTCTGTGTCTTTCCCCCAGCCCCCATCTGCAGAGTGCTCCAAACCATTTCTGGTTTGGTGCTGGCAGATTGGTATTGATTTTTGCTCAAATAAATGCTCACATTTTAATATGCCTATTTTTTTTTAACAGTTCAGCTGTACAGGCCTATTACTGCAATTGGTCATAAAAAATCAGGCCATAGTGACTTAAAACAAGAAGCTGACATAAATTGTGACTTTTAAATTAAGAGAACCAGCTTAAGTCTTTCATCTATTGAAGCAAAAAAATGGGCGATCCTAAAATCCTCCATCTGAATTTTCCTCTCATTTTGGGGTTGGGGGATTGGGCTTCCACAGGGCAGTATATTTCAACCTGTAATTAAACGAAGGAAGACATCACTTGGTAGAAGAAACGTTGACTCCCTAAGATGAAGTGCCCCAGAACTATACCATCACCTCATTCCCATATTTGAGTTTGGATGAGTGTGCACAATAGTTGAATATGTTTTTTGATATAGTACTGGGTTCACTAAATTTCAAATTCACCCTCTCCTAGATCTTGAATAGCTTCTTCCTATGCAGTAATAAATAGTTCAGTTAAAAGAGGCCCCCCCCTCCCCCCGCCCAAGACCAGTTATGATTGTTGCAAAAAGCTTATGAATCCACTTCCTTTTAAACTAAAATTAAAGTAGGTCGGCTGCCAGGGGTTGGGGCGAGTAAAGCGACGTTGGGAGGACGTAAACCAGGCCCCCCCTCAATACTCTCAGAAGTAGACCTTCACGTAAACTGGCTCTAGGGGCCGGGGTTGGGGCCCATTCGGCCAGTTGGAAGAGACACAAGGTTGCAAGAACGACTCCAGGCCAGTGAAGCAGGGACAACGTGCGCGCCCACCTCCTCGGGTAATGTGGGAAGGGATGCTAGGGTTCATGCCCCGCGCTCGCCCGCAGCCAGAGCACTACGGACGGCGTAGACTGGCACGTACACTAAAGGACCAGCACTTTTCCACATGACACGCATCGGGGGTGGCATAGTCCTCACCTCCTCCCACACAAATGGCCTCGAGAAGGTCAGACTGAGGGCACCTCACCCAGGAGCCCTAGTGTTCTCCAACCTTCCTCATACCCGTGCCCTTCCCCGCTTACTCCCCCGCCTCACGGATGCACCCCTCCCACCTTCAAAACACGCACCCGCGAGGGAACGAGCGGAACCTATGCAGTGTAGGAACATGACGTCACAAAGAGGCCGTTCTTCTAGGCCCCGCCCCCAGACGCGCGCAGTGAACGCTGGCTCTTGTAGTCCTTTGGGGACCCGGATGAGGTGCTTGTGCTTAAGGTAAGGCGGCTTGCGGAGGTGTGCGGAGATGTGCGGAGGTGTGCGGAGGTGCGGAGGTGCGGGTTAAAGAGAGACAGAAGGTAACTCCCCGGTAAACTATGGTTCAAGTAATAGAGTGATATCGTGCCTTGGGACACTAGTCTGAATTTATGTTAAAAACAGCGCTGTCCAATAGAAATATTTGACCTGGAGTCATGTAAAATTTTCTGATAGATACATTTTAAAAAGTTAAACGAAATAGGTGAAAGTAATTTTAATCATATATCTATTTAATCCAATATATTCAAATTATTATTTCAACATTTAATCAGTATGTCAAAAAATATTGAGATATTTTACATTTTTTATACCAAGTTTAAGAAATCTGGTGTGTATTTTTACACTTACAGTACGTTTCTATTCGAACCAGCCACATTTCAAATATCCAATAGCCATATGTGGCTAGTGGTTTTTGTCTGGAGAACAGCGTGCTTAAAGCCTTCAGATTGCCAGGAATAGTAGTATAGCTGTCTGGACCGTTCTGGAACCTGTACAATCCCAAAACTGTATACCTCAATTTCTAAAGATGAGAGAATTCACTTTTCTTGTTACCCCTCAAAAGTGAGACACAAGTGCAATTTACTTGACCCTATCCTTAGTTCAGAGTACAAGTGGCAGAGACCTCCTCCACCTCTAAAGACACTGTTCTTTCAGGGACAGAGAGAGAGAGTCAGAGAGAGGGATAGACAGGGACAGACAGGAACAGAGAGAGATGAGAAGCATCAGTCATCAGTTTTTCCTTGCAACTGTTCATTGATTGCTTTCTCTTATGCGCTTTGACCGTGGACCTTCAGCAGATGTAACCCCTTGCTTGAGCCAGCGACCTTGGGTCCAAGCTGGTGAGCCTTTTTTTTGCTCAAGCCAGATGAGCCCACGCTCAAGCTGGAGACCTCGGGGTCTCGAACCTGGGTTCTCCTCATCCCAGTCCGATGCCCTACCCACTGTGCCACTGCGCCACCGCCTGGTCAGGCTAAAGACACTGTTCTTCATTTCTGTCTCTCCAACATCTTTAATCTGCACACAACTTCCCTCTTCTGTCTTTAAAGGAGAGCTAATCCTAGTGAGGGAATCATCTTCTAGGGTTCTTTGTCTCAGGGGGATTGTAGTTGCATAACTTAAAAAACTGAGTTACCCTCCTGGCCATTTCCCCTCTCTTAACCCCTACAATCTGTTGCCTTTTCTTGCTCAACTTCAGCTCTTTTTCAGAGAGAAGCCAGACTGAGTTTTAAAGATGCAAATATATTGCCCTTTCGATGCCTGGTCAGGGCACACACAGGAACAGCTCATTGTTCCTGACTCTCTCTCTCTCTCTCTTGTTCTCTCTGTTCCCCTTCCTCTCACTAAAATCAATAAATCTGGCGTGAATGAATCAACATTAGACCTGTTGTCAGATTCTCAAAAAAAAAATTTTTTAAGATGTAAGTGTAATGTCACTCCCCTGGTTAAGATCCTTCAGTGGCTTCCCAGCACTTTATATATTTTTAAATTACAGTTGACATGCAATATTAGTTTCAAGTATACAACGCAGTGATAATTATATTACCTTACGAAGTGATCACCACAATAAGGGTAGTACCCACCCAGCATTTTTTTTTAAATTCTTTTTATTTATTCATTTTAGAGAGGAGACACAGAGTGAGAGAGAGAGAGAGAGAGAGAGAGAGAGAGAGAGAGAGAGAGAAAGGGGGGAGGAGCTGGAAGCATCATCTCCCACACGTGCCCCGACCAGACCAGTGCAGGGCTTTGAACTGGCGACCTCAGTGTTCCCAGGTCGACGCCCTATCCACTGCGCCACCACAGGTCAGGCCACCCAGCACTTTTTAAAAGTATTTTATTAAAAAAATTTTTTCTTTATTATTGATTTTACAGACAGAGAGGGAAGCATTCATTTGTTGCTCCACTTAGTTGTGCTGTCACTGATCACATCTTTGATGTGCCCTGACAACCTTGTTGCTGTGGGATGATGCTTTCAACAACTGAGCAACCAGCCAGGACTCCTCCAGCACTCTTACAATACAAAATCCCATAGTAGGGCTCACAGTTCTGCATGACCCCCCCCCCCCTCCCCGCCTCATCTGATGGTTTATTTCTTTGGGCTTCGCACTCTAGTCCTAGTCACTGCCTCTCTATGCTCTTTCCTACTTCAGGGCCTTTATACCTGTTGCCACACCATGGAAAAACCTTATTCTCCTCTTTCTTCAGATTTCTTATCTACTGTCCTCAGGGAAATGTTCCTTAACCAGGTTTGTTAGTTTTTCCATACCCTATGGACCTATCCTTTACCAGAGGTGCCATTTTATACATCTTAGTTTTTAAAGCCAGAATTCAGTTCTATTTAAAAATACTCAAGAGGCTGGTAGCTCAATTGGTTAGAGTGTCGTCCAGATACACCAAAGTTGTGGGTTTGATCACCTATCAAAGGCACATACAAGAATCAACCACTGAATGCATAAATTAAGTGAAACAACAATCGGTATTTTTCTCTCTCCCTGCCTCGGTCTCCAAAATCAATTTTTAAAAGATGTTCAAACTATCAAAACAACCTTCAAGATGAAACCCTTGTACATTTTTAATGGTTTATTAAATGTCTACTTTCCTTAAAAATAAAGAAGTTTGGGACCATGTCTTTCTGTTCATCCCAGTACAAGAGTTAGCAAACTGTGAGCCTTCAACTGTTTAAGGAGGTAATGAGGACATTATAATCTTTTTAGCTTTCATCCTACTTGTGATTTTTCCAGCTGACCCCACACATAAGTTGTCTACTGCTGATTCAGTTCTAGCCCCAGTCTCCCTTAGGCCACAGAGCTGGCTTCTGCTCCCAGCCTATTACTAAAAAGCTCTGTCACTTGTGATCTCATTAATTCTTATTGCCTTTTCTGGTGGTCTACATTGATGGTACAATTTTGCCATAAGTCCAAACCCTGTCTTAATTTGACCCTATACCCTCTACCTTCGTGAGATGATTTTTACTTTGCTTAACGCTAACTACCCTGCTGAAGGATGTGCCAGCGGAAGTGTTTCTTCTGAAATACTAACTAGTCTTCTACTTACTGTCACTGCCAAGTGCTCCTGGAGCCTAAGCTTAAATAACAGCAAGAGTGAGAGGTGGTCACCACTCCCTGAAGTACCTCCCAGTTGGTAATTCTGCCTGCTTAGATCATTTTATCAGCTGAGAAGTAGAAACCTGTGAAAGTAGACCGACACCTCCCAAACTAGGATGCTTGCTGTTTGGCTGAGGTGCAGAAAAGTCTTTGTTGTAAGACTCAGCAGAAAACAGGTCCTCCCAGCTGTCTCCGTGTGTTGGGGATGAGGGGACCCATCTTAACAGCAGTCCCTCAGCCATATCCTTGTCATTCTTGAATTGCACTGAAAATAAGAGAATTCCACATCGACTACTCAACATGCTGCTATCCCCATCCAACATCTAACGGGCACGTCAAACTTAGCCACATGCTCAATCTTCCCTTCAAAACTGCCTTTCCTATTTCTTTTTTATCTCAGTAAATATAGGACAACTCTACTTTTAAGTTATTTAGGCCCCAGACCTTGAAATCATCTTTGACTTTGCCATCAGCAAATTTTGCAGACTTCAACACTGGCGGAGTCCAGTGACCTGTAACCATTTTCTTTACCTGAAACCACCTAAGTCAAAGCCATCATCTCTCCACAGCCCACTGTAATAGCGTAAAGGGTCTCCCTACTTTTACTCACTCTTGCTGTCCACATGCTAACTAGAACAGTCTTTTAAAGACATACCTCTGCTCAAAATCTAATGGCTTTCTTTCCATCTCATAATTAAAATACTGCTCTGCATGGCTTCCGGAGACCTGTGCGACGTGGCTCGTCACTGACCTTCGTTTGCTCCTCTCCAGTCACACCAGCACCGCTGCTCTTCCACAGAAACATGGTGCTCTTGCCTGGTTTGCCCTTTTCTCAGACCTCCATCTCTGGATCTCTAGTTATGGAGAAGAGGTTCTCTGATCGTATTTTTTTTTAAGATTTTATTTATTCATTTTAGAGAGATGAGGGGGAGAAGTGAGAGGGAGAAAGAGGGGGGCCCGGGGAGAGGGAGAGAGAGAAAGAAGGGGGGAGGAGCAGGAAGCATCAACTCTCATAGGTGCCTTGACCAGGCAAGCCCAGGATTTCAAACTGGCGACCTCAGTGCTCCAGGTCAGCGCTTGATCCACTGCACCACCACAGGTCAGGCTGATCATATTTTATTTTATTTTTACAGGAACAAAGAGTCAAAGAGAGGGATAGATAGGGACAGACAGGAACGAAGAGAGATGAGAAGCATCAATCATTAGTTTTTCGTTGCCATCGCAACACCTTAGTTGTTCATTGATTGCTTTCTCACATGTGCCTTGACTGCGGGCCTTCAGCAGACCGAGCCACCCCTTGCTGGAGCCAGCGACCATGGGTCCAAGCTGGTGAGCTTTTGCTCAAGCCAGATGGGCCCGCGCTCAAGCTGGCGAGCTTGGAGTCTCGAACCTGGGTCTTCCGCATCCCAGTCCGAGGCTCTATCCACTGTGCCACCACCTGGTCAGGCCAGGCTGATCATATTTTAAAAACAAGACTGTCCCCATCTGTCTCCCAACTCTGCTTTATTTTTCTTCTTAGTATGTACCACCACCAGAAATAATATGTACTTACTTGGCTTGTTTGCTCACCCTCCCCCACCCTCCCACCAGCAATAAAGAATGTAAGTTCCCTGAAAGCAGAGACTTGGCTTTTGTTCAGTGCTGTGTCCCTAATCCCTTAGAACAATGTCTGGCACCTAGCAGGCACTAATATAAATTTGTTAAATAAAGTGGTACAATCCTAAACTTTCATCAGGCCAGCAACCTGAGAAAAAAGGTGACATTCCAAAGGTAAAGAGTGAAGGGGCAGGAATAGAGACAAATGGTTTATTTGGTAACAAGGAGTAAAAGAGGAATTCTAAATTCCATTTCTCTCTGGTGACTGAACTGTGATAGTCAAATGCATAGCAACATACAAGGGTTCCCTTGCAGTCCTCAATCTTCTGACGAAGCGCAAAGATGTCTGAGTCACGTGACTTGCAATTTTTATTTTCTAGACAGAGGTGCCAGCTGATGTGCCTTCCGATGTATCAGCAGTTGCTACATTCTCCTTCTTGTCTTCAGGTTTCATGGCAGGAAACAGAAGTACTTCCTACAGGAGATAAAATGCATTTTGAAGCTAAGAAACATGCTCTTTTTTCCCGTGGTTACCCGCCCGTTCCTTTTGCCTCTGGTTATTGTTACAAGTAAAACCCAGAGATCTGTACATCCCAGCTGAAAAGACAGATGTGTTCTTCAATTCAGCTCAGTCCTTTTCAACTTGAGAGGATGGAAAAGAACACATGAAAAGCACTGCCCATGGCACAATGTAATGTCAAAAGAATCAATAAACATGGGGGTTCTCTGAAAATCTGATCTTGTTACCTATAAAAACGGGGTAATAACAGTATCTACACTTCAAAAGACAGACTTAAGTTAAATGTGATAATGCATGGAGAGAACTTAGCATGTTTCTTAGATCCTCAAGAAATGTAAACAATTAGTATTCCTTCTGCCAAAACTCCTGTTAAGGTTAGATGCTCTGGTCCTCTGCCTGCTCCTCCCTCCAGCCCAAAGCGTGCCCTTGTTCTCCAGGCCCAGGCCCCATGTACAACACAGAGGAGCGCTTCAGGGCAGTGTTCACGGAGGGCCGCTGTACCTTGATGTTATTGGAGTCTGTGAGAAACATGGTGACTCGGTCGATGCCCATGCCCCAGCCGGCTGTGGGGGGCAGCCCATATTCCAGGGCAGTGCAGAAGTTTTCGTCTATGAACATGGCCTCGTCATCACCAGCGGCCTTGGCCTAGAAGAGTGGAGAAGCAAACAGTGACACTTCTGGGCTGCATCACCTGTGTCTGAGTCAGCATGGTGAAATGTCCAGAGGGATGGCCATTCCAGGGATGCTGTGGACACACAGAACTTGCTGGGTTTCCTAGTAACTACCGGATGAAGTCTGGATGGAGGTCAGGACTGACAAAATCTACCTCCGAACACATGCAAACTTCTCTGAAAACTAAAACAGCTCCAGTACCTGGGCCTCTCTGAGCCCAGTAAGACTGATTTTCTTTTTCTTTTTAAAAATTTTAATTATTCATTTTAAAGAGAGGAGGGAGAGAGAAAGGAGAGAGGAGAGAGGGGTGAGGGGAGAGGGAGAGAGTGGGGTGGAGCAAGAAGCATCAACTCATAGTTGCTTCCCATATGTGCCTTGACCAGGCAAGCCCAGGGTTTCAAACCAGCGACCTCAGCATTCCAGGTTGACATTTTATCCATTGCACCACCACAGGCCAGGTACTAGTGAGAATGATTTTCAGAGACTATGGTGATTCCCAAGAGTCCTCATTTCCTGAAACTACCTGTCAGTGGCAATATTCGTGTAGGTAGCCTGTGGGGCTTTGTCTTCAATAATCTGAATCTGCCTCTCATCCCCAAGCCACTTTAATAAATTTGCCATCTGAGAAAAATCATATTGTTGTTAGGCATATGTCTTTTCAAGGAAAGTGTCACCTGACCAGTGGTGGTGTAGTGTGTCAACCTGGGATGCTGAGGTCCCATGTTTGAAGCCCTCAGGTCACCAACTTAAGCATAGGGTTGATGGCTTAATCAAGGGGTCACTGGCTCAGCTGGAGACCCCTGGTCAAGGCACACATAAGAAGCAATCAATGACTAAAGAGATGCAACGACGAGGTGATGCTTCTCATTTCTCTCCCTTCCTCTTTCTCACTAAAAAAAAAAAAAAAAAGAAAAAAAAAAGACAAATGTCATATTGTCATACTCCCAACACAGATAATCACGGCTAAACCTCCTTTTATGTAGAAATTCTAGGGCCAGACTAGTCAAGTCCTGAATCTTGAAGTGTGACTTCCTCCAGTGAAGCCAGTGGCTTTATCCTTCATTTGTTAAAGTCACCAAGAGATACAGATGATGGCACAAACCAGGGTTAAAGCTGGTTTCCTGGAGAGTGCAGACATGCCTTTGCTCACTCTCCTTCCTTACCTTGGCCTGTTCTTCAAAAAGCTGCCGCTGCCTCACAGGGTCATTCAGCTCAGTGTAGGCATTGCATATTTCCTTCTTCATGACAAAAAGCTCAAAGCGCTCAGTCAGACCCTCTTTAGAGCGGTGCCTGGGGAGAAGAGACCAAAGGGGAGGTTCACTAATAATCTAACACGGGGTACAAATGTAAGAATTCCTGAATTTCAGTTGTCTCAAAAGTGTTACTAAAACCAGCATGTAGTTGCAGCACCAATTCACTTGGTACAATAGCAACGGGGGGGGGGGGGGGGGGGAGAGGGGCAGACAAGGAAGATCTAAGCATCTTCACAACAAACCCGTGTGGTAGACTGTTACTGAACCACACCTCCTGTATTCCTGCCCTTCTATAGTCCCTGTCACATGGACGCTGGGTTGCCATATGACCTGTTTTGGCCAATAGGACATCAGCAGAGGCTTATGCTTTGTGTTTGTACACTGGGGTTTATCCTGTTGGTATGCTTCCTCTCAGAACCCAGCTGCTATATAAGAAAACCCAGGCTACGCTGTCAGAGGCACCTGTGGAGGAGAAGCAAGGTGCCTGGCAGAGTTCCCAGGTGAAAAAAGCCACGTGAGTTACCCTAGCCAACACTACATAGAGCAGAGACTACCCAATGGTGCACAAAATTCTCGAGGATAAATAAACAGTTTTGTGCTACTAAGTTCTGGGGTTATGCAGCAATAGGTAACTGACACACTACTCTTTATCTTACCATTTTGCCAAAGGGCTCATTATCTGCGGGTGATCACAGATGAATGTAGGATTGATGCATGTCACTTCCAGGAACTCCCCAACAAGCTTAGTGAGAAAGAAAAGCAGAGCTAGAGATCCTTTCTAAATGGCATTTGGATTGTCCCAGTCTAGGTGTAAGAGGATCGGCTTTCACCCACACCTGAAGCTAGGGGGCTTTATCTTAAACTCCTCAATGGCTAAGAATCAACTGAGGTAACATCCATAACTATTTTGTACAGCAAAACTCAATTCTCTTAGCTCTAGTTCACCTTCATAAGGAGCAGGGGGCTGGTTAGCACAGGATGAGGGCATGTTCTAGGGTGCATGGCTTTTTACCTTGTCAAGGAGCCTGGCTGTGGTCCGAGGCGGAGGGCATTCAACAGCTTTTGCCACACAGATATCATCAAGAATTTTGCGAATTTCTGTGATACAAATGTATGAGTTAGGACAGAAGACATTACACTACCCCGGTATAAAAGAATACAAAAGAACAGTGTGGGAAACGCCAGCCCTGACACAATCTAATTCAGAGCTAAACAGGAAGAAAGGAGAGGCATAAAATGGAGGAGTGCACCACTTTACCTTCTGTTTCAAAGAGATTAGTTTCTGGCAGCTTCACCCCCAGGGCTTTCTCAAGCTCCTCTACCATGCTGATTTTTCGGAAGGGTGGGGTGAAGTCAATCTCATAGGCTTGGCCTTCTGGGCCATCTGGATGATAGGTGACCTTGTAACCGCCTGTAATGTGCTTTACCATGCCTGGGAAAGAAATCTCATTTAAAGAGGACCAACAGGAAGTCCTTCTGAAAGTAGCACACCAGTTCCTCAGACTTGTATGAAAGATAAAAAGAGGGGTCACCTGAAATCATCTTCTCTGTGATTTCCATGAGATCATGATAGTCAGCGTAGGCCATATAGAATTCACAGGTGGTGAACTCAGGATTGTGAGTCAAATCAATTCCTTCATTCCGGAACTGGCGTCCAATTTCATACACCCGGTCAATGCCACCAACCACCAGTATCTAATAACAGCATATGGTACAGTCACAGTGGGTTACCTTGTCTTAATGGCTCTGGAAAGTTTATGTATATAAAAACTACAACTTGAGTTTTACAGCTCAGGCATGATCTCAGGTCCCTACTGAAATGCTGAGTATCTGACTCTCTTTAGAACTTTGTAGTGGGTAGTCATCACTTATTTTGGCTGCCCAGGACCTCTGAATGCTGAACTTTGTCTGGGCTGTCCCTCTCATCTTCTGAGTGTGAGCCTCCCCAAAGAAAGAAGTCTCTGTTGGGGTTAATCCTGCAGACACATGACCAAACCTCCCAGCCAATCAGACACAACTGTGAGACTTCAAAAAGGAAGCTACTGAAAGATGCAGGCATGACACAGAATTCCTCCTGGCCCAGGGGGCCAGTGAGATCTAACTTTTAGGGGTAGTAACTGCAGAGGTCCTAAGGGCAGTGACCTGTGCCTAGTGGAAGAAAAAATATGAGGTACTCTGTGCAATGATCTTAGAGCAGATTCAGAACCCTCATTATGTATGTGGTCCTCAAGCCTGATCCTCGGGTCTTCTTGAAACTGAGCTTCTGAATATATTTTAATACACTTTTCTTTTGCTTTAACTAGTTACACTTCTCACTGCACTTGTCTAGCCAATGGTGTTCCAGAATTTGCTTTGCTAAGGGAACAGAACATCTTGATTACCTTATGGTAGAGTTCTGGAGCAATTCTCATATACAGATTCATGTCCAGGTCATTGTGGTAGGTGATAAAAGGCTTGGCCACAGCTCCCCCTGGAATGATGTTCATCATGGGAGTTTCGATCTAAAGGACAGGGAGAAACATTTAGTTTTCAGAGGCCTCGAGGAAAGCTCATGTTATATCCCCAAATAAAAGTTAAGTTCAATAGTAATGTGCAAGTACTTGACAAAAAAGTAGTGATGCTTGATTTCCAAAAGTCTCAATTTCTATTAATACCACACACCATTAACATAGCACAATAGCTTCTTGAGTAATATTTTGTTAGCTATAACATTGAGGTGCCATAGGAACTTAATTCTTATTTATATTGATTAACCTACTATATATGCATATATGCGGAGGGGAAGGATGTATATCAAACTCAAGTTTGGGGCAGGAAGTTAGCTGGGAGAAATAAAAGGGGATTTTCTGTTTTGCTTCTATTTATTTCTCTATTGTTTTGAATGTTTTATAGCAACATGCACTCACCTTCCTCAAACAATTAAATAACATGTTGTAAAAATGTTTATCCTAAAAAAATTTTTTTAGTGTAAATTAAAAATTGTTTTTTAATGCTACAGAAAAGCGAAATGAGTTGATAACACATTGAACATGGTACCACTACTGTGTGGATGGCCCTACACTTTGTTCTTTGTCACAGAAGTCAGGTCCTGCCCTCCTCATCAGGGCACTAAATAAACAAGGTGGTACGATACTGGCAAGAAAGGGGACTTCTTATTGAGCATGAAGGGTACTGACACAAGACATGCCTTGGAAAGGGAAGGGAAGAACAGTAAGAAGCAAGCATAGCAAGGCAGCCTATCCCATCAGGAACTCTCCATCACCTCTAGGAATCCCAACTCATCCAAGAAACTTCTTATGTATGTGATGATCTTAGAGCGGATGATAAATTTCTGCCTCACAAAGTCATTCAGGATCAGGTCCAAGTATCTCTGACGGTATCGGGTTTCCTAAACCAAAAGCGACAGAGATCACTAACATGTCTGATTCAATATGATAAACCACAGCTGGAAGTTAACGAGAGCTTACCTTGTCTTTGAGGCCAAAGTGAAGATGAGGTAACATATGCAAGCAAGGAGACAACAATGTGATCTCATAGGGGATGATGCTCAGCTCACCCTTCTTGGTTTTCCCAGGATTCCCCTGAACTCCAATTATGTCTCCCCGACGCAGCTTGTTATTGATATGAATAAATTCTTCTTCTGATTTATAATTCCTGAGTAAAAGGAAAATGTAATCAGTATACAATATTTTAAATTAAAACTGACCGCTGGTTTACCCTAGGACCCTCACTAAACTGTTAATGCTTAGTTAAGGTAAGCCCAAGAAAAATCTCAGATTCAAGATCAACTATTAAAAGTATTACCTTTAATTTTTAACTGCTACACAACCCAAGAGCAGTGATTATTCTCCAGGTGAGCACATGACCTTTTCATTCTCTCTTCACCTTTACCCAACCTTATTGCACTTCTTCTAACCCAGTGGTTCTTAACCTTTTTTGAGGTACCTAACCCACCAGTTTCATATGCGCATTCACCGAACCCTTCTTTAGTGATAAATAAAATATTTTTTCCCCCAAATTCAAGACATAGGTATATGTTTTTTTACTGGTGCACAAAATGAGCTGTGCATGAACATCACCTTGCTCAAAGAACAAAGCCAACAAAGTGCATGAACTCACAACAAATTACTGTTCTAACCATAAATACCAAGGGAAAAGAACACCACAAGGGACTTGTCCCCAGCTGTGTTGTTCTGGTCCAACCCAGAAACCATGTAATTGGATATTTCTATATACCTGGAATTGGCCATGACTTGCAACTTGACCCCCTCCCCTCGAAGGTCATAGAAGATGAGCTTTCCCCCAGAAGCTCTTTTGGCATGGATCCTACCTGAAAAAGAACAGCAAACATACTGAATGATAGAACCAGAAGCCATTTTATTACATCAGTGGCAAAAAAGCTCCCTCTTTATCTTTTTTTTTCCTTTTTCTTATCAAGTGTGGTAGGGAGGTGGAGAGACAGACTCCCACATGTGCCCAGACTGGGATCCACCTGGCAACCCCCCTACCCCACACCTGGTCTGGGGCTGATGCTCTGCCCATCTGGGACCACTGCACCATTGCTTGACAACTGAGCTATTTCAATGCCTGAGGCGAGGCCATGGAGCCATCCTCAGAGCCTGGCGCCAATCTGTTCATTCAAACCATCGCTACAGGAGGGGGAGAGAGACTGAGAGATGGAGAGATGGAGAGAGGGAGAGAGAGTGGGGGAGAAGAGAGGGAAGGAAGGAGGAGGGATGAAGAAGCAGATGGTAGCTTCCCCTGTATGCTCTGACCAGGAATCAAACCCAGGACTTCAGACGCCAGGCTGACGCTCTACTGATAAGCCAACTGTCCAGGGCTCCCTCTGTGTTTTTTAACAATTTGATTTTAGCCAGATGCCTAGGTCTTGCCTTTGTCTTCATGACAACGTTGGATCCCCATTCCAACCAGTTAAAGATGTGTAGATCTGACTTTAAAGATGTTCACTGGGCCTTGGCTGGTTGGCTCTGTGGTAGACCATAGGTATGGCGTGGGGAAGTCCCGGGTTCAATTCCCGGCCAGGGCACACAGGAGAAGCGCTCATCTGCTTCTCCACCCTTCCTCCTCTCCTTTCTCTCTATCTCTTTCTTCCCCTCCCACAGCCAAGGCTCCATTGAAGCAAAGTTGGCCTGGGCGCTGAGGATGGCTCCATGGTCTTCACATCAGGTGCTAGAATGGCTCTGGTTGCAACGGAGCAACAGCCCAGATGGGTGCATATGGGGGTCTATCTCTCTGCCTCCCTGCTTCTTACTTCAGAAAAATACAAAAAGAAAAATATAATCACTGGATTCTTAGAAGATGACAATGTTGGTGGCAACATAGCAATGTGGTGTTCAATGGGTCTGAGAACTGGAAATCTCCCAAACAGCCATAGGTATATTCACTGGAAAATGTGGCAGGCTAAATGGAAGATAGTAGGCGAAAAATTAAGAAAGGATCTGTTCACCACTATAAAAGTGAGTACAACGGGCTGCATTAAGGTCTAGGGGATGAGGCCCTTTAAAGAAGCCCCCAGGAACTCTAAATTTAACAGAGAGGAATCTCTTCTATGACAAGGCCCTACAAAATAAAATAAGACCGGGGAAACAAAGGAAAGAGAGCCTGGAAATTTCAGAAAGCAAGCTGTTATATTTCTGAACACTTCCTAAAAGAGAAGAGGGAGCTCAGAGAATCTGGAGTCTTCCTACCTGCCACCTTTAACATAATGTCACTCAGGTGGTCCCCAGGCTGCAGGTGACTGTATTCTTGGATGAAGTGAGTTAGAGAGACGTCTACATGGAACTTGTGTGGGTACGGGTCTTCCCCACTAACCTTTAGTTGGTGGATTGCTTGGCTGCGGATCTTGTAGTATTGCTATTTAAATACAAAAACAAAAATTAAAATGCCTTTGGAAAGCTAAACTTGGTCAGACCAGTGGCCCATCTGGTGGAGTTCTGTATTCGGCCTCAAAATGGCCCCAATATACCGGGGTTTCTTTAACTGCCCCCACCCCAATACCCTTGAAATTATAGGACTGGATATGGAGTGAGATCTGTACTTAAGCAAGATTCAGAAAATAGAAAAACTTGCCTGACCAGGCAGTGGTGCAGTGGACCGAGCCAGACTGGGATGCGGAGGACCCAGGTTTGAGACCCCGAGGTTACCAGCTTGAGCGAGGGCTCATCTGGCTTGAGTGAAAAGCTCACCAGCTTGGACCCAAGGTCACTGGCTTGAGCAAGGGGTTACTCGGTCTGCTGAAGGCCCGTGGTCAAGGCACATGTGAGAAAGCAATCAATGAACAACTAAGGTGTCACAATGAAAAATGGATGATTGATGCTTCTCATCTTTCTCCATTCCTGTCTGTCTGTCCCTATCTATCCCTCTCTCTGACTCTCTGTCCCTGAAAGAAAATAAAAATAGTAAAACTGAATTTCTGCCTAAAATAATTGATACAGGTGGTGGCCTTGGTTATCACTTTTATGGACACATTTGCATGGTGAGTCAGTTCTTTCCCACTTTCTAACCTACATCAAACTTTTCCCTATGGCAGATCCATGGGATCTCGATAATGCTGAAAAATATTCTGTAGCAGGGGTCAGCAAACTTCTGATGCAACTACTCAACTCTGCTGTTGTAGTCTGAAAGCAGCTTCAGACATTTGTAAAAAAAATGAAAATGGCTGTTTTCTAATACAATTTTATTTATAATACCAAGGAGGAAGGATGAGATGGGGGATGAGAGGAAGTGGATCTGGCCCACAGACCATAGTTTACCAATCTCTGGTCTAAAGTATACCTCAGCCCAGTGTTTTTCAACTGCTGGTATGTCGACGGGTCTGCTAGAAATTTCATGCCAGTCTGTGCAATTCTTAACCACCCTGATGTTGTATGTAGATTAGAGACCTAATGATCTTAGTCGAATTCACTTATGCTCAGGGTGATTTCTGCCTTAGGGGTCCCTGAAATAATTCTGTTTTCACTGGTCCCCCAGTGTAAAAAGGTTGAAAACCACTGCCTTAGCTCACCTTTAGAGAGACAGTTTTTCTGGGACTGCATTAAGGCCCAGCTAGTTCCAAGAGGAAGAAGAATCAGTCACTTTGAGTACTAGATTCTCCTAAATGCCTGATGACATCTGATAAGAAAAATGCTCAGGGCCTGTGTTTTCAACCAGATGAAGTGGCAAGCTCTCCCTGATCCTTTTGCAATGACTTAGGGTCCAGGTCCTCTTCCAATTCCTATTTTACCTGAGTCACTGGTTCCCAGGGATTTGCCAGAAGCCCCAACAAAAGCTTCCCTGTGCCCAGCTAGGGTGGTGGTCCAGGGGACTCACGTTTGGGTCCAGGCTCTCCTCTTCGGCACCCATATCATTGTCAGCGGTGTGGTTGGTGGCATTGGCACTGGCCTGGCTTAGTTGTTTCTCACTGAGCTCCTTCTGTTTGGCCTCCTTCTCCGCTACTTTCTTCTCAGCTTTCAGGCGTCTCTTTAGCTCACTGTTGGGAAGATGAAAATATTCAATGTGACAGTTGCCTCAAGAGTCCTCTACTATGCTCTGCCCCATAGTCACTTGTCAAAAATGGGGGAAATGCTCTTGCTCAGTTTTCCACCCCTCGTCTAGTCTTTTGGTCACTAACTTTATGCATAAGAGACACAAAACAAAAGATAAGCTTAGAATAAAGGTGTGAAAGTTCTTTCTCAGTATCTTCTTTTCAGCCTCAGGTCCATGGCAAAGAAAAGTCCTACATATCAGTTATATATAGCACAGGAAAAAAGATTTTCCAGAAAAATCAGCAAGATAGGTTTTCCTCAAGCTAATCAGGCTAGGGAGCCCCTTAAGGCCTGGGACTGAATCTTAGTTGTCTGGTATTTATTTGTTGTAGAATACGAAGTTCCTTGAGTACCAGACCTGATACGATAAGGTAACATCTCCAGCTCTGTCCGCCACCTCTCTCTGCCCCTCCAAGGAGTGGTTTAGTCTGGGATGGGAAGAGTGGCTCTTCAGAGTTCAAGGGGACACTCCACTGATAATCTCTTCCTTAGCACTGACCAGTGCATTGACAATGGCCTTTAGCATTAGTCTCACTTTGCCCACTGGAGCCTGGCTCTGGTAATAATTGGATAGAACAGTATACAAAGCTGCACAGCAGAGAGATTAATGTACCATCTCTGGAGTTACACTCCATGACTATCAATTATGTGACCTTGATCAAGTGACTTAATTTCTATCTTGTAAAATGGTCAATAGACTAACCTCTCCCCAGATGTTATTATAAGGACTGAGACAATGTAAACAAAGAGAGGACCCTGGTCCTGGCATTTAGTAAACATGCAGATGTGAGCTATTACAGGTATTCCTCACTATCTTAACCCTTTACTCTCTGTATCCAGGACAGAAGTTACCCATACAAATTTGGTCAAATCCCTCACTACCCACTCTTGGTACTTGTCATCTGAGACTCAAAAAGTAAAGCAATTCAGATAACTTGGTATTTCTTACGATCTGAAACCTTGCTATGTGAATCCAGAAACCAAACACACTTGGGTAGGAGGGATACTCTACTCTCATTATTCAAATAGAATAGATCATTCTTTCAAACCACCCATGTTAATAGTGTGCTATAATTCAGTCAGAGGTCATCTAAGCCTATCTAGTTCTTCCGAACATTAATATAATAAAGGCTCTGGGAATAGAAAGAAGACTGGAAACCAATTAATCTCAGGAACAAATTCCAAAAAGAGAGGAATGGGAAAACAACCAAAGCTATTGTAGATATCCTTTATACAAGGATTCATTTCAGCTCTGTTCTAGAATAAGATCCCCAAGTTATCTCAAGAATTTAAGGACAGAGAATATGAATTTATTAAAGAGAAAATGAAAAAGGACTATGGTTTTGGTAGCAGGGCTTTTTGTTTTCTTAGCAACAAAGACTTAGCCAGAGGCTTAACAGAAAAGGACCTAAGTAAGGGGAGTACTTTTGCTACCAGAACAATAAAGAAGGTAATGAGCACCAACCTTCTTTTATTAGAAAGTGGCTTGTCCTTGTGAAGCGCTGGGAAAGGAGCAAGTGGACCCAGTCGCAGCTCCCTCTGCCCCCACTGTGCCCAGGAGGTTTGGCGCATGGAACCCCTAACAAGCCTTACAGCAGCTTGCATCAACATGGCAGAACACCCTGGAACTAATGATTACCATCACCTAACAGGAAACACAGAGATGTGGTGTCAGATGGGAGACAATATACATATACCCAACCAGTACTCCTGCTCTTATGGAGTTGGGGAGGTTGCATAACCTTTTAATGTCCTATTTTACTTAAGACCCTCTTAACTGCCAGGAGCCCCTAACACTCACTCTGCTGCAACTGGAACTGACGATATTCTCAGTCCTGGCTATGATAGAAAGATCTGGGGTTGAAAGTCAACAGCAAGTAAGTCAATAGCTTACAGGTAGAAAGAAATGATCACAACATTCTAGAAAACGGGAAACAGGACCTAAAGCTGTGTTTCTGAAGCCCCTGACATGTGGTTCTCTCTTGGCACTGGAAAGCATATAAAATGTCACTGTCAACTGCAAAATGGATAAAGCTAAAAGCACGCCACACAAAAGACTTGTTTGGAGCTCTAGGAATAAGGAGGAAAGGAGAATTTTGGAAGGGTCTTAAACTACATTATGTTTAACACTGGAAGGCAACAGAATTAGAGGAATCAAGTTCATTTACTGGAAATGAGTCACCTGGCAGGCAGCCCAGCCCAGCTGTTTTTAGTGGGGGTGGGGTGGGGATGAGAAACAT
This sequence comes from Rhynchonycteris naso, assembly GCA_037038555.1. Taxonomy (NCBI): domain Eukaryota; kingdom Metazoa; phylum Chordata; class Mammalia; order Chiroptera; family Emballonuridae; genus Rhynchonycteris; species Rhynchonycteris naso. The sequence continues at coordinate 23,897,918 of CM073001.1, forward strand.
CAACTCTTAGTTGCATCAGTTTTGTTCAGTGGTTCTTAACCTGGGTTCTATCGAACCCTATGGGTTCGAGGAGTCCGGTCTCAGGGGTTCGGAGAAGCCTCTGCCGCGGAGGCCAGAATAAAGTAAAAGCGTAATTTGTTGTGAGTTCATGCACTTAGTTGGTTTTGTTCTTTGAGCAAGGTGATGTTCAGGCACGGCTCATTTTGTGCACCAGTAAAAAAACATATACCTATGTCTTGAATTTGGAAAAAAAAAATCATATTTTATTTATCACTAAAGAAGGGTTCGGTGAATGTGCATGAAACTGGTGGGCTCGGTACCTCAAAAAAGGTTAAGAACCACTGGTTTAGTTGTTCATTGATTGCTTCTCATATGTGCCTTGACTGGGGGGCTCTAGCCAAGCCAGTGATCCCTAGCTCAAGCGAGCGACCTTGGTTTCAAGGCAGCGACCGTGGGATCATATTGATGATCCCGTGATGAAGATGGTGACCCCGGGGTTTTAAACCTGGGACCTTAGTGTCCTAGGTCGATGCTCTATCCACTGCGCCACCACCACTTAGAGAGGAGCCCATCTGTTCTTAAACTTGGGAGAAAATAACTGGCATAAAATGGTCACTAGAGGAATATATACATCAACAGCAGATTCTCTTAGATAACATGAGTTATGGTACAGACCCTGGGTTGTGGAGTTTGATTTTAGATCTGCTTCAGAGCTTTGGATTACCGACAGACCATACTTTAGGTAAGCACACTTCAGCAATGTATTTACTCACCCACAGCCTCAGTCTATTCAACTGAAGAAATGGACACTTGCTAGGTTATTACTAAGATTAGACAAAGTTTGTATAGTTCCAGCACAGTGCCTGAAACATAAACGCAGCTTTAAAAATTGGTAGCTATGATTAATCTAAAAAAAGTCAGTAGAAAGGAACTGGCCAGTTTCTTCAATTTACCTTAAAATCATACTTTCAACTGGAGACCTTACTTAGGAAGTACCTGTGATTTACAACCCTGAGGTTTAATTACTGATGCAACAGATCAAAGTCCACTCCATTTTCCCAAAGGCAAAAAAAAAAAAAAGTCCAAGACCAGGTTTCACACATAGAAATCCATCAGACTCGGCGGCAAAAAGGAAACAGCAGTTTTTATACTAGTAGAGTGCAATTCCGTCAGGGATCAGCAAGAGAATTGAGCCCGAATGTACTCAAGCTACCATTACATGTAATGCTAATTTCTATGCTTCTGGAATGGATCTATTTTATGTACCATACTTGGGAGAACTGAGAAAAGTCACTCATCTTTGCCTATGTTCTGTGAAGAACCCCGGTTGAGACAGAGTAGTATGCAGAGATACAAGACATAGTTAAAAAGGGCAGCTCACCTGATTTACCCTCACACCCCAAGGATTTGTGGTGTACCCGGCTGAGTAAGACAGTCCTTATTCAATGCTCGACATAGCAACGCTAGACATTAGACATTCCCTCAATTCTCACAGATCCTTTGAATAACCCACGTGGATGGGTGCACGCCGATTTAGAACTGATCGCTTTAATACAAAAGGTTCACAATGGTCTCAACTGAGACTAAGGAAAATTAAAGTCTTCTTGAAAACTTGGGATATTTAACATTCCTCCAACCGCCTTATTGGGGCGTGGCTCAATATTAAAAGAACTTATTTCCCGGAGGGAACGGGAGGAATTAAGTTTCGCTTTTCATTCTTCTCCCACTTCTCCGCATTCAAATTCCAGGAGTCTGACAGGTGGGGATCCAACCAGCCTCAGACGCTGGGGCACCCTGGGGGTTGTAGTTTCGGGGGCGTATAGGATAACGTCCCCGCGTGTCAGCACCCACGAGAACCTGCAGAAGGCCCCAGACATGGTCGCCTCGGCCGAAGCCTACAGGCACTTCCTAGCTCGTACTCTTCGGCTGCGAAGGCCTCAATGACCCGCAGCGACACTTACTTTTTGCTCAGTTTTGGCTCGCCGCCGTCCACACTCACATCAGGCCCCTGCACCGTTGCCATCTCTCCCGAGGCCCAAACTGAAAGAAACGGGAGTCGCCGCGCAATTTCTAGGTCATTGCCGGAAACCCCGCCTTTTCCGGGGAGAGGGGGCGGATACTCCTGTGCGCTACCGTCGCGCAGGCGCAGTGCGGAGCTTCGCCGCAGAGGCGTCCGAAGCGGTACCTGAGCTCAGTCAGCGGTGCTCTGTACGCGGGTCCTTAACTCTCCTGGTGCTTGACGTCTCAGCTATGGCGGAGGCGACAGATCTGGGCAAAGACCTCAACGGGCCCACTCACTCCTCGACTCTGTTCGTGAGGGAAGATGGCAGCTCGATGGTCTTCTACGTGCGTCCCAGCCCGGCGAAACGCCGGCTCTCCACGTTCATCCTGCACGGAGGCGGTACCCTGTGCCGGGTGCAGGAGCCCGGAGCCGTGCTGCTGGCCCAGCCCGGGGAGACGGCGGCCGAGGCCTCGGGCGACTTCATCTCCACGCAGTACATTCTAGATTGCGTGGAGCGCAACGAGAGGCTTGACTTGGAAGCCTATCGGCTGGGCCTGGCCCCGGCTGCCGACCAGGCACCGGCCCCGAAGCCCGGGGCTCAGGCCCAGGGCGCCGCCGCGGAGCCAGAGCGGCAGCCGCACAAGGAGCGGATCGCCTTCACCGATGCGGACGACATGGCCATCCTGACTTATGTGAAGGAAAATGCCCGCTCGACCAGCTCCGTCACGGGTACCGCCTTGTGGAAAGCGATGGAGAAAAGCTCGCTCACTCACCACTCGTGGCAGTCCCTGAAAGACCGCTACTTAAAGCACCTGCGGGGCCAGGAGCATAAGTACCTGTTGGGGGACGGCCCCGTGAGCCCGTCCTCCCAGAAACTCAAGCGGAAAGCAGGGGAAGACCCGGAGGCTGCTGATAGCGGGGGTGAGGCCTGCAGCCGCGAACGTGCGGGCCCTCCGCCTCCACCTGTGTGGTGGGGCGGGCCTTCTCTCCCCTTCCGTCCCGCGTCCATTTTGGCGTCTATATAGTAACATTTCCCGGTCCCTCCCCCCTTTGACATCCGGATAAAATTGAACCATTTCCTAATCTCTTTACTTTTATAACTAGGACATTGCCATGGTTTGGCATTCAGATGGTACAAAAAGAGCAGTGTATATAGAAAATTCTTCCTTCTACCCACCTGTCATCCAGTTTTCTTCACCGGAGGCAAAGGGGAAACCAGCCTCTTGGGTATCTTTTCAGATATTTCAGAGATTCATCCTGTTTTATTCTAAGCAATCATATATTTGTTGAATTATAGTTGACATACAATATGCTAGTTCCAGATGTACAACATAGTGGTCAGATATTTTTTATACCTTATAAAATGATTACCATAAGTCTAGTCACACGACATCTAACAAAGTTATATTGTTGACTGTATTCCCCATGCCAGGCACACAATAGGCACACTGGTGTGTTGACCTTTTTTCCCTTAGATTGTCAAGTAAAAAAACCTACATCAGCCAATACGACAATAGCTGTCCGGTGCAAGTTAATCAAAATTCTATATTTTTTGTCAGATAGGCAAAAAATAAATATTTTTGGCGTATTGCAGTTTTAGTATTTAGCTTATGTGTGCCATGAGATGGAAAAGGTTGAAAATTGCTCTCCAGTGCTTTCCCCGTGACTGACTTATTTATTTTTAGAGAGAGGAGAGAGGGAGAAAAAAAAAAGGAGGGGGAGCAGGAAGCTTCAATTTGTAGTTGCTTCTCATATGTGCCTTGACCAGGCAAGCCCAGGGTTTTGAGCCCACAACCTCACCATTCCAGGTGGACGGTTTATCCACTGCCCCAGCACAGGTCATAGTGACTTATTTTATAACTGGAAGTTTGTACTTCTTAACCCCCATTCTCTATATTGCCTGTATCTCCCTATTTCCTCCTCTTTGTCATCCACCAATTTTAAAAAACATTTCTCCTAAGTTCAGGGAGATTTCAGTATAAACTATTAAAGGCATGCATGATCAGTTTATTTTCATGTTTTGGCTTAATACAATGCATATTTACATAAGGTTCTTGTCAATTGGAAGTCTTCCTGGGTCTCATGGGTGAAGTGGGTTTTTAAGCAGTTGAATGTTGAGATTCTGGTGTAGTTAGTACCAAGTGCAAAGCCTTTAAGATGCTTCACTTTTTACATAATAATGGCTACAGACAACAAATTGACAGACCCTTTTATTTATTTATTCTTTTTCTTTTGTATTTTTTATTTTTCTCTCTCTGCGCCCCCCCCCCCCCCCCCCGCTCTTTTGTTTAAAGAGGCAGGCTTTCCCCGCCACTACCCTTCTATTTCTTGTAACAGTTGAAGTCTAGGGAGGTAAATCTGTTTCTCCTGTTCAGTATGTTTAGTAGGAATTTGGTTTTGGTAAAAGTGACATTTCAGGTTTATTCATTTAACAGATATTTGAGTGCCAGACACTGTTATCCTGCTGGGATGTAACAATAAGTAAATCCCTGTGGTCATGAAGCTTAACATGCTAGCTAGGAAGTGTTAAGTCAGTGGTTCTTAACCTTTTTTGAGGTACCGAAACCACCAATTTCATATGTGCATTCACCGAACCCTTCTTTAGTGATAAATATGATTTTTTTCCAAATTTAGTTTTGCCGGTGCGAGACTAGAGTTGCTCAACTTGGCATTGCATATCATGCAGATAGGACGCTGACTCCCATCCCGTTTCATGATACATGTGAATCCATGTTGTACATATTTGTCCGACCAGTTTCTTTTTTTGCTCGACATATTTAGTATGGATTTAAATATTAAGAAAGAAACCACACGACGTACAACTACGACAGCCGTTGACTACTGCTCGTACTAAATTCCCCACAGCACTGGTTGGCCAAGCAATGTAACGTGATCCTCTGCAGCAAGTGATGGCCAAGGGGGGCGTGTCATCCCGACTTTACACAAGTGTGTCTTTACCTCCACAGCAGAGGCTTCTCCGAACCCCTGATACCAACTCATCGAACCCCTAGGGTTCGATAGAACCCAGGTTAAGAACCACTGTGTTAAGTGCTATAGAGAAAAGTCAGGGTAGAGGTTGGGGAGGAGGTTGGGTTGTTTTCTATAGGATCATAGGGAAGGTCACTAAGGCAAGCTGATAATTTGAGCAGAGACCAAAGGAAATGAGAGTAAGAAGGTGATTATTTGAGGAAGTGTTCCAGATGGAATAAGAGCAAAGGCCCTGAGGTGGAAATTCATTCTTGGAGCAACAAAGAGATCAGTGTGGTTGGAATGGAGTAAACAAGAGGGAGTGTTCTAGGAGAGGACAGGGCTAGGTGTGTGGGTGAATTAGATCATGTAGGGCAGGGGTCTCCAAACTGCGGCCCCCTGAGGCCATTTATCTGCCCCTGCTGCACTTCGGGAAGGGGCACCTCTTTCATTGGTGGTCAGTGAGAGGAGCACAGGATGCATCTGCACCCATAGTTCCCATTGAAATACTGGTCAGTTTGTTGATTTAAATTTACTTGTTCTTTATTTTAAATATTGTATTTGTTCCCGTTTTGTTTTTTTAACTTTAAAATAAGATATGTGCAGTGTGCGTAGGGATTTGTTCATAGTTTTTTTTATAGTCCGGCCCTTCAACGGTTTGAGGGACAGTGAACTGGCCCCTGTGTAAAAAGTTTGGGGACCCCTGATGTAGGGCCTTGCTTTTGAATCAGTGGTGTTGGGACTACTGGCAAGCCATTTGTAACTTGGGACAAAATCAGGCTGGTTAAAAAAAAAATAGGCTGAATTCACACCCAACTCAAAATATTACTTTGATGATCAGATATTTAAATGTAAAAATTAAAATCCTGAAATGACTAAGAGAAAATGTGAATATACTTTTTAATATTAGCATGGTGGTAATCCTGAAATCAAGAAGACTAAGAAAAAGTTTGTATATTTGATTACTAAAAATTAAAAGCTGCTTATAATAAAGTCAGAGAGCAAACTGGAAAAATATTACCAGTACATTGCAACAGAGTTAGTTTCCTTAATGTCCAAAGAGCTTGCAGAAGTTAGTAACTAAAACAAACAAAAACAAACTAGTAGAAAAATGAGCAAATACAGAAATATTGTTATTAAAAAGTAAACTAGACCGTAAACCAGTGATGGGTAATCTTTTGAGCTTGGTGTGTCAAAATTCGCCAAAAAACCGAGCATAACTCAGGTGGTGTGTCACTTCAAGAAAAAATGGCCTAACCAGAAGTCCCAGAACTAGACGCTCTGTGCCGGAGTTGTGTTGTTTTGGCTACAGACCTCCGGCACAGAGAGTCTACACTACAGCAAATGTTTTATCCTCGGCTACTGCACCTGGCTGTGCAGGAGCCGAGGATGAAACGTCCTTCTCTGCATGCGGCCCCATACTTCTCTGGTATGCGGCCTCATGGTGTCATTGAAAATGGCTACGCGTGTCAGTGCTGACACGCGTGTCATAGGTTCGCCATCATGACCTAAACAGAGGACCAGATAAGCCATGCCTAGACTTCTGACCCATGGAAACTATGAAATAATAAATGTGTCTGTGTGTTTAAATAAACCAGAGCAAGGAAATATATTTTAGCTATCAGATTGGCAAAAATTAACAAAATGGGTAATATACAGAATTAGTGAGGTATGTGAAAACAAGTAAACTCTGACATTGTTAATAGAGGGAAATTGGTACATTTTCTTAGGGCATTTTGAAAACATCTAATGATGTTTATATTGTGAGTCCCTTAAATGTAATATTGCTTTAGGAATTTATGCTACAGATATACTCAGAGTACAAAGGGTACATGGTGAAAAGTAAGTCACCTGCTACATACCCCTTCCCTTTGTTCCTCTCCCAGAGGCAACCATTACTACTGTCCTCTGTGTCCTTTTTGCTCATAATAATACTAGTATACTAGAAATCAGTTCTGCAGTTTGCTTATTTTTTAAAATTAAATGTTAGATCTTGAAGTCTTTGTGTCTGCACATTGCTTTGACTCATTCTTTTTTTGATTGCATTGTATTGCATTTTGTGAATGAACCATAATTTTGTTTATTATACAAAAATTCAAACATTTACAGAAGTAGAATAGTATAATGAACTATACTGCAAGTGCCCATTGCCCAACTTCACCTGATTACAGTACATGGTCAATTTTTTTTATATCTACCCCTTGCATTCCAGACTTTTGGGATTAGTTGAAGCGAATGCCCGGCATCATTTCATTTTATCTGTTTTAGCATGTATTTCTAAAAGATAAGGCTTCCTTTTTAAATTACTATTTTAAAGTATATATAAAAGTATTGACTTATTTTTATGTATAGTTTATGCATTTTTAAATTTTATTTATTTTATTTTTTTACAGAGACAGAGAGAGAGTCAGAGAGAGGGATAGATAGGGACAGACAGACAGGAACGGAGAGAGATGAGAAGCATCAATCATCAGTTTTTCCGTTGCCGTTGCGACACCTTAGTTGTTCATTGATTGCTTTCTCATATGTGCCTTGATCGCCGGCCTTCAGCAGACCTAGCCACCCCTTGCTGGAGCCAGCGACCTTGGGTCCAAGCTGGTGAGTTTTTGCTCAAACCAGATGAGCCCGCGCTCAGGCTGGCGAACTCGTAGTCTCGAACCTGGTTCCTTCCGCATCCCAGTGCAATGCTCTATGTACTGCACCACCACCTGGTCAGGCAAATTTATTTTTTTATTGTAAAATATACATTATGTAAAACTTACCATTTAACAAGTGTTAAGTGTTCATTGGCATTAAGTACATTCATACTGCTGGACAGCCATCACCACTACCTATCTTCAGAACTTTTTGATCTTCCAAAATTGAAACTCTATATCCATTAAACAGTAACTCCTGATTTCTCCCTCCCCCCACCTGGCACCTGACAAAATATCATTGTACTTTTTGTCTATAACTTTGATTTCTCTAGTTATATGAGTGAAATCATACAATATTTGCCCTTTTGTGTCTGGCCTATTTCACTTAGCACAGTGTCTCATGTACTATAATTTCATTCCCCCCCCCTTTTTTTTTAAAGAGAGGGAGAGGGATAGACAAGGACAGACAGACAGGAAGGGAGAGAGATGGGAAGCACCAATTTGTAGTTGTGATGCCTTAGTTGTTCATTGATTGCTTTCTCGTATGTGCCTTGACTGGGGGCCTCTCGCCGAGCCAGTGACTCCTTGCTCAGCTCAGTGACCTTGGGCTTCAAGCCAGCAACCATGGAGTCATTTCTGTGATCCCACACTCAAGCCAGCATCCCATGCTCAAACTGGTGAGCCTGCGCTCAAGCCGGCAACCTTGGGGTCTTGCCACCGTGTCACTGACTGGTCAAGCTTATTCCTTTTATAAAAAATATTTTTAAAATTTACTGTGTTGACATGATTCCAAGTGTCCCATTCAATATAACAGCTTCTACATCCTGCATTGTGCATCCCCATGCCCCAAGCAGAGTCTCTTTCCACCCCCATTTCTCCTCCTTTCCCCCCATCCCCGTATCTTCACTGCCCCTTTACCTCAGAATTTTATTCCTTTTTAAGGCTGAATAATATCCCACAGTATGTCTGTACCACTTTTTGCTTATCTCTTCATCCTGATGGACATTTGGGTAGTTTCTGTTTCTTGGTTATTATGAATAATGCTGCTAAGGGTATGAGTATAGCAATATCTGTTTGAGATCCTGCTTATATTTTGGGGGGGGGGAGCAAAAATCCAGAAGTGGAATTGCTGTTTCACAGGGTAATTTTATGTTTAATATTTTGGGGAACAGCCATATAATTTTTCAGTTACATATTTTAACACATAGATTTGTATAACCACCACCCAAAATCAGGATATAAAACAGTCCCATCACAAAAAAGCTCCCTTATTCTGCACCTTATTAATCTGTTTTTGTTAAGTGGAAAAGAGATCAAAGTAAAATCCTTGGAGGACAGGTAAAGGGGAACCAAGAGGATGTTTACCTTTAGGGGACCCTTCTTTCTATAGATGGTATGTGGTATATTTTGGTGTCTCCACTTGGTCTGCCTTCAGCAGCTGGGAGAGCTACATTGCCCAAAGTTTTGTCATCTTAGGTGGCTAGTATCCAGCGTCTCATCTATATAGAGTTATTAAGTCTTGGCTCCCTTGCCCCAACTGGATCAATTCTTAGCTGAAGGACCTACTTAGCTTCAGTTGAGACCTTGTTGGTACTCTTTCATGGCTCAACTTTTCTCTGTCCATCCTGTTTTCTTCTCTACAATGGAGTTTTTCCCAGGCACATTCCCTGATAAACTTCTTACATAGTTACCCCCATTTCAGGATCTGCTTCCCAGAGAACTCAGTTTATTCCACAGTTTTGTTAATTTGCAAAGTCCATCAATAAAAGGCAAAAATAAATTAAGTTTGAAGAGGATTTTTATTTTACTTAGTAGAACTTAGGAAAATTATCACCATTTGAATAGTAAAGCTTATCACAATCAAGAATAGAAATTATTGAACATGCATGTCTTATGTTTTTCTTATCCTTTTGATCAAAAACAGGTGTCTTCTAGTGGGAAAAAAAAGCGCAAGCTCACTTTTGGCCCAGAGCTCACAGAACATGCACTATATTTTTGTTTTCTGTAAAAGAAGCTCATTCTAACATAGTGCTGTTCTGTGTAATAGAACCGCAGAATAAGAGAACTCCAGACTTGCCTGAAGAAGAATTGGGAAAGGAAGAGATCAAGGAGAATGAAGCGGCAGTCAAAAAGATGCTTGTAGAAGCCTCCCGGGAGTTTGGAGAGGTTGTGGTATGTTAACATGATTTAACTCATTTTCTTCTGTACCTCCATTCTTTGAAATTGGTCACCCCATCTACCCTTTTTATACACCCAAGGCCCAGAAAGGTAAGAGAGAAGGTCAGGATGGAACAAGAAAAATGGAGAGTGATTTTGCTTCTAGGCATGTGGCTTGTAGTTTTCAGAGGGAAAGCTTGAGGGAGAGAGGTAGAAAACTTGGGGAGAATTATTTTTAAACAGTATAAAGCATTCCATTTGGAGTTCTTTGATTTCAGTATAACCTTTTCTTTTTTTTCTTTTTTTTTTTCCAAAATGCAAAGTGCATACCATTCTTTTAAATTTATTTTATTTTATTCATTTTAGAGAGGAGACACAGAGTGAGAGAGAGAGAAAGTGAGAGAAGGGGGAGGAGCTGGAAGCATCAACTCCCATATGTGCCTTGACCAGACCAGTGCAGGGTTTTGAACTGGCGACCTCAGTGTTCCCAGGTCGACGCTTTATCCACTGCGCCACCACAGGTCAGGCTCAGTATAACCTTTTCAAAGTTAAGAATGAATTTATCTTTTAAAAATGTTTTTATGCTTCTTAGTAATTTTTAAAAGTTTAATTTTTTAACCAAGCAGGTTTAGCTTTTTGTGTATTGAGCTTTTGAGGAAATTTTTAGCTCTTCCGTGTTCAGTCTAGCTTCCAATAGTACTCTTGGAATTACTATATAATCATCATTATAAAGAAAGGCAGGAGCCGTGAAATAATGAGAAGTGATTGAAAAAACCCCAAATTATATGCGCATATCTTCTCAAAGGAAAAACATCTTTTCAGTTTTTTTTTTTTTTTTTTTTTTTTTGGTGACAGAGACAGGGAGACAGAGGGAGGCACAGATAGGGACAGGCAGACAGGAAGGGAGAGAGATGAGAAGCATCAGTTCTTTGTTGTGGCACCTTGGTTGTTCATTGATTGCTTTCTCATATGTGCCTTGACTGGAGGGGCTACAGCAGACCGAGTGACCCCTTGTTCAAGCCAGTGACCTTGGGCTTCAAGCCAATGACCTTTGGGCTCAAGCCAGTGACCATGGGGTCATGTCTATGATCCCATGCTCAAGCTAGCGACCACGCACTCAAGCTGGTGAGCCTGCACTCAAGTTGGATGAGCCTGCAGTCAAGCCGGTGACTTTAGGGTTTCAAACCTGGGTTTTCTGCATCCCGGTCTGACGCTGTATCCACTGTGCCACCACCTGGTCAGGCGCATTTTGTTATCTGAGATTTGTTTTATTACTTGATAGTAGATTCATTTTCTATAAACTTCTAAATGCTCTCAACAGCTCCTAAACATGGCCTACATAGGTCTTTCCTCACATGACATACTTTATAATACACCTAAATGTAGTATAGCTCGAAGGCCCTAAAACAACAGTGTTTTTTGAGTGCTTAATTATGTGCAGCTATTGGTAGGCACTGGGGATGTAATGATGAGCAAAACAGATACATTTCTGTCCTTATGGAGCTTATAATCTGGGAATGAAGTGATACTTTTAACAAATAATTATTGCAGACATCTGTACCCATGTGTGTATGCATATACATATATATTTTCTTATTTGGTATAGCTCTAATATTCTGGTGGAATACCATAGTTAATTATACATATACATACATGCACATATGTGCACACACATATCCAAGACAAATAAATGTAAGAAGGAACATGACATACTAGAGAAACTGAAGGAAGTCTGTGATTGGAGTGAAAAGGGCAAGGAGGTAGTTGGGAGAAACCAGATATTCTAAGAGTAAGTGTCTGTAACTGGGTAATTAAACTGTTTTATTCATCACTTTCTCTAGGTGGAGGAAAGCCCTGATTTTGAAATACACATAACAATGTGTGGTGATGACCCACCCACACCTGAGGAAGACTCAGAAACACAGCCTGACGAGGAAGAAGAAGAAAAAGTTTCTGCACCTGAGGTGGGAGCTGCCATTAAGATCATCCGGCAGTTAATGGAAAAGTTTAACTTGGATCTATCAACAGTTACACAGGCCTTTCTAAAAAATAGTGGTGAACTAGAGGCTACTATCTCCTTTTTAGAGTCTGGTCAGAGGGCTGATGGGTATCCCATTTGGTCCCGACAGGATGACTTAGATTTGCAAAAAGATGATGATGCTACCCGAGATGCATTGGTCAAAAAATTTGGTGCTCAGAATGTAGCTCGGAGGATTGAATTCCGAAAGAAATAATTGACAGGATAATGAGCAAAGAAAAAAAATGTGACAGATGAAATGGAGTGGCAGAATGGGTGGTAAAAAGAATTTCGTGACCATTAAATTTGGGAGATTCTTATATTGGAACTGACACTGGTTCTTTAACCAATGCTGTCATTGCTCTGTGAGTCCTAGAGTTTGTAGCCACACGTAGTTGCGTAGGAAGATAAAAATCAAAGATGTTGGGTATATTTAGAGCTGTCTCTGGCAGTAGCAGTGTGTTTCTGAAAGAACATAAAAACCAGAGAGAGGTTGGTCTACATAATTATCTTTTTTGGGAATGAAACCTCTATTATATTGGTGACAGGAGCTAGTGACCAAGTCAAAGGAGGAAAATGAGGCGACAGGTCTTTTCAGGTAGCGTGAATAAAGAACCTCTTATCCTTTGGCAGAAACTCCTCTAGATTGTGATAGATTCTAAATCAAGAATCTAGAAATATGGAAATATTTCATTATAAGTCCTTGAACATACACTCTCTCAAACCCTTGCATCTCCCCCCCCCGTGAACTCAGATTTCTGAACTATTGTGAAAACTCCACGTTTCCTTTGCTTAGTTAATATTTGGAAACCCTGCTTCTTGGTTATTCTTTTCTTTGGGTCCTTGTCAGTCAAGTATCTGGCATCCAGTTTTGTTTAAAATACATACAAGACCCTAAAGAGTCTCAAGAATAGTCTTATTTGATTACTAGTGATGTGTTTTTATTTACTGAGGATAGTTTTGTGTTATGGCTGTGTTAGATTTAAAAATTAGCGGATTAATTTCTCTTTGTTGTGTTGTTTTTTTTTATTGAAAATAAATGAAACTTTGTATTTGAGTCTCCAACAAATGTTTGATTGTATTCACAAAAACTTTTAGCTATAAAAACCATAAAGGAACTGACATTTTTTCTTATTGTTAATTAGATAAATAATCAATTAGCGCTTCCATTTTAGAATAGGCCATTAGAAAGATGCTAGTTCTTCTGGACGGAGCAAAGAGAAGATCTGTGTCAAGGACTGTGAAAGATGGCAAAATAAGGTGACCTGCTGAGCCAAAGGGGAGAGAAGTCAATCAGGAACAACCAGGAACTATCAGGTGTGTAACAGGAGTTGTTAGTGTCCCACCCTACCCCCTAAGCAGTCACTATTCCAGCACATGCTTCCAACAGGAGTCGTGCAAGTACCTGTGCTTGAGGCTGGCTTTCAGCTAGTGGCGTATGGGAATTAGAGGATGTGTACCTAGCTTCCTTGCTGACCAGAGAAATGACACAACTGAATAATGTTTGAGAATTACTCTGTGTGTGGGATAATGGTTTTCATGCCATTTCAGAGGTCCCCAGTAGAAATAAACACTTCCCACAGTGGTAATTGGTTCATGAATGCACCCTGCATAGGCTTCCTTCTCTTGGTCTCATTTCCGCTTCTCTACTAGTGCATCCTTGAAGAACACAAATTCTATCTTTAGAGTCTGCTTCTGGGGGAACACAGCCTAAATTAAAGTGCTTAACCTTTCCCTGTTTCTCGGTATATTCGAAGGTAAACCATTTCCAATAATAGTAACGAGCTCACTACAGTGGTAATTCTTAAATGGGGATTGGGAAGGGGTGAGTGATGGACATTTGATGTCATCTAGGATATCGATACCTCAGTAAAGCTACCACAGCCTGTGGCTTTATAGGACTAGAATTTCCGGTTTTGTGAAAGCAGGTGCAAAAGGGTCTGGTTTATTATACCCAGACTCCCAAAAGACATGTTTAAACCAAACACACAGCAGCTTAATAGTGTTCCTAATAAATCACTGACTTTCAAAATACCTGTTTGTTTCTTTTTTTAAGATCATTTTAGAGAAGAGAGAGAGAGAGAGAAGGGGAGGAATAGCAGGAAGAATCAACTTCCATATGTGCCTTGACCAGGGAAACCATGGAAACCATGGTTTTTTGAACCGGTGACCTAAGTGTTCCAGGTCAATGCTTAATCTACTGTGCCACCACAGGTCAGGTTCAAAATACCTGGTTTTATGATTTCTCTGGAAATTTCATATCTTGAGCTTAGAGATATATCTAGGGAAACAAATTATGAGAAATATTTTTGGGAGCATTGATCTAAGCAAGGAAACTGAGTTGGATTTAAAATTTTTTTAAAAAATATTTTATTTATTGATTTTAGAGAGAGAGAGAGACAGGAACATAGATTTGTTGCTGTAATAGAATGGGCAACCTCTGTGCTTTGGGATGATGCTCTAACCCCTGGTCAGCAAACTGCGGCTCGCAAGCCACATGCGGCTCTTTGGCCCCTTGAGTGTGTTTCTTTCACCAAATACCACGTGTGGGCACTACCTTGATAAGGAATGTACCTACCTATATAGTTTGAGGAACTATAAAAAAAGTTGGCTCTCAAATTTCAATCGTTGTACTGTTGATATTTGGCTCTTTTGACTAATGAGTTTGCCGAACACTGCTAACCATCTGAGCTTTTGGTGTTTTTATTTTTTTAATTTAATTTAAGCCTCACCTTGGCATTTTTTTAAATTGATTGATTTTAGAGAGACAGAGAGAAGAAGGCGGGGAGAGAGAGAAGGAAGCATTCATTTGTTGTTCCACTTAGTTGTGCGTTCATTGATCACTTTCAGTAAGTGCTCTGACCAGGAATTAAACCTGCGACCTTGATGTTTCCAACTGAGCTAACTGGTCAGGGCTGGATCTTAGTGGTTAATGGTTAATGGCTTGAGCTATGACTGGATTGACTCCGAAGATCAGCTGTTCAAGTCCTTAAGTTGGGATACCTCCCCTTGAAGCTCCCAGATTTTTGTTGTTCTTTGGGTTTTCTTTTCTCAACTTCATGAATCTGGTTCTACTTTTCTGCCTGTGCTCTGGGACACATCAGCTTTTGAAATTTTCTGGTCCTTATATAACTAGTACAACTTCATTAGTGGCAGAAGCATTTCCTTTTTGTCTCCTTTATTCTTGCAGCAGTGAGTTTTGTTCTGTTTTCTATTCCTTTTAAGCAGGGGCAGTTGAATTTTAAAAGTTTAAACTGCTGTTTGAACTGTTCTGATCCTCTCTTGTTTCTGGTCTAATGGTGGTTGCTGGATCATATGCCCACCTGCCTGTGTAAGTCTTATTTAGTTGCATGTAACAGAAAACATAACCCAAAGGACTTAAAACATTAAGGGGATTTGTATCTTGTGTGCATAACAAGGAGTCCTGAGGTAGGGTGGCTTTGGGGTTTTATTTTTCTGCTTTGTTCTTAGCTTATTCTGTGGGCTGCTCCCCTTGTGGTTGGAAGGTGGTTATTGGTTATTACAGTCTCAACAGCAGAAGAGAGGATTTCATCTAGGTATCTTCCTGTATTAGTAGGCAGTCTTTCCTAGAAGCCCCTCCTAGACTTTTCATGGTCCAGAATTATAGCACATGCCTCTTCCTAATTAAATTGACTTGATGGACATAAATCAATCAAGGTCTATCCTCCTTGGGCTGCAGATTGGAAACCATGCCTGGGAATGTGGCCTGAATGGGGAGGAAAAATATCCAAACAAAAGTCAGGGAGTTAGGGTTTTAATTTGCTTCTTGAGCATTTTTCCTTATAACAAATGCAATTTATGCTTCTTTATTAATAATCATCATCACCTTGAAACTCACTCTGCTTATCTTCTGGGTCTTTTTCTCTCAGGTTCCTCAGCTTCCAGTATAGTTGTGTGCCCTAGTTCTTTCTTTTGATTTTTCTACCTGCAGCTTTCAGTTTTGATAATTTACTGGCACTGGGATCTTTCTGGGGGTATATATCAGGTGGACTTCTGAGCTTATCACTTGCCACCTGGGACTTGCCAACCTGAGGACTTGAACAGCTGATCTTTGGAATCAGTGCAGCCTTACCTCACGCATTAATTTATGAGGTCATAAAATTATGTACAAAGATTTGAAGAGCTCATCTTGCTCTGCTTGCTGATGACTGTTCTGTCTGGTAGTTTATGTATTTAATTGATAGCTGCAGAATTAAGTAAATCAAATCAGTTTCTATTTTAAAAGTGAGCAGTGGAATCTTTAAAAAAATATTTTTAAGCCTAACCAGGCGGTGGCGCAGTGGATAGAGCGTCGGACTGGGATGCGGAAGACCCAGGTTCAAGACCCCGAGCTCGCCAGCTTGAGCGCGGGCCCATCTGGCTTGAGCAAAAAGCTCGCCAGCTTGGACCCAAGGTCGCTGGCTCCAGCAAGGGGTTGCTCAGTCTGCTGAAGGCCCGCGGTCAAGACACATGTGAGAAAGCAATCAATGAACAACTATAGTGTCACAAGGGCAATGAGAAACTAATGATTGATGCTTCTCACCTCTCTCTGTTCCTGTCTGTCTGTCCCTATCTATCCCTCTGTCTGACTCTCTCTCTGTCCCTGTAAAAATAAAAAGAAAAAAAATTTTTTAAATATTTTTAAAGACTTTATTTATTGATTTTACAGAGAGAGGATAGAGAGAGGAGGGTGTAGGGAGAAGTATCAGGTCATAGTTGCTTCACTTTATTTGTTCATTGATTGTTTGTTGTATATGCCTTGACCAGGCAGGCCTAGGGTTTTAATCTGGCAACCTGAGCATTCCAGGTTCTACACTTTATCTGCTACGTCACCACAGGCCAGACAGAAACTTTTTGAAAATAGTTTCTTATAGGTGTTAGAGTAGTTAAACAAGGAGGCCCTTAGACTGGGGTGGCTTTGGTACCCTTGTAAACCAAAACCTAAGCCAAGGCGAGTGCACCTTAGTCTAAGAAAATGAAATTCAAGAAGGGGAAATTTGGATACACCAACAGGCACAGCAGGGATGTGCACACAGAGGAAAGACCATGTAAGGACACAAGGAGAAGACGGCCATCAGCATAACAGAGAGGAGCCTCAGAAGAAACCCAACCTGTACACACTTTGAGCTTGGAATTCCTTTCTCTAGAAGTGTGAGAAAATAAATTTCTGTTGTTTAAGCTGCCTAGTCTGTGCATGGTATCAAATTATATAATTATATAAGATCCTTTTCTTCGGTAGACTTGTGCCACTAATATGTGTCTGTGCCTGTGTGTACATATAACGTGAGTTTTAATTCCCTAGATCAGGGGTCCCCAAACTTTTTACAAAGGGGGCCAGTTCACTGTCCCTCAGACTGTTGGAGGGCCGGACTATAAAAAAAACTATGAACAAATCCTTATGCACACTGCACATATCTTATTTTAAAGTAAAAAAAACAAAACGGGAACAAATACAATATTTAAAATAAAGAACAAGTAAATTTAAGTCAACAAACTGACCAGTATTTCAATGGGAACTATGGGTGCGGATGCATCCTGTGCTCCTCTCACTGACCACCAATGAAAGAGGTGCCCCTTCCGGTAGTGCGGTGGGGGCCGAATAAATGGTCTCAGGGGACTGCATGCGGCCTGTGGGCGTAGTTTGGGGACCCCTGCCCTAGATCCTTGGTCTGCAAACCATGGCTGGTGAGGTATACGTGGCTCTTAGGCCCCTTGAGTGTTTAGCAAAAGCCAGCTTAGGAGTACCCTAATTAAGTTAATAACAATGTATCTACCTATATAGTTTAAGTTTAAAAAATTTGGCTCTCAAAAGAAATTTCAATTGATGTACTGTTGATATTTGGCTCTGTTGACTAATGAGTTTGTTGACTACTGCCCTAGGTGATTTGAAGGTACAGCTAGGAAAAATCACTTCTGCTAAGTGTAATTTGATCATAAATATTGATGTTGGAATATTCTGGCACTTGTGGTTTAGTGTATAAACACATAGAGAATGTACCAATAAGGATGTCTACCTCACAACTGTTTGCACTAATTTATTTGTAGAACTACATGTGTGTGTACTGAACTTGTTCCAATACCTTCACGTTTAAAGTAAACAAAGCAATAAAAGAAAACAATGCAAATTGATAACATGAATGAAGAAGTAATATTTTTCAAAGATACTTATATTGTACCAAGGGAAACACATATACACCTTCATATACCAAAAATCTATTTTAAAAAGTTACTGTTTCAAAAGAAGGGAAAGGTGTGAGACTTGTTATCCCAGGTTTTAGATTGACATTTTTTATAATAAACTGAATTTTATGGGTATGTAGAGATATAACTAAATAGATATGAAAAACCTAAAATATGTGGAAATCTTAACATTAGACTGTATTCAATGACTATATAGTGTTGCTACTACATTTTCCATGTATTTTTTTGGTATTTTTAATCAGTCAAAGGAAAAAATATACATGAAAAATACTCAGTATTATAGATCTATCCTAATGTAATCGTCCCCTTATTGCTGAACTTGCATCTAGGAAATATAGCATCCCTTCATTTTCTACATGACAAACTAATTTTGTTTGCCTTCCCATCTTTTCTGTTTTTTAGTTATATTTATATATTATAGTTACATATTAAAGATAGAAAGAAAATAAATTTAAAAAGAAAAAAATTGCCTGAAGAGAAACTCCTGAAGGACCAAAGTGCCTCAGGAAGTTTACTATCCCCCTGATCCCCCAAAAGTCCTTTACAAAATCTTCCAGTGTGATCTCCAGGAAACCCCTGCCTGCCCCCTCCCGCCTCCCCAACTCCCACTCTCCTGTGTCTCCATGACCCCAGCCTGTACCCAGCACCAGCCTAGTGTACAGCAGCATCCAGTCTCATCTCTGGCCATCCACTGCAGTCATGGCTTTCTGCTGGGTGCCCCCTGCTGTGCTCTGGGGGGCCCACGTGGGCTGTGGTGGTGGGAGGATTGGGGCTTCAGGGTGGGTGTGATCCAGGCGGCCTGGTGGCTGGGCAGAGAGGAGGCCCAGAAAGGGCTGAAGTTTGCAGGGGATGGGCAGCCCACAGCCATCCTGGGGCTGTTGCTGCTCTGCAGATCCTTGAAGGTGAGAAGCTTAGAGAACACGGCCAGGGCCTCAGGGAAGTTGGGTGGTGTGACTGGTGTGTTGCTGGAGGTGCACATCATCTGGTGGTGGTGGCTGTTGAGGATGTTGGTTTTTCAGAAAAACATTCTCAGGGTGGGCTCGACTGGCCAGTGGGCTGCCTGTAGCCGCTGCTTTGCTTGTCGGCCACACAGCCTGCAGCCAGCATGAACTGGCTGATCGTGACCTGGTGCTGCAGCTCATCTGTGTTCACTGACATGGCTCTGCTGGCTGGCAGGCTCAGTGCCTGCAGGAGGTTGGCCGCCTTCAGCTCACATTCACTGCGTGCCCAGCAGGGGTGTTGTTTTGCCTTCCCATCTTGCTAGAAGGTTAAAGAAGTGCCCACGTGTCCCTTTTAGACCTGTTCTTACCTGGGTTCAGCTACAGTTTGTAGATTTTCCAGCTGCTGGAGGATGTGGTAGTTACAAGGAAGAGTTCATATTTGTGAGTAAAATGGTTTTGATCAGAAGGATTGAGCAGACGTATCCACTGCCTCGTGCCCACCGTGCTTCCAGAGGCGATATGGTGCTTGGAAACAATGCTTTACACAGTGGAGTGACTGCAGAAAACAACCACTCCCCACAACACAGAGTAAGACCTTTCTTGGGGTTTCCAAGTGTTTTTTTTCCTTTTCATTAGTCTTATCCTGAAAAGGATGACCTTATTGTTTATCATTTTTTAAATTGCACTGATCCGACCTCCAAAGGAAAGAGGCCTGGACCGGGTTCCATGAGAATGATGTCACCTTCCTCCTTTTGAAAGGGAGCTTTGCAGCATGGGGAGCAGAGCCTGAGTCTTCACTGAGACACAACTGGGATCCTGGAATATCATTTTCCTGTGGTTCAGGAATCAGAAAAGGTCATACCTTTTCATGAAAATTTGGAGGTTTCTACATATTTTTGGTGCAGTTGGCCCAGGAGATGGGACGGTTCTCCAGTAGACCTTGTGTGTTGATGTGGCCAGTATGTCTCGAGGATCCCATTCTGCAATCAGACCTTGGCAGCTCTCATCACTGTGCATAATGTAAGACGTGTCCATCTGACCCAGATCCTGTAGAGTGGACAGGTTGATTTGGCTCTGCTGAACTGTCAGATCTGGTGTCTCATTTGGGCCGTCTTACCAAGGAGTTCACAGGCTCACTTCTGCTGCCCTGGGTAGAGTAAGAATTGGGTTCTGAAACCACATATATGTGAGGAAAAGCAAAAACAGACATTCTATGACATAGCAATCTGGTTGTGTTTCTCTTACTATTTAAAGCAAAGGGAGTGTTAATATAAGCCCTAATATTAGGGTGGGTTTTATACACACACACACAGTATGTGTTTAATATGTCTGTGTTTGTATATGTGTGTGTATGTATATTCACAAATATACAAATACCTAAATTGAGGTCATAACACAGCAATAGATAAATGAAACTGCCTGAAAAGATGTTCTAGAATCCTCCCTTTAATTACAGCAGTGGATTAGCAAACAAGTTCTCTTGACCAGGTTGATGTTTTCCTCCTCTTTGCCAATGTATGCATACGAATACATATCTTACATATATCTGTATACATCTGAACAAGGGTTAGTAACTGTTTGAGGGTTTCTATGCTTATAAACCTATGAATGTGCTTCCTGGTATGAGCATTTAACATACATATACTAAACAACTATCCCCATAATTTAGGTAGAAGGAACTCAATGGGGATGATGTTTTTCTCCCAACTGAAAGATATTTGACTTGATTATGTCAATAGATTTTTTGAGGGGTGTCACAAATGGTGGGAGGGGAGTAGGCAGGGCATCTGGTTGTTAGAGGCCAAGAATGCTGAAAAGTATTCTACTAGGCACAGGACCACCCATTATAAGAAAGAATTCTTTGACCCAACATGATAACAGGAAAAGGTGTAGAAAACCTGACAGGGTTCTCAAAATATATATCAACTTATACATTTTCCCATGTTTGCTGTTGGTGATTTTAAGATTTTAAAAAAATTTTATTTACTCATTTTAGAAAAGTGAGGGTAGAGAGAGAGTGAGCGAGAGGGAAGGGTAGGGGGAGAAGCAGGAAGCATCAACTCCCATATATGCCTTGACCGGGCAAGCCTAGGGTTTTGACCTCAGCATTCCAGGTTGACATGTTATCCACTATGCGAACACAGGTTAGGCTTGTTCAGTGGTTCTTAACCTGGGTTTTATCGAACCCTAGGGGTTCGATGAGTCGGTCTCAGGGGTTCGGAGAAGCCTCTGCCAGGAGGCCAGAATAAAGTAATAGCATAATTTGTTGTGAGTTCATGTACTTTGTTGGTTTTGTTCTTTGAGCAAGGTGATGTTCATGCACGGCTCATTTTGTGCACCAGTAAAAAAACATATACCTATGTCTTGAATTTGGAAAAAAAAATGATATTTTATTTATCACTAAAGAAGGGTTCAGTGAATGCGCATATGAAACTGGTGGGTTCGGTACCTCAAAAAAGGTTAAGAACCACTGGGCTTGCTGTTGGTGATTTTAAATGGATACACAACTGACAATTTGAACTGAAAATTCTTCCTTTTGTACGCATCTGACCTCCCATACCAGTTCTTTACCATCCCATACCTTTGCCCCTTGACAACTGATAATTCAAGATCAGTCAACCTATTTCCAGCAACCATTTTTTTTTAAATCTTGCAACTTTTGAGGGGTCAATATCATAGGAGATATTTAATGCTACAGACATTGAATCAAGAATTATCTGAACTCTTGATTCCTGAATGCCTGTTTGGTTAGGCGTATTTTCCTGGTTGCAACATCAGGGAATCAGTTCCAGTTAAAGGCTTAAACTAAGGTGTTTGATTGAGATCTTGTGATGGATGTCTGGCTTCTTTGGTAAGTGTTCTAAAGGATAACACAGGAACAAAAGGCAGCTTCTAGGACAGTTTTCACATTTGAACTGGAAACTCAAACTTGAAAAAATAAAGCAGACCATACTTACTCCCTCTGAACCCCCGAGTTGACCCCATCCTTAGCGCAGCAGGTTCCAAAGGCCCAGAGACCTGCTTGCTAAGAACTTGCCTGTCCCAGCCAACTATGGAACCATGCTTATACCTATTTCTGATACTAGGTTGCCTAGAACAAGCTGTGACTGGGTTCTAAAATAAGGACTTTTTGTGGAGAATTTGAACACAATATGCGCAATTGTTTTTTACTCTAAGTGGGACCCACTTAAGAAATGCATCTGGGCTTGTGCGTTCTTACCAAGTCCAAGGCTGATGCTCGTGCTGTTCCTGGGTGTGGTCTTTTCCTAAGAACCATTCAGATCTCAATTGTCTCTGTTTTGCTCTGTGCTGTTTTAAACCAAATCTAAGTGGGAGAAGACACAGAAGTCATGTAACTCAGTCTATGTTATTGCAAATATTAATGCAGTTAAAACGGATTTGATCAGCTGCCCTTGGAATAATGCCAAGAAAAAGGTGATGTTATCCTAGGAATGATGTAACTATTAGTATACAATTCAGGATAGCGCACAGTCTGCTCTCAGCTCAAGTTAGTATTTCTTTTATGGTCATTCTCATAATATCCCAAGTAAATTTCCCTGATTTCAGAGACACTGTTAGTCCCTGGCTGGGTGGCTCAGTGGATAAAGTGTCAACCCAGTGCACCAGAGGTCGTGGATTTGACCCCCAGTCAGGGCACGTACGAGAAGCAATCAGTGAGTGCACAACTAAATGAAACAACTAAGTGAAATACCGAGTTGATGCTTCTTTTTCTATCTCTTTTCTTCTCTCTTTCAAATCAATGGACAAACTAAAACAAAACCTAAAGAGAGAGAGAGACAGACAGACAGACAGATAGACACCGTTAGTTCTCTCAAAGGAAATTGGTATTTCTATTCCCTAATCTCACTGTACAGCAGGTCTCCAATGATTAAATGTCTTCTTGGCTCCCATCATATCTTCATAAGAAATACTATTTCATAGTACTCAGTACATCTGGATGTGATCTTGGAAAAGAATGTCTTTAACTGGGGAGAATTAGCTGCAGTCAAGAGCTGAACTAACACATTTCCTCTTACTTTGTTATCCTATAGTGAGCAATAGATAAAGAAGACTGCTAGAGACCCTGTCTACCTCATTGTGGAACTATTGTCACTAACAGAAACAAGTGAACTCTGTGCTTATTTCCTCATTACTGGAGTCAGAATTGCATGTACTTTCTAATTATTGCTGAATGTTTTATTTTTATAATTTGGTAATTTGTGATAAGAGTTAGAGTATTAATGACAACCAATAAGCCAGGGAACCACTCTTATATCCCAGGTATTATACTAAAAGATTATATCTGTTCTCTAACTTACCGTAATTAATCAAAATGTTTTTAGGTAAGTTTTAAGCATAGGTGGAAACTGGAATAAATTTGTGGACACTGTGGCAATGTCAACCTCATCCTATATTGTTTTCTGGACTTCCCATCTTCCCGTCTGCTTACAAGGGCCCAGTATCCCTCATGTAGCTAATCATCAGCTATTCCCATAGGATGAGATTTGAGCAAACTCTGTCTCCCACACCTAGAACAAATGCACAAAGAGTAAAGAAAATTTTCTTTGCCTGGCATTTCATCAGACTGAAGACCTTATTGCCAGTGGCTTATTAGAGTCTATATATTTGAAACAAAAATCTGCACTCATTTTTTTCCTCTAAAAGCACATTTTCTCTTCATTGGTTTAAATACTGTTTCACCTGGTAGAATTGTATTGTTTCTCTTGCTGACTGAAGACATCTAATTTAGTTCAGTTTTACATCAGTAGTTCTATTCAAAATAATACAATATAGGATTTTCCTTCATACACTACTGTTTATGAGTCACATTTAAGATATTAATTTAAAATAACTAGTCTGAAAATCAGGAATTTACATGAGTTCTTACCCCACAGTTTCTTTCTTTCTTTCTTTCTTTCTTTCTTTCTTTCTTTCTTTCTTTCTTTCTTTCTTTCTTTCTTTCTTTCTTTCTTTCTTTCTTTCTTTTTATGGGAGTTAGAGACAGAGAGGGACAGAGAGAGGGACAGATAGGGACAGGCAGGAAGGGAGAGAGGTGAGAAGCATCAATTCTTTGTCGTGGCTCCTTAGTTGTTCATTGATTGCTTTCTCATATGTGCCTTGATGGGGGGGAGCTCCAGCCGAGCCAGTGACCCCTTGCTTAAGCCAGCGACCTTGGGTTCAAGCCTGTGACCTTGGGCTTCAAGCCAGTGACCTTTGGGCTCAAGCCAGTGACCATGGGGTCATGTCTATGATCCCACGCTCTTGCCAGTGACCTAGCACTCAAGTTGGAGAGCCTGTGCTTAAGCCAGATGAGCCTATGCCCAAACCGGCAACCTTGAGGTTTCAAATCCGGGTCCTCAGCATCCCAGGCCGACGCTCTATCCATTGCACCATCGCCTAATCAGGCAGTTATAAACCATCTTAAATTTGAAATTCCTAGTTTCCAATTTGAAAGCATCTATCGATCCCTTGGTGCAGTGTATCACTGTAAAATACCCCTGGCTGCAACAATCTATTCCTCTAATCGTGATTGTGATTTTAACCTTAATGAATGCTGGAAGATAAAGAAAGTATGTGGCATTATCAAAGAAGAGAGCAAAAAGGAGCTACCAGCTTACCATGTGCAGTGCTGTTCAGACCCTTCTCGAGTAGAGGTACCTGGATTCTGCAGAGTGGGTGACTAAGCAGCTCTCTAAGACACAGGGCATATTAATGCCCAGGATGACACATCCGTTTCTTAAATAACCTTCTATTTAATTCCTTAATTATTTAACTCACTTAGAAAGAAATCTTCTTTCTTCTGTTAGAAAGAAATTTGAGGTAATCAAATTAAGAGATAGTACAGATTCTACTAGGCAATTTTACTATCATATCTTTCCAAATATGAGTTAGAATCTGTGCTCTCTAATTTACTTGTAGTCATATACACATAAACACCTTTTCTCTATAATGTTTTAGAACTCTTAATTCTTATTTTTTTTTGCTTTTGATGATATTATATTTATAGTATTATACAGATGTCGTGATTTCACTTTGGATTTTTCCTGTTTTCTCAGCTCTTACACATTTCTTTCCATCGTTGATCATAGCGTTTTTTACACGTCGTCTTGGTGAGTCTATACTTCACAGTTACTAAGAAAACCCACTAATCAAGGTGCTGCTGTGGAGGTACTGCATTTTGTGGACTGATTGAATCACAGAATCAGTTGAATTTATGTAAAGGAGATTATCTTCAATCTTGGTGGAGCTGATGCAATCATTGATTGTCTTAAGAGCAAAACTTTGGCATTCCACAAGGAAATGAAGTCATACCTGCACACAGCAGCTTTCTTTCCTGCCAGACCAAGGGCTTTTCCTAGAAATCTCATTCTTGCCTATCCAGGCCCCACAAGTGTGTAAGCCCGTTCCTTATAGTAAATATCTTTATATGTTTATGTATCCACACACATGTATAATTTCACTAGTTCCTTATGCAACTTGAGTTCAGAACACTGCTGATTCTGTTTCTCTGGTTGAACATTAAATGATATAGATGTTTGCACTGGACCAGGAGGTTCTGTAAGAACAGACTCTTGCATATATTTATAAATATCTATAAATATTAATAAATATTTGGGTTTCCTGGCCAGGCGAAGAACCATAAACCATGTGAGGTTATTGCTGAAGTCAAAGCAAATATGATTTGTAGTGGAAGAAGATAGCTAATAATACCAACTATTACCAGGTGACCATTTGTAGAAATGTGGACATACTAGTTAAGAGAATCTTGTTATAAATCTATATATGTATAGATATATAAACAAAATATCTTTTGTTTTCTTCCTGCTGTCATCCCCTAATGATCTGATATAAGCTGTATTGATAATAGTTAACCTTATATCACCATATTTAAGGAATATCAAAAGAGAAAGACACACATCACCTAAGGGTGTTGCATCCTCTTTTGGGGAAAGGATTAGCATGTTTGTATTGTAGGCAGGATAGTTCTATGATATTAGGAAGAAATATCACTTTGTTACTTTAGGGAATTTTGGTTTCAGGAGGGGTATATGGTTGACAAGGTGTGGATGGAAATGGTCACTTTTATGTGTCAACATGGCTAGACTGACAGATCTTAGTTGTTCAAACACTCATCTAGGTATTTCTGTGAAGGTGTTTTGTAGGTGTGATTAAAGTCCATAATCTTGACATTAACTAAGGGAAATTACCCTATATAATAATCAGGATGGGTCTGAGTTCATCAAATGAAAGGCTAAAAAGAGAGAGGAGGCTTCCCTGAGAAGAAGAATTTTGCCTGTTGATAGGTACTCATGCTCAACAGTTCAGCCTGTACTGTGAACTTCAGACTTGCCCTTCTCCACAGTCACACAATTCAATTCCTTGCAATAAATCTCTACATGCTATATACTGATCCTGTTTCTTTGTTTGAACAGTTGAACTCCGCTTGATACAATCACCAAATTATTTTGGAGTGATCACATTCATAGGAAATAAGTATATATGTGAATTTGTCTTGAGGACAAGCCTGGGTGATAGAAAACTTGATTGAATTCTAGAAGGATGGCAACTCATGTTACAATAAAGTTTTTGGTCAATCTCTGAAAACCTGGAAGGTAGAAAATAGGACAAGCCCTGTTATGAGTTGACCTAGGGCTAACTGAATGGTGGTGGCACAGTGGATAAAGTGTGGTTCCGGACTGCAGAGGTCGTGAGTTTGAAGCCCTGAGGTCACTGGCTCAGAGTGCAGGCTCTTCAGCACTGGGTCGCTGGTTTGAGTGGGGAATGGTCCACATGATCCCAAAGCTTGCCAACTTGAGTCCAAAATGTCGCTGGCATGAAAAGCCCAAGGTTGCTGGCTTGAGCCAGGGGAAATTAGCTCATCCTAGTGAAAGCACATACAAGAAACAATGCACAGCTAAAATGAAAGGAAGGAGGAGTTAATGCTTTTCAACCTCTTCCTTCCTGTCTCTCTCTCTCTCTGAAAAGAATACCAAAACAAAAACAAACAAAAAAACACACAAAGGCAAACCAGACTATCATTATCATGACTCATATATTCTTGGCTCAGAAGGGAAGGTGTTAATAAATGCATACTCTATTAATATTGGGTGGGGGGAAGAAATGTGTTGCCTAATAGGAAGAAGGGAAGGGGATAGAAATAATGCATAAATTACAAGGTAAAGTATACAGGTAGATTTTATACTCATTTAAATGAAGAAATAAAAAACTGGAGATAAACTTTGTAACAAAAATTTTACATGTAGTTAAGAAAAGCAAAAATCAAACTTGCATTGTGGCTTAAAACCCTTAGTTTAAAGCAATGATTGCATTAAAATTTCTTTCAACAAATTATTCCTTCCTATTTACTAACACAGAAAAAAAAATGGTGTCCTTTTGCAACAGACAACTGATAAGCTCAGGATATTTTAGTTAAGGTGAAAGACAGAAAAATTAGGCATAATGAATTGGGGAAATGGACTAATTATACCCAGAAATAAATACAATCAGGTAAGTTAATTGGTCTTTATTTGTGTTTTCCTCTGTCAGTATATGTGTGTGCTATTATCGAAAAATTTACACGCTTTAACTAAAAGAAACTTAATTTTCTTTTGGTCCTGGTTGGTTAGCTCAGTCAGTTAGAGCAGGGGTCCCCAAACTTTTTTCACGGGGGGCCAGTTCACTGTCCCTCAGACCGTTGGAGGGCTGAACTATAAAAAAAACTATGAACAAATCCTTATGCACACTGCACATATCTTATTTTAAAGTAAAAAAAACAAAACGGGAACAAATACAATATTTAAAATAAAGAACAAGTAAATTTAAATCAACAAACTGACCAATATTTCAATGGGAACTATGGGTGCGGATGCATCCTGTGCTCCTCTCACTGACCACCAATGAAAGAGGTGCCCCTTCCGGAAGTGCGGCAGGGACCAGATAAATGGCCTCAGGGGGCCACATGCGGCCTGTGGGCTGGGCCGTAGTTTGGGGACCCCTGAGTTAGAGCATTGTCCTGAAACACCAAGGTTGCAGGTTCAATCTCCAGTATATGAGAACCAACAAAAATGAATGCACAACTAAGTGGAACAACAAATGAATGCTTCTCTCTTTCTTCCTCTCTTTCTCTCTAACCAATCAATAACTAAAATAAAATAAACTTAATTTCTTCAGATAAAAATATTTGTGAATTCCACCTTCTAGGATAATACCCAGATGGCAAAACCCCATAAGAGCTATATAGTCTCTAATGCCCCTACAAATGAGGTCAAGTAAATGACACCTAAGGATATGGTCTGTACCTTATCCAGGAAGCAGAAATTGCTCTTAAGGGGGAAAATGCATTCTTGTTAAGGGGAGCTCTCCCTTAAAATATCTCCCCAGGTGATGCTTGCTACTACTATGTTCTAATGGGTGCAGTGCTCCTCCTCTTCCATATTATGAGAGGACGTTTAATATATGGATCGAGTCCATGTTCCTACTGGCTCCTAGTATGGACTTTTGTTCTGTGAAAACTTGAAGGGTTTTATCTGGATCTTCCAGTTGCTTTGAGTGTGAATGGAAGCTTTGGGCTTGGAAAATCATATTGTGCCTGGTGGAGATGGGTAATAATTTTCTGGATGGAAGCTCATAATTTTGACCAAATAAATGAACAATGTATTTTATAGGGGCCAAGTATTTTATGTCTATCCTCTTGACACCAGCCCAGTCAGGCCATGTCTTCCAAGGGTATTATATTTTCAAAATTATTATTATTATTATTTAAGATATTTTATTTTTATTGATTTTACAGAGGGAGGAGAGAAAGAGGTGTGGGGGGTGGGTGGGAGGGTGAGAAGTATCAACTCATAGCTTGTCGTATGTGCCTGAGCAGCAAGCTCAGGGTTTTGAACCGGTGACTTCAGCATTCCAGGTCAACACTTTATCCACTGTGCCACCACCGGTCAGGCTATTTTCCAAATTATTGACTTCAGTCTTTGCCTTGTGATATTCTTTCAGCCCATGCACTATGACCTCACATTTGTTTGCCACAGTGGCTATCCTTTAGTACATCTGAGAATATTCCAAAGATAGAAAGTAAAAATTTCTTTCATGGAATGCATTTTGCATAAAATATCCACAGCTCTGAAATAATACTTTAATTCAGGAAAACTGGAAATATTTTGGCACTTACTCTGAAAATAAATACTTAATCCATTCACGATTAACAGAATAAAGTGACAGTGCACACTGGATCTAGCAAGAGTGTATGTGTGTGTGTGTTTGTGTACATGCATACACATTCCTTTGAGAAACTTTGGGTGCCAGGGTGACTGTTGAGTCATTCTCACCTGTGCACAGTGAATCAACTCTCTTGGAGACAAATTTCCTCATGGGTTTACAGTACATCTTCATGAAAACAAGACTTGTCCATTTGGCGGGGAGGGGCTCAGAGGACTTTTTTTCTTCTCCAGGAGAGCACGCCTCCTTTGTACTTTCCAGCTTTTAGTCTCGAGCTCTTTACTTTAGTTAAGGAGAAGAAAAAGACAGATGCTGGTAATTACTGAATGTTAGTGTATGAGATCTCCTTCAATTGATGAAGGGATAAATAAAATGCGGCTTATCTATGTAATATTATGCTATAACATGAATGGACCTTGAAAACATTATGTTGAATGAAACCAAGAAGACACAAAAGGCCACAAACTGTTTGATTTCATTCATATGAAATGTCCAGAATAGGTGAATCCATAGAGATAGAAAGTAGGTTATTAGTTTCCAAGGACTGGAAGGAGAGAGAATGGGGACTGACTACTGATTGATAGATTTCTCTTTAGAGATGATGAAAAATTTTTATAATTAGCTAATGTCAATGTTTACACACTCTAAAAGGATAAATTTTATGGTAAATAAACTATACTTAAATAAAACTCGAATGAAAAAGGAAAACATAAAAAGGTAGCATAACCCTGGCTGGTGGTGCAGTGGATAGAGCATTGTCCTGGAGTGCTGAGGTCACCAGCTTGATCCCGGAGTTGCCAGCTTGACTCCGAGGTTACCAGTTCCAGCCCCAGTTAGGGCACATATGAGAAATAATCAATGGGTGCATAACTAAATGGGACAACAAATTAACACTTCTCTCTTTCCCTTCCTCTCAAATTAATGGAGATAAAAGAAAAAGAAAGATAGTATAAAGGAAAGGGTCATAAAATGTTCCCCCACATGGATAAGTGGATGTGCAGAGGAAACTTCCCCAAAACAGTGAACACTGCAAAATTGTTTAAACTGAAAATATAAATTAGAGTTGCACACTAATTATTAAGTTGTGAAACTTAATGCCATTGGTATTAACACTTGTCAACATGTTATGCTGTCAGAGCACATACCTTCGGTTAAAATAATCTAGTTGACTAATTTATATAAAGTATCTTTGACCAGAAAGAAATATTATAAAGTATGCATTTAATTATGTAAATAACTTCAATTTTTCAAATGGGTTATTAACAAATACTAAAAATTTCAAAAGCATGGACTAAATAATATGATCTAATTATGTTAAAAATGTAAGAAAATGAAAACATAACTCAAAATTATATTCATTTTCAAATATTCACTTTCTTTTCTTTTCATTCAAACAGAAAGATAAGGAATATCACTTTATTTATTGACCAAGATATATTGCATATGATTCTATATAATTAATAATAAACTTAGAAAGTATTGCCCTAAAATATTTTGAAAATATACTTTATAATCACTAATATACCGTTGTAATACTTTTATTCAAAATTACATTTCTATTCATCAATATTTTAATAGTAGTTTGTTATAGAATTATTTTATTAAATAATTATTTCATATCCCAATATCAATAAGAGCCCAGGTAATATGTTAATTGGAATTTACAGTGTTTACCATTAGAACACTCAACTGTATCTAATGTTTAATATTTTTGTTAATTATTCTATAATTAAAATGGAAATTATGTCATTTAAAGTTACCCTTTTATTTTAGATTTTAATGCCATTCTGGTTTCCCATGATCTTCAGGCTACTTTACTCTTGATTTTCAGACTTGATAAAGATCAAGATATCATTGAACCCCGCTGTTCTAAAATCTGGGACCTTCACTGTTTGGGTGCTGCAGAAAGAAATGTAAGTAGGTTTCCCTACCCATCATATTTAATTTCTAATATTCAAATTAAGAAGTTCAAAATAAAATATGAAATTCCCAAGAATATAAACTTTATGAAATACAATGGAAATGGGTGCATATGAAATATATTTCTTTTCATTTGATCTTGGGATCCACTGTTTCGTGTGCATGTGATCATGACATACCAGCAAAATTTTCACGTGAAGAAATTGGTTAAGTTGCCATTTCTAATAATCTGGGAGACAATGCGAGACCCTGGGATAAATGTGACAGGGGCTAAAACACAGAAAACTTGACATAAGTAGCCAGAACCTTCATAATGGTATTAAGACTTTACGATTTCCTTGACTACCAACTTTTATGTCATATCACATCTTCTTACCTCTGACTTTGTACCCATCATAGCACACACTTCATTGTACATTGCTGAGAAATAATGTAGTATGGCATATTCTTCATCTTCGTTAGAATATAGCACACTACATATATGAGCATGAATAAATATATGTGCATTTATATTTATTTATAGATCACATATACTTTTTAATCTTGATAATTTTCTTCTGTTATTTTGTCTAAGAAAAACACTACTTGCCTTTCTGAAACCTGAAGTGTCCTAAATATTCTATCAGTTAGAAGGAATATAAAATAAATAATTTTTCCAAATAATTAGGCCTCACTTCTAAAATCTCTCCTTTTCTCTAAATTTGTTCTTTTTAATTTTCATGCATTTCCTAGTCTACTGAGGAAGTACAAAAGTGTCATTAAAGAGAATGCACTTATCAATTGATACTCAGATTCTATGGTTTTTTGAAGCTCGTTGGTTCAGGCAATCATTTAATTAAGAGAAAAAAGATTTTTTGTGTTTAGAACAAAACATAAAATCATGCTGAAGAGTTTTCAATTTACTAGGGAATATATATTCATTCGCTACATGCCTTTCCCCTCAAATTCAATTCTAAGACATTTCTAAGTTGGATTCAATGTTATTTCAAAATTCATAAATTTATGCCTACTACATCAAGAGGAATAAAAACTAAAGTTACAAAGAATGACATAATTGCAAATAGGATGAAAAAGGGATTAGTAGACACAGTGCTCATGTTACTAGGACAAAACCAGGGCTTGTGTTGCCCGTCACCATGAAGCCAGTACACAGAGACTAGGGCTGAAGTGGATATAAGTGTCTTTAATGGAATTGCCAGGAAACCCAAGAAGGCAGAAGGCTTCAGACCCCAAGCCTGCCTTAACATTCTCAGGTTTCAGGCCTCTTTTATAGGGTGATCAGGGCTAGTTAAGGATGAGAAAGGAATATGGCTAAGTGTTCTTTCTTAGGTCCAGATCGTATTCTTCATTAGGCCTCGGCATGTTCACCATCCTTGGAGATAAGGTTTCTGGCCTTGTTACTTTTCTCCAGGACTTGAATCAAGTCCGAGAGCTCCACAGTCAGGGCTGTGGACTCCCATGTTTGATCTGGTTTTCAAGGCCTGATATCCAGGCTAGGGAAGCAATTCAGCTGGCATTCTTATGCCTGAAAAAAAAAATTGAGACAATTCCACAATCTAGAGCAGTGGTTCTCAAACTTTTTGAAGTCAGGGAGCATTTAAAATTCTACAAATAATTGTAGGCGCACTATATACAAATTTCTGAGAAATATGTTATAATAATTAAGTCAAATATTAAAGAAAAAAATATAAAGTCCAAGTGTGCTTTTATAATAATTAAACAAAATAAATACGACAAAATTAAATTTATTCTGACATTAAAAAACATTTTATGTTACATTTTTTGAGTTGTGCCTTTTAGAATTTGTAAAAAAAGAGGGGTTAAAAAATAAAAAAATGACAAAAGTTATCTTTTCATATTTATAGATACATTCTTAGTAAGATTTAGTAAATTTGGCAGGTCCTGGCACGAATGTGTTAAGTTTTTTTATTCTTGTGTTTATGAGAAACATGAGCCTGATGTATCCTAGCGATTTTTTCAATGTTTGAGCGTATATTTGAAAGGCAAACTCTCATTTCCTTGTCAATACATTGAAAAATTCCTCTCTTTTTACTCTTGTGTTGAAGGTAAAAAATTCTAATTCACATAAATAGGATGTTGAAAATTGTAGTAAAATGTTCAAAGCTTTTTTTAGATATTGCCACATTCTCTTCTTTTTAGAAATCCAAAATGCTTCAAGAGACAATTCTTATGTTTAATCATCAATACAAAACCCCCACCATACATATCATCTTAACTTTACACCAAACAAAAGATAGAAGAAACTTGCCTTCAGTCTTTCCATGGGGACATGGGGGGTAGTGTAAACAATCCAGCACCACAGCTTAATAGCCTTTTGCAACCTAATCAGGCAAGTGAGGTGGGAGTTGGGCAGACTGTCAGTTTATAGCCAATTTCCCATACCTCTCTCCCCCAAAAATCTAAACTCCAAAAATTCTGTTGGTTTTTTGGTCCCCAACAGGCACATATTTCTCTGGAATACCATAGGGTGCACCTGGAAATCTTCTAGGGCGCACCAGTGTGCCTTGGTGCACACTTTGAGAACCACTGATCTAGAGTGTAAGATTAATGTATTGGGACTATGTGAATGGTGGGATTCAGTCGGTTCTCACCTGTTGTGCAGAACCGATACCTAATATTTTATTGAGTTTGGCAAACCAGCTATTAAAATGGAACTTGTAACCAGGGTTCTCTCTAAAGTGGGTGCCTGGGCATCTGCCCAATGTGGAAATCACAAATTTACATTCCTTACTTTTTATTTTAACGTTCATCTGTGCAACAGTGTATTCTAAGAGCCTGTAGTAATGTTCATTCTGTCCATTGGTGAAAAAAACTGCAAGTGAGAACACCAATCAAGAAGCAATATGGTGCCTGACCAGGCGGTGGTGCAGTGGATAGAGCGTTGGACTGGGATGCAGAAGACCCAGGTTCGATACCCCAAGGTCGCCAGCTTGAGCGTGGACCCATATGGCTTGGGCAAAAGCTCGCCAGCTTGGACCCAAGGTCGCTGGCTCCAACAGGGGGTTGCTCGGTCTGCTGAAGGCCCATGGTCAAGGCACATATGAGAAAGCAATCAATGAACAACTATGGTGTTGTAACGGCAATGAAAAACTGATGATTGATGCTTCTCACCTCTCTCCATTCCTGTCTGTCTGTCCCAGTCTATCCCTCTCTCTGACTCTCTCTCTGTTCCTGTAAAAAGAAAAAAAAAAAGCAGCAATATGGCCTGAGCAGGTGGTGCTGCAGTGGATAGAGCGTCGCACTGGGATGTGGAGCACCCAGGTTCGAGACCTTGAAGTCCCCAGCTTGAGCATGGGCTCATCTGGTTTGAGCAAGGCTCACCCGCATGAGCCCAAGGTTGCTGGCTTGAGCAAGGGGTCACTTGGTCTGCTGTAGCCCCCGGTCAAGGCACATATGAGAAATCAATCAATGAACAACTAAGGAACTGCAACGAAGAATTGATGTTTCTCATCTCTCTCCCTTCCTGTCTGTCTGTCCCTCTCTCTGACCCTCTTTCTCTGCCACACACAAAAAATAATCAATATGGAAATAAATAACAGTTTTATTGTCTTTTGTTGATTATTATTTAACAATTTTTTATTAATATTTTAACATTTTCTTATAACAATCTGGTCTTATGTACCTCTTTTATTCTTCATATTTAAATATTAAATACATGAAATAATAAACTACCTTTTGGTATACTATTTTTTTATATTGAAACGGGGTCATTAGGGCAGAGAACCGGTTGTTAAGTTATTTGAATCCCTCCACTGGACTATGTCTACTGTCTGTCCCCTTACATGCAGATCTTTGCTGAGAAGTAATTTGCCTGGACCCATGTTGGCCTTGTCCTGGGTACCAGGTTACTCAGGCACATTTGATGTTGAGGGACACTTCAGATAAATCAATACTCAGTGATATGTCCAGGGGTCAGGTCTCATTTTGGGTCATGTGAGGGGTTCAGAGAGTCAGGTTCTGACTCCATGGACACTCTGTTTAGGTGCAGGCTGTACCAGCATGCCTCCAGGCAGAGACAGTTCTAGAGCATCACCTTGGATAAAACTACATAAACTGATTGAAATCTCATATACTTGGGTTAACTGAGGACATATCTGCCAATTTCCAAAGCATTTATAAATCATTATGATCAAAGAAAAACTACAGTCACATGATCAGGCAGAATGTCACAATACAACCAAAACCTTACAATGTATCTTTGGCCATGGGAGGAGGGTACTTTCTCTAGGCTACTATTTCCCCCAACATAACCATGTAATTTGTCTTCAGAAATGAGTAAAACAATTAAGAGGCACACTGGAATTTTATATGCAGAATCAATTGTAGTCTTATTCACCCATGGCTAAGGTCAGGGACTTGCACTATTGCAGGTTTTATCTCTGCAAGACTGTGAGATAGTCTGTATTTTGTTAACTTGAGTAACATTCACTCCCAGGCCCCACCTCATTCAGATCAGCCATTCTCAAGGACCTCAGGGTCATTGGGCCTGCTGTGGCCCAGCTGCTGTAGATTGTTGTCTGCCTGAGACTTACTGTGAGCTGTGCACTGACAATGCTGGGAGAATTGAAGGACAGCTGCATGCCCACAACCTTGCTTAAGACTCACTGTGCCCTGCAGTGATGAAGAGGATCATGATCCTGGGAAAGATAAGGGTCCCCAAGGTCCAGTTTTGGCAGGCTGATCCTCAGGGGGGCTCCTTGTACCTCCTGGGCCATGTGCCCTTGCTCTCTCCTGGTGGAAGGCAAATTTCTAAACTGTCGGTGGACATCAGTTCCAGCTGTCACTGGGCTGGCCAGTTGGTGACTGAGGATGGAGATGACAACCTGTGAGCAGGGAATGGCTGACAGCTTGGCTGGGGTCCTTTCTATTCTCAAGACAAGATGTGTGATGGAGAGGGAGAAGCGAAGGACATTAGAACAGAGAAGGGAATCAGGGGTCCTAGAAAATATTTTACCATCATAATTTTGACTTGGGCTGACAGAAGAGTTCTGGGTATAGAGTTTTAGCCAGAGAAGGGTGAAGCATCTTGTGGTCTCAGGGTTAAATTAAATCTGAGCTCAGATTCCTTCTTACGCATCCCAATGACTTCATTGCGTCTACATTCTCATCACTAACGTGTGCATCCTGAAAGGCCGGTTTCTGAGAAATGTTAATCGGGGTAATGGTGGGTCAACAAAGGGTGGGTGCATTAGGAAAAAACATTGCAAAATTGGGTTGCCTCTGGAGGAGAACTCCCACTCTATTGATAATCTTTGCGCAGAGTTGGATTCTGAGGTGAAGGCTGAAGCTGGTCAAATAGTCAGGTCTCCTTGGAGCTGTTTACACACTAATCCATGATAAATACTGAAAGAAGTAATGCTTGGCCTATAAAAGTTTTCACAGACAATTTCCTTTTGAGTAAAAAATAATGTAGTTGACTATATTAGTCTTATAAAAACTAGAATCAATTCAGCTCTTGGCACAGAGAAACAAATTTTGTGTTTCACATCTCTCGAGTGTAAGACAACTCATGATAAACTCTTCCTTGTTATGGAATCTTAATAAACATCCATAACCAAAATACAGTACTTACACAGTCTAGAAATAGAGGTAAAGGAAACAAGGCACTCACCAATTTTTCTTCTTAGTGAGATCCATTTATGAAGTACTTTCTTAGAAATTGTAATTCTATTACCCTGGCCTGGTAGCTCAGTTGGTTAGAGTGTTATTCTAATATACCAAGCTTGCAAGTTCTATCCCCAGTCAGGGAGGGCACATACAAGAATCAACCAATGGCCATGCTTACCCTCCTTGGAGTCCACCCATGCCTTCCCTCTCCTCTTCGCCCAAAAGCATGCATCTCCTAAACTTAAAGAGACTTGCAACCAGAGGAGCAATGGGCACTGGCAACTCACCCCGGCCTTAACCCCCTGAACCTGACTCTGAGGCCCCCTTTCCTCTTACTTCCCAGTGAGCCAAAGCAGCCCTGCCGAGGCTCTCCTGTGCTTCTTTATCTTAAACCCTTTCTTGTTTCTCTGTCCCCAGCTTTCATAAATGTACTCTCAAAATCAAAAACAACAACAAAAGAGTCAACCAATGAATACATAAATAAGTGGAACAACAAATCAATGTTTCTTCCTTCTTCTTTCTCTAATAATAAATAAAATTATAATTATATTGAGCTTCAATTTCAGCAAAATCTGAGCAAATATACAATTACTTAGCAACAATAGTGAAAACAATTACAAAAAAGTCCAAAATTACATTTAAGAGAGAAAAAATATTTCTGTTTCTGGATGAAATAGCAAGGACAAAAATATTCTCTCAGTACTATTTGGAAATCAGATAATATAGAAACAAATTACTAACACAATTTAAATTTTGCATAATGAACATTTGTAAAACACTATCATAAACATTATAATCCTATGAATTCTCCAATTGAGATATTGTACAGTCATTTAAATAGCAGGAAAGCAAAGAGAAAGAAATCAAGATTATTTCAAGAAGCCAAAGGTCTTGCTGTGTTTCTGATTATTTTAGTGAACTTGTTAACAAGAACAAAATACCGTCATAGCACCTACAAATAGAATAACATGGAAGCATTTAACTTGGGGAGCCACATGGAATAATGTACTGTTTTAGAGACTAAGAATTATAGTCCTATCAATTCTCCATATGGAGTGGTCTCTGTAAAGCTCTGCGGGTCACCAACAGCCAGGAGTCAGGCGGAAATATCATCGCACTCTGAACTTAAAAAGAGGTCCAAACTCAAATGCTGGTGACACCGGATGATAACAAGTTAGTGAATGTGAGTGCTGAGAGCAGGGCAGTTTTGGGGGAATTACTAAGATTTATATGTTATGCTTTCAGGGAAGTCCCCAAATGTTTTATTCTAATATTACCTGAGGTACCCAATCATGTTTATTTCAATAGTAAGCTCCAACATCTTTTGTCAGTGTACAGAAAATATCCCTCTGGGGTCTGAGATCACAAGTGTTAGTGACCTTCTCAGCATTTCTCTGCCCCTTCCACCTTTGGTTTCTCTCACCCCACGGGCGGTTCTTGCTGCTCGGCACTCCAGGCTCGCTGCTGGCACTGCAGGCTACTCCCACGGCCACACTGCTGGTCAGATCTGTCCCTGAACACCTGCTTGTATGCTTCCAACCTGTGCACACCTGGCTCCGGCCGATGTTTATTCACAGTGGCTGTGTTCCCTCCTCCCGAGTTTACAGTGCTCACCATTTCCTTCCAGGAAGGATCCTCATACCCTCAACACTCTGAAGCAGTCTACAAGGCAAACACAGTTTAAATATAGAAAACATTTTTTCATAGAGTGGGAAATGAATGGGATTTGGGGGTACAGGTTCTAGATTCAGTGCCAGGTAGCTTAGTTTGTGATGAGAAAAAGAGCAGTGCATTTGTAGGGTTTACCATGTGCCAAGAGTGTTGCATAATTTCATCTCAGTTTTTTTTTTGTTTGTTTTGTTTTTGGCTTTTTGTGTTGTCGCAAGGTAGTTTTTAAATTTATTTTTATTTTATTTATTTATTTTTTTACAGGGACAGAGAGAGAGTCAGAGAGAGGGATAGATAGGGACAGACAGACAGGAACGAAGAGAGGTGAGAAGCATCAATCATTAGTTTTTCATTGCAACACCTTAGTTGCTCATTGATTGCTTTCTCACATGTGCCTTGACCGCGGGCCTTCAGCAGACTGAGTAACCCCTTGCTCAAGCCAGAGACCTTGTGTCCAAGCTGGTGAGCTTTTTGCTCAAGCTAGATGATCTTGCACTCAAGCTGGCGACCTTGGGTTCTCGAACCCGGGTTCTCTGCATCCCAGTCCGACACTCTATCCACTGTGGCACCGCCTGGTCAGGCTCAATCATTAGTTTTTCATTGCTGTTGCGACACTTTAGTTGTTCATTGATTATTTTCTCACATGTACCTTGACCGCGGGCCTTCAGCAGACCGAGCAACCCCTTGCTGGAGCCAGGGGTATGCTGTACTTTACATCCCTGTGACTATTGTAACTACCACTTTGTACTTATTAACCCTTTCACCCTTTTCAGCCAGTCCTCCAAACCCCTCCCCTCTGGCAACTATCAGTCTGTGCTCTGTGTCTGAGTCTGTATCAATACTGTTTGTTTGCTCATTTTATTCTTTGTATTTCTCTGACTAACTTATTTCACTTAGCATAATATTCTCTAGGTTCATCCCTACTGTCCCAAATGGGAAGATTCCATTCTTGCTGAGTAATATTCCATTGTATATATGTATGACAGCTTTTTTATTTACTTGTCTTTTGATGGGCAGTTAGATTGCTTTCATATCTTGGCTACTGTAAACAATGCTGTAGTGAACATAGGCGTGCATATATTCCTTCAAATTAGTGTCTTGGGTTTCGCCAGATAAGGAATCACTGGGTCATAAGTCAATTTCATTTTACAAATTTTGAGGCACTTCCATACTGCTTTTCATAGTGGCTGCACTAATCTGCCTTCTAACCAAACAGGCACGAGGAGTCTCTTTCCTCCTCCTCACCAACATTTGTTTGTGGATCTATTGATGGTAGCTATTCTGCCAGGTGTGAGCTGATGTCTCATTGTAGTTTTAATTTGCACCTTTCTGATTAGTGGTGAGCATCTTTTCATATGCCTAATGGCCATCTGTATATCCTCTTTGAATAAGTGTCTATTAAGTCCTTTGCCCCCCACCCTTTTATTTTAAAATTTTTTTACAGGGACAGAAAGAGAGTCAGAGAGAGGGGTAGATAGGGACAGACAGACAGGAATGGAGAGAGGTGAGAAGTATCAATCAATAGTTTTTCATTGCCATTACGACATCATAGTTGTTCATTGATTGCTTTCTCACATGTGCCTTGACCGCGGGTCTTCAGCAGACCAAGCCACCCCTTGCTGGAGCCCGCGACCCTGGGTCCAAGCTGGCGAGCTTTTGCTCAAGCCAGATGAGCCCACGGTCAAGCTGGCGACCTCAGGGTCTCAAACCTGGGTCTTCCGCATCCCAGTCCGACGCTCTATCCACTGCGCCACCACCTGGTCAGGCCCCCCTCCCCTTTTTTCTTGGTGTTGAGTTGTTTATAAATTTTGGATATTAATCCCCTATCAGATGTATCATTGCTGAATATGTTCTCTCATTCAATAGGTTGTTTTTTCATTTTGTTGATGGTTTCCTTTGCTGTGCAAAAACTTTTTAGTTTGATGTATATATAGTTCCATTTATTATTTTCCTTGCCTGAGGAGAGGTATCAGAAAAAATATTGCCATGAGAAATGTCCACAACAAAAAGAAAAAAGAATAAAAACCCCTGGCTAGGTAGCTTGGTTGGTTGGAGCATTGTCCTGGCATGGTGGTTGCTGGTTCGATTCCCTGGCGAGGGAACACATAGGAGCAGCTTGATGTTCCTGTCTCTCTGCCTCTCTCTCTCTCTCTCAAAGAAAAAAAAAAAAGAAAAAAAGGAGAGAGAGAGAGAGATGTTCAAGATTTACTGCCTATGTTTTCTTCTAAGAGTTTTATGGTTTTGAGTCTTACATTTAAGTTTTTAATCCATTTTGAGTTTTTTCTTGTTTATGATATAAGAAAGTGGTCTAGTTTCATTTCTTTGCATGTATCTGTCCAATTTTCCAAACATCATTTATTAAATAGACTGTTTTTGCCCCATTTATGTTCTTGCCTCCTTTGTCAAATAGTAATATTTTATTTCATTCTTTTAGTGCCCTGACTGGGGATCAACTCACAACCTTAGTATATTGGGAAAATGCTCTCCTAACTAACTGAGTTACCCAGCCAGGCATCAAATATTAATGGACTATAAAGGTGTGGGTTTATTTCTGGTCTCTGTTCCATTGATCTATATGTCTATTTTTTATGCCAGTACCATGCTGTTTTGATTACTATTGCCTTCTAGTAAAGTTTGATATTAGGTACTGTGATTTCTCCAACTTTGTTCTTTTTCAAGATTGCTGTGTCTATTTGGGGTCTTTTGTGGTTTCATATACATTTTTAGATTATGTGTTCTAGTTATGTGAACTATGTCATTGGTATCTTGATAGGAATTGCATTGAATCTATAGATTCCTTTGAGTAGTACGGACATTCTAATAATGTTAATCATTTCTATCCATGAACACATTTTTATGCTTCCACTTATTTGTATCTTTAATTTCTTTCTTCACTGTCTTATAATTTTCCAAGTACAGGTCTTTTAATATTCTTGGTTAAATTTATTTCCAGGTATTTTATTTTTTTGATGCAATTGTGAATGGTATTGTTTTCTTAATTTCCCTTTCTGATAGTTCATTATTGGTGTATAAAAATGCAACTGAGCCTGACCAGGAGGTGGCGCAGTGGATAGAGCATCGGACTGGGATGCGGAAGACCCAGGTTCGAGACCCCGAGGTCGCCAGCTTGAGCGTGGGCCCATCTGGCTTGAGCAAAAGCTCGCCAGCTTGGACCCAAGGTCCCTGGCTCCAGTAAGGGGTGGCTCGGTCTGCTGAAGGCCCGTGATCAAGGCACATATGAGAAAGTAATCAACAAACAACTAAGGTGTTGCAACGGCAACGAAAAACTGATGATTGATGCTTCTCATCTCTCTCTGTTTCTGTCTGTCTGTCCCTATCTATCCCTCTCTCTGACTCTCTCTCTGTCCCTGTAAAAAAAAAAAAAAAAAAAGAGCAACTGATTTCTGGATTTTTATTTTGTATTCTGCTGTTTTATTGAATCCATTCATCAGTCCTAATAGTTTTTTGGTAGAATCTTTAGGGTTTCCTATTACAGTATTATGTCATCTGCAAATAATGACAGTTATACTTCTTCCTTTCCAAGTTGGATGCCTTTTATTTCTTCTTCTCTTCTGATTTCTTTCTTTCTTTTTGTCTTTTTTTAACAGGGACAGAGAGAGAGAGAGAGTCAGACAGATGGACAGATAGGGATAGAGAGACAGGAACAGAGAGAGGTGAGAAGCATCAATCATCAGTTTTTCTTTGCAACACCTTAGTTGTTCATTGATTGCTTTCTCATATGTGCCTTGACCGCGGGCCTTCAGCAGACTGAGCAACCCCTTGTTGGAGCCAGCGACCTTGGGTCCAAGCTGGCGAGCTTTTGCTCAAGCCAGATGGGCCCGCGGTCAAGCTGGCGAGCTCGGGGTCTCGAACCTTGGTCTTCTGCACCCCAGTCTGACGCTCTATCCACTGTGCCACCACCTGGTTAGGCTTCTTGTCTGATTTCTGTGGCTAGGACTTCCAGTACTATGTTAACTAAGAGTGTTGAAAGGGGACATCACTGTCTTGTACCTGATCTTAAAGGAAGTGCTTTTTTAAAAAAATGTTTTATTTTATTTATTTACTTACTTACAGGGACACAGAGAGGGACAGATAGGGACAGACAGACAGGAACGGAGAGAGATGAGAAGCATCAATCATCCATTTTTCATTGTGACACCTTAGTTGTTCATTGATTGCCCTCCCACATATGCCTTGACCACGGGCCTTCAGCAGACCTAGCCACCCCTTGCTGGAGCCAGCGACCTTGGGTCCAAGCTGGTGAGCTTTTGCTCAAACCAGATGAGCCCGCGAACTTGGAGTCTCCAACCTGGGTCCTCACATCCCAGTCCAATGCTCTATCCACTGTGCCACTGCCTGGTCAGGCAAGGAAGTGCTTTTAATTTTTGCCCGTTGAATATGATGTTGGTTGTGTGTTTGTCATATATGGCTTTTATCATGTTGAGGTATGTTCTGTGTATTCCCACTTTGTTGAGAGTTTTTATCTTAAATTGGTGCTGGATTTTATCAAATGCTTTTTCTGCATCTGTTGATATGATCATGTGATTTTTATCCTTCATTTTGTTTATGTGGTATATATTGTTAATTGATTTGCTGTTATTGTACCATCCTTGCATCCCAGGAATAAACCCTGTTTGATCATGGTGTATGATCTTTTTAATGTATTGATAAAATTTGCTAATATTTTGTTGAAGATTTTAGCATTTATGTTCATCAGGAATATTGGTCTATAGTTTTCTTTCTTTGTAGTGTCTTTATCTGGATTTAGAATTAGGATAATGCTGGCCTCATAAAATGAGCTTGGGAGTCTTCCCTTCTCTTGAATTTTTTGGAATAGTTTGAAGATAGGTGTTAGTTCTTCTTTGACTATTTGGTAAAATTCACCTATGAAGCCATCTGGTCCATAACTTTTGTTTGTTGAATTTTTAAAATTTGATAACTGCTTTGATTTCTTTAGTTATAATCAGTCTGCTCAAACTTTCTCTTTCTTCTTGATTCCATTTTGGAAGATTGTATGTTTCTAGGAATTTTGTTTGGGCAGACGCTGGGTGACGAGTGGCTGGGTTTGACCTGTGAACCCAGTCAGCATCCCCCCACCTCGGGCACATTTCAGACGCAGGTTGCTTCCGTGTCAACTCGTCAAGGAGTTTAAGAGGGTGAGACAGACATGGCTTCAAGGTTAAATATGATATACATTCAGGGAAGGAACACAATAATTTATAATTCTAAAGATTCTAATCCATTGGTCTCCTTTTGAGATGTTTTATAAGCATTTTCTTTTCTTTTTTTTACAGGGACAGAGAGAGAGTCAGAGAGAGGGATAGATAGGGACAGACAGACAGGAATGGAGAGAGATGAGAAGCCTCAATCATTAGTTTTTCGTTGCCGTTGTGACACCTTAGTTGTTCATTGATCGCTTTCTCACATGTGCCTTGACCGTGGGCCTTCAGCAGACCGAGCCACCCCTTGCTGGAGCCAGCGACCTTGGGTCCAAGCTGGCGAGCTTTTGCTCAAGCCAGATGGGCCCACGCTCAAGCTGGCGACCTCGGGGTCTCGAACCTGGGTCTTCCGCATCCCAGTCCGACGCTCTATCCACTGTGCCACCGCCTGATCAGGCTTGAGATGTTTTATAATTATTTTATATAATGGCAATAAAATCAATAGAAGAAAAATAATTATTTAAAGGAAAGTAAAAATAAAGTATTTGCTGGTTTCTTGGATTTATTAAACTTTTCTTTTCCTTCTTCTTCTTTTTTCAAATGAGAGGAGGGGACACAGAGAGACAAACTTCCTGCATGCACTTCAACCAGGATCCATCCAGCAACTCCTGTCTGGTGCTGATGCTCTGCCCATTTGGGGCCATGCTTGCAACTGAGCTATTTTTAG
This sequence comes from Rhynchonycteris naso, assembly GCA_037038555.1. NCBI lineage: Eukaryota > Metazoa > Chordata > Mammalia > Chiroptera > Emballonuridae > Rhynchonycteris > Rhynchonycteris naso. The sequence continues at coordinate 23,942,159 of CM073001.1, forward strand.
CACCTGAGGCAGAGACTCCATGGAGCCATCCTTAGTGCCTTGGGCCAATGTGCTTGACCCAGTCAAACCATGGCTGCAGGAGAGGAAGAGAGAGAGAAAGAGAAAGGGGAAGGGAGGGGTGGAGAAGCAGATGGTTGCCTCTCCTGTGTGCCCTGACTGGGAATTGAACCCAGGACATCCACATGGCAGGTTGACGCTCTACTACTGAGCCAACCATCTAGAGCAGATTTGTTAAACAAACAAAAACTTGTAATTATGCTGCTTGCAAATAGAATAAAATGGAAACAATTAATTTGGCACCACATGGAAGCAATTTACAGGCATAGAATGTTACATGTAGGAAGTATAATCCCATGTGGTTTTTATTTTAGACATTATACATAATCACTTACTAGCAATGAAAATAAAATAGAAAAAAATTAGTAAAGAGGAAAAAGAGCATCTTACTATGCTCTGGTTCTATAGCAGTAGGGTCAGTGGAAGGTGAGGTCAACTTGGATGCGACTCACTTCTGTTTTTAGGTTGTGTGGACAACCTTTAGTGTAAAGCCATTTCTTGTGGTTGATGAAAGGCAAGGGGGAAGTTTGGAGGCTTGTAAGGCTCTCCTTGGAGAAGGTTCTGTGGATCAAAACTGGTTCTACAGAAAGTAACCTCACAGGGTGATCAGATCATAAATCCCTAACTGGGTAGGTCATGGTAGGTAGTCATGTCCCATGTATATAATTTCTCTAGTGAAAGGCTTATTTTTGCCTTAAGCAAGCCCTGTCCATTGCCTTGTGCATCTAGGTCAACACACCATTGAAATGCCCCCCTTCAGACTCCGCCTTCTAATACCTGCCCACCCTTTCATCCCACTTCTTCTAAAGTGTGACCACCCTGAAGAGATCACATAATCTTGTTAATTATTCTGTAACCCAACCTCCACCTTGCTTTCTCTCCCCTTCGTGAACTCCTCCTTAAGTTCCCTCCTTAATTCCAAATGCATAAAAACTGCAAAACTGGGCATGTGATGGCACAGTAGATAGAGCATCAACCTGGAATGCTGAGGTTGCAGGTTCAAAACCCTGGTCTTGCCTGGTCAAGGCACATACAAACAAGCAATGAACAACTGAAGTGAAGCAACTATGAGTAGATAATTCTCACTCCCTCTCCCTCTGTAAAATCAATAAATAAAATCTTAAAAAAAAAAAAAAGCCTGGCCTGTGGTGACTCAGTGGATAGAGCAGGGGTGCCCACACTTTTTCAGCTTGCGAGCTACTTGTAAGATGACCAAGTCAAAATGATCTACCTACAATAAAAATGCAAAACATAAATTTATTTCTTCTATATTATCATTATTTAAGTTACTATTATTACTATTTAATATTGTGTATTCTTCTTTCACCTTTCTCCTTCTCAGCTCTCTTTATGGAGGAAAGTCAATGTCATAGTTTTTATGAACAGTCCGAAAAAGCCGCTCCACATTTCCCTTCTTTGGAATAGCAATGGCACACAGACAGATGAGGCAAACACACTTAGAATATGACATAGTGAAAAAAATCCCCTCCCATTCTGTATGAAAGTGGTAGGTTTTAGGCTTCTTACTCGGATCAGCTACGGCACTCATTTTTATACCCTTTGTTGTATTTAGTTTAAATAAACTGAAGGCTAACTACACAGCAATGTAACTGAACAAGTTAGAGCGGTTTAACGCGCATGCGTAGGGTGTCAAAAGTTCAGACGTCAGATTGGCTACCCTGTATGCCAATCAAAAGACAAATGTCTTTTTAATGTCATGCGATCTACCCACACTTCCTTCGCGATCAACCAGTAGGTCGCGATTGACATATTGAGCACTCCTGGGATAGAGTATTGACCTGGGATGCTGAGGTCGCCAGTTTGAATTCTTGGGCTTGCCTGGTCAAGCACATACAAGAAGCAACTACTATGAGTTGATGCTTCCTGCTCCTCCCTGCCTTTCTCTCTCTCTCCCCTCTCTCTAAAATCATTAAGTAAAATCTTTTTTTTTTTTTAAGGTGAAGATTAAAAAACAACAACTGCAAAACAAAGCTGTCACTCTCTGGAGCATTTGAGATCATGCTTCCCAGCAATTGCTGTCAGTTTGGCTCAAATAAATTCTTATAAAATTCTCTTCGTGTATTGGATGTTTTTTATGTTGAAAATTCTTAGCTAATTTCTAGAATAGGGGAGACCAGAGAGTTCTCTTCTCTGGAACTGCCCCTTAAGCCTCTAAAACATCTGACATTTGACAAGGCGAGGTCACATGTCAGCATTGGATCATGCATGGCCAGTGGAATTCAGATCCCGTAATCTATTGAGTCAAAAGACAGTTCCTAGCTGCTACCTACACCAGGACTCACTTGATCTTCAGAAAGATCTGCTGCGTCAGGATGGAGCTGACCTGCTGGCAGGATCTATACTCTGGATTCCTGATCCTTGGGACCCTGTATCCTGATGCTGTGTTTTCCTTGGGGATCCAGACATCCCTGGTGGTTCTCTTGGGTCTCTGCCAAATGTCCTATTGGCTACATCAGGGACATAAAAAGATATTTTTAAAAACCTTGCATGGTTTTGATGGCTTCCTTCGTAGTGTACATTCTTTCCAAATCAGGCATCTGGTGAAAATTATTTTTTTCCTGATATAGTTCAAGGAGGACTGAAATTTCCAGTAGAGCTGTGGCACCTCTCTTTTCTTTCTTTCTTTCTTGTTTTAAATTCTCCATTGATGGAGAAAGAGAAATAGAGAGAGAGAAGAGAACCATCAACTAAATGTTCCACTTAGTTGTTCCATTTAGTTGTGCACTCACTGATCCCTTCTTATATGTGCCTTTACTGGGGTTTGAACCCATGACCCAGTGCACAGGGAGGACACTTGATTCCCTGAGCCACCTGGCCAGGGAGGTGGCACCTCCTTTTCCAACTGTGCCTTCATTTGACTGCAGTGAAACTTTCCAATTTTGGAGATGCTTCATATTACTTTAAGGGCACCAAACTCAGCTACATCAATCATTGTCTTTAAAACTCCCATTTGGTTCATCTTCTATGTGGTCTCTGTTTTCTGGTGAATTTGTTATCTCCAAGTCCAAGCTCCCACCATCCATGTGTCTTCTCCAGGAGCACATAATCTGGTATATTCTAAAGTGTTCATCCGAAAGCTTGAACTGGCCTTTTTTAAAAAAAAGTTTATTAGAGAGAAAGAGAGAGAGAGCTAGAGAGAGAGAGAGAGATTGACTTGTTGTTTCACTTATTTATGCATTCTTTGGTTGATTCTTGTATGTACCCTGACCAGGGATTGAACCTACAACATTGGAATATCAGGACAATGCTCTAACCAACTGAACCCCCTGCCCCATCCTGAGGACTGAATCATTAGCCAGGTGATGGGGTGGGGTGGTGGTGGGAGGAATCTGGAAGAGAGGCAGACAGAACTCTCAGAGAGCATTAAAGTGACACTGACCCTACTAACTACATCCCAGGCTCTATCTAGAGGCCTGCCCGTGAGCTGCTAGGAATACTTCACCTGAAGATCCACACCCACCCCACCCACCCCCAGCTGGGACAGGTGCACCCCCAGTGCTCTTCATGCTTTGTTCATACATGCTATGCAAAGCAACTTTAGGTTTACAGAAAAGCTGAGCATAAAGTACACAGAGTTATAAACACACAGTTTAAAGCATACAGTTTCCTCTATAACTGACATCTTGCGTTAGAGTGGTACATTTGTTCAAAATGATGAAAAAATATTGATACATGCTCAATAATGAGTCTACTAGGCTCCCTGGGCTCCTCTCCTTGCACTGTGGCCTGGAATCTCTCTCAAGGCAGCAATCTGGGGACATTGAAAGGCTGACTTCTTTGTTTCCTGTTTCACAGAACCACTGTCCTTTATTGCCTGTTGTCACTGTTTTACATACCATTGTGTGGTAAATATATATATATATTTCTGTTGGGAGGAGAAAATTGGCTCCCTGTTATTCCATCATGGCTAGAAACTAAGGTCCTATTGTATATATCTTTGAATCAGTAATAACAGGATTGTTTTGTTACTGTATTTTGAAATTTACCACTAGGTGGCAGTGTTACACAATAAAAATGCTTTTTAGAAAAGGTATAACATAAAGCATTTTTAGGTTCTTTTCAGAGACATATGAAATTATATATTTGGTGAAAATGATGTCCTCCAAACTGAACGGGCCAGCAATAGTTGCTGGGAAAAGTTAATTTTGTAAATAAAAGCTGAAGCGAGGGAAACTAACATGTTAATGCAACCCTGGATCTGATTGAAGGCCGTATTTCTGTACAACAAAGAATTTAGATCCATATGTCATCATTAGTGTCAGGGCCATAATAAAACTTTAGTGAGGAGTGTTTCATTTAAAAGGTATGAATTCTCCAGGATGATGTTGCATGTGACATCATTAAAATAGGTTCATTAAAATATTAATAATTACACTTTGCCAACTCTTGTTTAATCATTAAGGTTTTAATGTTATAAATGGGATGAATATTCTTCATACTTTCTAGGGATACTTTTTAAACCTTTTTAAACCATGATAAGGTCCAATGTCTAAAACCGTGTTTTCCTGAACCATAATGTAAGTTTGTTAAGAGTTCTGATGCCTTCAATATAGTTCCTTTGGGACCAATAAGCCATTTGTCTTCCTTTTACAAATCTTTCTTTATTTCATACTAAAGAACCTATTTGAATGATGTCGCAAGCAATATCATCCTGAAGAACTTTTACTGTTCAAATGAAACACTCCCCTTGTGCACTGTTAGTGGTGTAGCCACTGTGGAAAACAGTATGAAGCCTACTCAAAAATTAAAAATAAAACTGCATTATGACCCAGCAATTCTACTTCTGGGAATGTACCTGAAGGGAACAAAAACACTGATTTGAAAGAATAAATGCACCCCTACATTTACTGCAGCGTCATTTCCAGTAGCCGGTCTGGGAAGCAGCGCAAGTGCACATCAGTAGGTGAGTGGACAAAAGAGCTGTGGTACATTTACACATGGAGTATATGTGGCCATAAAAAACAGAGGAATCTTATCCTTTGTGACAGCATAGATGGACATGGAGAGTACTATGCGAAGTGAAATAAGCCAGTCAGAGAAAAACAAATACCATATAATTTCACTGATATGGGGACTCTAATGAACAAGATAAACTAATCAACAAAATAGACTCACAGAGAGAACAGACTGACAGCTGTCAGAGGGGAGGAAGTAGGGGGGCTGTGTGAAAAAGGTGAAGGGATTAAGCAAAAGAAAAAAAATCTCTCATAGACACAGACAACAGTATGGTGACTACCAGAAGGAGAGGGGACCCCGGGGAGGTGGAAGAGGGGATAAAAGGTGATGGAAGGAGACTTGACTTGGGGTGGTGAACACACAATACAGTGTACTGATGATGTATTATAGAATTGTACATCTGAAAACTATATAATTTTATTAACCAATGTCACCCCAAATAAATATAATAAAAAATTAAAAAAAATAATTCTCCCCAAAGAAACAAAATAAATGAATAAATAAATATGTATCAAATAATGCCTCACTTCTAATATGCTCTGAATCTGACACTAAAATAAATGCAATTTATTTCTAAACTTTAATAACACATTAAAAAGAAAAAGAATTGGCTCAGTGCACTCTCCCTCCCCCCTCTCCTTTCCCCCAGCCACGCACACTTGCCTTTCTCTCTCCTAAGCTCCAAAGGCCCTTTTCTGCCTCTGTCACTTGTTCCTGAGCCTATGCAGCCCAGCTGGCTCACTTCTACTACCTCTGCAACTTTCTAAATAAACTTTCTCTTATAATTTGAAAAAAAAATTGGCTAGTGGCAAATGCTTTCTGAAGGCATGTCAAAAGAAGCGGCAGAAAATGGAAGCAATAAAGGCTAAAAGCAAGCAGAAGCGTTCAGTAAGAGACAAGAGGAAAGAAACAAAGCTTTTATTCCACCTAAAGAAAAACCAGTTGTGAAACCTGAGGAAGCTTCTACTGAAACTAAAATGGATACGGCTGCCATCAAGAAAAAGATTAAGAAAGCAAAGAATCAGAAACTGGGAGCTCTCATAGCTGAAGAAATTATCTTAAAATGGAAGCAGATGAAAAGAAAAAGAAGAAGAAAATGTAATACACACACACACACCCTGAGCTAGAACTTATTAAGCTATCTCCTTTCATAAAGGGTTTTGAGATAGGTCATTAGTTGCCTTAGGTGTAAGGCACTGAGCTGAGTTTGTTTTGTCCTTTATAACAGTGTTGTAGACAGTGGTACATATGTCTTTGTATATATTGTACCTAATCTGTTCTAGGTAGGCATTGTCTAGCGTGATTTTAGGAGTAATTATTTTATTTAATTGAAATTTTTCCATTGAGAGAGAAAAGAGAAAGAGAGTGAGAGCAGCCTCATCTCATTCTATACCAACTTGTTCCATTTAGTTTTGCATTCATTGGTTGCTTCTCATATGTGCCCTGATTGGGGATTGAACCTGCGGCTTTGGTGTACCAAGTTGACACTCTATCCACTGAGCCACCCAGCCATGGCCTAAGAGTAATTCTCTAGGTTGTTTATGTAAAGATTTTTGAAATGTGACTTTTGTAATTATCCATCAAATCAAATGTCTGATGCCATTGGTCAGTCTTGTCTTAACATTTGGTTTTGAGGAAAATAAAAGCAGATTTTTAAGTGCTCTCTACTGATAGCAACAATAACAACAAAAAAGAAATGATGTGTTTGATATTAGTTTGGGCACACCAGTCTGTTTTGTTGAGCTCCTCTCTCTCTCTCTCTCTCTCTCTCTATATATATATATATATATATATGTATATAATTGTGGAATTTTTACTTCAGTGTAAAACTTATGAAGATTTTTGCCTAAAATAATACATGTTCTAGCTTGAATTGATTTAAGACACCTGTAGTAGAACACTGTAGTAGAAATAATACAGTTGTTAGGGTAATTTTCCCACCTCTAAGTGAATTTTACTATATTTATGAGGGCCCTGATTAACATTCATTTATGTATGGTATATAAAACCCACACAGAGAAGAATGATAATACATGTTCTCTGCCTCAGAGGGCTCCTGTCTTTGTGTGGACCCCAATGACAGCACAAGCAGTGTGCTTTGTAATCTGTTTGACAATCCATCAGGGTTCAAAATATGTGTAGAAATTTTCCAGGTGAGAAAGCAATCCACAATGGTGCATTCCAACGGTGCAAATATCATATAGAAGGAGATAGCACTCAAAGTATCGTAACAAGATCAGGGAAGATCGAGTGAGTCCATATGGGTATCAGGAATGAGAAGAGTGGCAGGAAACAAGGGTAAGGAGGGGTTTGGGGTCACCATGTGAAGGGCCAGATTTGCCACAGTGAGAGTTTGAATACTTTGTAGCCAGTGGAGATTAAAAAATAGTTTTCAATTAAGTGATTGGTGTGATTAAAATGGTGTTTTAAACTAGGGTCTCCAAATTATTTTGATCAAACAGTCTTTGTAATAAAATATTGTTCTAGTAAATACTCAATATATTTATATCTAGTTATTTATAAATTATACATATGTAGTACCATTCAAACATATTATGTAGATTACAAAAATAGTATACACAACTTTGAATCTTGTGGCAATAAATAGCATTGAAAAATTTGTATTTCTTTGCAGATTATATGTCAGGCCTGACTAGATCACTGTTTTATGTCATAACAGAGCTAATTTAAGTGGAATAGAAGACATTTTAGTCTTGGTGTTCTCTTGTTCACTTTAAGAAATGCAAACATCTCAGTAAACCTCCATTATTTCTTTAAGCCATTAGTCCTTCAAAGAAATATGCCTACTTCACTCAACATGCTGAGTTTCCCAAGTATAGCAAGGACTGACACACGTTTGCCTCACTTTTGCAGATACCTTTATTGTAATTTATAAATAATTTATAAATTCCATTGACTAATTGAAAGATAATACATAAATAGAGATGGTTTGTCTCCTAATACTAAGTGAAGTATTAAAATAGATATCTTTTAAGCAATGGTTTAAATAGCATAATTAGACCATTTGCAGCTAATTATTTCTTCCCAAATTGCATTTTGACCTTGTTAATTTGTTGATTGGAAAATTGGATGTCTTTTCTAACTTCTAAGTGCAATGGTGATTATCAGCAGTTCAATGGGATAGTTAAGGATTCACAGTTCTTGAATCCTGTCTTCTAGAACAGGTTGAAAGTGTGCTTTTCTCTTTCATTGGGAAATATCAGAATTGTGGCCAGTGTTTAGGCGAATACCTTTTGAAAGCTGAAATTGGATAGAGCTACCATGTGTATAACGGTGCGCTCAGTAAACCTAATGGGAGTCTTATTAAAGCAGACCCCAGTGAAACCTCATGTAAGTTGAATGTTTTTATTGGCACACTGATTTCTTGCCTGGCCTTCAAACATCTGTTACTGGAATATTTCTTGTTCCCATGGTGCTATCAGAATAGGACCTTTCTTGATCTTTGCAGGTGCGGGATGGCCTGAGGAGCTGACTCCCCCTCTCTGTGCACTTTAGTAGATTGTGCTGCCCTGTCACCTACCTCATTATTCAACTGCATTTTCTCCATAGCACTTACCAGTATTTAAAAATGATCTTGTTCTTTATGCTGTGTTTATTCCCTTTCTCCCCTCTCTAAAATGTAAAACTGCACGAGGTCAGAGGCCCTGTTTTCCTTGTTTATCATCCTGTCACCAGTGCCTAGACGGGCCTGGCACAACTGAGCAATCGATACAAAGTCATTTATTATGTGAATAAATGAACATGTGTAATAGCACCTGATATCATGTCCGCTGTCATCATCATCAATATCAGAAAGCATCTGTTCAACAGAGTACCTAGAGTTAATAATACAGTGGTGTACAGTTGAAAATATGTTAAGAGGGTAGCTCCCATATTGTGTTCTTACCCCCACCCTAAAGGAAAAACAAAAGAATATAAGATCTTTTGCAAGTGATAGACATGTTCAATACCTTGGTTGTTGTGATGATATCATGGGTACATGCATATGTCCAGACTCATCAAGATGTGTACATTAAGTGTGTGCTATTTTAAAAATATATCAATTATATCTCAGTAAAGTTTTTTTTTAAAGAAGAATTTGTTAGGCAGTACCACAGTGATGCACACCACTGGGGGCTCTGTGTGTGTGTCAAAAATCAGGCCCTGCACAAAACAGACGGGAGCCAAGAGGGACCTGATTAAATGTAAACTTGTCATCAAAGTTACTCATGGATAATACATCAGTGGATTTCTGTATGTTTGGAATCATCTTAGAAGGAGGATCCCTGGAGTAGTTCAATAAACAAGCCCTTGGGGTAAAGATCCCACAGAGTCCTTAGTGCAAACACTGCTTTATAATCAACAGCATTCCAGGCAATGAGCTCAGTAGCTCTTTCATTCTCGAAGATTCATAATCGCAGCAAGAAACTTCTTTTTCATAAAAAACAAGTATATAACAAAGTCTTTTTTTTTCATCAAAGTCGGATTAAGTGCAATCTAACACTAATTTAGAGAGATAGTTAAATTTAATTGACTGATTTGGGTAGGATAAAATGGTAATAATTGTTGGACATGGTATTTAAATTTCATTACCTGAATTTCTCATTGCTGCTTTTCACATGAGAATTACCTTTGCAAATATGACATAACAGAAACCTTTTCAAATAGCTTTTACTTGCATTTTCTCTCTGATGGTGTTGGTGTCCTGTTCAAGGATTGGTCACAAGAAGGGTATAATGAGAATATGAATGTGACTTAACCTTAGTAGTGTCTCCTGTTACTGACTTTTCTCTTTCCTTCAGGCGGAATGAGGTGAATATAGAATATCTTGCAGTTGAATAATTCGGATTGGTTTTAGGCAAGAATTTTTGTGATGTTATAAAAATTGAGATCTAAAAGGAAACTTAACCTTCAGTTCATTCTTTTGATGTATTTTGCCTGAAGCATGGTGCTAGGAGCTGTTATCTCAAATAGGCAATATAAAAATATCTTTCTAATTCACGCCTACAGTTGAAAGATCCTCATGGACTGAAATTACTGTGATCTATCAGAATTCACTATGTTGTGGAAATAAAATAAAATCACACGTCAGGCAAGGAATGATGACAACAATAGACCAGCTTATTATGAAGCTTAAAGTGAAAATGCTTTATTTGCAACACTGTTGGACTTTTGAAGGATTGAGAATATGTGTCAAAATGAGGAGCCACAGTGCTGGTGTTCATTGTCATTGATGTGGCTTGTTTGCCTATGGGAAAGTCCAAGCTTTTGTAATCAGTGGCAATACTTGGTTTAAATCAGGTGTTGGGAACTTATGTCTCGCGAGCCAGATGTGGCTCTTTTGATGGCTGCATCTGCCTCACAGACAAATCTTTAATAAAAAAATAATGTTAAAAATATAAAACATTCTCATGTATTACAATCCATTCATTTCCTACAGCTCATGTTCATGGTTGCGGGTGGCTGGAGTCAGCCACAGCTTTCCTCTGTGAAAACTCCAAATTTTTATTGGATAATGTGTTACGTACACGGGTCGTTGTGTGGCTCTCACAGAATCACATTTTAAAATATGTGGCGTTCATGGCTCTCTCAGCCAAAAAGGTTCCTGACCCCTAGTTTAAATGCATGCCTTTCAGCCCTGGCTGGGTGGCTCAGTGGATAGAGCACTGTCCTGGCACACCGAGGTCATGGGTTCAGTACCCTGTAGGGCACATGGGAGAAGCAACCAATGAGAGCACAACTAAGTGGAACAACAAGTTGATACTTCTGTCATTGTTGTTGTTGAGGTGTAATTTGCATAGCATAAATTTATCATTTTATAAAAAGATTTCATTTATTGATTTTAGAGAGAGGAGAAAGAGAGAGAGAGTAAAAGAGAGAGGGGAAGAGCAGGAAGCATCAACTTGTGGTAGTTGCTTCTTGTATGTGCCTTGATCAAGAAAGCCCAAGGTTTTGATATTTTATCCACTGTGCCACTACAGGTCAGGCAAACCTATTATTTTAAAATGTACATTTTGAGTAGATTTATCAACCCCAAAAGATGAAACATTAATGTACTTTCTATTTCTATGAGTTGCCTATTCTGGACATTTCATGAAAACTGAGTCATATAATGTGGACCCTTTTGTGCCTGACTACTTTTACTTAGCAAAACTTTTCAAAATTCATTTATATTGCAGCAAGTATTAGAATTTCATTTCCTTTTATGGATGAATTATATTCCATTGTATAATTATACCACATTTTATTTATCCACTTATAAGTTAATGAGAATTTGCTTGGTTTCCACTTTTTTGGCTATTATGAATATGAATAATGCTGCTATAAACATTTATGTTCAAGTTTTTGTGTGAACATATGTTTTCATTTCTGCAATATATACCTAAGAGTGGAATTGCTGAGTTATATGGTAACTATGCTTAACTTTTTGAGGAATAGCCAAACTGTTTCCCACAGCAGCTGTGCAATTTTTCATCCTCATCAGCAATGTGTGAGGATTCCAATTTCTTCATATTCTTGTCAACACTTGATACTTTTCATTTTTGAAGACGATAGCCATTTTTGTGGGTGTGAAGTGGTATCTCATGTGGTTTTGATTTTCATTTCCCTAATGAATGATGCTGAGCACCTTCTTATGTGTTTATTTGCTCACTCTATCTATCCTTCCCTTATCTATCTATCTATCTATCTATCTATCTATCTATCTATCTATCTATCTATCTATCATCTATCTATCTATCTATCTGGAGAAATGTCTAATTGAACTTTTCACATTAAAATTTTTTGTTATTTGTCTTTTTATTATGAAATGTAATAATTCTTTGTATATTCTGCATATTGTAGCCTATTAAATATATGATTTGCAGATAACTTCTCCCATTCTGTGGGTTGTATTTCTGTGTTCTCTCTGGTGCTAGGTATGCAGGCTGCTGGTTTCTGGGGATGCTGGTGAGATGGGCCATGGAGGATGATACTGAGGTAAGTTAGAATACCACAGAGCTACTTTTTGTCTTGAATAAATGATCCTTAGATTACTACAAGTCTTTGGTTAACATCTGGAGCTCTGACAAAGGTGACTCTGACAACTTTTGCCTATTTTTTTCCATTGCTTTTAAGAGGGGGTAAAATTTGGAGGTTCTCATTCTGACATTTTCACTGATATCAACCTTAATTGCATGCTTTCTGTCACAGTGCGATGACCGCTTTGTGTTTGGCTTTCTCACTCAGCCTTGTTCAGTCATAGAAAGATTGACTCAAGCTTCCTTTAAGCCCATCATCACAAAGTTTATCAATGAATATCATTCTCTTCTACTTTTATAATTTATAAATTTGGGGAGCTATTCACAGACTTAGAAATTGCCAAATGGATTAATTCTTTCACACATGAGAAAACTGGTACCCCTGTGAAGTGAAGTGAATTGCTTGGATTTTTCCTCTAGATGAAGTTGAGCCTGGAGGAGAATTGACATCTTCTGACTATATAGATTAGAGCTCTAACAAAAATACTCAGTATGAATTCTTGTTTGCAATTTTCTTGAGTTTTATCACCCAGCCTTCTGTGTGTGTGTGTGTATTTATAAAATTATTTTTAATTTTTTTGCCTAGGCATATGGGCCAGTCCCTGTGAGACTTTGAAAATGATGAGCTTTTATAAGGCCCATAAACAGTTCTACAGCTATTCTTATGGGTTTGGTTTTAACCTTGGTATGATTTGAGGATTATAAAGATTTCTGGTCTCTAAGAAGCAGCCAGGAGTTTGAGCTATATGAGACTGTAAAGCCAGTAGCCAGGGCCACCATCACAGCCGCCTGGCCCATGCAGGTTCAAATTAGATTTGGACAGTCGGTAATGAAACAACGGAGCCAAGAACTGGTGAGCCATCAGCTTTAATTCTAGCTTGCACCCGGCGGGAAAGCAAAAACACACACTGGGCTCCAAAACCCACATATTCAGTGCTCACAAAGCTACTGACTTATCCGAGTTTCCTAGAATCTAAGGTTTCTAGCTCACCAGACTTATTCATCTCTGTTCCCCATCTCCTCCTGCACAAACTCTGCACAAACTGGCTTCTCACTCAGCACTCCACCATCTTGGCTGCTTCCTCTCCTCCATGTGGCCTTAATCTGCTCTCCTTTCTAATACTAACCTCAGGAACTGAGAAAGAGCAAGCTCCTGGTCTGCCCCACTTTATAGCATAGATTCAAAACCTTTAATCCAATTATACAAACAAGAAAGTCTCTGATACAAAGCCACCCATCTGAGGCACAATGGGATTCCTCAGGAGAGTGCACCACCCTACATCATACAATCAGTCAAGGGTGCGGAGAAGAGCTTACTCTTAAAACTAAGCCTTAGGCCATAACAACCTGGCCTGCTTACATTATAGCCTTTCCCCCACACCCATCCCAAGCATAAGGGCAAATAATATCACCTGGGTGACGGGCTTCCATGTGGGCAGCTCCATCTTTAACAAAGTGAGCATAATATATTTTATCTGCCCAACATGAGATCTACACAGTACCAGACATATTTCTGCCTAACTTGCTGGGGTCTGTACTGCACCCTGCTTAGTAAGACAGCCTTAGAATGGCGTCTGTATAGTCAGAGAGACAACAATGGTTTCAAAATGAAAGTTTTGTGCTAAAATGTAGTTATACAAATGTATATTGGAAGCCCTTGATTCTAGGGTCCCAAGGGACCATTCTCTGATTGGTGTTTGTGTCAGTTTGCTAAGACTGCCATACGAAGTACCACATACTGGGTGGCTTAAACAACAGAAATAAATTTTCTCACAATTCTGGAGGCTAAAAATCTGAGATCAAGGTGTTAACAATGTTGGTTTCTTCCAAGGCTTCTTTCCTTGGCTTTTAAATGACTATCTGTTCCCTTTGTCTTTACATTGTCTTCTCTCTATAACTGTGTGTGTCCTAATTTTCTCTTATAAGGACATCAGTCATATTGGATTAGGGCCCACCATAATTACCTCATTTTAATGTAAATACTTCTTGAGCGACTATCTCCAATTAGAATCCCATTCTGAGATTACTGGGGGTTAGGACTTCAGCATATGAACTTGAAATCTATGAATTAATTTTTTTCATAAAAAAAGAATAGGATACTAGCAAAGCAAACAACATACTTTCTCCCTTCTGACTTGTCATGGATCCTACCTATTAGAGCCATTGTTAAATATTCAGGAAGTTGGCAAGCCTGTTGTAAAACTGTTGGTAGCTTGAAATTGATCACCATTGGAGTATCTGTACCATGAAAATCAGTGAAAGCTACATTGCTGATTTTGATCACCCATCCTCCTAAAGCTAGTTTTCAAGTATACCACAATATGTTACATCCATTTTGTAGAATATGTCACCTTGTGAAATAAACCAGTTTTTTTCTGAAAAAAATGAGAGCTAGGGTTGCTGTAAAATGGTAACAAGAATATATTCAAATAAAAATTAAAAAGTCACTTGTGAAGGCTTTGGTTTCAGATACAAGATGTAAAGAAGTCAAAAGTCATCATTCCATCCTCATTACAAGAAGCAAATTCATCAAATGGAAAATTACTGACTTTCCTTAGATCACTAAGGCATTGAGGCCACAGGGCAAACCGTAACCTCTAAAACTGGAGTGACAGATGAATACAGAGAGTCACAGCCAATATCAACTGATAGGAAACAGAAGCTGCTGGATCCAGTAACTGGTAGGAACACTTAAACAGTAATTGATAAATTTCTTAGAGCCCAAGTATGGAGTAGAGAGTTAAAAACTCCTGGGTACCCAGTCTTAAGGAGTCAGGCATACTTTTCTGGGTTTTACCTCCAGGCACTCAACCAAGTTCTCACAGTGAAAATTATAGAAAAACTCCTTTGTGCTTCATGAAAGAAAAGGGTAAAAGTAATCATTCTGAAATACCCCAGAACATTTTTTTGCAAAGGTTTGTCCTGAAGGGATACTACTTTACTAGAATCCTATCTGTCTCGGGGAAGGGCAGTTAGATAACTCCAGGCTCCTGTAGTCTTCTCATCACACAGAAAGTGAGAAAATAAAAAGCTAAGAAGTGTTTCTGTCAATCAAACTCAGGCCCCAAAACACTAAATATTTATCACAAGATCATAGAATTTACCCCCTCCCCAACACCACCACATCTACAGGGCCCAGTATAAAAATAGTGGATTAAAAATGATAGAGTTTCAAGATACACACTTCATTTAAGGAGTTTTTAGGAAAATTCAAAGACAGTAGGAACGGAGAAGTAAAAAACAAAACAAAACGAGATAACTAGAGGAAACGGAAGCCTCTGACACATACAGGTATAACAAACATGTAACACAGACTAACTCCTTGGCAAATTAACCTAAAATCTCATGCTAAAAGCCTGATCACCTCAGTTCCAATGACCAGATATAATCATGTCTTGCTTCCAACAAAATATTTACAAGGCATATCAAAAGGCAAGACAAAAACAGAGCCTGAATAGAGAAAGTGAGGATCAGAACCAGACTCATATATGACACAGATTTTGGAATTATCAGATAAGGAATTAAAAATAATTATAATTAATATGTTAAGGGATCTTATTGAAAAAGAAGACCACATGCAACAACAGATGAGGAATGGAATTCCTTTGAGGAGCACATAAATGAGGAAAGAATCAGTAAGCTTGAACATAAGTATTGGAATCTCCCCACACTGAAATGCAAAGGGAAAAAAGAATGAAAAAAATGGAGCAGAATATCCAAGAACAATGGGGCAGATAAAAAAGGAGTTACATACTCATAATGGGAATAACAGGAAATAAAAAGTGAGAAAGGTGCAGAAGAAATATTTGAAGTATGGTAATAATGCTTAAAGATTTCCAAATTACTGAGTCACCAAATGACAGAGCCCAGAATCTTAGATAATACAAGCCGGATAACTACCAAAAAAATTCTACACCTACACATGTCATATTCAAACTACAGAAAACCAAATACAAAGAGAAAGAAGTCAGGAAGGTGGGGAGATTTATCTGTAGAGGAACTCACATAAGAATTATGTGAAAATAAAAAGAATTATATTGGACTCCTTTTCAGGAACCATGCAAAGAAGAGAGTGTAGTGAAATGTTTAAAGAAAAAATGACTACCAACCAATAATTCTATAACCAGAAAAATTATCCTTCAAAAGTGAAAGAGAAATAAAGACACTCTTGGACAAAACAAACAAACAGACAAAACAAACACACAAAAAACTGGAAAATTACTGATGGGAGACCTGCTTTACAAGGAATGTTAAAGAGAAATTCTTCAGAGAAGAAAAATGATGAAGGTCAGAAACTCAGATGTACATGAAAAAGGGAAGAGGATCAGAGAAGAATATATGAAGGTGAAATAAGATATTTTCTTTTTCTTTTTTTAGTTGATTTTGTTCAAGTAATAGCGACAATGTATTGGATAATTATAAGTATGGATAAGTGAAATGAGTGACAGAAATATTATGAAGAATGGAGGGGAAAATTGAGAATATTGTTATAAGATACCTGTACTATTCTTAAAGTAGTATAGTGTTATTTGAAAGTGGATTTGAAAACTCAAAAACATTGGTACGTAAAGACACATGCAGCCCCATGTTCATAGCAGCATTGTTTACAGTGGCCAAGACATGGAACAACCCAAAAGCCCTTCAATAGATGACTGGATAAAGAAGAAGTGGTACATATATACCATGGAATACTACTCAGCCATAAGAAATGATAACATCGGATCATTTACAACAAAATGGATGGATCTTGATAACATTATACTGAGTGAAATAAGTAAATTAGAAAAAACTAAGAACTGCATGGTTCCATACATAGGTAGGACATAAAAAAGAGACTAAGAGACATGGACATGAGTGTGGTGGTTATGGGGGGGAGTGGGGGAGAGGATAAAAAGGGAGGAGGGAGGGGAGGGGCACAAAGTAAACCAGATAGAAGGTGACAGAGGACAATTTGACTTTGGGTGATGGGTACGCAACATAACTGAATGACAAGATAACCTGGAGATGTTTTCTTTGAACATATGTACCCTGATTTATTAATGTCACCCCATTAAAATTAATAAAATAAAATTAAAAAAAAGAAAGTGGATTTGAATTAATTGTAAATAAATATTGCAAATTCTATGGCATATAGGAAACGATTTTAAGATGTGTAATTGAAATATTAAGAGGGTAGAGAGAATAGAATCATATAAAATTCTCCATTAAAACCAGAGAGGCATGTCCTGGCCAGTGGTGCATTAGATGGAGCACTGCCCCAGAGCACTGAGGTCACTGACTCGATCATGTGGTCACCAATCCTAAGGGCACCAGCTCGACCCCTAAGCACATATGCGAAGCAATTAATGGTACAAAAAGTGGAACAAGTTGGTGCTTCTCCCCCCACTCCTATGCATGCTCTCTCTCTCTCTCTTAAAAAATATCAGAGAGGCAGAAAAAGAAGGGACAAGTAAAACAAAGAAGGAAAAGTTCAACAAATAGAAAAGTTATAAACATGATACGTTTTAATCTGTATCAATAGTCACTTAAATATGAATGGTCTAAATATACTGATTAAATGACTGTCCAAGTAGATAAAGTAAGGCTCAATTGCATAAGACGATTTGAAGGGATGTAGCAAGTTAAATCATGCTAACATCAATCAAAACAGAATTGCAGTAATTAAGTTAATTTTAGGCAAAGCAGACTTCAGAACAAGGGAAATTATCATAGATAAAGAGAGATGCTAGCCTGACCAGGCGGTGGCACAGTGGATAGAGCATCGAACTGGGATGCGGAAGACCCAGGTTTGAGACCCCGAGCTCGCCATCTTGAGCGCGGGCCCATCTGGCTTGAGCAAAAGCTTGCCAGCTTGGACCCAAGGTCGCTGGCTCCAGCAAGGGGTTGCTTGGTCTGCTGAAGTCCCACGGTCAAGGCACATGTGAGAAAGCAAT
Organism: Rhynchonycteris naso; assembly: GCA_037038555.1. Lineage (NCBI taxonomy): Eukaryota > Metazoa > Chordata > Mammalia > Chiroptera > Emballonuridae > Rhynchonycteris > Rhynchonycteris naso. The sequence continues at coordinate 23,960,145 of CM073001.1, forward strand.
CAATGAACAACTATGTGTCACAACGGCAACGAAAAACTAATGATTGATGCTTCTCACCTCTCTCTGTTCCTGTCTGTCTGTCCCTATCTATCCCTCTCTTTGACTCTCTCTCTGTCCCTGTAAAAAAAAGAAAAAAAAAGAGAGAGATACTACATAATAAAAACAGAGTCAAGTCTCCAATATCCTCAATATGCATGTTTCTAACAATAGGGTATTGAAACTCATGAAGTGAAAAACTGATAGAACTGATCACTACTGCTGTCATGGACAATAAATAATAATAAAGGGATATTATATACAATTCTATGCTCACAAATTTGATAGCTTACATAAAATGAATTAATGGACAGAAATGACTAAAACCCAATAAGAAGAAACAGATAATGTAAACAGTACTATATCTATTAAAGAGTTTGAGCCAATATATAACAAATTTCCAAAAATGAAGACACCAATTCTAGGTGATTTCACTAGTGGGTTTTTACCAAGCATTTCAGGAGGAAATAACATCTATTCTTTACAACTTTTTTCAGGAAATAGAAGCAGAGGGGACACTTTTTAACACATCTTATGATATGATACTAGTATTGCACTGACCCCCAAACCATATAAAGACATTATAAGAAAGGAAAACATCAAGCCAATACCTCTTCTGATTATACATGCAAAAGTCCTCAACAACTTATTAGCAAATTGAATTCAATAATGAGTAAAAAATTATTCATCATGACCACATAAGATTTATCCCACTTTTGCATGGCTAAAGTCCAAAATACAACACCAAAAGCTGGTTTTGATGTGAAACAACAGGAACTCAGGAACTCTCACTCATTGCTGGTGAGAATGCAAGATGGTACAATCATTTTGGAAGACAGCTTCTTACAAAGGTAAGCATAGTCTTACCATATGATCCAGCAATCACAATCCTTGGTATTTACCCAAATGAGTTGAACACTTCTGTACACACACACACACACACCTGCACATAAGTGTGAATAGCAATTTTATTCATAATTGCCACAAATGGAAGCAATCAAGATGTTCATCAATAAGGAATGAATAAACAAACTTGTACATCCATACAATGGAGTATTATTCAGTGACAAAAACAAATATATTATCAAACCAAAAAACTATGTGGAAGATTCTTAAATGCATATGACTAAATGAAAGAAACTAATGTGAAATAGATTCATATTTTATTATGTCATCCTGGAAAACTATAGAGACACAGAAAACTATACAGACTAAAAAAGAAAGTGGTTACAGAGTTCATGGGAAAGAAGGAAGAATGAAGATGTGAAAGTACAAGGGATTTTTAGGTCAGTGACACTATTTTTTATGATACTGTAGTGGAGGATTTATGAAATTTGTTAAAACCCATTGATTGTACAGAAATGTATAACCTATTGTAAACCATGGACTTTGGTTAATAATAATGTAATAATACTGTTTCATTAACTCTAACAAATGTATGACACCAAGGCCAGTTGTTAGTCACAGAGGAAACTGTGTAGAGGAGGGAGTATATGAGAACTTCGTAATACCTGCTCAGTTTTCTGTGAATCTAAAACTGCTCTAAAAGTAAACTCTGTTCATTATAAAGAACAAAAGTATAAAACATAATATGTGTCCGATATCAGTTTTTTCTATAACATACTCAGAGATGTTTTATTGAAATAAATTTAGTTTTAAAATAATCAGATTGCCCAAAAGAGGGTGCCAAAGACTTAAAAAGATAGCCTTTTATTTTCTTCAGTTTATGCTAAAGACAGTTAAATGATAAAATAGAAGTGATAGAGTAAAAAACAAACAAACAAGACCCCAGAATGCCCTATTATAAGTTAACCTGCGTGAAAATTATCCACATCTTGCCTATGACTCCTGTCCTCCTTCCTCAGGACTCCGACCCATTGCCTTTGCTCTTTGATGCTGTTTCTTTGCTGTGTAAAAGGGCGCAATTCACCTTGATGATGTTTAGCAGTGATTTGGACTCCAAAGAGCCTGGCAGGAAGCTGGGTTGGCACAAATACATTTGGACTCAATAAACATAGGCTTGTATAAATTGAATTTAAATGGGAATTTTGCAAGTTTATAAGTTTTAATTTTTCCCATTTTATAATACTTTAAGTGGTCTATTATAAATTTAGAGACCCTTTTCTCTTATTCCTGTTGGGTCCTCCAATAGCAGCGGCCTTTAAGATTTCAATCTTAAATTTCTCTGTTAGGACCCTGTAATCCATGACTTAATGCACAAACACAATTCATTCTTCTAGATATCATTTGGTACCTGACTGGGGATGGCACAGTGAATAGAGCATCGGCCTTGGACCCTGGGACCTGTGGTCTCAGGTTTGAAACCCTGAGGTCACTGGTTTGAGCATAGGATCATTAACATGATCTCAAAGTTGCTGGCTTGAGTTTAAGGTCACTGGCTTGGCTGGAGTCCCCTGGTCAAGGCACGTATGAGAAACAATCAATGAACAACTAGGGTGCCCCAACTACGAGTTGGTGCTTCTCATCTCTCTCCCTTCCTGTCTGTCAGTCTCTCTCTCTCAAAAAAATACATATCATTTTTTTTTTTGTCTCACAGAAAGGTATCTCATTATTTTATTTTTTGTCATTTTTTTAAAATAAAAAATACATATCATTTGATGAATAATTTTGTCAAGGAGAGAATCTCCTTGTTAGGATAACAATATTACAAATAAACTAAGTTTCTTTTTTGTTATATTGCTTTTTTATATTTTCAAAACATGTTTATTTTTTGTTGGTTGTAAAAGTATATAAAAAAAGTGGTGTAAAAATACACTTATAAAATAAATCAATTCACAAAGTCCAAAGTGACTTTGTTACTTAATCACACTTGCAGAGATAAAACCATTAACAACTTGTTATTCAGCTTTCTAAACATTTCCATATATGTTTAGAATGTAAATGGCTTACATTAACCACATTCTCTAGTGATGTACTTTCCAGGCCTAACAATGAATGCCTGTCCTACATAACATCATTTCTCCTTCATGATGGATGCTGATGATTCCATTTTATGGATATATTATACTTTATGTGTTTAGTCAATACTCTATATATGCAATTTGGTTTAGTTCTTTTTGTTTTGTGCTATTAAGAGTATTGATTTAATAAAAAACCTTCTAAATACATGTTTATGTATTTGTGTTATTATCTCTGTTCAATTAATTCTCAGGATTGAAATTTCAAGTTACAACAAAAACACATTTTTATTTTTTGATAGCTATTGCCATCTACTGCCTGATAAATTTTATAAATATAAAGACCCACGCACATGTGTTCTTCTAGGGTTTCTTTCTTTCTTTCTTTTCTTTTTCTTAAAGCAGTAATAGCTGCATGTAGGAATGAATTTCTTTGGTTCATGCTGTCCAGGATGGACATGCCCCAGGGCTAGGCAGCATCTAGAATAGTACTTATCTGTTTTGGTAAATACTATAAAATAACTCTCTCAGTAGCACCAATAATTTGCACTTTAAGTATTCCTATTTTAATGGGTATGTCCTTTGACTGACTGCTGGAAATACCTCTTGAGGATTTCAGCACCAGCTCCATATTGTGGTTCAGCTGTACTCTGATGATTTGGTGATTTGAGTTTTCTGATCTTGAGCTGATGTGTATGGTGCTCTGTTAGTGGCTGAATCTTTAATTTTAGAAAGGCTTTCTTCTCTCTAATTAGCCATTTTTCAAGGTGCTTTAATTTTTAACTAAAAAATAACATTTACTTATATTCACAGAGCAAAACCTGGGTGTAAGGGGTATTTGGTGTTATCAGGTTGATCTTTGTTTCTAGATTTTTTTTAGTGGAAAACACATTTATTTGACAACAATCATTAACCAGTTTTTTTTTTATTGATGCCCTATAGAAGTGGCATATCATGAGTTATATATTATCTTCATCGATGTTAGTGCCATATGTCAATTTAGCAAGATACTAATAAGATTTACATAATATGATTGGTCATGACCATTATGTTTGAGGGAAAAACATGAACAAAACCACAATCTGACAATTCTATTTGGGTAGAATTGTTTGTACAGGTAGGAGCGTAGTAGAATTAGGGCTAAGAAAGTGTGGTGGTATCAGGTTGGAAGGTGGGAAGAAGTACCAGATGCTGCCAAGTAGCTGAGCATAGAGCTGCATATTGAAATTAAGGAATCAAAGAAATGTTCATGGATCCCATAGAATATAATGGGTGGTAGATAATATGATAGCATTAGAATCAGACAAACCTAGGTTTGAAATCTAGCTTTGCGATGGCTTCTCGAAAGTGATGATAAACCACATGAAAGCATCTAAGCAAAAACTAAATGTGTCCCAAATTATCACAGCCTTACATCCTTTTACCTGGGTAACAAAAGTGCTCATGGTTACTTTGCTGCCACTTTAACAAAGGAAAGTAAAAGGCAGGAAAATTCAGAGTGGAAAGAGACAGAAGTCATTTAATTGTGAATTGTGAACAAAGTAGATTATATTTGCAGGTGGCATAACATTGGACAGCATGGACAACCTGCTGGAGTTCCCTCAAATGAGGGAACTGAAAAGTTAAATATATATATATATATTTTTAGACAGGAAGGGAGAAGGCTGAGTAGGAGAGAGGTGAGAAGCATCAAGTCGTAGTTGCTTCACTTTAGTTGTTTTTATTGATTGCTTCTCATATGTGCCTTGACCTGGGGGCTCAAGCTGAGCCAGCAACCCCTTGTTCGAGCCAGCGACCTTGGGCTTTAAGCCAGTGAACTTTGGGCTTACGCTAGCAACCTCTGGGCTCAAGCCAGTGACCTCTGGGTTCTAGCCAGCGACCTTAGGATCTTGTCAATGATCCTGTGCTGAAGCTGTGCACTCAACCTGATGAGCCAGTGACCTCAGGGTTTCGAACAGGGACCCTCAGTGTCCCAGACTGATGCTCAATCCATTGTGCCACTACTGGTCAGGCTGAAAGTTAAATCTTATTAAGTTTCATAGTAAATCAGTTTTGAGAATGAGGAATGTGGAAGAACATGAAATTCTGCTTTGATTCAGTTTTTGTTAAGTGCGGGCAGCAGAAATACTGGAGCATTTGAGATAGCCTTTGAAAATAAAGAGAGTGCTCCTTCCTGGAAGAGTGAGAATGGTTACACCAGGCTTCCTGACCTCTGTTGCTTCTCAATTTCACAAAATAAGTATAAACATATCCCATAAGTTATCCCATAAAAATCTATAAAGAGAAAAGCCTTAGTGAACATCATTCTCTATGCAGGTGCATACAGAGAAGGCTCACTAAGGACCTGATCTTGACAGAGTTGTGGTAGGAATGACAAAGATGTGCTCATCTTTGTGCCCAGTACTTTGGAGTTCACAGACAAGATGACCAAAGAGATAATGAGAATTTTAGAGCAAGGAGAAACCAAGACAAATTCTTCATATCACAGATGAGTATACTGAGGCCCCAAGAAATTTATAATCTTATTTAAGAGGATTAAAAAGGACTTAGAATAATTAAATAGTAATATTTAAGAGTAAGTGTTCTATTTTATTTTATTTTATTTTATTTTTTATTTTTTACAGGGACAGAGAGAGAGTCAGAGAGAAGGATAGATAGGGACAGACAGACAGGAACAGAGAGAGATGAGAAGCATCAATCATTAGTTTTTCGTTGCCATTGCGACACCTTAGTTCATTGATTGCTTTCTCACATGTGCCTTGACCGCGGGCCTTCAACAGACAGAGCCACCCCTTGCTGGAGCCAGGGACCTTGGGTCCAATCTGGCGAGCTTTTGCTCAAGCCACATGAGCCCGCGCTCAAGCTGGTGAGCTCGGGGTCTCAAACCTGGGTCTTCTGCATCCCAGCCTGACGCTCTATCCACTGCGCCACCACCTGGTCAGGCGTAAGTGTTCTATTTTATATGGATTATATATAGTAACCCAAAGAGATGAGAGGTCCACTGAAGTAGAAGTGGAGAGGGAGAAGAGTCTTGGCATGTGCTGGGAGTACAAGGTGTGCAAGGGGCTTTATCCATGCAACCTTGGGTCCAATCCTTGTATAGGAAGTTAAAGACTAGGAGAAAAGTTGTTCATTGAACTGGAGAGGCCCCCCAAATGCTCAAAGATAGAGATTATAGCTTTTCTGGAAGGTGTTGGTAGGAGCATTGGGAAGCCCATCTGGACGGAAAAGAAACGGACCAGTGAGAATGAGAATGCCATGAGTATGGACCTTGGTATCCAACAACAGTTGGCAACCCCTGGATTGACAGGTTAATTTGTACTTCAGAAGAATAGCTCAGCAATCATAAAATACTGCAGCCACTGATAGCCACCCGTGAAAAGCTTCTGATTCAGCAATATGAGGGTTATCGATTCTTGTATTTACCATGCTTGAATATTGGAGGGAACTTTTGAAGATTTCTATGCTTTAATATCTGTGAAATTAACTGCCATTGTGACAGAGTAACTTAAACACATTTTAATTAACAGTAATAATAATGTATAGATTCACCCTCAAGAACAAGAATAATTGCCTAACCTATATTGAGTGTCTTCTATGTGCTAGGCACTCTGCTAAGCTTTCTACTTCCATGATTGTGTGAAGCTTAGAGAGGGTGGATAGCCCATTTGAAATTACATAGCTAGTAAGTGCTATGGCCGGGACCTGAATTTATATTTTTGTAATCTCAAAGCCTGATGTTCTTGAACCTATGTAATAGTACTCCAACCCTCATTTTTCTAAATGATTTGACAAAGTTACAGTTACAAGTGTTCAGATATTTTGAGAAAATTATATTATTTAGTTAGCTTAGTATCTAATTAATATATTTTACAATTTTCTGATATTCTTCTGAGAAAGTTTGTCAGTAGTAAACTACTATTTTATAGATAATCTATATTTAAAAAAATTATTGGTTTATTTCACATGTGTTGAAAATTCACATCACTACCTGGTATTGTATTTGTGCTATGACTTTATGATTTTCTTATTTAATAGGTTAGAATATGAAGCTGTTGCCACTTGTTTATCCACCTGTTTATCTGTTCATCCATCCATCCTACCATCCATCCCTCTGTCCGTCCGTCTGTTCATCTGTCCATCCACATTTGCCAAATGCCTTCTGTGAGCTGGGTACTGATTGGTACATGTGCTGTCACTTTTTTGTCAGTATTGTTTCCACTAGTTAATGAAACAAAAAAATCCCTAAATCTCAGTAATTTCCATCTCACACATCTATTTATGTGAATCTCCTCTAAGCTGTGACTTTCCTTCTCAGAAAACCTCCTTAGCATCTTCCATTGGATCTTTTGTATTTAATTGGCCATGTAGTGAAGGGTGAGACTGTAGAAGATTGAACACCCAGTACCTGACAAACATCTGAGCCCAGTAGTGGCGCACAGCTAGCGCACACTCCATCAGTGAGAGAACTAGCTATATGTCCTTAGCTGGGCACCTCTTCCCACCAACAGTTTTAGACTATGAAAGAGAAGCATAGATTTCAATTGGTCAGCCCATTATCTTTGTCCAGTCCCTGTCAGTGCTAAAGAATGTATATGGAAGTGTTTTGCAAGCTGCGAAGCACTTTTCTATTTTTTGGTGTTGTTATTTCACAAATATGAATGAATCATAGTGGAAAATAAATCTAGGCTGGGTGAGAAAGGTGAAGGGATTAAGCAAAGAAAAAACCCTTCATAGACACAGACAGCAGTTTGGTGATTACAAGAGGGAAAAGGGGCGGGGGGAGGTAGAAGTGGGTGAAGGGGGGACAAATGGTGATGGAAGGAGATGACTTGGGGTGGTGAATGCAGTGCAATGTACATATGAAGTATAGAATTGTACACCTGAAACCTATATGATTTTATTAACCAATGACACTCCAATAAATACAATAAAAATTTATTGGGACTGACTTGACACATGGTAAAAGAATATTTGCTTGTATATAATACATCATCTAATCTTTCTTCAAGCTTGTTGTATTATCAGGATTGTCTGGGCTACATATGTCCATGACCAAGTTCCACTGAAGGCCACCCTCGCAGGGATGGGGAAAGGGAAGCATGACCCCTGTAAAATTTCTCTTATTTACTCTATGTTGAAAGGAGCCTAAGGGCATAAGGATAGGGGTTGTGATATGTAATTTAAATGTCCATGTTTTAGAATTACAATAAAATGCAATGTTTCAATGTAAATGCCAGTGAGTTTAGTATAAATTCCTCATTTGTTTTGTGAACTTGGATCAATTTTATATTTTGGGGACTCAGGGTTCTTGTAGTTTCACTCTTATTTTTCAGAGATAAAACAATGGTTCCTCCTAGCTTTAACATTCTCAAATTATATTGAATATATAAAATGGGTATGTTTATTACACAAAATTTTTTTCTTCCTTAAGTAAATTAGTAAATCAGGAATGGAGATTTTGTGCTTACTTAAGAAGTATTCCAGTGCTGCCCCTTTTTCTGGATCAACTTCATACTCTGCCCTGGAATTGCATGGGAGTTGACTGGAGAAAATATTATCTTTTCTTACCTCTTTAGATTAGTGGTGTGTTCATTTCAGCTGCTGTTTCAATTAATTGGTCTAATTATGTACCAGATGCCTGGACTTGTGGGCCCTGAAGTGTAAGGTGAGATGCATTGGTGGAATGGCTAATGAGATTGAAAATAGAAAATAAAAAAAAAATGAATGAAGTTGACTATATGGCTTTGGAGAACAGTTGATTTCTTCCTATTATCAAAAACCATGTGTTGATAATATGAACATTATCAAAGTACCAAGAAGAAAACCACTTAACAGATCTTGACCTTGTCCCCAGAGAGCTTATATCACAGAGATCAGAAAAACAGACTAATTTAATTATAAAGAGACATTAAAAAAATAATGTGCTAATTGCACATTATTTAAGCACCAAATTTAAATGTTCACTGATCAGCTATCAATACTCCAATTTAAATCTTAATATAAAATTTTTGTTCTGATGTTTCAAACATGTAACCTGAGCTTGCAATCATTATTATGTGCATTAATATTTATGCACATTTTAAGAGAAATTTACAAATACTATATACTTTGAGAATTATTAGTGATCCTTTTAGATTGTTAGTGCATGTTGATTGCTTATGCTATTTGTTTCTCAAATATTTAAAAAAAGAGTACACATGAGTTTTAATTGTATATTGCAATCTGTTGCAGCACACTGTTAATATGTTTCCTCAATCTGTAAGGACTATCTTATACTTTCAGCAATGTGAGCTAGCCCATATTTTTCCTTATATTATAGGTCCATGAGTGGTATAATACTCTTCTTGGCTTGTAAGTGCCCTACAACTCTATACAGAGAATGTGGTTTTCCAGGTGATGTTGTTAAGAGATATTTACCACACAGTGACCTTTCTGCAGTTTCTTGTTTGTCCTAGTGAACATTTTTAACCCCAAGGCTGGCAAAATTATGCAAATTATGGAAGTAAACTTGCCCCAAAGGAACAAAGCATGCTATCATGCACATTCAGTAGAGTATAATGACCAACGGGCATTAGGGACTAGTGGAAATCTTTATGGAGGTCATATTAAACATCACTGCAACCTAGAGGGATTGGGACATATTGGCAGAATCTATGACAAGAGGCATGCCATAATTTCAGGAAACTTGAGTGGGTCTTTGCTAATGGTCCACCCCATGAGTGCATGCATCATCATGGGAAATAAATACCATAGTGGGGCTAGGATTGGAGCTGGAGTGGATTTGAAAGAAGTGCTGAGCCTATGGGAGAGAGCTTGGCACGGTCCAGTGCTCATTCTAGCCTCTCACATTTGATCTTTATAAAGAAGGAAACGTCCCTCTAGGAGTCCTGTAATGAGTGTGTTTACAGGCTAAAATTGAGTGGCAACAGTCCTCCCTCCCCAGTAATAGGAGCTGAGAGAGATGATTTTTACAGTATTTTCTCTCATCAAAGTAGCACAGGCTTGTCTCTCGCTTCCTGACACAGAAAATTGCATTTTGTCACCCATTTGTCAGTTCTTAGAGATTTTAAGATAATTAAAGAACATTATAGCAGGTGACAGCTGTTGCCGAATGCCGTGTTGCTAGTTCTTCTGCTTGTTGGATGCCCATGAATCTTAGATGATGATAGCTTGGTGCTCCAGGTTTAATTAGCTGGTTGTTTTGAATCTGTCTGGGCTTTCAGGTGTGGGGTTAGTAGGCTTGCAGCTTGTTGAATCTGAGCTGGAGGACCTGGGTCTGATCAACTCATAGAAGGTGCCCTGACCCTTGTCAGACAAGAGCACTAACGGGATAAAAATGCAGCTTTCTAGGTGAGGATACTAAGAGAATCAACTGCTAATTGGTTTCTTGATGTTCTTGCACTAAAGCATGCTTTTGACTTTGAAATTTATTTTCTGATTAAATCTCCTTCAAGGTCATCTTTTCTATTATACAGCATGGCAATCATAATCCATTTGGATTTATTTCTAAGTTAGTTTACCAAAAATTCCTGACCTGCAGGAGAGAGAGCTAAATGGTCTGACTCTGGCTTTCAGTAGTATAGACTATTTCCTTCCTTATCTTGGAGGATTTAAATGCCATTACACCACTTCAGAGAAACTATAAACTCTGCTGGAAGCTTCCTGCTTCCTTTTTCTCTTATTCTCCCTAGGTGCGTGTTGAGTTTCCATGTATTTTCACAATTTGTTCACAAAACATGCATATTAAAAAACCCCACATGATTTAAAATTTATCTCCCAAAATCATACTTGTTTTTAAACTAATCTTGAAGTGAATTATTTCAGGAATAATTTAAGGATCATCCTTTACTTATACAGCAAGGTCATACCTGACAATATACTCTGAATCATTAAAATTAGTAAGTGGAAGCACATCAATTTCTGCTCTAGACCCACAGTCAAAGCCTTCTGCTTATGGAAAGTACTCAGAGTCCCTCAGACCAGACACATTCTTTCATACCTTCTGTTACACAACATCATGCCCTTTCTTGAATCCTACCCCTTTTTTGTACCTATTTTAAACTCCTGCTTATTTTTCAAGTTTTTGTTCAGAGGCCACATTTTGTTTGAAGCCTTCTCTGAATCTCTCCAGCAGACTGGCCCTTTCGGTTCGGTTCTGCTTCTGCTTCCTCTGCTCTCTGCACGCATGCACATTGAGAACCGAAACCATCTTGGCAGCCTACTGTCTACATTAACATGACTTTATTATTCCATTGCCTTCAGCATAACTCTAGTATTTGTGAAACTCTTTCCTAGGAAAAAAGTTGTATATAACTTACCCTCTCATTTTAAGGACTTCCATAGAGTCCCATCAACTCATTCATAGCAAGAATCAGTAGACAGTTTGCACCAGACCCTTTGAACCCCTTGCTTCAAAATTCTTACATTGTTGTGCCAGCTGACCCTAAACTATTATGTCATGATCCCTACCCAATAGCAATCAAGCTTTAACATGAAAGACCTACTTTAAGTCAGACTTCAAATTCTCAATAAACACCCCAACTTGGTCCTTTCTTCTCTGGGACATACTAACTCTGTTGAGTTAGTGTTGTCCCTTAACCTGGTAAGCAATTAACTGAGTTTGTTTTATCAACAGATGCCTTGGTGATAGTTTGGGAAACCAGCATTTGACAACATTATAACCCAACCAAGTTACTTTATCTTGTATTTGATAAAGTACAAGAGTTTAGCATATCATGAACTCCCGAGGACAATAATTATTTCTTTAACCCCCTGTTTATCCTGGGGTCTTATGTCTAACACAGCATGAGAAAGAAATATGCATCTTTTGGAGAAATAGACTTAGTGAACAGAGGGGAAGTTAATGTCTTGGCACACAGAAAACATCTTGTTTGACCAGACTTAAGCTTTCCTGGTGCTTTGCCAAGTCTTCCTCAGACTGTTTTAATGATCTCCATATTCTGGCTCCAGTCCATCCATCTAACTGTATTTCCTGCACATTCTGCACTTCAATAGAGCTGTTCTCTTCATTGGTCCATGCTCTTATGCACCTGCAGGTATTCATGTATTCTGTTCCCAGTGCCAGGAATGCCTGTCTTCTTGCCTGATGCTAAACCTTGCCCAAAATTTAAGGCTGAATTAGTTCTAAATTCTTCATGTAGTCTTTGCCAACTTTTTCATTACATTTTATTCTCTCTTTCCTTTCAACTTTTATAGCACATGTTTAGTCAGCATCTCACTATTTTTTGCATGATTCCTCAATAACTGATTTTTATTGTTATTTTCAATACCTTGAATTTAGGCTACAGATCCTATATTCATCCATTTAGTTATTTATTCAACCAGTGTTTCTAGAAACCCACTATGGCAATGTAGTGTGATAGATGCTAAGGATGCAGGAATGTTAAGAATGATCTTCTGCATTTTTTAAACACCCAAGTTTTTTTAATACAGGGTCAAGTAAAACATCAATGTGGGCTAATTATTTTAGTTTTGTGGTGTCCCTCAAGGGCTTCTTTACACTCATCAAAGCATTCAAAGACCCATAGAGCAGCTGACTCAATATTTTATACCGGTATATTGTGTCAACCTTGCTTTAAAAGAAACTTACTGTAGAGAAAGCTAACATCAGTTCTCAGCTATTACTATAATTGCTAAGAAATTTTAATCCTCTGGAGTAAGAAACAATGACAAAAAGAAGAAATTAAAACAACCTAAACACATATAAGCTATTATAAGACTTTGATTGTTGGCCGACGGGGAGGGGTGCTGAGAGCACAAAGCAAGGGAAGAGAGTAGTGAGTGTACAAGCTGAAGGCCGAGGTGCCTTTGAATTAAGTTGCCAAGTCTCTAAAACATTGTTTGTGAGGAATAGAATGAGGAGAGCAGAGTCCTAACCAGCTATGGCGTTCCATGGGGCTGTTTTGTTCGGATCTCTAGAGGGTGAAAATACTTGTAGTAAGTGGATGGTACAAACAGATTTCCCAAGGTTATGTGTTTTCTCAAATGGTGCCTGATATTACAGGTGCAAATTCTGGTCCACTGGAGAAGAGACAACAAGGGTGGGAAAAGAAGCTGACTGAGTGCATTGTTGGCAGTCTGTCCACTTGAAAGCAGAAGAAGGAGGACTCTAGACTCTCTAGGAAAGATAGGCTATAAATCAGAAAGAGAAGGTAGAGCTGTGTTCTTTAGAAGAAACTGATTCAGAGGGAATGGAGGGAACGCTATAGCCAAAGCTTTCTTGTATTGTGGAAGCAAGGCTATTGGTAACCTCACAGGCATGGGGCTGATGCACCTTTATTTCCACACACATGGCCAAGCTCTGCAGAATGAGCTCTTTCTTTGAGTAGGACAGTAACAGAGAGGCATGTCAAGGGCTTTTCATACCCAGGGGCAGGACTGAAGGAGGTAGATGGGACTGGGTCAGCTGGCACTGACATTAGGAGCAACAGTTTAGTCCCTTTCTATTTTTTTTCCATAGACACTATTAGAATAGCTTACATTATTATGTCTTTTTTCTTTGTACTTGGAAGGCAGAGAAATTAATTAGCTGTGAAATGACTCAAGGCAGAAACAAAGATCAAATATGAAGGAAAAGCAAGGTGAATAAATACATATGGATAGCCAATTCCTGAATGTTCAAGGCAAAAATTAAAAATCACAAGAATTATTTAAGAAATGAAATGGCATACTAATGAAAGATCCGGTGGTTTTACCAGAATTGGTTTAGTTTTGTGTGTGCCCTCCCACTTACAAATATAGTATTTTATTTAAGAAAAAATAATACATTGTGTGGATCAATATATAATCATTGAAGCAGAAATTATTGGAGGAAAACAATGAAAATTGGAGTATTCAGAAGAAAATCGGTATAACAATTCACCTACCGTTGTATAGGAACCTATTAAAACACAATTTGCAACTTTCATCTGCTAAAATATTGTTTCTTCTCACAAACAGGTATTGGCACCATTTCAGATACATTAACTATGTTCCAAGTAGTGTTAATTTATTTTTTCTCATATCCCCAATTACCACAGTATATTCATTTTGATTTAAAAACCCAGAGCACAGCTTAATTTTAACAAATAATTTAATTTAGAGGAACTATTTATTGAATTTTACTAAATTGTATTTTCCCCCATAGAATACTACCATATAAAGTTGAATAGTCAAACTTTGCTTTCTATTATTTCTAACCTTTTCCCTCTAGGACATTTCTACTCTTTGATCTGAAGGAAGCAATCTTGCCTCAATTTTTTAAAAATAATTTATTACTGATTTTAGAGAGAAGAGAGAGAGAGAAAGGGGGATAGGAGTGGAAACATCAACTTGTAGTAGTTGCTTTTTGTATGTGCCTTCACTGGGCAAGCCCAGGGTTTAGAACTGGTAACTTCAGCATTCCAGGTCAGTGCTTTATCCACTGCACTATCACAGGTTGGGCAAGAAATCCGTAACTGGCTGTGATCAATTAATTGTAGACACCACTGCACTTGAACCAGCCTCAATTTTCTTTTCTTTTCTTCTTCTTCTTTTCTTTTTATTTTAGAGAGGAGGGAGAGGGAGAGAAAAAGGGAAGGAGCAGGAAGCATCAACTCCCATATGTGCCTTGACCAGGCAAGCCCAGGGTTTTGAGCTGGCGACCTCAGTGTTCCCAGGTCGACGCTTTATCTATTCTGCCACCACAGGTCAGGCTAGTCTCAGTTTTCTTATTAAACTTATTTTACCTATAACTGATCAGAGTGTAGTCATCTTAGCAGCAGATATGTTTAGAGAACAGATACTAATTCAGTTACTGAGAAACTAGACTGATGAATCAGTTCTTAATCCTGATACACTCTTTGTTTTAACATGTGATGTCCATGTCTGTAATTTTAAAAAAATTCTTGAGTTCATTTATATTGTCCATGTCTACACTATTCTTTTCCTGTAATGGAGACAGACTCTGATCAGGTGAAATTGAAGGCACCCCCGGAGAGACCAACTTTTAAGTATAAAGCAGAAGACTGGCCATTGAAAGCCCTTCCTTCTGATTTTGGCAGATGGCTGTGAGATCTTAAGTGTAGTAAGAGCTTCATTTCTCCATCTTTTCCAAGGGGTTTGACATATATCAAAATACATCTTGCACTGATAGAAATTTGAAGATAATTTGCAAGAGTTAATTGACAATTTCTGTAGAAATTGTTCTAAAGTTTTGATGAAGATATTCTATTTTAAAATTTTATCTTGTTCACAGATAATAAAATTGTGATTTTAAATTGAGCTTGAACACTAAGCTTATTTTCATAAGATAAGAAACCCCATAATCTACATTTACTGTAACTTTAAAAGTAAAACTTTGTTCAAGTGAATAATTTTCTGTGCATTAAATGGAAAAGATGCTTTTCAAAATGACTAGTAGAGTAATTATTACCTTTTTTGAGCTCATATCACTGGAGTGCTGCTATGGTACAAAATGAAAAAATATGGTAAAAGCAATAATCATTTATGCTTCCACTAATCAATCTAACAAAACTTTCACTGTTAGAACAAGCTGCTATGATATCAATCTCATTACCATTGCCATTATAACAACAGAGCATGCATTAAATAAAAAATTAAATATGGTATATTCTAGACTTATGCACTGAATGATGTCAAATGACTCTTCTAACACCATTAGGTCATAATCGTGGGCAGGCATAGAGTAGCTCAAAGCAAGAAGTGCATCTTGACTGACATGTGATGGTGCAGTGAGTAAAGCATTTGACCTGGAATGCTGAGGTCACCAGTTCAAAACCCTGGGCTTACCTAGTGAAAGCACTAATGTGAAGCAGCTAGTACAAGTTGATGTTTCCTGTTTCTTCCTACTTCCCTCTCTTTCTCTCCTCTCTCTATAAATAAAATAATAATAATAATAATAATAAAAGAAGAGCATCTTTGTCTCTAGTTATTGGAGGATACCATGGGCTCCCTTTGAGTAGGTTAGTGCTCCAGTATTTTGGAGTATAAAAGAAGAGTGTGAATTACTACTACTAGTTTAGTCTTAGAATAGATTTATTCATTGGAATGAAAATGAATTAAATGACCTGAAGAAAAAAAATACATTCTATATGGATATTATATGATTCTAGCCTTTTTTTGGAAAATGCTTCATAGATTTGATTCCTATAGTATAGCACTTTATACTCTGTTTTGGACACAAGAGATATGAACACCTAAGAGTTCTCCCAGAGAACCTAATATGTTTTTATCAGTGTCTGGGTGGTTGTGCTGCTGCTTTGAACAACACTAGCAAGTAAAAAACAAGACTTGTTCTATGTTGGTCTATTGCCATAGTCTATGTGTGCTGCAAACATAGCTGCTTTGTTATTCTGAGTATACGAGTAGAGAAAGGCTCAGACCTCTATCTGGGGTGGTGGGAGGCAGGAAGGGAGAGTCAGGGTGTTGACCGTGACACAAGCAATAGTCATAAAATTCTTGATCACTCTTTCCTAGTCCTGATTAAATTGAGTGTTGATAGGTTGATTAAGGTCCCTTCTAGACTTCCAGGACATCTGCTGCTACCAAATGTTAGAGTCTCATAAACATTATGAAGTAATAGAAAATAGAAAAGTTAAACTCTTCCTATTTTGTATCTGTGAAGAGCAAGCAAATTTTAAGTTTTTTACCCTTACTTCTAAAACATCATTAAATGCTAACTTGGAAAGGCTTTTATTCATTTGACTCTGTTATTAGGACGCAATATAGAGTCATTTATCAATAGGTCGACAAAGTTATACTTCTCTTTAACTCATAAAGCCA
Source organism: Rhynchonycteris naso (assembly GCA_037038555.1). Classification (NCBI taxonomy): domain Eukaryota; kingdom Metazoa; phylum Chordata; class Mammalia; order Chiroptera; family Emballonuridae; genus Rhynchonycteris; species Rhynchonycteris naso. The sequence goes on from CM073001.1 coordinate 23,976,884, forward strand.
CTAACTGACAGCACTGAAGTGGCAAGGTGGAAGGAGAGGGGATTTTAAAGGAGGTGAATATTGTTCAGACTTCGTGCCAGCCACTTACTAAATGTGGGGCCTTGTCAAGTTAGTCGTCGTGAGTTTGTTTTCTCACCTCTAAAATAAGGATACTAACACATAATTTATAGTGTTATACCTATATACACATAGACAGTGGTTAATGGTATAGGATGCAGGATTTGTTGTAGGGATTTAGCCTTAGACAATTGGGAGATCATGCTAGAAAGTTTGTGTGCAGTTATTGCTTCTGTATTGGAGGCTACAGTTTGAAGCCCTCAAGATCGGAAGTTAGGAGGAAAGAAGGACAAGAAGTAGGGGAGGGTAAGCACAAATTGGAACTGCAGGGATGGTCTGAAGCCCTGGAAGATGAAATGGAACCCACAAGGGTCTCTCAGTGCTTCTGAGTCTACAAATTTAACGAGGTGGATGACCTGGCACCTTTCATCACAGAGCAGAAGCACCTAGCTCAGGGGTGGGAGAAGCTGAAGGAGGGGATTTGACAGTATCTAGAAGAGTTGTGGCCTGCTTGTTATAAAATGGTCTGTGTTGTTCACATGTATCTAATACTACACAGGAAAGGAGATTCTGACAAACTGTCAGTGAGATAAGTTGATATTGAACATAGCCACCACAGTATCTACTATTAAGAATTCTTTTCAAAAGTTCTCTTCTGTTAATCACTCAGCCCATTCTAATACCTTGCATGCAGTTACTACTTCAATTTTTCATAATACTCAGAGCTCACACAATGAAACTCTCTCCTCTTCAATATATCTCTATATCAGTGGTTCTCAAGCAACATGATTTTGCCCACAGGCAATGTTTAGAGACATTTATAGCTGTCATGATGGGGAAAAATGCTATTGGCATCTAGTGCTTAGGAACATTAAATGTCCTGTGATGCTCAGAACAGCTTCCCTCCCTCCCCCAACAAAGAATTATTCAACTCAAAATGTCAATAGTGCTTTTTAATCTCTTTACCCTTTCACCTATTCCCCCAACTCCCCTCCTATCCAGCAACCTCAAAATGTTCTCTGTATGAGTTTGTTTCTGTTCTGCTTGTTTCTTTATTTTGCTTTTTAGATTCAATTATTTATAGTTATGTATCTATTGCCATTTTAGTGTTCATAGTTTTTATTTTTTTTCTTCTTTAAGAAGACCCTTTAACATTTTATATAATACAGGTTTGGTGGTGATGAATTCCTTTAGCTTTCTCTTGTCTGGGAAGTTCTTTATCCACCCTTTGATTCTAAATGATACCTTTGCTGGGTAGAATAATCTTCGTTGTAGGTCCTTGCTTTTCATCCTTTGAATATTTCTTGCCAATCCCTTCTGGCTTTCAAAGTTGCTGTTGAGAAATCAACTGACAGTCTTATGGGAGCTCTCTTGTAGGTAACTAACTGCTTTTCTCTTGCTACTTTTTAGTTTCTCTCTTTGCCTTTAACATTTTGCATTTTAATTATGATATGCTTGGTGTGGGCCTTTTTGGGTTCATCTTGTTTGGGACTGTCTGCAATTTCTGGACTTGTATGTCTATTTCCTTCACCAGTTTAGGGAAGTTTTTGTCATTATTTTATCAAATAGGTTTTCAATGTTTTCCTCTTTCTCTTCTCCTCTGGCACCCCCATGATGCAAATGTTGAAGTTGTGTCAAAGGCTTCTTTTTTTTTTTTTTTTTTACAGGGACAGAGAGAGAGTCAGAGAGAGGGATAGATAGGGACAGACAGGCAGGAACGGAGAGAGGTGAGAAGCACCAATATTAGTTTTTCGTTGCTGTTGCAGCACCTTAGTTGTTCATTGATTGCTTTCTCACATGTGCCTTGACCGCGGGCCTTCAGCAGACAGAGCCACCCCTTGCTGGAGCCAGTGACCTTGGGTTCAAGCTGACGAGCTTTTGATCAAGCCAGATGGGCCTGCGCTCAAGCTGGCAAGCTCGGGGTCTCGAATCTGGGTATTCCGCATCCCAATCCGACGCTCTATCCACTGTGCCACTGCCTGGTCAGGCTCAGAGGCTTCTTATACTATCCTCACATTTTTGAATATTCTCTCACATTCCTTTTGCTGTTCTTATTGGGTGATTTTTTGCTCCCTTGTATTACAAATCACTGATTTGATTCTTGGCTTCATCTACTCTACTGTTGTTGATTCCCTATAAATTATTCTTCATTTCAGTTTGTGTAGCCTTCATTTCCGACTGGTTCTTTTTTATGCTGTTGAGGTTCTCACTAAGTTCACTGAACATCTCTAAAGATGAAGGGATTGAGAAATACAAATTGGTAGTTACAAAATAGTCATGGGAATGTAAAGTACAGCATAGGAAATATAGTCAATAATATTCTAATAAGTATGTATGGTGTCAGATAGGTGTGATATTTATTGGGATGATCACTTAGTAGGTTATGTAATCTGTAATCACTGAGGTGTACACCTGAAACTAATATGATGTATGTATGTAAACTGTAATTGAAAAGTAAAAATAAGGAAGGAGAAAAAAATATCAATGCTAAACTTGAGAAACCCTGGTGTACAGTGACCTTCTCCTCTATCCTTATGGTTTCTGTGGAAGAAATAACTTCTTACCTAAAGTCAATTCCTTTACCTTTTCTTTTTGTTCTATCACTCCCAGTGTTTCAAAAACCCATTCATTCACTTCTCCCTACATTTTACCTCACAGGCTTAACAGAGTAAACAGATTAAAACAGTCACATTTCTTTTCCCCTTAGATCTTGCAAATTACTGTGCACTTACTACCTTTTTTCTTTAATTAGCAAATTCCCTAATTGAATGATCCATGTTGGTTACTCATTTCCTTTATACCTTTAGCCGTCTGGTGCCTCTTAGCAAAACTATTCTTTTTTAACTTAGTAATGAGCTTATTCTGGCCAAATTTGTGGATGTTTTAAAAGCAAAATTAATTTACTTTCTAGTCAATTTCATTTAATTTCCTGTATATGCAGTCTTCAAATTCTCTCTTATCCCTAACTAAAATCATTATGTCAAACCATCTCCAATATTATAACAAAACTTTTTTAGCCAACATCTCCAAGGACTTGCAGGTTGCTAAATCCCATGTACAATTCTGAGTCCTCTTCCTCCTCATTTTCTCAGTAGTATCTGACGCTTTTGATCACCCTCCATTGAAAAGCCTTCAGTTTGGTTAGCAAACTCTAAACTCTTCTGGTTTTTCTCCAGTTTTACTATTTCTCAGCCCCTTCCTCTTCTCATATACCTTTGAATTTTGGAGGCTCCCATGACTCAGTTTTTGAATTTCTGATTTTGTATTTACAGTCTCTTCCTGATGACTATTTTTCAATCTTAGTGCTTTAGATATTATCTCTATATTTATAACCCTAAATTTATAGCTATAGACTGGATCTAGATGCTGATCTGTGGACTCCTATATTTAATTACTTTTCCAAAAATCTCCAGTTGTTTTTTTAAATGAAAATATCAATCAATCCTGTTAATATCTGAAATTCTGGTGTTTTCTTATAAACTTACCTCCAAAACTGTCAACTTCATCCTTCCAGTTGTCCATGTCCAATGATTTGGAATATCCTCAACAATTCTCTCTCACAGAGTATATATAATCAATCAGAAAATATCATTATTTCTGTCTTCCCTACATATCCAATTACTTTTTATCACCTATATTGCGAGATCACCATATATACTTCCCAACCAATGCACTGTTATTTTTCACCTAGATTGCTCCAGTACCTCAGCTGTGTTCCCCTTCCCTCATGCTTCAACTCTTTAGCATTGACAAAAAGTATTCCAGTCATACCTTTGGCCTTCTCTCCGGAACACATTTTCATAGCAGCAAATCTCCTAGTTTTAGCATCTTTTGCAATCTGGGCCATCTGGGAGTTTCCAAAATCAAGTCCTGGTTCCTTTTTTTTTTTTTTTTAATTTTATTTTTTTAAATGAAAACATCTCCAGGTTATCTTAACATTCAATTGTGTTGCATACCCATCACCAAAAGTCAAATTGTCCTCTGTCACCTTCTATCTGGTTTTCCCTGTGTCCCTACCCTCCTCCCTATCCCACCCTTCCATCCCTCCCCCCACCCCATAACCACCACTCTTTTGTCCATGTCTCATAGTCTCACTTTTATGTCCCACTTAAGTATGAAATCATGCTGTTCTCAGTTTTTCTTTTTTTCTGATTTACTTATTTCACTTCGTATAATGTTATCAAGGACCATCCATTTTGTTATAAATGATCCGATGTCATCATTTCTTATGGCTGAGTAGTATTCCATAGTATATATGTACCATAGCTTTTTAATCCACTCGTCTTCTGACGGACACTTGGGCTGTTTCCAGATCTTCACTATTGTGAACAATGCTGCCAGGAACATGGGGGCGCATTTCTTCTTTTCAAACAGTGCTAAGGTGTTCTTAGGGTATATTCCTATAAGTGGGATAGCTGGGTCAAAAGGCAGTTCGATTTTTAATTTTTTGAGGAATCTCCAAACTGTTTTCCATAGTGGCTGCACCAGTCTGCATTCCCACCAGCAGTGCAGAAGGGTTCCCTTTTCTCCACAACCCCACCAGCACTTATTCTGTGTTGTTTTGCTGATGAGCGCCATTCTGACTGGTGTGAGGTGATATCTCATTGTGGTTTTAATTTGCATTTCTCTAATAATTAGTGATGTTGAGCATTTTTTCATATGCCTATTGGCCATCTGTATGTCCTCTTTGGAGAAATTTCTATTCATTTCTTTTTCCCATTTTTTGATTGGGTTGTTTGTCTTCCTGTTGTTGAGTTTTATAAGTTCTTTATAAATTTTAGTTATTAACCCCTTATCAGATGTGCTGTCGAATATGTTCTCCCATTGTGTGGTTTGTCTTTTTATTTTGTTCTTATTGTCTTTAGCTGTGCAAAAATCCTGGTTCCTTTTTGCTTAATAATCTTTCCTCAAGTTGTCTTTTACCCTCTAGCATTATATTGTAAGTGGCAAGAATAAAACAGGCTCTGTCTTCAGTGCTTTGCCTGGAAATCTCAGCTAAATATTCAAATTTATCACTTACAAATTCTGTTTCTCACACAGTGGTTGGTCACAATTCTGTGAAGCTCTCTGCTACTATATAACAAGGATTGCCTTTCTTCCATTTTCCAATAGTATGTTTCTCATTTTCTTCTGCGTCCCTGAGCAGCACCTTCAGTGCTCTTATTTCTATCAATATTCTGTTTATGACGATATACATATTCTCCAAGGTGATATAGGATTCCTCTACTGTACTTTTCACTTCTTTTTGAACTTTTACCAGCATTGTTTTCAATGTTAATATTTCTATAAATAGTCTATTTAAAGCAATCTAGACTTTATGTATCATGTGCCTCAAAATTCTTTCAGCCTTTGTTCATTACCAATTCCAAAGCCACTTCCACATTTTTAGGTATTTGTTACAGCAATACCTCACTTCTTGATATCAAAATCTGTTTTAGTTTCCTTTAGCTGCTATAACAAATTACCAGAAACTTGGTGGCTTTAAATAACAGAATTTTATTTTCTTGTAGTTCTGAAGGCCAGAAGCCAGAAATCAGTATTACTGAGTCAAAATCAAGGTGTCAGCAGGGCTGTGCTCACTTTGGAGGCTCTAAGGGAAAATACTTGTCTTTTCTCTTTCAGCTTTTAGTGGATACCAGCATTCCTTGGCTTGTGGTTGCATCATGACAGTCCTCAAGGCCAGGATCTTTAAATCTCTCTCTGCTTTATCTTTACATTGCTTTCTCCTTTTTGTTGTGTAAAATCTTTCTCTGCCTCCCTTTGCCTTTGGGTAAGGCCAATTAATAAATAAAGATGTTCTATTATTATATATCCCAACCCAGCTTTTAAAAACTCTTCTGCCCACTCTTTCAGTGGAGTTGAGTTCAGACTGCTCTTTCTCCCCTTTTGCAATAGTTTTTGAATAAATTCTTCCTTACCTGTTTAACTTTGGTGCAACTTCTGCTTTGACAATGGTTTCATATACTAACCATCACCCTTTAATCATTTCCATCGAGGCTCTCAATATGAATATAAGAATGTTATAACTTTTAGAGAAAATTATTAAATAAGTTGTCATTTTCATCACCCCTAAATTATAGCATGTTTATGCTTAGAAAAGCATTAGAGAATATGACTCTTGATCTCCTCTTGCTGGATATATCCTCTTTCATCATCTCATTTTTTTTACAAATTCCCTGATTAATAATCCAGTTATGCTTATGTTCCCTCATTTGAAGCTGTTAAATGATAATTATAAAAAGATAAAGATTTTATTTAACTCATGAATTAATGAGGGAATTATGTAGATGTAATGTTTAATAGGTTCAAAAGAAAATCCTGGCTTCTCTGCAGTGGGGAAAGGAGGTCAAATGATTTTTTGGACAGTGAAGATTTGTGTAGATAAAAATTATTTTTCATTGCTATCAATTATCTATAATTTACAGAGATGTAGCATAGCTGCTGTAGAATCATAAACAGAGAACGTGGAGACATGTTATAGACCAGGGGTCGGGAACCTATGGCTTGCAAGCCAAATGTGGCTCTTTTGATGGCTGCATCTGGCTCGCAGACAATTCTTTAATAAAAGAATAATAACATTAAAAATATAAAACATTCTCATGTATTACAATCCATTCATTTTCTACCGCTCATGTTCATAGTTGGGTTGGCTGGAGCCAATCACAGCTGTCCTCCGGGACAATACCAAATTTTTAATGGATAATGTGTAATGTACACGGGTCGTTGTGAGGTCAGAAAGTAAACTTTCCTCCTTTTAATCAAGTAGTCAGCTAGCTAATTGCAGAAACCCTTTTGATGAAGAAGATGGTTAAAAGAAAAAAAGATGAGGAGTACCGTACTTTTCAGTAGGAATGGGCAGAGGAGTTCGCCTTTGTGGAGAGCAGGTTCTGCAGTGTGTCTAATATGCAATGATAAAATTGCATTGATGAAACAGTCAAATATAAAGCGGCACTTCAACACATGCCATACTACATTTGCATCAAAATATCCAGCGGGGGACAGCAGGAAGAAAGCATGTTAAGAGCTACTGTGCAGAGTGCAAGCTAGTCAGCAGTAACTCCGTGTTTGCTCCTAACAAGGTGACTGGAATTCGGTTAGCTTTGCTGGTGCTTTAGCAATTGTGAGAAATGGAAAGCCATTCACAGATGGGGATTATGCCAAAACATCCATGCTTGATGTTGCCAATGAACTTTTTGACGACTTTTCAGATAAAGACAAGATAATCAAACAAATAAAAGACATGCCTCTATCAGCAAGAACTGTTCACGATCGTACCATCATGATGGCAAATCAAATTGAGGCAACACAAGTGAAGGATATAAATGCAGCACCATTCTTTACTCTCGCTTTGGATGAGTCAACAGACGTAAGCCATTTATCCCAGTTCAGCGTGATTGCAAGGTATGCTGTTGATGACACACTACGTGAGGAAAGTCTTGCTGTTTTGCCTATGAAAGAGACAACAAGAGGGGAGGATTTATTCAAGTCTTTCACTGAGTTTGCTAAAGAAAAAAATCTGCCGATGGATAAACTTATTTTGGTGTGTACTGATGATGCTTCGTGCATGGTGGAAAAAACAGAGAATTTGTAGCGCTTCTTTGTGAACATGAAAAGAGACCCATCCTAAGTTTTTACTGCATCCTACATCAGGAGGTGCTTTGTGCTCAGATGTGTGGCAAGCAGCTTGGTGAGGTGATATTGCTGGTCATTCAGGTGGTCAACTTTATTGTTGCCCGAGCTTTAAGCGATCACCAGTTTAAAACACTGCTGGATGAAGATGGAAATAATTATCCTGGTCTGCTTCTGCACAGCAATGTGTGTTGGTTGTCAAGAAGGAAGGTGCTCAGCTGTTTCGCAGCTTGTCTGAGCGAAATGAAAAATATTCTTTCATGAATGTTTCTTGAAATGAAAAACATCGAGCATCCTGAGTTAGCTAACACTGAGTGGCTCCTGAAGTTCTACTATCTCGTGGACATGATTGAACATCTGAACCAGCTCAATGTGAAAATGCAAGGCATTGGATATACAGTCTTATCCCTTCAACAAGCAGTGTTTGCATTTGAAAACAAGCTGGAACTCTTTATGGCTGACATTGAAACAGGTCATTTACTACATACACTTTGAAAAACTGGGAGAGTTTAAAGAGGCATGCACAGCAAGTGACCCTGCTCAACATCTTGATCTCCAGCAGCTAGCAGGCTTCACATCTAATCTTCTGCAGTCATTCAAAGCGTGCTTTGGAGAATTTTGTGAGTGCACTTGTCTTTTTAAGTTCATCACTCATCCACAAAAACGTGCAGTGGACAGCGCTGACCTGAGTTACATCCCCGGTGTCTCCGTCAGAGAGTTTGAGCTACAAACTGCTGACCTGAAGGTCTCAGACATGTGGGTGAATAAGTTCAAGTCACTGAATGAAGATTTGAAAAGACTTGCATGACAGCAAGCAGAGTTGGAGAGCAAACACAAGTGGGGAGAAATAAAGAAACTTCAACCCGTGGAGCAGCTGATTGTCAAAACTCGGAACGCGCTTCCCGTCACATACCACACACTGCAGCATGTGAGTATTGCTTTACTGACAATGTTTGGCTCTATGTATGCATGTGAGCAGTCTTTCTCACATCTAAAGAACATTAAGACGAACCTACGATCACGTTTAATGGATGGAAGTCTCAATACCTGCATGAAACTTAACTTTACCACGTATCAACCAGACTACAAAGCCATCAGCAAAACCATGCAGTACCAGAAGTCTCATTAATGGTAAGAAATACTTTATTCATCATTGGTTAGAAACAGCATAACAACGTTATTAAAAAGAATTCAGAGACTTATTGTACTTTAAAAGTGTTGTTCTTACATAAAATGCACACATTTACTTGTATTTAGTGTTAAACATATTGTATGGCTCTCACGGAATTACATTTTAAAATATATGACGTTCATGGCTCTCTCAGCCAAAAATGTTCCTGACCCCTGTTATAGACATTGCATAGTTTTCCTTTGAAGCCCAAATTTTTCTCTAGAAAACCTTGGCTCAGTTTTTACTAATGATACAAAGTTGCAGGATGAAAATGCTAGGGACTGTAAAAATTTCTCAGGGTTTGGATTACTGTTTTATTCATAACAAAAAAGGAATATAAGGTTAGAGTATTTTCAATAGAAGCAATCAATGAGACTGAGAAACGATTTAGTGAAAGGACTGTTATATTAAAGAATGAAGTTCGGAATCTCAAAATGGAAGGAACTTCAGCTTTTGTGCTACTGATAGGTAAGGATAAAGAAAATGTCAATTTGACCAGAGTGCTCAAGCTTTTTTATATTTGAAATAGATTTGGCCTGATGGATCGCTCATGAGCCCTTTGAACCTCTGAAGTGTGATTCTGTAAAGGACAAAGATAACGAAGCCAGACATCCCTGGATGAATGTGTAAGAGCTTGGGCAGGAGGCATGCTCAAAAGGGAAATTCAATGGGCAAAACATGAAAGGGTATTCAACTGTCTGGTGGGTTCATCAGGATCCCAAAAGTCCTCAAGGCCAAGTTTCATTAGTCCTGAGTGATCTTTGCTCTCATTGCGGTATGTAGCATCCTGTGGCATAAAGCATTGTTAAATGTCCTCACATTTTAGGGACAATAGGAACAATATGCAAATTAACCATGGGTAATGTTTCTGGCAATCTACAATTATGGTCATTTAAATTTTTTAGATGCAAATTAAATCCAAAGTTCCTTGTAAATAGTGCCAATTTGCCTCCAAATAACATGTTGCAAAGATAGAATAATTTACCATAAAAGCATGCACCAGCAACAGTAGCTGGCACATATATAGATGCTATTCAGTAACTGTGTGTGGTATTGACTGACGGGAAAAGCATCCAAGAAGAGTTTTTATTTTTCTATGACAAAAAAAGACATAGATGCTCAGTTATTGAAAAAGAAGTGGCTAACTTCAAGCAGAGTGATGGTGTGGCATTGTGCTACTAATATGCATGCTGACTATAGTTTCATTTTCCTTAGTGTTCCTATATGTTAATGATATTTACATCCTCTCCTTATCACTGGGGCACTGAAACGTAGGAGCCAAGAACACTGTGGCAGTGCAAGAGCAAATAAACATACATTTCATGAACAAGAATATCTAGCCTTGGGAAATCTTTATGTACATTGGAGGCAGAGGGTTACCTACTACCTCACAGTCTCCAGGTGTGTTTGTAGTTATATGTATAACGTGTCTTGTTTGCTAACTAATAGGCTATGGAGTTGAACAACATGGAAATAAAATATACTGACCTCTTTGAATGCAGAAACTTTTTATTTATTAACTACTTCCCTTATATACTATGAGGGTGACTATCTGCTCCTCCTTTTTCCTTCTCCCCTCCTTCTTTCGCATGTCAGTAACTAGTTGAAAGCTGAATAGGAAACAATATAGTACATAATATTAAAAAAACGAAGCCCTAACACAATGTGAAATACTGAAAGAAAATATTTAAACATGCAAAAGATTATTTATTTGGATTTAAACCAAAGTGAATAAACAAATTTTTCAGAAAATAGTAATACATTAAGGTACATTTTGCACACAAGATTGAAAAATCATGTATCAAATTGTGCTCATAATCTTCTCTGGGTGATAATTTTTGTTTTCTTTTAAATAATTTATTGTAATTTACTTTAAAATTACTAATAAAGCCTTTTATTTTGGTTAAAATGGACATTTATTATTTTCTTTTTTTGTAATTCTTAATTAAATTTATTGGGGTGACATTGGTTAATAAAATTATACAGGTTTCAGGTACATAATTCTGTAATAAATCAACTGTATAAAGTATACAATTTGTTAAGTTTTACATATACATATATATACACCTATGAAATCATCATACCACAATCAAGATAATATGTTCATCACTCACAAAAGCTTCTTTACACTTCTTTGTAATCGCTTCTTCCTTCTCCTCCCCAGCCCCCAGCAACCATCAATGTGCTGTCATTACATATTAATTTACATTTTGTATCAATGAAGAATTATAGCATGTATTATTCTTTGTATGGCTTCCTCAATCAACACAATCATTTTGAATGTCATTCATGTTGCTACATGTATCAATAGGTCATTCATCTTTATTGCTAAGCATTTTTCTACTGTATGGATATACCATCACCTGTTTATTCAGCTACCTGCTGATGGACATTTGGGTTGTCCTTCGTTTTTGGTAATGACAAATAAAGCTGCTATGATCATTTGGCCCCAACACTTTGTTTGGATGTATGTTTTAATTTATTTTGAGTAAATTTGTAGAAGCAGTAATATGGTAGAAGTATGTTTAACTTTTTAAGAAATTGCTAAACTGTTTTCCTAAGAGACTGTAGTGTTTTACATTGTCACTAGCCATGTGAGTTCCAATTGCTCGCTAAAAGTTGGTACTGTCTTTTTTTTCTTAATTTTTAAATTTTTATTAATTTTAATGGGGTGACATTAATAAATCAGGGTACATATATTAAAAAAAACATCTCCAGGTTATCTTATCATTAAATTATGTTGAATACCCGTCACCCAAAATCAAATTGTCCTCTGTCACCTTTTATCTGGTTTTCTTTGTGCCCCTTCCCTTCCCCCCTCTCATACCCTCTCCTCCCCCCCCACCCCGTAACCACTACACTCTTGTCCATGTCTCATAGTCTCGCTTTTATGTCCCACCTATGTATGAAATCATGCTGTCCTCAGTTTTTTTCTGTTTTACGTATTTCACTCTGAATAATGTTATCAAGGTCCATCCATTTTGTTGTAAATGTTCCGATGTCATCATTTCTTATGGCTGACTAGTATTCCATAGTATATATATACCAAAGCTTTTTAATCCACTCATCCTCTGATAGACACTTGGGCTGTTTCCAGATCTTCGCTATTGTGAACAATGCTGCCACGAACATGGGGGCGCATTTCTTCTTTTCGAACAGTGTTATGGTGTTCTTAGGGTATATTTCTATAAGTGGGATAGCTGGGTCAAAAGGCAGTTCGATTTTTATTTTGAAGAATCTCTATACTGTTTTCCACAGTGGCTGCACCAGTCTTCATTCCCATTAACAGTGCAGAAGGGTTCCCTTTTCTCCACATCCTCACCAGCACTTATTCTGTGTTGTTTTGCTGATGAGCGCCATTCTGACTAGTGTGAGGTGATATCTCATTGTGATTTTAATTTGCATTTCTCTAATGATTAGTGATGTTGAGCATTTTTTCATATGCCTATTGGCCATCTGTATGTCCTCTTTGGAGAAATTTCTATTCATTTCTTTTGCCCATTTTTTGATTGGGTTGTTTGTCTTCCTGGTGTTGAGTATAATAAAAGTTCTTTATAAATTTTGGTTATTAACCCCTTATCAGACGTGTTGTCGAATATGTTCTCCCATTGTGTGGTTTGTCTTTTTATTCTGTTCCTATTGTCTTTAGCTGTGCAAAACCTTTTTAGTTTGATATAGTCCCATTTGTTTATCCTGCCTTTAATTTCATTTGCCCGTGGAGATAAATCGGCAAATCTATTGCTGCTACAGATGTCAGAGAGCTTACTGCCTATGTTTTCTTCTAAGATGCTTATGGTTTCATGGCTTACATTTAAGTCTTTTATCCATTTTGAGTTTGTTTTTGTGAATGGTGTGAGTTGGTGGTCTAGTTTCATTTTTTTTCAGGTAGATGTCCAATTTTCCCAACACCATTTGTTAAAGAGGCTGTCTTTACTCCATTGTATGTTCTTTCCTCCTTTGTCAAATATCAGTTGTCCAATTAGGTGTGGGTTTATTTCTGGGTCCTCTGTTCTGTTCCATTGATCTATGTGCCTGTTCTTATGCCAGTACCAGGCTGTCTTGAGTACAATGGCCTTGTAGTATACCTTGATATCCGGAAGAGTGATACCTTCTGCTTTATTTTTCCTTTTTAAGATTGCTGAGGCTATTCGTGTTCTTTTTTGGTTCCATATAAATTTTTGGAATATGTGTTCTATATCTTTGAAGTATGTCATTGGTATTTTAATTGGTATTACATTGAATTTATAAATTGCTTTGGGCAATATAGACATTTTAATGATGTTTATTCTTCCTAACCATGAGTACGGTATATGATTCCACTTGTTTGGGTCTTCCTTGATTTCTTTTATCAATATTTTATAATTTTCCGAGTATAAGTTCTTAACTTCCTTGGTTAAATTTAATCCTAGGTACTTTATTTGTTTGGTTGCAATAGTGAAGGGGATTGTTTCCTTAATTTCTTTTCCTGACAGTTAATTGTTGGTATATAAAAATGCCTCTGATTTCTGAGTATTAATTTTATTTCCAGCCACCTTGCTGAATTCATTTATCAGGTCCAGTAGTTCTTTGACTGAGACTTTAGGGTTTTCTATATACAATATCATATTATCTGCAAATAATGACAGTTTTACTTCTTCTTTTCTAATTTGGATGCCTTTTATTTCTTCTTCTTGTCTGATTGCTGTAGCTAGGACTTCCAGAACTATGTTGAATAAGAGTGGTGAAAGGGGGCAGCCCTGCCTGGTTCCTGATCTTAAGGGAATTGCTTTTAATTTTTGTCCATTTAGTATGATGTTTGCTGTGGGTTTGTCTAGATGGCCTTTATCATGTTAAGGAATGTTCCCTATATTCCCACTTTACTGAGAGTTTTGATCATGAATGGGTGTTGGATTTTATCAAATGCTTTTCCTGCATCTATTGAAATTATCATGTTATTTTTGTCCTTCCTTTTGTTTATGTGATGAATCACATTGTTTGATTTGTGAATATTGAACCAGCCTTGCCTCTCCAGAATAAATCCCACTTGATCATGGTGTATGATTTTTTTCATATATTGCTGGATCTGGTTAGCTAATATTTTGTTAATAACTTTAGCATCTAGATTCATCAGGGATATTGGCCTATAATTTTCTTTCTTTGTGTTGTCTTTTCCCGGTTTTGGGATCAGAATTATTCTCGCCTCATAAAAGAAGTTTGGAAGTATTCTTTCCTCTTGAATTTTTTGAAATAGCTTGAGGAGGATAGGAGTTAGTTCTTCTTTGAATTTTTGATAGAATTCACTTGTGAAGCCATCAGGCCCAGGACTTTTCTTTTTTGGGAGTATTTTGATAACTGTTTCGATCTCATTTGTTGTAATGGGTCTGTTTAGGTGTTCTGATTCTTCCAGATTGATTTTTGGAAGATTATATGATTCAAGAAATTTGTCCATTTCACCCAGGTTTCCTAATTTTTTGGCATAGAGTTCTTCATAGTATTTTCTTACAATATTTTGTATTTCTGTTGTGTCACTCATTTCTCCACTCTCATTTCTAATTTTATTTATTTGAGTCCTCTCTCTTTTTTACTTGGTGAGTCTAGTTAAAGGTTCATCGATCTTGTTTACCTTTTCAAAGAACCAGCTCCTGGTTTCATTGATCCTCTGTATTGTTTCCTTAGCCTCTATGCCATTTATTTCTGCTCTGATCTTTATTATTTCCTTTCTTCTACTAGTCCTGGGCTTTTTTTGCTGTTGTTTTTCTAGTTCTTTTAGAGGCAGAGTCAGGTTGCTTATTTGAGCTTTTTCTAGCTTCTCATGGTATGCCTGTAGTGCTATGAACTTCCCTCTCAGTACTGCTTTTACTATGTCCCATAAATTTTGAGTTGATGTATGCTCATTATCATTTGTTTCTAGAAATTTTTTTATATCTTCTTTGATCTCATTGTTAATCCATTCATTATTTAGTGACATGCTATTTAGTTTCCAGGTGTTTGAGTGTTTTGTAGTTTTTCTTTTGTGGTTAATTTCTACTTTCATGGCATTGTGATCAGAGAAAATGCTTTATATGATTTCAATCTTCTTAAATTTGTTGAGACCATTTTTGTGTTCTAACATGTGGTCTATCCTAGAGAACGTACCATGAGCACTTGAAAAGAATGTATATTCTACTGCTTTAGGGTGAAAAGTTCTGAAGATATCTATTAAATCGAGTTGATCTAGTGTATCCTTTAAGTGTGCTGTTTCTTTATTAATTTTCGTTCTTGAGGATCTATCCAGTGATGTTAGTGGTGTGTTGAAATCCCCTACTATTATAGTATTGCTGTTAATCTCGCCCTTTAAATCCATCAAAGTCTGCTTTATGTATGTTGGGGTTCCTATGTTTGGTGCATACATATTTATAATAGTTGTATCTTCCTGTTGAATTGTTCCCTTTATCATTATGTAGTGTCCTTCTTTATCTCTTACTACAGCATTTGTTTTAAAGTCCATTTTGTCAGATATAAATATTGCTATCCTGGCTTGTTTTTTATTTCCATTTGCATGAAATACTTTTTTCCATCCTTTTACCTTCAGTCTATGTGCATCTTTTGTTTTAAGGTGTGTCTCTTGTAGACAGCATATGTATGGGTCCTGTTTCTTTATCCATGCAGCTACCCTATGTCTTTTGATTGGATCATTTAATCCATTTACATTTAAGGTTATTATTGATATGTAGTTGTTTATAGCCATTTTATTCTTTTAAGCTGTATTCTTCTTTTGCTATATTCTTTTCCCCCTTTGAACTGTTCACAACAGGCTCCTTAGCATCTCTTGCAGAATTGGTTTGGTTTCAATGAATTCCTTGTGGCATTTTTTTGTCTGGGAAGCTCTTTATTTCTCCTTCAATTTTAAACGTTAGCCTTGCTGGATAGAGTAGTCTTGGTTGTAGGTTCTTGTTCTGCATTACTTTGAATATATCTTGCCATTCCCTTCTGGCCTCAAGTGTTTCTGTTGAGAAGTCCGATGTCATCCTTATGGGGGCTCCTTTGTAGGTGATAGTCTTTTTTTTCTCTAGCTGCTTTTAAAATTTTCTCTTTTTCTCTTAGCTTTGGTATTTTAACTATGATGTGTCTTGGTGTAGATTTTTTTGGGTTTCTCTTTAATTGAGTCTCTGTGCTTCTTGAACATGTGAAATGTTTTTCAGCCTTAATTTAGGGAAGTTTTCAGCTATGATTTGATTGAACAAAGTTTCTATCCCTTGCTCTTTCTCTTCATCTTCGAGGACCTCTATGATGCGAATGTTATTTCTCTTCATGTTGTCACAGAGCTCCTTTAGAGTTTCCTCACATTTTTTGAGCCTCTTCTTTTTTTGTTCTGCTTCTGTGCCTTCATTCATTCTGTCCTCTAACTCGCTGATTCGATCCTCAGCGTCATCCATCCTGCTTTTAATTCCTTCCATTGTGGTCTTCAGTTCTGATACTGTATTTGTCATTTCTCTGATTCTTTTTTATTATTTCAATTTTCTTTTTTATACTTGTTATCTCTTTATTTAGGTGTTTGTAATGACTATCTATTGTTGCTCTAATCTCTTTGAATATCCTAACTATCATTATTTTAAACTCTGCATCTGGTAATTTGGTTATATCTGGTTCATTCAGGTCTTTCTCTGGGGATTTCTCTTGATTCATTTGGGTTGCATTTCTCTGCCTGCCCATTTTGTCTATGTATAAGAAGGGTGTGGCCACTGGAGTCCAATGGGCGTTACCTTTGTGTTCCCTTGGTGTGGTCTGTTTGCAGGTCAGCCACCCCATCTGCCACTGCCTAGGGAAGTTGGGTATGGGTGTTGCCAGCGCCCACCCACTGCGGCTTTTGCTGTGATTTCCGCCTCTCCTCCACTGGAGGGGCTGTGTTTTGGTGCCTGGCTCTACAAGCCTCAGCCTGTCTGGGCCTTAGCCTTGCCTCCACAGGTTGGGTTGCACACTGCACTCAAGTTGCAAGCCTCAACACCAAGAGTAGGGTTGAGCACCTTTGCTCAGCTGCAGACCCAGATTGTTCCTGGGCTTCTGCTCAGCCCTTGCAGTCAGAGCCTGCTCACTGCAGTTTCTCCAGTTGGACAGGGCTGCTGGCGTGCACTCAGCTGCGAGCCTCCACCTTTCCCTGGCATTAGCCCTGCCCCCACAGTCAGGGCCGGCTCGCGCAGGGTTGCAAACCTGGGAGGCCAGGTGATGCTGCTCGCCCAAGGGGTCCCTGCTCAGCAGCAGATCTCTGCCTGTTCCTGGCCTCTCGCTTTTCCCCTGCAGGTGGGGCTGCAGGCGGCCCACAGCTGCCGGACCACTTTTGTGCGTACCCTCCACCCCTGCTGCGCTAGACCGAGCTCACACTGGCTTGGCCTTCATCCCCGCTGACAGAACCGTGTTTCAGCATCCCGCCACCACTGTTCCTCCAGCAAGCCCTCAACAGTGTGAGTAGGGGCACTGCAGCTCAGACCCTAACACTCCATACTGTAGTTTTGGAGGCTCCCTCCGTCTAAGCAGCTCTGCTCTAAGTGCTGCGGGAGAGCTTGTTTGGCTGGTATCCTGTCACCCTTTGCTGGTATTGCTAGTTCCAGGGGAAATATTCGTTTTTGATTAGGGAAGTGACTTAGCCCAGGGGTTAGGGTGGCTGTCCCTCAGAGTGTTTGTCCCTGTGCCTTCAGTCCACACTCTCTTCCTGCTGCTCTGGTCCTCTCCTCTGTCCCCATTCCCCGGAGCCCCGGGTGAGTGGTTGTGAGAAGAGGTTTTCTGCTCTGTCCCTTTAAGAAGAATCCTGGGTCTGAGTAAACTGTCTCTTTCTCACAAACAGTATCCTCAGTTGTTTCACAGCTCAATACTGTCCAAACGCCTCTTCTAGGCTCTGGGGCTACAGGCTGAGGCTTTGTTCCTGGGATCCAGGTCCCTCCCTCTCCACTAAACTCTCCTCCTGCCGCGCGAGTCTCTCCGTGGCTGCCGTTTGCTCCAGGGAGCTGGGCAGCCCTCTCTGCGTTTTCGCTTTTCCTACCAGTCTCATTGTGGCTTCTTCAGTGTTCCTTGGTTGAAGAGTCCACTTAGTTTAGTTCAAAGTTGGTTTATCCACATGATGGTTCTTAAAATTAAGTTATAATCCACTTTGGTTCTACTCCGTCGCCATCTTGCCATCTCCTATTATTTTCTTAATGAAGAACAAAAGTTACAAAAAAACCTTTGAAATCTGTGCTGGTGTCATTTACAATCTTGTTTTCATGATAATATTTACATATTTTATTATAAATATTTTATATGTAATATATATGGATTTCAATGCTTATTATTTTATTGAGTAATTTTAAATATATATATATATTTCTTTTACTATATTTATGTTCTGCAGTATCATGAAAAAATCTTCCAGTGCAGTGTTTTAGAATTATGGCTTAATCCTAAATTATACTACATATACATAGAATATATATAAATAGAGAATATATTTATGTAATTGAAGTATACATACATACATATGCATATGTATATATAATTAAGTATGTATATAATCACTCCATCTGTTAATATGCATTTAGTTTGATTTAAATACATTCTATTAAGAGTAAATATTACATAGACTGAAGAGACATTATGTTATTATTCTTTAATATACAGAGTAATATTTCACTTGTTCAAATATATAATACTTTTCAGATAATCATCTGAACTTTTGCTTTCATAAAGCACGCATTCTACTTTAATTTATTCTTTTTTTTTTTTTTTTTTTACAGGGACAGAGAGAGAACCAGAGGGAAGGATAGATAGCGACAGACAGGAATGGAGAGAGATGAAAAGCATCAATCATTAGTTTTTCATTGCCATTGCGACACCTTAGTTGTCCATTGATTGCTTTCTCACATGTGCCTTGACCGCGGGCCTTCAGCAGACTGAGTAACCCTTTGCTCGAGCCAGTGACCTTGGGTCCAAGCTGGCGAGCTTTTGCTCAAGCCAGATGGGCCCATGCTCAAGCTGGCGACCTTGGGGTCTCGAACCTGGGTCTTCTGCATCCCAGTCCGACATTCTATCCACTGCACCACCACCTGGTCAGGCTAATTTATTCTTAAGCAACAAAAATCCTTGAACATTTTCTGAACAAGTAATCAATTGACCTATTGTCATTTCAGAAGTAACCAATAATACTTCTCCCACATACTTTATTATTTTTTTTTCAAAAAACTTCTATTTTAAGTTTATCTTTTTCATTAGATTCTACACATGCATGAAATCATATGGTGCTTGTCTTTCTCTGACTGGCTTATTTCACTTAGCATAATTCTCTCCGGGTCCATCCTGCTGTGAAAAGGGTTAGATTTCCTTGCTTTTACAGTGAAGTAGTATTCCATTGTGTAAACATACCACAGCTTTTTTATCCACTCATCTACTGGTGGGCACCTGGGCTACTTCCAGATCTTGGCTATTGTAAATAACATGGCAGTGAACATAGGGTGCATATATTCTCTCAAAATGGTGTTTCAGGTTTCTTCAGCTATATTCCTGGAAATAGAATCACTGGGTCATAAGGCAGTTCCATATTCTATTATTTTAATTTTTGATACTTATACTCCTATGTAGACCATTTGGAACTTAACATTTATTTTAAAATTAAATTCATTGCATTCTTTTTCTTGATTTTTTTGGGGGGGGACAGAGACAGAGACAGAGAGAGGGACAGGTAGAAATGAACAGGCAGGAAGGAGAAAGATGAGAAGCATCAATTCTTCGTTGCAGCGCCTTAGTTGTTCATTGATTGCTTTCTCATATGTGCCTTGACCAAGGTTCTCCAGCTGAGACAGTGACCCCTTGCTCAAGCCAGCAACCTTGGGCTCAAGCCAGCAACCTTGGGCTTCAAGCCAGCGACCTTTGGGCTCAAGCTAGTGACCATGGGGTCATGTCTATGATCCCATGCTCAAGCCAGCAACCCCGTGCTCAATCTGGTGATCCCGCACTCAAACTGAAGACCTCGGGTTTTGAACCTGGGTCCTCTGTGTCCCAGGCTTTTCCTTGATTTTTTATAAGGTTCAGATATGTGCCACTTTAGTTTTTGCTAGAAGGTATAAGAAGACAATGTCAAGGACAGTTGGTCTGTTTATTACAGGACCTTTAGAAGAGCATATCATGAAAGGTAGAAAGTACAGCAATCTGAACTCCAGTTTCAAGCCAAAGTTCACTCTGTTAGACAGAAAACCCATGTACACAGCAAGAAATGTATCTAATGAGTCAGCAGCAGAGCTGAAATGTGACTTATATAGATTAACTACTTGAAGCAGCTCTTGATTAGGCTTCCCAGGTAGGCAGTAGACCACTTTAGAATCTCATCTCCTATATTTAATGACTCATCCTAAATATGTTTGCTTTCTATATAGTTGAGACCAGGAAAAACAGAGATTCTTACAGCTGGGAAGTCTATCCTAGTGGCAGGTTTCCTGTTCCTGAAATTTTGTAAGAAATAACATTTAAATTCATGGGGAACATCCTCCTTTCCACACAGAACATTGAGCTTAATGGTTTGCTTTAGAAATAAAAAGAGTATCTCATCCTTTCAAAGCTTCTGCGGAAACTGCTTTTCTATATTTCCACATCTTATGACAGTCTAGACTTTGAGGTTCAGATAGGAGTGTTACTTCCCTGGATGATCAGGACTTCATTGCTTTCTATAACTGGAAGTTTTCTGCTTCCTTTATGAAGACAGCGTTCCAGTTTAGCAGACCTCATGTTGGCAGTTGACACACACCTTTAAAGACTTACTTGATATATTTGACAGGAAAATCATATCAACCCTTTGGTAGACAGAGGGGAAAAGTCATTCTAGTAGGAACATGACAGTTATTTTGATCAGGGGCTTGGTGTCTGATCTCTACATGTTTCTCTTGGATCTGAAGAGAAAAGAATGTTTGATAAGAATAATGGAAAATCAAAGATACTGGAATGGTAGATACTCCTCTTCAATTATAAGTAAACTAATTTTTACTGACAATTAAAATGGTGTAAGCATAAAAAAGTAAATTCCCAAATAAGAAACATATCTCTTTTGTAGACTACCTTTGTGTTCAGCTGAACTATAGTGAACTCTGTGGTGTTCAAGATTGAGGGAGAGAGTTCTTTTTCTCTTAGAATTAGTTATATTGATAATGTATGCAAAGGTTTTTTTTTGTATGCAAAGTTTTAATGCAATTTTGGGTTACTGGGTTTGAGGAGCACAGATACTCTTCCATACTAGGGAAGGAGTTTTGAAATATCCCCAATTGTAGATATATCACCAAACTTAACTGAGGAACTTGGAAAATGTAAAAGAATATCAATGTAAATCTGAGATCTAACATAGAAAAACTGCCTTTGCTAAAGAAGTTAAGTGTGGTCATCTTCATTTCTAAACAAAAAGATATTCTTGTGAGTGAAGCCAGAGAGAAAGTCTAGTCACAAAAACAAACAAACAAAAAACAAGGGCACCCAATACTATTTAGCTCTCTGTGTAGTAGAATATTTGAATTTATCTTGTAGAATATTCTCTTATCCAATATGAAGAATTATAATAAAATAACCAAGTAGGAAACTGAGCCCAGTTATCATTAAGTTTAATTGTCTTTTGCCCAATAACAAGTATATCATCACCATATTTGATTCTATGTCAATTTGAGTTTTAAAATGCAATCTGAAAAATTTTTTAATTGAAGAAGTAGGTGCAAATGAACTTCTTTCCGTCTCTCTCACTGGGAAAAACAAAAATCTAGAAGCATATTGTACAAAATCCAGATTTCCAAAAATTTCCTTAACAAGTAGTTTGCAATCATCAGAGAAGAAAAGGATGTATTTTCATTGTGTCCTCCATGAAGAAAATTGATTGAATTTTATCATATTTTTTAAAATTTCTTTTTATTTTATTCATTTTAGAGAGGAGACACAGAGAGAGAGAGAGAAAGAGAGAGAGAGAGAGAGAGAGAAAGGAGGGAGGAGCTGGAAGCTCAACTCCCATATGTGCCTTGACCAGACCAGTGCAGGGTTTTGAAATGGCGACCACAGTGTTCCCAGGTCGACGTTTTATCCACTGCACCACCACAGGTCAGGCAAATTTTATCATATTTAATTTTTATTTTAAGTGGCATTTCAAATTAAATATTACAAAATTAAAAGTGTTACTTTGAATATGGTGTCCTCAAATGGTGGTCTATTTGGTAGGGAATTGAATTAGTATAAGGAACATGTTTATTAATCAGTTACTATTTTGATAATTATAAATGAGTAATATTGAGTTTATCAACTGGAGTCTGAAAAGTTACTTACTGATAAAAAGTAAACAAATGAAATGCTATGTGAACATGCTTAGAAAATATAAAATAATTTGAGTTGGAAGATTATTTTCTTATGTGTAAAATTAACAAACTAGTTCCATCTAATAGAACTTTCTATGATGATGAAAATATTCTATAAAATATTTCAAGTGGCTATTTAGCTCTTTAAATGAGAATAGTAAGACCAAGAAAGTGAATTTTATTTTTTATTTTTAACAAATATGAATTTAAATTTGAATAGCTGCCTTATTTGAGAACACAGCTATAGATTGTGAAAATTAAGACACTAAAAGAAGGATGTGATAATAAGATTTTTAAAGGAGTATTGACAAATTGTCATTGTATTAACAAGAGAACAAATAGGCTAACAAATGATGACATTTTTCATTTTTAAAAACATCTTAGCACAGAATTTGTACAGTATTTCATAATTATCAAATTGAGACTATCAACCAAGAAACATATACTATATAAACATTTTAAGCCATAGATATTTTAGATATGGTGTTAATGCCTCTCTCACTGTCTCTTTTCTAATTCTGGTTTACTGTGTTTGGACCATATTAATGTCAGAATCTTTTTCTTGTTCTTTGAATCTTCCATGTCTGACAGAGAGTCTATCACATAGTGGGTGTAATTCATATATACTGAATAATTTGAAGTATGTTAGGTGTGTGCACATTGCCTAATCTATGGTTCGTGAAAGCAAGCAGCTTCATATGTCTCCAGCATCCTGTATAGTGAATGGTACAGAGTGGGCAGCAGTAAATGCTTGTGAACTGACTGCTAGACTTTGCATCTGTTTATTGCTTTAATTCTTATTAAGAAAATCTAACCTTGGCTGGGTAGCTCAGTTGGTTAGAGCATCCTCCTGATATACTATGGTTATGGGTTTGATCCCCAGTCAGGGCACATAGAAGAATCAACCAATGAATAATAAATAAGTGGAACAACCAATCAATGTTTTTCTGTTTTTCTCTCTCTCCCCCCTCCTATAAAATCAATCAATAAAAAATAAGCTAAATGGAAATTATACATAGAATATGAATTTATATGTACTTTCACTTTTGCGTGAGCCAGAAAAGTTCAGTGTGAATCTCTCCCCTCTGTTGTGTTCCTGTCTTAGACTTCTGCATGTTAAATGCTAAATTTGTTGCTAACAGCTATGAGTCTCAAACACTTGGAAGAGAAATGAATTTTCTGGAATGAATACATAAAAAGTCTAAGGAAATGCATGTATTTTAAATGTGATGTGACTTTCAAGTTGTCTTTACTTAGAAGCAAAGATAGCCTTGCCCTTCATGAAACTGACCATATCTACAGCAACAGAGAAGCCAATATCTGCTTGATCAACATTTCCTTAGTACTTGTTATACCTCTCATTAGAAAGGGCTCTCTTTCCTTATATTTCTGAGGAAGGAGTTGCTGGCTTCAGCCATGTGGAAATGAGCAGAAAAGCCAAGTACATTGAATTGTGCAAAGGGAATATTGTATCCGGGCTCTAGTTATCTGGGGGAGCCAATGTGTGCCAAACAAAACCCTCTTAAACCCTCTTGAGAGTCTTGGGAAACATTCTCAATTAGAATCTCTAAAATAATGTGACAAGCTTCTTGTGAAAGGGTGTACAGTGTGGCAAGATGATGCTCAACCTTCCTTGGGAGAGGCACTTCTTTTTACCAAATTCAATGTTGGTTGGCTTTTTTCATTATAATTAATTGAAGAATTGGTTGGATATGGTTTTTCAGTGTGCTGAATGCAATCCAGTGTGATTTGTAGTAAAGAGAATATCAATAGTTCATCATTTACTAAGAATCTAAGGTGTTGTCTCCCTGTGTTTTATGTGTTTTGGGGTCACAGAAAGCATAGGTAGTTTTTGGCTCTCTTGCTCTGGGAGGAGCCAGCTGTTGTGCCATGAAGGCATTCAAGGAGCCTGAGAGAGACATCCATGAGGTGAGGAGCTATGACTTCCTTTGAACAACCAGTAACAACTTGCCTTTCACATTTGTGAGTCACTTTGAAATCAATTCTCCAATTCCATAAACCTTTGTAGTATTATAGTCCTGGTCAACATGTCAGTTGCGACCTCAAGAGACCCTGAGTTAGAAGTACCCATTCAAGTTGTCCTGAATTGCTTACTCACTAAGACTAGATTTTCTACTTCTTGTCATGTTGAAGTAACTGGTACTGGGTTTGTCTTCTTGCTGTAAAAATTTGAAAAATTGGAAAAAAATATGAAGCAACTCTTTTCAGAAACTCAGCACTAGACAGTGAAGGATTATGATCCAGGGAAAAGGATAATACATGTGTGAGCCGTACAATTGCTCTGGTTACAACCACCTGGAGATTGTTTGTGGACCTTGACACCAGAAAGGACAACCCAGACAGGGTATAATATTCTCGTTGAGTTGAGAAGACAGAGATTAGAGTTTAGGGAGGCTGAAGTGGGTGGAATTTGCAGAACAGAGTACTAGCAAATAGAACGATCTGTGGAAAATAGCTCCAGCAGTGGTTCTTAACCTGGGTTCTATCGAACCCTAGGGGTTTGATGAGTCGGTCTCAGGGGTTCGGAGAAGCCTCTGCTGCGGAGGCCAGAATAAAGTAATACCGTAATTTGTTGTGACTTCATGCACTTTTTTGGTTTTGTTCTTTGAGCAAGGTGATGTCCATGTACAGCTCATTTTGTGCACCAGTAAAAAAACTTATACCTATGTCTTGAATTTGTAAACAAAAATGATATTTTATTTATCACTAAAGAAGGGTTCAATGAATGTGCATATGAAACCGGTGGGTTCGGTACCTCAAAAAAGGTTAAGAACCAGTGAGCTCCAGAAACCAGACAAGGTGTCCTCTTGAACTTGTTGGTGAATATTAAACTTCGTATATGTGGAATGAGAAGCCATGAACACAACACAAAGAACTGGGGAGCTATAAGCTCAACAACTGCTAGAATGCAAACAGGGCTGGAAAACAAGTTGCATTTAGCCACAGTAGGGGGATCTACTGCAACTTGGTGATTATCCAAGAGACGCCGAAAAGTTAGGCTTTAGTAATGAGGATAAAGTAGTCCTAATGTAAAGGCTATTCTAATCTAACCCAAATAAAGCTTAAAAATAAGCTGATCATAAAATTACTTACTGCCTGCTAAAATACATTTTAACGCTATAGAAAGGCAAAACCTGACATTCAATAACATAACATTTAAAATAAAATAAAAAATAAATTCAAATAAAAAATTATGACATGCAAAGAAGCATATATAATAAAATACCAAATACAAAATAAAATATTATTTAAATATATATATATATATATAATTACACTTAACCAAGAGAAAATCAGGCAATAGACATTTACTTAGGAATAGCAAAGGTGATGGTGTTAGCTCAAAGGCTTTCAAACAGTTATTTTAGATCATTATGTTTATGATCTTCACTTTAAACATAATTAGAAAAGGAATAGAAGATATAAAAATAAACCATGGCCTGACTGGGGGTGGCACAGTGGATTGTGCTTACCTGGGAGCCTGAGATCCCAGGTTTGAAACCTCATGGTTGCTGGCTTGATCATGGGCTCATCCAGCTTGAGTGCAAGCTTGCCAGCTTGAGCATAGACAGGGTCAGTGACTTGAGTGTGGAAACATTGACACGATCTTATGGTCACTGGCTTGAGCCCAAAGTCACTGGCTTGGGCAAGGGGTTACTGGCTCGGCTTGAGCACCCCTGTCAGGGAATGTATGAGAAGCAATCAATGAACAATTAAAATGCCTTAACTATGAGTTGATGCTTCTCATCTCTCTCCCTTCCTGCCTGTCCTGAACCAATAAACATAAAAATACCCTAGCTGGTGGCACAGTGGATAGAGTGTTGTCCCAGAGCATAGAGGTTGCTGGTTCAAGTCAGGGGTCTCTGGCTTGACTGTTAGGGTGCTGGCTGGAGCCCGAAGTCCCTCATTCGAGCCCTGGTCAAGGCATATATGAGAAGCAATCAATGGTACAACTAAGTGGAACAATGAGTTGATGCTTCTCTCTCTAAAAAAAAAAAATTAAAAAAATATTTTTAAAGTACCCCTTTGGGCCTAACCTCTGGTGGCACAGTGGATAAAGAATTGACCTGGAATTCTGAGGTTGCCAGTTTGAAACCCTGGACTTACCTGGTCAAGGCACATATGGAAATTGATGCTTCCTGCTCCTCCCTTTCTCTCTTTCTTCTCTCTCTCTCAGCGTCCCAGATCAATAAAATCTTTTTAAAAAGTACACATATGAAATGAAAATTTTACTGAATGGGACTAAGAGCAGTAATTGAAAAAGGAAAAATCAGTAACTTGAAGATGAAAAAGATGAAAGAAATATGTTATAAAATGAAACAAAAAGAAAAGTAAACATTAAAAAAGAACAGAGATCCAGTAATTTGTGGGACAATATCAATAATTTATATTTAATTGGTGTTCCAGAAAATATGGAATTAGAAATAATTTCTAAACAAATAAAGGCTGAAAAATTTCCAAAATTAATAAATGTTATAAGCTCACAGGTTTAAAGGTTTCAATGAACCCAACTGAGCAGGATAAAAACAAAAAAAGAAAACAGATGGAGCTACATGATAATCAAATTTCTGAAAACCAGTGATCAAAAAATATTAATGTAACTCCAATAAATTCAATAAAAAATAAAATAAAATAAAGATTAAAAATATGTCTTAGAAACAATCAGAAGATAAATAAACATGGTCAATAAAGATAAGAATAATTTAAGATGTTTTCTTAATAACTATGCAAGTCAAAGAACAGTGAAATTACTTCTTTATAAGTACTGAAAAAAAGGCAAAAACCTTGTAACTCTAAATGTTAAATTCACCAAAAATATTAAAAATGATAAAGGAAAGATAAAGGCTTTTTTCATATAAATATATATAGGATTTGTTACTAGCAGACTTGCACTACAAAAATGTTCAAGTTATTCAAGTGCAATAGAAGTGATAGCAGATGGAAAATTGGTTCCACACAAAGGAATGCTAAGTACATTTTTTTGGTATGATTATTACAGTAATTATATTATTACTACAGTAGTGTTAGCTCACACCTCTATCACATTACATAATTATCACTTTTTTGTGATAAGGACAATTAAGATCTAGTCTCTCAGCAACTTTCAAGTTTATAATACAATATTATTGACTATAATCACTATACTGTACATACATTGCTTACCTACTGGTTACACATTCGTACCTTAAACAACATCTCTCCAATTCTCCTATCCTCAGCCCCATTTTACTTTGTGTTTTTATGACTTTGGCTTTTTTAGATTCCACATATAGATGAGATCGTACAGTACAGTTGACCCTTGGACAATGCAGGGGTTAGGGGTGTCAATTTCCTACACGGTCATAAATTTGCCTGTAACTTTTGACTCCCCACAACATAACTACTACTAGCCTACTGTTGACTGAAAGCCTTACCCATAACATAAACAATCAATTATCACATTTTGTATGTTATATGTACTATATACTGCAAATATATGTACTATTTATTTTCTCTATCTTACTTTATTGTAGGATTAAAGAAAATTTTATTAAGAAAATTATGAGGAAAACACATTTACAATACTGCACTATATTGATACTGTAAGTTTACATTGTTTATTTACAAGATGAATCATATGTCAGTACCTACATCAATATTGTTTTATATGATACAAAACACTGTAGATTTTATATGCATTACTAACCCTAGACATCACATATAAAAAGACAATGTGAAAAAAATTTATATTTATATACAGGTATAATGTATATAATGTATTTATATGCAGGTATAATTCATGTATTGATAAAGAAGAAGCAATATGATTGCTTATGGTAGTCAAATGTAATCAGCATGATTGCTTCATAGAGTAAGAAAATCTCCAAGTAATTTACAATATATTTACCAAAAAAGATACATGTACAAGTAAATTCATGCAGTTCAAACCTGTGTTGTTCAAGAATCAACTGTAACCTGACCAGGTGGTGGCACAGTGGATAGAGCGTTGATCTGGGATGCTGAGGACCCAGGTTCGAAACCGTGAGGTTGCCAGCTTGATTGCGGGCTCACTAGCTTGAGAGCAGAGTTGCTGTCTTGAGTAGTGTGGGATCATAGATATGACCCCGTGGTCACTAGCTTGAGCCCAAAGGTTGCTGGCTTGAGCAAGGAGTCACTGGCTCAGCCGAAGTCGCCTGGTCAAGGTATATATGAGAAAGTAATCAGCGAACAGCTAAGGTGCTGCAACTATGAGTTGATGCTTCTCATCTCTCTGCCTTCCTATCTTTCTGTCTCTCTCTCTCTCTCTCTCTCTCTCTCTCTCTCTCACACACACACACACACACACACAATCAACTGTATATCTTTCTCTATCTGACTGACCTTAGCATAATTCCCTCAAGATCTATCCATGTCATCACAAACGGCCAGAAATCTTGTTTGTGTAAACAGCGTCCACCCAGCTCCGTCTGTGATTGGCTTTTATATTGTGTCCTGCTGCTTGCTGTTTGTATTTTCCCTGCCTAGGTTATTCATTTTGTCCAAGTGCCCATCAGGGTTATTTAATTAACTTAATTAATAAGATTTAGAAATCTTTTCAGAGTGGTTTAGCAACATGGCCTTCACTCAGCTCCCCACTGACCCCCTACCATCGGTCCTTTCCCACTTGATCAGCACAGCTTGTTAAGAGCCACAGATATTTGAGGAAAGGTGAGTATGAGTTAGGAATCCTGGCTTAAGTATCTCTCTAGGAAGAGAAAATCCATTTTGATAGGAAGCCTGTACTTGTCAGTACTAAATTGAAATACTTGGTGAGAGTTCTATATATGATATTTTCTTTGGTGATTTCTAAAACCACAACAGGTATTTAATGTGTTTCAATCATTCCGGCCACTTTCCCACAAGTTATGTGGAGAATATGAATGAGGCAAGTCTGCTGGGCACAGCTCTTGTTCAGGGAGTGGGCCTCAGAATGAGATTGTTATTGGAAACAGAGGAATGAATGGAAAAAAAGGTGCAAATGGAAATGATAGTTTCTTGAATAAAGTAATCCAAGGTGCATATATTGCACATATGCAGTCAAGTGTTAAATTATTAGATTTCCCTAGACTGTGTAAACATGAAGGAAAATCTCTTTATGTGGTGGCGACGATATTGCAGTGTCTCATTTTGTGAGATAATAGGCCCATTGGGCTGACATTCTCATGGTTCAAGTACTTCTTCATTTGCAGAAACTCTCAGCTCCCCAGCTTGCAGCTGATCAGAGAATGGCAGCCTCAGGCATCTGGGTGGTGGCTCCTTGACCAGCTAGTAACTGGGGGTGGCCAAACCCCACCTCTGACCTCCTCCCCCAGTGCAGCAGCTCCTGCTTCCAGGCACAGAAGTCACAGATGTATTCTTGCATTTTTCTCTTTTGCTCACCCTACCCCCTGCTGTTTGTTTTCCAAAGTACCTCATCTAAGGAACCCTTCCAGTTCCCACTTGCATCCCCCAGGCAAAAGTGACTACACCTGGACTATTACATGGTTGTACACATACAACTGGTGTGTGTGTGTGTGTGTGTGTGTGTGTGTGTGTGTGTGGTATGCCCATCCAGGCTCTTGTGAATAGAATATTATCCTTTTTTAATTTTAAGTGAGAGGAGGAGAGGCAGTGAGGCAGAGAGACAGACTCCCTCCCACATGCGTTTGGACCAGGATCCACCTGGCAAGCCCCCTACAGGGCAATGCTCTTCGGGTCTGAGGCCGCTGCTCTATTGCTCAGCAACTAAGATATTTGAGCACCTTAGGTGAGGCCATAGAGCCATCCTCAGTGTCCAGGACCAACTTGCTTGAAACATTTGAGCCATGGCTGCATGGGGGGAAGAGAGAGAAAAAGGGAAAGGGGAGGGGTGGAGAAGTGGATGGTCACTTCTCCTGTGTGCCCTGACCAGGAATCAAACCCAGGGCTTCCACACGCCGGGCTGATGCTCTTCCACTGTGCCAACTGGCCAGGGCCTAGACTCTTGTCTTAAATGCCATTTATCTTCTCTGCAACTACTTATGATAACTAGCAAGATGCTAGGCACAGCAGATATACAATTAATTAAATAAACTACCATGGAAATATGATGAACTCAGAATATTTAAGAAAAAAGCCTGAATAACAGAGATAATTACTGTAATACAGATATTAGAAAAGGTGCTCTTTGCCTAGTTTGGTCCACCTTGGATAGCCATATCTCACTTCATAATAGATATCATCATATATAAATTAAAAAGTATGGATAAAGTTTTTAGTCCAATATTTATGCTGATGTTAAAATAAATTTCTAGAGTTCCTGAGCCTTCTTACAATAATAATAATAATAATAATAATAATAAAAATAATAATTATCACATGTACAGAATTTACTCTGAATCTATGTATACTCAAAGTTAACTTGAATATTGAAAGAGAATAAATTTGCTTGTACCAAGTCTTTACTCATTTATGATTTGCTTCATGTAATGCTGATCCTTCACTTCTTAGCTCAGGGAACATTTCAGCTGGCTTGGCCCTGCTGTTTTCTTTCCTTCTAAATAATCTTGGGTCGCTGGACCTGCATTAGGAGGCAGGGAGCATGGCTTGCTAGTGGAATCAGATGGAGGATCTATTCCTCCTTAGGCAGCTCTGCCGCTCTCCCAGCCACTGCACTAGCTGAAGGATGTTGCTCTTCTACCACATTGTGGTTACAACTATGTAGAATGAGTTTATTGGTGGAGAAATTTTACTTAACTTTTATGGAGAGTTATTTAAAGCTTTCACAGCTTTGGATTAGTTGAATCACTGAGATGTTGAATTCAGTTTTTTTAAAAAATAATAATCATCAATGATGTGAGTTGGCTTTGAAAGATGTGTTTAGAGTTCTCAGTTCTTGCCTGAGACATAGTGCTTAAGGGTCAAGATTTAGTGAACACAGAATTCCTACTTTTTATTCTTTACTTTTAGGAAAGACAATTTGCATACCTATGTCTCTAAATCTTGCACAGGTAAAGGTTTTCCTTGACACCATCTCTACTTGTCTCTTTTTCTCCAAAGAGCGAGGTCACTTAGTCTCAATTTTGTAAGACTGAGGAAAACATAAAACACAGGTGTTAATCAATGTTAAAAAAACCTTGAAATGTGAGGCAGCAAGTGTTTATTTGGGATCAAAGAATTGCAATTTGGGAACACAGATTCAGGCAGAAAGCCAAATAGTGTCCTGATTACAGGGTGAAAGCAAGGGGTTTTATGGAAAAAGGAAAGGAATAATTACATAAAAAGAAGGAAAAAAATCCCATTGGTATTGCCTGATCTGTGGTGGCGCAGTAGATAAAGCATCGACCCCAGGCTCGCCTGGAGAAGCGACTACTACGAGTTGATGTCTCCCTCTCCCCCAAATCATTAAATAAAATCTTAAGAAAAATCCTATTGGTGTTGACAAGCTGAGCTACTCTTGGCTATACATGATTGGTTTCTGATTTTTTTCTTCAGATAGAAGGTCCATAATCATCAGTCCTTGTGATCAGGACATTTGCCTTCTTGCTGACTTAACAAACAATTGTTTGTAAAACAATCACACTTTAGCCTAGTTCAAAGGTTTGACCCAGTGTAAAGTTTCAAGGAACAATGAAGTTCCTCTGGATTAGCTGCTCTGGTTCAATTTTAAAATGGCTACATTTATGTCATTTTTTAATGCATGAAGGAAAATATTTTCTTTGAGGTAGAGAGAGTATCCTTGAGGGAGTACTTTTTCAGGCTCAGCGATTACTGGGAGACATTTTCTTTCACTCAACTTTCCCCCAAATCCTCCTTATTACTTAACCATTTATCAGCTAATGGTGGAATTGTAACTCTAGGTCTATTTACACTCCTGCAACCTATGCCAAGCATTACAGAATGATAGGTGGCCACGAATATCATGAACATGTTTTTTTTTTATGAACATATTTTAATGCTCAAACTTTACTCCAGTGGTTCTCAAAGTATGCGCCAGGGCACACTGGTGTGCCCTAGAAGATTTCCAGGTGTGCCCTATGCTATTCCAGAGAAAATATGTGCCTGTTGGGGACCAAAAAACCAACAAAGTTTTTGGAGTTTAGAATTTTGGGGGACAGAGGTGTGGGGAATTGGCTGTAAGCTGACAGTCTGCCCAACCCCCTACCTCACTTGCCTGATTAGGTTGCAAAAGGCTGTTAAACTGTGGTGCTGGATTGTTTACACTACCCCCCATGTCCCCCAGAAAGACTGGAGGCAAGTTTCTTCTATCCTTTGTTTGGTGTAAAGTTAAGATGATATGTATGGTGGGTGTTTTCTGCACTCATTACAATTAAGAGTAAAAAGAGAGGAACTCTTCAATGTATTGATAAGAAAATGAGAGTTTGCATTTCAAATATATACCCAAATATTGAAGAAATCGCTAGGACACATCAGGTTCATGTTTCTTATAAATACAAGAATGAAAAAACTTAACACATTTGTGCCGGGACCTGCCGAATTTACTAAATCTTACTAAGAATGTATCTATATATATAAAAAGCTAACTTTTTTGTCATTTCTTAAAATTTATTAACCCCTCTTTTTCACGAATTCTAAAAGGCATAACTCAAAAAATGTAACAAAAAATGTTTTAATGTCGGAATAAATTTAATTTTGTTTTATTGATTTTGTTTAATTCCCATAAAAGCACGCTTGGACTTTGTTGGGCAGATATAATATATTATGCTCACTTTGTTAAAGATGGCGCTGCCCACATGGGAGCCCGTCACCCAGGTGATATTATTTGCCCTTATGCTTGGGATGGGTGTGGGGGAAAGGCTGTAATGTAAGCAGGCTGGGTTGTTATAGCCTAAGGCTTAGTGTTAAGAATAAGCTTTTCCCCACACCCTTGACTGATTGGATGATGTGGGGTGGTGCACTCTCCTGAGGAATCCCATTATGCCTGAGATGGGTGACTTTGTATCAGAGACTTTCTTGTTTATAGATTGGATTAAGGGTTTGGATTTCTACAGTATAAAGTGGGGCAGGCCGGGAGCTTGCTCGCTCTTGGTTCCTGAGGTATTAGAGAGGAGAGCAGATTAAGGCCATGGGGAGAGGAGAAGCAGCCAAGATGGCAGAGTGCTGAGGAAGAAGGCAGTTTGAGCAGAGTTTGTGCTGGAAAAGAAGATGGGGAACAGAGGTGAATAAGTCTGGTGAGCTAGAAGCCTTTGATTCTAGGAAACTCGGATAAGTCAGTAGCTTTGTGAGCACTGAATGAGTGGGTTTTGGAGCCCAGTGTGTGTTTTTGCTTTCCTGCCGGGTGCAAGCTAGAATTAAAGGTGTTGGCTCACCAGTTCTTGGCTCCAGTGTTTCATTACCGACTGTCTGAATCTAATGTGAACCTGCATGGGCCAGGTGGCTGTGATGGTGACCTTGGCCACTGGCTTTACAGACTTTATATTTTTTCTTTAATATTTGACTTAATTATTATAACATATTTCTCAGAAATTTGTATATAGTGTGCCTACAATTATGTGTAGGATCTTAAATGTGTCCCAACTTCAAAGAGTTTGAGAACCACTGTTTTACTCAATAGATTTTCCTTAAGGTTTACTCAAATCCTTCCTGCTGAAGTGTTAAATAATTGTTGCTGGTCATAGATTAGAGATGTGCCAACCAGCATGCTTATCTATGACTATATATGTAATTTATACATTTTTAGGTTGGCAAATCCTCCTTTTTGGTGCCTCTATTGCTATTTCCAGAAACTCCTGTTAATCTTTCTTATAAATAACATATTGCGCTTAACACCATGCCTTTCTTCAAGTTATCCACATAACACCCCAGTTGTTGGGCTGTGAATTAGAAGAGAGTCTGAGTCATGAACTCATTCTTAGCTTGAGTTCTCAAAGCTCTCCAGGCTTTTCCATTACATGTGTCTAAAGCGATTTCTCCTTCTCCTATGTTATATTTGTTCGCTTTTTTCTTCCTAAAGGGATTACATCCACATCTGCTTCTATTAAACACCATTCTGCTTATCTTTCCTTTTCTCCAAATTGTCAAGGGTGCTTCTTTCTTCTCAATAGAGATTTATCTAAGGCCTGCACTGAGGAAGTATCTTATTAAAATGTAAATAGATTCTCAGCATTTTAAACACATTCAAATCATCTAAATTTGGTTATTTTTATGTGTTGAGTTCATGTTTCTGTTCCTAAAAAAGGTATTTAAAAATCAAAGATAGCAACTTTAATTAAATGAGGTTATTGCATGGTGGAGGGGAACAAGACATTTGGAAGGTTATGTATAATCACTCTTATGGGACTGTTATTTATATAGTCAAACTAACAGTTTATATTATTTTCCTAACATTTTAAGAAAAAAAATCCCCTTTATATTTATTTCAGAATAAAAGTGTGTTTAAGTTTTCCTACTTGGTTAACAGAGCACTTTGTCCTTTCTTATTGCATTAAAGGACTCTGAATCTTGTTTTGACACAGACAGGATGGAGTTGTGTCTCTCTCCCCAATCTCCTCTTGTGACACAGTGTCCTTTATTGATAGGGTTAAAATTCTGGAAATGGGAAATTGATACTTGGCTCACATAATTTCAGAAATGTGCCTAGTAAAACTCCTTGTTTGATTCAGATGGCTATTTCCAAGATAGCACAAACCAAATCAAGTGATATGACTCAAAACATTGTAAGCTTTGATTAATTGATATCTACAAAAAATAATTTGGGAGCTCTGGCCAGTTGGCTCAGCAGTAGAGTATTGGCCTGGCATGTGGATGTCTGGGTTGGATTCCCAGCCAGGGCACACAGGAGAAGCGCCCATCTACTTCTCCACCCCTCCCCCTTTCCTTTCTATCTACCTCTGTCTTCACCTCCAGCAGCGAAGGCTCCATTGGAGCAAAGTTGGCCCAGGTGCTGAGGATGGCTTCATGGCCTCCGCTTCAGGTGCTAGAATGGCTCAGGTTAAAATGGAACAATGCCCAGGCGCGAGCATCGCACCCTGGTGGGCATGCCAGGTGGATCCCGGTGGGGCGCATGTGGGATTCTGTCTCTCTGCCTCCGTGCTTCTTACTTCAGAAAAAAATAATAATTTGGGGACAAGAAGGCTATACAATGACAAAATATTGGTATAGTGATGACTTCATATAATAAAAGTTTTGGAGCCACCTTTCACTCTCTCCAGTGCTTTCAGTCCCCTTATCTAGTGAGCTTATTTCATATTTCACTTGAATCTCCTGTTATCCAGGACTTGGCTTCCTCTGCTTTATGAACCTTATTGTGAAGAAGGTGGGTAGAGACTCTAGAAGGCACTGGCTGTAACCAAGGATGAAGATGAGGAGGCTGGCAAGCTGTCCCCCAAGATAAAATACAGGCAGTTTTGCAGATTAGAGTCAGTAGGTAGAACGTGAAATAATTTACATATATGGGTATATGCACACAGTCACACACACAGACACGCAGACATGTGCACACACAACCAGCGAGTAAAGCAGAATGTTCTCTGAAGGAAACAAGAACTAGAACATCCCAGAAGTCAACAAAGACACACAATTTGTTCATTCATTTGTTCATTCATTTCTTCATTCTTTCAATGTTTATGTAACCTCTACTCAATACTCTGCACTAATAGAAAACATAATGGGAATAAAATGATCAAATAGCTTTAAGAAACTAGAAATAATTTTGGGCAGTATTTTCTTACATATAAGATTAAATCATAATTTAAAAAAAGCCAAAATTTTCATGTCTTCAGAATGCTGTAGGGCACTCCTGGGTCCATGGAAGAGCCCTTCATTACTAAAGGAGTTCTTCTTTGAGGGTTAGCTTGCCTATATAAAAAAAAAAAGGCAAACATGTGGAGAAAGGCCATAGATGATGGTTCCTCTCAGGACCATGTCTAGAAAAATCCCTGAATTGATTCTTTTAGGCTCAATTACTAAAGATATAAGGGAAGACATGGAAATAATGGAGTAAGTTGTCTGTTTGCTTCCTTCCAGCTGCCAGAGAAATAGAGCATAGTAGTTTGTGTTTCAGATGTAGAATAAATGATTAAGAGCAGTAAAAGGGGAATGAAACATTAAGTGGATTTCACTAGCTCACAGAAAATGAACTTCTCAATTCTGTTTACCAGCTACATCAGTTTGTTTCTCCCAACTTCCTGCAGCTTTATATAGATTGTTTAAAGGTTAGCTGAGATGACCCTGATATGACAGAGGGATACACAAAGATGTGGATGTCAGCAGTGCATGAATGCACCTACCAGGAAACTGTTTGAGCTTTAAAGGTGGAAACACCAAAGCAGTGTATTAGAATAAAATGCTTCTACTAGTTCAACTGAGAGAGAGTTTGATTTGTTGTTTTCCCAAACTAATGAAAAGAAGGATGTTTTCTTTATGTGTTTGGGGTGTTTATATGATGAATATAATGGTTCCCCAAAGGAGCATCATTTTGAGCATTTGAGCATTATGTTTTCAATTCACACTGGGGGACTGGTTTATAATTACTCTAACGGAGTCCAGACTTGGGACCAATGGGTATTTACATCCCCCTTTCTTCTTAGGCACTGAGTGTGTTGGGCACACAACTCCACATCGACTACAGGGTGCAAGTGAGGTTTGTTTATTTCAGCTTGCTTGCAATGGATGTACGTTTCTAGGTCACTGATTCCAGCACAGCAGTATTCATGGCAAACAGTGTATGAAGGAGGATTTATATGCAGGATGGTGGCATAACTGGATGGACTCGGGCTTGATCTGCTTGGGTGGCTAACTCTAAATAAAACCTGGGCATCTACATGTAGCATCCTAGCTAATGAAAAATGCATTTGAGTTTGGACTTACTGATATCCAAATACATTAAACTAAAACATACAGAATGGGCAACATGGAAAAAAAATTTTTATGGGAAGTTACTAAAATGTCTCCTTTAGTTCTGAATTCTGTTTCCCATTTTATTGTGAGGAAGTCTATTAGCAAAAGAGATAAGATTTCAGATTGAGATCTTCCAAGTAATGTTAAGTGCCTGCCTGTCAGAGCATATCATCGATGAGATGCTGTTAGCTATTTTCCTAAATTCTAGGAGCATATACCTACTTATCTTTCTAAGTTGGCTTCATTCAACCATGATTCAGGTTGTTGACACATGATTTGTAAGAGGATTTAGTTTTCTTAAAACTGCAGTATGAATTCTGAAATGGAAATCTAATCTTAAAACCAGTGCAGGGCAATTTGCAAAAATATCTTAAAACATGAGTGTGGGAAATCTTGAAATATTGGGAAGACTACTTTTCCAGGTGTCAGGAGAAAACTGTAGAAAGAGCAGGGTCATTAGAAGCTAGTTTGCTGAGCCAAATGCAGGCCTTGTGACATGTTTAAGGTGATCTGAAGAGTAATATTTGCTTAAGGGTACAAATGTCTATGTTTGTATTGAAGCTGTGTGCTGGAATATAAAATAGGTACCTTACCCTGACCTGTGGTGGTGCAGTGGATAAAACTTCAACCAGGAATGCTGAGGTTGTCACTTTGAAACTCTGGACTTGGTTGGTCAAGGCACAGAGAGAAGCAATAACCATGCGTTGATGCTTCCCACTCCTCCTCTCCTTCTCTCTCCCTCTCTCTCTAAAATCAATAGAAAAATAAAATAAAATAGGTATCTTATTTTTAGTCCTGGAAGGAAAATTACGTATTTTTAGATATTTTTGATGCTAGCCTCTATAGTATAGAGTTTATAAAGAAATCAAGGATCCGGGGGGCTGCAGCCTATTGTTGCTGGGTCACTCAGGGAAAATTGGTTCTTCACATATTTAGACACTAGTTGTGGACACACACATGCACACACATATATATGTGCATACATATATGTGTATATATGTGCATACAGAGGTGGGCAGAAGTAGGTTTACAGTAGTATGTGAGACAGAGCTTATTCTCGTCTTATTCTTCATTTGTATTATAACTGTAAACCTACTTTTGCCCACACCTGTATTTATGTGTGTGGTGCTTTGAATGGATTCCAAAGTAGTCTGTCCTTTAGCCCACAGACATTGTGCTGGCTTGGACAAGCTATCTTGCTTTTTGGGATATCATCTAGTCACAAGGAGCCTGCATTCAGCCTCTGATGTCTTCTAGGCTAACATCTTCTGAATCTACTGAGAAAGAGGATTGATACTAATTATGTTTTCTCTGGGCGTGTAGACTTTCAAACGTGTAATGGAAGTCTGCTATAGTCTCCTGGGTGCTGGGGACACCATAGTGAAGAAAACAGAGAAAAGGAAGTAACATTTGAGCAGCAATGTTAATAAGACGAAGAAAAGAAGAAACACTATTCCAGATAAAGATAAGGGAAGGGTTGAGAATAAATGATGAAGTCAGAATCTTGTAGGTCATTGAAAGGGCATGGCCTGTTCTCTGAGTCATTTGGGAATCACTCTTCGGACCTGGGAAAGTAACACACTCTGACCTGTTTTAAATAAGTCTGCCTGTTTGCTATGTTGAGAATAGACTCTAGGTAGCCAGTAAGGTGGGGAAGTAGGTAGAAAAGTTAGGAGGTTGTTACAGGAACTCTGGAAAGAGATGATGGTTTTTACACTAAGGCATTAATAGAAGAGGTAGTGAGAAGGCGTCAGATTCTTTATGTATTTTTCAAAATACATAGCTAATTGGGTTGCTAATGGGTTTCATGTGGCTCTGATAGAAGAAGGGACAAACAGAATACCAAGATTTATAGCATTGAAACTGGAAGGATAGGACCTCCATTTACTGAAGTAAGAAGCCTGTTGAAAGACCAGGTTTGGAAGATTAGGTATTTGTTTGTTTGGGAAGGCATGCATTCCATTTTGGACAATAAGCCTTGAAATGTTTATTTGCAATCCAAGTGGAAATGTCAAGTAGACAGCTAGAATTTTGGGCAGGAGTTGGGAATTGTCAGTATACTTGTGGCATCGGGAAGCTATGAGATCACCAAGGAGTGAGTGGACATGTAGATAGATATAGAAGATGTCCTTGGACAAAGCCTGGGGGCCTATAATGTTTCGAGGTGAAGGTTGGAAGAACCACAAAGGAAACTGAACTGAATGATCACTGAGAAAGAAGGAAAAACAGGAAAGTAGAGTGACCTGAAAGTGAAGTGAAGAAAGTGTTTTGTAGGAAAGACTCACTATGTCAAATATTGCTAAGTCAATGTGGGAGGAGCCAAATTAAGATAGAAATGAGGGGAAAAATGTCTTTTTACATGTTAATTTTTCACCAGGTGGGACGAGGTGCTGTTGCTTCTTCTGACTGCAAATTCTAGAATTTCTAGACTCTTCTATTCCATTTTATTCCTTCTTTCAAATGGAAATTGAATTACTTTGTCAATTGCATCCAATAATAAATTCATGCTATTAATGTCTTGTTTTCCAGTTACTGCCCAAGAGCTACAGTATGAGTAGTTAGATGAACTGTCTTAGAGATTATCACATACTTTTCTACTTCAGAACGAGCTTGCCATCTTTCCAGCCTATAATATAATTTTTCTGACTGCTTATGCTCTAAGCCAATGCTGCACTAAGATTTATATTTTAAGGTTTTTAGTCATGATCCCTTGAGAACCAATCAAATGCTAGGCAATCCCAAATTCTAAAGGCCTAAAAAAAAGTAAGCATTTATTTATTCATTTTAAGCATTTATTTTTCACTTCTCCAAATCCACTGCAAGTTTGGGAGGCTCTAGGGTGACTGTATTCCATGTCATGGCTCATCCTGGCACCTTCAAAAATCCTTAGGGCACTGATGGCTATATTAGAAAGATTAGCACCAGCAATTAAATTCTTCCACTAGGAATTTACAAACAACACTCTCAAGCAAAAGCACATGGCTGATTCTAATTTCTAAGGCTTGGAGAAGAAGAAGAAGAAGGTATCAAAGAATAGCGGTAAAGCCTTCTTCAGAAACAAACTGTTTTTACTTTATTTTTATAATCACAAATTAGTGTAAAGCCACTGAATTCACTTTTTATGTTCTTGCATAATTTTAATATGATTTTCTTAAAGATAATGCTTTGCTTCACTTCTGGTTCTATCAGAGGCTCTAAAGACAGAATAGCCAGCATGCTATGAACAGGTAAGATTTTCAGTAAAACTTCAATAATCCAATTTGAGGTGAAAATGTACGAGGTGTTTACAGTTTGAATTCTGCCCTGAAGTAACTTGTGCAGTTGTTAGCAGAACCTAAAGTAAAACTACATGGGATGCTCACTCAAACTCCTTATCTGTTTCTGCTGCAATGTCTTTCCTTTGTTATTCTGCTGTAGTTTTCAAGCTTGCAGTGCAATAGCATCTGTAGTATTTTTAGCTGCCCAAACAACCTCACCTCTCATATTCTGTAGTACTTTTGGTTACAAATGATGACACCATAAATCAGCCATATCACTCTCAGTGTAAGTATTTATAACTGGTTGATCTATGTAATATTCCCCCAAAACAAGCTCTTTTTCCTTTAGTGAAATGTTAAATCCAAGTGTTGGTCAAAGGAACTCTGCTAGAAAAAGAACTGGCAGAGGTGACTAACCTCATTCAAAATCTCTGTATTCCATTTAATTTTTATTTCTATGTGTATGTTTGTAGTACACACAAGGTAAAAACAACACAAATAAAAGTGACTTTGTTTTGGACAGGTCTATAATTTTATAAAACTAACAAATTTCTCATATATTAATGTGATTTATGGGTAGTGATATATGGTTCACAGATTGTTTCATATTTACCCTAATTTGTATTTCACACAGTAAACGAGGAATATGTACATTATTCCTACTTTACAAACAAATACGTAGACATTAAAAAAATTCAGACTTGCTAACATTCACAGTTAGCTATTGACAAAGTTGGAATTAAATGGGGGTGGAAGAGACTTTGCAAGGGGCATGGGGGCACGATGAGGTATGTCGACGCTATAATATTGAGTGGGACATTTGAAACCATGTCTACACAATAAATTAAAAATTAAAAACAAAACAAAACAAAAATAACCTCTGGTTTTATCTGGCTTTCTTTTGTGCTGTTTCCTCAAGCAAGTAAGAGTATTATTTTATTATCCTAATTTGAAATTTATTTTATATCATTAAATAAATAGCTGTACTGAATCTTCCCATGAGTTATGATACAAATGACCAGAGATATTAAAAGGTCTTTAATGTGCTTGTCTTCAAGAATCTAGCTTTGATCATGTTAGTAAAATAACAATAACTATTTTATTTTGAAGTGAATATTGACTACATTCCCTGTGCTGTACTTTACATCCCCATGACTGTTCTGTAACTGCCAATCTGTACTTCTTCATCCTTCACTTTTTTTAAAATTTACTTATGATTTTAATTTATTGTGTTTACATAGATTCAAGTGTCCCACCAAATATATCTCCCCCCACTTCTGTATTCCCCTTGGCCCCCCATTTTGCCCCCTCCCCCCAAAGCCTTCCCCCCTTCCCTCCAAGATTTGCTGTCCTGTTCTCTATAATTCTATGTTATGTATATATAATTTCACTAATCTCTTTCCCTTCTCTGATCCCATCTTCTCTTCTACTTTCCCTCTGGTCCCTTTCATCCTGCCTCTGCCTCTGTTCCGTTCCTCAGTTCACATTGTTCATTAGATTCCTCAAATGAGTGAGGCCATATGATATTTTTATTTCTCTGCCTGGCTTATTTCACTGAGCATGATAGTTTCCAGGTCCATCCATGTTGTGCAAAAGGTAAGATTTCCTTCTTCATCACGGCCGCGTAGTATTCCATTGTGTATGTGTACCACAGCTTTTTAATCCACTCATCTACTGAAGGACACTTTAAAACCACAATGAGATACCACCTCACACCAGTCAGAAGGGTGCTCATCAACAAAACAACACAGAGTAAGTGCTGGCGAGGATGTGGAGAAAGGGGAACCCTTCTGCACTGCTGGTGGGAATGCAGACTGGTGCAGCCACTGTGGAAAACAGTATGGAGATTCCTCAAAAAATTAAAAATTGAACTGCCTTTTGACCCAGCTATTCTACTTTTAGGTATATATCCTATGAACACCAAATCACTGATTCAAAAGAAGAAATGCGCCCCCATGTTCGTGGCAGCATTGTTCACAATATCCAAGATCTGGAAACAGCCCAAGTGTCCATCCTTTCACTTTTGTCACCCATCGCCAACCCCCTTCCCATTTGGCAACCTCAAAATGTTCCCTCTATCTATGGTTCTGTTTCTGTTGTGCTGGTTCCTCTATTTTGTTTTTTAGATTCAGTTGTTGATAGCTATGTATCTATTGCTATTTTATTGTTCATACTTTTTATCTTTTTTTCTTCTTCTTCTTAAAGGAGATCCTTTAACATTTTAGGTAATACTGTTTTGGTGGAGATAAACTCCTTTAGCCTTTTCTTGTCAGGGAAGTGTTGGGCAGATAAAATATATTATGCTCACTTTGTTAAAGATGGTGCTGCCCACATGGAAGTCTGTTGATATTAATGTGTGTTGGGGGACAGGCTGTGGGCAGGCCGGGTCATTATAGCCTAAGGCTTAGTTTTAAGAGTAAGCTTTTCCCCACACCCTTGACTGATTGGATGATGTGGGGTGGTGCTCTCTCATGAGGAATCCTCCAATTATGCCTCAGATAAGTGACTTTGTATCAGAGACTTCCTTGTTTGTATAATTGGATCAA
Organism: Rhynchonycteris naso; assembly: GCA_037038555.1. Lineage (NCBI taxonomy): Eukaryota > Metazoa > Chordata > Mammalia > Chiroptera > Emballonuridae > Rhynchonycteris > Rhynchonycteris naso. Next base: position 24,019,698 of record CM073001.1, read on the forward strand.
AGATTTTGATTCTACACTATAAAGTGGGACAGACTGGGAGCTTGCTGTCTCTCGGTTCCTGAGGTTAGCATTAGAGAGGAGAGCAGAGAAAGGTCATGTGGAGGAGGCCAGGAGAAGCAGCCAAGATGGTGGAGTGCTGAGGGAGAAGCCAGTTTGTGCAGAGTTTGTGCTGGAGAAGGAGATGGGGAACAGAAGTGAATAAGTCTGGTGAGCTAGAAGCCTTTGATTCTAGGAAACTCAGGTAAGTCAGTAGCTTTGTGAGCACTGAATGAGTGGGTTTTGGAGCCCAGTGTGTGGTGTTTTTGCTTGCCTGCCAGGTGCAAGCTAGAATTAAAGGTGATGGCTCACCAGTTCTTGGCTCCATTGTTTCATTACCGACTGTCTGAATCTAATGAGAACCTGCACTGGCCAGGCTGCTGTGATAATGGCCTTGGCCACTGGTTTTACACTTGTTGTGGGCTTTTTTGGGTTCACCTCCTTTGGGACTCTCTGAGCTTTCTGGACTTGTATGTCTATTTCCTTCATCAAATTAGGGAAGTTTTCTGACATTACTTTTTCAAATAGGTTATTTTTTTTCCTCTCTTTCTTCTCCTGGCATGGTCAGGCCAGGTGCTGCTTGTGTGAGAGATTTTAGGAAAATCTGGAACATGAGCAGACATGGGCCATTCAGATGAAAACAGCTTGGATAGGGCCTCAGGGAAGCACCAGGGCAGGGTAAACTGATGTGAGCCAAGTTGATGGAGTCTTAGATATGGTGCACACCTGCCAGCTCTGTGAGGGAGGGCTCATCAAAGGAACAATGGCCTCTGCCAACACTTTTGTCTGGGAGAAAGCTATTCCCCCTGCTCTCCCCCTCCGCCCTGGCTCTCACCTTGATGCTGGACAGTTAAATTCCTCTCTGTATATTCCTGGTGCATTTTGAGCTGCTGTCCCAGTGCTGGAGCTTATAGGGAGCGAGTCTGACTCAATCTGTGTGTGAGCCCTTTAAGAGGAGTTGTTTGGAACTCCAGCAGCCCTCCATTTCCCTCAGACTCAATCTGCACTGGTATTGACAGTCAAGTTTTGGAAACTTCACTTCCTGGTACTAGAACCCTGGTCTGGGCAGTTGGTGTTGGGCTGGGACCCCTTGTTCCTCAGGAGGTCCTTGACAGTTGAAATATTTCTCCCAATATTTATCTGCCACATATATGTGGGGATCCAGCCCATTTTGCATCTCTGCACCTCCTACCTGTGTGGATGTAGCTTCTTCTTTAATTCCCTAGTTGTAGGATTTACATTCAGTCAGATTTCAGGTGGTTCTGAATGATGGTTGGTTGTTCTGTAGTTTTGTTGTATTTCTCGTTCTTTCTTTCTCTCTTTTTTTTGATGGAGAGAGAGTCAGGAAGGGAGAGAGATGAGAAGCACCAACTCATAGTTGCATTACTTTTAGTTGTTCATTGATTGCTTCTCATATGTGCCCTGACTCAGGGCTCCAGCTGAGCAAGTGACGCCTTTCTTAAGCCAGAGACCTTGGGCTCAAGACAGTAACCATGGGATCATATTGATGATCCCATGCTCAAGTTTGGCAACCCAGTGCTCAAACTGGTGAGCCTGTGCCCAAGCTGAATGAGTCTGTGCTCAAGCTGTAACCTTGGTATTTCGAACCTGGGACCTAAGAATCCCAGATTAATGCTCTATTCACTGTGCCACCACCTGTCAGGCTTGGTTGTAATTTTGATGTGGTTGTGGGAGGAGGTGAGAACTGCATTTATCTATGCTGCCATTTTGCATGGAAGTCTAGGGTTTAATTTTAAAACTTATGGGCAAAGAATACAGATTAGAATGAAAGAGTTTCATGTGATGTAATTGGACAAAGGAGGCAAGTGTGCCTATTGCAAAAAATACTTTTCTAATAGAATTTAAAAAGAAAAGATGTCAGAATGCTGTGGAGGCACAAGGATTAGATGAATCAAACTTCTAAGTAGGAGATAACATATCTCTAGGATTTTTTTAAAAAATGGAGGGAAGAAGCATTTCTTGATTCTGGGTGTTCTCTGTCAAATGAGTCTCACTATGCATGTGTAATTAAATATTTAAAAATATTCTTGAGTAGAATTATCTTTTTTGTGTGTGACAGAGAGAGAGAGAAAGACAGGAAGGGAGAGAGGTGAGAAACATCCATTCTTTGTTGCAGCTTCTAAGTTGTTCATTGATTGCTTTCTCATATGTGCCTTGATGGGAGGGCTACAGCAGAGCGAGTGACCCCTTGCTCAAGCCAGAGACCTTGGGCTCAAGCCAGTGACCCTGCCCTCAAGCTAGTGAGCCCGTGCTCAAGCTGATGAGCCCACACTCAAGCCAGCAATCTTGGGGTTTTGAACCTGGTTCCTTCGCGTTCCAGTCTGACGCTCTATCCACTGTGCCACCACCTGGTCAGACTTGAGTAGAATTATCTTATAAGCAGTTTCATTTTTAATTTTTAAAGAAACACTATACTGTTTCCACAGTGGCTGCACCAATCTGCATTTCCACCAACAGTGCATGAATTTCCTTTTTCTTCATATCCTTGCCAACACTTTTTATTTGTGGATTATTTGATGGCAGCCATTTTGACAGATGCAAGGTGATATCTCATTCTGGTTTTAATTTATATTTCTTTGAGATTAGTGACATTGAGCATCTTTTCATATGTTTACTGGTCATCTGTATATCCTCTTTGGAGAAGCATCTTTTGAGGTCTTTCACCTATTTTTTTTTTTTTTTTTTTTTAATATATATTTTATTATTATTAATTCTAATGGGGTGACATCAACAAATCAGGGTACATATGTACAATGAAATCATCTCCAGGTTATCTTATCATTCAATTGTGTTGCATACCCATCACCAAAAGTCAAATTGTCCTCTGTCACCTTCAATCTGGTTTTCCCTGCGTCCCTCCCCTCCTCCCTATCCCACTCTTCCCTCCCTCCCCCCATCCCATAACCACCACTCTCTTGTCCATGTCTCATACCCTCACTTTCATGTCCCACCTATGTATATAATCGTGCTGTTCTCAGTTTTTCTTTTTTTCTGATTTACTTATTTCACTCCGTATAATGTTATCAAGGTACATCCATTTTGTTATAAATGCTCCGATGTCATCGTTTCTTATGGCTGAGTAGTATTCCATAGTATATATGTACCATAGCTTTTTAATCCACTCGTCTTCTGACGGACACTTGGGCTGGTTCCAGATCTTCGCTATTGTGAACAATGCTGCCACGAACATGGGGGCGCATTTCTTCTTTTCGAACAGTGCTATGGTGTTCTTAGGGTATATTCCTAAAAGTGGGATAGCTGGGTCAAAAGGCAGTTCGATTTTTAGTTTTCTGAGGAATCTCCAAACTGTTTTCCACAGTGGCTGCACCAGTCTGCATTCCCACCAGCAGTGCAGAAGGGTTCCCTTTTCTCCACATCCTCGCCAGCACTTATTCTGTGTTGTTTTGCTGATAAGTGCCATTCTGACTGGTGTGAGGTGATATCTCATTGTGGTTTTAATTTGCATTTCTCTAATGATTAGTGATGTTGAGCATTTTTTCATATGCCTATTGGCCATCTGTATGTCCTCTTTGGAGAAATTTCTATTCATTTCTTTTGCCCATTTTTTGATTGGGTTGTTTGTCTTCCTGGTGTTGCGTTTTATAAGTTCTTTATAAATTTTAGTTATTAACCCCTTATCAGATGTGCTGTCGAATATGTTCTCCCATTGTGTGGTTTGTCTTTTTATTCTGTTCCTATTGTCTTTAGCTGTGCAAAAACTTTTTAGTTTGATATAGTCCCATTTGTTTATCTTGCCTTTTATTTCAGTTGCCCATGAAGATAAATCGGCAAATATACCGCTGCTACAGATGTCGGAGAGCTTGCTGCCTATGTTTTCTTCTAAGATGCTTATGGTTTCACGGCTTACATTTAAGTCTTTTATCCATTTTGAGTTTGTTTTTGTGAATGGTGTAAGTTGATGGTCTAGTTTCATTTTTTTGCAGGTAGATGTCCAATTTTCCCAACACCATTTGTTAAAGAGGCTGTCTTTACTCCATTGTATGTTCTTTCCTCCTTTGTCAAATATCAGTTGTCCATAAAGCTGTGGGTTTATTTCTGTGTTCTCTGTTCTGTTCCATTGATCTATGTGCCTGTTCTTATGCCAGTACCAGGCTGTCTTGAGTATAATGGCCTTGTAGTAAACCTTGATATCAGGAAGAGTGATACCTCCTGCTTTATTTTTTCTTTTTAAGATTGCTGAGGCTATTCGTGTTCTTTTTTGGTTCCATATAAATTTTTGGAATATGTGTTCTATATCTTTGAAGTATGTCATTGGTATTTTAATTGGTATTGCATTGAATTTATAAATTGCTTTGGGTAATATAGACATTTTAATGATGTTTATTCTTCCTAGCCATGAGCACGGTATGTGCTTCCACTTGTTTGTATCTTCTTTGATTTCTTTTATCAATGTTCTATAATTTTCCGAGTACAAGTCCTTAACCTCCTTGGTTAAATTTACTCCTAGGTACTTTATTTTTTTGGCTGCAATAGTGAAGGGGATTGTTTCCTTAATTTCTTTTGCTGATATTTCATTGTTGGTGTATAGAAATGCCTCTGATTTCTGAGTATTAATTTTATATCCTGCCACCTTGCTGAAATCATTTATAAGGTCCAGTAGTTTTTTGACTGAGACTTTAGGGTTTTCAATATACAATATCATATCATCTGCAAATAATGACAGTTTTACTTCTTCTTTTCCAATTTGGATGCCTTTTATTTCTTCTTCTTGTCTGATTGCTGTAGCTAGGACTTCCAGAACTATGTTGAATAAGAGTGGTGAAAGTGGGCAACCCTGCCTGGTTCCTGATCTTAAGGGGATTGCTTTTAATCTTTGTCCATTTAGTATGATGTTTGCTGTCGGTTTATCGTAGATGGCCTTTATCATGTTAAAGAATGATCCCTGTATTCCCACTTTACTGAGAGTTTTGAGCATGAATGGGTGCTGGATTTTATCAAATGCCTTTTCTGCATCTATTGAAATTATCATGTGATTTTTGTCCTTCCTTTTGTTTATGTGGTGAATCACATTGATTGATTTGCGAATATTGAACCAGCCTTGCCTCTCCAGAATAAATCCCACTTGATCGTGGTGTATGATTTTTTTCATATATTGCTGGATCCGGTTGGCTAATATTTTGTTGAGAATTTTAGCGTCTAAATTCATCAGGGATATAGGCCTATAATTTTCTTTCTTTGTGTTGTCTTTGCCCGGTTTTGGGATCAGAATTATGCTCGCCTCATAAAAGGAGTTTGGTAGTCTTCCTTCCTCTTGAATTTTTTGAAATAGCTTGAGGAGAATAGGAGTTAGTTCTTCTTTGAATTTTTGATAGAATTCACTTGTGAAGCCATCAGGCCCAGGACTTTTCTTTTTTGGGAGTTTTTTGATAACTGTTTCGATCTCATTTGCTGTAATTGGTTTGTTTAGGTGTTCTGATTCTTCCAGATTGATTTTTGGAAGGTTATATGATTCAAGAAATTTGTCCATTTCACCAAGATTGTCTAATTTTTTGGCATATAGTTCTTCATAGTATTTTCTTACAATGCTTTGTATTTCTGTTGTGTCAGTTGTTATTTCTCCACTGTCCTTTCTAATTTTATTTATTTGAGTCCTCTCTCTTTTTTTCTTGGTGAGTCTAGTTAAAGCTTCATCAATCTTGTTTACCTTTTCAAAGAACCAGCTTCTTGTTTCATTGATCCTCTGTATTGTTTCCTTAGCCTCTATGTCATTTATTTCTGCTCTGACCTTTATTATTTCCTTCCTTCTACTTGTCTTGGGTTTTATTTGTTGTTGTTTTTCTAGTTCTTTTAGATGCAGGGTCAGGTTGCTTATTTGAGCTTTTTCTAGCTTCTTATGATATGCCTGTAGTGCAATAAACTTCCCTCTCAGAACTGCTTTTGCTGTGTCCCATAAATTTTGAGTTGATGTATGCTCATTATCATTTGTTTCTAGAAACTTTTTTATTTCTTCTTTGATCTCATTGTTGATCCATTCATTATTTAATAACATGCTATTTAGTTTCCAAGTGTTTGAGTATTTTTCATTTTTTCTTTTGTGGTTAATTTCTAGTTTCATGGCATTGTGATCAGAGAAAATGCTTGATATGATTTCAATCTTCTTAAATTTATTGAGACCATTTTTGTGTCCTAACATGTGGTCTATCCTAGAAAACGTACCATGAGCGCTTGAGAAGAATGTATATTCTACTGCTTTAGGGTGAAAAGTTCTGAAGATATCTATTAAATCTAGTTGATCTAGTGTATCCTTTAAGTCTGCTGTTTCTTTATTAATTTTCTTTCTTGAGGATCTATCCAGTGTTGTTAGAGGAGTATTGAAATCCCCTACTATGATAGTATTGCTGTTTATCTCGCCCTTTATATCCATCAAAGTCTGCTTTATGTATGTCGGGGCTCCTATATTTGGTGCATAGATATTTACAATAGTTATATCTTCCTGTTGAATTGTTCCCTTTATCATTATGTAGTGTCCTCCTTTATCTCTTACTACAGCCTTTGTTTTAAAGTCTATTTTGTCTGATATAAGTATTGCTACCCCTGCTTTTTTTTCATTTCCATTTGCATGAAATATTTTTTTCCATCCTTTTACCTTCAGTCTATGAGCATCTTTTGTTTTAAGGTGTGTCTCTTGTAGACAGCATATGTATGGGTCCTGTTTCTTTATCCATGCAGCTACCCTATGTCTTTTGATTGGATCATTTAATCCATTTACATTTAAGGTTATTATTGATATGTAGTTGTTTATTGCCATTTTATTCTTTAAAGCTGTATTCTTCTTTTGCTCTATTCATTCCTCCCTTTAAACTGTTCACAAGAGGCCCCTTAGTATCTCTTGCAGAATTGGTTTGGTTTTTATGAATTCCTTCAGGCTTTCTTTTTCTGGGAAGCTCTTTATTTCTCCTTCAATTTTAAACGTTAGCCTTGCTGGATAAAGTAGTCTTGGTTGTAGGTTCTTGTTCTGCATTACTTTGATTATTTCTTGCCATTCCCTTCTGGCCTCAAGTGTTTCTGTTGAGAAGTCCGATGTCATCCTTATGGGGGCTCCTTTGTAGGTGATAGTCTTTTTTTCTCTAGCAGCTTTTAAAATTTTTTCTTTATCCATTAGCTTTGGTATTTTAACTATGATGTGTCTTGGTGTAGATTTTTTTGGGTTTCTCCTTAATGGAGTTCTGTGTGCTTCTTGAATGTGTGGAGTGTTTCCCAGCCTTAATTTAGGAAAGTTTTCTGCTATGATTTGATTGAACAAAGTTTCCATTTCCTGTCCTCTCTCCTCTTCTTCAGGCACCCCAATGATGCGAATGTTGTTTCTCTTCATGTTGTCACAAAGCTCCCTTAAAGTTTCCTCACATTTTTTAAGTCTCTTTTCCTTTTTCTTCTCTGCTTCTGTGCCTTTGTTTATTGTGTCCTCTAACTCGCTTATTCGATCCTCAGCGTCATCCATCCTGCTTTTAATTCCTTCCATTGTGGTCTTCAGTTCTGATACTGTATTTGTCATTTCTGTCTGATTCTTTTTTATTATTTCAATTTCATTTTTTATACTTGTTATCTCTTTATTTAGGTGTTCATAATGACTATCCATTGTTGCTCTAATTTCTTTGAACATCCTAACTATCATTATTCTAAATTCTGCTTCTGGTAATTTGGTTATATCTGGTTCATTCAGGTCCTTCTCTGGGGATTTCTCTTGATTCATTTGGTTTGCATTCCTCTGCCTGCCCATTTTTTCTGTGTATAAGCGGGTTGTGGCCACTGGAGTCCAGTAGGTGTTGCCTTTGTGTTCCCTAGGTGTGGTCTATCTGCAGACCCCCCACCTCCTCTGCCGGTGCCTAGGGTGGTTGGGTATGAGCGTTGCCAGCGCCGGCCCACTGTGGCTTTTGCTATGATTTCTGCCTCTCCTCCGTGGGAGGGGCTGTGACTGAAGCCACAAGATTAGCACCAAGGGTAGAGGTGAGCACCTTTGCTCAGCTGTGGACCCAGCCTATTTCCGGACTTCCGCCCAGAACCAGCAGTCGGAGCCTGCTCGCTACAGTTCCGCGGGTTAGGCGGGGCTTTTGACGTGCTCTCAGCTGTAAGCTTTTGCCCGTCCGGAGCTTTAGCCCCGCCCTCGAGGCCAAGGCCCTACTGCGCAGGGTCGGAAACCAAGGTTTATTGGGGCGGGCGTGTTTGCTGGCTTCCGCCGAGCTGCGTACTTCCGCTCGTCCCGGACTCTACCCCGCCCCCGCGTTCGGAGCCCGCTCGTGCACGTATGAATACTATCCGGGCTTTCTCCGGCCGGGCGCGGATAGCAGCGTGGGCTCAGCTGCGAGCCTCCACTTGTCTCGGGGTCCACCCCGTTCCCTCGCTCGGAGCCCGTTCGCGCACCGTATACTGGCCAACCGCGGTTTCTCCGGCCCGGGGGGGGGGGGTTGGGGTGGGGAAGTGGGGGACTGGCAGCGTCAGCTCAGCCACAGCCCCTGCCCGTCCCTGGTCCTAGCCCGGTCCCCACGATCAGGGCCGGCTTGCGCAGGGCCTGCCCGTTCCTGGCCTCCCGCTTTGTCCCCGTAAGTGGGATTAAAGGCGGGCCCGCAGCTTCCGGACCGCTCTCGCGCGTCCCCTCTGACCCTCTGGGCTAGACCGATCTCCCACCGGCTTGGCCTCTGCCCACGCCGACAGAACCGCCTTTCAGCGTCCTGCCGCCCCAAAACCTTAAGCAGCCCTCAGCAGAGTAGGAAGGGACCTAATACTCCACACTGTAGGCCTGGGAGCTCCCTCACTTGTTTCACAACTCAAAACTGTCCAAACGCCTTTCTAGGCTCTGAGACTGCAGGCTGGGGCTTGGTTCCTGGGACCCAGGTCCCTCCCTCTCCGCCAAACTCTCCTCCCGCCACACGGGTCTCTCCGGGCTGCCGTTTGCTCCGGGGAGCTGGGCAGCCCCCTTCGCGTTTTCGCTATTCCTACCAGTCTCAATGTGGCTTCTTCTGTGTTCCTTGGTTGAAGAGTCCACTTAGTTTTGTTGGAAGTTGGTTTATCCAGGTGATGGTTCTTAAAATTGAGTTGTAATCCACTTTGGTTCTGGGAGTTGGAAGTCGGTACGTCCGCCTACTCCGTCGCCATCTTGCTCCCCCCTCACCTATTTTTTAAGTCAGATTTTTTTTTTTGGTGTTGGGTTGTATAAGTTGTTTTTTTTTTTTCGTGTTTTTTTTTAAATTATTTTTATTTATTTATTCATTTTAGAGGAAAGGGAGAGAGAGAGAGAGAGAGAAAGAGAGAAGGAGGGGAGGAGCAGGAAGCTTCAACTCCCATATGTGCCTTGACTGGGCAAGCCCAGGGTCTCGAACCGGCAACCTCAGCATTCCAGGTCAATGCTTTATCCACTGCGCCACCACAGGTCAGGCTGTATAAGTTTTTTATACATTTTGAATTTTAACCTCTTATCAGATGTATCATTGGCAAATATGTTCTCCCATTCAGTGGGTTGTCTTTTCAATGGAACTGCCTTATGACCCAATGATTTCACTTCTGGAAATATATCAGAAAAAACCTGAAACACTAATTTGAAATAATATATGCACCCCTATGTTCATTGCAGCATTATTTACAATAGCCAAGATTGGAAACAGCCCTAGTGCCTATCAGTAGATGAGTGGGTGGAGAGCTGTGGTATATTTACACAGTGGAATACTACTCAGCCACATAAAAGATGGAATTTTACTTTTTGTGATAGCATGGATGGACCTGGAGAGTACTAGGCTAAGTGAAATAAGCCAGGGAGAGAAATATAAATACCATATGATTTCACTTACGTGTGGAATTTAATGAACAAAATAAGCTAACAAATAGAAACAGACTCATAGATACAGAGAACAGACTGACAGCTGTTAAAGGTGAGGGGGGGTTGGAGCACTGGGTGAAAAAAGTGAAGGAACTAAAATAAAAAAAATAACTCATAGACATAGACAACAACACAGTGATGACCAGAGGGAAAAGAGGGTGGGGGGAGGTCAAAAGAGTAAAGGGGGGATAAATGGTGATAGAAGAAGTGTTCATTTTGGGTGGTGAACACATAATGTAATATATAGGTGATGTATTCTGAAGTTGTACACCTGAAACCTCTATAATTTTATTAACCAGTGTCACTCTAATAAATTCAATAAAAGTTAAAAAAAAAGAATGATCTCATAATTATATAAGTCCTTTCTCTGGAAACCAGAATTTTCAGTGAACTGATTAATATCCACTGCTAGACTGATGGGTTTATCTAAGAGATTTGTCTCTGCCTTCAGAGTTTCCAACCTAGCTCTCTAACTTTCGACCTCTAACAGTCTCAAAATCTGCTGTGGCCCTACCTGCCAAAACATCTTGTTGGAAAGGTCAGCTTTGTGTTTTCTCCCACATGGATCTTTATTCCTCTGTACCTTAAAACCAAGATTCCTAGCTTTCATTATAAACCAGGACCAGTGCAAAATTTTCATTAAAAAAAAAAAATCCCTGCTGTTTCTACTGTTATATCAGTCCTGCATAACCAAGTAAGGCTTTGTTGGTTACTACTCCCCAAGATAGGATATTGCCTGTGTAAGCTCATAATATCATACAAAATTAAGACAATGATGATGTCAACCCTTGATTCTGCCCCTATGTGTTGCAAAGAACTCTTGAACAAATTGAGAAACCATTTCATAACCAGGAACAGTTAGGATGCCACTGAACCTGCCCATACGCACATTACCTGGCAGATCAGACCAAATTTGCGATTCCTGTGTTGTACATTGTTCAAGCAAATTTGATCTATAATTGCATACACACAGCAATATAGTCAAAGAAGTGTGGTTTTTACAGACAGGGTATAATCATTTTCTAATTAACAATTAAAAACCCTCCACAGTTTATTAGAAAATAAAAGCTTCGAATGTTTGCTAAATTACAATATGTGAATTAGCCCAATTGTCCCTGGGAAGTCCTCAGGTGACAGAAATATAAATAATTCACTGCAAAACTCTGCACCTAATTAGTATCCTGAAGCCAAAATTTATGCTCCCATGCTTTATACTTTCTCATCTTCTCTACCAGTTTATTTAATCCAGGTTCCAGGGGTGAAGGATATTGATTCCAGTGACTGAGTTTGTTGTAACTGCCAGTGGAAGACTGACCTTTGTAAATACCAGTTATTCAAAAATGGTTCATTTGCTGAGAGTTCCTAAGCAGCAGGTTGAAATGCTTGCCTATATCTACAGTGCCCAGTTTGGGATGTTTGGGCTTACAATTGCTTAGCTTTACAGTGACGTGGAAGCAATACACATTCAATAGAAACCACACTTTGAATTTTGATCTCATTCCAGGAAGTGATATGTGTGATGTGATACTCTCTCATGCTGCTAGGTAGCGACCGCGAGCCACAGATCCCAGCCTGGCACAGGGTCACAAGGTTAAACACTGATACTCCACATGCACTGTGTTGCCAGTGTTTTGGATATTGTGTTCTGAGCACGTTTAAGACAGGCCAGGCTAAGCCATGGAGATCAGTAGTTTAAGTATATTAGATGCATTCTGAATTACAATATTTTCAATTTACAATGGCTTTAATGGGATGGAACCCCATTGTAACTTGAGGGGCATCTGTAGTTATATAATACATGGGCACTGGATGAGCAGTCAGACCCCTGGGTTCTAGCCTGGCTCTCATTCTTGTCACTGAGGTGGTGGGTGTGTGTGTGTGTAGGGGGTGGGGGTATCACCAACAGCTGTGTTTGTCCAGCCTACTTTATTCCTGGTGTAAGTATCTCAAACTGCTCATTGAATTAGTTTTATTTTTAGCATTGTGTGGGTCTCTCAGAAAAATGCTTTTAGTTCTTTAGAAGGGACCAAAATACTTGATCTGGACCAAACACGTAGTGATTCATTTAAATCTGCAAAGTTCACTGTGATAGCCACATGTGGCTTCTTAACTTTAAATTAGTTAAAATTAAATATAATTTAAAAATTCAGGCCCTCAGGTACACTAGTCACATTTCGAGTGCTCAGAAGCTGAATGCGATTAATGGAAACCATATTGAACAATACAATGTCAAACTTTTCTATCCTCTTAAGAAATTTCTGTAGGATAGCACTGACTTAAACAAATTATACACCTCTAAATGCACAGAGTATTTCCCTCTTCCTTTTAATATCAGAATATTTAGGCCATTGCACATTCTGCCAAAAGTTTGTGAAATATTTTTATTCACTCCTTTATTTATGTAGCACATATTTATGAAGAACCTAATATTGCCAGGCACAGGAATGAATAAGATAAAGGACACACATGCTATTCTTATTTGATTGAAACACTTTCAGTATTGTCGATATTGAAAATATCTTCTTTTTATATTATTGATTGTTCTAATTAGGAAGTAAATTAATTGATGTCGATCTTCTAACTTGGCAAAATTGGAGAATAACAAATACAGTGTAAAATATGGGTGGGGAAAGTAAAATATGAGAGTATACTGATTGGTGATCTCAGACGATGTCTATCATTGCTTATTGCAGATTTCCTCTCATTTTCTGAAAAACTATAATTTTAGTAACATCTAAACTCAAGGAGATGATTGAAGGTTATAAGGAAGTGTACCTGAGACAAATTTTCAAATGAGGTAAGTAGGCAGATTCAGGAAATTTACAAGAAGAATATTTGAGCAACACAATAATTAACAGATTATGAGCAATACAAGATAACATTTGCAAGGACAGCAAATTATGGTTTCTGTGAGCTTTTGAAATTAGTGATAAAGAAGTATAATTATATACAATTACCATTTCAGAGTCTTATTTTAACTTTTATATTCAATGTACTGAAAATGCAAAACAAAACTTGACCGTTTTTGGATAGTTGTTTGATTCTGCAGTGAGAAGAGTTTATGGTCCTAACAGAGCCTGTGGTATGGACAATTTACGTAGGATTTAAGGGCATTAGCCCAGAAAGCTAGGGTTAAAGGGTAGAGTTGTTACTTGGGGAAGGTTGACCTATTTCTTGTTTCTTAAAGGCATTTTGTTGAGAATGAGTGGAATTGAACTGAGGGTTGTTTATAAGATGGCATAACAAGGAACAGGGCTCGATGTGTCAAGGGGATATGTTGGGGGACATGTTTCCCCCAACCTGCCTGTGAGAGCTATATACCTTTGACTTAAACACCATTGCCATCTCTTCTCAAAGCCAAGTTATCCACGTTGTTGAATTTCCATGCATTCTCTGGTTGGTTTCGTGAGACCCTGTCTTCAGTGAGTAGCCTTAGTATTTCTCCCTCTCTGTTGAGGCTAGCTGGGACTTTCAAGTGATTAAATGCAATGAGCCTTCTTTAGTCTACACCCCTTCTATCTTCAGAGAACATCTGGCTCAATTTTTTTATCCTTAAATCAATTTCTCCTGCTGGCATCCAGGGCACCACACCAGTCTGACAATATTCTCATTTCGTTCTAGTTCCACAACCATCATCCTGACTGAACTTTGGCTTATTGCCCTCTCTCTGCTTCCCCTATTTATTACTCTTGTTGTAAATCATGAATTTACAATATAAATGGATCATATCATTCTCCACTTAAAACCCTTGATGACTTGCCATTGCATTTAGAATGAGATCTAAATCCCATAATCTGATTTATGAACCCTGGATCATCTATCCTCTCTCTGACTCACCAGCCTCTGTTCACTAGTTGTCATTCATTCAGTTATTCTTTTACTTATTAATTCTTTCTATTCATTTAGCAATTATGTATTAAGAATGTCTCTGAGATCTGAGTGAATACCATAGGCTAAAAGTATTTCCTTCTTGGATTTTCTATTCTATCAGTACCCAAGAGTGATAGGAAGATTATAATACATTAAATGATGATAAGGGCAAAAGAATAAAATGAGGCAAGGAAGGGGGTGTGCATGGAAGGTTGAAAATATAGAGAGAGCAGGGAAGAAAGTTTTCACTGAGAAGCTGACATTTGAGTAAAGACTACATAGAAGAGAGGAGAAGACTACACAGGTATCGGTGAAGAGAACTTCAGGTACTACAAGAAAGAGCAAATGCAACATCTTAAGTGCACCTGGAATATTCTAGAAACAACAAGGAGGTCAGTATGAATACCTCAGATTGCACAAATAAAGTGGTCATAGTGACAAATGTGACAGAAGGAGGGATCAGATCATGTAGGACCTTGTAGACCATTGTAAAGACTTTGATTTTATTATTTTTTAAAGCTTTTATTTATTTTATTTTATTTATTTTTACAGGGACAGAGAGAGAGAGTCAGAGAGAGGGATAGATAAGGACAGACAGACAGGAAAGGAGAGAGGTGAGAAGCATTAATCATCAGTTTTTCATTGCGACACCTTAGTTGTTCATTAATTGCTTTCTCACATGTGCCTTGACCACGGACCTTCAGCAGACTGAGCAACCCCTTGTTGGAGCCAGCGACCTTTGGTGCAAGCTGGCAAGCTTTTGCTCAAGCCAGATGGGCCCCACGCTCAAGCTGGCGTCCTCAGGGTCTCGAACCTGGGTCCTCCGTATCCCAGTCAGACGCTCTATCTACTGCGCCACCGCCTGGTCAGGCTGATTTTATTTTTAATGATATGAAAAGCCACATGAAAATAATTTATGACTTTGACTTCTTCATATAATTTAAAGACTTGAAATTTAAGCACTCTGATTTCTGCTAAGAGAACACATATTCTTTTATTTTTGTGATAATTGTTCACACTGCCAACGTCCCATGAAAGGAAAAATTATGTAAATGGGAGCCCAACTAGTAAATGACATTTGATTTGTCTAAGTGATTATGCAGTGAAAATGTGACTTATCATAAGTTATGAATCATGTTAACTGATTAATGTTTCAAACCCTCTGTTATTGTTAAATATATGTTGAAGGAGAGGAGAAAGTGGAGGTTAGAAATAGCTTTGGCCCTGGCCGGTTAGCTCAGCTGGTTAGTGTTGTCTTGACATGCCACGGTGTGGGTTCAATCCCTGGTCAGAGCACATACAAGAATCAACCAATGACGGCATGAATAAGTGTAACAACAAATCAATGATTCTCTATCTCTCTCTTAAAATAAATCAATAAAATATTTTTTAAAAAATTTAAGAAAATGGCCTTAATGGTGTCTTCACATTTGAGTGTCCCAGAGACTTGGGGTTTTAAAACATCCTTTGCCAGCCCATTTTGCTGTTTTCTTGCCAGTGTTTGAAATGCATGATACCTTTGCTCTGTCTCTATATATTTTTGAGAAAAATTTGTCCAATAAGGGGCTTTAATGTAAAACTGGAAAAGTTAAGCAAATTTCATCTAATCAGAGAGGTGGCTATTCTCAATGCCACCTTCCCTTCAGTTAAATAGTTAATTTTACTATATTTTTGAAATTTGAAATGTTAAGACCTGTCACGCTTTGAAGTTCTTTCACATAAAACTTAATCTCTACTACTTTTATAACTATTTTTATTCTATTGAGTCTACCATAAATAAAAAATATTTTTCCACAATGAGATATCACCACACACCAGTCAGAATGGCACTCATCAGCAAAACAACACAGAATAAGTGCTGGTGAGGATGTGGAGAAAAGGGAACCCTTCTGCACTGCTGGTGGGAATGCAGACCGGTGCAGCCACTGTGGAAAACAGTTTGGAGATTCCTCAAAAAATTAAAAATCGAACTGCCTTTTGACCCAGCTATCCCACTTATAGGAATATACCCTAAGAACACCATAGCACTGTTCGAAAAGAAGAAATGCGCCCCCATGTTTGTGGCAGCATTCTTCACAATAGCGAAGATCTGGAAACAGCCCAAGTGTCCGTCAGAAGACGAGTGGATTAAAAAGCTATGGTACATATATAGTATGGAATACTACTCAGCCATAAGAAATGATGACATCGGATCATTTATAACAAAATGGATGTACCTTGATAACATTATACGGAGTGAAATAAGTAAATCAGAAAAAAAGAAAAACTGAGAACAGCATGATTTCATACATAGGTGGGACATAAAAGTGAGACTATGAGACATGGACAAGAAAGTGGTGGTTACGGGGTGGGAGGAGGGAGGGAAGGGTGGGATAGGGAGGAGGGTAGGGACACAGGGAAAACCAGATAGAAGGTGACAGAGGACAATTTGACTTTTGGTGATGGGTATGCAACACAATTGAATGATAAGATAACCTGGAGATGTTTTCATTGTACATATGTACCCTGATTTATTGGTGTCACCCCATTAGAATTAATAATAATAAAATATAAAAAAATATTTTTAATACTTTGTGAGGATGATGCTAACCATCTTTTCATTTGATATCTTCTATAGATTTATTCTAAGTATTCCTATGCATGAGTAATAGATGTTCTAGAAAGTGGAAAGAGGTAAATTATCAAACTAAGAATACAAAGTCCTCACTAAGAGCAAAAGGACTTGGTGTTCAGGTTGTGTATGTGCAAATTCCCAATAAAATAAATAGAGAAAACTGCCACGTAAGCATTTTATTGATTAACTAGAAGCCCCCACTAAAGTTTCTGGGGAGAAAAAATTATCGCCTAGAAGAGGGAAGGGAATCACAAATCTTAACCACAAAACAAGAT
This sequence comes from Rhynchonycteris naso, assembly GCA_037038555.1. NCBI lineage: Eukaryota > Metazoa > Chordata > Mammalia > Chiroptera > Emballonuridae > Rhynchonycteris > Rhynchonycteris naso. Next base: position 24,036,343 of record CM073001.1, read on the forward strand.
GTTATAGAGAGATAAACTGGTGTTATTACATTCTGAAGGAATGGGTTTCAATCTTCAATTCTACACTCTACTAACAAAAATTTCTTATAGAATATGGGCAAAATAAAGAAATATAGTTACTTAAAAAAATGGATGTACCTTGTGCTTATTCTCAGGAACTTGAGATGGTGATTCAACAAAAATAAGAGGAAATACCTGGTGCAAGTGCTGTGTGAACTATCTTGCCTTTTATTTTATATTTTCAGTGCTCTTAGGTATATATTTTATTTTTCTTTTTATGTTAATTCTTTAATACATATTTAAAAAATTAGTATAGTCAAGAATAGTATCTCTGACTTCCTAATAGTATGCTGTGAATAGGTAGGACATACTGGTAAATGGGGAAATTTACCCAAGCTCAAAAGATATCCCAAATGTTCACTCAGTCCCAATTCCACAAAACATATCAATCAGTAAGGAAAGTATAACAAGTTATACTAACTCCTGCAGGAACTTTCCATGTGAGATGCCTAATGAAAGTGAAAATGAGATCAATTCTACTTAAAACTAATGTGAGAAGAAGACAGAAACTGAGAATCAATGTTTCAGTTGATAAAGATTCCCTGCAAAAATCATCCCTGAAGCAGAATAAAGCTATACCATAACCCCACCGAAAACATGGATAATTTAAAAAGAAAACATCTAAAACCAGATATTCAAAAACTAAGAACAAAAATAGACACACACACACACACACACACACACACACACACACACACACACAACCCAAGAAGATATACCACCAGAGTTGGCTGAATTCAGGAAAGAGATCGAAGTGAAAGATTGATCTATGCCAGAAATGGGTAATATGAAAATTTAATAAGTCACTAAGAAAATCAGAAAAATAAACAAGATAATAAATATTAAAGAAAAAAGTAAACTGGGTCAGAGAAAGGAGTAGTTGAAATGAAAGAAATTTTTTATGTATTTTCTCTCTGTTCATTATCTATTTCTCTATGAAGCAATCATCTATCTACCTATCATTTATCTGTCTATATATCAATACCTTATATACATCGTATTTTTTGAACCTTTTTTTTTTGAAAGGCAACTTCTTGTCAGGTATTGTTTTATAACAATTCTAATATTTCTTTTTTAAATATTTTATTTAAATATTATATTTTTAAATAAATTATTTATTTATTATGAGAGAGAGAGAGAGAGAGAGAGAGAGAGAGAGAAAGGTGGGGGAAGAGCGGGAAGCAGTAATAGCTATTTCTGATATGTGCCTTTACCAGGATGTCCAGGATTTCGAACCGGCAACCTCAGTGTTCCAGGTTGATGCTTTATACAATGCACCACCACAGGTCAGGCTTTTTTTTGAATCATTTGAAAGCAGGTTGTATGCATCAGGCCCTTTACCCCTTAACACTGCCATATGTATTTCTGATGAATGAGGATATTTGTTTGCACAATCATAGTAGAGCTATTACATTCAGGGAATTTAATATTTAATAATACTGTTGCCTATTCTATAGGTTATATTCCAAGTATACCAATTGTTCTAATAATATCCCCCCCCCCCAAAAAAAAAGTGAGAAGCTGCAGGGGTGGGGCGGGAAGCAGACAGATTCCTGCATGTGCCCAACCAGGATCTACCCGGCATGCCCACTAGGGGGCGATGCTTGGCTCATCTGGGGCATTGCCCTGCTGCAACGGAGCCATTCTAGCACCTGAGGTGGAGGCCATTGAGCCATCCTCAGTGTCTGGGGCTAACTTTGTTCCAGTGGAGCCTTGGCTGTGGGAGGGGAAGAGAGAGACAGAGAGAAAGGAGAGGGGGAGGGGTGAAGAAGCAGATGGGTGCTTCTCCTGTTTGCCCAGCCGGGAATTGAACCTGGGACTTTCAGACGCCGGGCCTACGCCTAATATTATCCTTTTAAACTATATTTCTACAGTAAAAGATCCAGTTTAGGATCAAATATTGCATTTAGTTGTCCTGTCTCTCCAGTATCCTTTAGTCAAGAGGAAGTACCTTAGCCTTTCTTGGTCTTTCATAAAAAAAATACAGGCCAGTTATTTTGTAGAATGTTCCTCAATTCGGGTTTCTTTGATGATTCCTCGTGAATGAATTCATATTATGTGTTTTGGGTCTAAATCCTACATAAATGCTGTTGCCTTTCTCTAACAATTATGTCTGGGAGCACATATGGCTCTTTCTAATTGATGCTTTTTGATGAATAATTTCGACTAAGTTAAGTTGTAATTTATTTTTTCCATTGTAAGTTAATTTTATTTTGTAATTAGCTAAAAGGTATGGGAAGATACCTGAAAGATATATAAACATCCTCATTTTCTTCAAACCTTTTCCCCAATTTAAATTTAGCACCCAGCCTGACCAGGCAGTGGCGTAGTGGATAGAGCGTGGGACTGGGATGCGGAAGACCCAGGTTCGAGACCCCGAGCTTGCCAGCTTGAGCGTGGGGCCCATCTGGCTTGAGGAAAAGCTCGTCAGCTTGGACCCAAGGTCGCTGGCTCCAGCAAGGGGATGCTCGGTCTGCTGAAGGTCCGTGGTCAAAGCACATGTGAGAAAGCAATCAATGAACAACTATGGTGTCCTAACAGCAACAAAAAACTAATGATTGATGCTTCTCACCCCTCTCCATTCCTGTCTGTCTGTCCCTCTCTCTGACTCTCTCTCTCTCTGTCCCTGTAAAGAAAAAAAAAAAAAAAGTTAGCATCCAGTCATGATCCTTGTCTGGTGATGCCAGGTCAGGGTACTCCAGGCTCCTCTGCTGGTGCTCCCATACTTTTCCAAGGAGCCCTGTATTTTTCAAAAAACGAATGGCATTTTGAAACCAAGATCTGGAGTATCACTGATGATGCACCTTTTAGCAGAAACTGCTAAAATAATATTTTTCTTTTACCTTTTTTTTTTTTTTTTTTTTTTTAAATCAAGTGAGAAGCAGGGAGGCAGAGAGACGGAGACAGGCTCCCGCATGCGCCCCGGCCAAGATCTACTTGGCAAACCCCGTCTGGGGCTGATGCTTTGCCTATCTGGGGTCACTGCTCTGTTGCCTGGCAACAGAGCTATTTTAGCAACTGAGGTGAGGCCACTGAGCCATCCTCAGCACCCAGGACCACCTTGCTCATTTGAGCCATGGCTTTGGGAAGAGAGAGAGAGAGAGAGAAAGAGAGAGAGAGAGAGACAGGGGAGGGGAGGGTTGGAGAAGTAGATGGTCCCTTCTGTGTGCTCTGACTGGGAATTAAACCTGGGACATCCACACACCAGGTGGATGTTCTACCACTGAGCCAGCTGGCCAGGGCCTTTTCTTTTCCTTTTAATTCCAGTCCAATCATTTAGGATTATTCTTCAACTTCCCTTGTTTACTATTTGTTTTTCACTTCTTCTGTAGTAAGAAACATGACTCACAGTAATATCTATGTATTTACTCATTTGTTTAGTTCTATAACACACACAAAATAGTTTTAATTTATTAATAGTGTCAAAGAGTTTTCCAGGATGCTGGTGCCAATTAACACTCTCTCCAGCAGTGCATGGCATTTCCAATTGTTTACATCCTTGCCTACACTTTAGGAATGTCAATATTTTTTATGTCGCTTATTTTTAGACATTGCAGTCTGTGTATAGTGATATATCATTGTGGTTTTAATTTTCATTTGAATGTTCTTGATGACTGATAAGGTTTAAACTGTTTATCTGTTTATCTGCCATTTGTCTATCCTTATTTTGGGTAAAATGTATGTTTATTTTTTCCCTATTCATCATCTTGTATTTTTATATATCTTATATACAGACACTCACATATAAACTTTATAGATAAGAGTCATTTGTGCCTGACCAGGCGGTAGCGCAGTGGATAGAACGTCGGACTGGGATGCGGAAGACCCAGGTTCGAGACCCTGAGCTCGCCAGCTTGAACACGGGCCTATCTGGCTTGAGCAAAAAGCTTGTCAGCTTGAACCCAAGGTCGCTGGCTCCAGCAAGGGATTGCTTGGTCTGCTGAAGGTCCGCGGTCAAGGCACATGTGAGAAAGCAATCAATGAACAACTAAGGTGTTGCGACGGCAATGAAAAACTAATGATTGATGCTTCTCACCTCTCTCTGTTCCTGTCTGCCTGACTCTCTCTCTCTGTCTCTCTAAAAACAAAACAAACAAAAAAAGAGTCATTTGTGGCATTTATTTTGGGGCTATCGTCTCTCATTCTCTTTTTTGCTTCAAGCTCATTAATAGTTTCTCCTATGTTTCATTGTAAAAGTTTTGTTATTTTACCTTTACTATTTAGATTTTTAAGACCTCTAGAATGCTTATTTGCAATAGCATGAATGGACCTAGAGGTTACTATGTTAAGTGAAATATGAAATAAATCAGACAGAGAAAGACAAATACCATATGATTTTACTTATAAGGGAATCTAAAGAACAAACTAAATGGCCCTGGCCAGATAGTTTGGTTGGTTAAAGCATCGTTCTGAGGCACAGAGGTTGCCAGTTCGATCCCTGGTCAGGACACATACAGGAACAGATGTTCCTGTCTATCTCCTGCTCTCTCTCTTCCTCTCTCTAGGGTCAATAGAATAAACATTAAAAAAAAAAGAGCTAAATGAACAAACAAAATAGAAATAGACAACAGACTGATGGTTGCTAGAGGGGAGGGACGTAAGGGGGCTGGGTGACAAAGGTGAAGGGACTGAGAAGTACAAATTGGGAGTTACAAGATAGTCATGGAGATGTAAAGTACAGCATGAGGAATATAGTCAATAATATTGTAATAACTATGTATGTTGTCAGGCAGGTACTGGAAATACCGAGGAGAATACTTTATAAAATATATGACTGTCTAATCACTATGCTGTGCACCTGAAACTTATACAAAATAATATTAAGTATAAACTGTAATTTAAAAAATTTTCAAAACCTCTAGAATGCTTTTGTATATTGTATGAGGAAGGATTTAGAATAATTTTTCACGTTGAAATTCAAGTGATACAACTTCTTTTTTGAAAAGACCATTCTTTCCTGTACTTCACTGAATGTCATCTTTGTTAAAATGTACATGTCCATATTTGTGTAGCTATCTATGCTCTTGAACTCTATTCTGTTTAATTGAAATATGGTTCTCTTATTGTGTCTTAATTATAATATCTTAATACATAGTAATATGAATCCTTCAATTTTATTTATTTTCAAACTTAGATATTTGTGGCCTTATAAATTGAAATGTAAATTTACATGTACACTTTAATATCAAGTTTTTGATTTCCACAATATAAAAATACAGCTGGGCCTATCCTGTGGTGGCACAGTGGATGGAGTGTCAACCTGGAATGCTGAGGTCACTGGTTCGAAACTCTGGGCTTGCCCGGTGAAGGCACCCATGGCAAGCAACCAATGAACAACTAAGGTGAAGCAACTAAGAGTTGATACTTTTCACTCCACCTCTCTTCTTTCTGTAAAATCAATAAATAAAATATTTATACAATAAAATGAAGTAAAAATATGGCTGGGCCCTGGCTGGGTGGCCCATTTGGTTGGAGCGTCATTGCCATTTGCCAGTGTTGTGAGTTTGATCCCTGGTGTGGGCATGTACGAGAATCAGTCAGTGAATGTATAAATATGTGAAACAACAGGTTGATATTTCTCTCTCCCTTTCTCCCTTTTTCTAAAATCAGTAAGTAAAAGAACATTAAAAAGAAATAAAAATATGGCTGAGATTTTCATTGGATTCTATTGAATATCTATGTTAATTTAGAAGGAATATTTATCTCTACAATATTTTATCTTGATATTGATAGCTATTCTCCTCTGTTTGCTTAGATATTTTATTTTTTCTCTCAATAATGTCTTCAGTTTTCTGTGAAGAAGTATTACACCTACTCTGCTAGGGTATTCCCTAAGTATTATTTATGCTTTTATAACTATCATTTATAAAACTAATATTGTACTTGGTTCTGGTAGATAACAATGAAACTTTTTCATTCTGACTTTATTGAGCAATTTTGCTAGACTCATTTTAATAGTTTTTCTGTAGAATATTTTTGGATGTGCCACATAAACAACGGTATTGTCTGTGACTAATCACAGGTATATTTACTTTCCATTCCTTGTGCTTTGGTAGTTCTATTCTTACCTTAGTGCACAGCCAAGGACCTACCATGTTGAATAGAAGTGATGTTGGAAAGGACTTTGTTATGTTTCTGATTGTAGTAGGTAATGCTCCAATATTTTACCATTAAGTATGATGTTTACTGTAGGGTTTTTTCTGTTTTTTTTTTTTTTTTTTTAGGTGAGAAGAGGGTAGATAGTAAGGCAGACTCCCACATGCACCCCAACCGGGATCCACCTGGCAACCCCGTCAGGGGCCAGTGCTCAAATCAACTGAGCTATTTTTAGCACCTGAGGTTGACCCACTCGTAAACCGAGCTATCCTCAACACTTGGGGCCATGCTTGAACTAATCAAGCTACTGGCTGTGGGAGGAAAAGAAAGAGAGAAAGGGGATAGGGAGTGGGAGAGAAGCAGATAGTCACTTTTCCTGTGTGCCCTGACTGGGAATTGAACTTGGGATGTCCATATGCTGGGCCAACACTGTATCCACTGAGCCACTGGCCAGGGCCTACTGTAGGTATTTTGTAGAGCCTCAAATTAAAATTAATGTCATATTCTTTTATTTCTATCTTCTAAAAAAATTTTTTTCTTTTGAAATTAAAGTTAATGAGATGACATTGATTAATAAGAGTACATAGGTTCTGGTGAACTTTTCTATAACATTTGAACTGTTGTTTGCTTTGTGTGCCCATCACCCAAAGTCAAATCATTTTGCATCACCGTATATTTGTCCCTTTTTACTCCCCTCCCCTAGCTCCTCCCCCAAGTAACCAGTTTACTTTTATCTATGTCCATGAGTCTCAGTTTTATATTTCACCTATGTGCTTTTCTGGCACCTGTTGAGATCTTTTTTAGTTTTTCTTCCAGTGTGGTGAATTGTTCTGTCTCTCTTTTCTTTTTTGTTTTCTGTTTGGTTCATCTAATGTGGGAAAAATGTCACATTCTTGGAATAAATTCAAATAATTGTGATAGTGATATATTGTCTTATAATATATTTAGGTATTACATTGAAATCACTTTTTGCAACTATATTCATAATGGATATTAGTCTGTAATCCACTTTTCTTGCAATGTTATTTTCACATTTTAATATAAAATTTGGGCTGGGCTCATTAAATAAATTGGGGCATATTTTCTCTTTCTTTAGAATTTAAAATATGCTCTGCCTTTTTATCAGAAGAATCTTTTAATACTTGAAGGGAAAGGGGCTGAGTAGGCTGAGTTCATTTTTCCAGGATTCATATCTCTCCAGGAACTTGGCTCTTTGAGTTCTGGATGCCTTGTTAGCTCTCTCATATATTCAACCTGATGTTTTCTGTGTTTTATTCATCTTTTTAAGATTTTCTTGGTGAGAGGCTCCTTTTGCTGCAGGCTGTCCCATCTTAGTTGAAGGTAGAAGCCTCTCCCTCATTTTTAACCCCATCTCCAACTCTTGTTATTTTTCACAAAGGGCCGGTAGATCAAGAATTTTTTGGCTTGTGCATTACAAGTATTCATTAGAGACTTTTTGACTGCTGTCTGTGCTCACCTTCTCATGCTTGAATGGTTTAGGAATGAAGAATAATACTTAACTGAGACAAATGCTTCTGTCAGATTGACAATGCTCTTTTCAAACTGGGTGCCTCTCAAAGCAAGTTCTGCATGGTTCATTACACATTGGCTGCCCTATCCTCATCTTCTAAGATTTGCTTTAGATGATGCTAGTCTGCAGAGGTTTCTGTTTTCTGGTATATGCAAGGTTTAGCTGTTTTAGAAAAGTTAAGAAATATGTTCTTCTTGGTTTTACTGAGAAAGAATGTTTATTTTAATTTTGAAAGAATCTCTATAAGGGCCTAACCTGTGGTGGCGCAGTGGATAAAGCGTCGACCTGGGAACACTGAGGTCGCCAGTTCAAAACCCTGCACTGATCTGGTCAAGGCACATATGGGAGTTGATGCTTCCAGCTCCTCTCTCTCTCTCTCTCTCTCTCTCTCTCTCTCTCTCTCTCTCTCTCTCTGTGTCTCCTCTCTAAAATGAATAAAATAAAAATAAAAAAAATGAATCTTTATAAACATGCCTGGAAGGATTTCTTTGGGCAAAATCTGGATTGATGTTAAATCAGGTTGCAAGGTGCGCATGCGCATGCACACGCTCTCTCTCTCTCTCTCTCACACACACATACACACACACACATTCTAAAAAGCAAAATCAAATTTCAATAAATTAAAAACCTTTTCAATTATAGTTTATATTAAATTAGTTTGTATAGCCTAGTAGATAGACAATCACATACTTTACAAAGTGTTTGCTCCAATATTTCCAGTACCCACTTGGCACTGTACATAATTATTACAATATTATTGACTCACTTGATTTTATTTTTTTATTGACTTTAGTGAGAGAGGATAGGAAAGAGAAAGAGAGACAAGAACACTAATCTATTTCTGTATTGTGTCCTGACCGGGGATCTCTGTGCTTTGGGAAGACACTCTAACCAACTGAGCTATCCAGCCAGGGCTCAATATTATTGACTCACTTTAAGTGTAAATGGATTAATGTTTCAATCAAAAGGCATAGGATAACTAAATGGATAAAAAAAACCAAGATCCATATATATGCTATCTGCAAGAGACTCAGCTCAGAACAAAAGATATGCACAAACTAAAAGTAAATGAATGGGAAAAAATATTTCTTAGAAATGGAGATTAAAATACTGGAAAGCAATATTTATATCAGACAAAATAGACTTTAAAACAAAATCCATAACAAGAGCAAAGAAGGGCATGCATAATGATAAAAGGAGCAATCTAATAAGAGGATATAACCCTTATTAACATTTATGCACCCAACATAGGATCACCTAAATATATAAAGGAAGTCTTGATGGAAATAAAGGGAAAGATTGATAGTAATGCAGTCATGGTAGGGGACTTTAAGATCCCATTAAGATCCCACTTCAATGGATAGATCTTCCAGACAGAAAATCAATAAGAAAATTGATTGATTTAATTGATATCTTCAGAGTATTTCAAACCAGAGCAGCACATGGAACATTTTCTAAGACAGAACACATGTTAGGACACAAAACTAGTCTCAATAAATTTAAGAAGATTGACATCATATCAAGCATTTTCTCTGACCATGGTATGAAACTAGAAATTAATCACGAGTAAAAGAAAAACTGAAAAACACATAAAGACATAGAGGCTAAATAACATGTTACTAAACAATGAATGGATTAACAAGGAGATCAAGGATGAAATTAAAAGTTACTTTGAAACAGATGAAAATGAGAACACAACAATCCCATATCTATGGGACACAGCCAAAAAAGTCTTAATAGGAAAATTCATAGCATTACAGGCATACCTCAAGAAATAAGGCAAAATCTCAAATAGCCAATCTAACTTTATACTTAAAAGTACTAGATAAATAACAACAAACAAAACCCAAAGTGAGCATAAGGAAGGAAATAATAAAGAGAAGAAATAAACAAAATAGAATTTAAGAAATACAAAAAATCAATGAAACCAAGAGCTGGTTCTTTGAAAAGATAAACAAGATTGATGAACATTTAAACAAATTCATCAACAAAAAAAGAGAGAGTACCCAAATAAATAAAATCATAAATGAAAGAGAAGTCACAACCGACACCACAGAAATAAAAAGGATTGTAAGAAAATATTACTAACAACTAACTATATGCTAACAAATTGAACATCTAGGTGAAATGCATAAATTCCTAGAAACTTATAATTTTACAAAACTGAATGAGGAAGAATCAGAAAATCTGAATAGATAAAGCAAAACTTTCAAAATGACATTGAAATAGTAATAAAAAACCTTCCAACATACAACCTGACCTGTGGTGGTGAAGTGGATAGAGCATCAACCTGGAATGCTGAGATCACCAATTCAAAACCCTGGACATGCCTAGTCAAGGCACATACAACAAGCAATCAATGAACAACTAAAGCAGTGGTTCTTAACCTGGGTTCTATCGAACCCTAGGGGTTCGATGAGTCGGTCTCAGGGGTTCGGAGAAACCTCTGCCATGGAGGCCAGAATAAAGTAATACCATAATTTGTTGTGAGTTTATGCACTTTGTTGGTTTTGTTCTTTGAGCAAGGTGATGTTCATGCACGGCTCATTTTGTGCACCAGTAAAAAAACATATACCTATGTCTTGAATTTGGAAAAAAAAATCATATTTTATTTATCACTAAAGAAGGGTTTGGTGAATGTGCATATGAAACTGGTGGGTTCGGTACCTCAAAAAAGGTTAAGAACAACTGAACTAAAGTGAAGCAACTGTGAGTTGGTACTTTTTGTTCTTCCCCCCTCTCTATCTTCTCTCATTAAAATCAATAAATAAAATCTTAAAAAACAAACAAACAAACAAAAACTCCCAACATACAAAAGTCCTGAATTGGATGGTTCACAGATGAATTTTAAAAACATTCAAGGAAGACTAACATCTATCCTTCTCAAATTAGTCCAAAAAATTCAAGAGGAGGGAAGACTCCTAAGCTTATTTTATGAAGCCAGCATTATTTTAATTTCAAAACCAGATGAAGACACTACAAAGAAAGAAATTATAGGCCAATGTCTCTGATGAACATAGATGCTAAAATCCTTAACAAAATATTAGCAAACCTGATCCAGCAATTCATTAAAAAGATCATACACCATGATCAGGTGGGATTTATTTTGGTGACACAAGGTTGGTACAATATCAGCAAATCAGTTAACAGTATATACTACATAAACAAAGTGAAGAATAAAAATCACATGATTATATCAATAAATGCAGAAAAAGCATTTGATAAAATTCAGCACCCACATTTATAATAAAAACTCTCAGTAAAATGGGTCGGCAAAGTCGATCTCTGGTCAGGGCATATATAAGGAGCAATCAATGGATGCGTAGATAAGTGGAGCAACAGATTAATGTTTCTTCCTCTCTCTCTCTCTCTGAAATCAATAAATACAATTTAAAAAATTTAAAAAGCACCTTCTGTTAAAATAGGAAAAATTATAAGTTTAAGTTAAATGCATGAAAGCAAGAGTTTCTTAAAATAGGAAAAATTATAAATTTAAGTTAGATGCATGAAAGCAAGAGTTTCTTTGTGGTCTTGCGTATTGGAAATATGTTGCATATTCACTGTTGTTAGTAGAATTAGTAACAATTAGAAAAGCATATATACTCACAACATGTTCCATATTGGGACTAATTTGTCTAGTGGACATAGAATTGAATTTTAAGGATGCCGAGTGTGAGCGGGAGGTAAGACGGAGATAGCAAATGGAAATCTCAGTATCTGAAGAAATGGGTGTGATATCATGCCTTCAGTTCAGGCATCTCAAGCTTCCTCGGTTCTGGGTGGTGGCTTCGCCATGGTTGGAGTCCCTTCACTGCAGCTCTTGTCTGGACCTCTTGTTTTCCTTGGGCAGTGGCTGAGTTTTTAAGTAAAACCTTTATATTTTAGGTTCTAATATCAATTTCCACAGTCATATGCTTTCTGTGATATCAAGGCCTTTCTGATTTTGGATATTTAATACACTTGGTAAATGTTTATTAACTGGCATTTGAACTATAATGACATTTTAGCAACCATGGGGCTCTGAGAAGTCTGTTGGGGCAAAACAACAACAATACAGTAACAACAACAACAGCAAACAACAGATAACATAGTCTGCATTCCCCAAACTTTTGGACTACAAATGCTGTTCTGAGAAATCTACTGACTTTGTTTGACCACCTGACGGACACTGGCTTTGATGAGCGTAATGTCTTCTCCAGCTCTAACATGCTAGGGATGTCCCTAGAAAGACCTGGGTTTAGTGAAATGCAACACTGGCTCCTATTTCAGAAGGCTGAGCTCCTTTGGATCAAACTGTGCAAACAGTGAGAAGCCCTGGAGTGTTCAGAGTGCATCGCGAATACAGGGAGGCTAATTAGCCTCCACTTGTTTTATTTATAAACACCATCAACAGTATCTTCTTTGAATATTCGGAAGGGGGCATTGATTTATGTATAATCTGCCCTTTTCCATTTTCTTTTGATTCTTTGATTTCATGAATGTGTTGTCATGGGAAGTTTTGTGATATATTGTATTGTCACTCTGTTTCACGTTTTCTTAGGGCACGGTGGCTTTTTTATTTCTCAACTGGGTTCTCCTTTGAGCTCTCTCTAAATGCCTAGCTGGGGCCTCAGAAATTAAAATGTCACTTTTAGTCCTATTATTCCAATTCTAGTTTGGGGTATTTTCTCAATTTACATTTATGTAACACAGGAGTTTTAAAAAACTGAGATTCTAATTTATTTTGTAGTTGAAATCCTTTTCTCCTTAAGTCTGTTCAGATGGCTTTTGGTAGTCAGTCGTCAGTCTTTTAAGTCATTGCTGTGGCTTCTGAGAAATGGGGGCTGCTGTGATTGATGTCTCAGCCCCCAAGTCCAGTCTGCTCAGAACATGATGGAGGGGTGGGACGAGGCATGAGTGTTCAGGTAGATACAGGGTTATCAGCTGAATTATGTCCCCCAAATTCATGTGTTGAAGTCCTAATCTTCAGTACCTCAGAATGTGACTGTATTTGGAGATATGGTCTTTCAAGGGTAATTAAGTCAAAATGAAGTCATTAGGGTGAGTCCTAATCCAATACAACTGGCGTCCTTATAAGAAGAGGAAATTAGGAAACAGGCACACACAGAGGGAAGACCATACAAAGAAACAGAAGCCAAGGAGAAAGCCCTCTGAAGAAATCAATCTTTCAATATCTAGATCTTGGACTTTCAGCCTGCAGAACTGTGAGGAAATAAATTTAGGTTGTTTAAGCCACCCTGTCTATGGTATTTATTACGGCAGCCCAAGCAAACTAAAACACACAGGTGTCCTGGAAGCAAAGTGTCACCTCCTTTCATACATGGGTGAGACATTGTCATACAACTGTGATCCATATGGCCAGAGAAACGTTCAACTGACTTCTCAGCTCTCCTGTTGATATACAGTGTGTCCGTAAAGTCATGGTTCACTTTTGACCGGTGACGGGTCAAAGTGCACCATGACTTTACGGACACACTGTATATGATCTTGTTGGCAGTATCTTTAGCATGATTTCTAAAAGAATGATAAGCAAATAAACATCTTTATAAAGGAGTAGTATCCAAATAAACTGGTTTTTATTTCCACAGAAGCCATCTGTCGCTCCTGGGCACAGTTCTTCCCATCGCTTTTCTGACAAAGGAATATACAGAGGCAAAATTGAAAAAATACTTCACCGTGTGAAGTAGCTTCGGTTCAGCGGCAGAGACACACTCTCACCTCAGAACTGTACTGAAATTGACTGTGAACGGTTACAAATGGAATCTGTCACTGCTGCAACAAAGGACAAGAAGGACACTTGAAACCTATATAATTTTATTAACCAATGTCACCCAATAAGTTCAATAAAAATATAAAAAAACACTAAATCACAAAGTATAAGAATTAAAATGTAAAAAAAAAAAATCCCAGCTATTTTTTTGTGTTACTGTGTACCAACAAGTGTTTATGTACTTGGGCTCTTGAATGCTTTCCTGTGCCTTGTTAAATGTATTGCTTTCCTGGCCTCTATAGCAGAAAAATTACTTTCAAAAGATAAACTATGGGTCATTCAATGACAAACTCCTGTACTTACTTTTGCCTTTTCTTCTAAACCCATTGAATTTGTTCAGCAGATTAAAACATTTACCATTTTTCCTTTTGACTAAACATATTCAGTATCTTACTTGAATTAATTTCATGCACATCTTTGTTTCAAAATTTAATTTGAACGTATTTTACAATTTTAATCAAATACAGAAATCATTCGTTTCCCATGATTGAATGTTACAAAGTACTTGTCTTCTTATATAGGAATTATGTACATAATTGTAGTTTTATCTAGAGCTTAGTCATTGGCTCCATCCTTATTTTTATTCCTATATCTATTCATCAAGGAACAAAGAAAATGAAAGATATAAGGTGGTATCAGAACTACAAAGGAAAACAAAATGCATATTTACAGGTGAAAGTATCTTGCAGAACGGCTAGAACTGGGTAAAAATTCTGCCTGCGAACCTCCTAGAACCCAGTAAGAAAGAAAGCATGTTTGTTTGCAAAGAGAATATTGTAAGTAAAAAAAAAAAAAAAAGATACTTATTAATTGTATAACCCTGGGCAAATTAAGTAATTACTCTGCGCTTCAGTTTCCTCATAAATTAACTGGGAATGGTAGATGTAACTTCTTTTTTTTTGTATTTTTACGAAGTGAGAAGCGGGGGGTGGGGTAGGGGGGTGGAGGAGGGTGAAGCAATCAGACTCCCGCATGTGCCGGACCAGGATCCACCGGGCATGCCCATCAGGGGGCGATGCTCAGTCCATCTGGGGAGTTGCTCTGCTGCCACCGGAGTCATTCTAGCATTTGAGGCAGAGGTCATGGACTGGTCCTCAGTGCCCAGGCCAAACTTTGCTCCCATGGAGCCTTGGCTGTGGGAGGGGAAGAGAGATATAGAAAGAAAGGAGAAGGGGAAGGAAGGGTGGAGAAGCAGATGGGTGCTTCTCCTGTGTGCCCTGGCGGGGAATGAAACCTGGGACTTCCAAATGCCAGGCCAACGCTCTATTGTTGAGCCAACTGGCTAGGGCTAGAGGTAATTTCTTTATGCAGGTATATTATAAGGATCAAGTCAAATGTGTCAGTATCAGTAAAACATTTAGAACAGTGGCTGGACCAGAGTAAGCACTATTCAATTGTTATTAAAATAAAAATAAAACAAATGCTAAGGATATATCTCAAGGAATGTAAAATTTCAGCAAGTACTTGATTTTAAAGGACAGCTCTCAGTGGGAGCTTCACCTTGTCAATAGGACTGTGAGAGGGCAAGGTAAAATGTGCACTTATGACTTCTCTATTGCAAACATGTTTATGGGATTCATGGAATGTTTTCCTGATTCATCCCTCAATAAGCACTGAGGACAGAACATTGAACCCAGAGAAAACAATCTTGCCGCCAGCCAAGATAATAAGCTCCGAACATGCAGTGTTCTGATGATGATCAGCCTTTAGTTCTAGCTTCGAAAGAAATGGATGGGCTCATTTTCTTCAACTAACCCTTCACAAATATCACTTCTCTTATCTGGGGATTTTATAAGTTGTGCAGTAGGAGCATGGAGTGATAGTCTCTTCAAGGGCTTCCCATGGAGATACTGCATCCTGTGGATAGAGGCTGGGATTCGGTGTAGCACCTGCTTTCATATTACCAGCTGTGCCACTGGCTCGTGGTGACCTTGGGCAAGCTACTTCATGTCTTTGCCTTCTCAGTTTCATCATCTGAACCTCTGCAATCTCAAAACAGTGCTTTGAGAATGAAGGAGACGTTGCAAGTGTAGCATTAACACTGAGTGATTCCATAGTCAGGAGTGTTGACAGGTGGAGACTAACTTTTGCTCATATGACTGTGTTGAGCCTCATGCTCATCTGCAATGGGCTGAGTGATAGCATATTTCTTAAAAGGTTGTTGCAGAGATTAAATACATGTTAAGTGTTTACCAAGGCATACCTGTTGCTATGCTTTATTTAATTTTCAGTTAAATACTGCAACAATACATTTTACTTCAGTTAAAACTTGGCAAAAATAGCATATTTTAGGGACAGATTTTTTTTTTTAATTTTTATTTTATTCATTTTAGAGAGGAGACACAGAGTGAGAGAGAGAGAAAGAGAGAGAAAGGGGGGAGGAGCTGGAAGCTCAACTCCCATATGTGCCTTGACCAGACCAGTGCAGGGTTTTGAACTGGCGACCTCAGTGTTCCCAGGTCAACGCTTTATCCACTGCGCCACCACAGGTCAGGCTTGGGGACAGATTTTTAGAAAAGATTTTCATCACTGTTTTTCATAAAGTGCAAGTTATTTATATAAACTTTCATTATTATAGAAGCAGTACTTGTGCATTGCACAATATTAGAAAATGCCACATAAACAAAAATACAAAATAAAAACATACATTTCCTATGGGGGGGGGACACTTTGTAAAATATATAACTGACGATCATTCTGTACACCTGAAACTAATACAAAATAATATTGAATGTAAACTGTAATGGAAAAATAAAATAAAACAACAACAGCAACAAAAGCCCATATATTCCAGTGGTACAGAGATTACCACAGTAATACCCTTCCACTTACAGTTTTTCTATGCATATATATATATATATAGTAGGGAAGCAGGGAGGCAGAGAGACAGACTTCTGCATGTGCCCTGACAGGGATCCAGCAAGCCCCCTACAGAACAATGCTCTGCTCATTTGGGGCCGTTGCTCTGTTGCTTGGAAACCAAGCTTTTTCAGTGCCTGAGGGGAGGCTGTGGAGCCATTCTCAGCACCCGGGGCCAAATTGCTTGAACCATTCCAGCCATGGCTGTAGGAGGGAACGGGAGAGAGAAAGAGAGAGGGACAGAGGGAGGGAGGGAGAGAGAGAAAGAGAGAGAGAGAGAGAGAGAGAGAAATGGGAGGTGGAAGGGTGGAGAAGCTGATGGTAGCTTCTCCTGTGTGCCCTGAGTGGGAATCGAAATCGAACTTGGGACTTGCCAGGCCTACACTCTACTGCTAAGCCAACCTTAGCCAGGGTCAACATAGTGTATATACAGATACATCATTATCATTCAAATCCACAGTTTACATTATCATTCATTCTTGGTGTTGCACATTTTATGGGTTTGGACAAATGCATAATGACATGCACTCATATGATAGTATCATGCAGAGAATTTTCACTGCCCCCAAAATCTTCTGTGATATATATTTAAGAATACACGAGCACACTGTCCACATTGTTTTATCACTTTTTCTGCTTGAATATTTTAGTCTTTATAGAACAATACATTTTATCTCACTTAATACCTGAAACACACTATGTTATTTCTAAATATTCCAGTTATGTTTTTTGTAGCTGGTTTGTCCAAATCAATATCTAATCCAGAACCACACAGGTGTTTGTGTTTCAATAATTTTTATTGATATTTTGATTAATTCTAGTGTGTCCTAATTTACATACAGTAAAATGTAAAGATCTTAAGCGTATTGTTCTGTGAGCTTTCACACATGTATAAGGACCATACAGAATGTGTCATCTCCTCTAAAGTTTCTGTGTGCCCCATTTCAGTCTATTGCTATTCCAGAGGCAGCCACTCTTCCAATTTTTACCATTATAAATTAGTTTTGACTGTTCTTGAACTATAAATGGAGTGATTTAATATTTACTCCTAGGAGTCTGGCTTCTTTCACTACACCTACTGTTTTTGAAATATATCCGTGTGGTACATATTATTAGTCCATCCTTTTTATTACTAAGTAAAAATACATTGTGTCAATATACCATGTTAATAATGGTCCCCAAATTATGTGACATTCCTTCCACTGAGAAATGAGGGCTACGTCTCCACCTTTGAATTTGGGTTCTGTGGCTGCCTTGGCAATAGAAACTGGCAGCTTCTACTTCCTGTCTCTTGGGAAACATGCTCTTGGAACATAGCCACCATACTGTGAGGAAGCCCATGCAGCACTGTGGAGAGCCATCTGAGAAGAGGCCCAGATAGGGAGAACTATTGCCACCAGCAGCATTCAATAATTAAAAATTTATTTTTCTCAGTTTGATAAATTGAATTTTATTTATTTTTAAGTTTACAGATTTCTCATAAAACCCACCATTTCTTCACCCATTCAATTGATCTTTTCCTTTCAATTACTTAACATATTTAGAACAATTGTTTTATGTGTTTGTTGGCAGATTTCAATATCAGAGTCATTAGTAGGTCTGCTTTTACAGAATTTCCTTCTATTGATTATGAATGAATTTACTGAATTTTTTTTACATATCTTATACATTTTTATGTATACCAGTTATTAAAGAATGGTGGAAGGTGAAATATGATGCTTTTCCTTTCTTCTTTTCTTCACAGAGGGTGCAAGAACTTTCTTCCCCCTGGCAGCCAATGCAGTGTCTGTTCTTTTAGATTCCACTTACATTGATTTGGGTCAGGGCTGGATTGTAGCTGCAGTTATTTAGGTTTATATCTGATTGAAAATATGATTTAGGCGATCTCACTTTGTCTTTCAGCTAAACCCCCACTTTTTTTTTACTACTGTTGCTACAACTGAGGGACAAATAAATCCCTTTGATTTCTACTTGAAAGGGTTTGATTTTCAGCTTAGTCAGTTATGATTCACTTATGGATTCAAATTTTGCAGAGCCCTGGGATCTGAGTACACCATGAAATGGCCGAATTTTTTTCTGTCTTTTAGCTTCTGTTCTTATAACTGTTTCTTCTATTTTCTCAGAAAAATTCCTAGAGGGTGGAGGGGTGGAGATATATTGGCCTGAAAATTTGTTTTTGTTTTGGGGCTATTGCAGATTCTACTTTTTTCCCCCTTCTTCTTCTTTTCCCAAGTGATTGGAGGGGAGATAGAGAGACAGAGTCCCGCATGTGCCCCAACGAGGATCTACCCAGCAACCTCTGTCTGGGGCTGAGGTTCTACCAGTGGGGACCATGCTCACACCGAGCTATATTTAGCACTTAGGGCGGAGGGTCCACCGAGCCATCCTCAGCGCCCAGGGCCAATGAGCTCGAACCAATTGAGTCATGGCTGCAGGAAAGGAGGAGAGAAAGAGAGAGAGAGAGAGAGAGAGAGAGAAGGGAGAGGGGGAGGGGTGGAGAAGCAGATGGTCGCTTCTCCTGTGTGTCCTGACTGGGAATCAAACCTGGGACATCTGCACACGGGGTGGATGCTCTACCACTGAGCCAACCTGCCACGGCCTGCAGATTCTACTTTCTTTGGTGGCTCTCACTGTAAACCTGGCTGGTTTCCCCCTCTTCCATCTATGGCAAGTGTGCTGTCCCACATGTCCAGAGTCGGAATGGAAATTACTGCTCACTGTGGAAGGTGCTGCAGCTCTTTGTTGTCTCTCTGGAATACAGCTCATTAAGGCTTCTTTGT
This sequence comes from Rhynchonycteris naso, assembly GCA_037038555.1. Classification (NCBI taxonomy): domain Eukaryota; kingdom Metazoa; phylum Chordata; class Mammalia; order Chiroptera; family Emballonuridae; genus Rhynchonycteris; species Rhynchonycteris naso. Next base: position 24,055,439 of record CM073001.1, read on the forward strand.
ATTCTCTGCTCTTTGATAGCTTTATAGAAAAGTGTTCTCTTTTCCTTGTTGTTACCATGGGAATGATGGTCCTTTGCATTAGTCTACATTTCTAAACAGAAACAGAACTCCAACTTTAAAGCATTCATTGTTTTCTGATCATAAACTCTGGGATCAATTCTGTGATTTCTAAGATTTGTATTATAGAGTTCCTTTGAATATTAAGTAGACAGTAGAAGGATATTGGATGTGCGATTGAAATTTCTGAACCACCAAATCTACTACTTATTAGTTCTGTGATTCTCTGCATATTTTTCACAAGAGAGAAAGTGATTGACAGTGAGATATCAACAGACACAGGCAAAGGACACAAATCCCTTTAATGTAAGTAAAGGATAAAGGATTTAACTGCCTGGTGATGGCTATGCCAAGCTGGAGACTCAGAGGCATTCTTCTCTTTGGAGGGGCAATTTCCATGGCCTTACAAAACCTGGAACAGCACTTATCAGCCCGTGACACAGCTTGTGTGCAAAGAAGCACTCCTTAGGCAGGTTTTTCAGGAAGCTCAACATGAGTCCAAGAAGAAGGCCATTGTGCCCCTATGGCTTTTATGTTGCTGTAACTCTACAGAGAGGCACCTGCCATTCTAAATCTGTGTTATGTACTCACCTGCTGCTCTGGGGAATCTAGGCAAAAAATTCTTTAGCCCTGTTGTTGTTGGGATGTTATGTCCAAGTTCTATCACTTTGGGTGCACTTCAGCCCTAGCACTCATCTGGCACCATACAATGGGCTGTAGGGAATCAAAGATTGCTTCTGTAACTCCTGGGGTATGACAATCCCACACAGAAACGGGCTGAAGGCCTTTCATAAGTCCTATCTTGACAAACAAGTAAGACATTTACACATTTACACTCAGCATCTACTTGCATATATTAAACATGTATACGGTTTTTAGTGTATTAATTATACCTCATAAAGCTGCAAAAATTATCAGCATGAAGTTTTTCACAAATAAAGTGGACTTAATGTTCGACTCAACTGCTAGTGATAGTAAAAGGGACAGATGTGAATTTGGTAAGGAAAATGTAAAGTCCTAATCATCTTGAGATGTAAGGAGGATTCATAGGGTTTTTGGATTTGGATGTTACACAGTGATTGCAATACCCATTTGTACACCCTATTGTGTAAACAAGGGCTTTAGATAATTGTAGTAGTAGATATGGTTATTTTAGGTTCTTAGATATAGGGGCAGTTCTTCTATGTTCGTGAGAAGACACTGAGTATGAGGGATGTAGGAGCAACTGCAAAGAGAGAAAGTGGAAACATCTAATTTGGTCCAGATTCGGCTGAAGTGTTGGGTAAGGTGTTTTATTTGACATTTTAAGTAATTGGAAACTAGTGAACAATTTTAAAATAGAAATTTTATATTTTCTAGCTCTTCCCCCCTAAGACACAAGTACTCCTCTCATTTGTCATGCTTCACCTATTCTTCCTGCATCTTTCAGCAAAACATTGTAGAGTTCAATGAACTATGTTTCAATTATATTTAATATCGACACTGTTTGTTTGCTGTTTCTTGAGATTTGTACATTTAGCCACCTATAATACATTTCTAAAAGTCATCATTCTGTAAAGTTGCATTGAAATACTCTTATTTTGAAACAATACAAATGGCCAACAGGTATATATGAAAAGGGCTCAACAGCACTAATTATTAGGAAATGCAAATCAAAACTACAATGAGATATCACCTCATACCTCTTGAGATGGCTATTATAAAAAACACACCCAAAAACAAAAGGTAAGAGTTGAGAGCAGGTGGAAGAAAGGGAACCTTTGTGCACTGCTGGTGGGAATGTAATCTGGTACAGCCACTGTGGAAAACCATATACTGTTCCTCAAAAAACTAAAATAGAATTACCCTATGGTCCACTAATTCCACTCTGGGTATATATATATCCAAAGAAAATTAAATCACTATCTTTTTTTATTATTAATTTTTTGTGTTTACATAGATTCTAATGTCCCCTGTGTTCCCCAGTATATACCCGTCTTCCTCCCCGTAACTCCCTACCCCTTCCCTCCAGGATTTGCTTTTCTGCTCTTGTCCCATCCTATCACCCTATCATCCCCTTTCCCTCTGTCCGCTTTCCTTCTGGATCCTTTGATCCCGTCTCTGTCTCTATTCCGCTCCTCAGTTCATATTGTTCGTCAGATTCCTCATATGAGTGAGGTCACATGATATTTTTCTTTCTCTGCCTGGCTTATTTCACTTAATATCATGGTTTCCAAATCCATCCATGTTGTCGCAAAAGGTAAGATTTCCTTCTTTTTCATGGCCGCATAGTATTCCATTGTGTATATGTCCCACTGCTTTTTAATCCACTTGTCCACTGACGGGCACTTGGGCTGTTTCCAGACTTGGATATTGTAAACAATGCTGCCACAAATATGGGGGTACATTTCTCCTTTTTAAACTGTGCTATGATGTTCTTGGGGTATATTCCTAAAAGTAGGATGATTGGGTCAAAAGGCAGTTTCATTTTTAATTTTTGAGGAATCTCCATAGTGTTTTCCACAGTGGCTGCACCAGTCTGCATTCCCACCAGCAGTGCAGGAGGGTTCCCTTTTCTCCACATCCTCGCCAGCACTTATTCTGTGTTGTTTTGCTGATGAGTGCCATTCTGACTGGTGTGAGGTGGTATCTCATTGTGTTTTCAATTTGCATTTCTCTAATGATTAGTGATGTTGAGCATCTTTTCATCTGACTATTGGCCATCTGTATGTCCTCTTTGGAGAAGTGTATATTCATTTCTTTTGCCCATTTTTTGATTGGATTGTTTGTCTTCTTGGTGTTGAGTTTTACAAGTTCTTTATAAATTTTGGTTATTAACCCTTATCAGATGTATTTTCAAATATGTTCTCCCATTGTGTAGTTTGTATTTTTATTCTGTTCATATTGTCTTTAGCTGTGCAAAAGCTTTTTACTTTGATATAGTCCCATTTGTTTATCCTGTCTTTTATTTCACTTGCCTGTGGAGATAAATCAGCAAATATATTGCTACAAGAGACATTGATGAGCTTACTTCCTATGTTTTCTTCTAAGATGCTTATGATTTAACGACTTACATTTAAGTCTTTTATACATTTTGAGTTTATTTTTGTGAATGGTGTGAGTTGGTGGTCTAGTTTAATTTTTTTGCAGTTAGTTGACCAATTTTCCCAACACCATTTGTTAAAGAGACTGTCTTTACTCCATTGTATGTTATGACCACCCTTGTCATGTGGTTTTTGTCCTTCCTTTTGTTTATGTGATGAATCACAACGATTGATTTGCAAATATTGTACCAGCCTTGCCTCCCCAAAATAAATCTCACTTGATCCTGGTGTATGATTTTTTCATGTATTGCTGGATCCAGTTTGCTAATATTTTGTTGAGAATTTTAGCATTTATATTCATCAGAGATATTGGCCTATAGTTTTCTTTCTTTGTGTTGTCTTTGCCTGGTTTTGGAATCAGAATTATGCTCACCTCATAAAAGGTGAAGAAAGAAAGCTTGGAAGTCTTTCTTAATCTTGAATTTTTTGAAATAACTTGAGAAGGATGGGAGTTAGTTCTTCTTTGAATATTTGGGAGAATTCACCTGTGAAACCGTCTGGCCCAGGGCTTTTGTTTGTTGAGAGGTTTTTGATAACTGTTTTGATCTCATTTGTTGTAATCGGTCTATTTAGGTTTTCTGATTCTTCCAGATTGATTTTATTTATTTATTTATTTTACAGAAACAGAGAGAGAGAGAGAGAGAGTCAGAGAGAGGGATAGATAGGGACAGACAGACAGGAATGAAGAGAGATGAGAAGCATCAATCATCAGTTTTTTGTTGCAACACCTTAGTTGTTCATTGATTGCTTTCTCATATGTGCCTTGACTGCAGGCCTTCAGCAGACCAAGTGACCCCTTGCTCAAGCCAGCAACCTTTGGTCCAAGCTGGTAAGCTTTGCTCAAACCAGGTGAGCTCGCACTCAAGCTGGCGACCTTGGGGTCTCAAACCTGGGTCCTCCACATTCTAGTCTGATGCTCTATCTACTGCACCACCGGCTGGTCAGGCCCTGATTGATTTTTGAAAGATTACATTTTTTAAGGAATTTTTTCATTTCACCTAGGTTGTCTAATTTTTTGGCATACAGTTCTTCATATTATTTTCTTACAATCCTTTGTATTTCTGCTCTGTCCATCGTTACTTCTCCACTTTCATTTCTAATTTTATTTACTTGAGTCCTTTCTCTTTTTTTCTTGATGAGTCTGGCTAAGGGGTCATTGATCTTGTTTACTTATTCAAAGAACCAGGTCTTGGTTTCATTGATCCTCTGTATTGTTTCTTTAGCCTCTATGTAATTTATTTCTCCTCTTATCTTTATTATTTTCTTCCTTCTACTTGCTCTAGTCTTTACTTGCTGTTCTTTTTCTAGTTCTTTTAGTTGCAGGATTAGTTGTTTTTCTGAGCTTTTTCTAGCTTCTTAAGGTATGCCTGTAATGCTATGAACTTCAGGACTGCTTTTGTGTCCGACAGATTTTGAGTTGTTGTATGCTCATTTTCATTTGTTTCAAGGAAATTTTTTATTTCTTTCTTGATCTCATTGTTGACTCAGTCATTGTTTAATAACATGCTGTTTAGTTTCCAAGTGTTTGAGTGTTTTTCAGTTTTCCTATTGTAGTTGATATCTAGTTTTATGCCATTGTTGTCAGAGAAGATGCTTGATATAATTTCAATCTTCTTAAATTTGTTGAGACTCGTTTTATGCCCTAATACGTGGTCTATCCTAGAGAATGTACCATTACCACTTGAAAACAATGTATATTCTGCTGTTTTAGGGTGGAAGGTTCTGAAGATGTCTATTAAATCCAGTTGATCTAGTGTATCCAACATAACTATCTTGAATAGATATCTGCATTCCATGTTCATTGCAGCATTATTGATAGTAGCCACAACATGGAAGCAACCCAAATATCCATCAACAGATGAATGAATAAAGATGTGGTATACATATAAAGTGGAATATCATTCAACCTTTAAAAAAAGGACATCTTGTTATTTGTAATGATATGGATAAAACTGGAGGGCATTATGGTAAGTGAAATAAGCCAGACACAGAAAGATACATACTACATGATATCACTTATGTGAGGAATAAATATTATAGAGGCATTGACTGGAATGGTGGTTGCCAGGCACTGGGGTGAAACAAGGACATATTAGTCAAAGAAAACAAAGTTTTGGTTATACAAGATGAGTAAGTCCTAGTGATCTATTGTACAGCATAGTGCCTATAGTTAACAATTCTGTATTGTATACTTAAAATTTTACTAAGAGGGTATATCTCATGTTGTGTTCTTATCACAAATACAAAAAATAATAAGAAGGGTTCAAGAAAACTTTTGGAAGTGATGGGTATGTTTATGGTATAGATTGTGGGGATGATTTCATGGCTGTATACTTATCTCCAAACTCATCAAGTTGTATGCATTAAATATGTATAGCTTAAGAAAAGCATTTACTTTGCAATCTGCTTTGCAGCATTACCATAACAACCACCTGTGGAAATATTTCAAGTGCTCTGGCTTCTAATAAATTCAACTCAGATGTACATTCTAAGGTCAGTTCAGGTATTGAAAACAGTAAAATCTGCATGTTGATTCACATATAGGAATGCCTACTTACATAGAGTGGCCGTTGTTAGATGTGGTCAGTTTTTGGATTAGTCCTTCTCCAGGAGATTATAATCTATCAGACTGGTGGGAGATGTAATCAGAATAAATCACAAGTGCAGTCAGGGTCTGTTACATTTTGCTGCAAATCAATCCCTTGATAGCTTCATTCTTTTGCAAATATGTCTCAAAGCAAAGATTGTACATGTCAAAGTTTAATAGTTAAGGAGAACTTTATTCAAAGTTGTTGCAATAGGGGAGAGAGGTCATAACTAAAGTCTGAACTTAACTGTGTAGAAACAGAGGGTGGGTGAGCTTTTAATAGCTGGGATACCGAGGAGTCAGGAGTCGTAGGCCATCTTTTGCTAATTGGCCTTACCCAGAGGAAAAGTAAACCTTCTTTTAGCTCCATGACAGAGGGTATTTTTATAGCTTGGAGCAAAGTGCCCATTAAAGTTAGCTTTCTACCTTCCCTGAAACACAGGGAGATAGGAGTGTTTTCTCCCTTGATGTTAACATTTCAAAGAGATGGCTTCTAGCATCTTGTTGAAGACCTTTCTGGATTATAAAAGGAACAAGAGGTCTTTAACAGGATTTGCATATCAAAGAAGCACAGAAAGAATTTATAAGTTTTCAAAAAAAAAATCATCTGTGGAAGGGAAGATGAAGGCCTAGAGTCAAGAAGAAATAGGCCTAAAGTTTAATCAAGTTGAGGTGACCCGTAAGGCCCTCTTGGTCATTGGCATGCTGGAAAGTTTTCCGTAAACCACCTATCTTGTGGTCACATTTTATGTTAATTCAATAATAAAAAGATAACAAAATGGCACTTGAAGAACTTTACAGTTTGCAAAGCATTTTCCCATATGCCGTTTCTTATTTTCACAGCCACCCTAATAAATAGTATATAACTGGTAAACCCAATCTCTGTATAAAAAACTTGATCCCTAGAAATGTTGAGTGATTTACCAGAATCATGAAGCTGGCAAGCAGCAGGAAAGTTTTCTTTTTTTTTTTTTTTAGTGAGAGTGAGACAGACAGACAGACAGGAGAGAGAAAGAAATGAGAAGCATCAAGTCTTCATTGTGGCACCTTAGTTGTTCATTGATTGCTTTCTCATATGTGTCTTAACTGGGGTGGGGGGTTCCAGCTGAGCCAGGGACTCTTGCTCAAGCCAGTGACCTTGGGCTTCAAGTCAGTGATCTTTGGGCTCAATCCAGTGACCATGGGGTCACGTCTATGATCCCATGCTCAAGCCAGTGACCCCACATTCAAGTTGGTGAGCCCACACTCAAGCTGGCAACCTCAAGGTTTCAAACCTGGGTCTTTCGTGTCGTAGGCTGACGCTCTATCCACTGCACCACTACGTGGTTGGCTAGAGGAGTTATTTTAAGGCATGTGACTCTTGTGTCTTTTCCAACCTGTACCTCTTATTTAAGGGAAATCTGTCATAAAGCCTTCAGAAAAACAAAGAAAACCAATTGTTCTAACATTTTTGATTCAAGGTTTCTGTGTTCTGTTTCTTTAAAAATTATTAACATAGTAGATAAGCAAAACAGATAACTTGGGAAGGTAAGTGGAGGGTCATGTCAATTGCCCATTTAAAAATGATTTTAATGAATCTATAAAAGCATTATGTAGAAAAAATAACACACAAAATCCAATTTTTATTTGCTATAAATATCCAACAGCTCAATTATTTCTTCATATGCTCATTAAACATATTTCCTGACGTTTTTAAAATTTCTTGCTCAAACTCCCCTGTGGCATATGCCCTAAAGTTTTAGAACAAATAAAAGAAGACAGGGACTTTCAGTTCAGGTGTGAATTTTAATTTCATGAGCTATTTAACAGCTTCCAAATGGAATATCTCTGTAGCCAGAATGAAACACAAAGGTTTTGCTTTGCCATGCTTTCAACTTACTTAGAAAATGATTCGGATGACAAAGAAAAGGGCTTATCTAAACACAACTGTCTAGATCCTTTGACACATTTGCACCCGTTTTCTAAGGGTTTCCCTGTTCACCTTCAGTGTCAGGTCACCCCCCCATGCGGCACTGTGATGGTTGGCACTGCCCTCCTCCCTTTTATGTATTGAGCAAGTTCTCACATGAGAGTTTTTCCCAATCCTTTATGCCTCCACCTCCTCATTCTTCCCTTTTGAAATCTATTGCAGTTGATTTCCTGCCATGGTAATGGGTTATCTTTTATGGCTGTATAGATGAGTGCTTTTATTCGGAGAAAAGGTAACAATCCTGTCAATCTCCAGATAATAGCTTAGAAGCTCTGTTCATTGAGTTTCTTAACTATGTCAATAGTTCAGGAAAACCTGTCATCTATTTTTCAGGGTTCAACAGTGTTTTCCATTCCTACAATATAGGTTTGGAATGTTACTGAGGCAAACAGCTCAGCAAGTTTTATAATTTGGTACAGAAGATGGCACCTGTAATCACAAAGGTTGGTTGAAAGGAAGGATGGGGCAGATGTGGGGTATACGGTGTTGTAGTCTGATATCATCATGATGATAAAAATTAGGAGCTGAAAGTTATTCTCTAGTGACTCTGTTGCAGTGGTTCTCAACCAGGACACTTGACAATGTTTTGAGACATTCTGGCTATCATAACTGGGGTGGGCATACTGGCATCCAGTGGGTAGAGGCCATGGATGCTGTAAAAACATCCCCTGCACACACAAGAAAGCCCCTCGCAGCAGAGAATTATCCAGTCCAACATGTCAGGTATCAAGGTTGAGAAACTGAATATCAGCTCTATTTTAATACTACTATTTCACTGCACTATTATAACTAGTACTCTTCATAGTACTTTTAAGTATCTGATATTGTTGTTTATTTATTTTTCCTTGTGTGCTTCTCCACCTTGCCTGTGTTGGTCACCTTCATTTCTTCATTACACTGATCAGTGCTCAATAAGATTTTCTTTATCAGGTAAATTACTTATCTTTGTTTCATTAAGTTGTTTTCCCTTGAGGTTCTTTTTTTTTTTTTTTGGTGACAGAGACAGAAAGAAAGACAGAGAGAGGGACAGATAGGTACCCACAGACACGAAGGGAGAGAGATGAGAAGCATCAATTCTTTGTTGCGGTACCATTGTCGTTCATTGACTGCTTTCTCATATGTGTCTTGACTGGGGGGCTCCAGCAGAGCGAGTGACCCCTTGCTCAAGCCAGCGACCTTGGGCTTCAAGCCAGCAACCTTTGGGCTCAAGCCAGCGACCCTGTGCTCAAGCTGGTGACCTTGGTGTTTCAAACCTGGGTCCTCTGTGTCCCAGTCTGACACTATCCACTGCACCACCGCCTGGTCAGGCTTGAGGTTTTATCTTACTGTTTTGTTTGAAACATATTCCTTTGTTTCTTCATTTTGCTTTACTCTCTTGTTGGTTTCTGTGCATTAGAAAAAGAGCCACTTCTCCCAGTCTTGAAGAAGTGGCCTCCTACAGGAGATGAACTTTATTGTTTAACCCTGCCCTAGTTTTTGGTTGTCACTCAAACATCTGTGATTGTTCCAAAGGCCTAGGCCTATTTCTTTTTCTTTCTTTTTATTTTTTTTAGGTGAGAGGAGGGGAGATAGTGAGGCAGGCTCCTGTATGTGCCCCAACTGGGATCTACCAGGCAACCCAACCCCATCTGGAGTCAATGCTTGAGTACTGACCTAATTTTCAGGACCTGAGGCTGACACACTTCAACAGAGCTATCCTTAGTGCCCGCGGCCACACTGAACCAATGAGGCAGGAGGGGCAGAGGGAGAGAAGAGGGGAGGGAGGTGGGGAGAAACAGATGGTGTCTTCTTCTGTGTGCCCTGATGGGGAATTAAACCAGGATGGCTATATGCCGGGAGGAGGCTCTATCCATTTCGGCACCCGCCTGGGCCAGCCTATTTCATTTTTAATGGCTACCAGTAGTTAAGGGTGTGCCAAGACCTGTCAGTATCCCAAAGAGGGGGATCTCAGTCAGCACCTAGATTCAGGCTGATTGGAAGCCGGAAGCTCAGGCAGCAGTTTTTAAAGTATTCGAATATATACAGTCATATGGAACGGCAAATGTAAGCCCGTCTGGCAACCAGAGCCAGGTGTTCCCTGGCAGCAGCTGCAAAAACCGGGCACCAGACACAAAACAGGGCACCAGACAAACTCATGCCACAAGACGGACAACCGGACACTAGACGTAAAAGCAGGCAGCAGACGTAAAACGTGACCTGGGCGCAGGCGTGAAAGTAGCCAGCAGACGTAAAACTGGGCAGCAGCCCTGGGTGGAAGCTCCCAGCAGGAGACCCTGGAGCTCTGGAGAGACCATGTGGAGACGTCCTTGGCCCATCTCGGTCCTGAGAACCCAGCAGGCTCCCACCTGTGAGTCAAATCAGACGTCTGCCCCTCAGACCTCCGCTCCGATCAAGCAAACGAGCCTCCTGCACCCGAGGCCTGACGACCCCCGCTTGACCGGGCTCATCCCCAGCTGGCGCCTCCTCGCTGGGCCCTGGGCGGTGAGTCCAAGCGCGAGGCCCTAAAGAGCCAGTTCTCGGGTGGTTAGTCTCGTGGGTCTCCCAGAAGTGAGCCTGGTTGGGGTTCACAGCTGGATGTAATGGGTGCTCATCTCGCAGGTGCAGGTAGGTCTTAACAGCTGGTGGTGCCCCCAGGTGGGGTTCACACTCTTTCCTCCTCGTCGATAAGCTCGGCTTTTGAGTTCCCGCCGAGTGTGGGGCGCCGCGGCCCGCTGGTGGGGTTGTGGTGACACTGGGCCCCAGCTTCCCGTGCCGCTTCCACGTGTGCATGAATCTCAGCGCGTTTTCTCTTTTCCGAGGAGGTTGTTCCGTACACAGCTGTAGATTCGGTGTGTTCCCGGGAGGAGGGGGTTTGTCTCGGTTTTGAACTGAAACCTCCTCAGTGAGATTTTCCTGAACGTGGTGTATTTCACTGCTGTTGTATCTGTGAACAAAAGAAGAAACCGGGGCCGAAAGTGGGACAAAAGATGATAGTGCAATCTGGTGGCAGTATAAAGAGATTGGTGTCTTGATGTACAAGCCGGTGCCCCATTCTGCTGGTGCTTTGAATCACTTTAAGCAGGGCAATTTCACCCACTGGTTTGTGTTAAAACATAGCAGTCAAGAGAAACAGGCACCTCCTCTTCTGTATTCCTAATGTTTCGAGGACGCTTATGTTTCTTAAACTTTTTGAAATCGAAGTATAGTTGACATACACCTTTAGATTAATTTCAGATGTACAACATAGCGAGTCACCATTTATATATCCTACGATGTGACTGATCCCCACGATAAGTCCAGTAACCATCTTGTCACGTACAGAGTTATTAGGATATTATTGACTGTACTCCCTGTGCGGTACATTATATCCCCATAGCTTATTTATTTTATAACTGGAAGTCTGTACTTCTTAATCCCTTTCATCTTTTCCTCCTACCCATCTGTTTTCATCCCTATGGTAACCATCAGTTTGCTCTTTTTATTTTTTTATTTTTTTTTATTTTTAAGATCCATGCAGAAGTGAAATCATATGGTAAATATCTTTCTTTCTTGGACTCATTTCACTTAGCAAAATACCCTTTAGGTCAAGCGATCCTTATATTTTTTAAGCAATATTTTCCTGATAGCATTAACTTATATTCCTGGTACAAAAGAACTATACTCACGTTTCCAGTTTTTTTCTCTGGAACATGTCATTTTATTTTAGTGATGATAGAAAAAATAACTCAAGGAAAATGAAGACTTTGTAACAAACATAGAGTATATAAGTACTTCTCATAACTCTAGATAAATTTCTCTAAGAAATTATAAAATCTTTATGTACTTGGCTTATATATCTTACAATTGTTTTTGTCTTTTTCACTTTAATTAGGCATTATTTATGCTAATACATCCCAGCTTGACTTTTGGTAACTAAAGTTGAAGGTCAAGTCTCAGAATCTTACTAATGTCTACCTTAATTACAACCCTTGGAAAGACAAACTTTTTATTATTTTTTTAAGATACAATTTAGCAATTTCTAAAAACAGTAGAGATACCATTGGCTCTAATTACCATTTGGATAAAAGCTTTCTGTCTAAATTTACACATATTTTATATTAAATTTGTTTAGTGTTTTGTGAGTAACAAAGCATTTTTATTCTCAATCTTTACAGCACCCTTTTTAGGTATGTAGGGAAATATATTCCTAATTCAGTATGCTTTCTTCTACTTAATTTTAATTTATCTCTAAATGGCCCCTCTAGACCAGAAGCTTTTTGTTAGGCTGGAAGCATGTTTTATACTTCTTTGCATCACATCGGTGCCCTTAATAGGAAAAAGTAAATGTGTTTTTGTTGAGTTATCCATTGTAAAAATTTAATACAGGGGAACCTAAAATAGCTAAATGACATGCCAGATTTGGCAAACTGTTTTAGGATTAGCAAATTCTAAATTTTAAGGACCTCAGTTAATTAATTCCCAGTGTGTGATTAAAGATGTGAAATCTAGAGAGTTGTTGTGAAATATGTCTCTCTGTGTCTGATTCAAGTTTTTTATTTCATTGCCTGAAACTTGAGCTATTCCTCATAAAGCTGAAGGTAAACTATAGAGAAATCACCATGTTATTTACAATGTAAAGAAAGGCAAGAATTGGCTGCCATCTAGACTTTACAGGAATTGTTTTATTGTTATTTAAGAACATATAAATGTATGAAGAGACAGGAGACATTGAGCAAAAGACCATTGCTAGTGGTTTATTATCATACAGTATTTTTGAATAATTTTAGCCACTTAAAATATTTCACCACATCTGAGAATTAGCATAGTGTTGAAGGTTATGGGAATAAGATGACATGGGTCTGAGTCCTAATTGTTATAGTAAACATTTGTCTCAGTCTCTGCAACTTATACTAATTCTATGTATATGTTTTAATTCTAATATATATTTCACATGATATTTAGAAAAATTAAATGAGATTATATGATTACATTTTGTCAATTAAATGGCATTACAAAATGTTAACTATTATTTGTTGGAAGTTTGGGGAATGGTCAGCAATGTTTTGCATAACAAATTGCCCCAAAACTTACTGGTATGATAAACCTACCATTTTACTTGCTCATACTTTCATGGCTCAGTAATTTGGAAGTGGCTTGACTAGGTAGCTCTTGTTTGGGGTCAGTTGTGTAATTGTGATCAGATGTTTGCTGTAGTCACTGAAAGGCTTGCTGCTCGGATGTCCAGTATGGCTCGCTCCCATGACTGGGAGTTGAAGCTGATGGTAAGATAGGACCATAGCTGGGGCCAAGGGTAAGAGTTCTTTATTTACCTTCTCTAGCATGGTGATGTCAGGATAGCCATTTATAATAAAGACCGAATTCCTCTGGAATGAGTTTGTCTCCTTTCTAGCTTTGGAATTCATGCAACATCACTTTCCCTGCATCCTAATGGTGACAAGAAAGTCACTAATATTTAAGGAGGAGGGGTAGACTCCCATCTCTCTTTGGAGACCTACCAGTGATGTCACAGATTTATTTTAAAAACCACCTCTCACTTTTAGAAAATTCAGGGTTGAGAGAGAAATGAAAGGAGCATGTTTTGGAAAGTGAGTTAGAACATATTTTTGCAAATCCTTTCAGGAATATATTCCTGTATTTAATTATATTCTGTACTAACATCATTGTTTGGTGATAGTGGGGTAGGGGGTTCAGTTTCTATGGAGATCGATCTGGCTCCTTATGGGAATCCTCTATATTCTGTTCATTGAAATGGCTTGTCCCAGAATATCTTCTTTATCACTTAACAGGATGCACAATTTCTTTCTGTAGCATTTCATTTGGTTCATTCATTTGAATTTCTGTGGCTTTGCTATCTTCAGGAATTCTCTAATCAATAGGCAAATAGTCCTAACCTGTAGGCAGTTTACTAACTTTATGCCTTGATGCCATTATTGGCATGTATCCCTTTCAGAGGCCAGTTTTCCCAGCGGATGATTGGGTTTGGTTCAGGCACCCTTGGTGGGGCATTTGCCAGCGTGTTTTATGGCAGTCCCCCACTTGGGCACCTTACTCATATCTTCTCTGTCTAGGGCGCCTGTACGTTGACTGCCAGGTGTTGCTTACTCTTCCAGAGAAGGATTAGTTTATTTGCATCCATATGTGCTTTGTCATGTAGAAGTATTGACAGGGAAAATTGCTGGTCGTACAATTTCCTTCCCCCAGGTGAAGCCAAACCTCTCACTGTGAAGTCCAGTGGGCATATTTTGAATTGACTGCCTGTCAAAGAGAGAGTTCTGCTGTTGCTTTGTTCCCAGCAAGAGGTTCTTTTTTTTCTGTATGAGCCTCACAATTTCCAGAATTGGGTTATAGAAGTTGAAGGAAGTGATGGTTCTTGGGAGAAAGATGTCTAAGTGTGCATTTCATAGAAGGCCCAGGAGAATACAGCTGGTGTATGCAGTCGTTCTTAACCTGGGTTCTATTGAACCCTAGGGGTTCGATGACTCAGTCTCAGGGGTTCAGAGAAGTCTCTGCCACAGAGGCCAGAATAAAGTAATACCGTAATTTGTTGTGAGTTCATGCACTTTGTTGGTTTTGTTCTTTGAGCAAGATGATGTTCATGCACGGCTCATTTTGTGCACCAGTAAAAAACATATACCTATGTCTTGAATTTGGAAAAAAAAATCCTATTTTATTTATGACTAAAGAAGGTTTCGGTGAATGCGCATATGAAACTGGTGGGTTCGGTACCTCAAAAAAGGTTAAGAACCACTGTTCTAGTGACATGACATCAGAGGAATAGTGTTTTTGTAATTGTGTTTTTATTATTGTAGTAAATCCATCTCCTTTAGTCAGCCCCTTTGTTAGAGCTTTTTGACTCTTGAGAACCCCTTCCACTAAGAGCCACGTGGCAGTAGGTTCTCATGGCGTCTGAGAAACCACACATCTGCCATGAACTAGCTGGGAAAATTTCTACAGTATCTGAAGGGAGAGATTTCAGAATGTAGATGCTGTCAGAAGCAATGCATCGTATTTGTTACGTTGATTACCAAAAATGTTCACAATGACCACTCTCTAATATTACTTTGTGATTATGGTGAAAAGTCAGTTACTATGGCAGAAGAGGTTCAGGCATAAGACAGTCAACTTCTTTTAATTCCTGGATGAGGGAAATGGGGCAAGCCATGAAACAGCTCTAAGCCTTGGTGTGCTCATCTATAAATTGGAGATGACATATTAATGATTGACAGGGTCATTGTCAACATTCAGTCAATGCTCAGTGGTCCAGTGGGTGCTGGTGACCCAGCCAACTGTATGATAACATGATCCCAGGTTATGTCAGAGGATGAGGTGTGGTTGGACCCAATCAGTACTATCTGACTCAATGGAAATGTGGCAATTATAATTTTAAATTAAATCCTGGTTGTTTGGACTAAATAAGATGAACAGTTTTGCTTTTTAAACATCAAACTAATCTGAGAATAATTTTAATTCCTTGTTGGATTAGTCAGGAGTTGGTCAAGAGGAAGGAAATTAAATATTTCAAACTGGAAGAGAATTAATACAGGAGATTAGAGGTTTTCAAAACAAATGGACGGCTAGGGGAGAAAATATCTGATAGTAAGTTCAGAAATTTCAGGATACCTCTTCCATTGAATCTGTTTGCCTCTGTCCCTGAAGTTGGTGACATGAAGAAGGACATTCTGAAAGGTGTGCAAGTGGTCACATCTGCCGCTTGCTGAAACCCTCCCTCTGCCCACCATGGCTTCACAACAATCATAGGCTGTCTCTTTTTCACTTTCCAGAACTCTGTGAATGCCCCTCACTTTGGTTCAAAGGGCAAAGAAGTTGATAAACATTCTTTGGAAAGATTTTATATATGGATTAGTGTCTGTTTGAAAATAACTATAAATTTGAACATGCTATTTTACAGATGTTTTCTAAAAAAACAGCCGTTTGCATCATGTGGTACAGCCTTTAGAAGAATTCAATGGGGAAATAGTAAACTGACTTAAAAAAATATATAGGTGGTATTTTGACTGTCCAAGTGACTGCTTTGTAGTTGATAGCGAGCTGCTATCCCGAGCTGTGCTCCTGCTGAGGAGGCTGTGGAAGCACAGTGTGCACAGGGCCAGGCTGCCGCTTTCTTCTGAAGGGTAGATTCTTTGGATCTCCACTGCTGGGCTCTGCTTTTACAGAAAAATTGTAGGTAGTCAGCTTTGAGCTAATAATTCAAATCCAGCAGGCATGTGAACTGCTTTTCAATCCTCGTCGATAGTTTGTTTGAGAACAATTCATTAAAAAAAAAAAAAAAGAATTCTACCACTTTAGATCACTTTTCCACTAAGGGAGCACTCTCTGTATATGGGGAATCAGAGAGGCAAGGCATGGAGTGGGTAGATATTCTCTTTTTAACTTTGATGAAAAAGATTTTTCTTATGTAACTTGTGCTAAGCTTGGGGGATTAGAAAGATGAATGCTTTAAGGATAGAAGCCCTCTGTGGAAAATTCTGTATCCATGTTTAGACAAAGCATCTTCCTTTTACAGCAACCCAGAGTGTTTATTAAGAGCACATTCCAGCTGTGCTCTTCCTTGCATCTACTTCCTTAAATAAAATGACCAACCAGATAGAGACTCTGTTGTGCTCTCTCTGGTCCTCTGAGGACACTGTTCCTGTTTCCATTTCCTGATTTCCTTTGTGTTACTGCGTATCCATAATGTATGCACTGTATCTATCCTTGGATTGCCCTTAAAGTGCCCCTAACTAGAGAAAACAGGCCGTTGTCATTGGAAAAATGTAGTCCCATATAGCTTGGCTAGAAATAGAGATTGTAAATGAAATTTTTAATAACTAAAAGGTGTGGAGCCTTTGTTTTAAGACAGCTGAACCCGTCTTTAGAGCCCTATTATCAGCACTCTTTCCATCCCAGCCTTGACTGCTGACCCTGAGCTGGCAGTAGAAGTTAAGTCCTGTGAAAGTGATTTAGTGTTACTTCTGCATGGATAATGACCCAGAATCATGGATAAAGACAAAGAAATGGAAATATGATGGCTCTCACAAAGCAGAAGTTTCAGTTATTAACATTTTTAGTGGTAGATAATGTTTTACGTGTATCTATTTCTAGTCCAACATGGAACAGGGGCAGCTGGAACTCTAGAAAGGGTAGATGGTTTTTTTTCGTGTGTGTGTGTGTGTGTGTGTGTGTGTGTGTGTATGGATAGATATAGCTGTCATAGATATTCTTCATAGACTTTCACAATATACATAATAAGTTTGAAATAATATTGTAGCTCTTCTAGATTTTGCTTTCCTTTGAAGGTTTATTGGGCAATTACTGAATATTTATGTAATCTATATTTTTAATATGACAGATTTAGATTTGGGGCTCATGTGAACTCCTTTATATCACATTAAACAAAGAGTGTCTATTTGCCTTCAGTGCCCATAGAAGAAATAAACTAAAACATCAACTAATAGGGTAGTTGTGATACACATAGGTATTTCAGTGATACTGAGGGAGAAACAGAGGAAAAAGGAACAATCAATCTTTACCCTCCCCTAGTATTGCTTGCAAAGCATTATATTTTCACTTTGTTCATTTCCCTGTACTCGCGTACATGTTTGCTTTTCCTACTAGATTATATTATCTTGGAAGGAAAGCTTAATTCACCCCCCCCCCCAAAGCACCTAGCATTGCTTATTGAACCCATCTCAATAAGGAGCAGGAGGTGACTTAATGATTTGCTATACTTAAGCTAAGTGATGAGTATGGTTTCTAAACCACCCACCACTATAGTGAAAAAACTTAGGTAATGAGGTTATCGTGATACTCTCAGTGTGTTGAATGGTGGCCTGAAAAATGATAGTCTGCATTCTATTTCCCAGGAACTATCAATGTGGTCTTATTTGGAAAAAGAATCTTTGCAGATGTAATTAAGGATCATGAGATAGAGACCAGCCTGGATTATGTAGGTGGGCCCTAAATGCAATGATAAATTCCTTATTAGGGGTATTTGGCAGAGAGAAGAGTGGGAGGCAATGTGACCGTGGAGACAGGGATGGGGTGATGTGTCCACGAACCAAGGTACAGGACACTGTTAGCAGCCACTAGAATCTAGGAGAGGCAGGAAATGGGTTATCAACCTAGAGCCTCTGGAGGGAGTCCAGCCCTTGATTTTGGACTTTAGGACTTTAGAACTGTGAGATAACAAATTGCTAAGTTGCCAGGAGTATAGTAGCTTTTTGCCAGTACCCTAGGAAACTAACACACATACTCTAGTTCTGGACAAGTCCCCCTAGAGACTACCCGCCCTGTATCTGGAGAACCTGGGAGGTTAAGTGGAGTCATGAGTTTCCTGATGTTCCTTTCTTCAGTGCTTTACAATCTCACACTGAAGGGCTCCTCCTTCGCTTAGATTCTGGGGACGGGAAATGTATCCTCATTGAAACCAAGGCTGTGGCTGCCACACTGTCCAGTAAACAGCTGGGCCTGGGAGCTGAGGGTCAATGAGGGGAGGTACTGCTTTCACAGTGTCCTGCTTTTTGAAGGACCCGCTATAACCCGACATTCATTGTCTTTTGGAATTTAATCCCTATAGGAAAACAAGGTATCTTAGACAACAGAGACTGTTTGAAGATAACAGCTGAACACATTTATGACAGTGCAATAGAGAAGGAAACCATAGGAATGAAAGTATTTGTATGTAGACATGTTTCTTGTACGAAGTAAGTCTTGAGCTGGACTGTGAAAAAAAGGAAAAGAGGGTTTGAACAAGTGGCAAAAGAAAAAGAATGTATTTTAGGTGGCAGCACAGAAGAAAACAATAAACAGAAGGGGTGAAAACTAGTGTTGCTTGAAGGAAAGATCAGGAGAACCATGTTGAATGCTAATAGGGTATTCAGTTGCCGTTAGAGGACTTTGGGTTTATTATTCTAGGCATCCACTGTGGCTTGGTTAGCAAGTTAGTGAGACCGCGGGGCTTTAAGGAATTATCACTGGTGGAGATGTATAATATTGTGGGTCCCCTATTGCATTCAAGCCTCTTCACTCAGCAAATCTTTCCTGCCTTCCCTAGGCATGGATAAATGCCTCATTCCCTGTGCATCCCATGAGTAACTCAATTCCTGCTGTGGATTATTTCTCTAAGTGCTTTGGATACCTCCTAACTTCAGATGGCCCTCAAGTGAAATGTATCACAAGCACCTCGCACTGGGCCTAGCTTCAAGTGGGTACGCCAGTACCACTTCTCTCAAACTCAACTGATTTTCAGGAGTGACTCCTGTAGAAGATTAAAGACCCACACTCCAGCCCGAACAGCTGTTCTTTTCATAACCAGGAGCTGCCCAAAAGGCTTTTTAAATAACTTTCAGGCTCGGGT
The DNA here is from genome assembly GCA_037038555.1 of Rhynchonycteris naso. Taxonomy (NCBI): domain Eukaryota; kingdom Metazoa; phylum Chordata; class Mammalia; order Chiroptera; family Emballonuridae; genus Rhynchonycteris; species Rhynchonycteris naso. The sequence goes on from CM073001.1 coordinate 24,074,470, forward strand.
AAACCATGGCTATAATGCCTAACTCAGGAAACCACTCTTGCATTTTCATTTTCTACACATTGTTCTTGAATGTGGGAAGCATGTCTTCATTGAGTCAATCTCAGGTTCGGAGGAAATGTGTGGCTAAAGGCCAGGGAATTGCTAGTGTTTATTGAGGACCTGATCTAGACATTATATTTGAGATCATATACTAGATAAGAGTTTCCTGACCTGGATATTGCTGAGCCTGTATTCTGTGTACTTTCTTGTAGGTGTGTGATAGGCCAGGTGAAGGAAGGGGCCTTGGAACAAAGATTTACTTGAGGGGTTGGTGGGAAACATGCCAATTGCTGTGTTCTCTGGGAGAGGTGAGTGGGGGAGGCCAGGTAAGAGGGGGTTGGGGAAGGAAGGGGAGCATAATGTAATAGAGCACCTATGTGCTGTGTTTGCTTTGCAAGCTATTGGATGTAGTTGACTGATGGATGTATAAAACAGTTCCTGCCTTTAAGGGAGTGGATGAGAGATAGGAAATGCATTTCTATATTTACGCTCTAAGTTGTATTTCCCGTTTTTTTTTTTTTTTTGTATGTATCTTAGCAATTTGCAAGTACCATGCGTATAGCCAAGTGTGCTAGTTTTATATTTTCCCTTCTTGCCATGGCTACCTGTTCATACTTATTACTAATTCAGACACATTGCCTAACAACAGGTTCCCCAATATCTGGATGTATTTAATCCTTTATAAAAATGGAGAATTGAAAACTGGTTAAATTTGATGCTAGCAATTCTACATTTTGCCTTCATCATTGTCTATGCTGTGTATTGATGGCTATCTGAGCCGCTCTTTACCTTCCTAGTTGGAAACTTTAAGGCATATAAATACTGATTTTAGATCTGGGTTTAACCCATCTGCATACAGAGTTATTTGAAGAGTAACCTGCCTGAACATATGAAGATTTGTGTCCTATTTAGAAAAATTCTGTCTTCATGATAGCCCTCTATTCTTTTCTCATGAGAGGCAATCCAGACTTGATGCTCAGTGTGGTGAAATGACTACACACTTTTCTACCCATCACCTTTGTCTTATCCTAAAACTAGACTTAGAAGATGTTTGTTCAGTTTAGAGTGTTTACTTACCTTTTAAAGGATAAGTACATACTGCATCGTTCAACAGAATAAAATATTCACACTATATAGTTAGGAAGGGATATTTTGAATCTCATGAAATGCTTTTTTTATTAAATGGGAAAGCAATTAAGTTTTATATACACAGGAGTCCAGGAAGTGAGGGCCATGTGACTGGTCAAAAGTGAACTATTACTTTACGGACACACTGTAGTAAGATATTACTTTTGGTAAACTCTCCTTGATTTAGTAAAAAATACTTCAACATTCACACCTCTTTCTGTTTGCTACTGACATGAAGCATGTGGTTCAATTATCAACTAAAATGTATTTTCATTTTGCAGTGGAAAAGAAAATGTTTTATTTCCTAAGCTTTCCTATAAGCTTTTTAAAGAAATGTAAATTTTGACATATTAACCAGAATGCGCCGAATGGAAAATACTAACAATATTTAGCATTGGTGAGGATACAGAGCATCTGGAATTCTTATACACTGTGGGTAGGAGCATGAGTTGGTTCAACCACTTTGAAAAATTGTTTGGCAATATCTGCTAAGCTAGATAATACATACACACCCTCTAACCTAGTAGTTTCATTGTTAGGTATATAACCAAATGAAATGCGTATGCATATTCACCAAAAGACACCTACCAGAATGCTTATGGCAGCAGTATTTATAATATCCTCGAACAAGAAACTGCCTAAATCTCTGTCATTAGTTGAATAAATAAATAAATATTCATAAAATAGAACATCCTACAGTAATGAGAATGTCTATAATTATAGGTGACAACAGGAATAAATCTAACAAATGTAATATTGAGCAAAAGAAGCCATATAAAAAGATGCCTTAAATAAAGTTAAAAAATAGGCAAACTAATCTCTGATTTTAAAAGTCAGGAAAGTGCTTAATTTTGGGTATTGTAGCTAGGAGAGGATGCAGTGAGGTACTGGTCAAGTTCTAGGTCTTGATTTGATGACAGTTACATGGGATGTTCACATGTGAAATTCATCAACCAATACATCTTTCAGTTTGTATTTTATTTCATATATTTTTGTCAGTCTAGCAATACACTTTCTATTTGTCAACATTTCATATATATATATATATATATACACACATACATACCTGTAGTATATTTTAATTAATAAAAATAAATACCTAAAGAATATCTAGAGAATATTTTAATTAATAAAAATAAATATGAACCTAATATTATGCCTATCCTGATGTTACTGATCTTGAAATAGTTGGATAAATAGCTTACATTTACTTATATTAAATTATTTTTAGTATTGAATGAGAAAAATATTCAAATTAAATTAGAGGACAGAAACTAACATATTATGATTAGATTAGTATTAAAGCAAATAACTGGTTAAGAATATTCCCAGATCCAGGAGAGAGATCTTTTCATGCTAAGCTTCATTAACTACAAACAAATAAAAAAAATAAACAATGTCTCAGTGATTAGGAATAAGTTAAAACAACATGGTTTGACAAGTTTTAGAGAAATGAAAAACATTTTCACAAGGGAAAACAAATTCAGAGTAATCTTGTTAAGACAGTAGATACACACACCTAGTTTGTAATGGTAATTTGATTTATATTGTGTGTAGTACTTACCAATGGAATAAATATTTGCTATACAAAATAAAGCAGATCACACTGAAATGATTGAGATATTAACTTTGTTTTAAATTAATCCTAATAAATTTGAGGGAAAAATAATTAGCAGTTAGACTTGAAGATATGGGAGCATTATGACAAAGCCAAAATAAGTAAGCAATAAAATAAACGACAGTAGAGCATTTACTAAGATAATTACCTACATATGTTGCTTTGTGAAGAGACAAAGCAAACAAAACAAAACCCCAAATGCCTTTATTTAATATATATTTAAGTCTTAAAACCTTAAAATCTGGTTGAAAGATGATAAGCATTTATAGAATATGCCTTAAGAAATGTTATGAAAAACTAAGTAATTTCTGAAAGAAATATGTGGAAATTAAAAAAAAGCAACAACAACCTTGAGACCTCTCAGAAATACACATATATAAGTGAAGTGTGTCTGAAATAATAGGGAAGATATTTAAAGGGCCATGACTATTTGTTAGAATGTAAATGTAACATGTATTACAGTATATTTCAAATTCTCTGTGTGTAGGGTTACCTAAGCAACCCCAAATCCCCTTTGTCTGCCTATGGCCTGTAATAAAGCAGTCACATGAAAACAATCAAGGCATTTGCTTTATATCTCTGTAAAATAAAACGACCAGGTTTTTCTTGGACATTTTACACATTTAATCTGAATATTCCTAGTAACTAGATAGTTAAGAACAAATGTTAAAGGATAGAGGTGCAGGATAGTCCTGGCCGTCACATTTAGTCTTCACCTCTAAGATATTTTGGGAGAACATAACATTTACCATATTGTATTTCAGTTATATATTTATTTGAAGAAGGGAGAGAAAGAAGAGGAGGTAGTAGAAGAGAAGCAGAAATAGGTGGAGAAGAAGGAGAAAAGGAAAGAGGAGAAGGACCAGGAGAGGACAGGAAAGAGAAGAGGAAGAAAATGACAGAAAGCAAGAGAATAGACTTGATGTTTTAGTTTCCAAATCTGACTGAAAACTATAGATTCCTGGGCTCCACATCCAGCCTATTGAGTTAATAAAAAATCTCTTTGGTGGTTCTAGTTATTAGCAGAGTTGGGGATAACGGGTTAAAGAATACTGGGAATGTCCATGGGTTGACCCTCTGGACGCTACTCTGTAATGGTTCTATCAAGAGTTAATGATTTTAATTTGCATTTCTCTAATGATTAGTGATGTTGAGCATTTTCTCATATGCCTATCGGAGAGGGAGGGAGAGGGGGAAGGTGAGGGCACAAAGAAAACCAGATAGAAGGTGACAGTGGACAATTTGACTTTGGGTGATGGGTATGCAACATAATTGAATGATAAGATAACCTGGAGATGTTTCCTTTGAACATGTGTACCCTGATTTATTAATGTCACCCCATTAAAATTAATAAAAAGAAAAAAATAAGAGTAGCCCAGAGCACGGAATAAAAAAAAAGAGTTAATGAGATTTTATACTGATGTCCTCATAATTGCTTTCAATTCCTCAGTCAAAAGAGAAATGTGGGACTCTTAGACCCTTTAGTCAGGCCATTTGGGAGGATATTTTCTTTTCCTAGGCTCCTAAAATATAACAAGCTCAGAAATGTATCCGTTTCAACACTACCTGTGGTGCTCACCAGGGAGCCTGGTGTGGAAGAGAAGATAGTAAATATACTATTGAAAGCTAAATTCTTGCAAAGATCTTGCTTTGTTAGCAGTTTTCATTGATGATAAGGAGGTGGAATTAGATTTGAAATAAACCCATCTATGTTGTAAGAGCACTGGTTGAATTTGAACCCAGGGAATGACTATTTCTATTATGCCCTCACTAGAACATATAAACTCAACCTCATTTTGGGTGGGGTAATGGTTTCACAGCAAGAAATATCTGATGTAGGAAAACAGGAAAATGCAATTTCTTATTCAGCTTCTTTAGTATTGACCCTTGGTAGGTATAGCAAGCAATGGCTAATATCCCAAATCCAGAAGAAGTTCAAGCATATTTTTCAGAGAATCAAATAAGAGATTTCTATGTAGTCATATCTGTTGGTTTAAAGCAATACACTTTTTGTTCAACTTTAATTAAAGTAAAACAAATTCATCTGAGAGAGGACCATCACAGAAGCAATCACAAAGTAAACTTCACAAGGAAAGGTGGTAATCTTGAAATGTCTTTTATTTATTGTTTCAAAAGAAGTACATTTTATCACCCAAATCTATGAGAAATTCCATTATGACTCAAGTGTTTTAACATGCTTAAATCAAAGAATTCTTAATGCTGTGACTAGTTTTTAATTGGGACCTTATTAAATACTCTATAAACAGAATAATTTCTGTTTAAAAACACTCTTATACAAAGGTATAGCAAAAAATTTATCAAAATTTTTGTTCTTCACTAAAGTAATTTTGGGACTCCATACCTTTGTGAAAAAAATGATAGGTGCTAGCCTTGTGCTGGTACACTGTTCTTTGTACCTTGCAGCATATGGCGAGACAGCTGATTTAGAGTCGAAGAGCATTACATTTCAGATAAGGTAGCCAACTGTATAAACACATTGTTTCCGTAAATTTCACACTGCCTTGTTATTCTGGCACCTGCTGTTCAGAGAAAGAGGAAACCTGAAGGAAATAAAACTCAGCACAAAATAGAGGCACTTGAAGTGGCGACCGCTGGGATGTACAAAGGGGAGAAACCAAATTAAAAGGCAAGGTGTGTTTCTTAAAGGTGGGGAAGTCTTATTTTCAATAGAATATTATTAAATTTAACTGAGAAAAAATTCGTAAGGTGGAGTGAAATATGGGAGGGAAAAAGTAGCAGTTTTTAATTGATTTTGTCTCCCGGGTCCTTATAGCTGGAGTGAATTTTGCAGAATCCCAGTCTTTTCATTATATAACTAAGGAAAGTAAGGCTCGAGAGGTTGGTGCATGAAATTCACGATTCATATGATTGCTGGTAGAATTCTCTCTAAAACTACCATTCCTTTGATAAACTAAATGGCCACTTTATAAAGAAAATACCCACTTCACACACACACATTTATGTATGTATGTATTTTATTCTTGGAAGAGAGATGAAAGAATAGTAATCATAAAATGTTGCATGATTTTGGAAGAGTCACATGCTGTAGGTGAGAGCTTTCCCTTAAGCAACAAGAGGGTCCCTTAATGGGTGCTGAGTCTCCAACCCTTAGCCCCTGTAGGGAGAGGCCTCTGTCCTGTGGCTACAGCCCTAGTACCCAAGGACAAGTGGAACTGTTTGCCTCCCCAGAGACTTCACTATTTCATTTCTCACTCAACTTACTGACATAGAATCTAAGGGCTTCACTGGCATGCTGGAGATTCTTGCAGTATAGATTGGTAGTGGAAAGCCTTCTGAAAACATTCTTGAGAGTCAGAGGTTGCAGTTTTTGACTCAGTATCTACTGTCTACCCCTGGAACTCGTATTGAGTCCCTGGAGTCTTGGAGTTCTGCCCCCAGGTGTTCAGGTCACTAAGGAGAACACAGGCTCAGAGTCAGAACATCCTGGGCTTGAATTTTGACTCTGTAAAGGGACCATCCTTTTGACCATGAACAGTCACTAAACTCTCCGGATCTCTGTTTATTGCGAGGCAAAAGGACATCTGGCACACAAATGCCCAGTAATGGCCTTCTCTGCCAAACACAGAGGAGCCAAACTGGAAATTTGCTTTAGTTGCCCTCCTGGTTCCTAAGGTTTTTTATTTTTATTATTTTTTTAACCAGTGCAGAATCTGGTAGCATTAATTTTTCTTTGGTTATTTAATTTGCAACTGAGGAATTAAGAATACTCAAAATCCATTCTGCCTGGATTGGTTGGTTGGTTAGAGCATCGTTCGGATATGCAGAGGTTGCCGGTTCGATCCCTGGTCAGGGCACATACAGGCACATATTGATGTTTCTGTCTCTCCTCTTCCTTTCTCTCTAAAAATCAGTAAAAAAAACAAAACAAAACAAAAAAAACAACAAAAAACAAAACCAAACCAAAAGAATATTGAAAACCCTCTTGGATCACTCTTTTGATGAGATGATAAACAATTTTTTTAAAAACGAAACACATTATTGTTAGTCACTATATAAATAAGTTTTAAATATTGGTTCTACTCCTGACTTGAATGCTGTTTTCAAGATATATAATGGGTACAACAATTCACAATACTCAAAGAAGGGGGTGGGTGGTGTATGTGGGGGGAGCTGCAGTACAGTCAGCCTGGAGGTCGGGGCTCTGGGGGAGAAGTGGACCTTACTGACTTTTTTCAACTTTATTGAGATATGCTTAATATACAAAAATTGTGTGTATTTAAGATGTACATGTTGATAAATTTTGACATATGCCTATACCTGTGATAATCCTCACCACAAATAAGGTAGTAAACATAATCATCACCTCTAAAAGCGTTCTTGTGTTTCCTCACTTTATTATTATTATATTATTTATGGTAAGACACTTAGCATGAGATATGCCCTATGAACAAATGTTTAAGTACACAACACTGTATTTATTGTTACCCGTAGGCTCTAAGGTTAGAGTTATATAAAATGAGTAAGTGCTAGTGATCTGCTGTACCACATAGACTTGCATAGAGGTTTTTAAAGGGAGTTTGTTCAAGTGCAGTGTGCTTTGATTAGGTGAGTTGATCCAAGTGCAATGTTCTAGGATGAAAAAATAAGAGTCAAGGCCTCATATTAAAAAAAATCACAAACAAAAGATAGGCAAATACCTTAGATGAAAACAACAAAACAAGAACAACAACAAAAGACAACTACTACAACAAAAAAGAGAATGTTGCATGGAATATAAATTATAGCAAAAGTAATATCATTCATAGTTTCCTTTACCTCATAAATATTTGAAATATTTCTTAATAATTTCATAATTCCTTTCTATCAAAGGATTTAAAAAACGTACTTTCATGATGTTCTTACTTCATTCAGCCTCGTTCATTGAGCACTGCAGGGTGGCAGGAACTATCCCACCACACATTGACTAAAACTAGAGCTTTCAGTAGAACATTCTGGTGGGGCAGAGGGTGACAGTGAACAAGCACGCATTGTGTTCCCAGGCACTGATTTGTTTTGTGCAGGCAGATAGGGAGAGAGGTTAGAGAGCGATATAGGTATCTTGGTCTGATTGAGGTAAACTGACCACGGAAGGCCCCCTGTGGACATTGGAGCAGAGACCTAAATTAAGTGTATGAGGGAGCCACTTGGTGTTCCGGCAAAGAGCGTTTTGGAATAAAGAACAGCAAAAAAAAAAGGTTTTCTGCAGATAGGAAGGAGTACGTCATTTACCCAGAATAGCAGTCTCGGTGACCCAGAGAATGGAGAAGGTGAGAACAGAGGAAAGAAAGAAACCTAGAGGCCATGAGTTTTGTTCTGAATGTAGTGGAAATGGGAAGCTGTGATGGTTAATTTTATGTGTCAGCTTTTTAGTCTGTGGTGCCCAATTATTTGGTCAAACACCAGTCTAGACATTGCTGTGAAATTATTTTTTAGATGTGATTAACATTTAAATCAGCAGACTGATTAAAGCATTGCTCTTTGTAATGTGGATGGGCCTCATCCAACCAGGTGAAGGCTTTAAGAGAAAAGATTGAGGTCCCCTGAAGAGGAATTCTTCCTCTAGCCTGAATCAGAAAAATTCTGCCGAGCTTCCTGACTTTAGATTAAGGACTAGGACATCAACTCTTGCTGGAATTTCCGTCCTGCCAGCTGGCCCTGCAGATTTTGGACTTGCCAGCCCCCAGTTGCATCAGCCAACTCTTAAAATGAATCTCTCTCTCTCTAAACACACACACCCACCCACACACACCCATACACACACACCCACACACCCCCCTCCCACACATATTCCATATTTCCCCATGTATAAGATGCTCCCATGTACAAGACACACCTTAATTTTGGGGCCTGAAATCTGAAAAAGAAATGTATTACATAAAGTTACTGAACTCAAGTTTTATTCATCATAAAATTCATACAACTCATCTGTGCGAAAAAGTGGGAAATGCAAATAAAAAGTTACAACTACAGTATAAGACACACACAGTTTTTAGACCCCAAATTTTTGAAAACAGGTGCGTCTTCTACATGGGGAATACAGTACATATATATGTATCTACATCCTATTCCTCTTCTCTGAGGAACCCTGACTAATATAGAAGCCATCAGGCTGATTTGAGCAAGGGCATAATATGATCTAATTTATATTTCAGAAGGTCACTCCTACTTCTAGGAGGGAGAATTGAGTCTTGGCAGCAAGAGGGTCGCAGAGAGACTAGCTAGAAGGCTGCTCTGGTCCTGTAGGTGAGACCTGACAGTGGCCTGGAAGTGAGCAGATCACTGGATTTGAGAAATATTTTTCAATATTTTTCAGACAGATCAAATGAAGGGTGTGAGAGAATCAGATAAATCAAGGCTTAAGTTTAGGGCCTGAGCAGCTGTGTGAATGGTGTGCTCTTTATAAAGATGTTTCTGGAAGCCTGGGTGCGGAGCAGGTGTACAGAGGTGGGAAAGGAGGGGAGGAAAGGTGTATAAAGGACCTGCAGTTTTATCTTTAGCGCATTAATCACATGGTGCCGTTCGCTGTCCAAATGGAGATATCAGGCAGGCTATTAGACGTAGGCACGTGTTGCTGTACAGCGGTAGTTCAGAGCACAGTCTCTGGATTCAAGAACATGTTTGCGTTCAAATGCCAAATCCACTCTTCCAGGTGAACCTCACTGTCTTGGTCTTCTCATCTGAAAAATGGGATGATAATAAGCATACCTTACGGAAGTGACACAAGGGTTAAACTAGCGTATATAAGGTCCTAGAATGTGGATGACCTAGAAAATGTTATATAAATGTTAGCTACTATTACAGCCATGGAAATGTTAGCGGTTATTATAGCCAGTTTTATCTTTCTGGCCCATCAAATAAATTACTAGAGTGAAAGGGGGGCCCAGGGAATGATTCCCAAGCATTCCTGCCTTGGATAGATTTTAATTGCTAGCTCAAAGAGGCCAAACTACAAACAGGAGTGGATGAAGCCAAGTGTTTGGCTTCCCTTTGTCTGGGCAGTGAGCACTTCCAGAAGGAAGGTGCCAGAAAACCGAGCTTTAATAAAGCACACTTTTATAGCTGATTGCAACATCAGCTTGCTGATGCAGCCCCACTCCCCTAAATTATTTCCTTGCCTTCCCTGCTCTGTTCTTCTCCATTTTGCTTATCACCTTCTCATCTCTGAAGCACGACATGCTTATTTATTTATTTTCTGTTGTCTCTAGCTGGAATATAAGCTGTCGGAGGGCAGGGATGTTTGACTGTTTTGTTTAGTGTTAGCTCCTGGAATAGTGCCTGTCTTAGTCAATATAGGAGAAATAAATGCTATTTCCTAGTGCTTATTGTTTCCTTTCTCTGTTTCTTATTCTGTTTCTTCAACTATCTTTCCATGTGAAAACCATATCTAGAAGAAGACTGGACATTAATATGATTCTCTAGACCTCTCTGACTGGTGCAGAATGTCAATTCTCATTGAGACAAATCTCATTTATGAAGTGGAATTTCAGAGGAAGAGTCTGATGGCAGTTTCAATCTTGACTTCGGAAATCAATTCTGGAATTGACGTATGGTCTCCTGAAAGCGATGGTGTTTTATTTGCTGTTGGCTGTCCACTCTACTTCCTTGCTAGTCTATATGTGGGCAGCATTCCATTCCAAATGCAGATTCCGATCACACATTTTTGCTCAGCAATACTTGTCCACGAGAGGCACTGAGAACTGTGCAGGGTGGAGGTTGATACATGGCCTAGTCAATCCATGACTTATGAGACCTATTGCAAGGCCAAGGCACTGTATTGATTCTGCAGAATGGACTGGAAACTGACCTTCATCTCACAGAAACTTCTAACTTGCTCCTTGTCTGTTTATTCCCAGTGGGGCACTTGTATCAGGCAGCTTTGTTCCAAAATCATTAACTTTTATTTCCCTTTACTTTTATTTCCTTTTAAATTCCATCATGATTTTACCACATGTATGAAGAGTGGACAAATTGATGTCTTTATTTAGCACAAAGCACAGGTCCTGTTTCAGTGTCAGTTTTTCAGAGGTGGTTAATTTTATCTTCTCTCACTGCATGGTTTTAGAACATAGCTACTAGTTCCTTGGACATGCAGGCATTGTGTCAAAATGAATTACATTTGATCCTTACACTCCTTTTGCCAGCACTTATCAGTTATAACACTTAGCATCTTGTATTGCAAGTAGTTTTTTAAAAATATTTTTCAATCATTCTGATCAGATTAGTCTTACTGTAAGAGCTGTTGTCTTGTTTTCTCATTGTGGTTTTACCAATCAGCACATTTTAGTGCATAGTTGGAATCCAACAAATGATGTTTGAAGTGAATTAAATATTCATGTCTGAGGTTGTATGGAAAGGGGGTTGACAGTCTGCTGTCCCCAGGTCTCCTTTTTATCTGTAGAATGAATGGCAGGCTGAAATAGGAATTCCCTCATCAGACATGCTCTTTGTTCTTAAAGTAGTAGCTGTATAATAGACCTGAAGACACCACCTGGAAAACCTGTTTCTGGATTATGATACTTTGTGCCTTTCAATTCCCAGTGTGTTTTATATCATTAGAGAATGGTCATTTCATTCCAATAACTAAAATTATAGGAGAGTCTAGCTGGGAAGAAGTTTATATAATTCTATGAGAAAATTTTCATTAAACAGATAAGTAGTGGTGATGGAGAATTTGGGGACTTACTTCAGGCCACAGAGACATCAGTTCCTGTGGGCAGGACCTTCATGGCTGCTGAGCTCCACTGTGATACTAGAGCTCAGTTTGGATTTCCTGGGCACTTATCTAAGGCAGAACATCCTAAACAAACCTGCATTCTTTTTCAAAGATGACTTGATACAATGAAGCCAACCAGGCAGGGACTTTAGACTATGAATTTGATTTCTTCCAAACACAATGTGGAGTCACTTTGTTGGGGCTGTTGATACAATTGTCCTGTCATCACCCAGAACTTTGCTGTTGCTGTGTTCAGTTTACCTGAGGGAAAGAAAATGGAACTGGGCAACAGAAGATATGTGGACAATAAAAAAAAAAATCAAGTAAGCATTTCTCCCCCTAAGGTGATAAGGAAAGAGAAGGATTCAAATAAAACCTTTAAAGAATAATGATTAATTCACAGTAAATGTCACATACCTTGCCTTTGCTCTATACTGTTACTTATATAACATTCCAGTCTGTGCAACTCATACTGCTGATGCTGCACCAATGGGCAGGGAGCCTCATAGCCATTGTTATATAGCAATATAGCCATTTTCTTTATACACAAATAAGTGAGCCTATTCTAGAGTATTTGAAATGGTAAGTGCTAAGGAGAAAAATAAAGCAGGGAAGGAAGAGAGGTAATCTCCAAGGCAGAAGGAGATTCTGTGATTAGGGTTATGCAGCTTGAGATGGGAACCTCATCCTGGACTATCCCAGTGGGACCCAATCTGTCAGGTTTGGTCACAGAGAGATGCAGTTTAAGGTGTTTAAGGTGGGCAACCTTAAACAGTCATAGGAACATCTTATTTTAAGTGCACTTTTTAGGTTTGCAATCATATCCTAAATGGCACCATATGGAACAGATGTGGGAACTAAGGAAATGGGATCCCAACCATGGAGATGAGGCATTTATCCCTGTTACTTGCTCTTAGTCTTATGTACACAGCTCACAAGTAAATTAATCCATACTGTACCTCATTCTCTTTAACTGAATTTTAACACTTATTTTTATTTGTATCTTGAAAGAATTTAGACATAAGAAAGAATATCTGTTAGCTTTATTTTCATTATAAAAGCCAAATCTTTGCATTTGATTTTAACAGTGATTCAGTGGTAGATCAATTAGTAAACTGTTTAATTAAAATCTACTTAACTTTAAAGAGGAATCTTTCCTTCCCTTGGTTTTAATTTTTTTAATATTCAATCATTAAAATGTTTTTGGTCTTCATTGAAGTAATTTTTGAAACAACTTTCCTGGAAGTAATCAACACCGAGAGTTATTGCTGCATTCTCTCACCTTTTTCTTTTTATGATAAAGTTAATGGTTCATGAAAGGACCGTGTTCTGTAGGTGTGGAATGTGAATATTGGAAAATAGAAATATAGCATAGAGCCCTTTGTAGAGACAAAGGCTGTTCCTTTGTTGAGGAATAGAGTCTCAGTCACACCATTCAGGTATCTACAAAAACTGAGAGGCCACAAAGCCAGTGCAAGTGAAAATAACAGTCCCTGTGCATTTTACACTGACTCTCCCTGCATGATCTTGGGGAAGGAGAGGAGACAGCCTGAAAATGCTGCAGCGGTGAGATGCCCAATATGCGGAACCAAACACCTCGCAATGGTGTGGCAGGCAGAATAATGGCCCTCCCAAAGATGTCCATGCTCTAATCTATGGAGCCTGTGACTATGCTACCTCCCAAGGCAGAAGGAGATTCTGTGATTAGGGTTATGCAGCTTGAGATGGGAACCTCATCCTGGACTATCCCGGTGGGACCCAATCTGTCAGGTTTGGTCACAGAGAGATGCAGTGGAAGATGGGAGAAAGTCTAAGAGTGAGACGGAGGTCACCATTGCTGCCTTTAAAGATGGAGACAGGGGACAATGAACCCAGGCATGTGGGCATCCTGTACAGGCTGGGAATGGCCCTCGGCTGATTGCCAGGAAAGAAAGTCACAGTTGGGAAGAAGAAGTACCCGCTGGGCAGGATTCTCACGGGGGACAGCAGTTACCCCAGGGTTTCCGGCTGCTTTTGGCCTGTCCCTGGTCCTACTACAAACTTCCAAGAGCCACTGAAGGAGGGCCATAGGGAGGCTCTGCTGTTCATGGGGTCAATATAAAAAACCAGCAGAAAATAAAGGATATTCCAAACAAGAAAGTGAGAGAACATAGCTTATATGTGGAGAGCTGCACTGATTGGAATCGGGAGGTGCTGAAGTGGGCCTGGCAGTGGGACGTTGTGGACATTTCCCTGCTCTTCAAGCTCTGGGCAGGCTTCACAGGGACGCTCTAGGCTGAAGCCTTTCTGCAAACATGGTGAGCATCCTGGTTCTGGGGAAGCCCGGGGGTACTGCCAAGCCGCCGGGCCCATCATCAATGGCTGCTGCTGCCTGCAGGAGAAGCTCCTGTTCCTGCTATAGTCGCAGGGTCTCTGCTGCACCTTCATTGATGACTTTCCCACCTCCCACCTTCAGCATAAGGAGGTGCACTGTGGACCAGCTTGTGCAGACAGCCCCTCATTCACATGGTGGCACATGGTACCCTGAGCCTGTTCCCTCAGGCATCCTCTCCCTTGGGAAGCTCCTGGCCAGAGGCTCTGGTCCTCTGCAGTGTAGCATAGCAAGAGATCTTGGGGACATGTCGGCTCCCCAGGGGATGGCCACCTTCTGGGCAGTGGCTTGCTTCCTTTCCCTGTGTTTCCTCTGAAGATCCTAAGATGGTCCTGACATTGCAAACTCAGTTCTGCTGTGAGAACCTGCAATGAAGTTTTATAATCTATAAAAAAAAAAATAAAATAAAAGTTCTACAACGTCCGGAACTGAATTCTGCCTGTAAGAGCATGGAAAGGGATCCTCCCCTGGAGCCTCCAGAAAGGAACACAGCCCTTTCAGTGCCTTTCCTGTAGCCTGATGAGACCCACATCAGACATCTGACCTACAAAACATAAGCCACTGTGTCTGTGGTAATTTGTTAGAGCAGCAACAGGAAACGAATACAAATGTTATGGAATATGGAATGAATGACAAAGATCAAGAGAGGAGCCTCATTTGGATAGGTCATTGTTAGCACTTGGAACAAGCTGCTGTGTAGAATAAGGCAAAGCTGTGTTTGCTTTTACATTCTGGAAACACCATTACTGACAACTCAGGCAGACATCCAGGTCAGTTAAAATAATGACTGGAGGCCACATCCATGCAAGAGTCAGACTTGTATGTTACTGTAGAATATAGCTTTGCATTTTCAGACAGGCCTAGGAGATAGGAGGCAGGAGCCTTTTTGTTGAGTATTTACAAAAATAATTTCTGAATTATTTTAGTAAACTATTTCTCTTCTTGTTTCTGGGTAAATGTCAAATGTGAATATATCACTTGAAGTCATTCCAAGTTCTTATAACCATCAATCATTGTCATGGAAACATGATGTGCCCGGTAATTAGGTCAAGTTTTGTATCACCTTCTTTGCTTTTTCCTCAGCAGTTAATTGACTTTTCTACAAAATCAGTGCTCGAGCATAACCTTTTTAGCTCACTTAATGGTAGTTCAGCACCTCTCCTTTTTCCTGGCCCTCTTCTTGGGGCTCCTCAGTACCATCTAGTTGTTCATTAGGACCCTGTGTTGCGGAGCCCTCTGAGCACGCATAGCTCTATTCTAGGCCTTGCATGGAGATATAACGTGGAGCTGCAGAGATTTTTGGACTGGCTGTGCCTGGGTCATTGTTAGATTTAAATTGTAATTCCACTTGTTCTAAAAATGACTTCCTTTTGCAGAATTCAAATTGATCTAAAAGGCATGGTCTAAAAGTCCATAAAGGTTATATATACACAACAGGCCTAGTGAGGTCCATCTTGCATTGATGTAGACTCCTTAATAGGCCCAAGCTTTGTGTGTGTGTCTGTGTGTTGTATTGGCTTGTGTATAAGCCAGATCCTTCACCTACTTAGGCCCAGGCAGAGCATTTCAGAACTGTTGTGAACTGACTTTTGCTCCTCTCCCTCAACTTACATGTTGAAGGCCTAAACCCCAATATGGGGTATTTGGAGATTGAACCTGGTTGGAGGTATATAAGGTTAAATGAGCTCCTAAAGGTGGAGTCCCATGTGATAGAATTAGTGTCTTTATAAGATGATGGAGACATAAGAGAGCTCTGTTTCTCTCTGAGAAAAGACCATGTGAGAATGCAGCAGGAAGGAGGCTTCTATAAGTCAGGAAGAGAAATCTCACCAGAAACCAACTTTACCAACACCTTGGACATGGACTTCTAGCCTCTAGAATTGTGAGAATTAAAACAATTCTCACCTTTTTTTTGTGTTTGTTTGTTTAAGCCACTTAGTCTGTGGTCTTTTGTTACAGAAGTCCTAGCAAATTAACACAAAACCAAGTAAATTAAGCTTTGGAAATGTGACTTTGTCTCCTTTATATTTGAAAGCAAGGCTCTTTGGCTGTTGTGTAAAATGTGACATAATAATGAGGGCAAGAATGGACATGGAAAGACAACTGATAGGATACTGGAGTGGTGACGTGGAAGTGACGTTTTTCAACACTTGACTGTGTAAAGCAAAAATGATAACTCTAGATGGTGCAGTTTATAACATTCTAATGGTACAGTTTATAACATGAAAATAGAACACGCATCCCAATAATAGCACAAAGAATGGGGATTTGGGGTTAATGGAGTTATACTGTTGAAAATTCAAACATTTCATGTAAGATGGTACACTATTAATACTAAATTGATAGTGATAATTTTATTATTTATAATGTAACTTTTTTTTCATAATGTAACTCTGAGTTAACATGAAGGTGCAAAGATATTTAACTAAAAGCCAATGTAGGAACTTAAATACTAAGGATATTTCATTACTCAAAAGTAAGGTAGAAAAGAAGGGGTAGAGAAAAGAAAACAGGTGGGACAATTAGAAATCAAATAGGAAATGGTGAACCAAAATCAAGCTATATGTAATATTATATTCAATGTAAGTGGAATGAATATGCCACTTCAATGACAAAGTTTGTCAGACAGGAGAGAAATAAACAAGATTCAATTAAATCTGATCTCCAGAAACATATTTTAATTAAAAAAACAGATAAACAGTGAAAGCCTAAGTATGGCAAAGATATGCCATGCAAACAGTAAACATGAGAAATATGCAATGGTTCTATTAATAAACAAGATAGACTGCAAAATGAGAATATTGAAGAGATAATGAGAGACTTTATAATGAAAGTTGCCAACTCATCACAAAGGCATAACAATTATTAATACATATGTGCCTAGTAATAGAGATTCAAATTATATGAAGCAAAAATAGACAATTAAAGGGAAAATAGATAATTCTACAATGATAGTTGGAAATATTAACATGTCCTCTAATAATTAATACAACAAGACAAAAAAAATCAATAGAGAATAGAAGATATGAATAGCACTATCAACCTCCTTGATCTAATTGGTGCTTATAATACTCAAAATTCTGTAACTAGAATACACAGTCCTTTCAAATGGATGGAACTTTCAAGATATAGACTGACACACAAAACAAATATCAAGAAGTATAAATTGAAATCACTATTTGGAAGTATCTTTTAAATGTAAACTTCTGCCTATCCTGTGAGAACCAAATCCTCCAAAACCAAGTACACAATTGTCTACAGAAATTTTATTCATAATACCCCAATTCTAGAAAGCAGCTAAATGCCCATCAGTAGGAGAATGGAGACATTGTGGTATATTCATGTTAGAGAATATAACAAAGAAAGAAAAACAAACTTTTGCTCTACAGGATAATATGGATGAATCTCACAGATATAATGAAAAACTCAAGAACTCAGTTGTAAATCTAGTCATACTGTATTATTCCATTTGTGTGAAGTTCAAGAACAAGCAAAACTAATCAACAGTATTAGAAGGCTGAAGATATTAACATGCCCTGGAATAGCTATTTCTTCTTGGGGTGGGGGACATTGTCTGGGAAGGGCACAGGGAGGATTATTCATATTGATAATTTATGTCTCATGCAGGTGGGAATTAAGTCCAAGTTAAATAACTGACAGGTCTGGTTGAAGAGGCTCATCATGCTTTGTCCAGCAAAACCAACTTTATAAATAGTATGAATCATAAGGATCTCAGTTTTCTAGTCAGCATTCCTAGGAGCTCCCCGATGATCCTCAGAGTAGAATGTTGGATTAAATGTCCACCCCCCACAACACACACAATGCATTATTTCCAAATCTGATACCTTAAAGTTTAAACTGTGTGCTTCTGTAGATAAAAGTTTGCTAACAGGTGATCTTTATACCAGTTATATAAAGAGCTTTTCTTCAGCAAATTACTGATTGAATCAATCCCACAATGAGACGTTTTACTGAATACCAGTTGTTTAGAACCTTTTAGAAGCAATTACCACAAACTCATATACTGATTAATCATATGACCTTTGATGGGCAAAACTTTTTGAACAGTTGAAGTTACAGTGAACTTGTGAAAAAAATGTATTTCTTTGAAAGCATTTCCACTCGTTATACATTTTCTTCCATTAGCTGCCTCTTGCTGACTTCTCTCCCTGTTATTACAGGTGTGTCTACGAGGAGGCACCTCCTCATGCCCACCTAGACACTTTTGATAGGAAAGGATTATATATTGTGATTTTCCCAGGGTGCCATAATTCTAGAGGCATCAAATAAGATTCATATGCATAGCGCGTGTTAGTTACATGTGTTAGTATATCAAGTGTTGGAGGCAGACCTGAATTTAAATACTGGCATTAGTACTCAGCTACTGTGCAATGTTAGGCAAGTCACTAAAACTCTCTGAACTTCAGTTTCCTTATCTGTAAAATATAATTACTAATCATTGCTTCATAGGGTTATTGTGAGGTTAAACATCTAGGATGTTGTCAGGCATCTTGTAAGGGTTCAATAAATGATGGTATTATTTTATGATAATGCTAATGCTGCTGATGACATTAAACTTAATGGAATTATGACCTCCTTCCTCCATAAATATAGTCAAAAACATCAGTACACAGTTATGCACGACTAAATGAGTTCTTCTACTCTTTACTTTCTGGATAATGGGGTTTATCAATTCTTCGTAAAGCACTTTGGATTCTGGAGCTAAAGCTCTATAGAAGTCTAATGACTAAATAAAATTTAAATGCCATTAGTACTTCACATAATTATCACAAAGTGCCAGAGGGATATTTGGAAAATAAATAAACTGAGTCAGCTATTTAGTTCTCTTTAAGATTTCTACCAAGATGTTAACAGACAGAAGAACCAATAAAAATACTGTAAGAAATCTATTTTTGTTTCATTTTTAAAAATATCTGATGTTGCTTAGTTCAGGAGGATGTGAGTATAAAAGAAAGAGTTTTCAGTGTAGTCTGTTAGCTTTTAGAATAGGGGCTAGCTTCGTGAATTACCTAATTACACTCCACCTTCTACTGACATTCTTCACAATCACGATAGAACAGTTCTTGTATGGCATGTGTACACTATAGTTTAATCTGACCTGGTTATTCTTTCTTAATGTCTGGGGAATTCAGGGGTCATTGTAAAAATAAATGGATAAAAACTCAAAAATTTTTTTCCTTCTTAAATAATATTGTATTTATACTATATATATGGAAAAGGAGCTGGAAGAGAGTACAGGGGACTACTGTCAAATAATAAATGATTAATATCTATTACTAGTTCTCCATTATTATCGGTGAAAGAGAAGATGAATGACGAAGAGAAAATGGTAAGAAATACTTAGGTCTCTGAAAGAAGCAGGAATTTGATTCAAGTGAAACAAGGGCTGCAGTTTATTATTATTTAATTGTGCAAGAAACTAAGCATTTTGCATATATTATCTGATTTAATCTTATAGTGCCCTTGTGAGGAGGTACTCAATGAAAAATACCGTAATTTTTCATCAACAAATATTTATCAATCACTTATGTGCTAGGCATTGAAAATTCAACAGTGGCTAAGGCATGTTTTCTGCTTTCTGCAATCTCACAGAGTGAGAACCTCTAACACATAAATGGAAAATACATAGTTTGTAATGAGGAGGGAGAGTAAGAATAAAGAAGTGTCAGTATTGATTTCTCAGCATAATTGATTTGTAGGTAGGCATTCTTAAAACAGTCACTATATCACTTTGAAATTGAAAGATTTCCCAAGATTCAAGGATTGTGTGAGGCAGGGATGATTCAAACCTCGTTTATTTTCAAAGATTTAGTGCATATGTGCTCCTCACATCTGGGCAGGGCATTGTGCCGGTACGCGGAGTACACAGCCATGCCCAGAGAGAGGGATCTGAAAGATGATGTCCTGGTTGCATGTACCTGCCTCCCTCCCCCTCACAGTTTCCACTCAGAATCCACCCAGTGCACACAGACGCAGCCTGGACAGTGTGTTTCTGGCTCTGAGGTTTCCTGAGATGTCTCTGAAAGAGGGCAGGTGCAGGGGACTTAGTGTATTTTTCACTCCATAAGACACACCTGACCATAAGACACACTTAGGGTGTTAAGGAGGAAAATAAGAAATAAAATATTCTGAACCAAATGGTGTGTTAAAATATTTAATAAAATACCATATTTTTTGCTCCATAAGATGCATAGACATTTTCCCTTCCAGTTTTGGGAGAAAAAGTGCGTCTTATGGAGCGAAAAATATAGTAATTATCTGGAGGGATCGCTCAGGTCTCTCCTCTGCCAGCAGATGGGGGTGGATATGAGAAAAGAGAAGCCTACTGCTATGGCATCTGGTCTTTGGGATGAGCTTTCTCACTGTTCAAACCTGTAGAGAGCTAGAGAGCAAGTGAGGCTCTGAATGACAGCATTTCTCCTGTCTGGGTGGTGGTGGCGTCTTTATGTCTTACGGGCTCCAGCGAGCCTTGCTGTCAGCTGCACAGGCAGCAGCTTGGTGCTCTGACTCTGTGGCAAGAGCTGTTGATTTGTCACTGCCCACTGGCCACTCTAGTGGTCCAGAGACCCTTGCAGCCTATGTGAACAATGTAGGAATTATAACCACGAGCTTGCAGGGGTCATTGTCATTCTTGTAAGACAGCGGATCTTTGTCTTTGGACATATATTTGAACATCTGAAAAGACCCATGCCTAGTAGCTATGCAGACCATAAAATCAGAATAGCTGGTGCTGTGGTCAACTACTGGTATATCTTGAAATTCTCTCATGTATTTCCAATGTATGGCCAGGGTGGCAAATGAATTCTTTAATATCATTGAGGATGAACACACTCAATAATTAAAAGAGGTGGTTAATTCAGAAAGAACACAGACAACACTGAAGTGATTGCTGGGGTGAGGGGTGGGGGAGGTGGAGGTGGAAGAAGGGATAAATGGTGATGGGTGAAGACTTGACTAGGAAGATGAACACACAATACTGTGTACAGAGATATGTTGTAGAATTGAGCATCTGAAACCTGTATAGCTAGTATGTTAACCACTGTCACCCCAACAAAATTCAATAAAAACAGAAAGTAGATCAGCGGTTGTCTGGGGCTGGAGGTGGAAGGGGAGTAACTACACAGCCATGAGGGATCTTACTGGGAGGATGAAACTTTTCTCATACTGGACCATAGTAATAGTTGCGCCACCTTGTAAAGATACTCATTGAATTGTATGCTTGAAATGGGTAAATTTTATAATACATAAAATATATCTCAACAAAGATGTTCTAAAAGTTAAAAATATTCTGAGGAAAACTGTTGTTGAAATAACATGGAGCATTAACATAGAAAAAAAGAATTAAACTTTCAAGTAGATGAAGCGGAACAACAACTGCAAAACTGGTTTCTGAAAGAAAATTTTCTTGATTTCATAATTCAGTAAAATAATTTTAAAAAATAGATCACTGGTGAGAACCCAAATATTGTATTGGAAAACCCTGTGGAATAAGTAGCTCACAAGACAGACTAAAAGAAATAGAAATCAGAGGTGCAGGATATTTAACTGATGACTAAGAGGACAGAAGGATAGGTAGCAGATAGGCAATAGTAAAAGAATGGAAGCTTTTCCTGAGTGGAAGGATGACTTAGATCTAAAATTTAAAAAGGTTCAGTGGCTCCCAAATAGCATTGAAATGAAAAGTTCTGACTATCAAGTGTGAACCCTGGCTCAGTTGATTAGAGCACTGTCCTGACATGCCAGGGTTGTGGGTTTGCTCCCCAGTCAGGGCACATACAAGAATCAACCGAGAAATGCATAAATAAGTGAACAAATCAGTGTCTCTCTGTCTCTCTCTCTCTTCCTTCCTCTCTAAAATCAACCAATCAATAACAATAATAAATATCAAGTGGGATGTATAATTGATTATTTAGTTTAAGGTCAGAACTCTAAGAGTCATATATAATCTATATAGTCAAAGGCTCATCCTTCTCTTAAGGAAAAAATTTTATTTTCTTGAGAATACGGGATTCATTTGGCATGATACCAATCTATTACATATAAGAAATTATTCAAGTATAATAAAAAAGGGTGAGTCACCTAAAAGAGAGGACAGTTGGAATATATGATGTGTATGGTTGACCAAGTGGAGACAGACTGTAAGTCAGTGGTTCTTAACCTGGGTTCTATCAAACCCTAGGGGTTCGGAGAAGCCTCTGCCATGGAGGCCAGAATAAAGTAATACCGTAATTTGTTGTGAGTTCATGCACTTTGTTGGTTTTGTTCTTTGAGCAAGGTGATGTTCATGCACGGCTCATTTTGCGCACCAGTAAAAAAACATATACCTATGTCTTGAATTTGGAAAAAAAAATCCTATTTTATTTATCACTAAAGAAGGGTTTGGTGAATGCGCATATGAAACTGGTGGGTTTGGTACCTCAAAAAAGGTTAAGAACCACTGCTGTAAGTAAAAGCATTCTAGTGTTTTTATTTGGTACCCGGGAAATAAACAGTCTCAACTGACAGCACAACCACTTAATCTAGATTCATCAATAGAGAACTGTAGCTTTCATTCTGTTAGGAATGGATGGAGAACCAGTAATAATACTGAGAAGTATAGTTATCTTTCCAAAGTATCCAGGCATATGGGTGATGGGTGTGGGGAAAAAGAACTAAATAAATTTTCCAAATTTTTTAAAAATGAGAAGAAACACAACAATGATAAGTAGATCAAATGAGATTGAAGTATAATAAAACCAAGTATATAAATGACCACAATGCATACAAAATATTTACTCAATTTTCATAATGCAAGTCAGAGACTCTCATAGAAGATTAAATGCAAACTGCACAAAGAATACAGAATAATTATTAGTACGATTAGGATAGTATTACTTAAATGCAACAAACATGACAAAGCTCTAAAAAATAAGAATGGCTTGGATCAATTGAAATAATTCTGGTAGGTTTTATTATAACTTGTTAGAAAAATATTAGTGATCAATTCAATAAAAAAACCAAGCTACTTTGCATTTTACTTTTGTGAGTAAAAGCTCAAAGCAATATGTACTAAAGAAGCATTTTAGCCTGTGTGCAAAGAGCAAGTATTATTTTTTGGTTCTTAGTCATGTGCAATTATCAAAAAGTGAATAAGACCATAACATATTAAAAATTTAGAAATTTTTCAGGTTACATTTGTAATTATGGCCAATAACACTAGAAGCCAACAGTACAATTACTTATAAAATCTTAACTACTTATAATTATAAACACAAGTCCTTAATTAAAGAAGAAATTTAAAATATCATATATTATCTGGGTAAGCAAATACCAAAAGATCAGATTACATTATAACTTTTGACAGCCATTGCTTTATTCAGAGAAAATTATTTTTATTAAAAGAAAGCCTCATAATAAACATTATGACTAACTTAAATTAGAGAAAGCAAGATAAAATCCACTGAAAGAATGAAGGTAGTAATAAAAATTATATTGCCAAAAGAATAAATATGCCTACCTCCCCAGATGTGGGCCTTTAGAAAAAGCAAAACATCTAGCATGTTTGATTATGGAAAATATGAAAGATAAATATATACAATAATTAGAAAACCATAGTTGACAATACCAGACTCTGAAAAAAATAAACAATTTGTAAGAGAATATCACTTATTTTTTTTCTGAGGATTATATTCTATTAATAACAGGTTGCTTGCTTATTTCAGTATTCTGAGCATATTTGTTTTACCAACAGTCTTACCCATTTTGCAAGCACTTAATCCCCATTACTTTGGTACTTCATTTAAGTCTGACAACATTGTACTCACAATTGTTCATATCACCTCCATCTTCTTTTTGTTTTGTTTTTATTAATTTTAATGGGGTGACATTGATAAATCAGGGTACATATGTACAGAGAAAACATCTCCAGGTTATTTTGACATTTGACCATGTTGTATACCAATCACCCAAAGTCAACTTATCTTCTGTCATCTTCTATCTGGTTTCTTTGAGTCCCTCCCCTCCCTCTACTCACTCCCTCTCTTGTCCCCCATCACCTCCCCCCTATAACCAGCATACTCTTGTCTATGTCTCTGAGTCTCATTTTTATGTCCCACCTATGTATGGAATCATATAGTTCTTAGTTTTTTCTGATTTACTTATTTCACTCAGTAATGTTATCAAAGTCCATCCATGTTGTTGTAAATGACCCGATGTCATCATTTCTTATGGCTGAGTAGTATTTCATAGTATATATGTACCAAGATTTTTAATCCACTCATCCACTGATGGACACTTGGGCTGTTTCCAGATCTTTGCTATTGTGAAAAATGCTGCCATAAACATGGGGGCGCATTTCTTCTTTTCGAACAGTGCTATGGTGTTCTTAGGGTATATTCCTAAAAGTGGGATGGCTGGGTCAAAAGACAGTTCGATTTTTAATTTTCTGAGGAATCTCCATACTGTTTTCCACAGTGGCTGCACCAGTCTGCATTCCCACCAGCAGTGCAGGAGGGTTCCCTTTTCTCCACATCCTCGCCAGCACTTAATATGTGTTGTTTTGTTGATGAGTGCCATTCTGACTGGTGTGAGGTGATACCTCATTGTGGTTTTAATTTGCATTTCTCTAATGATTAGTAATGTCGAGCATTTTTTCATATACCTATTGGCCATCTGTATGTCCTCTTTAGAGAAGTGTTTGTTCATTTCTTTTGCCCATTTTTTGATTGGATTGTTTGTCTTCCTGGTGTTGAGTTTTAAAATTTCTTTATAAATTTTGGTTATTAACCCCTTATCAGATGTATTGTCGAATATGATCTCCCATTGTGTAGTTTGTCTTTTTATTCTGTTCTTATTGTCATTAGCTGTGCAAAAGCTTTTTAGTTTGATATAGTCTCATTTGTTTATCCTGTCTTTTATTTCACTTGCCTGTGGAGATAAATTGGCAAATATATTGCTGCGAGAGATGTCGGAGAGCTTACTTCCTATGTTTTCTTCTAAGATGCTTATGGTTTCACAGCTTACATTTAAGTCTTTTATCCATTTTGAGTTCGTTTTTGTGAATGGTGTAAGCTGGTGGTCTAGTTTCATTTTTTTGCAGGTAGATGTCCAATTTTCCCAACACCATTTGTTAAAGAGGCTGTCTTTACTCCATTGTATGCTCTTAACCTCCTTTGGCAAATATCAGTTGTCTATAAAAGTGTGGGTTTATTTCAGGGTTCTCTGTTCTGTTCCATTGATCTATATGCCTGTTCTTATGCCAGTACCAGGCTGTCTTGAGTACAGTGGCCTTGTAGTATATAACTTGATATCAGGAAGAGTGATACCTCCCGCTTTATTCTTCTTTTTCAAGATTGCTGAGGCTATTTGTGTTCTTTTTGGTTCCATGTAAATTTTTGGAATATGTGTTCTATATCTTTGAAGTATGTCATTGGTATATTAATTGGTATTGCATTGAATTTGTAAATTGCTTTGGGTAAGATAGACATTTTAATGATGTTTATTCTTCCTAATCATGAGCACGGTATATGCTTCCACTTGTTTGTATCTTCCTTGATACAAATGCTGATCTTCCTTGATATCAATATTTTATAATTTTCTGAGTACAGGTCTTTAATCTTCTTGGTTAAATTTACTCCTAGGTACTGTGTTTTTTTGGTTGCAAAAGTGAAGGGGATTGTTTCCTTAATTTCTCTTTCTGACAGTTCATTGTTGGTGTATAAAAATGCCCCTAATTTCTGAGTATTAATTTTATATCCTGCCACCTTGCTGAATTCATTTATCAGGTCCAGTAGTTTTTTTACTTAGGATTTTCTATGTACAGTATCATATCATCAGCAAATAATGATACTTTTATTTCTCCTTTTCCAATTTGGATGCCTTTTATTTCTTCTTTTTGTCTGATTGTTGTGGCTAGAACTTCCAAAACTATGTTGAATAAGAGTGGTGAAAGGGGGCACCCCTGCCTTTTCCCTGATCTTAAGGGGATTACTTTGAATTTTTGCCCATGTAGTATGATGTTTGCTGTGGGTTTGTCATAGATGGCCTTTATCATGTTAAGGTATGTTCCTTGTATTCCCACTTTGCTGAGAGTTTTGATCATGAATGGGTGCTGGATTTTATCAAATGCTTTTCTGCATCTATTGATATTATCATGTGGTTTTTGTCCTTCCTTTTGTTTATGTGATGAATCACATTGATTGATTTGCAAATATTGTACCCACCTTTCTTCCCCAGAATAAATCGCACTTGATCTTGGTGTATGATTTTTTTTCATATATTGCTGGATTTGGTTGGCTAATATTTTGTTGAGGATTTTAGAATCTCAATTCATCAGGGATATTGGCCTATAATTTTCTTTCTTTGTGTTGTCCTTGCCTGGTTTTAGAATCAGAATTATGCTTGCCTCATAAAAGGAGCTTGGAAGTCTCCCTTCCTCTTGAATTTTTTTGAAATAGCTTGAGAAGGTTAGGAGTTAGTTCTTTTAATATTTGGTAGAATTCACCTCTGAAGCCATTTGGCCCAGGGCTTTTGTTTGTTGGGAGTTTTTTGATAACTGTTTCAATCTCATGTTTGTAATTAGGTCTGTTTAGATTTTCTGATTCTTCCAGATTTATTTTTGGAAGATTATATTTTTCAAGGATTTGTCCATTTCATCTAGGTTGTCTGTTTTTGGCATATATAGTTCTTCATAGTATTTTCTTAAAATATTTTGTATTTTTGTTGTGTCAGTTGTTATTTCCCTACTCTCATTTCTAATTTTATTTATTTGAGTCCTCTTTCTTTTTTTCTTGGTGGTGAGTGTAGTTAAAGGTTCATCGATCTTGTTTACATTTTCTCTCTGGGCTGCCGTTTGCTCCGGGGAGCTGGGCAGCCCTCTTCGCATTTTCGCTATTCCTGCCAGTCTCAATGTGGCTTCTGCAGTGTTCCTTGATTGAAGAGTCCACTTAGTTTAGTTCAAAGTTGGTTTATCCAGATGATGGTTCTTAAAATTGAGTTATAATCCACTTTGGTCTGGGAGTTGGAAGTTGGTACGTCCACCTACTCCATTGCCATATTCCCACCCTCCAATCTTATTTACCTTTTCAAAGAACCAGCTCCTGGTTTCATTGATTCTCTGTATTGTTTCTTTAGCCTCTATGTCATTTATTTCTTCTCTGATTATTATTTCCTTCCTTCTACTTCCTCTGGTCTTTGCTTGCTCTTCTTTTTCTAGTTCTTTTAGATGCAGGATTAAGTTGTTTATTTGAGCTTTCTCTAACTTCGTAAGGTATGCCTGGAATGCTATGAACTTCCCTCTCAGTACTGCTTTTGCTGTTTCCCATAAATTTTGAGTTGATGTATGCTCATTATCATTTGTTTCTAGGAATTGTTTTATTTCTTCTTTGATCTCATTGTTAACCCATTTGTGATTTAATAACATGCTCTTTAGTTTCCAAGTGTTTGAGTATTTTTCAGTTTTTCTGTTGTGGGTGATTTCTAGTTTCATGCCATTGTGATCTAGAAAATGCTTGATATGATTTCAATCTTCTTAAATTTGTTGAGACCGCTTTTATGTCCTTACTTGTCATCTATCCTAGAGCATGTACCATGAGCACTTGAAAAGAATGTATATTCTGCTGCTTTAGGGTGAAAGGTTCTGAAGATATCTATTAAATCAAGTTGATCTATTGTATCCTTTAAGTCCGCTGTTCCTTTGTTAATTTTCTTTCTTGAGGATTTATCTAGTGATGTTAGTGGGGTATTGAGATCCCCTACTATTATAGTGTTACTGCTGATCTTTCCCTTTATATCCATCAAAGTCTGCTTTATATATTTTAGTGCTCCTATATTAGGCACGTAGATATTTATAATGGTATTATCTTCCTATTGGATTGCTCCCTTTTTCATTATGTAGTGTCCTTCTTTATCTTTTACTATAGCCTTTGTTTTAAAGTCCATTTTGTCAGATATTAGTTCTGCTACCCTGGCTTTTTAAAAATTATTATTTGCATAAAATAATTTTTTCCATCCTTTTACGTTCAGTCTATGTGTATCTTTTGTTTTGAGTTGTCTCTTGTAGACAGCATATGTATGGGTCCTGTTTTCTTATCCACACAGCTACCCTATGTCTTCTGATTGGATCATTTAATCTATTTACATTTAAGGTTATTATTGATATGTAGTTGTTTATTGCCATTTTCTTCTTTAAAGCTGGATTTCTCTTTTGCTATATTCTTTTCCCCCTTTGATCTATTTACAACAGGCCCTTTAGCATTTCTTGCAGCATTGGTTTGGTTGTAGTGAATTCCTTGAGTTTTTTTTTGTCTGGGAAGCTTTTATTTCTTCTTCAATTTTAAATGATAGCCTTGCTGAATAAAGTAGTTTTGGTTGTAGGCTCTTGTTCTGCGTTACTTTGAATATTTCTTGCCATTCCCTCCTGGCCTCAAGTGTTTCTGTTGAGAAGTCGGATGTCATACTTTTTATTTTTAAAAAGTTTTTTCATTTATTTATTTTATTAATTTTAATTGGGTGACATTGATAAATAAGGGCACATATGTTCAGAGAAAATATTTCCAGGTTATTTTGACATTTGATTGTATTGCGGATGTCTTCTTTATGCGGACTCCTTGGTAGGTGATAGCCTTTTTTTCTCTAGCAGTTTTTAATATTTTATCTTTATCACTTAGCTTTGGTATTTTAATTATGATGTGTCTTGGTGTTGATTTCTTTGGGTTTCTCTTTAATGGAGTTCTCTGTGCATGTTGAACGTGTGAGATGTTTTCCTGCCTCAATTTAGGGAAGTTTTCAGCTATGATTTCATTGAACAAAGTTTCTTTCCCTTGTTCTTTCTCTTCTTCATCCTATGATGCAGATGTTATTTCTCTTCATGTTGTCACAGAGCTCCCTTATAGAGTTTCCTCAGACTTTTTGAGTCTCTTTTTCTTTTTTCTGCTGTGCTTCTGTGCCTTCTTTTATTTTTTCCTCTAACTCGCTGATTCAATCCTCAGCTTCATCCGTCCTGCTTTTAATTCTTTCCATTGTGTTCTTCAATTCTGATATTGTATTTGTCATTTCTGTCTGATTCTTTTTTATGATTTCAGTTTCCTTTTTTATATTTGCTGTCTCTTTATTTAGGTATTCGTAATGACCATCTATTGTTGTTCTAAGCTCTTTGAACATCCTAACATTATTTTAATCTCTGCATCCAGTAATTTGGTTATATCTGACTCATTCAGGTCCTTCTCTGGGGATTTCTCTTGATTCATTTGGGTTGCGTTTCTCTGCCTGACCATTTTTGTCTGTGTATAAGAAGGGTTTGGCCCCTGGAGTTCAATGGGTGTTGCCTCTGTGTTTCCTAGGTGTGGTTTGTCTGCAGGCCCATCACCCCCTCTGTCGCTGCCTAGGGGTTTGGGTATGGGTGTTGCCGGCGCCGGCCCACTGCGTCTGTTGCTGCAGTTTCCGCCTTACCTCTACAGGAGGGGCTGTGTTCTGGTGCCCGGCTCTGCAAGCCTCAGCTGGTCTTGGCATTCAACTCACCCCCACGAGTGGTATTGTGCACCCCGCAGGGGCTACAAGCCTTGGCACCAAAGGCCGGGGTGAGCACCTTTGCTCAGCTGCGGATCTCCACCTGTTATAGGCTTCTGCCCTGCCCAGGTGGTCAAAGCCGGCTTGCACGTCAGGCTGCAAGCCTCGGTTCCTCAGATCAGGCGGGTCTGTGGGCGTGAGCTCAGCTGCAGACCTTCGCCTTTTCTCCAGCTTTTGCCCTGTCCCCACAGGTGGAGCCGGCTCGCGGGTAGGGCCGCAAGCTTCAGAAGCCAGGTGAGGCTGCGGGCCCCTGCACCCTTGCTCAGCGGAGGATCTCTGCCCATTCCCGGGCTCCCACCCTTCCCCTGCATGCAGGGTTGCAGGCTGGTCCTCAGTTGTATGGACTGCTTTTGCATGTCCCTTCTGCCCCTGCTGGGCTAGACTGAGCTCACACCAGCCAGCCTGGCTTCTGACCCCGCCCACGGAACCGCACTTCTGCGTTCTGCTGCCACCCGCCCTCCAGGAAGCCCTCAGCAGTGTGGGCAGTGGTGCTGCAGGTCAGACCCTAACACTCCATACTCTAGTCCTGAAAGCTCCCTCCTTCTAAGCGGGTGTGCTCTGAGTTCCACAGGCGAGCTTGTTTGACTGGTGTCCTGCTTCCCTTTGCTGGTATTGCTGGTTCCAGGGGAAATATTTGCTTCAGTTTTGGGGAGTGACTCAGCCCAGGGGTTTGGGTGGCTGTCCCTCAAAGCTTTTCTCCCTGTGCCTTCCAGTCCACACTCTCTTCCCACTGCTCTGGTCCTCTCCTCTCTCCCCATATCCTGGAGCCCTGGGTGAGTGGTTGTGAGAGAGGTTTTCTGCACTGTCCCTTTAAGAAGAATCCTGGGTCTGAGAAAACTGTCTTTTTCTCACAAATAGTATCGTGGCTTGTTTTACAGCTCAATACTGTCCAAACGCCTCTTCTAGGCTCTGGGGCTGCAGGCTGGGGCTTTGTTCCTGGGGCCCAGGTCCCTCCCGCATCTGCTAAACTCTCTTCCTGCCACATGAGTCTCTCTGGGTTGCTGTTTGCTCCAGGGAGCTGGGCAGCTTTCTCCGCGTTTCCGCTTTTCCTACCAGTCTCTATGTGGCTTCTTCAGTGTTCCTTGGTTGAAGAGTTCTCTTAGTTAAGTTCAAAGTTGGT
This sequence comes from Rhynchonycteris naso, assembly GCA_037038555.1. Lineage (NCBI taxonomy): Eukaryota > Metazoa > Chordata > Mammalia > Chiroptera > Emballonuridae > Rhynchonycteris > Rhynchonycteris naso. The sequence continues at coordinate 24,105,044 of CM073001.1, forward strand.
TTTTCCAGATGATGGTTCTTAAAATAAAGTTGTAATCCACTTTGGTCCCAGGAGTTGGAAATTGGTACGTACACCTACTCCATTGCCATCTTGCTGCTGCGTCATCTTTTTAAACAATACTGGCTTTTAGCAATAGAATAGGGTTGTTTATTCTGAACTACAGTCGGTGTCTAGCTTGATATTTCAAGGAGGAATTAACCCAGAAGAGGGAACCTATTTGTTTTTCTGAACTAGCATTGCAGGCACTAAGAAACTTCCCTGTGACTTCTGTTGTATCAGCTAGACACAGGAAGGACATTCTGTTTTTAATGACAACTTAGTTCCTATACTCAGTATGGTGGAGCAGGTCAACACTAAGTTTTCAGACCATTGCCGTCATTGAACTGGTTTTACAGAGCTAGTTGAAATGTATTTTATTATAGTAGGAATACACATCATTACTGTTGTATTATCCATGAAAATGCATTAAAGGATCTTCACTTTAGTTATAGAAAGTTTAGCAACAACTACATAGAAATGTACTACTTCCTGGGCATAAAAATCAGTGTCTCATTATTGAGGTTCCTAGGGAATGATTGGAAATGGTGATAGTATCTCTTTGTGGGGAATAACTTTAAAATAGACATAGAAAGTCTTTAGAGTAAAAACACAGAGCCTTTGAATTAAACTAGGTAAAACATCGTTGATAAAAATGCCCAACATTGAGTAATCAGAAAATTTTTTCCCTATTTTCCCACTTACTACAACTACCTATTCCTCCAAAGCTGGAACCAGATCTTTTGGTATAAGTGGGTACAAACCTCCTTTCCATTGGCTTGTCCATGTAGGACTTTATATACACACCAGAGCAAGCTTTAATAAGTGCTTTGGCTTGTGTTGATAAACAAGAGAAAGAAAATGTCTGGTATAATCAACACTTTCTACTACTTCTACTACTCTCTACAGTTTGATTAACAGGTATTATAATATCTTAGTATTCTATTAAAATTATGATACTGAGTTTATTTAAAGGAGTATTGTAACTCAAACTGTTTCTGCTTCTCAACTAGAACCTAAGTTTTCTTTAAAATAGAGAAATAACTTTTATAATCATGACTTTTAATATTTTTATTCTGTAAGACATATGTCTATTGGCTTTTACTTTGGTTTTTGTTTTTCTATTCCTTCAAAGTGAGAAATTAAAACAGTTTAGGTAAAATAAGTAAGCATATTGTGTAAGATTTTAGTTCTTCTTTTGTTGTATTCTAAATTATGTGTTGTCTGTGTATTTATTCTTAGTTATAAAGAGAAGTTTTGTTTAGTTGAAAATTTTTGAATTTGTAACTTAAACCTTGAATTATGACAGATAAAATTACCTGAATTACTATAATATGCTTATCAAAAAGCTCCATTTCTCAATGCAGCAGGATGGAGATGGTACAATAAGATATTATTTAAGAAATGATGTATCAAGCAAGAAAATTATATGCATCCAATATATACATTTTTCGGGTGCCTAAATAAAAAATAAATACTAAGCTGAAATGTTTGATAGTCTGAGAAGCAATTTATAATGAATATATGATGTAGAATTTACTTCTAGTTTCCAACACTGAAGTCCCTTTAGCTTGTTCTAAAATTCTGTGGAAAGGTTTGTAATTCTTTAAGCTGTTCTTGTCTCATCTTGATCCCTCCTTAGGAAAGGGAATTAGGTTGTTTGTATCTTTGTAAAATTGTTGTTCATTTCTGTATATTTCCTTCAAAGCAATAGTAGTCACAGTTTATAGAATGAATTCATGTACACATAATCCTGAGGATTATTGTTCTGATTTAATGACTTGATAAGAACATACATCTATCCAATAGCAGAGCTGGAAACTCTGAGGAACTGCTTTGGGATTTAGGATACAAAGTGTGGATAATTTCACATTTTTATGGATAAAATAGATAAGCTGTCACAAGTGTGATTATGCACATATTGGAATATTTGTTATTTTACCAGGTCCCTATTGCTTCACTTCCTTTCCTACCCAGCTTCAACTTGTTCTTCAGTTCAACTTCAGTTCTTATTAGAAGTATTGTTCAGTTTTTGATCCAAGTGTCCTTTCTTTGTGTTTGCCTGGCAGAATCCCAATCATGCTTCAATCTAATGTCCATCTTATGTAAGCCTGCACTTAAGTTGCCCAACACTTTTGGCCACAGATAATAATATTTACTAATTTGTAATCTCTATCCTTACCAAGGGTGAAGAACTGTATCATGGAAATATCATGGATGACATCTCTCTCATTCTTAATTGTTCATAGGCCCTCATAACTCCCTGTTTCTCAGCATTTGATATTAGCATGACATACTCATAGGAATGTTTTATTTTAAATTTATGCTATATCTTTAACCTAATCTAGAGCTAATAATTTGAAAAGTACATGTTTTTTTAAAAAGAGATAAAAGATACAAATAAAACACATTGTGTAAAGCTTCTAGCACCAAATAATATTGAACACAAGTCAACATATCTCTAAATTGACAAAATAAATAGTTCCACAGACTATGTCCCTGAACATTATTGCCTAGGGAAATATTCTAAAGTGCCAGATGTTTCATTACTTGAGCATATTTTTATGAAATGGAAATTCATTGATTGCCATCAGATGGAAATGAGGAAGAAAATCAAGTATTTAAAATCATCTCAATTAATTTTATCTGATATTTTAAGCATACATATATACTCACTAATTTAAATATAAATACATATGTATGTATGTATGATTTTGCTACTCATTATGCAATACGTTTTACTAAAATTATTGTAATACTTTTGTAAATATGTTTCTAATTTTCTTGAAAAAGATATTCCATAAGAGTACATCCTAGGTGTTGTAAAGGTAGTATAATTATAATAAAGAGAATATTTAATAGAGTATAAAATAATAAAGAGAATATTTATCTGAATTAAAAAAATAGTGTAAATATCTTTATCTCAACAGTGAAGTATTATAGGTTAGGTGGCCAAAATTCTTGTGTAGATTGAAAGGGTCACCTTTACTTCTGCTCTTTATATTTTCATATGGATTTGAGTTACTGTCTAGCATCTTTAATTTTAGAGCAAAGAACTCTAGTATTTCTTGTAAGACAGATCTGCTAGTAGTAAACTTTTTTAGTTTTGTTTATCAGGGAATATCATAAGGCATACCTTTTCACATCCAGCAGGCATTTTATAATACTGTGTAGAGCCTTCAGGTTAGCTAGAAGTGAGAATACAGGGTATTCTCAGATATTTTTGAGCATTTGTGGAGCCCTGGGCTTGTGCATAGACCTATGTATGTGTATAACATTCTAAATTTCCAGAAATATGTTAGAACTGTTTAACCCCTTTTATGAATACCATTCATTAGCTTTTTCTTTTAAATTTAATGATTAACCTATTGTTTGTCTGAATTGTTATCCATAGACATCCATGATGTCAAACAATCACCTCTAACCTTAGGTGAGCAACAAAAATAAAAAATTAAAGAGAACAAAGAAGTTGGCTCAGTAGTAGAGTGTCAGCCCAGTGTGTGGAAGTTCTGGGTTCAATTCCTGGTCAGGGCACATAGGAGAAGTGCTCATCTGCTTCTCCACACCTCCCCCTCTCCTTTCTCTCTTTCTCTCTCTTCCACTCCCACAGCCAAGGCTCCTCTGGAGCAAAGTTGGCTCACGCACTGAGGATGGCTCTGTGGCCTCTGCCTCAGGTGCTAGAATGGCTCCGGTTGTAATGGAGCAATGCCCCACATGGGCAGAGCATTGCCCCCTGGTGAGAATGCTGGGTGGATTCTGGTTAGGAGCATGTGGAAGTCTGTCTCTCTGCCTCCCCGCTTCTCACTTCAGAAAAATACAAAAAAAAAAAAAAGAAAAGAAAAGGAATGAGGAAGGTTTAAAGGACCTCTGGGACAAGCATAACAACATTTGCATCATAGGGGAACTACAAGGAGAAAATAGAGAGGAAGGGATCAAGAACCTGCCTGAAGAAATAATGGCTGAAAAATCTCCTAACCTGGTGAAGGAAAAAGACATACAAGTCCAGGAAGCTCAAAGAATCCCAAACAAGAGGTTCCCCAAGAGAGCCACACTAAAGCACATCATAATTAAAATGGTAAGGTTTCAAGATAAAGAGAGAATCTTAAAAACTGCAAGAGAAAGAGTTAGTTACCTACAAGGGAGCTCCATAACGCTGTCAGCTGATTTCTCATCAGGAACTCTTCAGGCTAGATGGATTGGTATGAAATATTTAAAGTGATGAAAAGCAAGAAACTACAACCAAGACTACTTTATCCACTAAGGATATAATTTAAAATTGAAGTAAAGGCCTGACCTGTGATGGCCCAGTGGATAAAGCATCAACCTAGATTGCTGAGGTTGCTGGTTCAAAACCCTGGGCTTACCTGATTAAGGCACATATAGGAGTTGATGCTTCCTGCTCCTTTCCCCTTTCTCTCTTTCTTTCTCTCTCCTCTCTAAAATGAATAAATAAATTCTAAAAAAATAAAAATTAAAAAAAATAAAATTAGAGGCAAAATAAAGAGCTTCCCAGACCAAAAAAAAAAAAAAAAAAAAAAAAAAAGCTAAAGGAGTTCATTATCCCCAAACCAGCAGTATTGGAATAAATGTTAAAGGGCCTTCTTTAATGAGAAGAAATAAAAAATAATTAGAAAGAGAGGAACATAGGTAGAAACATTTATAAAGAATAAAATGGTAATAAAAACATGATCCATATATATGAGTCTACAAAATTCCCATCTCAGAATAGAAGTTATACATAGACTGGAAATGAAGGGTGAAAAAAGACATTCCATGCAAATAGAAGCAAAAATAAAGGTGGGATAGATACTTATATCAGACAAAATGGATTTCAGAAACAAAGGTAATAACAAGAAACGAAGAAGGTCATTATATAATACTAAAAGGATTGATCCCAAAACAGGATATGATTCTTGTAAACATATATGCACCCAACTTGGAGCATCTAAATATAAAGAAAACCTTGGTGTACATAAAGAGAGAGATTGATAGTAATACAGTCATAGTAGGGGATTTTTTTTAACACCCCATTGACATCAATGGATAAATCTTCCAGACAAAAAAACAAGGCAACAGTGACCTTAAATGACCCACTGAACAATATGTGTTTAATTGATATTAACAGAACTCCAAAATAGCAGAATATACATTCTTTTCAAGTGTACATGGAACACTCTCTAGGATAGATCTCATATAGGACACAAGACAAGTCTTAAGAAGATTGAAATCATATCAAACGTCTTTTTTTGACCGTAAATGGTATGAAACTGGAAATCAATTCTAGTTAAAAACCTGAAAAATAAACACATGGAGGCTAAGTAACACTTTACTAAATAATGAATGGGTTAACAATGAGATCAAGGAAGAAATCTGAAGTTACCTTGAAACAAATGAAAACACAAAACAATGCAAAACCTATGGAACACAGTTAAAGTGGTCTAAGAGGGAAATTCATAGCATTACAGGCCTCCCTCAGGAAGGAAGAAAAATCTCAAATAAATAATCTAACTTTACACCTAAAACAACTAGAAAAAGTACAACAGATAAAGCCCAGATTGTAGAAGAAAGGAAGTAATAAATATTAGAGGAGAAATAAATAGCATAGGAAACTGAAAAAACAAAAATACAAACAAAAGAGAAACCATGAGCTAGTTCTTTGAAAAGATAAATAAGACTGACAAATCTTTAACCAGACTCATAAAAAAAAAAAGGAGAGGTAACCCAAATAAATAAAATCAGAAATTAAAGAGGAGAAGTAACAACTGACAACAAAGAAACACAAAGAATTGTAAGAAAATACTATGAACAACTATATGCCAACAAATTGGACAATTCTTAGAAATATACAATCTTACAAAACTGCATCAGGAAGAATCAGAAGATCTGAATATACCAATTACAATTAATGCAATCAAAGCAGCAATCAGAAAACCCCCAACACACAGAAGTCCTGGACTGGATGACTTTACGGACAAATTTTACCAAATATTCAAAGAACTGACATCTATCCTTCTCAAACTAATCCATAAATTTCAAGAGGAGGGAAGACTCTCAAATTCATTTTACAAGGCCAACGTTATTCTAATTCCAAAACCAGGTAAAAACACTAAAAAGAGAAAACTATAGGCCAATATCCCTGATAAATATAGATGCTAAAATCCTCAACAAAATATAAGTAAACTGGATTCAGCAATGCATTAAAAAGATCATACACCATGATCAAGTGGGATTTATTCTGGGGCTGCAAGATAGGTACAATATCCACCATTCAATAAGTGTGATGACATACCACATGAACAAAATGGATAAAGATTACATGATCATATCACTAGATGCAGAAAGAGTATGTGATAAAATCTAACACCCATTTATGATAACAACTCTCAGCAAAGTGGAATAGAGGGAACATACCTCAACATAACAAACTTCATATATGACAAAACCATAGCTAACATCATATTTAATGGGAAAAAATAAATACATTTCCTTTGAGATTAAGAACAAAATAGGATATCTGTTTTCACCACTCTTAACATAGTACTGGAAGACCTACCCACAGCAATCAGACAAGAAGAAGAAATAAAAGCCTTCCGAATTGAAAAGGAAGAAGTAAAACTGTCATTATTTGTAGGTGACATGATGCTTTATACAGAAAACCCTAAGGACTCCACCAAAAAACTCCTAGAACTGATAAATGAATTCAGCAAAATAGCAGGATACAAAATTGATATTCAGAAATTGGTGACATTTTTGTACACTAACAATGAACTAGCAGAAAACAAAACAGTTTTACTTGCAATTGCAACAACAACAAAAACAACAACAAAAGGTACCTAAGAATAAGTTAAGCAAGGAAATAAGATTTGATGTTGGAAAATTATAGGATACTGAAAAAGGAAATTGAAGAAGATACAAATAAATGGAAGCGTATACTAGGTTCATAGATAGGAAGAATTAATATAATTAAAATGTCCATGCTACCCAAAGTGATCTATAGATTTAATGCAATTCTTATTAAAATACCATTGGCATATCTCATAATAAAACAAATATTTCAAAAATTTGTATGGTAACATAATAGGCCCTATATAGCCACAGCAATCTTGATAAAGAAGAATTAAGGTGGAGGAATTATGCCAACTGATATCAAACAATACTACAGAGCAATAGTAATAAAAACAGCATGGTATTGTCATAAAACAGTCATATAAATCAATGGAACAGAATAGAGACCTAGAGATAAACCCACATCTTTATAGTCAATATTTGACAAAGGATGGAAGAACATATAATGATTAAAGATAGTCTATTCAATAAATAGTGTTGGGAAAGTTGGACAAATACTTGCAAAAAATAAAACTAGACCACCTTCTTATACCATACACAAGAATAAACTTTAAATGGATTAAATAGTTAAATGTAAGTTGCAAAACCATAAAATTCTTTGAGGGAAACAGGCAGTAAAATCTCAGACGTATATTGTAGTAGTATTTTTTATGCTATATTTCCTTGGGCAAGAGAAACAAACACAATGAATGAATGGGACTACGTCAAATTAAGGAGTTTTTGCACAGCAAAGGAAACCGTCACCAAATGAAAAGACAGCCCACTGAATGGGAGAACGTATTTGCCAATACATCTGGTAAGGGGTTAATTTCCAAAATTTATAAAGAGCTTATAAAATTTAACACTGAAAAAACAAACAATCCAATTAAAAAATGGGCAGTGAATAGGTACTTTTCCAAAGATGATATAGAAATGGCCAGTAGACATTTAAAAAGATGCTCATTGTCACTAATCATCAGAGAAATGCAAATTAAAACTACAATGAGATATCAACTCATGTTTCTCAGAATATCATCAATAAATCTACAAACAAGTGTTGGCAAGGATGTGGAGAAAAAGGAACCATAGTACACTGTTGGTAGAGAAGCAGATTGGTGCAGCCACTGTGGAAAACAGTATGGAGTTTATTAAAAAAAATAAAAATAGAACTGCTTTATGATCCTAAATTCTTATGTTGAAACCTAATCCCCAATATGATGGTATTTGGAGGTGGAGCCTTTGAGAAGTGATTAGGGCATAGGGCGGAGCCCTTGTGAATGGGATTAGTGCCCCTAGGAAAGAGTCTCTAAAGAGCTACCTCCTTCCACTATGTGAAGACACAGTAAAAAGACTGTGGCGTGTGAACACAGGACACCATCATCAGACACCAGTTTTCTTGTGTCTTGATCTTAAACTTTCTAGCCTCCAGAAGCTTAAGAAATAAATGTTTGTTGTTTAAGCCACCCAGTCTGTGGTATTTTTGTTATAGAGCCTGAATGGACCAAGACAGTCAGTTACTGACATGACAGTCAGTTACATAGGAACAGCTTGCAAGCTATCAGACTGGTTAAATAGTGAAAGTTGTCTTGAATTGGGCTTTGAAGGACCTCCAGTCCTGTTTTCCTTTCTCCAATGTCTGCCAAGCTGTTGATTTTCACATGATTGTGAAGCTGTTGTTTTGAAGGCTATCATTAAGCTGGCACAGAGGGAATGAGAATAGAGCAAGTGAAAAATGCCACAAAACTCGTTGTTCTTCCAGAGATGTAGCAATTTTTCTTTAATAAACACTCTGCAGATTACTACAAGCCGTTGGTTTGTTCCAGAGTTCTGAAATCTTGATTCTGACCATGATTTTTGAAAAACAAAAACAGAAACATTTTCTCATGTCTTTTATGGAGGGGAGAAATTTTGGATGTTTTTACTCTTGTCATTTTCACTGATATCACCTATTCAGTCTTTCTTTGATTTTTATTTTGATTAAAGTGAGATAGATATATTAACAATATAAAAAATGTCTTAGAGGCTAGAAAAAGGGATTTTCCCCATCTTTTATTAACTAATATGTGCACAGTCCACACTTCTGCACTAGGACATGCCCATGATAGCTTTGTACCATAGTAATGGTGATTATTGGTATTAAAAATCAAATGAGAAATATCCCTCACCCCCTCAGAACAAATTAGCAACAAACAAACAATAATAACAACCACCCAAAACGGGGAAGGTTACAATCAAGTGTGAATAGTCTATTGACCTTTTAAAATAGGATTACATTTTTGGTGCCATAGTAATAAAGCACTGGTTTCAATATCATGCTCCCCTGAGCGGGAATCCAGGTCTGCAGATGCTTCATCTGCCTGACTCTGTGTTTCCTACTCTGTAAAATGATACCATAGACCTCCCAGGATTGCTCTGAGTATTAGCTGCTCATAAATCTGTGTGGGTCACATGACAGCAGTTCAATCCAAAGCAGCTATCATCAACAGAAAGGATATTAATTAATAATAATTCTTGTTCTTATGTCATTTACATGTCATGCCTCATAGGGACATACCCAGCATACTTTCCCAAACTAAGTTTAAAAACTTGAAGATGGTTGCTTACATGTTTTGTCCTTCAACATGTGTGTAGATATCTGGGAATTCATAATGGGGGGTGATAATTAAATGTAAAACAACTATTTCATAATTGTACTATTCTTGAATTTAAACATGTGAGTGTAAGGTGGTTAAGGAGGGTGGGGGTGACTTGTGAGTGATATTGTAACAGGTTCCGTACATCCCAACATACAGGATATTGATGGTGGAGCCCAGGGTTTAATTGGTTAAGCTAAGTCAGAATGAGAAAAAGGTGGATACAGGATAGGTGACTTGAGGACTAGTAAGAGAGAGCAATAAGCATGGGAGAAGAGAGCTGATCATGTGTTGGAGGACAGAGGGAAGAGTGGATAAACTATAGCAGTAAAGAGAATTTGATGGCTCATTAAGAAAATAAGAAAGGAAGTAGGGAGACTTCAAGATTCCTACTGGAAGGGAGAATATAGAATTGCTTGTATCTCTGACTTCAGTTTTGAATATACTCTTTATTTTTCCTTCCAATTTAAAGTGAACTTTTCCTGTCCCTTTAGAGATGGCTAGTAACCGTAGCAAAATGATTGTAAACATATGGTGTGTGTTAATGTGATCGTTCGCCTCCTCATTATGGATTTAGTATGAACATTTAACATCTAACTGCCTAATTTCCCAATAACCATTGAAAAATTAGAGCTGCATCATTGCCACCCTACTACTCACCATAATAATTTTGTAATTTCTAAAAGCATTTAATCTTTGAAAAGTGATACAAATCATTTGCTTTTTGTATTATTTTGACTTTTGGCTTGGCCTATATTGATTTGATTTATTTGTGAATTATGTATCTGTATAAAGTAAAAATCAAAGAGTTAACAGTATTTTACATAAAATCAAATTACAGTTATATTATCTATTTTTTCCTTTATGAGAATAATGTTTATTTGTTCTTTGTGTATCTAGGTCCATATCAAAGCTGTTAAAAATTGTCATCTACATGTACATGGTAAAATAACCAAATCTTCCCATGCTTTGTTTAAATTGCTTCCATAAATCACCAAGAATGAATTTTTACTGTGTGCACAGGCATAATTCATTATTTAGTCGGAAAAAATTTCTACTAAACTGAAGACTTATGTGTGCTTCTGGTTATAGAAATATATGTGACCTTTGAGTGATTTGCACATTCTATAAAAACACATTAAGAATTGCACATATGCATACACATTCACATGCCTACATACAAGATCATATGTTTATTCTCTCTCTCTCTTTCTCATACACACACATATACATTCATCAGCTCACAAACACACATTCAACTGTATACATCGATACACAATGTTCGTGTACTCTTATATGCTTTGCAGACATAGATAGTTATTTAAGATGCATTTTTAATTTTTCCTATTTGATTTGAAACATGGAGAGCTCTCTTTTTTAAACATTGTATTGTTTTCAGTAATAATGAGGTATAAACCTGTTGAGATTTAGCTAACTTTCTATTTGGATATGGATAAACAGAACGATTTATGCATTTAATTTTGATATATGCTAAATGCTTCTATTATTATATACTAACCTTTAATTTTCTCCTTAGGTATTTGATTAATTTTAAAAGCATTTGAGGAAGAAATGCACATACAAAGTTAAAACTTTAATTTTTCCCTTAAATACATGGTCATTTATAAATTTCCAAAAAGAGAGTGAACAGTCATCAGTTAACAATAGCTTCTATTAGGATTATAGCTAAATGCACACTGATTTTACCTGATGCCTTTCTTTTTTTTTAAATCATTTTTATTTTTTAATTACAGTTGACATGCCATATATTAGTCAGATGTACAACCCAGGGATTAGACATATAATTTAGGAAGTGATCATTCTGATTATCTTGTACCCATCTGATACCATCATAGTTATCTCCCTTTTGAGCTGCTGCCCTAGTGCTGGAGCTCAGAAAAAATGAGTCTGAGTAAGTTTGTGTGAAGGCCCTTTAAGAGGAACTGCATAGGATACCAGCAGCCATCAGTCACATTTAGCCACAATCACCACAGCTTTCTTTCTTTTTTTTTTTATTCAGTGAGAGGAGGGGATCCACTTGACAAGCCCATTAGGGGGCGATGCTCTGCTCATCTGGGCCCTTGTTCCATTGCTCTGTTGCAACTGGAACCATGCTTTTCTTAGCGCCTGAGGTGGAGGGCATAGAGCCATCCTCAACACCTGGGGCCAACTTGGTCTAATCGAGTCAGGGCTGCAGGAGATGGGGAGGAAAGAGAAGGAAGAAGGGGGAGAGGTGGAGAAGCAGATAGTTGCCTCTCCTGTGTGCCCTGAAGGGGAATTGAACCCGGGACTCCCACATGCCAGGCCAATGCTCTGTCCACTGAGCAACTGGCCAGGCCCCCATTGGTTTTTACATCTAGAAGTTATGGGGACTTTTCTTCCTGGCACTGGAACCCTGGACTGGGGGCCCTGCTACTCAGGGGGTCCTCTATAGTTGAAATATCTCTGCCACATGTCACATGTGGGTGTGGGACCAGCCCATTTGCATCTCTGCCCCTCTTACCAATCTTATTGTGGCTTCTTATTCTTATCCTTAGCTGTAGGACTTTTGTTCAGTGAGATTTCAGGCAGTTCTAAATGATGGTTGTTCTGTAGTTTGTAATTTGGATGTGGTTGAGGAAAGATGCAAATACCGTGTTTACCTAAACCACCATCTTGACTGGAACTCCACCTGATGTTTTTCTTTTTTATGGCTTTCTTTATGTATTAGATCTTAATTTCATGAATATTTAGCCATGTCCAGTCTAGACAAGTATACTGCATGATCCAATTATATGCAACCCAGTACAATTGAACTAGTTGTACAGGTCTTCAACAGGACTACTGAATATGGTGGTTATGCCCAGTGGTGGGATTCAGCCCGTTTGCACTGGTTCAGCAGAACTGATACCTAATTTTTTGTTGAGTTTGGTGAACCGGTTAAAATGGCACTTGTAATCAGATTTCTCTCTAAGGTGGGCACCTAGGCAGTCACCCAATATGGAAATCACAAATTTACATTCCTTACTCTTTTTTTTTTTTTAGGTTGTAAAATGTTTTTTTTTCTTTTATTAATTTTAATGGGTGACATTGATAAATCAGGGTACATATGTTCAAAGAAAACATCTCCAGGTTATCTTATCATTCAATTATGTTGCATAACCATCACCCAAAGTTAAATTGTCCTCTGTCACCTTCTATCTGGTTTTCTTTGTGCCCCTCCCTACCCCCCTCTCCTCCCTTCCCCCACCCCGTAACCACCACACTCTTGTCCATGTCTCATAGTCTCACTCTTATGTCCCACCTATGTATGAAATCATGCTGTTCTCAGTTATTTTTCTGTTTTACTTATTTCACTCCGTATAATGTTATCAAGGTCTATCCATTTTGTTGTAAATGATCCGATGTCATCATTTCTTATGACTGAGTAGTATTCCACAGTTTATATGTACCAAAGCTTTTTAATCCACTCATCTTCTGACGGACACTTGGGCTGTTTCCAGATCTTTGCTATTGTGAAGAATGCTGCCACGAACATGGGGGCGCATTTCTTCTTTTTGAACAGTGCTATGGTGTTCTTAGGGTATATTCCTAAAAGTGGGATAGCTGGGTCAGAAGTCAGTTAGATTTTTAATTTTTTGAGGAATCTCCATACTGTTTTCCATAGTGGCTGCACCGGTCTGCATTCCCACCAGCAGTGCAGGAGGGTTCCCTTTTCTCCACAACCCCACCAGCACTTATTCTGTGTTGTTTTGCTGATGAGTGCCATTCTGACTGGTGTGAGGTGATATCTCATTGTGGTTTTAATTTGCATTTCTCTAATGATTAGTGATGGTGAGCATGTTTTCATATGCGTATTGGCCATCAGTATGTCCTCTCTGGAGAAATTTCTATTCATTTTGTTTGCCCATTTTTTTTGATTATAAAACTCAACACCAGGAAGACAAACAATCCTTACTCTTTTTCAATGTTCATCTGTGCAACAGCATATTCTAAATGCCCGTAGTAATGTTCATTCTGTCCATAGGTGGAAAAATTGCAAGTGAGGACGCCAATCAAGAAGCAATATGGAAATACCTTAATAAGTTTTGTTGGTTTTTGTCAGGTTTTATTTACTATTCATTAATATTTTAAAACTTTTTTTTATAACAATTTAGTTTTGTGTACTCTTTTTATTCTTATATAAGTATTAAATGTGTGAAATAATAAACTACCTTTTGGTATATATATACAGTTTTTTTTACATAAAACAGTCATTAGGACAGAGAACTGGTTGTTAAATTATTTGAATCCTACCACTATATTACCTGGTATACTCCCTTCATCTTAATTTGAGTGAATCAGTTCATAAATGTGAAGGGACGTGTAGAAATAATACACCCCATCCTGACCCCTATGTTAAGAAGGAGGGGTTTGAATAGGGCCAGCAAACTGTAATGAGGAATGGTGCTATGGTGTCCCCTTGACATTTTGCACCCAGGTCACTGATACTATGGCTGAAAGGAAGAGCTCATGAGAACAACCTATTTTGCATATGTGTCACTTGGGAATTTTAGAACTTGAACTTCAAGGGACTCTAAACCAAATTCATCCATCTTCCTTTCCCAGATGTCCCTTTTAGAGATGAGAAACTAGAAACCCAAAGAAGGAAAACAGTCTGCCTAAGATCACAAAAATAGTTTGTATTAAAGCCAAGACTGTAATATTAATAATATTTTATTTCCTAATCCAGAGTGTCTTCTATTACCCCATAAGGATTATTGATCACCCATGACTTGGGTGATTCACCTTCTATTGCTTCTTTTCCACTGTGTAAATTATGAATGCTTAAATAGGGCAAATTCCATCATGTACCTTCTGTAGAACCTGCAATTTCCTTTCCTCCAAGCTCTCGTCCCATGATTATTAGTTTGTACCTGAATGTGAGTGGTTTGTCAATACCCAGCCCTGAAGAATTGTATATCAGATTCCTATTTTTTAAAAATTGAATTTATTGGGGTGACACTGGTTAGCATAATTATTCAGTTTTCTGGCACCCAGTTCTACTGCACATTAGTGGTACACCTTCTTTAGAAGTAGGCTTTGAAATTGTATCCAGAAGCTTTTCTGTTATTCTGTGTTAAACTGTGAAAAGTGGACATCATGAAAAGGGCTTTTCCTGTTTCAGAAGGGTGCAGATGATAATACTGACCCAAAATAAATGTGAATTAAGAACCTGGTTTACATAGTACATTTAATTTACTTCAGAATTTTTAGAAGGGAATATATGCTCACTATTTTAATAATAAATGTGAGCTTTATAAATAATTTTATTGTATTATATAGGTTTGAGACTTTCAAGCAGAAAGATTATTGGAGCTAGTGGTAACCTCCACGGGTAGGATGTTGACAACCCGTAGCTGACTGAAGGCCAGGCAGTTTAGTGGTACGGCAGTTAAGCAGCCTTGATGTTGTCTGTTGTTCTTGCAGACTCTTTGTAGGTATGGACGATGTCTGCTAGTTTAGAAAAATTTTATAAAGATATGTATAATATGTAGACAAATTAATATTTATTATTCATAGTAAGAGTTTATTTTTCATTTATTTCTGCTGATTTGCACCTGTTAGATTTTTCCTTCTATTTTTGATTGGTAGGTTGTAGGATGCAGCGGGGAGCTGGAAAAATTCCTGAGATCAAACACAATTTCAAGGTAGTTGCTTCCTTTCCTGTGAATTTACTGTTAATCCTTTTAGTCAATAATCTCTTCAGTTGAATATACAGCACAATTCTCCTAGTTGAGAATGCCAAATATCATTTCAAAGTGATTGAAAAGCAGGTGATAAAAAATTTTTCCAATAATGTTTTCATTTTATGATTATTTCCTTGGATGATTTCCTAAAGATGAAGAAGCAATAATAATGTGTCCGCATTTAATATTAACTATTTAGAGACTTTAATAACTTGAGATTAATATTTATAAAACTTTTATGGGTAGCATAGCTAACATTTAATGAAAATATCTCATTACATTAGTATTATTAGATTGACTGATATAATAGTCAAATATAAATTATGTATTTTCTCATTGATCCTTGACAGGTTTTTATATGGAAACATGACTGATACTTATAGGCTCTGGAATTGTTCCACTATGCGTTTTAATAAAGTCTTTGGTTCTTACCAGCAGTGAGATTTTCAGGAAGCTAGTTGTACTCTGAGACTCTTTCCTCAACTAGTAAATGACAATGGTAATTCCTGTCTTGCCTTATTTTTTGAGAGTATTAATGATCTATTGTATAAGTGCCCAGCATAATGGTTTGAGTGTAGTGAGGATTAACTGTGAATAATAGTAACAAGACACTTACTATAAAAATGATCTAAATACCGCATAAAACAACTAATGTTGACCTTATAACAATATATATTCTAGTTCCAAAATATGCAAGTATTTTATTTGCCATCTCTCAGTAAAAAACAAGGTGTTCAAGTGAGAGTTTCTTTATATTTTAGGAAATAAGATCAGGCAGGAGATGAAATTCAATTCTAACAAAAGGCATAATGAACGTTTCTCAAAACCTTTGTAAAAATCGCACAGTTAATAAATAAGGTGGCTTAATTTCATTGCTGGAGGCGGTGATGCATATTTCATTCATCTTAAGCCTTTCCTTTTTCAGAGCCAGAATGAAAATATAATAATTGCATAGTCCACGATTAGCCAGCTGCTTAGAAATTCTCTGTCTTATAAAATATCTTCTGCTATATGTTTTTGCTAGCAATGGATAGCAAGAAGTCAATATGAGTTGCAGATGGACAATATATTCTTCTTTTGATGTAGTTGCTGCCCATTTAATGGGATAGTAGGACTACTGGCAGTGCTCCCTTGTGTATTTACAAGAACTGATGACGGAAGAGTTTTGTTCATGTTACACAGAGTTTATCCTTTTCATGAAGATGTAGCCGGTTTCAGCATGTTGATTTTGTAGCTGTTTCGCTCTTGCTTTAAGCCTGAAACTTTTGTTTAAGTAGGACCAGTTGGAGTTCATCAGAAGTCTCTCTCTCTCTGCCCATTTCCTCATCCTCACAGCAAAAGCCTGTAAATAAGAGTGTCAGTCATAGGGCCTCACACCTACTTTTTCCCTACCTAGTCCCCAACAGAGCAAAGCAATTATATTCCAGAAAGAGATTAAGTCTATATGTAACAGTAGAGCCCAGAACAGATAGTCATCACAGATTCTTGTAAGGAAACATCTCAGGCATCCAGAGTGCACAGTCACTCCTCATGACCACCTGGCTAGAAAGTTACCCTGGACATCATGCCTGTCACTGAGAGCGAGGCGGACTTTTAAATGAGATGACTGTGGAAAAAGGATTGTATTAGTTTGGCTTCCTACTTTCCATTCTTGACAGGTTAGTCTTTCCTGAATGTTGAGAGGTTAGCTAAACTACTCCATAATATCACTGCCTTGGCATCCATTATGTGTGGCCAAGCAGCCTTCATGGGGCCTTGAACTGACAGTAATTCACCACCTGTCCCCCAGTACATGCCCTAGATAACAAGCAGAGGAGTCTCAGGCAGATGTAAGCTGATATGACTCCCCCTTGAGATAAGCATTTTCCTCGGCCTCCTGGGGTCTTTCCTTTGTGCATCCCTTAGACAAGACCCACTCCCCTGGCAAGCTTACCAAAACCCCCACTCTTTTTGGTTTGAATTGATGGATTTGGCCTTAGCTTGGGAGCCTCAAAGCACTCCACTAGTGGGCCCTAAGAGGGCATGTGCCCCACGTCCAGATTGCTCCTTGCCTGCAGCCTACCCTGACCTCCCCTTGTGGGCCCCGAAGACCTGCCTTGTACTTCTTCCAGGACCTGAGAGTAATGAACTCCTCTATTTCAATTCCCCTGTACTCTTTAGCTGAACCATCTGGCTCACCATCTGATATCCCAGGGCTCTACTTAACAAATGTTAATTTAATAGTCACAACAACACTGATGAACCCTAAATGTCTATGATAATTATCTAATGAAAACCTCCCTACCCCCGCCCAGGACCAGTAAGAACTCAGCCAAAGAATTGTTTAAGATTCCTTTCCTGCACCAGGAAACCATATAGCCCAGCTTGCCACTGCCGGGTAGCAGAGCCCTGAATGTTTAGTTCTATATCATCTGCCAGTAGCTTCCAGTAGTCTTTCAAGTCTCCCTGCTATCCCCACTCTCCCTGCTGTTTCCCTTACAAGCTGGTGTATGTGTGCTTGTGTATGCCACACCTACTCTCATCGCCCCGCCCAATAAACAGGAAGAAGCATTCGCCTGCAAAATATTACCACCTCTGACTCCTAGGTTTTTTGCTGCCTCTTGAGTCTTTAGCTATTTCTCCAGTTCATGGGCTGATGTTTGCAGTTTTTAAAGATTCCTCCCTGCTTCACCCTTCTGGCTAGAGATAAAGTTTGCTTTTGATGCCTGCAACACCTTTGCTCTGTTCTCTTAAAATATGTTGTAACAATTAAGTAGGTAAGCTTTCATCTGGCTCACTCTGATCAAACCATCTTCAGTGTTTATGTTTCTAGATTGGATGTGAGTTTTGCTGCAAACCCCAGATTTAGTGGGATCATTAAAAATATTTGTCTTTTCCCTGTGTTTCTCTCTTCCATATTAACAAAGTGTAGCTACATTCTACTCAGAGGAGGCTTCTAAAGTTTTTTTATAAGGTGAAACTGGACTATAGCAAAACATTCCTCTTGGAAGTTCCCACAGATCACTCAGAATGGACAATGTATAGATGTATATAACATCAAAAAGACCAGTCAAATCAGATGGCTTTCCCTGCATCATTGTTCTGATCCTCATTTCTTCAGTTGACTATGTGATGAAGTTTTGGCTGATGCTTTGGCATCATGCAATGAAAAATATATGTATATTTAACCCAGAATCATGCTTAGTGAGTTGAGATACAATATTGGAGGCAGATGGGTTGACTGGAGCCACAGCCGATTCTATTGCTGGGCGCCACTGGCAGTGGGGCATATGTTCATCGAGCGGAGTGGAGAGTGGATTGCCAGCACTTACTCTTAGTTCTCTTCTTTGCCTCAAGCAGCTACATTTGAATTTGCAGTAGTCAAATGTACAAATGACAACATTCCACTGTTCTTTTGCACAGCTCAAGCCTTATTACCCTCAGCATTTTCCATGGCTGCTCATGGCATTAGGAGCCAGTGGTGCTAATAATGACCACTATTTATACTAAGTGTGCAAGGTACAGTGCTAAGTTTCTTGTGTGTAATCTCATTTGATCTGTATAACTCTGTAAGTTCTGCAGTGTTAGTCCCATATTCCTTATATATTTGCATAGATGGTGTAAAGCCAGTAGCTACGGCCACCATCACAGCTGCCTGGCCCATGCAGGCTCCCATTTGATTTGGACAGATGGTAATGAAACAGTGGAGCCAAGAATTGATGGGCTATTAGCTTTAATCCCAGCTTGCATCTGGCAGGCAAGAAATACACACAGTGGGAAAACACTTCCCTTTCCATTCAGGGCTCCCAAAGCCACTGACTTATCCGAGTTTCTTAGAATCTACCTCACCAGCCTTATTCACCTCTGTTCCCCATCTCCTTCTCTCTGCACAAACTGCACAAACTGGTTTCTCCTTCAGCACTCTGCCATCTTGGATGCTTCTCCTCTCCTCCACGTGGCCCTTCTCTGCTCTCCTCTCTAATGCTAATCTCAGAAACCGGGAGAGCAAGCTCATGGTCTGCCCCATTTTATAGTGTAGAAATCAAAACCTTTAATTCAATATACAAACAAGGAAGTCTCTGATACAAAGTCACTTATCTGAGACATAATGGGATTCCTCATGAGAGTGCATCACCCCACATTATGCAATCAGTCAAGGGTGTGGGGAAAAGCTTAGTCTTAAAACTAAGCTTCAAGATATAATGACCTGGCCTGCTTACAGCCTGTCCCCCACACACAATGCAAACTATAAGCAAGCAAATATATATATCATATTTACAAACTTATTTGACCAACAGATAGATTTTTAAACAATTGTTCAATCTTCAAAAAAAAATAACAACAAGAAAACCCACATAAAAACAAGTAAGCAACAGACCTTGCTCACTACTTCCATCCTGCTGTGTATGTGTACATGTATGACTCACATGCCAACTGGCTTAGAAAGTTGTTGGGCAGATAAAATATATTATGCTCACTTTGTTAAAGATGGCGCTGCCCATGTGGAAGCCCGTTGCCCAGGTGATAATATTGGTTGCCCTTCTTGCGTGGGATGGGTGTGATTATATTAATGTGTGTTGGGGGAGGGCTTTCGCGCCAAAAGGTTTTAAAAGGAGAGATCATGTTGTTCCAGGGAAGAGGGATTATGTTCTAGGAGGAGAGCAGAAAAAGGCCACGTGGAGGAGAGGAGAAGCAGCCAAGATGGTGGAGTGCTGAAGTAGAAGCCAGTTTGTGCAGTTTGTGCAGAGAGAAGGAGATGGGGAACAGAGGTGAATAAGTCTGGTGAGGTTAGAAATCTTTGATTCTAGGAAACTCGGGTAAGTCAGTGGCTTTGGGAACCCTGAATGGAAAGGAAAGTGTTTTCCCACTGTGTGTATTTCTTGCCCGCTGGATGCAAGCTAGGATTAAAGCTAATGGCCCACCAGTTTTGGGCTCCATTGTTTCATTACCATCTATCCGAATCAAACGCGAACCTGCATGGGCCAGTCAGCTGTGATGGTGACCGTGGCTACTGGCCATACAAAAGTATAATGTTTTAAAAAGAAGAAAGTTAATAAGGTAATAAAAATGTTTTTTTTTCTTATATTTACAGTGAAATAACTAAAGATTGGAAAGTTAATTTTTTCCAGTACATACAGCTAGTCACTTAGTATTTGAGCCACATTCCTTCTTACTCTTTGTAAAAAGAGTCTTCTTTGTTTCTGATTTGCTTCTATCATCTATTTCCTAGTTTTCCAACTGTAAAGCCAGTAGTTGCGGCCACCATCACAGCCGCCTGGCCAATGCAGGATCGCATTTGATTCGGACAGTTGGTAATGAAACAATGGAGCCAAGAACTGGTGAGCCATCAGCTTTAATCCTAGCTTGCACACAGCGGGCAAGTAAAAACACACATTGGGCTCCAAAAACCACTCATTCAGTGCTCACAAAGCTACTGACTTTTTCGAGTTTCCTAGAATCAAAGGTTTCTAGCTCACCAGCCTTATTCACCCCTGTTCCCCATCTTCTTCTTTCTGCACAAACTCTGCTCAAACTGGCTTCTTCCTCAGCACTCTATCATCTTGACTGCTTCTCCTCTCCTCCACATGGCCTTAATCTGCTCTCCTCTCTAATACTAACCTCAGGAACCACGAGAGCAAGCTCCCAGTCTGCCCCACTTTATAGTGTAGAATCAAAACCTTTAATCCAATTATACAAACAAGAAAGTCTCTCATACAAGGTCACTTATCTGAAGAATAATGGGAGGATTCCTCATGAGAGTGCACACCCCACATCATCCAATCAGTTAAGGGTATGGGGAAAAGCTTACTCTTAAAACTTGCATGTGGGCAGCGCCATCTTTAACAAAGTAAGCATAATATATTTTATCTGCCCAACACCAGCTTTCTTAAAAGCTAGGACTTCGGTAATATTGCAAACTGCAAGATATACTACATTTTTTCCTGCATTTAGCAGCTTTCTTTCTGGGCAAGGTTTTTTTTTTTTTTTTTTTTAAACTAGGTGTTTTGTACTGCAGTCTTGGGACTTTCACATAGAAAATGTCTTGAAAATTTACCTGTTTTCTAATATAATACAATTTTCCCTTGCAAATAGGGTTTATTGTTCTGTTGGGGCTAATCTGAGTTATTCTTGATACAACTTTACGTTGTTTTGTCAAAAAAGATCTTAGTTGCCTGGGTAGAAGTACTATAACTTGTTATCTGTTTCTTAGTCAGAGGTTTAATAGGGAATTTCTCTTATTTCCATTTACTGTGATATATCACTTACTCTGCTTTTTGATATTAGAAAACTACAATTTCTGTTTTTATAGTTTCTTTGTTTGACATTTTATGCTATGTAGTTTTTGTTTTCTTTGTTGTATTCATTCATTTATAACACTTTTAAAGCCTAACCCCTTCCAGTCCCATGGGGTCATTCATATCCTTCCCCTATAACCTCTACAATTCCCTTGGTGAATGTACTTGGATATTCATTTATTCCAAGTCTGCAATTTTTAGGCTCCCTTCTTTCAGATACCAAGGACACTGTTGACACACTACAATAAGCAGCTTTGTGAGTTGCCTATTGGTGGTAACCTTACATCCTGCATTGCGGAGGAGGCCATGGACTTGGAGCTTATGGCTGTGCTGCTCAGCAGACAGGGAATTTCACATGCTAGAGGGCAAATTAAGGAGAAGGAGGGATAGGGAGGGGAATCTCCTGGTTTGATCTCTATGAAGACCTTGCTACAGATGTTCAGAGCCTTTTCCTCTATCATCTGTCTCCCACTTATGTTCGGACATCCTTTCCCTTTTCCAGGCTTTGGGAGGTCATTTTGTTCTCATGCCCCACGTTGGGTGCCACTTGTAGTGGAGAGAGTAACTATTTGGAGAACAGATGGAGTGCACCAAGGGATCTAGCAGAGACTGCCTCATAATCCCCTATACATGTTTCATGAGATGGCCCTAACCCCCAGCCATTATGGGTATTTATTGATACACACAATAGAAGCAGGGACAAGAATAAGGAAGTCAGGAAGCAGAGATGAGAATGAAGAAGTCAGGAAGGGGAAGTTCTTTAGAGCAGACAAAAGGGTAAGGGAAATAGCTCACTTTTGAGATATCTTCCCTGCCTGTTGATTAACCAGAATTGCTAATTCTATCCCTATTGTGCTGTGTTCAGCACCGTACTGTGTTCAGTACTGTACTTTCTGTCAGTACTTGGCCTCAAGGCACTGAACTCTGTCCCTGTCCTTTGTTTCCATTCAGGACCTTTGCACAGATATACATACACACATTATACATATTTAGAGCAAGAGTCTATGTTGACATTTTAGAACAATAGTATCATATAATAATAAACAGTTGCTCTAAGTACTACAATATTTGCATAATAAAGAGACAGACAACCTGCTCCAGGAAGTGAGCTTCAACCAATATCAGAAAGAATATCCTCAACTTTGAGGATGGCGTTACAATCAAATTTTGAAAGAAGCCTTCTCACCCTTTTCATTTATACATTTATGCCAATCAGTTTCTCAGGAATAGTGATTAATTATATAGTATATGTCTCCCTATAACATAGAATGTTTATCTTTTTGTTCGTGTGTGTGTGTATGTGTGTGTGCATGCGTGTGTGTGTATGCATCGGCCTGGGCAGTGCCATGTCTATATAGTCTATGGAAGGCTGCGGGTGCTTGTTCTTAGGACAGCAGATTGCAAATTGCAATTGACTTCATTCTTGGGAGGGGTCGTTGTTTGCTGGAGAGTGGTTTTTTCTTGCTCCAGCTTGTTTAGGAGGAGAGTGCAGAGAGAGAGAGAGAGAGAGAGAGAGAGAGAGAATGAGAGAGAGAGAGAGAGAGAGAGAGAGAGAGAGGTGAGGGGCTTGGGAGCCCTGCTGAGGCCAATGGGGACCTATGAGTCCGGGTGAGTCCGGAGTGAGAAAGGGTCTTCCTTGCCTGTTCGCTCTTCTGCTGTTATGAGACTTTAATAAATGGAATGACCCACCATTTTCTGGCTCCAAAGCTCCTTTACCATCTGCCGGAATCTAGTGAGAACCTGCATGGCCATGGCGGTGGCCACTGGCCCTACAGTATTCAAAGAAGTGGGAACGTTAATTGGACAAAGAAATGCCTGATAGTTATTGTGCAGACTCCAATTTGTATGGGAGAAGAGAGCAGAAAATTAAGGCATGGCCATATTGTTTTCCTGGAATTAATCTTTCTCATCTGGGGTTCCACAAAAGAATTAAGCCTTATATAAAACAAATTGAGTAATTTCTCAATCCTCCCATAGTTACTACATAGCTCTCACCTGTCTAGATGCTTAGGAGAGAAGTTAATTCATTACATACAATGGATGCGCAGGGCATTTGGGTTTAATGTTCTCTTGGGAGCCCCAATTGAGAAAGGCTGGTCTAGACTCCCGGTAATGAAGAATCGTGGAAGATATGAGTTGAATTGTGACACGATAGAGCTGTATTTTGGGAAAACTTAACTGACAATCATGTTCAGAACAGTTTGAGGAATTTAAAACTAAAGATTATTGGAGTTTATGTAGCATAAAAAAATAATACAGAAAGTGAAAATGGTAATCAAAAGAAGGTGATGGATGTACAAGATTTATTAATTCATTCATTTAAAACAATACATGTTAGGTATAATTGAATGTCAGGTATTGTGGCTACTAAGATGAGTAAAAATAGACCTAGCCATTACTACTTAATGGGAATCAGCCATTAAGCAAATAAGCACAAATCCATATAAATTCTTAACATAGATTAATGTGATCTCAGTGCATATAACAGTGACAAAAAATCTACTATAGCAAGTTTTATGTACTTGGAAGTATGATAGAATAACCTTAAATGTAAATAGATTTTTTTTGTATATGTTGAATTTGGAATATCTTTTATTATTAATGAAAGACTAGTAGATATTTTAACTCTCAAACTAAAATTGTGATAGCAGTCTCCCAACTCCTCATCCTGATCACGGGATCTTTACTGATGGTAGGGATATGTTATATTCACTATAAATTATAATCTCATTGCCTGTGTCCATGATCATTAAAAACCACGGCTTTATTCTTCCATTCCTATGCTGACTAAAGATAGGAAATTATAATGATTCTTGCATAAGGATATAAACACAAATACAAACAGGATTTTCACTCTTTGTAGGTACCTGCATAATTAATGCATTTTATCTACTCTGTCTGCATTCTATAGTTCTCTGTAAAACAGGCTGTCCTCAGGAATGCCTGAGTGAGTTTTCTGAAATTGACAAAGAAGTACTACTGCTGGAACTCAAATTAATAAATTAAAAATAAATGAATAGAAGCAAAAATTAAAGAACTGTAATTTAAAAAATGTTTAAATAGTTATTATGAATCTGCAGTTGAAGATATTGTCAGCAATGTTGCTCCTTCTCTAATACATTTAGGTCCTGTGTGAGCATTTCCATTAAAATTTAGTACCAAGATAAAAGTCTCATTAAGGGGTTTTTGTGGTTTCTGTTTTAAAATTGAGACTTCTATCCCGACTTAAAGAAATTAAGGAACAATTTTGATGGTAAAGCATAATTAGTTATACTTGGTACCTGGAATTAGAGGTCCTAATTTCCTTCTATTTCATTGATTATATTGTATCCAGGTCCCATTTTGTTGGCTACTTCAAATAGAGAACTTACAAGTTAACAGGTCATTATGATTAACCAGAGACTTCCCATTTCTTGGTATCTAGTTGCTTGAGTCTCTGACTAATACTCTAAGCTGGCACTGTGTGGGTTAAGCAAAGATGATAGCCTTGCCTTCTCTTTACTGAGCAGACCAGAACATGAACAAGCTTTATGGGAATGAAATTCATTATGAAGAACAATGAGCATTCAAATCTCATTGATGCAGTTCATATTTTCTATTAAAACACAAGTGTCTTTTGGGAAGACTCAGCAAAGTAGATTTGAGTTCTTGAAAATGTAAAAGTCAAGCTAAAAATGTGCAGGTAAATCTGTATCTCAAGATGGGAAATAAACCATAATTTTAGCTTTTATGGTTGTAAGTGTTATAAAATAAGTGTTCATAAAATTCTGGACAAATGTGGAGGGTTTTCAAAAACAAATGGCCAAGCTACTTTTAGTAAATTCCATTTAAAAGGATAAAACTGCGGAAGAAAGTGTAAACAGAAATCTGTAAGAGATTAAGATTTATATGTGACTATGGGATTTAATTAGATCCAAAGATATGAAAGCTGTGTTTTCCAATGTGGTAGCTAATAGTCAACTCTATTTAATTGTTGTTCACATTTTCCCTGAGACTATAAAATTCTTTTGATTTAGAAGCATTGTCTTATATCTCTCATGCCCCATACACTGCACTCTCTGCCTCAGCCGTCTCCCTGACTATATACTAGCAGAGTGCAAGTCATAGCATCGGAATCTCAGGAAGGGAAATAACATAAGGCTTACACCATCTGGTCCCATACTGACTATTAAAGAAAACTCTTGAGTTCCAGATTCATTTACTTCATCCTTGGGCAAATGTAAAGTTTTCTATTACTAAATTAGAATCAGATTGGTAGCTGTTGACAATGTTCTTAATTTTACTGTCCAGAGTCATCGTGTGACATGTCTTTTCTCTGTCCAATATTTCTTTAAATAGTTAATACTAATACCATAAACCCAGGTAAAATATTGTCAATTTTTAGTACTAGATGGGGAGATTTTCAGACACTGTTTCTACACATGACCAGTTATTGCCTTAACAGTAACAATAGTAACTACTGTGTATTAAATCAATTAACAACCACTAGATGGTAGACTAGGAGATTTACTTACATAATTTCTTTTCTTTTTTCTTTCTTTTTCTGACAGAGCCAGAGAGAGGCAGAGGGAGGGACAGTTAGGGACAGACAGACAGGAAGGGAGAGAGATGAGAAGCATCAATTCTTCATTGTGGCACCTCAGTTATTCACTGATTGCTTTCTCATATTTGCTTTGACTGTGTGTGTGGGGGCTACAGCAGACCGAGTGACCTTTGCTCAAGCCAGTGACCTTGGCTCAAGCTGATAAGCCTTGCCCAAACCAGTTGAGCCCACGCTCAAGCCGGTGACCTCTGGGCTTTAAATCTGGATTCTCCAAGACTTCAAAAAGGCTCTACTAGAAAAGCCAAATCTGACAGTGATGGTGGATTACAAACAACAGCTGATGCCAACCCAAAAAGACCTAGAAATAACACAACTGAAAATTGGAGGCAGACAACACCAACTCTCGACTTAGCCAGCTCTACAAACAATACACCCAAATGAGGCGGGTATGCACGGACAAAATGGGAAGAGAGAAAAGTGCAATCCAAATGAACCAACAAGAGAAACCTCCAGAAAATAAACTGAGTTAGATGGAAATAAGCAAAGTACAGGATACAGAGTTTAAAATAATGATTATTAGAATGCTGAAAGATCTTAGAACAACAATGGATGGACACAATGAACACATAAATAAAGAGATAACAAGCATCAAAAAAGACATTGAAATAATAAAGAAGAACCATTCAGAAATGAAAAATACAATATCAGAAATTAAAACTACACTAGAAGCAATTAAAAGGAGGCTGAATGAAGCAGAGGATCAAATCAGCGATTTAGAAGACAAGATAAATGAAAACATGGAAGTGAAGCAGCAAAAAGAAAAGAGGCTGAAAAAAATCTGAGGAAACTCTAAGAGAGCTCTGTGACAACTTAAAGAGAAACAACATCCGCATCATAGGGGTTCCTAAAAAAGAGGAGAAAAAACAAGAGATAGAGACTTTGTTCAATGAAACCATAGCTGAAATCTTCTCTAAATTGATGCAGGAAAATGTCACACAAGTTCAAGAAGCACAGAGTATTCAATTAAAGAGAAACCAAAAAAAATCTACACTAAGACACATCATAATTAAAATACCAAAGCTAAGAGATAAGGATAAAATATTAAAAGCTGCTAGAGGAAAAAAGGCTATCACCTACAAAGGAGTCCCCATAAGGATGACATCCAACTTCTCAACAGAAACACTTGAGGTCAGAAGGGAATGGCAAGAAATATTCAAAGTAATGCAGAACAAGAGCCTATAACCAAGACTTCTTTATCCAGCTATGCTATAGTTTAAAATTGAAGGAGAAATAAAAAGCTTCCCAGACAAAGAAAAACCTCAAAGAATTCATTACAACCAAACCAATGCTGGAAGAAATGTTATACTTGTTACCTGTTTACAAAAGGCACCTTTTGTAAACAGAACAAAAAGGGAAAAGAATATAGTAAAAGAGAAATATAGCTTTAAAGAATAAAATGCTAATAAACAACTACATATCAATAATAACCTTAAATGTAAATAGATTAAATGACCCAATCAGAAGACAGGGTAGCTGCATGGATAAGAAAACAGGACCCATACATATGCTGTCTACAAGAGACACACCTCAAAACAAAAGATACACATAGACTGAAGGTAAAAGGATGGAAAAAAATATTTCATGCAAATGGAAATGAGAAAAAAGCTGGGATAGCAATACTTATATCAGACAACATGGACTTTAAAACAAAGGCTTTAGTAAGAGATAAAGAGGGACACTACATAATGATGAAGGGAGCAATCCAACAGGAAGGTATAGCCATTATAAATATCTACACACCTAATACAAGAGCACCCAAATATATAAAGCAGAGTTTGTTGGATATAAAGGGCGAGATCAACAGCAATGCTATAATAGTAGGGGATTTCAATACCCCACTAACATCACTAGATAGATCCTCAAGAAAGAAAATTAACAAAGAAACATCAGACTTAAAGGACACAGTAGTTCAACTGGATTTAATAGATATCTTCAGAACCTTTCACCCTAAAGCAGTAGGATATACATTCTTTTCAAGTGCTTATGGTATATTCTCTAGGATAGACCATGTGTTAGGGTACAAAAGCAGTCTCAACAATTTATTTTATTAATTTTAATGGGGTGACATTAATAAATCAGGTACATATGTTCAAAGAAAACATCTCCAGGTTATCTTGTCATTCAGTTATGTTGCATACCCATCACCCAAAGTCAAATTGTCTTCTATCACCTTCTATCTGGTTTTCTTTGTGCCCCTCTCCTCCCAACTCTCCCTCCCTCTATTTCCCCCCTCCTCACCCCCCCCCTATAACCACCACACTCATGTCCATGTCTCTTAGTCTCTTTTTTATGTCCCACCTATGTATGGAATCATGCAGTTCTTAGTTTTTTTCTGATTTACTTATTTAACTCCGTATAATGCTATCAAGATCCATCCATTTTGTTGTCAATGATCCAATGTCGTCATTTCTTATGGCTGAGTAGTATTCCATGGTATATATGTACCACATCTTCTTTATCCAGTCATCTATTGAAGGGCTTTTTGGTTGTTTCCATGTCTTGGCCACTGTGAACAATGCTGCTATGAATATGGGGCTGCATGTGTCTTTACGTAGCAATGTTTTTGAGTTTTGGCAGTGTAAAGCCAGTAGCCGCGGCCATTATTACAGCCACCTGGCCAATGCAGGTTCGCATTAGATTCGAACAGACGGTAATGAAACAACGGAGCCAAGAACTGGTGAGCCATCAGCTTTAATTCTAGCTTGCTCCCGGCGGGTAAGCAAAAACACACACTGGGCTCTAAAATCCACTCATTCAGTGCTCACAAAGCTACTGACTTATCTGAATTTCCTAGAATCTAAAGGTTTCTAGCTCACCAGACTTATTCACCTCTGTTTCCCATCTCCTTCTCCAGCACAAACTCTGCTCAAACTGGCTTCTTCCTCAGCACTCCACCATCTTGGCTGCTTCTCCTGGCCTCCACATGGCTTTAATCTGCTCTCCTCTCTAATACAAAACTCAGGAACCGGGAGAGCAAGTTCCCGGCCTGCCCCACTTTATAGTGTAGAATCAAAACCTTTAATCCAGTCTACAAACAAGGAAGTCTCTGATACAAAGTCACTTATCTGAGACACACTGGGAGGATTCCTCATGAGAGTGCACCACCCTACATCATCCAGTCAAAGGTGTGGGGAAAAGATTACTTTTAAAACTTGCATGTGGGCAGCGCCATCTTTAACAAAGTGAGCATAATATATTTTATCTGCCCAACAAGGGGTATATATCCAGTAGAGGGATTACTGGGTCATATGGTAGTTCTATTTTTAGTTTTTTGAGGAACCACCATACTTTCTTCCATAATGCCTGTACTACTTTACATTCCCACCAACAATGGATGACGGTTCCTTTTTCTCCACAGCCTCTCCAACACTTATTATTGCCTGTCTTGTTGATAATAGCTAATCTAACAGGCGTGAGGTGTTATCTCATTGTAGTTTTGATTTGCATTTCTCTAATAGCTAATGAAGATGAGCATCTTTTCATATATCTCTTGGCCATTTGTATTTCTTCCTGGGAGAAGTGTCTGTTCATGTCCTCTTCCCATTTTTTTATTGGACTGTTTGTTTGTTGTTGGGTTTTGTGAGTTCTTTGTATATTTTGGATATTAGCCCCTTATCTGAGTTGTTTCAAAATATCATCTCCCATTTAGTTGGCTGTCTGTTTATTGTGTTGTCAGTTTCTCTTGCTGTTCAAAAACTTCTTAGTCTGATGTAGTCCCATTCTTTTATCTTTGCCTTCACAACCCTTGCCTTTGGAGTCAAATTCATAAAGTGCTCTTTATAACCAAGGTCCATGAGTTTAGTACCTATGTTTTCTTCTATGTAATTTATTGTTTCAGGTCTTATATGTAGGTCTTTGATTTATTTTAAATTAGTTTTAGTACAAGGAGACAAACTGTAGTAGAGTTTCATTCTTTTGCATGTGGTTTTCCTGTTTTCTCAGCACCATTTGTTGAAGAGGCATTCTTTTCTCCACTGTGTGTTGTTGGCCCCTTTATCAAAAATTATTTGACCATCTATATGTGGTTTTATTTCTGGACTTTCTGTTCTTTTCCATTGGTCTGAGTGTCTTTTTCTGCCAATACCATGCTGTTTTGATTGTTGTGGCTCTATAATATAATTTGAAGTCAGGTATTGTAATGCCCCCAGCTTCATTCTTTTTCTTTAGGATTGCTTTGGCTATTCGGGGGTTTTTATAGTTCCATATAAATCTGATGATTTTTTGTTCCATTTCTTTAAAAAATGTCATTGGAATTTTGATGGAAATTTCATTAAACTTGTATATTGCTTTGGGTAATATGGTCATTTTGACTATATTTATTCTTCCTATCCAAGAACAAGGAATATTTTTCCATTTTATTGTATCTTTTTCGATTTCCTTTAACAGTGCTTTGTAGTTTTCATTATATTGGTCCTTTACATTCTTTGTTATGTTTATTCCTAGGTATTTTTTTTTTGTTGTTGTTGCAACTGTGAAGGGAATTATTTTTTTGACTTAATTTTCTAATGTTTTGTTGTTGGCATATAGGAAAGGCTGTGGACTTTTGTATATTAATTTTGTATTCTGTGACCTTACTGTATTGGTTTATTGTTTCTAGTAATCCTTTTGTGGAGACTTTGGGGTTTTCGATATATAGGATCATATCATCTGAAAAAAGTGAAACCTTTACTTCTTCTTTTCCAATATGAATGCCTTTTATTTCTTTGTCTTGTCTGATTGCTCTGGCTAGAACTTCTAGCACCATGTTAAATAAGAGTGGAGAGAGTGGACATCCCTGTCTTGTTCCTGACTTAAGAGGAAAAGTCCTCAGTTTTATGCCATTTAATATGATGTTAGCTGATGGTTTATCATAAATGGCCTTTATTATGTTTAGACATTTTCCTTCTATACCCATTTTGTTGAGTGTTTTAAACATAAAATCATGTTGTATTTTATTGAATGCCTTTTCTGCATCTACTGATAAGATCATGTGGTTTTTGTTCTTTGTTTTGTTGATATGATGTATTATGTTAACCATTTTATGTATGTTAAACCATCCTTGAGATTCTGGGATGAATCCCACTTGATCATGGTGTATTATTTTTTTAATACGTTGTTGTATTCGATTTGCTAGTATTTTGTTTGTTATTTTAGCATCTGTATTCATTAAAGATATTGGTCTGTAGTTTTCTTTTTTTGTGCCATCCTTGCCAGGTTTCGGTATGAGGATTATATTGGCCTCATAAAATGTGTTTCAATGTGTTGCTTCTTCTCAATTTTTTAGAAGACTTTGAGTAGAATAGGAACCAAATCTTCTTGGAATGTTTGATAGAATTCACTAGTATAGCTGTCTGGGCCTGGACTTTTATTTTTGGGGAGGTTTTTAATAGTTGTTTCTATTTCCTCCCTGCTTATTGGTCTATTGAGGCTTTCTGCTTCTTCATGACTCAGTCTAGGAAGGTTGCATTTTTCTAGGAATTTATCCATTTCCTCTAGATTGTTGAATTTGGTGGCATATAGTTTTTCATAGTATTCTACAATAATTCTTTGTATATCTATGATATCTGTGGTGATTTCTCCTTTTTCATTCTGGATTTTGTTTATATGAGTCCTTTCTCTTTTTTCCTTGGTGAGTCTTGCCAAGGGTTTGTCAATTTTGTTGATCTTTTCAAAGAACCAGCTACTTGTTTTATTAATTTTTTCTATAGTTTTTTTGTTCTTTATTTCATTTATTTCCGCTCTGACTTTTATTTTTCCCTTTCTTCGGCTGGTTTTGGGTTGTCTTTGTTCTTCTTTTTCTAGTTCCTTAAGGTGTGAAGTTAAGTGGTTTACTTGGGCTCTCTCTTGTTTGTTCGCATAGGCCTGAAGTGATATAAACATCCCTCTTATTACTGCTTTTGCTGCATCCCAGAGATTCTGATATATCGTATTGTCATTTTCATTTGTCTATATGTATCTTTTGATCTCTGCGCTTATTTCTTCTTTGACTCACTCATTTTTTAAAAGTATGTTGTTTAGTTTCCACAGTTTTGTGGGTTTGTTTACCTCTTTTTTGCAGTTGAATTCTAGTTTCAAGGCTTAATGATCAGAAAATATGCTTGGTAAAATTTCAAATTTTCTTAATTTTCTGATGTTATTTTTGTGGCCCAACATGTGGTCAATCCTTGAGAATGTTCCATGAGAAAAATGTTTACCCTGTCACTTTGGGATGAAATGTCCTATAGATGTCTATCATATCCAACTGCTCTAGTGTTTCATTTAAGGCCAATATTTCTTTATTGGTTTTCTGTTTGGATGAATGATCTAGAGTCGTCAGCAGTGTATTGAGGTCTCCAAGTATGATTGTATTTTTGTCAGTTTTTGTTTTTAGGTCAGTCAGTAGCTGTCTTATATATTTTGGTGCTCCTTGGTTTTGTGCATATATACTAAGAAGTGTTATGTCTTCTTGGTTCACTGTCCCCTTGATCATTATGAAATGACCATTTTTGTCTCTGATTACTTTTGCTGTCTTATAGTCAGCATTGTTGGATATTAGTATTGCTGCACCTGTTTTTTTTGGATGTTATTTGCTTGGAGTATTGTTTTCCAGCCTTTCATTTTGAATTTGTTTTTATACTTGTTGCTTAGATGTGTTTCTTGTAGGCAGCATATAGTTTGATTTTTTTTATTAATCCAGTCTGCTACTCTGTGTCTTTTTATTGGTGAGTTCAATCCATTTACATTTTGTGTAATTATTGAAACTTGAGGGTTTCCTATTGCCATTTTATATTTTGCTTTTTGTTAGTTTTGTATCTTGTTTGATTCTTCTCTTTTGTTTTTCTGTCATTTGTGTTTGTTTGGTTGTAATCCGTACTTCTTTCCTCTGTTACTTCCTTTTTCAAGTCACGTGCTTCTGTGTTGTTTTTTTCAGGGGTGGTTACCATTAAATAATGAAAAGGGTACCTACCATGTTCATTGTTGTACACTATCTTATGAGTGCTTCTGCACTCCATCGTCCTTTGCTACTGTTAATCTTCGTCCTCTCCCCTTTATTGTTTTTGTTGTCACAGTTTAAATTTTTTTTTGTTCCTGGTGGAGCTTTTACTTGTGGTTTTGTTTTGTTTTGTTCTTTGTATCTAGTTGGAAAACCCCCTTTAGGATATTCTGAAGTGAGGGTTTTCTGATGATAAATTCCCACATCTTTTCTGTATCTGTGAATGTTTTTATTTCTCCATCATATTTGAAAGATAGCTTTGATGGGTATAGTATACTTGGTTGGAAGTTCCTCTCTTTCAGAACTTTAAGTATTGGGGTACACTCTCTTCTAGCTTGTAGAGTTTCTGCTGAGAAATCCGATGATAATCTAATTGGCCTTCCTTTATATGTTGTATTCTTCTTTTCCCTGGCTGCCTTGAGAATTTTTTCTGTTACTGGTTTGTGCCAATTTCATTATGATGTGCCTTGTAGTAGGTTTGTTGGGGTTAAGATAACTCAGTGTTCTATTTACTTCTTGAATTTGAGGCTTTAGTTCTTTCCACAGACTTGGGAAGCCTTGTCTATTATTTGTTTGAACATGTTCTCCATTCCATTTTCTCTCTCTTCTCATTCTGATATACCTAGTATTATGTTACTCTTTTTGGTGGAGATAGACAATTCCTGTAGGGCTTTCTCATTCTTTTTAATTCTTGAGTCTCTCTCTTCTCTCTGTTGTGCCTCAAGTTGCCCATCTTCTATGTCACTAATCCTCTCTTCTGTCTGGCTTGTTCTATTAGCTAAGCTTGTTACCTCGTTTTTCAGTTCATGAATTGAGTTTTTCATCTCTTTTTGATTTGTTTTTATAGTTTCAATTTCCTTGGTAAATATATTCTTTGTTTTCATTGAGTTTTTTTCTGAGCTCCCTAAATTGCCTTTCTGTGTTTTCTTGTATATCTCTGAGTATTTTTAGGATTTCTATTTTAAATTCTCTGTCATTTAACTCCAAGGTTTCTAATCTATTAAAATTTTTTCTATAGATTTTTACTCATTTATCTGTGCTACCTCTCTGTCTTTTGTATCCATGATATTTGATTTCCTTTTCTTTAATGGCATCTGAGGGTGATTTTGTTAATAACACTAATGTGAATTAATAAAAAAAGTCAAAAGTAATAAAATAATAGACAAATAAAAAATAAAAAAGAACAAATTAAACAAATATTATTATTATTTTTCTTTTTTCCTCTCCTCTTTTTGAGAAAATGTCGTGAAAAACTGAGAATTATATTGTGCTAAATGGAACAAAAACTACCTATAATGGGGGTCTTGAGTTGGGGAGAAGTGATAAAGGGGCAAAAAAAGGAGGTAGGGACCCACAAAATGCAAAAAAGGAAAAAATTTGGATCAAGAATAATATAATTTGCTTGTAAATGATGGTTGAAGGAGAGATATAGTGAAAGGGATAAGAAGGAAACAAGAAAAAGAAAACAACGACAATGAAAAAACTATTATATTAAGTGGAACAAAAACTACATAGATCCTGACCAGGTGGTGGCGCAGTGAATAGAATGTCAGACTGGGATGTGGAAGACCCAGGTTCGAGACCCCGAGCTCACCAGCTTGAGTGCGGGCCCATCTGGCTTGAGCAAAAGCTCGCCAGCTTGGACCCAAGGTCGCTGGTTCCAGCAAGGGGTGGCTTGGTCTGCTTAAGGCCTGCAGTCAAGGCACATGTGAGAAAGCAACCAATGAACAACTAAGGTGTTGCAATGGCAACGAAAAACTAATGATTGATGCTTCTCATCTCTCTCCATTCCTGTCTGTCTGTCCCTGTCTATCCCTCTCTCTGAATCTCTCTCTGTCTCTGTAAAAAAAAAAACCCAAAACAAAAGAAACTACATAGAATGGAGAGCCGGGGTTGGGGGGAATGCTAATGAGTTTAAAAGCAAAGTAAAAAAGCACACAAAATGCCACAAAGAAAATATTTGAATCCAAAATAAAATAGTTTGTTCATGAGTAAGGATCGAATGAGGTAAAGTAAAAGAGAAAAGAAGAAAATAAGAGAGAGGGAGAGAAAAAAAGGAGAAAAAGAAAAGAAAAAAAAGAGAGTTAAGGGTTTTGGAGTGTAACCCTCAGAGAGAGTTAGTAAAAGGAAAAGAAAATATGAGAAATGTAACACTTATGGGTAATGTAGTTCAAAATGAAGAGAAAAGAGTAAGATGAGCAGAGGATAAAAGGACCAAGGTGGAAGAAAGAAAAATAAATAGAAATAAGTTAAAAGAAACAAAAAAAGTGGGAAAAGTTGTAAAGTTTGTAGATTTTTCTTGATATTGAGAGGTTATCTTCTTCTTTTTTCCTTCTTCTCCCTCTTCCTGGTCGGTGGCACTGTACCCCAGGCTCTGCCCCTGTGGCATGCTTAGGTAGAGATTTGCAGTTGATGTGATGCTATGGTGATGTCATATATTAGGCCTCAGTCTCGTTGGTAGTCGGGTCTTGTTAGCATTTGCAAGCTCCAACAATGGGAGAGTCCATTTTCTTGGAGCCTCTTTCCTTCCTGAATTAGCAACCTGGTGATCCAGCTATGAGGTTGCTGCTGCCACTGCCTGGATAGTAAGAGGCTCAGAGAGCTGGCAAATCCCCACTCTATCTCCACTCAGCGTAGAACTCTGGGTAAGGCTCTGTCAGTCAAAGCCGTCAACATAATCAGTCAGGGCTGAGAGCCAATTACTCTTAAGATGTCTTTCTATGAGCCTCCAGGCGTGTCCAGTATGTCTCAATACTCTGTGGGACCACTCTCCCCAGGCTTTTTGCACTTTGTATCCTGTCTTGGCTAAGAACAAGATGCCCTAGTTGCTACCTGCAGAACAGGAGGTCTTAAAAGCTGCCAAGTCCCTCTTTTTAGTGCACAGCCCTGAGTATAAAAGCTCTGCTAATCAGAGCCACCAGCATAGGCAGGTTTTTCGCCCTGTATTGGCTGACTGGAAGTTGCCCCTGCCCTTCCGTACAAAGCAAGAACCACTAAAAAATATCATGTCCCTTAGATCGCTCAGCTGAGGGAAACCTTGTCATCCAGAGCCACGTAAGCCAGTTGGGCGGTGAGCAGACTGTGAGTTAAGCTAACTTGAGTGATTGGATTCACAGATTTGCTACAGAGAGTGTTTGCAAGCTACCTGCGCACCCCTCCCCCAGTGCTAGCCTGAATGGCTGGCGAGGGCACCCCATCCTCCCGGAGAAGACCAGATGTAGGGAAGTTCGCTTTTGCACTCTCCCAGTGCGCTGTTGTTGGTGGAGCAGGGATTACACCATGTCTCTGCTCGCAGCCCATGCAGGAGTCTCTGACCCTGCCCCTCTGTCCGGGAATGGGCGCCCACACCCGGGGCCTAAGGGGACTCTCCTGCACACTACCCACACTCGCTGACCAGGATATCAGGGTAATGGAGGCTGCTGCTTGCCTGCCTTTGCCAGGACCAGTGCCGGCATTAGCTTGTGTGGGCTGAGCCGTGGCGTGAACATTCTTTCTTATGCTTACACGTCTGTGTCACAGCCCACTCAGAAGTCTCTGACCCTGCCTCTCTGTCTGGGAACACGGGCGCCCACTCCCGGGCTCCTAAGAGGAACTGTTCGCACACTGCCCGCGCTCGCCAACCAGGATATCCACGTAAAGGTGGCTGCTGCTTGCCTGCCTTTGCCGGGATGGCGTGTTAGCTCGCGCGGGCTGAGCCACCGCAGGCCCACTCTTTTCTCAGCTTGCATGTCTGTGCTGCAGCTCGGCTCCTTCCAAGCACCCAACTCTCACAGTTCCAAGTGAAAGCAGCCCTTTCTCAGGTTAGTGAGGGAGGTGGCGTGTTCCATTCTCCGTCTTATTTCCTTCAGGGTTGCTTATAAATTTAGTCAGTTTTTTGACCCTTCGTACCTTTTTTTTCAGTTTTTGGGACTTACAGACACTCCAGGGATCGATTTTTCTGTCTCTGGTTGTAGAATTTGTTGAATTTTTAGGGAGAAGTATTGGGAGCGCTCCTCATGGTGCCATTTCTCTGACGTCACCCCCTCAACAATTTTAAGATTGAAATCATATCAAGCACTTACTCTGATCACAATGGTATGAAACTAGAAATCAACCACAACAGAAAAACTGAAAAATACTCAAACACATGGAAACTAATAGCATATTATTAAATAACAAGTAGGTTAACAATGAGATCAAAGAAGAAATAAAAAACCTAGAAATGAATGATAATGAGCATACAACAACTCAGAATTTATGGAACACAGCGAAAACAGTCCTGAGAGTGAAGTTCATAACACTACAGGCATACCTTAAGAAGGTAGAAAAAACTCAAACAACTTAGCCCTGCATCTAAAAGAACTAGAAAAAGAAGAGCAGTAAAGCGCAGAGGTAGTGAAAGGAAATAATAATGATCAGAGCAGAAATAAATGACATAGAGGCTAAAGAAACAATACAGAGGATCAATGAAACTAATAGCTGGTTCTTTGAAAGGGTAAACAAGATCAATGAACCTTTAACCAGCCTCACCAAGAAAAAAAGAGAGAGGACTCAAACAAATAAAATTAGAAATGAGAGTGGAGAAAAAACAACTGACACAACAGAAATATTGTAAGAAAATACTATGAAGAACTGTATGCCAAAAAATTAGACAACCTAGGTGAAATGGACAAATTCCTTGAAACATATAATGTCTCAAAAATCAATCTGGCCTGACCTGTGGTGGCGCAGTGGATAAAGCGTCGACCTGGGAACACTGAGGTCACCAGTTCAAAACCCTGCACTGGTCTGGTCAAGGCACATATGGGAGTTGATGCTTCCAGCTCCTCCCCCCTTTCTCTCTCTCTCTCTCTCTCGCTCACTCTGTGTCTCCTCTCTAAAATGAATAAAATTAAATAGTAATAATAATAATAAAAATTAAAAAAAAATCAATCTGGAAGAGTCAGAAAATCTAAACAGACCAATTACTACACATGAGATCAAAACAGTTATCAAAAAACTCTCAACAAACAAAAGCCCTCGGCCAAATGGCTTCAGAGGTGAATTCTACCAAATATTCAAAGAAGAACTAATACCTATCCTTCTCAAGCTATTTCAAAAAATTCAAGAGGAAGGAAGACTTCCAAGCCCCATTTATGAGGCGAGCATAATTCTGACTCCAAAACCAGGCAAAGCCAACACAAGGAGAGAAAATTATAGACCAATATTTCTGATAAATTTAGATGCTAAAATCCTCAACAAAATATTAGTAAACCAGATACAGCAATACATGAAAAAAATCATACATCATGATCAAGTGGGATTTATTTTGGGGAGGCAAGGATAGTACAATATTTGTAAATCAATCATTGTGATTCATCACATAAACAAAAAGAAAGAGAAAAACCACATGATAATTTCAGTAGATGCAGAAAAAGCATTTGATGAAATCCAGCCCCCATTTATGATCAAAACTTTCAGCAATGTGACAATACAGGGAACATACCTCAACATGATAAAGGTCATCTGTGACAAACCCACGGCCAACATCATAATCATTGGGAAGAAATGAAAAGCAATCCCCTTAAGATCAGGAACAAGGCAAGGGTTCCTTCTCTCAACACTCTTATTCAACATAGTTCTGAGTGTACTAGCCAGAGTAATCAGACAAGAAGAAGAAATAAAAGGCATCCAAATTGGAAAAGAAGAAATAAAATTATCATTATTTGCAGATGATATGATACTGTATATAGAAAATCCTAAAGTCTCAGTTAAAAAACTACTGGACCTGATAAATGAATTCAGCAAGGTGGCAGGATATAAAATTAATACTCAGAAATCAGAGGTATTTTTATATACCAACAATGAACCATCAGAAAGAGAAATTAAGGAACTAATCCCTGTTACTATTGCAACCAAAATAATAAAGTACCTAGGAGTAAATTTAAATCAAGGTGATCGGTCAAAAGTGCACCATGACTTTATGGACACACTGTACTTGTACCCAGAAAACTATAAAACATTGATAAAAGAAATCAAGGAAGATACAAACAAGTGGAAGCATCTACCATGTTCATGGCTAGGATGAATAAACATCATTACAATGTCTATATTACCCAAAGCAATTCATAAATTCAATGCAATACCTATTAAAATACCAATGACAGATTTCAAAGATATAGAACACATATTCCAAAAATTCATTTGTAACCAAAAGAGAACATGAATAGCCTCAGCAATCTTGAAAAAGAAGAATAAAGTGGGTGGTATTACACTTCCAGACATCAAGTTATACTACAAGGCCATTGTACTGAAAACAGCTTGGTACTGGCATAAGAACAGGCATATCGATCAATGGAACAGAACAGAGAACCCAGAAATAAACACACACTTTTATGGACAATTGGTATTTGACAAAGGAGATAAGAACATACAATGGCGTAAAGACAGTCTCTTTAACAAATGGTGTTGGGAAAATTGGACAGCTACCTGCAAAAAAATGAAACTAGACCACCAACTTACTCCAGTCACAAAAATAAACTCAAAATGTATAAAATACTTAAATGTAAGTCGTTAAACCATAAGCATCTTAGAAGAAAACATAGGAAGTAAGCTCATCAATGTCTCTTGTAGCAATATATTTGCTGATTTATCTCCACGGGCAAGTGAAATAAAAGACAGGATAAACAAATGGGACTATATCAAACTAAAAAGCTTTTGCACAGCAAAAGACAATATGAACAGAATAAAAATACAAACTACACAACAGGAGAACATATTCGAAAATACGTCTGATAAGGGTTAATAACCAAAATTTATAAAGAACTTGTAAAACTCAACACCAGGAAGACAAACAATCCAATCAAAAACTGGGCAAAAGATATGAATAGACACTTCTCCAAAGAGGACATACAGATGGCCAATAGACAGAAGAAAAGATGTTCAACATCACTAATCATTAGAGAAATGCAAATTAAAACCACAATGAGATACCACCTCACACCAGTCAGAATGGTCCTCATTAACAAAACAACACATGATAGATCCTGGCGAGGATGTGGAGAAAAGGGAACCCTCCTGCACTGCTGGTGGAAATGCAGACTGGTGAAGCCACTGTAGAAAACAGTATGGAGATTTCTCAAAAAATTAGAAATGGAACTGCCCTTTGACCCAACTAACACACTTTTAGGAATATATCCCAAGAACACCATATAACTGACTCAGAAAAGAAATGCAATCCCATGTTTATGGCAGTATTTTTCACAATAGCGAAGATCTGGAAACAGCCTAAGTGTCCGTCAGTGGACGAGTGGGTTAAAAAGCAGTGATATAGCCTGACCAGGCGGTGATACAGTGGATAGAGCGTTGGACTGGGATGTCGAGGACCCTGGTTCGAGACCTCAAGGTTGTCAGCTTGAGCATGGGCTCATTTGGTTTGAGCAAGGCTCACCAGCTTAAGCCAAAGGTCGCTGGCTCGACAAGGGGTCACTCGGTCTGCTGTAGCCCCTCCGCCCCTGTCAAGGCACGTATGAGAAATCAATCAATGAACAACTAAAGAGCCACAACGAAGCACTGATGTTTCTCATCTCTCTCCCTTCCTGTCTGTCTTTCCCTATCTGTTTCTGTCTCTGACTCATTCTGTCTCTGCCACACACACACACACAAAAGTGGTACATATATACAATGGAATACTATGGGGCCATGAAAAAGAAGGAAATACTTTTTATTTTTTGCAACAACATGGATGGATCTGAAAACTATTATGTTGAGTGAAATAAGCCAGGCAGAGAAAGAAAAATATCATATGACCTCACTCATTTGAGGAATCCAAGAAACAATGTGAACTGAAGAACGGAATTGAAACAGAGGAGGGATCAAAGGAACCAGAAGAAAAAAGGACAGAGGGAGAGGGGATGATAGGATGGGATAAACCTGAAGGGTAGGGGGCAAGGGAGATGTTGAGGGGAATACGAAGGAGGGGATATGCATTTGGGGCGACACTAGAATCTATGTAAACACAATAAATTGAATAAAGTATTCCAAAAAAAATAAATCTGGATCCTTTGTGTCCCAGTTCGACACTCTAGCCACTGCACCACTGCCTGGTCAGGCTACATTATTTCTAATACATATATGTAAACAACAAGGTTAGTGCATATGTGTAAACAGCAAGGTACCATATTTTTTACTCCATAAGATGCACCTGACCATAAGATGCACCTGACCATAAGACACACCTAGTGTTTTAAGGAGGAAAGTAAGAAAAAAGATATTCTGAACCAAATGGTGTGTTAAAATATTTAATAAAATATACCACAATAATATTTCAACAATGTGAACTCAACAGCAGTATTAACAACCATTAGCATTGTTATTAACAAATGGAAGAGACTTTAATGTTCAAATACCCTTCTAGTTGTCCGGGAACCCAAAGCAGCTAAAAAAAATGAACATTCGTTCCATAAGATGCATGGGCATTTTCCTCTCCACTTCTGGGGAAAAAAGGGAGTCTTATGGACCGAAAAATTAGGTAATTACTGTTATTTTCAAAATTTGGCAGTTGCCGGGAGGTGTGACATTCAATAAAGGGCCCAACCTGATCCTGATTCAGATATGATTATAATTCATATCTGTGTTCTTTTACTATTCTATACTCCATTATATAAATTGCAAGCACATGTCTTATTATCAACTGTATTGTTCTGAGTAAGTTGTACTATTTTTCAAAGTCTGTGTTAGTCCTTTAAGACAGATATCTTTGGATTGTAGAAATAGCCAATAAGATCCTTCTATGGAGACTGTAATTTTGAGGAAACTTTTATTTTTTATATTATTATTATTTAAAAATGATTTTATAATTACAGTTGACATACTGTATTATATTAGTTTCAGGTGTACAACATGGTGAAGAGATATTTATATACCTTATGAAGTGACCCATTGTTATATCTAATAACCATCTGGCACAATACATCATTATTACAATAATATCGACTATATTCCCTACGCTATACTTTACATCCTCATGACTATTTTTATAACTGGAAGTTTGTACTTCTTAATCCCTTTCACCTTTTTATCTTATCCCTTCAACCCCTCTCCCATTTGGTGACCATCAATTTGTTTTCTGTATCTATGAATTTGTTTCTGTTTTATTTATTTTTTTTGTGTGAATTATATACTACTTGTCTTTCTCAGTCTGAATATGGCACTTAGCATAATACCCTCTAGGTTCATTGATCCATGTTCTTCTACATGGCAAGATTTCATTCCTTTTCTATGACTGAGTAGTGTTTCATGGTATACATGTGCCATCTTTTCTTTATCCTTTTGTATGTCAGTGGAAACTAGTGTTTTGATTGGAGCACTTAAACAATTTACATTGAGGAATTCAATTATTTTTTAAGGCCGAGTAATATTCCATTGTATATATGTACTACATTTTCTTTATATATTTGTCTGTGTGGGTGGATACTTAGTTGCTTCCATATCTTGCCTATTGTAAGTAATGTTGCAATGAAAATAGCATTCATATATTTTCTTTTCTTTTAAGTGAGGAGAGATAGTGAGACAGACTCCCGCATGCACCAGGGCTGGGATCCACCCAGCAATGCCTGTCTGGGATTGACACTTGAATCAGCCAAGCTATTTTTAGCACCTAAGGCTCACACCCTTAGACCAATGGAGGTATCCTCAGCGCCCACAACCAACAGTCAAACTAATTGAGCCACTGGTTGCAGGAGGGGAAGAGAGAGGAAAGGGGGAGAGGGTAGGGGAGAGAAGCCGATGGTTCCTTCTCATGTGTGCCCTGACCGGAAATCAAACTTGGGACATCTATATGTCAGGCTGATGCTCTATCCACTGAGCCAACTAGCCAGGCCCTCATATACCTTTACAAATTAGTGTTTTGGGTTTCTCAGATAAATACCTAAAAGTGAAATTGCTAGGTCATAGTTTGAGAAGTCTCCATACTGTTTTCCATATTATTGGCATCAATCTCACCAACAGTGCATGAACATTCTGGGGGAAATATTTAATTTTATTTGTTGTCTTTTATTTTTTAAATTGAATTTTATTGGGGTAACACTGGTTAACATAATTATACAGATTTCAGATGCCCAATTCTACAACACATCTCTGTACATCATATTGTGTGTTTGGGGAGGATACCTTTCTGCTCTCTTTTTCCAAGGGGCTAGCT
The DNA here is from genome assembly GCA_037038555.1 of Rhynchonycteris naso. Lineage (NCBI taxonomy): Eukaryota > Metazoa > Chordata > Mammalia > Chiroptera > Emballonuridae > Rhynchonycteris > Rhynchonycteris naso. The sequence goes on from CM073001.1 coordinate 24,148,235, forward strand.
GCCCTGTCCCAGATGCAGGCCTTAGCCATAGGTGCTACTTCCTTCTACTAGGGACCATCAGTGTTCACACAGTTGAGTAGCTGCTCTAAGCATCACAAAAAGTATAGAAACATGTACTGCCTAGCCTCAAGAGGTTTCAAAGCATGAGCAATTTGGGACCACAAATGAACAGCATCCCAAGATTGAAGAGAGATAGACTTTATCTTTTACTCAAGGTCCCTTGGAGAAGGAAGCCATTCCTTGATTTTATTCCTTGGAAATCTCAGCAGGACTTGCATTTCCTGATGGCCCCTCCATGGCCCACCAGCAGCATGATTACCAGGATCTACTACCTTCTCTAGAAAGGGTGTTGGGGATGGGAGTAGGGTAGTGATATGTGATCAGCATGCCATTACTCCAGAATCCCACACAATTGACTTCCAATGTTTAGATGTATTTTTGTAAGAAAACTCTTTTGTGGTAGTCTTTTTCTTCTTTATCTCCCTTTAACACACTATGGAATCAAATGCAACCATATTTTAAGTATTTGCCCCTTATAAATGTGGTATAATATGAACAGAAAAAAAAATGAACATTTCTCCTGCAAAGAATTTTAGAATTTCAGGCTGACCCACTTGAATTTCAATTTCTTAATAAGCTAAATTATGTTTGGCTCTCCTGCTCCATGTCGAACTATAATCATATGAGTACTTTTCTGCTCCTCTGGATGCAGATTGCTCTGTATGTAACATCTCTCCCCATGTGTTCTCTCACTCTCTGGCAGAAATGCTTTCTCCTTTTCCCTCAGTAGTGTTGCTATGGTCTCAACTGTCATTTCCTCAGCACCATCTGCGGACTGATATTTTGTGGAAATTTGTATGAATTCCAAGTAAGAATTCAGTTCAACAGGCCAGCATATTTAGTTTCTAGGAGAAAAGAAAGCAATCACTCAATTCATATTTTATTCCACCACCCCCCTTTACTTCTTCCCATTCTCCCCTCACATGGAGATATTCTTACAGATTTGAAATGGAATCAAATTTCCAGGCTGTACAATTGAATTTCAGTAAAAAATTCCACTTACCAGAATGCCCACAATGCTAATAGTGTTGTTAGAAATAAGACACTTGATTAAAAGGGGGCCCACTTGTCTATATCTTTAATGTGCATTCCTAATGAGTCTTAGCAGGAGGCTGATTCACATGAAAATGCACAATTAGCTCATCCAAGTTTAATATACCATTATCTGCACCCAGGCCCTCTCGTCATTACCATTTGAACGCACTGTTTGCTTTGGAGTTTTGTGCAGGAAACAAATCCCTATATATGGCACATGGCTCTAGACTCTGATTTGTCTGCATTTGCCCTTTAGACAAAAGGCCAAAACAATATGCTCTGTGGTGCATTAATTTTCAATCTCTGGCTATTTTTGAAATTGTAATGCAGCACATTTCCTTTTCAAAGGGACTTAGTCAGTAGACAATGTAGAAGTGGATATAGCCAAGGGATTTGTTATTCTTTTCTATGTGGACTGTCCAGATGAAAGGGGTTGCTTTAAATGCTGTTGAAACCCAATGAAATAAAATATTACTTGAAAACTGATTTCTCTGCTTTATTGACTCTACATTACCATCGAAACTTGGAGTCTGAGATAATCAGTTGCCTAAAATAAAAACTGAGAGAATTTTTATTTAATTCCTATCAAGGTTATCATTTGGCTTTTCATAAATTTTCAGTTTTTCTGGCATGCAATACTCCCATAGTTTTATAATTTTCTCTGTGTTTAGAATTCTGTTTAATCTGAAACAAAATCAATAACAAATTTAAAATTCAATGGGAACATAATAATCTCTTCACAAATGGTGCTGGGACAATTGATATCCATATACATAAGAATGAATTTGGAACCTTAGTTCATATCATTCACAAAAATGAACTCAAAATGAATCATAGATCTTCTGTAGAATAAACTTAAGCAAAGAGGTAAAGTACTTGCACACTGAAAAGTATGAAACATTGAACAAAATTAGAGTGGACATAAATAAATTAAAATACATTTCATGTTCATGGATTGGAATACTCAGTACTGTTAAAATGTTCACACTAATTATGTGATCTACAGATTCAGTGCAATTCCAGTCAAAGTCTCAATGGCATTTTTACAGAAATCAAAAACACAGCCCTAAAATTCATATGGGTCCACAAAAGTTCCAGGATAGCCTGAACAATCTGAGATAGAACAACAGAGTCGAAGGCATCATACTTCCTTATTGCAAAGCCACAGTAATTCATATAGTGTGGTGCTAGTAAAAAAAAAAAAGACATTCAGAACAATAGAACAGAATAGAGAACCTCAAAATAAACCCACACATATATGGCCAACTGAACTTTCATACAGGGGCTGAAAAGACACAATGGGGAAAGGATAGCTTTTTAATAAATAGTTTTGGGAAAATTGGAAATTATATATATGTATATGTGTGAAATTGGACATTTATCTTACACCATACACAACAACCAATTCAAAATGTATTAAAGATTTAAACATAGGATGTGAAACTCTAAGACTCCTATAAGAAAACATAGGGAAAAAGTTTCATGACATTTGTCTTCACAGTCGTTTCTTGGATTTGAATGTGATATCAAAAGCATAAGAAAAAAAGCTAGAACAGGCAAATGGGACTACATCAACTGAAGAAGCTTCTTCCAGCAAAACATACAAGAGAGAGAAAATGCAACCTACAGAATGGTAGGAATTATTTGTAAACTCTATTTATCTGATAAGGTGTTGATCTGCAAAATATATAAAGAAATTATAGAACTTAATAGCAAAAAATTAACAAACACATAATCCATTTAAAAAATGGACTAAGAAAAAAAATGGAGTAAGGTCTTGAATGGACATTTTGCCAAAGAAGGACATATACATGGACACAGGTATATGAAAATATACTCAACATTTCTAATTATCAGGGAAGTGCAAATCAAAATCATAATAAACTATTACCTCAACCTTTTAGTTAGGATGACATTATTAAAAAACACTCACCTCCCCAAAACAAAACAAAAAAGATAACAGATGTTGGTAAAAACGTGGAGAAATTGGGACCCTTGTACAATGTTGGTAGGAATGCAAAATTGACCCTTCATTATGAAAAACAGTATGGAGTTTCCCTAAAATATTAAAAAATAGGACTGCTTTTGATCTGGCGTCTCTACTTCTAGATATATATCCAAAAGGTTTGAAATCAGGATCTCAGTGAGGTACCTGAACTCCCATGATCATTGCAATGTTATTCTTAATAGCCAATGGAGGCAACCTAAAAATATCCATTGGTAGATGAATGAATAAGATAAATGTGGCATACATATGCAATGGAGCCTTAAAAAAGAAGGAAATCCTGACACACAAGATAACATAGATGAACTTTGAAGATATTTATTATACTAAATGAAATAGGCCAATAATAGAAGGACAGATACTGTATGATTCCACTTACATGAGGTATCTAAAATAGTCAAGCTCATGGAAACAGTAGAATGGTGGCTGGCAGGGGCTGGAGAGAGGGGAAAGTAAGGAGTTGCTGTTCAAGGTATAAAGTTTCAGTTGCAAGGTGAATAAGTTGTAGAGAATTGCTGTATAACATGTGCCTATAATTAATATTGAATAGTGCACTTGAAAATTTGTTAAGATGAAACAGAACTGAGAGCCCAGAAGTAAACCCACACATATATGGACAATACGTTATGAGAAAAGAGCCAAGAACATACAATGGAGAAAGGACAGTGTCTTCAATAAATGGTACTGGGAAAACTGGACAGCCACATGTAAAAGAATGAAGCTAGACCACTATTTTATACCACATAAAAATTACCTGAAAATTGATTAAAGATTTGAATGTAAGATGTGAAACTATAAAATTCCTAGAAGAAAACAGACAGTAAAGTCCTTGACATTGGTCTTAATGATAATTTTGTGGATCTGACTCTAAAGGTAAGAAAATAAAAGCAAAGATAAACTAATGGGACTATGACAGACTAAAAAGATTTTTCTGCACAGCAAAAGAAACCATCATCAGACCGAAAAGATACCTACTGACTGGAAGAAGATATTCGTCAGTGATACAACTAATAATGGTTAAAATATAGAGAATTCATACAACTCAACAACAACCCCAAACAGACTGATTAAAAAATGGGCAGAGGATCTGAATAGACATTTTTCTCAGAGGACATACAGATGGCCACAGGTGCATGAAAAAATGTTCACCATAATTTATTATTAGAGAAATGCAAATCAAAACACACTGAGATATCACCTCATACCTGTTAGAATGGCTATAATGAAAAAGATAAGAAATAAGTATTGGAGAGGATGTAGAGAAAAGGGAACCCTTGTATACTGTGGGATTGTAAATAGATAACAGCAACTATGGAAAACAATATGGATATTCCTCAAAAAATTAAGATTAGAACTACTGTACTACATGATCCAGCTGTTGCACTTCTGGATATTTATTGAAGAATACAAATACACTAATTAAAAGAAATATGTGTCCTTTTTTATTGCACCATTATTTACAATAGCCAAGATATGGAAATAACCTCAGTGTACATAAATGGATAAATGAAGAAGATTTGGAATACACACACACACACATACACACACACAATGGGGTATTACACAGCCATAAAAGATTGAAATATTGCCATTTGTGACCATATGGATTGACCTTGAGGGTATGATGTTACTTGAAGTAAGTCAGAAAGAGAAAGACAAATGCCATATGATTTTACTCATATGTAGAACAATCGAAAAAACCCAAACAAATGAACAAATATTTAAAACAAAAATATAGTTTCAGAATACAGATCAGTGGTTACCTAAGTAGAAGAGATTTTTGAGGTGGGTGAAAAAAGTGAAGAGGGTCAGTTGTATGGTGATGGATGCAACTAGACTTTTGGGGGTGATCACTTTGTTGTGTATACAAATGTCAAATTATAATGTATACTTGAAGCATACAAAATAATAAAAAAGGATGCTAGGATTGTAAAAAATTAAAAAAGCCCATGTTGTTTAGAGGGTATATCTTGTATTAAATCGTCTTACCACAATAAATAAACAAATACATTAAGGACCAATCCTCCAAGAACAAGTTTATTAAACTCCAAACTTGAGACTAGTTCTAAAATGTGAGAACATTTGTTTTATTTTATTTTTTTATTAAAAAAATTTTTTTATTTATTCATTTTAGAGAAGAGAGAGAGAGGGAGAAATAAATGAGAGAGAGAGAGATGGGGGAGGAGCAGGAAGCATCAACTCCCATATGTGCCTCAACCAGGCAAAACTAGGGTTTCGAACCAGCGACCCCAGCGTTTTCAGGTTGACGCTTTATCCACTGCGCCACCACAGGTCAGGCTAAAATGTGAGAACATGTCTAACGAGAGTTATAAAATAAATCAACTGAAACTTATTAAAATAGGAAGAAACATAAACTTCACATACTACATGTTTATATACACATTATAAAATAGAAGCTCCAAATAAGTGGATAAACACAGTGTAAAAGGACTTACAGAATGGGTCACAATTCATATTTAGAGTGTTTATGCATTGCCTTAATGTGACATGACTTGAGAACTGAATGTGCATTTACTTTGGATGTAAAATGGTAAGAGTCTCCAGCAAACACTAGCAAATGATTATTGTGAAAATCATTAAATGAAAGCCTATTTAATCACCTAAAGGTAAACCAATCCCCCTTCCATTTCTATCCCAAATTCTACCTCTCAAATTTTCATTCTTATTTCTCAGACTTCATCTATGAGTTTCAAGTCTATGAGGAACATTAAAAAAAAAAATATCTCATATATATTGTGATGTAAGGGATATAATATGAAAATATTTTTTATTTTCAATACAATAATTAACTAACTAGCAAACAGCAATAACAACAACCACAACAAAATCAGGATCTTGACTGGCTGACTGATTTCCAGGGAACAATTAGGGATTTATTTATCCAACTTCTAAATGAGGATATTCACAATTTTGGGGAAAATGTCCTTTTGAAGAAGTGAGTGTGGTCTACTGAGTGTGACTTTAGAAAGACTTCTTAGTAGGTTTAATTAATTTCCTTGATCAAAATATGATGTGATTTTACTTTTATGATAAAAACTATTTAAATGAGCCCCATTCATTTTATAAGGGTTAATAATTTGTAAAATAATTAATTTCCATTCTAATTCTACATCTTATCCTCAGCAGATATAATATTAAAGAGCTAATCTAGAATAATAATAGGGTAGTATTTTGTCTGTTATTAATTTAAAAATAGCATTCTCTAGATACAGTCATTTTCTTTGTTTAACATTTCCTCTGTCTGTGACATTAGTAAAAAAAATCAGTTATGCCAGAATTAAATAAAAATCTGATTAAAGAATAGAGATGGGATGTAAGAGGGGAGGAAAGGCCATTATTTTCTCTAATAAAAGCTCCTTGTAGGTCAATCTCATACCAGAACTGAGCTATTTGTGGAAGCAGTTGGAGGCCAAAAGAGAACTTAGTGGAGAAGAGACCATTGGCATGGCTGAACACAAAAAAGAAGCAAGTAGATGTCTAACTTATCTGGTTGGTTGGCTTAGTGGTAGAGTGTTGGCCCAGCATGTGGATGTCCTGTGGTGATTCCCGGTCAGGGCACACAGAAGTGTCCATCTGCTTCTCCACCCCTCTCACTTCTCTCTCTCTCTCTCTCTCTCTCTCTCTCTCTCACTCTCTCTCTCTTCCCTTCCTGCAGCCATGGCTTGATTGGAGCAAGTAGGCTGTGGGTGCTGAGGATGGCTCCATGGCCTCTGCCTCAGGCTCTAAGAAGAGATTGGTTGCTGAGCAGCAGAGTGATGCCCCAAATGGGCAGAGCATTGCCTCCCGGTGGGCTTGCTGGGTGGATCCCAGTTGGAGTGCATGCGGGAGTCTGTCTCTCTGCCTCCCCTCCTATCACTGAATGAAAAAAAAAAAAAAGAAACACCCATGAACCTGAAATGTGGATATGTCTTCTGCCTACAGTGCATCAATTTACTTTAGAAGGAGCTTAATGGGAGGAGTTTATTGTGCCTTTTATGTTCTTTGGTCTCTCAGAACAATACCAGGTTAACTTGCCAGATGGGAGAGCTGATTTCCAGGATAAAGGAAGTAGGACTCCATCCAGCTGAGACCTAGTCGACAGATGAATCCAAGGATGTTGAAGTTTCAAGTGGATATGACCTTAGCTATTGATACAACTAATGAGTTCTTCATCATGTCTGATGATTAGAATGTAAGAATATCAAACAGAAGCTGTAAATGTGTGTTGAGATGATCAGTTACTCAATATGTATCTTGGGCTCCCCTCAATTCACCTCTGGCAGCCATTACTGGGAGCTGTATGTGGGACAAAGCAAAGAATCAGACCTGGGAGTTTGCTGATGATCTGTCACCAAAAAAAGAAAGATCCACCTGCCTATAGACCTTAAGTTTGAGACAAGAAAGCTGCTTCTCTGCCAGCACTGAGCCATGGATTGCTCTCTGGGTAAAGACGTGGTGACACCCAATGGGAATTTTCCTATTACATCCAGGAAAATTTCCTTTTGTGAAATCAGTGGTGGAACTAATATCTTTATATTTACCAAAATTTCAGTTTCTGATCCACTGTTACACATTATTTTCTCTTTTGAATCTACGTAAATGATGTTCAAAGCTCCCTGAGTAGCTGTCTTATTTTTTAAAAGCTTTTTTAAAAATTAAATTTACTGGAAGTAACATTGGTTAGTTAAGCCATACAGGTTCATCTGTCTTGTGATAAATCTGAACATTCCATTCCTCTATCAGAACCAGACAAAGACCAATAACAAAATATTTTTATGGCAAATGTCTTTGTGCTCGTAGCTATAACTATGATCTTTCCCTCTTAGTACACACATTAGACAAATTTCTGGCAAAAAATATAGAACCTTTATGATTCATGAACACAAATATCTAATTCAAACATAAATTTTATTTTAGTTTTTAATTAAATTTATTGGGGTGACACTGATTAATGTAATTATATAGGTTTAAGTGCCCAATTATACAGTAGATCTCTGTATACTGTGTTGTATGCTTCCCAAGTTAAGACTTTAACCATCACCCAAACATAAATTGTATTTTAAAAGTTAAATATGGTCCTGGCCAGTTGGCTCAGCGGTAGAGCATCGGCCTGGTGTGTGGAAGACCTGGGTTCGATTCCTGGTCAGGGCATATAAGAGAAGTGCCCATCTGCTTCTCCACCCTTCCCCCTCTCCTTGCTCTCTATCTCTTTCTTCCCCTCCCACAGCTAAGGGAGCATTGGAGCAAAGTTGGCCCAGGTGCTGAGGATGGCTCCATGGCCTCCGCCTATGGTGCTAGAATGACTTCGGCCTCAACGGACAATGCCCCAGGTTGGCAGAGCATCATCCCCTGGTGGGCATGGTTGGGCGCATGTGGGAGTCTGGCTGACTGCCTCCTGCTTCTAACTTCAGAAAAATCCAAAATAAAAAGTTAAATATTATGGTCAGAAATACCATTGATAATAAAATATAAACATAGCAAGTATCAGAATACACCTAGTAAAGCATACATACATCATCTAAAAGAAAATTATAAAACATTTATGAGGGTATTTACAGAAAGCTGAAAAAATAGCGTGACAGGGATTGTAAGATTTAATATTGTAAAATGATATCCCCCCACAAATGTTTATAGATTTAATTAACCCACTCAAAATTATTGCCAGGATTTTACAAGTTGATTTTAAAATATAGCCAGATCAAAGAACTGTGAATAGTCAAGCAAGTCTTGAAGAAGAACAAAGTTGGAAGGATTACTCTATCACATGATGATAGTCATGATACAGCTACTATACATCATACAGTGTGGTACTGATGTTAGTATATAGACAATTGGGTCATTGGGATAAAAGAGACTCTAAAAATAAACTAACACTGTGAGGGCTATAGATGAAGTTTACTCTTTGCAGTGACAGGAAATTATTTTTGAAAGATGTTGCTGGGTCAGATGGATGCCCAAATGGCAATAAAAAAAAAGGATTTCTATGTTACATCATAATCCAAAAGCAATTTCAGGTAGATCATGCATCTTAAAGCAATACTAAAAGCAGTAATGTCTCAGGAATAGATTGAATGAAAATATCTTTTGAACTTGTATAGAAAAAGTTTTATTTATGATTATACAAAAGCACTAGTTGAAAAGGAAATGAATGATACATTGACATACATTAAGAGAAAAAAACCTTCACTAACCAATGTTACCATTAAAGTTAGTGAAAGTCAAGTCAGAGTAGAGAGAGTTATTTATAACACATATAATTTGAAAAGTTTGCATATCCAGAATATGTAAGAGAACTTCTTCAAATCAATAAAAAGATAACACAATAAGAAAAACTGAAAAAGAGAATGGAATAATCACTTTCAATGAAAAGATATCTCACATTTACAACAACATGGATGGACCTTGATAACATTATACTGAGTAAAATAAGGAAATCAGAAAAAACTAGAAACTATATGATTCCATACATAGGTGGGACATAAAAAAGACTCAGGGACATGGACAAGAGTGTGGTTGTTACGGGGGGGGGGGGAGGAGGGACACAGAGAAAACCAGATAGAAGGTGGACGGAAGACAATTTGACTTTGGGTGATGGGTATACAACATAATCAATTGTCAAAATAACCTGGAGATATTTTCTCTGAATCTATGTACCATAATTAATCAATGTCACCCCATTAAAATTAATAATAAAGGGAAAAAAATCTCAGTGGCCATTAATGTAAGAAAGAGTTCTCAGCTTCATTAGTCATCAGGGAAATTCAAATTTAAATCACAAAACCATACCATTGCATACTAAATGGCTAAAATTAAAAAGAAGGTGTAATACTAAATACTTAAGAGTATGTGGATTCATTTAGGTTCTACTTCTGATGGGTCTATAAACAAGCACAACTACTTTGAAAAAGCCCTTATTTTCTACTAAATTTGAGCGTAAGCATACCCCAACTTCCTAAAATTTTTATTAGTGATTAGGCATTCAGTCTAAATGTTTGTGTGTGACACACGCACACACACACACACACACACAGATGTTAAAGAGCATATTACATTAATAGTCCAAACCAGATAACCCAAATGTACATCAATTTATATCAACTGTGCAATGAACAGAAAGCACACTGTGGTATCGTCACACCTAAAACTCTCTGCATCCGTGGAAAGGGTAACAGGCTGTACACTTCTCACCAAAATGCTGAACGTCTTCACCTTATTATAAGCTTGTTATTAATTTGCCTTTTCCTTCTTCCTTCTTCCTCTTGGCATGTGGTTTGGACAGTTTGTTCCAAATGCTGTGAGCATTACCTCCCAGAGGGGGCTGGGTTCTCTGTTTTGTTTTTTTAAAATTGAATTTATTGGGATGACACTCGTTAACATAATTATACAAGTTTCATGTGCCTAACTTGTAATCTGTTTTTACATTACCGTGTAATTTGGATGGATTTATATTTTGCTTTGGAAATTTATTTGCTAGTTGCTAACTTGAAGAGCATTATTTCTGTACTTCTCATATTTTATTATGCAAATAATTTAAGAAGTGACATTAAAATACATTTGTAGGGGTGGTATTGGTACTTTTTAAGCAAATTTTTGTATGTTATAACCGAATATTTGCATTTGGTTTTAGCTAAAAGATAAAAGATGAGGGGATGCCACAGGATTCAGGAAACAATTATGTTCAAAATTATGATTCATGGTGGTTTAACAGGTGTATTCTTATCTTCAGCTTTTTATATGTCAATGGTACCTCAATAAAGTGGTTTAAACATTATGTCTCATGGAATGAGGATAAAGATTCTTTTAGCTTTTCAGATCATCCTTGGTGACTGAGCCAGGTTAATTGGTGAAAGGGATAGGTTATAAGCAGGCTTTGGGAAAGAATATGTTCATCACTTACAAAAACCACATATTAGTTATATATTCTTATTATGCTTTTCTTAGCACTGAGATGTTCTGGTGTTAATACTCTTCATTTTATTTTGAGAGGAATTTTCTCCTGTGAAAGTATTTCTGTAGCAATGGAAAAAGATCCTGGCTTGTGCTTGAGGGTAGCTTGCCCCAAAGAGGGGTATTAAAATAAACTTTGAACAAAAATAGCAGTATTTTAAAAGTGCTGAGGGGGCCTAAAACTATATTCTCTGTTCCTGCAGAGAATAAAACTATTTTTTTCCTATTAGAAAAATATTGGATACCTTAAGAGATGTTACTTTTATGCTCTAAAGCAGGGGTGCCCACACTTTTTCAGCTTGCGAGCTACTTATAAGATGACCAAGTCAAAATAATCTACCTACAATAAAAATGCAAAACATAAATTTATTTCTTCTATATTATCACTTTTTAAGTTACTATTATTACTATTTAATATTGTGTATTCTTCTTTCACCTTTCTCCTTCTCAGCTCTCTTTTCGGAGGAAAGTCAGTGTCATAGTTTTTATGAACAGTCCCAAAAAGCCGCTCCACATTTCCCTTCTTTGGAATAGCAATGGCACACAGACAGATGAGGCAAACACACTTAGAATATGACAGTGAAAAAAATCCCCTCCCATTCTGTATGAAAGTGGTAGGTTTTAGGCTTCTTACTCAGACCAGCTACGGCACTCATTTTTATACTATTTGTTGCATTTAGTTTAAATAAATTGAAGGCTAACTATGCAGCAATGTAACTGAACAAGTTAGCGTGGTTTAACAAGCATGCGTAGGGTGTCAAGTTTAGAGGTCAGATTGGCTACCCTGTATGGCAATCAAAAGACAAATGTCTTTTTAATATCATGTGACCTACCCACACTTCCTTCACAATCGACCAGTAGATCGGGATCGACGTATTGAGCACCCCTGCTCTAAAGAATGTTATTTATGGTGATTGCTTGGCTAAAAGGACACACAAAATGTGTTCTCACCTTCCTGCATCCACCATAAATGCATAAGGCAGACTCTGCCTTGGCTCAAGATCTTATAATATTTCCCACAACTACACAGAATTTTTCAGTTGAGTAAAATAAAAATATTAATCAGTTGGAGGTACTAACATCAGGAAGGTCTAGGACTCTATTGGATATATAGTCGTACAGTTGATGGTCAATAAGTATGTATTATTTTATGTTTTGAGAGAGAGAGAGAAAGAGAAAGGAAGAGAGAGAGTGTGAGAAGCACCAACTTGTAGTTGCTTTCACTTTTGTTGTATATTGATTGCTTCTCATATGTACCTTGACTGGGGATCAGACTTCAGACTCAAGCTGAGCCAGCGACCCCACTCAAGCCATCAACCTTTGGACTCAAGCCATCAACCTTTGGGCTCAAGCTGGTGACCTTTGGGATTGTGTTGATGATTCTGTGCTCAAGCCAGTGACCCTACGGTGAAGCTGGTGAGCCCATGCTCTAGCCAGTGACCGTGGGGTTTTGAACTGGCAACCTCACCTACTGTGCTACCACCAGTTAGGAAATAAATACATTTTAAATAAATAGAGGTTAAATCTCTTTCCTAAGGGAAAAACTACTAGCTAGTATCTGAACCAGAAGTAGATGCCAAGTGCAGTTTTCTATTACATTCATTACATTGTTATGTTTAACCTGTTTGACTTTAGAACTAAGATAAATATTTGCTCTTTGATGAAATTATTTAAAATGGTCACAGGATCCTTAGTGTTTTTCTGGCATATTTTGCATGGCAGATGAAAGACTTTGTCTGGTTATAGGGCTCTGAGAACGCAGAGGATTGTCAAATGGAACTCTAGGCTAGAAGTCAATTTGGGGGCTCGATCCAGTTAGGAGATTCCTCAGCACTGTTTTACTACAGCTAGGAACGAGTCTGGGATCTCTAGGTGGGCAGAGTGGTTGATGGAGAATATGATACTGTTTCCTACTCTGACAATAAAGAAGACCCTGGGAAAGTGCTTATGTGTTTGCTCATTAGCTGGTGCAAAGACTTACATACACAGATAGCTTTCCTGACGAAGAAGCATGAGTCTCTCTAGAAGAGAAATGTGTGAAAACCACAGTTCCACATTTAATTAAGTAAGTCTTTCTATTCATCTGTGTTTTAATTTTGGGGGTATTATACAATATAATTTAACCAAATTGGATGCAATGGTAAATACAATTACTTTTGATTTTTCTGCTGCTACTACATACTAATTTAGGAAAAGATTATTCTGCCTGGGTCAGTCTTGTCTGAAGTAGGTGTTGTGTGTCAAAGACCACAGAAACCATCAGCAACTATCTATATAAAGTTGCCCTTTGTCCATGTACTCTTTCTTTCCTAAAATGTTTTATTTTTTGGCAGTGGAATATATGAATAGAGCTGATTATTCTATAAGAAGCACAGAAAAGAATAGAGACTTGATGGGACAAGGAAGGCAGACACATGTTATTGGGAAATTGAATAATAAAAATAGACATTTGGATAATTGCAGCAGATGGCTTGACATGAAACAGAACAGTGCCAATGTAGAAAATGCTGCCTTTTTTGAAAACAGTAGATAGAGCTGTATTTATTCAAAATATCCAATTTTTATGTAGACAGACACAAGTGCCACAAATTTATTATTTTAATACTGTACTTACAATGGCCTAATTTGTATTTGTATTTGAAAATAAAGTGTTTAAAATAGAATTGTATAAACAGAAAATATACAATGTATATGGTAAGCAACTATTACAAAAGGACTTGATAAATTTATAGAAGATTGTGTCCTTTCAAAAAAGTCTCATAAACAGGGTGGGACAAAAGTAGGTTTACAGATAAGAGTATGCAGAACAGTTTATTCTTGTACTATTATTTATTAATTATTGTATTATTTTCTATATGAACAACTGTAAGCCTACTTTTGCCCCACTCTTTATATGCATATTCTTATAACCAATTGACTTTTATGTCTATGTCAAGATGTCCCTGGGCTTTGGAGAACCAGTTGATATCATGGCAGATCCTGCTTGTCTTTGGCACACTGTGTTTATGTCTTCCTGATTATGTTCCTGGCTCTGCGTGGGGCCTTGCATGTGCCTTCTTTTTTTAATTTACTCCTACCTAACTCCTTGTCTGGCTCCGAATCAATTTCTATCTCATTTCTGCTGCAGAGTCATTTAGGAATCGGAACCATTGTTCAGTCCGTCTTCTTTGGAGGGTCACTGTGAATGGTCAAGTGGGCAACTAGGGCATGAAAAGGTTTCCAATAACACTGGTTGCTTGTCAGGCTGAAGCTGGAGTTTGACTTCCTTAGGACATTGACCTTTGGTTCTTCTCAGCCCTAGCTGGTTATCTTATGTCTGAGCAGACCGCCTGCAGGGAGAAGCGAGCAGCCTGGACACCTGTGAGGAGCCCTGTGGTCAGTCCCTCCTCCACACACCATATGGTAGCCATCACACTTAACATTTTTTTCTTTATTGAATTTAATGGGGTGACATTGGTCGATAAAATTATATAGGTTTTAAGTGTACAATTCTGTAATACATCATATTTTCAATTTTTAATTTTTAATTGAGTCATTGGCAAGGAAAGGTATTCAGCAACCATGAAAACATCACCGTTATACCTGTTTCATGTCTAGTGTGCTAGTTTCACATGAGGATTAACGGTGAGTACAGAAGACTACACTGATAACTTCTTGTTTGCTGTGCTTCAGGGATATAGCAGTAGACTGACTGCTTCCTACTTTGTTGTTCTCCCCGTATTGGAGAACTTGGAAATGTCAGACCCTCAAGATCAGCCTGATGGTGGAGGCGAACAACTCCAGGACCAAGGTCAGGCTTCAGTAAGGGTGGAGTTTTTTGATTAGAGTGTTCTTCTCATATCATCCCAGTTTGTCGGACTGGAAATACGCTTGCAGATATTCCCGATCTTTCAATCACTAGTCCATGCAACAGAATAGTTTGAGCATCTGTTATATATCATGCATGCTATCTCCACTTCCATAGAGCTTACATTCTAGTGGGGGAGACAAATAAATAAAATAATTGTGATAGCTGCTAAGTGCTATAAAGGAAGCAAATGGCAGAAATAGCAGATTTGCAAAATAAGCCTGAATTAGATAAGATGAGCTGGAAGACTTTATGTAGGTTATATTTGAGAAAAAAAAAAAGAATGAAAAGGATGAAATTTGTTTGTGAGTCAATGGAAGGACATTTAGGATAGAGAAAAATTGCATATACAAAGGGCCTGCTGCAAACGTTAGGGTATGTTCAGGATACTGAAGATGATCAGTGTGTTACAGCATGTACTGTAGTGAGGATAAGTACTATAGGGGATATTAGAGGACAAGAGGGATTAGATCATACAGATCCTGTTGTGCACATTAAGGAGTTTATATCCTTGCACAAGAGGAAGCCGTTAGATTGCCTTAAAGAGAGAAGAGCAGCTTTTAAGATGATTTTTACTAAAGTCTAGAAAATAGACTGGAGGGGGAAAGAGTAGAAGCAGAAATATGATGTAGGAGAGTATTACAACAGTCCAGATGGTGGCCAGAGAATAAGGTGATGGCCAATAAGATGGAGATCCAGCCCTGGCTGGATAGCTAGGTTGGTTGGAGCACCGTCCCGACATGCAGGGATAAAGGGTTTGGTCCCCAGCCAGGGCACATGCAGAGCAGGTTGATGTCTTTCTTTCTCCTTTCCTTTCTTTTTTTTTAAAAAAATAATAAAAATGATGGAGATTCAAGTATGTGAATTCAGATATGTTTTGACAATAAAATTAAATCTACTTGCAGGAATGTTATGCTTATTGGGGAGGTTCCTGGCTTGAGTAAATGGTTGGATGGTAGTGGACTCCACTCTCCCAGGAAAGATCAGAAGGGAAAGAGATCTGGGAAGTGTAATAGAACTGCTAACAAGTTCCTCAAAGTCTAGTGGTGCCAGGAGTAGAAAGCTCTTATCTTAGCTTGGTTCATGGCCACCCAAAAGAGAGATTACATATTCCAAGTTTTGAGAGGCTAGATCTGGCCATATTATTATTATTTTTGACAATGAAATATTGAGGTGACAGGTGAAAATATGTGTAAGTGTTCTTAAAGGGAAGAAGTTTACATGCTCTTTATTCCTCTGTACTTGCTGAAATATGGGTGGAATGGCTGGAGCTGTAGCAGTCATACTGGACCATGAGATGAAAATCATCTGTTAAGTGTCTTTGAGCATCAAGGTAAAGGTTATTGGGACACCAGTCTGGACCGCTTGTCTCTATATTGATATGAAAAATGAATAATTTCTTTTTTTTGGTATTTTTCCGAAGTCAGAAGCAGGGGGAGGCAGACAGACAGATTCCCACATGTGTCCGACCGGGATCCACCTGGCATGCCCACTAGGGGGTGATGCTCAGCCCCTTTGGGGCATTGCTCTGCTGCAACTGGTGCCATTCTAGTGCCTGAGGCAGAGGCCACAGAGCTGTCCTCAGCGCTCAGGCCAACTCTTGCTCCAATGGAGCCTTAGCTGTGGGAGGGGAAGAGAGAGATAAAGAGAAAGAGAGAGAAGGGTTGAGAAGCAGATGGGTGCTTCTCCTGTGTGCCCTGGCCAGAAATCAAGCCTGGGACTTCCACACGCTGGGCTGACGCTCTACTGCTGAGCCTACCAGCCAAGGAAATATTCTTTCATTTTTAAAGTAACTTATATTTGGCATTTTGTCACTTAGATATGACCCAAAAACTAACTGATGAGAGAACAGGTAATATGTCTGAGAGAGCTATGAGACTTCCACGTTGAGAGATCAGGTGAGCACGTAGATATGCAAGTCTGGACCTCAGAGAAGCACGTACATGACAGGGCAGTGAAACTCACCACATAGTGATTGTATTAAATTTATGAGAATGAATTAGTTAAACTAGGGAGAAAAGAAAAGAGGACTTAGCAGTGATCCCTTAGTAATTCCAACATTCAAGAAGAGATATAGGAGGAAGGACTGGATACTAAGAAGGAATATTTTATGATATAAGAGAACAATCAGGTATGTGGCATTACAAAGATTTAGGGTTTGTTTAGGGAGGGTTTACAAAAATAAAGGATTAATGTACTCCTTTTAATTCTGCTGAGGTAGCAAGTACAGTGAGGAGGGAGAAATGTCCACTATGATTAATGGTATAGAGGTCATTGGTGAGCCAGCAAGAATGGTGCCTGTTGAGAACTGGGGTCGGTCAAAAGTTAGGAATTAGGGACCATATATATGTAATTTTTATTTAGTTGTATTTATTGTTAGGTGATAGAAATTTAAGTGAGTTAGTTTGCTGAAATAGTCCAACTTAAAGATAGATAAGGAGGGAATAACCACATGAAGGATGGGTTTGGAATGGACTTAGGAGGTGGAATCCAAGGTATTAGGTCATAGAAGGTGTTAGGTATTCTGTGAGTATATGGGACACTTACTCCCTTGTGAAGTAAGGAAGAAGAAAATGGATTCAAGGGTAGGTAGGCATGTAGATTTGTTGGTGGAAAATTGATTGTATTCATGTATCTTCACTTTCATTTTCTCAATGATATAGGAGGCAAGAAAAATCAGTTGTGGAGAGGATAAGTAAAAGTTTTTGATGGATAAATAAATGTATAAATTAGAATTAGGGGAAGGCCAGAGCCATTGCCTTCTCCCTCAACAATTCTTTCCCACGAAGTTGTAGACACAATACCACACCCATTTAATTAGGTGCTTGGTAAGCAAAGGACAGTGTTATTTTCTAAGCTATACGTCAGCTCCTTTATAAAAAGTTGTCATAAATGTGTATTATTAATAACTCTATTAGAAAAGAAACTTTCCCGTGCTCCCTGCAACATGATCTCAGAACACCTACCATCCCACACTGAGATCAGCAACTGCATAAACAATTACTGTTCATTAAGAGAGTCTAAATATTCCTCACACAAAACTTTTCTCAACCTTGCTCATTGCCTCACTTTCCCTAACTGGAGATGGATTCAAGCCAGAAATAATTGTACTCAGCTAGGAGGCAGATGGCATCATAAGGATTCACTGAGCCACTTGTAACATAAATACTTCAGAAAATAATACAAAGGGAAGAGTAACTGAAGATGATTTAGATCACTATGCTTGCCATAAAAAAATGCATCTAAAATTGTAATGACTTTGTATGGCGACAGATGGTTACTAGATGTATCATGGTAATCATATCACAAGGGATACATATATAGAATCACTATGTTGTGTACCTGAAACTAATACTATAGTATTGTATGCCAAAAGTCTTTTAATAAGTGGTTAGATCAACATTAATGTTTGAATCAACACTTTGTTATATTTCTTTCGGTGAAGCAAAACAATAGAATTTTAAAAAGTGAACAGCCTGACCAGGTGGTGGCGCAGTGGATAGAGCGTCGGACTGGGGTGCTGAAGACCCAGGTTCGAGAGCCTGAGGTCGCCAGCTTGAGTGCGGGCCCATCTGGCTGGAGAAAAAAAGCTCGCCAGCTTGGACCCAAGGTCTCTGGCTCTAGCAAGGGGTTGCTCAGTCTTCTGAAGGCCTGCGTCAAGGCACATGTGAGAAAGCAATCAATGAACAACTAAGGTGTTGCAATGGCAACAAAAAACTGATGATTGATGCTTCTCATCTCTCTCTGTTCCTGTCTGTCTGTCCCTATCTATCCCTCTCTCTGACTCTCTCTCTGTCCCTGTAAAAAAAAAAAAAAAGTGAACAAAATTGCCAAGACTCAGTTTTGCCTTTTAAAAGTAAAAACAGTTTGTTTTTTTTAAAAAACATTTCTTTAGCCAGGAGTTATAGTCACAGATCACCCTGCATTTGCACTATGTATCTTATTATTGAGATAGGGGGAGCTAATTAAAGCTAAATTAAATGTATTTATTATAATATGATGTTCACACTTTTTTTCCCCATAGATTTCTAAAGTAATCTATGGGATAAAATTAGTACTGAACACTATATCAAGCAAGGAAAATTAACAGATTTGTGTGTAAAGTGGAGAGAGGCATTTGATGGAGCTGATAGCTTTGTCTTGCATTAAACTCACTTACTCCCTTGGAAAGCAGTCACTCTTCTAGTAGATTTAAAGAATCAAGGTTACATTTGTTTAGGATTAGTGGGCAGGCATTTTGTAAAACTGCAGATTTTGAATGTTTTTTAACTGTCTTCTTCCCTCATGCTACAAGTAAGATGTCACATAAAAGCCCCCCCAAATCCATTGAAAAAGTAGCTTTTGATTTGCATAGAGTCACAATTCAAAAATTAGGCACAATATAAAAATTAGAGAATCAGAATTTGAACCAGGTCTCTTTGTCTAAAGTTGATGTGAGTTTTTCCTGCCACATTTAAATGTGATCATATAATTTTACAGCTCTGGATCTTGACATTCTAAACTCAGCTTAATAGTTCTTCCCTCTGTTGATGAACCGCTATTTATATGCCTCTTGGTTCCAAGAATGTCTTAAGTGTAATTTCTTCTGTAGGAGCTTCCCTTCTCTTCCTTCTTAGCTCGGCAGTCATGTGCTGTCATGAACAGCACTTTGGATCTCCTGCTAGTGCTGCACTTAACACATAAGTCAGCTGTTAACAGAGGCTCCCAGTATACATATACATCTCACACACACTTTCATTTTGTATTAAAATGCAAATTGTAAAAGAAAAACAAACTTGGCACTTGATACAGGAATTGTAGTCATTATTAAAAATGGGAGAACTTACATAAGGTTTGATAAGGGATAATATTTTGTATTATTTTATAAGTAAAGCCATAATACAAAGTATACTTTGAGTCTATTGACAGTAGAAAGCTCAAGGAGGCTGCTTTTGGGTGACAATATTTCAGAGAAATCACTACAATTTCACATCTCTAATACAGGATAAAAAAGAATTAAATATATTTGGAATCAAAATTTCACACTGGCAGGGAACACAAAACAGGGTCTTTAGGACTTCATAAATATGAAATAATTTTACAAGTTCCTGCTTCTAGCTTGAAGCCTAGGTGTAGCTGAGATTTGTCAATTTCCTTTATATAATCTTCACAAAGAAGGGCTTTATAATGTTTGCTTAGGTTCTTTTTCTTACTGTGGTTATTTTTTCCAATGAAGCAACAAACCTAATTATTCCAAGGACCCCTTATGTGTCCAGTAACACTCCAAGGGCAATAACTCAACAAAATTACGAATCATAGCCTGTCATGGGCCTATGGCTCACCCAAACATAGTGGTTATTATGAAGATTAAAGTTGTGATTTTGTAGGTACTACTGTTGCCTTTTTACCCTTTAAGTGGGTGAATAGAGCAAATATTTGTAACTATACAGCCAGCTAGTCCAGGAAAAGCCCTTGGAACCTGACATATTTCTTTTGAGATAGAATTGAGAACTGAGCTCTTATATATAGTGTGTGCTTCACTGCAAAGTTGAATCGGAGCTTTTTAATGACGAGAATTTATAGTTGCAACACCATCCTATTGTAATAGAGACTTGGAGTCAATGCTACTGCAAGTGTGGGAAGGGAGAGAGGTTTATTTCTGCCTAAAGCCTCGGAAGTAAATTTAGAGCAGTCTCAAAGGAAGACCCTTCCATGTGCTCTCTTTTGTACTCTCGTCTGTTGCTATTTCAAGATGCTGTTTTGTTACTGCTAGCAGCCATTCCAAATTTGATCAACAAAGGTTTCTCAAGAGAATGTGGGTATGCTCTTTATCTTTGGGGCTGTTCAGTTTATCTTTAACTTTAAACTGCCTCAGAGTAATTAGTTTGATTTGATGCTTTAACAGAAAATAATCCTCAAAACTCTTAATGGAGAAACACTGATAAAAGAAAAAAAGAAAAGAAAGATAAAGAAATATTACCCTTAATTTTCTCATGTTTAAAGAATACAAAGTGATAAATTTTATTTACTCATAAAATTGTTATCTGTGTGTAGAATACATGGCGGAATTTGGAAATAGACAAAAGATAAAAAGCCCCAATAACAATAACACTCTAGTATATGGCATGGTTTTATATGCTCTGAAAAATGTAATCATATGACTTACAAAATTTTAAAAGCAAATTTCTTTGTGCTTATATTCTTGTAACATCAACAGTCATGCAAACCATACCTTGGCCAAATGTTTCATAAGAGGTAGTGATTTTAATTTATAAGTTACTGCCATGAAGCTGATGGTTTTGATATTAATAGAATTATTTTTGATGTATGCAAAAATTTCTTTTTGTTGCCCTTTAAAATAAATTACTCAGATAAATGTCTGTGGTATGGAGAAGTCAGCATCTTATGGGAAAAAATCACCCCCACCCCATGCAACTCCGACGGCTGCCAACCTCATCTCTGAGGGAGGGGAGTTGACCAATCTTTGAAGATGGAAACCACCTCATTCAGTGTTTTTCTAATGCTCTTGTGGGAGTTCTAGGGCATGTGTGGCTCTGTAAAGTCACTTTGGTGAGCCGAGGGAAGAGGGAAATGACTAGACTTTTCTTACAACTTATTAACCACAATAGCATTTAAGTATTCTGGTCACAGTCAGGATCAGGTATTATTTAAAAGAAAGTTTATGCAGTACAATAGAGTTTGAAAAATGTTGACCTAGTCCAAAACATTAATTTATACATGCTGAAATTAGGATACAAGGAGATACATCTTTTCAGTTACAAGTCAGTATGGCAGAATTAGGACCAGATAGTTATTTCTGCACTCGACATCCATTTTTACCTCCCTTTCTTCTGCTCATCCCTGCTTCTTTCTTCCTCCCTGCCTCCCTCCTTTTCTTAACCTCATTCACCGTATTTTGGGTAAACACAGCATATTTGACATACGTTGCGTGCCATGGTGGGCACTGAAAAGTAGTTCTAAAAGGTGCATAATAAGAGAACAGATCAGAAAATAATATGAAAGAGACCTTGAGCACACTACTGTAAGATAATCAGTTGCCATTCCTTCATCATGGAACACTAGTGAAGTGTTTGAACTCTGCAATCAGATATACCTTCAAGTCTTTTCTTCCCCACTGATTAGCTGTGTGACCTTTGATAAGTTTCTTACTGTGGCTTGCTTCAAAATTTCTAGATAAGGGAGATGCAATCAGACAAGCTCCAACTCTTTTTCCTGTTGATAAATCCATGTAAATGAATGTCTACGTAAAGGGAAAAAAC
Organism: Rhynchonycteris naso; assembly: GCA_037038555.1. Taxonomy (NCBI): domain Eukaryota; kingdom Metazoa; phylum Chordata; class Mammalia; order Chiroptera; family Emballonuridae; genus Rhynchonycteris; species Rhynchonycteris naso. Next base: position 24,170,388 of record CM073001.1, read on the forward strand.
ATTCTCCTATACTCATAGCACTCTGACACCAAGTGTGTGTAGGGTTTTCTCATGCTAATCAATTCTCTAACTCTCTGGACACAAACTGGGAATCCTACAATTCAGTTAGAAGCTGGAATTAATGCAGAACCCACAAGGTAAGGGAAGAACTCAGTTCCACCAGAACACCCTTACTTTAGATACCAGCCCCAGGCCCCAGGTTGTCACCTGTACTCTGACCAACCAGCTATAAATTAGAAGTGCTCACAGTCTCCTCCTTCTCAGGTTCCATAATCTGCTATAATGGCTCACAGAACTCAGGAAATACTTATTTACATTTACTGTTTCATTATAAAACATAAAAAAGGATACAGATAAGCAGCAAGATGAAGAGATACATAAGGCAAGGTCTGGAAGGGCCCAAGCACAGGGGCTTTCCCCCCTTGGAGTTGGGGTGCACCACCATTGTGCCACTTGGATGTATTCACCAACCCTGCACTCCTCTGAACATCCTGGTTTAGAGATTTTTATGGAGGCTTTATCATAGGGGCATCATTGATTATTAATTGCCAGCTTCTCTTCCCTCCTCAGAGGATGGGTGGTGGGCTGAAAGTCCCAAGGTTCTGGTTGTGCTTGGCCTTTCTGGTGACCAGTTCCCATCTACCAGCCTGCCTAGAAATGACTCATTTGAACAAAACGTGTCCCTACCATGCAGATAATTCTGAGGGATTTAGGAGCTTTGTCACCCCCATCAATGTTCCTATCGCCCCCATCTATCAGGAAATTACAGATGCTTTAGGAACTCTATGTCAAGAACCAGAATCAAAGATCAAATACTGAATGAAACAAAAGATGCTCCTAGCATCCCCCCTACTTAGAAAATTATAAGGGTTTTAGGAGTTCCGAGTCTGCACAGAGACCAAATATATATTTCCTATTATGTCACAGTTGGTCTTAGGCCATGGCCATATTATAGCAAAATGATCATATTTTTCAGAGCATTTTCATTTGATCTAGTATTTATAGAACACACATAGTAATAGTACCAATACAGATATGCCTAATGTTTGGAGAAGCCAACATGGGCTACAGAAGATTTAAAATACAGCTAATTTGTATTGTGAAGCCATTACATACCTCTTTAGATTTTTGTGCAATTTGATTATTCTCTCCTCCCTGCCCCCCTCTTGGTCTCCTGCCATTTGTACCTCATAATAAGCTTGTGCAGAGCTATTTAGCATACACAGAACATCAGCTGATGGTTAGCTGGATCCAGTTCTTCCTCAGGCCAGACATTTTCTGTAGGTAGTACATCCTGAGGAGGCTTCAACTCATTCTCCCAATACATGTGATCATGAATGTCAGTATTATCATAGAAAATGTGAATAATGGGGTGGTTGAGTCTTAACAACAACACTAGTAGTACACATATCACAGTATGATCACAGCACCATTCAGTTTCCATACAGAACAAATCAGTGAGAATTACAGAGGTTATTTGCTTCATCTTCCCAACCAAACCTACCATTACCCATATACAAAATATTCTCTAGGACAGACATCATTATAATGGCTACGATCTATTTACTTCTGGGTTCCAAATTAACTGGGGCAAAGCTGTTCTCCCTGCCTCATCTCACAGGTTTTTACTGAGACTGGTTTCTATTGTGTGTTGTTACATAGCAGGGCTCAGTTTCTTCCTTTGGAGAGGAGACTGGTGACATTTAGAATAGTTCCTATCCCTACTCACTATTTCACAAAATAGATTTTATTTTGACCTATTCTGGCCTTGAGAGCAATCACAGTATATCAATGTAAATTGCAAGTGCCCGCAGAGAACTTTCATATGTTTGGAGGGCCATAGGATTTCTGTAGGTGTGCTCTTGGGACTCAGCAGCTAGGATTGAGGGCCATTGCTTCATGGCCACTCCAGCCTCCATTTGCATTATAATAGTCAAGAGGTCTTGTTGGGTCAGGGCATAGGTCCATTTCTGAAGCTGGGTTTTAGCATTATCCAGCATTATTTGTTGAGTGATAGCATCTATTTTTCAATAGCCCTTAAATGCACATTTCTCTCCAGCTACTACCTATTTCTCTGTACTTCCTCACTGTAACATTCCTAAAACTACTGCTTAAAATATATACTTATAACCTAATTTCCTCATCTCATTTTTTCTTTTTTAATTTTGATTGAATTTATTGTGGTGACATTGATTACCGTTATGCAGGTATACATGGTTAACATAATTATACAGGTTTCAGTTGCTCAGTTCTGCACCTCATCTCTGTATACTGTATTGTATTCACCTCCCACCCCCAGTTAAGTCTTCATCTATCACCATTTATCCACCCTTTACCCACCTCCCCCTCCCTACCCTGTCAGTCATCACACTGTTGACTGTCCATGAGGTGTTTCTTTTGTCCTTTTTTTCCTCTATCCATCCATCTCCCCACCCAATACCCCTTATGTTCCTGATAGCTGTCAACCTGCTCTCTGTGTATAAATAACTCTGTCTCTTGTTTTGCTTGTTAGTTCATTTTGTTCATTAGATTCCTCATGTGAGTGAAGTCATATGGTACTTGTCTTTCTCTGACTGGCTTATTTCACTTAGCATAATGATCTCAAGGTCCATCCTTGCTGTCACAAAGGGTAAGATTTCCTTATTTTTTATGGCCATGTAGTATTCCATTGTGTAAATATATCACGACTTTTTTTTTTAAATCTATTTATCAAGTGTTTTTCTTAACTCTTACTATATCAGGAAAAAGAGTTGTCACCATTTATCATTGGGATCTAATGGACTATTATCTATTTAAAATATTTGCTAGTCATTTTTTACAAATACTTTAAAGAAAAAGGTATAAAGCAATAGTGAAGAATAGCTATTTAAAATTATAATAAATATTAAACACAGAAATCTCTCTATACCAAATAATTTTTGGTACATACACTTCATTAAAGATAAAACGTGTCGTATACTCTTCTAGCAAAAAGGGATGGTACAGGTATTTGTCACAAAAATTGTGTGATGACGTTCTTTCTATTAAATGACTAACTGGAACAGAATACTATATTTTCTTTTTGTTCTTAGAAGAATATTGTTCACATGTTGATTCTTGCATTTGAGAAGATCGTCTGTAAGATATCATCTGAAATCTCATAACCTGATATTTCACTTATATGATCAATTTCATCATCATCATTACATTTAGAGTGTGCTGTCTCTGTGTATTCATCTTCTCATTTTTCTAAAAATTGTGAAATGTCTAGTATATTTTCTTTGCCATTATGGGCCAGGAAAAATATTTGAATTCTCAACTGTGTTCAATGAAAAGTAAAATCAGGCTATGAAGGTGGTTTTTCCAGTCTTTTAAAAAATAACTTTGAATGATGTTGCAATACTTTGGGTAACAATTGGAAAATTGAAAAATGATGATTTACTTTACTATGTGTTATCCTTTTAGGTGAGTTTAATATTCTTCCATTTTTTATATTTTAGTCTTCTAAGTATATATAGAAATAATTGATGAATAATGATGAAATAAATTCTAGGATTATGAAGTAGTGAACTGTTTTAAGAAACAAGAAACATATGATTATTAAGATTCCATCATATATCTTAGATTTATAAAAGGGTTCAATAGATTCATATTGTTACTCAAATAGAGTAAGTTTGACTCTTTTAAAAGTAGTAAACATTTTCTTTTTTTTCTTGGGGGAGAGACCTCTGAGAAAGACTAAAATATGAACTATGAATCCTTACAAATAGAAGTGTTCAAAAAAGAAACTCAAAAGTGAAAATTGGGTTCAGTGGACTGATTATATATTGACTAGCCCATTTTTATCAAGTTTTCTTCCCTCCTCCAAATATAATGTAAAATCATCATTCAAAGTCATTAGTAACTCAAATTTTAGTAAAATGTGTAGTCAATATTGAATTCTCATTGTAATGAATTTGTGCTAGGTACTACATAGCTGACTTCACCTTCAATCTTGTAGCCCTATTCTGAATAACTTCTGTAACATCACACTCATTCAGTTTTCTTTCTATTTTACCTGTTACTCCCTCTTAATTTCCTACTCTTACCCACTCTATCTTCAGTGTCCCTCTTTATCTACTCTTTTTTGGTAGATTATCTCATCCAATCCCATCTGTAGGTTACTGAGTCTCCATTTAGATATGCCATATTTCATATGGCTCACAATGTACTACTGCATACTCCATCTCCAAACTGACATTCTTGTAGATTTTTTAAAAAATTATTTATTGATTTTAGAGAATGGAGAGAGAGAGAGAGGAAGGCAAGGGGAGGAGTGGGAAGCATCAACTCGTAGTAGTTGCTTCTCATATGTACCCACACTGGGCAAGCCCAGGGTTTCAAACTGGTGACCTCAGCCTTACAGGTTGATGTTTTAACCACTGTACCACCACAGGTGAGGCAAATTGATGTTCTCAATCCTCATGTCTTTCCTGTCTCAACAAATAGCACCACCATTCATCTGTTAGTTGGTATAAATACTTACAAATCATCTTTGATTACTCAACAGTAAGCTTAGATATCTCAATCTTCAAAATATGTTTGAGATATGAAAACCTTTTATCATCTTCTGTATAATAACTCTAAGCCACCATCATCAGTTACCTGGACCACTATAATAATCTTCTAAATGCTCTCTAATCTTGCTCTCCTGCAACTTAGTTTTCATCCAGTAGAGAGTCTTGTAAAGACATTCTTACCTTACATCACTCTCCTGCTTAAAACCATTCGAGATCTTCCCATTGCAACTAGAATAAAAGCAAACTTTAGACAATCATGAGAACAACAGAGAAAAACTTCTCAACCACATGGAGTTCGGAAAGGGTTTCTCAGAGGACTTCGCATCCCATGGGTAACAGGATATCTACAATGAGGACTTCACATCCCATGGGTAACAGAGGATATCTACAATGAGAAGAACAGTATGGTGTACCTCCTGTGATATACAGTACTGAAAAACGAGTTTCCAAAAGGACTTGTAATGGGACCGCATGTGAATGAATGATTGAATGAATAAAAAAACAGGAGAGTTCAGAAATAGCTCTAAAGCATGCATATGACGTGCTTGATGCCTGTTAATCTATAATTAATTCACAACTTAAGACAGTCGAATGTCAATTTTCTGCTCACAGAAAGCTGTCTGTAAACATTTATTTACCAAATGTTTATGGACTGCCTTTAAAATTTCCAGAATTGTATTACTTTTCACTTGTAGGATGATTATATTACTTAAGTATTATTAGCCTGTAACCTTGGGCATTAGTCCCTCTACAGTATTAAATTTGGAATATGAAGGCTATAAACAGAATAGTAAGAGTGATACTAATAATGACAATAGTAATAGCTAATATTTATAGAATACTTTCTACTCTTAACATCCATTTTGGAATTATCTCTCATGAGCTATTACTGAACTGTGGCCTGTAACTTGCATGTGTTTAGTTGTTTCATTCAAACATTGGATTGCCTTGCATTTAATAAGTTTCTATAAATGCTGTTTGAAGTAATCCAGTGGGAAAAAGCCGAAATACTGACTGAAATACTTTAACAGTAAAGTTTATCCTAGGTGAAATAAGAAACCAATTTTAATACCTCCTTTGAGGCAGTTTTAACTTTTCTGCCTCGTGGGGTTTGGAGATGTTTTGTTTTATTTTTGTGTCTTTATTACGGTCTAGAAGAATAGATTGGTTTTCAATAATTGCTATACACTTCTTTCTTCACATTCAGGATTCTTTTCAAGGTCACAATTTTGCTTATAAAATTACTATTTGGGCAGTATATAATGAAGGCAGCCTTAAGGAGAGTTCTATTTTCTTGCCAGCTAAAAAGAGAGTTCCTTGTAGGAGAAATGTCCCTGTGTTCAAAGAGGCTCCAGCAGGGTTCTTGGAGGCAGAAGCTGAACTTCCAGGGCTGAGATTCACCCACACCCGGGTCTCTCAGGTGGAGGAATGTCATTTTGCATGAATGATGGTAAAGAAATATGGTTTTCTGAGAGGAAAAACTACAGGAAGCCAGGTGGAGCTGATGGAACAGGGCTCAGATGGGAGAAAGGGGTGGGGAAGGCTTGCGGATGCTTGGCCAAGAAGGGGCTTTGGAGAATTAACTAAGGGGATTTTGATTATTTTCAGTGAATATTTTTATTCATCTCCTTGTCTAGGTATATAATAAATGCCACAGAGTCCAGTGGTGGTTTTGTGTGAGTTTGTTTTTCAGGGAAACTGTGAGTAGGAGGGGCCATAGTCAATGCCCGATGTCCCTGAGCAGCGCTAATAACCGGAATGTGTTTAGCCGGAATGTGACATTACTTCAGCCTTTTCTGTCTTGCACCACAAGTTTTAAATTTCAGGTCTGTCCTTAACAAATCAGGAGACCTTCGGCTAAATCACTAAACTTAAGTTTCTCAATCTGTAATAATTTGCATGGAGGGGTAATGATAATAGTAAGTATAATTTTTTCATACATTAACTCTAAGAATGTTAAATGTTAATACTCAGGTCAATAGGAGGTGCTTCATAAAGGTGAAAGAAAGCATTTATTTATTTATTTATATTATTTTAGTGAGAGAAGGGGAAGGGGTAGAGAAGAAGATGGTCGCTTCTCCTGTGTGCCCTACCATTTGTCTTTCAAACTTCTCCTGTGTGCGGGGGATCAAACCCAGGACATCCCACATGCTGGCTGATGCTCTACCACTGAGCCAACTGCCCAAGGCCAAGAAAGTACATATTAACTCTCCACTGAGAAGATCCTGTCAAATTCAGGCTCAACTGCAGTGTTAAGTAGTAGCTTTCCCTCTGCTCTTACTGTTCAAAAGGGCCTGTTGGCACCATACTGCATATTTGTTGCTTGTTAATACAGTGTGTCCATAAAGTCATGGTGCACTTTTGACCTGTGACTGGTCAAAAGTGCACCATGACTTTACGGACACACTGTACAATCATGTCTCTCCTTTCAATAGTACCCAGACTTTCTCTCTAGGTGTCTGTACCCCTAGTTTTTCATTTCCTTGAGAACCTGATCTCATCCTCTGTTCTAGTCCTTGGACACAGAGATTGATAAAGAAACAAAAATACTTCCAAGACAATTTAATCACAGTGAATTTAAAGACTCTTTACAAAAATGTATTTTTATTTCTAGTTTTTTACTGTGATAAATACTATGGTTACAAACACCTTTATACATTTATCTTAAATACATTCATTTTTATTATAATAAAACATAGTCCCAAAGCAGTATTACTAGTTAAAAATTATGCCTCTTTAAACTATTAATATACATTTCCAGATTATTTTTCCTAATTTTTAGCAACTCATAGTAAAATGAACAGTTTGAGGATGACTTACCCTCATTAGCTATGAATGTTATTGCCCTTTTAAACTTCATGTTGGGTAATAAATAGGTTATTATTATTTCTTTAATTTACAATCATTATTTCTTTAAAAATTATAATAAGGCCCCTTAACAACAATGTAAGTGCACAATCCAGTGTTGTTGAGTATAGGCACAATGCTTGCAGCAGCAGGTCTCCAGAACTCATTCATCTCAGACAATAATCTGAAATATTATGCCCATTGAACAGCAGCCTCCTGTGTCCTCTTCTCCTCAATCCCTAGCAACCATGATTCTACTCTCTGTTTCTGTGACTGTGACTTCGTATTTTAGATCTCACAAGAGTGGAATCATGTAGTATTTGTCCTTCCATGACTGACCTACCTAACGTAGTGTAATGTTGTCTCGTTTCATCTGTGTCATCACATGTGGCAGGATTCCCTTCTTTTTTCTAAGGTCAAATTTATTATTGCTTTTGACGTTCATAAGAAGAATAAAATACTTTGAATTTTGTAGAGTGTTATGAACTTAGAAAGTAATCCTAAATACCTTTCCTACTTTTCCTTTAAATTTATTTTTAAAAAAAATTAACAATCGTCTTCAATTTAATGCAAAAACACATTTTACTTTACAGCTGACAATTGTGTTTTGGTGATTTGTTTGTTCACGTGATATTCCAAAACAAAAGTACACCAGAATCTTTTAGT